>JAUIMM010000188.1:15890000-17250000 GCA_031769625.1 Taudactylus pleione
GCAACTACATGACACAAGGTAGACACACTCAAGCAATAATTCACTGACAAGAACTACAACCCACAGACATTATAAGACTTTGGAGAAAACTGTCAAGTAAGTCAGGGTCCTATGATGCAATTAAAAAACACACAGGCCCAGCGAAAGGAGAGACCACATTCCCTTCATCACCAAACATTGGGCCTGATTCACTACCGATCGCAACTGCGATTGCAATAGCGATTATGCACGCAGTCTCACTGCCATAGTATGCTAATCTGCTGCGATCGTTATGCCATCGCAGCACTACATAAGGATGCCCACTTTGCCTTACACACATCCGTAAAGTTTCGCAAGACTGCAAAACCATCGATACAAAGGAGTACCATCGCAGCCTCACGCATACTTGCACCAGCTCTGACCTTACTCAGGAATTGCTCACTTCACCGCACGCTATGAGGCTGAGTAAGGCATCGCAGTGGATAATTTATGAATGCCCATGCAACGCCGTTGAAATGCACTGGCACGTCTGTGTGTTGCTGACCACCCCGTCACCTCCCACAACCGGTTCTTCCTGTCAATCACTCTGCGATGAGTCTGCGTAGTCTCTGTGATCGCAGTCCCGATCGCAATGGCCGGTATCATACACACGCCCTGCGATGCATGAGCAGAACACAACAATCGACCGATTGCGTATGTAATCGTAGTTGCGATCAGTATTGAATCAGGCCCATTAGCCCATACTAATTAAAGATGAGAAATTAGCAGACATACTACCTGAAAGACCCACAATGACCTACAGGAAAGCATCAGATATCAGAAGTAAACTTGTAAGTAAACACATCATACCACTATAACACGTTCAGACTACACTCAGAGACAGGATCACCTTCAGTACTAGTGGTATTATTTACCTTCAGAAATACCGCAGTCACCTACAGTATATAGGAAGGACAACCAGACCATTCTAAACGTGCGTAGCCAAACACCTCAGGATTATAAGGTTAGGTCTGGAACACCGCATTATATATTTCAGTATTTACTGAACACAACAGAGACACCCCTGGATTCAACTTCATAGGCATTAAGGAGATCAAAATAAACTGGAGAGGAGGGGATAATAATGGACATATCAGCAAAGAAGAATTAAGAAGGAAGTTCACCCTCAAAATGATGTCCCCTTCCCTGACTCAGTAGTTAATATGCATTAAGTATAATCAATTGTCCAGGGCAGGATTAACAATGGGACAGGTGGAGCTGCAGCTCCAGGTCACCCTGTGAAAATAGGCCCACAGTACAAGGAAAGTAAAGAAAAAGTTTTTCCCTGTCACCATTAGTGGCTGTTTGAGGCCCCGCCCATTCAACCCCTCCTCCCCCCTACCCACAAACGCTCCCGCCTTCTCTGTTTTTCAAGTGCAGTCTCAGCCCTTCTTCCATGCTGGCACATGTGATATATCACATAGGAGGCGGTCTTAAAGAGGGTGCCCGGGCTAAATCTAAAATGAAGTGGGCTGTAGGCCTCTGATGTGACCTGTGACAACAGGGGGAGGAGGAAGGTCCAGAACGTGGGGCCCAAAGTGTAACCTTCCGGGCTCAATTCGCTCACCACGCTTCAGTCTATGGTGGCTCAATTCACTCAACTCCATACTCTCATGGATCGAAACTGATAAAATATTCTCATGTTTTCCAAAGCATAGCCGAGCATATAGACCCCACTGCTGCCTTCTCATATCCGTCCGATGACGTACAACAGCATACACATTGGTACTATTGAAGCATATCGGGCAGAGAGCTCTCATGTTGCAAAGGAGATCGCAATGGCTAATTTCTGCACGCCCATTAAATGGCATTCAAATGGTCAAACACGCCTGTGTTTTTCTTACCGCCCCCAAACAGGGTTGCCATCAACAATTGTGGGGCCCAAGACTGACAAAATAGGCAGTCTCCCCCGCCGTGTTTCTGCAACTCCAGACATGCAGTGTCTCTCCAGTTCCATCCAGACTCCTTTTTGTGTCTCCCCATCCATCCTCCCTTCTATGTCTCCAGCCAGCCTGCCCCTTCTGTGTCCCCAGTCAGCCAGCCCCCCTTCTATGTCTCCATCCAGCCAGCCCCCTTTTATGCCCCACCCTGCCAGCTCCCCTTCTGTGTCCCATGCCAGTGCCTTCTGTGTCCCCAGCCAGACCCCCTCCTGTGTTCCCAGCCAGCCCCGCTTCTGTGCCTCCAGCCAGTCTGCCCCCTTCTGTGTCATCAGCCAGCAGCCCCCCCTGTGTCCCCAGCCAGCCAGCCCCCCTCCTGTGTCTCCAGCCAGCAAGCCCCCCTTCTATGTCTTCAGCCAGCCAGCCCCCCTTCTGTGTCCCCAGCCAGCCAGACTCCCTTCTGTGTCCCCAGCCAACCAGACCCATTCTTTGTCTCCAGCCAGCCAGCCCCCCTTCTGTGTCCCCAGCCAGCCCGCCCCCCTTCTGTGTCCCCACCGAGCCAGACTCCCTTCTGTGTCCCCAGCCAGCCAGACTCCCTTCTGTTTCCCCAGCCAGCCTGACCCCTTTCTGTGCCTCCAGCCAGCCAGACCCATTCTTTCTCCAGCCAGCCAGCCCCCCTTCTTTGTCTCCAGCCAGCCATCCACCCTTCTGTTTCCCCAGCCAGCCAGGCCACCTTCTATGTCTCCATCCAACCAGTCCCCCTTCTATGCCCCCAGCCATCCAGCCCCCCTTCTATGTCCTCAGCCAACAACCCCCCTTCTGTATTCCTAGCCAGCCCCCTTTCTGTTCCTCCAGTCAGCCTGCCCCTTCTGTCTCCTCAGCTAGGCAGCCTCCATTTTGTGTCTCCAGACAGCAAGCCCCTCTTCTATTTCTCCAGCCAGCCCCCATTCTGTGTCCCCAGCTAGCCCACTTTCTGTGTCCCCAGCCAGCCCCCCTTCTGTGTACCCAGCCTGATTCATTACAGAACACAACTGCGATTATGCATTCAGTTCAACTGCGATAGTATGTTAATTCATTGCGTCTGCAATGCCATCACAGCACTACATAAGGACGCCCACTTTACCTTACACACATCCGTAATGTTTAGTAAGACTGCGAAAACATTGGTACAAGCGAGTACCATTGCAGCCTCATGCACACTTGCAGAAGCTCTGAGCTTACTCAGGAATTGCTAACTTCAGTGCACGCTATCAGGCCTCAGGCTGCGTACGGCATCGCAGTGGCTAATTTATGCACGCCTACGCAACAGCGTTCAAACGCACTGGCACGCCTGATATTATCGGACCACACCCCCGTCACCACCCACAAACAGCACTTTCCTGTCAATCACTCTGCGATGGGTCTGTGTAGTCACTGTGATTGCAGTCCCAATCACGACAGCTAGATCGCGCATGCGCACTGCGATGCATACGCATGCGCAGTAAGCAACAATCGGTGGATTGCGTGCGTATTAGCAACTGTGATCCTTGCTGAATCAAGCCCTCAGTTTCAGATGCTCTCTTGCTGTTTCAGCACCCTGGCCAGATCCTATACAGCAGCTTGGTGCAACATTGTATCTGTGACTTGCTTCACTAAAATCGTCACTGCTCCCTACTGTCACAGATTAATTGTTCATACACCTAAATCTTCGACCAATGCACTATAGAATAGTGAAAACCCCATCAAAATACGTCCAGTGGTTCAAGAGATTAGCACGAATGAACAGAAAGACCCTTAAACTGGGAACTTTATTATATATATATACATAGATAGATAGATAGAGAGAGAGAGAGAGTTGAGGTTAGTGCGCCTATAAAAATAACAGTATAATCAACTTAACATCATTTACAACATATGGGGTGGACGCTGCTACAGCCGATTTTGTGCCTGTTGCCGGAGTTGTGGTTGCAATAATATGTAGCAGCTGGTGTAGCAGCCTGTGTTTGAATGTGCAAGGCCTGAGACACCCACTTTCAGTGACGCTGCACGCTGTAATACCGCAGCTGATTGTTTAGACACGACTAATCGCGACCATCGCACACCATGGCAGGTGCACTCGCTCTATCTGACTATGGCTTCTGTGGCTGCGCCTGTGCATTTGGTGATCAGGGCCGAAACTAAGATTTTTGTCCCCCAGGGCAAGGCCATAATTTGCCCCCCCCCCCCCCCCCCAAAAAAAAAAAATACAACATAGAGGACGAAAAGGGTGTGTGGTTTTGTAACACAGTAATGCCCCCTATAACACATTATGCAACACATTAATGACCCTTATAACACATTATGTCACAGTAATGTCCCTTATAACACATTATGCCATAGTAATGCCCCTTATACATTATGCCACAGTAATGTCCCATATACATTATGCCACAGTAAAGCCCCTTATTCATTAAGCCACATTAATGCCCCTTACACATTATGCCACAGTAAGGCCCCTTTTACCATATGCCACAGTAATACCCCTTATACATTTATGCCACAGTAATGCCCCATATACATTATGCCACAGTAATGCCTCTTTTACATTATGCCACAGTAATGCCCCATATACATTATGCAACAGTAATGCCCTTTACACATTATGCCACAGTAAAGCCCCTTTTACATTATACCACAGTAATGCTCATTACACATTATGCCACAGTAAGGCCCCTTTTACATGAAGCCACAGTAAGGCCCCTTACACATTATGCCACAGTAAGAACCCTTACACATTATGTCACAGTAATGCCCCTTACACATTATGCCACAGTAATGCCCCTTACACATTACACCACAGTAAGGCTCCTTACACATTATGGCACAGTAAGGTCCCTTACACATT
Source organism: Taudactylus pleione (assembly GCA_031769625.1). NCBI lineage: Eukaryota > Metazoa > Chordata > Amphibia > Anura > Myobatrachidae > Taudactylus > Taudactylus pleione. The sequence goes on from JAUIMM010000188.1 coordinate 15,894,759, forward strand.
ATGCCACAATAAGGTCCCTTACACATTATGCCACAGTAATGCCCCTTACACATTATGCCACAGTAATGCTCCTTAAACATTATGTCACAGTAAGGCCCCTTACACATTATGTCACAGTAAGGCCCCTTACACATTATGCCACAGTAATGCCCCTTACACATTATGTCACAGTAATGCCCCTTACACATTATACCACAGTAAGGCTCCTTACACATTATGTCACAGTAATGCCCCTTACACATTATGCCACAGTAAGGCTCCTTACACATTATGCCACAGTAAGGCCCCTTACACATTATGCCACAGTAAAGGCTCCTTACACAATATGTCACAGTAATACCCCTTACACATTATGCCACAGTAATGCCCCTTACACATTATGCCACATTATGCTACAGTAAAGCCTTTTTTACATTAAGCCACAGTATGGCCTCATCTCCCTTCTCTTACCTGCCAGGGCCGTGTGGTGGGTGAGCTCGGGGTGGCGCGGGACGGGGTTGCCACATGCTGGGGAACTATCAGTACTACCGTCATTGTAATGTGGCGCTGCTCACGAACCAATTAGAGCTCACGGACTGGCAGTCTCTGCTGATTGACTTGCGACCAACACCACATTAGACTGACGGTGTCTCTGTTCCTCTCAATGCTGGGATGCGGCTCCAAACCCACAAGACCGGCAGCCTCTCCCCGGCACTCCCTCAAGTCCGGCACCCGGGTCACATGCCCCCTTAACCCTCCCTTAGTTGTGGCCCTGTGGTAACGCAGTCACTTTCACTGACACGCCCACAATAGTCCTATAACACGTCCACAAGACAGAATTTTCGTGCGTTCACTTCTAGCCACCTCGCACTCACAGCCCAGGAATGTCCATCACTTTGCCGCCCCATTTCTGATACCGTCTGTTCCAATTGAACAGCGTCTTTCTGTGTAACCGCCGCGTGACCCATGCACCGTAGAGGGTTTATGAATTTGTTTGCAAATGCGCAGTTGCAAATCATCGCTGAAATACATAATCATCGGCACTGCGTGCGCCTCTGAATCGGACCAGGAAGATGACCTTTTTTGCATCTTTAATGATTCTTTTTGCATATTGTACATTTTTCTTACATTTTTTTATTTATTTTGTTTGGGGAGAAAAAAATAAAAAATAAAATAAAAAAGGAGTTGGCAGGACAAGAATTGCACGTTTTTGGGGCTTCCATAGTTTTATGCCTAAGGAGATCAGTACATCCCTGCAGTTTTTCTGCATCTCATGTAAAATTCATAAAACCACTTTCTTGTTCTCCCCAAGGTCCCGTCAATCTTCCACATGCAAAGAGGTGCCCGTCATGTGAATGGCTGACTGCATAGTTAATATTAATCTGGGCTATTCCGGTTTAAACTGCTGCAGAGCACCATCTATTATTGACCCCAGGCAATCATATTTAGCTTGCACAGATTGGCCTTAAAAAGTTTGCTCACCAGCCAGGTTTAAAGCTTTCATGTAGTCTTAAGTATGCTCTCTGTTCCGTGTTACGACCTGGTACACCTTTATAATGGTAAATCCACCATGTATGTTTTGTGAAGTTTTGCATCTGAGCAATTCTTAGCTCCCTCCGGGGATTCAACTGAATTTGAAATGTTAGAATTAATTTTCCTTCCATTGCTCAGCAAAACACAGCAGACTTCACTGTACAAACTTTGTTTGCTCGGAGAGGACTTTGTGTAACGGTTACAGCAAACACTATTAGACGCTCCCCGTAAATGTGACTGAAAGGCAATAATGTGCAAAGTGATATAAGGTTCTGAGAAGCGGCTTTAGGCCGTGAGTGTCGTGGAGTTTCACTGCAGGCAGAAGAGACATCTAAGTACTGTACGCTGAATGTTATCAGGCCTTATATTACTCTGATGTGATAAAGTATCTCGCCAGCCGCAGCCCGCTGTTTCTGAACTGTCCATTAAGGTAATGGCTGAATTTTCAAAAGTGGATGATGTGCCGACAAATTATACTCAAGGACTGAAGAACGAGTAACAAAGTTTGGCAATGAAAAGTTGCAGTACAGTATTTAGCATTTACCCTTCATTGTTCTAATAAGGTTACAGTTGAAGGTCTTTAAGATACATATATAAATACTTTATAGTATACTGTACACAAAAGCTTTTGTTCAAATTTTGCATATACATAAATATCTATACTAATATTATAAGAACGTTCGGGTGTATTTACTAAAGTGAGAATTTTTAGAAGTGGAGATGTTGCCCATAGCAACCAATCAGATTCTAGCTATTATCTTCTAGAATGTAAGGGGTGGGGGGAGAGCTGCTTTGTGCCCATGGTCACTTGAGAAGGATAGGCTACATAGCAGTCTGTGCACAGGGCACACATTGACATTGGTGAGATAGGTGTGGCACCATGCACGTGGCCAGTAAGGGGTTGGGGGGACAGGTGCTTTGTGCCCGCAGTCACATGATAGGATAGGTTACATAGCCGTCTGTGCACAGGGCACACAGTGACATTGATGTGAGTGGTGGGTGAATAGGAGAGGTTACATAGCCGTCTGTGCACAGGGCACACAGTGATTGGTGTGAGTGGTGGGTGAATAGGAGAGGTTACATAGCAGTCTGTGCACAGGGCACACAGTGACATTGGTGTGAGTGGTGGGTGAATAGGATAGGTTACATAGCAGTCTGTGCACAGGGCACACAGTGGCATTGGTGTGAGTGGTGGGTGAATAAGAGAGGTTACATAGCAGTCCGTGCACAGGGCACACAGTGACATTGGTGTGAGAGGTGGGTGAATAGGAGAGGTTACATAGCAGTCCGTGCACAGGGCACACAGTGACATTGGTGTGAGAGGTGGGTGAATAGGATAGGTTACATAGCAGTCCGTGCACAGGGCACACAGTGACATTGGTGTGAGTGGTGGGTGAATAGGATAGATTACATAGCAGTCTCTGTGCACAGGGCACACAGTGACATTGGTATGAGTGGTGGGTGAATAGGAGAGGTTACATAGCAGTCTGTGCACAGGGCACACAGTGACATTGGTGTGAGTGGTGGGTGAATAGGATAGGTTACATAGCAGTCTGTGCACAGGGCACACAGTGACATAGGTGTGAGTGGTGGGTGAATAGGAGAGGTTACATAGCAGTCTGTGCACAGGGCACACAGTGACATCGGTGTGAGTGGTGGGTGAATAGGATAGGTTACATAGCAGTCTGTGCACAGGGCACACAGTGACATCGGTGTGAGTGGTGGGTGAATAGGATAGGTTACATAGCAGTCTGTGCACAGGGCAGACAGTGACATCGGTGTGAGTGGTGGGTGAATAGGAGAGGTTACATAGCAGTCTGTGCACAGGGCACACAGTGACATCGGTGTGAGAGGTGGGTGAATAGGAGAGGTTACATAGCAGTCTGTGCACAGGGCACACAGTGACATTGGTGTGAGTGGTGGGTGAATAGGATAGGTTACATAGCAGTCTGTGCACAGGGCACACAGTGGCATTGGTGTGAGTGGTGGGTGAATAAGAGAGGTTACATAGCAGTCCGTGCACAGGGCACACAGTGACATTGGTGTGAGAGGTGGGTGAATAGGAGAGGATACATAGCAGTCCGTGCACAGGGCACACAGTGACATTGGTGTGAGAGGTGGGTGAATAGGATAGGTTACATAGCAGTCCGTGCACAGGGCACACAGTGACATTGGTGTGAGTGGTGGGTGAATAGGAGAGGTTACATAGCAGTCTGTGCACAGGGCACACAGTGACATTGGTGTGAGTGGTGGGTGAATAGGAGAGGTTACATAGCCGTCAGTGCACCGGACATACAGTGACATTGGTGTGAGTGGTGGGTGAATAGGAGAGGTTACATAGCAGTCCGTGCACAGGGCACACAGTGACATTGGTGTGAGTGGTGGGTGAATAGGATAGATTACATAGCAGTCTCTGTGCACAGGGCACACAGTGACATTGGTATGAGTGGTGGGTGAATAGGAGAGGTTACATAGCAGTCTGTGCACAGGGCACACAGTGACATTGGTGTGAGTGGTGGGTGAATAGGATAGGTTACATAGCAGTCTGTGCACAGGGCACACAGTGACATAGGTGTGAGTGGTGGGTGAATAGGAGAGGTTACATAGCAGTCTGTGCACAGGGCACACAGTGACATCGGTGTGAGTGGTGGGTGAATAGGATAGGTTACATAGCAGTCTGTGCACAGGGCACACAGTGACATCGGTGTGAGTGGTGGGTGAATAGGATAGGTTACATAGCAGTCTGTGCACAGGGCAGACAGTGACATCGGTGTGAGTGGTGGGTGAATAGGAGAGGTTACATAGCAGTCTGTGCACAGGGCACACAGTGACATCGGTGTGAGAGGTGGGTGAATAGGAGAGGTTACATAGCAGTCTGTGCACAGGGCACACAGTGACATTGGTGTGAGTGGTGGGTGAATAGGATAGGTTACATAGCAGTCTGTGCACAGGGCACACAGTGGCATTGGTGTGAGTGGTGGGTGAATAAGAGAGGTTACATAGCAGTCCGTGCACAGGGCACACAGTGACATTGGTGTGAGAGGTGGGTGAATAGGAGAGGATACATAGCAGTCCGTGCACAGGGCACACAGTGACATTGGTGTGAGAGGTGGGTGAATAGGATAGGTTACATAGCAGTCCGTGCACAGGGCACACAGTGACATTGGTGTGAGTGGTGGGTGAATAGGAGAGGTTACATAGCAGTCTGTGCACAGGGCACACAGTGACATTGGTGTGAGTGGTGGGTGAATAGGAGAGGTTACATAGCCGTCAGTGCACCGGACATACAGTGACATTGGTGTGAGTGGTGGGTGAATAGGAGAGGTTACATAGCAGTCTGTGTGCAGGGCACACAGTGACATTGGTGTGAGTGGTGGGTTAATAGGAGAGGTTACATAGCAGTCTGTGCACAGGGCACACAGTGACTTTGGTGTGAGTGGTGAGTGAATAGGATAGGTTACATAGCAGTCTGTGCACAGGGCACACAGTGACATCGGTGTGAGAGGTGGGTGAATAGGAGAGGTTACATAGCAGTCTGTGCACAGGGCACACAGTGACATCGGTGTGAGTGGTGGGTGAATAGGAGAGGTTACATAGCAGTCTGTGCACAGGGCACACAGTGACATCGGTGTGAGTGGTGGGTGAATAGGAGAGGTTACATAGCAGTCTGTGCACAGGGCACACAGTGACATTGGTGTGAGTGGTGGGTGAATAGGAGAGGTTGCATAGCCATCAGTGCACTGGACATACAGTGACATTGGTGTGAGTGGTGGGTGAATAGGAGAGGTTACATAGCAGTCTGTGTACAGGGCACACAGTGACATTGGTGTGAGTGGTGGGTGAATAGGAGAGGTTACATAGCAGTCTGTGCACAGGGCACACAGTGACATTGGTGTGAGTGGTGGGTGAATAGGATAGGTTACATAGCAGTCTGTGCACAGGGCACACAGTGACATCGGTGTGAGTGGTGGGTGAATAGGATAGGTTACATAGCAGTCTGTGCACAGGGCACACAGTGACATTGGTGTGAGTGGTGGGTGAATAGGAGAGGTTACATAGCAGTCTGTGCACAGGGCACACAGTGACATTGGTGTGAGTGGTGGGTGAATAGGATAGGTTACATAGCAGTCTGTGCACAGGGCACACAGTGACATCGGTGTGAGTGGTGGGTGAATAGGAGAGGATACATAGCAGTCTGTGCACAGTGCACACAGTGACATTGGTGTGAGAGGTGGGTGAATAGGAGAGGTTACATAGCAGTCTGTGCACAGGGCACACAGTGACATTGGTGTGAGTGGTGGGTGAATAGGAGAGGATACATAGCAGTCTGTGCACAGGGCACACAGTGACACACACACACTTCTGTTGCAATTCATTATTTCTGCTCCATATCTGTCATAATTCTTCCCATGTCCAGATTGTTCCTGACTGAATAAACTTTGACAACATTTGAAAAGGAACATATTTAAATATTTTTGCAAATAGCGTTCATCTGTGTAGACGTGCTGGTTTGTATGTCAGACGACTCTGGAGATAAGCAGAGTGCTGTGCACTAGATTAACCTACAGGTTTACGCAAAAGCCATCCCCAAATTCCGAGGCTAGCAGCAATCCCCCTCGCTGCAAATGTCATGCCATTTCATCGGTAATCTGGTTTACTTGCTTGAGTCCTGTTTATCAGCTGCGCTTCTATGTTACGGTGTCTAGCTTATCTCTCCTCTCTATAAAATGGCAAGCACTGGATATGAAGACCCTCAGGACCGTATTTATCAAGATCCCCCAGCTGCACGGATGGGGCTGTGACATTTTCCCCTGCATTTATTCTGACATTGTTTCGCCCGGGTAGATTTACAGTAACACAGTTTAATTAAATACAATACATTATAGAGCCACAAAGGGAACCTGACACCGTGAAATTTTCATTTACTAATGTGAAAATCTAATTATTAAAACTACGTCAGGCCAGACCTTTATTTTTTCTAATGTTTAATTTATTTATTTATTATTTTTAATGCTCATGGGGTACAGGATTATTTTTCTGGGAGTAGCAGCACTTATGCCAGATCACAATTACACCTTGATGGCAGCCTGGACACACTCCAGGGCATGACATCCCGACAGTCACCCATTAATTGCTGCCAACTTTCTGACCTATGGGAGAGAGCCTTTAAATCAGGACTGTACTGCTTAAAGGCCCCCATACATCAGCAATTGATTGCAGCAATTGTGCAATTTGCAATCGATTGTGTATAAAAATCTTTCCCTTTTTCAATTGATTGTGGCAATTCTGCAATCTGCAATCGATTGAAAAAGGGAAATATTTTTATACACAATCGATTGCAAATTGCACAATTGCTGCAATCAATTGCTGATGTATGGGGGCCTTTAGTACAGTTGGAACTAGCTACGCACTATACAATTATTGAGCCGAGCTTTTCATAGTGAAAGCTTTTTGAGCTTTCACTATGTCATCCTCCTTGTAGGCGGACGTATGCAAATTCACTGTGAAATTCGCCAGGTATTGTATGGTGCACAGGTTCTCAAACTCGGGGGCCTGATTCAGACCCAGACGCTGCCACTGCCCGCTCGCTGGGATTGTGGGCGTTTTTAAATTTTTTTATTTTTTGTTCTCTGGCCGCTTGCAAAGCCGTGGGAGACCACCCACAGCTGGTGCGAGCGGCCAGGACACCATCGCAATAATCGCGACCATCGGCCTTGCGACGAGACCCCACAGTAGGTTCTAGGCTGCCGCAAGGCCGAGTGGACATCCTGCCCTAATAGAGCAGGAAGTCCACTACTGACATCACTAGTGATGTCAGTAAGACCTCCCTACAAATGCCAGGCGTTCCTAAGGGAACGTATACGTTTGTCCAGCTACCCACCCACAAAACGGGGCGAGCTGTCACTCACCATCGACAGCCGCTCCATCTTGTTGTGAGCCCCTGAACTTCAGTCGCTTAGCGGGGCTCGTTCACGCCGGACGCGGCACATGCGCAGTGCAGAAACATCGGGCCACTTCCGAGCGCATAGCACTTGCGAGCGGCTCTGAATCAGGCCCTCGGTCCTCAGGACCCCAAACAGTGCATGATTTTTAAGTCTCCTCACAGAATGACGGGTGAAATAATTAGCTACACCTGTGGATCTTTAAAAATGTGTTTCTGAGTAATGAGTACACCTGTGCACCTGCTGGGTGACCTGGAAAACATGGCCTGTGTGGGGTCCTGAGGACCGAGTTTGAGAACCTCTGGTATAGTGTGTAGCACAGATATCGGTATCGGGATTTTGAATGAAAAATCGGCCCAATTATCGTTTCTGATTAAAAAAAAAATCGCCGATGTAGTTGTGTGGTTTTCATAAACTGCATGCATGAAAATTTCTGAAAACACCTACAGCGCATGTGCGAAACATAGTATACGCACAAAGGCGCTGTTGCGATTGGGACAGACGGTATCAGAAAAGGTGGCAGAAAAGTGATGGTCATTCCTGGGCGGTGACTGGGAGGTGGCTAAAAGTGAATGCAAAAAAAAAAAAACATCTCAAGGGCGTTTTATGAGAATATCGCGGGCGTGTCAGTGACAGCGGCTGCGTTCCTAAACGCACAACTGCAGCCATTGGAGGCCACAGTCAGATGGTGTAACTGCACCTACCATAGGGCTGGTGAAAGTGTCAATGCTCCGGGCCATGGTGCGCCGATTGTGGCGTTTAAAGAATCGCAGGCATTAGAGCGTGCAGAGACGCAGAAAGTAGGCGTCTCATTGCTTGCTCATTCCGATGCTGGCTACTACACCAGAAGAAGGCCGATACTAGCATTTGCATTTTATCGCAACAACAGACGCTAGAGCGGACGGATAGTTATTGCAATGTATAATGTAGACCAGAAATACAGTACTGTCTCCTACTAAATATTGAATGTCCACATGTGTTTAATTTGCTCCCACCCCTCTATGGCAACATGATTCTACCATAGTGCAAAATTCATTCCTAATTCCAACAGAACTCCATTTACTAAATTGTGCTAGATAGTGGAATTCGGTATGATCTCTGAATAGCCGCTGGTTTAAATACCGACGCCAGAAGCCCGATTGTTCAGGATCCCAGGGGCAATAAGTACCCTAACCCTCACCCTCTCCCCCCCTTTACCCTAACCCTCCCTTAGTAGTGCCTAACCCTAACCTCCTCCTGGTGGTGCCTAACCCTAACCTCCTCCTGGTGGTGCCTATCCCTAACCTCCTCCTGGTAGTGCCTAACCATAACACCTCCTTCCCGCACCCTAAACCTAACACTTCTGGGGGGTTCCTAACCCTAAAAGTGGTGCCAAACCCTAACCCCCTTCCGCATATCCTAACCCACTGGGGGGGTGCCTAACCCTACGTCCCCCCAGAGGTGCCTAAACCTAACCTTCCCCCCCACCGCGGCTAAGACTTAAGAAGTCGCACTTACCTTCGTTCGGGATGCCGGCTGTTGGGATTTCGGCTACAGATAGGTGTTGGGATTTCGATGCCTATCTTCAGTCCCGGGTTGGGCTTCCACTGTCGGGTAATCTAACTACATCCCAGACGGTGCTGTCGCTGACCGATTTGGGGCTCTAGGGAAGATTTTAGCTGGTGTCCCTTAAATTGTAGCCAATCCCGTCATCTCACTGGCAGTAGTCTACAAGCAGTGCCTCAAACCATCTCCTCTCTGGCTCTGGCATGGTGGAGTGATGCATGGAGGAGCTGCCAGCACAAAGTGACCTCTCCCAACAGCTACGCTACAGTCATTGCAACACCTTGAAAAAAACAGTGACTATAGCTCCCCTGCAGAGAGGTCACGTCTGCTGATGGCCGGCTCTGTCACTATAGATGTATATAATGTGCCCTGAGCACACTTCAGAGTTTCCAAATAGAGGCAAGCTTGTTGTGCCATAATTTGTTAAGAAATATTTATTGATCACTACGTCAGCATAAGGTATCACAGGACACGGTTGGTGTAGACAGACAGGTTTGTCAGACCTTGATATCTGGATGTTTACTAGCAGGGCCCCATGAAAAGTGTAGAGCCTTGTTTCTTTTAAGGAGACATGACAAATTGATGGCATGACCGGAATCGGTATGTAATGCCGCCGGATTGTGTTCCCGGTGGATGTAATACCAACACCGGAAGGCCGAACACTGGAGATCCTGATTGGGGCTGGTAAGTACCCTAACCCTCCTCTCTTTCCCACTAAGCCTCCCTTAGTGTTGCCTATCTCTAACCTCCCCCGGTGGTGCCTAACCCTAACCCCCCCCTTCCCGCACCCTAAACCTAAGCCTCCTGGGGGGGTGCCTAACCTCCCCCCAGTGGTGCCTAACCCTAACCAACCCTTCCCTTCCCCTAGCCTAACCCTTCCCTGGAGCTGCCTAACCCTAAGTCCCCCGGGGGTGCCTAGAACTAACTCCCCCACTCCTCCCCATGGCTAACAGTCCCCGTTTACCTTTGTTCGGGTTGCCGGGCTTCAGGATATCGGCACCTGGCTAAAAAAGGTTTTCAGGATTTAGACACCAATCTTTAGTACCTGGTCGGAGTTCCAGCATCGGGATTTCGACGGCCGGCATTCCGGGCAACGGTAAGTTAACCGCATCCCGCATAACAATGCCCCTCCATGCATAATGAGCTGGGTGCAGCATCTTCAGAAGCCATCTTACTCACATGCCATCTGCTCCCTCCACACCGAGTTAAGATGAGGGCTCATTGTCAGGGGCACCGAGAGGGGGGCCCAGGTCCATTGACACCCCCCTCCCTCTTACCTGTTAGCAGCTCAGCACACACTGCTATGTGCTGGGCTGCAGCGGAAGACCAGGGAGATTGCTTGCTGCAGCTGAGCAGCAGTCCTCTCCCCTCTGCCTGTGGGGGGGGAGCGATCACTCTGATTGCGCCACCCTGGATTAGCACCGGGCTGAGGAGCTCACAGCGCCCCCCTCCCCAGTGCGCAGTTTGTGTGTTTCTTTCTTTTCTATGGGGACGTGGCCATGCTTCCTGTGATTAGGCCACACCCCTTCCCCCGGGCCGGCTCTCTACGGCCCTGCTCATTGTTGCTCTTCCCCCTGGGAGCCATATTGTCTAGAAACTTCCCTGGAACCAGGACATTTATACCTAGAATGATGTTACGCTAACAAGTAACTACTTAAACTAGGGGTGAGCGGGTTCGGATTTCTGAAATCCGAACCCCCCCGAGCCCCCCCGATCCGAGGCAGATCCGAGTCAGGCTCGGCTTTTCCCGCCTGACTCGGATCTGAAATCGAGGCAAAACGTCATCATCCCGCCTTCCGAGTCTCGCGGGTTTTGGAACCTATATAAGGTACACGCGTCGGCGCCATTTTCTCACTCGGCTGTGGACAGTGAAGAGGGAGGGAGGGAGTTAGGGCTGGCTGGGCTGTGTAGTGTATTGTAGTGTAGTGCAGAGTAGTGTTGTGCTGTGCTGTGCTGTGCTGCGCTGTGCTGCTGTTGTCCACTACTTCAAAGTCCATAGGGGCTGGCTGTGTTGTGCTGTGCTGCTGTTGTTAATAGGGGCTGTGTCCACTACTTCAAAGTCCATAGGGGCTGGCTGGACTGTGTTGTGCAGTCAGTTCTCCATAGGGGCTGTGTCCACTCCAAAGTCCTGTGCAGTGTCCCAGTCCTAAAGGGGTGCTGTAGAGTTGTCCAGGGGGTGCTCTGTCCATCAGGGGTGCACCCCCCAAGTGCTAAAAAAATAATATTTTTTGTGTGTTTGTGAATTGTGTGCGCAGTAGCCGCACGTGCATCAACAAAGTAGTGCCAAGCATGCGCCTGTGTCATAAGTAAAGGGCCGGCTGGCTTGACCGTTAAAGGGTGCTGTAACCCCCAAAGTACACTCCAGTCCAAACCCAAAAAAAAATTATTTTCTGTGTTTGTGAATTGTGTGCGCAGTAGCCGCACGTGCATCAACAAAGTAGTGCCAAGCGTGCGCCTGTGTCATAAGTAAAGGGCCGGCTGGCTTGACCGTTAAAGGGTGCTGTAACCCCCAAAGTACACTCCAGTCCAAACCAAAAAAAAAATTATTTTCTGTGTTTGTGAATTGTGTGCGCAGTAGCCGCACGTGCATCAACAAAGTAGTGCCAAGCGTGCGCCTGTGTCATAAGTAAAGGGCCGGCTGGCTTGACCGTTAAAGGGTGCTGTAACCCCCAAAGTACACTCCAGTCCAAACCAAAAAAAAGATTATTTTCTGTGTTTGTGAATTGTGTGCGCAGTAGCCGCACGTGCATCAACAAAGTAGTGCCAAGCATGCGCCTGTGTCATAAGTAAAGGGCCGGCTGGCTTGACCGTTAAAGGGTGCTGTAACCCCCAAAGTACACTCCAAACCAAAAAAATATATATTTTCTGTGTTTGTGACTTGTGTGCACTGTGGCTGCACGTGCATCAACAAGCGTGCGCCTGTGTCCCATAAGTAAAGAGCCGGCTGGCTCATTTCTTAAAGGGTGGTGTAACCCACAAAGTGCACTACTCTCCAGCAAAAATAAAAAAATATTTTCTGTGTTTGTGTGCGCTTTAGCCGCACGTATATATCAATATAACATAAATGGAGGACCAAACTTTCTCCGATAAAAATAAAATAGGGAAAGATCAAGAACCACTTCGTCCTAGTGCTATTGCTGCTGCTGGGAGTTGTTCATCATCCCAGAGAGGAAGTAGGAACATCACTACTTTTACTAAACAATTGACCCTCCAACAGTCCCTAGCGAGGAGGATGAAGTACGACAGCAGTCATCCTGAAGCAAAACGTATAACTGAGGCCTTGACTGCTATGTTGGTGTTAGACGTGCGTCCGGTATCCGCCATTAGTGCAGTGGGATTTAGACAATTGATGGAGGTAGTGTGTCCCCGGTTCCAAATCCCGTCTAGATTCCACCTACATCCTCAAAGCAGCAGCGACAAGCGTGCGTCTGTCTGTTAAAGGGTGGTGACACCCACAAAGTGCTACACAAACAATAAAAATATTGTTCTTTTTTTTCGGTCTTTGTGAAATGTGTGGGCTGTAGCCACACCTGCATCCTTAAAGCAGCAGCGACAAGCGTGCGTCTGTCTGTTAAAGGGTGGTGACACCCACAAAGTGTGCTACACAAACAATTAAAATATTGTTCTTTTTTTTTCTGTCTTTGTGAAATGTGTGGGCTGTAGCCGCACTTGCATCCTTAAAGCAGCAGCGACAAGCGTGCGTCTGTCTGTTAAAGGGTGGTGACACCCTCAAAGTATGCTACACAAACAATAAAAATATTGTTCTTTTTTTTTCTGTCTTTGTGAATTGTGTGGGCTGTAGCCGCACTTGCATCCTCAAAGCAGCAGCGACAAGCGTGCGTCTGTCTGTTAAAGGGTGGTGTAACTCTCAAAGTGCTCCAAAAAATAAAAAACTATTTTTTTAATGTGTTTGTGACTTGTGTGCGATGTAGCTGCACTTGCATCCTCAAAGCAGCAGCGACAAGCGTGCGTCTGTCTGTTAAAGGGTGGTGACACCCTCAAAGTGTGCTACCCAAACAATAAAAATATTCTTCTTCTTTTTTCTGTCTTTGTGAATTGTGTGGGCTGTAGCCGCACCTGCATCCTTAAAGCAGCAGCGACAAGCGTGCGTCTGTCTGTTAAAGGGTGGTGACACCCTCAAAGTGTGCTACACAAACAATTAAAATATTGTTCTTTTTTTTCGGTCTTTGTGAAATGTGTGGGCTGTAGCCGCACCTGCATCCTTAAAGCAGCAGCGACAAGCGTGCATCTGTCTGTTAAAGGGTGGTGACACCCTCAAAGTGTGCTACACAAACAATAAAAATATTCTTCTTCTTTTTTCTGTCTTTGTGAATTGTGTGGGCTGTAGCCGCACTTGCATCCTCAAAGCAGCAGCGACAAGCGTGCGTCTGTCTGTTAAAGGGTGGTGTAACCCTCAAACTGCGCTCCACAAACAATAAAAATATTCTTTTTTTTTTCTGTCTTTGTGAATTGTGTGGGCTGTAGCCGCCCTTGCATCCTCAAAGCAGCAGCGACAAGCGTGCGTCTGTCTGTTAAAGGATTACATCGGTGACAGCATCCAAGTAGGCATGTCAGACAGTCCGTACCTGTACTGGCAGGAAAAAGAAGCAATTTGGAGGTCCCTGTACAAACTGGCTCTATTTTACCTGAGTTGCCCCCCCTCCAGTGTGTACTCCGAAGGAGTGTTTAGTGCAGCCGGGAACCTTGTCAGCGAAAGGCGTAGGAGGTTGCTTCCACAAAATGTGGAGAAGATGATGTTCATAAAATGAATTATCAACTCTTCCAGGGAGACCAGCCTCCAGAACGTACAGAGGGACCTGTGGTTCCAGCGGGGACGAATTAATACTCTGTGAGGATGAGGATGTACACACTGAAGAGGGTGAGGAATCGGTGGATGAGGAGGATGAGGATGACATCTTGCCTCCATAGAGCCAGTTTGTGCAGGGACAGATTAATTGCCAGCTTGTTTTGTGGGGGCCCAAACGAACCAATCATTTCAGCCACAGTTGTGTGGCAGACCTTGGCGCTGAAATGATTGGTTTGTTAAAGTGTGCATGTCCTATTTATACAACATAAGGGTGGGTGGGAGGGCCCAAGGACAATTCCATCTTGCACCTCTTTTTTTTCTTTGCATTATGTACAGTTTGGGGCCTAGTTTTTCAAACTGCCATCCTGTCTGCCACTGCAGTGTCACTCCTAGATGGGCCACGTGTTTGTGCTGCCCACTCGTGTCGCTTAGCATAGTCATCCAGCTACCTCGGTGCAACCTTTTGGACATAAAAACACTATTGTGAGGTGTGAGGTGTTCAGAATAGACTTGAAATGAGTGGAAATTAAGGTTATTGAGGTTAATAATAGCATAGGAGCAGAAAAACCTACAAATTCTGAGATTTTAGCTGTTTTTATGCTTTTTTAAAAAAAAATCCAGATCCAAAACACAAAACCCAGAACCCAAAACACGGAAGGGTGGTTTTGGCAAAACCAATCCAGATCCAAAACATGAAGAAAGATCCAGATCCAAAACCAAAACACAAAACACGAAAAGTGGCCGGTGCACACCCCTAACTTAAACTGCCATTTCAATAGTTCTAATGACAATTAAAACTTTACCTGGCAAACTGGCTATCGTTTGTGGTCCACCCAAACCTAGACTAGAGATTCCCATGCTAGCCCAGACATTTAGGGGCTTATTTTACTTCCTCTCTCTAATGCTACAGTGGCAGGGGACACTTTTTGTATTTTATTAAACTACTAGATTACCTATTGATCTGTCTACTTCTAATCATTGACATCAAATGTTCATAATAGACACCCATTTAAGGAGTTTTATTCACGACCAAACTAGTAGAAAATGTCACATCACCGATAAGGCTTAAAAAAAAGGAAAGATGCTGGGACATCAAATTCAACATCTGATACATTCTAAGTGTGTTGACCCCAAAGATGGCAAACGTCCAAAAAAAGTAGCAATCAGATCAGTCCCCTGGCAAAGCCACTACCTCTGCTAATTATAACTAAATATATATTAATTCTACTTAGAGCAGCATCCAATCCATCTTAATCTAGTCTGGCAGTTACGCCATCAGAACTGGAAGCAGCACCCGCCTCAGAGCTCACACTGGCTGACTGACGTCTGGACCCAGCCTCTCTGCTCCCCAGTGAACCCCACCCCATGCTGGAGAAGAAAGTACTGAACAGCCAGTAAGCTATTTTAGTGTACTAGCAGATTCAGGCACTAGGGAAGAGGGAGGCAGGGGTTTCACCAGTAGACCCCCAGGCCACCAGTAAGCACAATGGAACAACCAGTAAGAGTGTTCTGTGTACTGGGTGAGTCGGTAGGGTTTGCTGGGACCTGTATTTTTCCTGGAGTTAGAGGCTGCACAGTTTCCCCTGCCAAGTCTTTCACCCATCGAGCTGCATCTATTATATTTAGAGTAGCATCCTCACACTCAGTAGTCAGGGTATGCTGGGGGTTGTGCTGCTCCAATCTCCACTGTACTCAGGGAAAGGATGGGAAGAAATAGAGAGGGAGAAGAAAAGAGATGAGGGAAAGAGGGGGAGAGACACATTTAGGGGGGTAATCATAACAGCTTGGAGATAGATAAAGTGGAGAGAGATAAAGTACCACCCAATCTGCTCCTAACTGTCACTGTACAGGCTGTGTTTGAAAATTGACAGTTAGGAGCTGATTGGTTGGCACTTTATCTTTCACAATTTTGCCTCTCTCCAAGCTTTCATGAAAACCCCCTAAATATTAATTGTTACAATGTTTGTTAACAAATTGTGACTTTAAATTTTATTTATAACTGATAACTCTGTAAACTAAGGATTCCAATTGGTTAACCACAGTATTGTAGCATCATCACTGATGACACACACTATTCCCTCTGGTTAAGTGACTATGCCATTGGTAGAGAAACGGGTCAGTGAGTACACACACACAATCAAACACGCGTCAGTAAGTACACACGCATCAGTAAGTACACACACACACACACACACACACACATTAGTTTATCTATCCTCTATGACGCTTCCCAGTTCACCAGCAACCAGACTCAACCACACACACTGTGAACCACATTACCAGCCATCCCAACCACTGCTATACCATCCTACTGGCCAGAGTGTTGTTACAGACAGTTTGAGCACGCCACACATCTCATGTACATGCTGAACTGATTAGTTCCTTCTGAACTGTCTTCACGAAGGACAGGCTGTATACCATCTGGTGGTGAGTGGGCGAACTAGCCAAACTATTTTATACATCTATTTCTACCAATATAATATTGTCTGTGTTGAGACCTTAACAAAAGTTCTCACACATGGAGTAGCATCTAAAACTGGTCGACCAACCAACTTCCTATACTGTGCGATCCTTTGCCTTTAACCTAGTAACAAGCGACTTCCATTTATTGACTGGTGTTATCCATATAAAGGACACCCGGGCCGGCTGTTATATTACACACTAGTCAATGTGACTTTGGGCCAGAGGTGAACTCAGTTACATAAACAACTGTGATAATGGCTCAGCCGCTGGGTTGTACACAGACATTCCGACCACACCAATAAACGTCTGAGCAGTCTCAGAATGCCTGTATCAGCTAAGACGCCAGGATCAGTTCAACTGCTAACAAACTTGCAGCGGCTGACTTGGAGATGCCCAGAAAACGGTGGCGAAACGTCTGCGTTTTTGTAGCCAGACTCGTTGCCTCCCCCAAACGGTCAATGCTTCCCACTTGCTGTGCAAATAAATCATCACTGCGTCTGCCGTCACTCATCAGTCAGACGCCATTTGAGACTTTTTTGTGTTTCAAATTGATTTTTTATATTTGCACCGAGCATGTGTCATTTTTTAGAATTTGCTTTTTTTTTTGTCTCACGTTTGACTTGAGACTCGCTGTCACTAGGCTGATATTGGGCAGAAATGGAGATGGCATTGCAGGAAGTGGGCAGGAATCTGATAGGCATCTAATCGCAGCGTGGTGTGAGCACGTAATTGCAAATTAAGAATAACATGGCCGGTGAAAAGTCTCAGACGCAGAATCCTGGAGGGGTCTGACTGGCGTCAGCTCCGACCCGGAAATGTGTTAAAGCTGATAGTGATGACTGCGAAGCTGCTAATGATGACTGTTTCCTATTGGTCGCAACTGTGAATAACACGCCCATTTATGCAAATTTAGTAAAACAGCAGGAGCAGTGTTCAAAAAGTAAATCAATGATTCATACACCACAGGGAGAGGGAAAGCCTGACACAAAGGGGAAGTCTGTTCTGACGCATCTTTCGCACGCAGCATGGGATAGGTGTAGGCACCGTTACTAATGATGGCGATTATTTGCTATATTTCAGGATCACAGAATCCCTTCAAATAAGAATTGAGTTACTGTATGCTAGGAGACAGACTGACAGGTCTAAAATGTCCTGGTTCTGATGTAGTTCCCATTTTACACATTGGTACCACAGCCGCACCCTGATAATGTTGTGGCCCTGCTACAGTACTGAGTGGGTCCACAAATACAACAAACAGGGGTGCATTGATAGGATGCAGTCAGGATACCGGCGGGTCGGATATCCCGACACTGACATCCCGACATAGGTCCAAAGATAGGTGTCGAAATCCCGTCACCTATCATTAGCCCCACTACCGAATCCCGACACCCCGCATACCAAACGAAGGTATGTCGGGAGTTTAAGCATCAAGCCATGGGGGAGGGTTAGGTTTAGGGACCCCCGGGGGAACTTAGGGTTAGGCACTCCCCCGGGAGGGTTAGGTTAGGGGAAGGGGGGGCATTAGGCTTAGGCACCAATAATGGGGGGGTTAGTAAACCCCCTTCCTGGGAGAGATAGGTTTAGTGTGTGGGGAGGGGGAGTTAGGTTTAGGCACTAATGTGGGGAGGTTAGGCACCCCTAAGGGAGGGTTAGGGGGAGAGAGGGGAGTGTTAGGGTACTTACCTCGAGCTGTCGGGATTTTGACCCACCAGGCTTTCGCTGTCATTATACCGATTCTGCACTGATTACTGACCTCAGTTCAGAACCCAAAATGCAGATGTGTCCTCACTAACCTATTCTCAAATGTGGCTATTTGGCTCTCCAGGGCATATCTAAAATGGCCCCCTCCTCTCTTATTATGCCCCTGATGGCACTGCACAGATCATGCGACTAAGTATCAGCCTGCATCCCGCCACTCAGTTTTGTACTGAACGTGCATTTTATTTGCACCATAATTCAGAACCGGATTAAGCGGGGTGGCACAAGTGTCATGTGTCCCGGGCGCCCCTCTCTCAGGGGGCTCCCCGGCCATTGATTACCACGGCAGTGCAGAACAGGAGTCAGGACTGCATTGCTGTGGAAGAGGAGTCTGAAAGAGAGGATGCAGCAGGGAATGGGGTGTCTTTATGGGTGTGCCTGGCGTAGCCTCGCTCTCACACAACCACGCCCACAGGCAGCCACACACCCCAACTCCGCCCACTTCCTGGGGGCCGACCGACTGATGATGTGGCAGCGCTGGACTGGAGTGCCGGCTGACATCACTGTCTGCTCTGTCCCGTCCCCAGATACTGTACACAGCTGGGATCGGTGTCTGACGATTATTCACGATGGCACTGCGTAAGGGATGTGCCGACGTGCACCCTGCACATCCAGTGCGCGCGACTATACACCCAGAACACTAGAGGCGACATTGGTGTGACACAGACGCTAAATGAAGACATAGGGGGGTATTCAATTATACCGATTTGGTGTTTTTGCCGCAATCTTTACCTTGCACCTTTTGCGAGGTTCAGTCCGACTGCGGGGACTCTCACGTGGGGTAATCCCCGCTAATTGAATAGGTCCAGTGCAATAATTAGAATACCCCACGGCTTGACAAATTTTTCTAAAATCTGGGAGCCAGGATAAAAGTGTAGGAGCCACCACCGTTTCCCCAAAAGGAGTGAGTAAGGAGCACAGCTCTGTGTGCTATACAACTGTTATACACACCATACTAGTCCACAAAATGGTCACAGTTAAATGGATATAGTAAAATGGAGGCCCCCTCACTGCTCTACACAGCTTCCCTGCTCCACCCCCCACCCTCCAGTAATAAAGGACCACATATCACATAAACTAATGGTGCCAGAAAGTACAACAAAACCCCCCTCCCCTCGTGGTCACACCACTATCCCTATGAAGCCGCTCCGCAATCCCTGGCCACGCATAGACCCTACTACCGGAGAGCTCTATGCAGCCGGAGATAGGAGACAGTAGACAGCCGGGACGTACAGGAGGATCAGCGTAGACTGGGACAGACAGCAGGGATCAGAGCAGGACAGGATGGAGAGGAGTCAGTGCAGGCGGGGATGGACACAGGCACAGCAGTCACCGCAGGCGACACTCGGCACATGCACTCCTGTGCATGATATGAACACCGCAATACTATAGGCATGAAACTCCGCCAGAGCTGATGCGGATCTGCCTCCTCCATCACTGCAAAATCTAGTAGCCAGGGAGCAAAATCTGGTACGATTGGCGACCTGGCCCCCAGGATTTCTCGAGCCCTGGAATACCCCCCATAGACAAAAAAGTCATAGATGGAGCAAAAAGGATGGGTGAATGAGGGCACATCTGCATGGATGCAAGTAGCTTTATGTAATTGGCATTCTTACGTGGAGCAAAAGGGCTTATGTGCAACTACTGCATACTTGCTGACTTTGAAGTGCGGAAGGGGATGCAGTTGAGCGTTTTTGGGGGAGGGGCCAGACTCTCACATCAAATGGCGTCATTTAACCACTCCCCCTCCATGAGAATCCTCGATTCCTGATCAGTACCTCCCCATCCCACCCACTCTCCCAGGGGAGCGGGAGACTACCAAAAATTTGTGAGAGTAGGTTAGTATACTACAGCCCTTAATTAGTGCATAGACTTTTATAACCTATTTTCTGCTGTGTCATATAAACCAGAACAATATATAATATATGGGCAGTTACAGGGCAGCATTGCATTATAACAGTCATTCCAGAAAGGTCAACTGGACAAGAACTTTATCCAGGCACCAGCAGTAATTATAGAAAAATTGCATTTAAACCTTCAATATTATCAGCAGTATTTTCAATACTTGTAGGATTGTAGCTTTTTGCTGCCATTTTAATCACACTTTGGTTCTCTGTTTTGCTAAAGATTATATAAAAATAAATATATTCTGTTTTCTTAAAGATTAAAAGATTAAAACTATATTTTCTATTGCAAGAAGGCAACGTGCGTGGTTCCTTGCAAGGTTGCCAGGGATGATACTGTCTTGTAATCCACAAAGATAAATCTATTTATCTCTGAAAAGAAGAATGACCAGTAAAATACTATAAAATAGCAATCCTGGATGCAGTAGCACTAACTGACCACTGGGTGGCGCTGAGAGTACAGTGTTGGCTCAAATCCTTATTTAAACATTAAAAAATGACTGTGCTTAAATAAAAATTCAGATAATATGTTAGCGTAGAAAAGATAGAGAAGCTCATTCAATATCATTTGATGTAGGCATTTATTCAATAAGGTTTGAATTGGCTCAATCACGTGGACGCAGGAATCAATAAACAGCAGTATGTCTGCATTGGCACGAAGCTTGGCACTTTCAGGAATCGCCATCTATGCAACGTACAATAAGTACTCGTCATATCAAAGGCGTGAGTGCTTTCAGGTAACTTTGGACTATGTGAGCCGGGTGCTGATTTGAACGTACAACCGTTGGCGAATTGTATCTTGCATGTCACCGTTCTCGCACGTGCTCCGTGACGGAGTTTAAGCAAGGATGGGTGATGCACTGTCTTACGCATTTCAGTCGCAAGTCCACTTGCGTCTGAGGAATCGTAACTGGGCAAAATTCAGGCAGGACGCGTCGATGGAACTGCGTGGTGTGCAACGTTCAATCCCAGCTGTATGCATGGTAGCGCAATGGTTAGCTGTGCTGCCTCAAAGCACTGGGGGTCATGGGTGTTTGAAAAATGACAGGAGCTGGTTGGCTGGTACTTTATCTTCGTCCACTTTATCTCCATCCAAGGCTTAGTAAATAGACCCTATAGACTTTAAGCTCCCCTGGTGTGAGTGACAGAAATGCTCTCTGTAAAGCTCTACGGAATATATATAAGCTCTACTGTATATTAATAACGGCTAGTAAATAAATCAAAAGTCTGCACTGATGATAGTGAGTAGAAAACCAAGAGGACTGTGTGAATAGGGGGCTACTATGCATAAGGGCAAATAATCATGACGGGGGCACTTACCGATGATTTCACTACAGCGCTGTTTCAGGGGGAGGTAGTTGAAATACCAGCTAACGGGATACTGGCACTCAGAATCCCGACCGACGGTAAGTAAGTGGGTTAGACTGGGGTAAGTAGTTGGGTTAGGCACTAGGGGGAGAGTTAGGTTTAGGGGAATCGGTATGATTTGCCGCCGGACCCATGCCCAGCGGTTGGAATCCCGACAGCGGCATCCCGGCAGAGGAGGAAATCCTGATCGTCAAAGGTAAGTATATACTAATCTATTCCTACCCCCTAACCCCTCCATTAGGGGTGCCTAACCCTAACCTTCCCCCCAGTGCCTAACCCTAATCCCCCCTCTAAGTGCCTAAACCTAACCCCCCCTTCCCTGCCGCCTAAACCTAAGTCCCCCGGGGGGGTGCCTAACGCTAACCCCCCCTTCCCCTAGCCTAAACCTAACCTCCCAGGGGATTGCCTAACCCTAAGTCCCCCTGGGAACCCTAAACCTAACCCTCCCCCCCGCGGCTATCCGCGCTCGGTGCCCGGCGTCCCTTCGATCGGGATGCCAGGTGTCGGGCTCCCGACGTATGTCTAATGACAGGCGTCGGCATATCGACACCTGTCTTTAGACCCTTGCTGGGATATGACAGTCAGGAAGCCGGCTGTCGGGATTAGGTCCACCGACTTCACGACTGCATACCCTTTCAGGCAGTGGGGGGAGGTTAGGTATGGGTGTGGGGAGGGAGGGTAAGGTTTAGTGGTAGGGGCAGGGTTAGGATACTTACCGACAGGTTTCGGTATCCTAACCCTGTCGGGATGCTGTCGTTGGGATCCCGAGCG
This sequence comes from Taudactylus pleione, assembly GCA_031769625.1. Lineage (NCBI taxonomy): Eukaryota > Metazoa > Chordata > Amphibia > Anura > Myobatrachidae > Taudactylus > Taudactylus pleione. The sequence goes on from JAUIMM010000188.1 coordinate 15,916,829, forward strand.
CTGGCATCCCGTACCCAATCTGTTTCAGGACCTGTAACCCGAGTGTGCTTGTTATATATGAAAGGAACTATACCAGAAGCTGCTATACCTGCTAACTTCCACTGTAGGTGAACTGAGCCTCTGCAGAATGAAATACCAATCACACATTGGCACCACCGAAAGACACAGTAGCCGTTCCTTCAGAAAAATACCATTGTGCCCCATATACAAACAAGCACACTAACAAGGGACAAGGATGCCTGTAAAAGGAAAACTGAAGCATGACACCTCTGCACAAGGATTACCTGGCTTCCAAGGAACCATTATACTGAGAAACCCCTTTTTTTTAGTTATACAGGGCCTGATTCAGGGGTGGACGCAGTAGTGTAGCAACGGCAATGTCCGTGGGTCTAAGGCCGCAGACCCTGGCCTCGTCCCTCTCGGAAAACAGAGGCGACATGCCCAGGCACGTCCCCGCTCTGCTCCCCAAACGCTGCAGCAAGATCGCAGGACCCCGTTCTGCATATGCACAGAACGGGCCCTGTGCAGGCGCAGACCCTTTAACATCAGAGATGTGCCTTCACCCTCGGATGAACGTACATCTCTGAATTGTGCCCTGTGTGCATAGGGACACAAAATAACAGCCCAGTGGATAGGCAGAAATGTAACAGAGTTGATGAAATGCCTGCAGCTAATAACATAGTGAAATCAGAGCAAGTGATAAAGCAGCGAATCAGTAAGGTTTGGAGAGAGGCAGAGAGTGATAGGGAGAGATTCCCAGTGATAATGAGCAGCACGGGAGAAATCCTGGAGGCAGGAGTGGGAGCAGCTAATCAGTAGAGATCAGTCATTGGCGGATTGAAGTGGGCGGCTGGGAGTGCGGAGGGTGATGAGGTCAGATCATACATGCCTATCCTCCCGGTTTTCCCGGGAGGCTCCCGATTTTTCGGGTAACCCCCCGCACCCCCGGAAGGGTAGGCATTTCTCCCGCATTCTGCCCACTTCCTAGTGAAGTGGGCAGAATGAGGAGAATTCCGGTGGCAATTGCAGGTCTCCATGTAGGGGGCAGGGCTTAAGACGTGATTCTACATGAATCACGTTATTTGGCCCCGCCCCCTATGTAAATTCTAACCAATCGTGGCAATTTTACCATGAAGGGGAGGTGCTTAATGATGCAAAACATCAGGCCCCGCCCCCGTCACCCCCTGCTGCTTTTCTTACCCGGCTTCTCCCGGGAAGAGCTACTGAACGGTAGGCAACTATGGGTCAAACATGTGAGGGGGGAGAGAATTGGGTGAGGGCTTTATAGGTGAGTGTGAAAAATTTGAATTGGATTCTGTAGGGTAGGGAGAAAGATTATCAAAGACGTATAACAGAGATGAAGGGTTAAACACAAGATTACACTGTATCACAGCTGAAGCGTTCATTGATTTGCTGTAGTCCTCAATAATGCATATGATATAATAAGTAGATAAAATTGCAGGATTGAGACAGTACAGACAAGTTGAAGGTTTCATAGTGATCGTGGCCTTTCTGTATTAAGGTGAAGTATAACTTTCCCCAACAGCTCTACCTGAACAGATCCTGATAATTAGAATACAAATTAGCCCTACTGTGCAATTTCCTGATTACTTTCTAACTGACTGACAGTGCACATCTGTTTATCTGATAAGGTATAGGAGAAGTCATTTACAAATGTGCAGAAATCCCCCCCCCACCATTCCTTTATCCCCACAGCACGTACTGTATGCTGGTTTGTGGTACAATGCACCAATTTGTTCATTTTTGCTGGAAGCGTATGGATCCTCATTTGGGTTTCGTAATGCAGACATGACACGTGCCAACATGCTTATGATCATATTGACATTGATGAAATGTCAATATGATTAGAATGATAACAACAATCTTGGGGATGCAAAAGCTTTAATCACCTGCTCCAGTGGCCTTAGGACCTGATTCCGACCCGGTCGCTAAGTTGCGCTCGCTCTGGGCGATTTTCGCCCACCTGCGCATATGTATAATTCGCAGTGCACGTGCACAAGCCAGTCTTTGCGATCTGATTTTGGTTGCTCGTAAGCCACTATCCAGTCGCTGCTTTGAGTGACAGATAGCGCCGTTTGTGGGTGGTAACACGGGAAGGTGCTTGTGAACGGGGGAGTGGATGTGCCAACGCAGGCGTGTCAGACCGTCAAAACGCCATTTAAAGAGTGTGCATAATTAGCAACGTAGCGTCAATGTACAAGTCACCTGCATGTATTTCAGCCAGCACTGATCGCAGTGCTTGTTGCTGGGATAGGCAACCCCAAGGGCTGCGAGCAGCTCCGATGGCTCTTGATGTTACCGATTAATCCTACAATTCCTGGAGATGACGTGTGTTCTGAGTGGAAAGGGGCGTCTTTAAACACTAGCGAGTGCTCATTGCCGTAGCTCGCTAAGACATAGAGGGCGTCCTTCCGCGATGCAGTGCGAGCACTTAATTTAAATATACGGCCCCGTATTGCCTGCGAGCGACTGCATCTTGTGAACGGGTCTGAATGAGCTCCTTGGTCTTATGGTACCGTGGACAGCTGACGTGGAGATCCGGTGGGGTCAGCCAGTGAAGCGCTTCCTGCTGTTAGTACGATACTCCTATCCCCCCCCACCCAGCCTAACCATTACCTTCCTCCTAGTGCCTAACTCTAATCCTCTCCTCCAGCAGCTTAACCCTCCCCTCCTGTAGACTAACCTCCCCTCAGGCAACCCGACTCTAATTCTACTGCAGCCTAACCCTAACCCTCCTCTCCCGCAGTCTAACCCTAACCTCCCCTCCCACAGCCTAACACTAACCTCCCCTTCCCCTCAGCCTAGCCCTAACCCTCCCCTTCCACAGCCTAGCCCTAACCCTCCCCTCACACAGTCTAACCCTTCCCTCCCGCAGCCTTACACTAACCTCCCCTTACCACAGCCTAGCCCTACCCCTCTCCTCCCACAGCCTAACACTAACCTCCCCTTCCCTGCAGCCTAGCCCTAACCCTCCCCTCCCCTCCCGCAGCCTAGCCCTAACCCTCCCCTCCCGCAGCCTAACCCTCCCCTCCCGCAGCCTAGCCCTAACCCTCCCCTCCCCTCCCACAGTCTAACCCTAACATCCCCTCCCACAGCCTAGCCCTAACCTCCCTTCCTCAGCAGCCTAACCCTCCCCTCCCGCAGCCTACCCTCCCCTCCCACAGCCTAACCCTAACCTCCTCTACCACAGCCTAGCCCTAACCCTCCCCTCCCACAGCCTAACCCTAATCTCCCCTCCCACAGCCTAGCCCTAACCCTCCCCTCCCACAGCCTAGCCCTAACCCTCCCCTCCCACAGTCTAACCCTCCCCTCCTGCAGCCTTACACTAACCTCCACTTCCCCACAGCCTAGCCCTAACCCTCCCCTCCCGCAGCCTAGCCCTAACCCTCTCCTCCCACAGTCTAACCCTAACCTCCCCTCCCACAGCCTAACCCTAACCTCCCCTCCTAAGCAGCCTAACCCTCCCCTCCTCAGCAGCCTAACCCTCCCCTCCCACAGCCTAACCTTCCCATCCCACAGCCTAACCCTCCCCTCCCACAGCCTAACCCTAACCTCCCCTCCCACAGCCTAGCCTTACCCCACCCTTCCCAGTCTAACCTCAACCTCCCCTCCCACTGCCTAACACTAACCTCCCCTTCCCCGCAGCCTAGCCCTAACCCTCCCCTCCCACAGCCTAGCCCTAACCGTCCCCTCCCACAGTCTAACCATACCCTCCCGCAGCCTTACACTAACCTCCCCTTCCCTGCAGCCTAGCCCTAATCCTCCCCTCCCACAGGCTAACCTCCCCTTCCCCCAGCCTAGCCCTAACCCTCCCCTCCCACAGCCTAACCCTCCTCTCCCACAGCCTAACCCTAACCTCCCCTCCCACAGCCTAATCCTAACCTCCCCTCCCACAGCCTAACACTTACCTCCCCTTCCAGTCTAACCCCAGTTTTGGCATTGTGCAGAATGTTGACATTTCAGATGACGACACTGTGATTGTCAGCATGGTGACTGCATCCCCTTCATGTTAAGATGGCGCCACATGTAGGGAGTGCAAGACTTACTGTAGCATCTTCCAATGAGCAGATTGCCTGATATCAGCTATAGCTATTTTCTGTATAGGAACACACATGCAGCTCAGGGTACGCCCGCAAGTAAAAGTGAGACTCTGTAAATTAAAGGAAGAGGGAGCATGTACAGGGGAGACTAAGCTTTTTCCTTAGTCTTCTAGTTTTTATACGGTTGCTCCGTAGTGTCCTGGTTGGTGTAATAGGCATTCCCGGTGGAGGTCTGAGAGGTGGCCTGAGGTGAACGCAAAAGCAATAAGCGGCATGGGAGTATCACAGGCGGTCAGTGACAGCAGCTGCGTTCTCAGATGAACAGCTACAGAGGCCATGATCAGACAAAGTGCACCAACCATAGGGTTGGTGCACATGATGGGGCACCAATGGTGGCGAGTCAAGAATCACCGGTGATGTCACAGCGCACAGAGATGCTGAAAGTGCCCGTCACAGGGCTTTCACATTCACACGCACGTAACTGCACCAGGGGAAAGCTGTTACGGCATCTCCATATTATCGCTTTGGCGACTCCACACCCAGATGCACCAGCGGACACAGCAGCGTCCACCTCTCAATCAGGCCCCTCTGTGTCAACGCAACTGTTCTGACAACCAATGAAAAGTAGACGTTATACCACAAAAAATATCTTATAAATGATGTTTTTTGCGCTTTTTATAAATTCATAGTTTTTCAATAGTCTTCTCAGCGATATAGGCGGCTGTTCCATCCTTAAAATGGAATTGGTATTTCTTTTTGACATTTACCTTATCGACATTCATAATTTAGATACCCCTTAAAATATTGCCAACGTGTCAAAGACATGATTTGAAGTTGAGCTCACGGTAGCCAGGATTATTCCAGACAAACAATATAAGGGAAAATGAATAAACATTTTTCCAAATTTTTTTTAATTACACTATATCACAGCTGAAATATTAATTAATTTGCCCTAGCCCTCAATAAAAAGGATATGAGTAGATAGAATTGCAGCATACAGACATTACAAACATTAAACCTAGAATGTTTTATAATGGCCTTTCTGTATTAACGTAAAACATAACTTTTCCTAACAGATTACCTGAACAGTTCCTGATAATTAGAATACAAATTGTCCCTACTGTGCAATTTCCTGATTACTTTCTAACTGACTGACAGTGGACATCAGTTTATCTGATAAGGTATAGGAGAAGTCATTTACAAACGTGCAGAAATCCCCCCCTACCGCAGTAAGTATGATGTTTTATGGTACAAGATGCCACTTTCTCTATTATTCAGAAATAGCGCACAAATAAATGTTATTATGGCACCACTCGCTTCCGTTGGGCGGTTCTACCACACTTGCCGCATTTTTCCCTCTTCTCAAGGCAACCTTGCAACTTGGCCTGGCTTCACTGTACTAAACGGTACTTGACTGCACCATATCTTCCGACCGTCTCGATTTCAGTCCCGCTTTTCAAACACCTAGGGGACACATTGTTCTGTGGCAGGGTAAGGTTGGGTGAGCTCTTTACAGCAGTGCATGGTACCTAAACAGTGTGGGGAGAAGAGCCTGTGGGCTGCCCAGTTGATCGGGGAGTGCAGGGCACACCCCCCAGAGTGACAAGAAAACCGAAGATGTACCTTGAGGACACGTCTTCTTGGCCAAGGCCACACCCCCTTTTCAAATGCATGCATGGTTCCGAATTAAAAAGTTCAATTGTTGGGATGTATGCTGCACCACCTGTCAGGCCCCCCAGGGGAGACCCCTGAGCACCTCTAATGCCAATCCTTAGGTGCCTGGAGCTCTGCAACCAGCCAGAATCTGACCATCTTGTTAGTGCGGCCAGGCAACCTCCTGCTTCATGGCAGCCCCCCGCAATCTGTACCAGGGCACCACTCTGCTCCTGAACCAACAGCTCAGTGTCCTTCTCTCCAGGGATACTCCATCATGTGCCTTCTCCCTCTCTGTGCTGCTGCTGGGCACACTGGGTTTGGATATGGAGCCCTATCTGTACTGCTACCACCAGTGTCATTCTGCTGGGCACAAGTAGGAGGAATTTTATTATTTATGTGTGCGTGCGTGTGTGTGTGTGTGTTTGTTTCCCCTCTCTCATTTTCTACACTTCTGCACCACCTTGTGACAATTTGCTATATAACAACCCTGCTTTCCTGAGCTCCATGGAAAAGTTTGTGGCTAAACAACAGTTACAGAGGGGTTCCAAGGGCAGCCATACCTGCAAGGTTAAAGACAAGCCGGCTCCCCCCATGGATCTGTCTAACGCCCGTCCCTGTCCCACTACTGAGGATTTATTGGATGGCATGCCTGAGCTCTCCATGTTTAGTTCTCAGTTTGTTTCCAGAGCGCAGGAAATATCCAAAATAATTTCTCCTCTGCTGGACAAAAAACGTGCAGGTCTGCAGAAATTATTCCGTTGCCACCGTCATGACACAACTTACACAGCATTCCCTTCATCTAGATGAGGTGGAACAATGTGTCTCCAACTTTGAAGGCAAGTTGTCTAGAGTCCAGACCGACATTCGCACCCATTACTCCCCCAGACTGTCCATGCAAGATAAATTGGAGGATTTAGAGAATAGAAATAGGAGGGACAACCTGCGCTTAATCGGGCTGCCTGAATCTGTTAAACAAAAAAAGCTGGAAAACTTGGTCTAATCCTGGCTTCCTTCAGAACTTGGTTGCCCATGATCCATGCAGCCGCTTGTGGTGGAAGGTGTTCATTGGGTGGGTCCAGATTGCCAACATGACCCACGTTGGCCCCATCTTGTCATGTGTGTTCTCAATTATGCAGACAAAGTACATTTTATAGACGCCTATAGGAAACACTCTGGACTTCACTATAATGGATACCAGCTTCTCATATTCCGAAACTTTTCTTACAAAGTCACTATAAGACATAAAGAGTTTTCCCCTGTGTGCAATTCCTTGTCTCAAGCTGGAGTCTGTTTCCTCTCCTTTATCCTGCAAAGATGAGAGTCCTGCATAATGGCAAATCTTGCTTCCTCCACTCTCCTACCTCAGCAAAGACTTTCCTGGATTCACTCTCCCTGGCTTCCACTTCATTAGCATCTGCGGTGTTCCGGAACACAAACTTTGCTTCTGAGTTCAATGCTTTTGCTGTATTGCCTCATAGTGATATGTTTAAGCCACTGTATATTTCACCTTATTCCTACCTAAGGAACTCTTATTGATGCAAATATAGATAAACAATTGCCTTAAATAATCCTTTGCAAACCTTCTGTTCTGTAAAGGAATTTTCCAACCTGTACAGGGACATCAAAAAAACAGAGTTAGTTAGTGGCCTTCAAATTGCCAATGTTCCCACTGTCCACTTCTTAGATATGTGAACAAGCAGAACAGAGCATTAAATACAACATTTCAGTTTAAGGTTTAAGGTTTTAAGGTTTTACGTTGTGTCTGGAGATAATTTAGAAAGCAGAGAAAGAGCTCCACCACGGCAGATGACTAAACTCACACACAAAGGTTTAATAGAAATAGATACAACACCAGATTAGATGTTTACCCTGGAGGATCTGTCTGATTTATCATGGTGCCCCCAAGATTGTGCAAATTCTGCCAAAAGAGAGACTGACACCACAGCTAAACATGAGTCACCTTCTGGATGTGAATTGTCTCATTTGCACGTGGAAAACCAAACCCTCAGATGAGATGGATCTCAGCCAGTGGACAACATTGAAATCACCATTAAAAAGTCACAATGGAAGACTACAGTGTGGAGAATCTTTCTTCGCAGTCAGGAGAGACCTCAGAGAACATGAAAAAAGATGCTCTAGGTCAGGAGTCAGGGAACTGTTCTACTTTTTACCCCAAAATATATTTAGATATGCCAACGTTATCCCCTTGATTTGAAAGGAAGAAAATCATATAGTTGTGCCCCCATATAATGCCCCTATAGTAGTGCCCCCATAGTTATGCCCCTGTAGTAGTGCCCCATATAATGCACCTGCAGTAGTGCCCCCATAGTTATGCCCCTGTAGTAGTGCCCCCATATAATGCCCCTGTAGTAGTGCCCCCATAGTTATGCCCCTGTAGTAGTGCCCCCATATAATGCCCCTGTAGTAGTGCCCCCATAGTTATGCCCCTGTAGTAGTGCCCCCATAGTTATGCCCCTGTAGTAGTGCCCCCATATAATGCCTCTTGTACAAAAAAACCCCACTTACCTTAATCCCCGCTCCTGCATCCCGCTGCCGTCCTGTCCGCCCGGCTGCTCCTCGGAACTATGGGAGAGACGTCATGATGTCTCTCTCACAGTGCGCAAGGAGAGAGCTAGAACCTGGAGTTTAGAAGAGAACTCCAGCCTCCGGCTAACGCGGCACTGCAGGGAAGGAACCAGGCGCCCGCTGGTGTTCAGTTTAGAGCCTCCCTGCAGCATAGCCGGGCATGCATATGAATCATTCTGAATGATTCATATGCATACCCGGCTGTCCGTCCATTACCCCCAGGAATTTCATTTTTACCCCATGTGGGGTAATTTACCCCTGTTCTCCGACCACTACTCTCGGTGCTGAACTTCAAGGGATTTCTCCATCATGTTCTGCAGTGTGGAGGTTTCATTCATATGCTTTCTACAGTTGGGTATAATTATACTCAGAGACATTGTATTGTAATGCGCTTAGTGTTACTGATAAGTTAAACTATAATTATTAATTGCCAGTTAGTAATAGCAAATGTGAAACAGGTATTAATGTCATATTGAGCAAGTTAAAGTGAGCTTTGGAAAGTGATCATAGGTTAATTCCAGTAACTGTATATATTTTTGGTATTGTTGTATCCTTGCATACTTTACCTTTACTCCGAACAGTACAAGCGTGACTAAGTGTCTTAGCATAATAAAATTAATGTCACTTTCCCCAAAGTGTGATAGGAGGAGCCTAAAAGAGGAACTGCACTGATCCATGCCCAAGCAGGTTCCAGAAGAAAAGCAGGTACGATCCACTCACTGACATCCCACCAAATTGGGGGTGTTACACCTATATACTACATTGATCATAGAGATGTAAGCTCGCGAACCGCGAGATTGCCGACTCTATGGTTTTGCCTCGGTTTTGAGATCCAGGTCAGGCGGGAAACCCCGAGCCTGCTTGGATCCAACTCGGATCTGCTACATTTGGGTGGGTTCCGATCTCTGAGATCCGAACCTGCTCATCTCTAGTTATAACCACATGAAAACACAGAGACTTGTGAACTGTAGTTACGCTTTTATTGCACTTTCCAGTACGCCACTTCCTGGCATGTTTAAGCCCAAACTTTAAAAGGCCAAACTTTTGAAAAGCAAAACACGGGGTATTTTTCTAGTAAAAGTATTAAAGTATCATACAGGACAGTGCAGTGAACGTGTAAATACAGCTCACACATCTTTGTAGTGTACATTCATGCAGTTACTAAACAAAAACCCCCCAAGTCTTACTTCATATATGTTCTCTATGTGTTCTGTACTGAGACGATCTTTCTTGAATTTTTTCACTCAGTTCTCCGACTCACAGTCTTGCATATCTGGATGACGTAATGACTGTATGATCCGCTGTTGCAAGAACCTTCTTTTTTATATCAAGGCAGGGACAAGATGGGGCTGTATTTCAGGCTCACGTACCAGAGTGGTTCATCAGGCCATCAGCCCTTATGGCAGAAGTCCAATCAGGCCCTGCACCAAAGCTTAATTTTTTTCTGGTTATAATTTTAATTTACACAACCCTTGAAGGTAGATTTTTTGCCACACAATCAGACATGCCATCATATATATAGTTATATATAATCTATGGTCTTAAATCTCTCTTTGTTCTATGGCACACAATTGCCACCTAGCAACAGCTGGTGGGTTAGGGTGCAAGCGTCCCGACTTCACTGAGAAGGTAGAGTTAAAGAAACTTTCACACACCTTCTCACTACAGGTATGCGCTGACCACTGTGTTTTGGTTTTGGATATGTATCTCCTCTTGTTTTGGATCTGGATTGGTTTTGCCAAAACCACCCTTGCGTGTTTTGGTTTTTGGTTTTATTTTTGGACCTGTATTTTTTCTAAAAAAATGTTTTTGACAGTATTATTAACCTCAATAACATTTATTCCCACTTGTTTCCAGTCAATTTTGACCACTTCACAGCTCATGATATTGATTTTTTCATCTAGTTAAGGGCCAAAAAGTTGCATCCAGCTAGCTGACTGACTAAGCTAAGTGACAGCTGTGAGCGGCACTAACATGTTGCAGTTCAGCTTCGAACATGGCATAGAGTGGCATTGCAGTGGTAGACAGGATGGCAGTTTAATAAACTATACGACCCCTAGGAATTTTAATTCTAAGAACCAAGAATGTTTTCCTTAACTTGGTCAGATGCCTGACGGAGTTGGAATGTTTATGGAGTGAAAACAGGGAAAGGACGATTAGTTTTAATTTATTCAATTTAATATTTTGATTCTTAAAAAAATGATGAGGGAAGATCAATCTAGGATCAAGTTCTTCAGTTCCTAAAAGACATCTTTGATCTGGAGAAGGATTTTTAATTATACATCATGATCTAATAAAAATAATGAGGTGGCCTTGCTTGTGGAGGTGCTGCTACAACATACTGTAAACAGATGTTTACTAGTTTGTACTCAGGGAGGTTGTTATGGATAATAGGACCAAGACTTGCTGTTTACATCAGAGAAAAGCAGCCTGTAGTTCTCCAGCTGAATTAGAATTCCTAGCATCTGTGATGTTTGCTGGGACTATTGGAAGTTATTTGTCAACAACAGGTGGCGTGCTTCAGGTTACCTCAGCCTGCTTTATGCACTGTATGTACCATGTAAATATATTTGTATGTGACCAATATACACAACTAATTTTTGTATTAAATGTATTTGCACTTTATTACACATATCCTGGCAGGAAGATGCTCTGTGCTGCTGCTCATATTTGCCCATCCCATCAATTTGTTGGTTCAGAATTTTCTTTAAAAAAATGAAAGGGGCATGCAGGAGATGCTGTCTCTGGCCATTACAATTTCTGGACATTCATAAACCATAAATTAAGAATGTCAGGCAGCAATGCCCCAAACAGCACATAATGCAAAGGAAAGAGATTCAAGATGGAATTGTCCTTGGGCCCTCCAACCCACCTTTATGTTGTATATATGAAACAGGACATTCACAAATCAATTACTTCAGCGACAGGGATTGCCACTTGTGGCTGAAAAGTTTGGTTTGTTTGGACCCCCCACAAAACAAGCTGCCAATGCGCAGTGCACATTGGTGGCAAAGATCCTATTCACAAACTGGCTTTACAATACATTAGATTAGATGTCGTTATTGTCATCGTCATCCCCATCAGTGTGTACATCCTCCTCTTCGCACAATATGAATTTGTCCCTGCTGGAATCCACCATTACAGATGCTTCTGTATTTTTTTAACTTAAGTGCCGATAAAGGTCTTCCTCATGGAATTTGTAATTCATTTTGATGAACATCATCTTTTCCACATTTTGGGGAAGTAACCTCCTACGCCGATCACTGACAAGGTTCCTGGGGTACACACTGGAGGGTGGGCAACTTAAGTAAAGCAAAGCCAGTTTGTGTAAGGGACTCTAAATTGCCTCTTTTTCCTGCCAGTAGTGAAACGGACTGTCTGACATGCCTATTTGGATGCTATCCCTAAAATAATCATCCACCATTCTCTGAATGGTGACCATATCAGACAAAGATCCGGTAGATATGTCACTCATTGTAGGCAGTTCTTTCAGATCCAACCAGATGTCATTTGGTTTTGCTGACTGATCTGCATCACCACCAGCAGTGGATCTCTCTCAGTTGGCATGCGTCACGTGCCAATTGAGCTGACAATTTTTTCACCACCAGCTCTTTGCATCTTTTCAGATTTATGTCCATCAGGAAGAAAGACACAAGGTATGAATTAAACCTAGGATCAAGTATGGTCACCAAAATATAGTGATCTGATTTCAAGAGATTGACAACCCTTGGATCCTGGTGAAGCAAATGAAGGGCTTGATGTACAAGTCTGACATACTTAGTGGTTTCAGCTCCTCCTTCAGTTTCTCCAGCTGCTTTTGCAAAAGGCTATCTAGGGGAATGACCTGACTCAAGCTGGCAGTGTCTGAACTAACATCACATGTGGCAAGTTCAAAGGGTTTGAGAACCTTGCACAACATGGAAATTATTCTCCACTGCACTTGACTAAGGTGTATTCCCGCTCCTTTCTCTATGTCATAGGCCATAGTGTAGCCTTGGATGGCCTTTTGCTGCTCCTCCATCCACTGAAGCATATAGAGGGTAGAATTCCACCTAGTTACTATCTCTTGCTTCAGCTGATGGCAGGGCAAATTCAACAGTACTTGCTCATGCTGCAATATTCGACATGCAGTTGCTGAATGTCGAAAATGTCCCGAAATCTTTCGGGCCACCGAGAGCATCTCATGCATGCCCTTGTCATTTTTCAATAAATGTTGCACCACCAAATGAATTGTGTGAGCAAAACATGGGATGTGTTTGAATTTGCCCACATATAATGCTGGCACAATATTGGTGGCACTGTCAGAAATCACAAATCACAGCAGCAGCAGCAGTAGAAGCAACAGGCATAGCACTCAAGGATCCTTCTGGGGAACCACAGATAGGAGAGGAGCCAGTCATTCTTATGAAATTGGATGCAGGACTACTTCCGATCACGATTGAGGTTGTTGATGATGATGCAGGTGTTGGTGGTGGAGATTGCAGGCGCTTGGATCCAGAGAGAAGGGAGCAGATAGGTGACACTGGACTGATTGTTGTTAAAAAAATTTTAGCCAAAGTTTCTGAATTTGAAAAACCCTTTTCAATTTGATGAATTAACTGCAAGTGATGTAACAGGTAGTAGGTTCCTAGATGGTTAAGGTCCTTACCTCTACTCACTGTTACTTGGCAATGGCTACAGGTGGCTTGACAACTGTTGTCCGGATTTGGTTGGAAATAATTCCACAAATGAGAAGTGGATTTTTTGGTCCTTTGCCCAGGAATTACAAAAATGGGCCTTTTCCCACCATGGGCAAAAACTGTTGTCTGATTTACAGTTTTTACACGAACGTCCTCAGCATCAACATCCTCATCATCCTTGTTGTTATCGTCAACTACATAAATATCCTCCTCATGCAATTCCACAGAAGCATCCTCAATTTCTACATCAGCATGTTGACTTGTGCTGCTCATCCCCACATTTGCAGGGGGCACACAAAAGGTTGAAGGAGGATCCTCTTCAAGTACAGTAGTAGAAAGGTCAGGTTCACACATGGAAACCACGGTTATACTTGGACTCTCCTCGGGGATCTGTGACTTTTCTGAGCACACAGTTGGTTCATGTGCCTTAGCGATTAAAAATCTTTTGACACTTCTACAGGGAGAAGGGCTTACATCAGCATAAGATGCAGAACCACCAGTCATAAATAAAGGCCAAGGCCTTATCCTTTCCTTGCCACTTCGTGTAGTAAATGGCATATTGCCAATTTTTTTTCTCTGCAGCTAACTTAGCTTTTTTTTTTCTTTAACACTGTAACATTGCTTGATTGATTTTAGATGCCTTTATTTAAGCCCTGTATGCCCATTGGCATCAGTTTTAGTAGATGAGGTAGATGGACTAGTATCATCATGACTGGTGGCACTGGCAACAGCTCCAACACTAGTATGTGGTTCCTGCTCTCCTCTCAACTGATCGTTCTCCATAACAAACATGAATGAAGTGGGGTACAGCACACACATCAATTTGTACCAATTTTAAATATTACACTGCGGTATCAATGACCTACAGTGTGACAATTTTTTTACTAATACACTGTGGGCATTATTCAGACCCGGAAGCTAAGCCGCGATCGCTCGCTACCAAAAGGGACTGGATATGCAAATTCCACGTTCGCACTGTGTGGCGTAAGGATGCCCTCTATGTCTTAGAGAGCGATGGCAGTGAGTGTACGCTGGTGTATAAAGACACTCACTTTCCTTTCTTAACAAACGTCATCTCCAGGAAGTGTATGATTAATCGGTAACATCGAGAGCCATCGGAGCTGCTAACAGCGCTTGAGGTAGACCCTACCCCGCCGCAAGCACTGCAATTAGTGCTGACTGAAATACAACCAGGTGACGTGTACAATGAAGCCTCCATGCTAATTGTGCACGCCCTACCCTTCGTTCGCACCACCACTCCCCTGTTCACAAGCACCTTCCCCTGTTACCACCCACAAACGGCGCTATTTGTCACTCAAGGTAGTGCTCAGTCTTTGTTCTATGAGCGCATGATTCCCAATCGCATTGACTGGCTCGCGCATGCGCACTGCGATGCATACGCATGCACAGACGGATAACAATCACCCATAGTGAGCGATCGCAGCTTAGCTTCCGGGTCTGAATCAGGCCCTGTGTTCTCCACTTAGTTTACAGTGTGAAAATATTTTTTATGAATACACTGCGTTTCCACTAACAGTGTGACAATATTTTTTATGAATACACTGCATTTTACACTAACAGTGTCAATATTTTTTACAAATACACTGCGTTTATACTAAGGGTGTGCACCGGCCACTTTTCGTGTTTTGTGTTTTGGTTTTGGATCTGGATCTTTCTTCGTGTTTTGGATCTGGATTGGTTTTGCCAAAACCACCCTTCCGTGTTTTGGGTTCTGGGTTTTGGATCTGTATTTTTTTTAAAAAAAGCATAAAAACAGCTAAAATCACAGAATTTGTGGGTTTTTCTGCTCATATGCTATTATTAACCTCAATAACCTTAATTTCCACTCATTTCCAGTCTATTTTGAATACCTCACACCTCACAATAGTGTTTTTATGTCCAAAAAGTTGCACCGAGGTAGCTGGATGACTATGCTAAGTGACACGAGTGGGTGGCACAAACACGTGGTCCATCTAGGAGTGACACTGCAGTGGCAGACAGGATGGCAGTTTGAAAACTAGGCCCCAAACAGTACATAATGCAAAGAAAAAAAAGAGGTGCAAGATGGAATTGTCCTTGGGCACTCCCACCCACCCTTATGTTGTATAAACAGGATACGCACACTTTAACAAACCAATCATTTCAGCGCCAGGGTCTGCCACACGACTGTGGCTGAAATGATTGGTTCGTTTCGGCCCCCACAAAACAAGCTGGCAATTAATCTGTCCCTGCACAAACTGGCTCTACGGAGGCAAGATGTCTTCCTCATCCTCCTCATCCACCGATTCCTCACCCTCTTCAGTGTTGTGTACATCCTCATCCTCACAGAGTATTAATTCATCCCCGCTGGAATCCACAACCACAGGTCCCTCCGTACGTTCTGGAGGCTGGTCTCCCTGGAAGAGTTGATAATTCATTTTTATGAACATCATCTTCTCCACATTTTGTGGAAGCAACCTCCTACGCCTTTCGCTGACAAGGTTCCCGGCTGCACTAAACACTCTTTCAGAGTACACACTGGAGGGGGGGCAACTCAGGTAAAATAGAGCCAGTTTGTACAGGGGCCTCCAAATTGCCTCTTTTTCCTACCAGTACAGGTACGGACTATCTGACATGCCGACTTGGATGCTGTCACCGATGTAATCCTTTAACAGACAGACGCATGCTTGTCGCTGCTGCTTTGAGGATGCAGGTGCGGCTACTGTGCATACATTTCACACACAAACACAGAAAAAAAGATTATTTTATTTTGTTGGAGCGCACTTTGGGGGTAACACCACCCTTTAACAGACAGATGCACGCTTGTCGCTGCTGCTTTGAGGACAGTATCATATGCAGTGACAGTAGACTTGTCAGAAATTGTTGGCACGTCCTTCAGTCCGGACCAGATGTCCAAACCGGCCCTTGACTTATGACACAGGCGCATGCTTGGCGCTGCTACTGTGTTGATGCACGTGCGGCTACATCGCACACAAGTCACAAACAGAAATTTTTTTTATTTTTTATTTTTTGTGGAGCGCACTTTGAGGGTCACACCACCCTTTAACAGACAGACGCACGCTTGTTGCTGCTGCTTTGAGGATGCAGGTGCGGCTACAGCCCACACAATTCGCAAAGACAGAAAAAATATATTTTTTTTATTGTTTGTGGAGCGCACTTTGAGGGTCACACCACCCTTTAACAGACAGACGCACGCTTGTTGCTGTTGCTTTGAGGATGCAGGTGCGGCTACAGCCCACACAATTCAAAAAGACAGAAAAATAAATAATTTTTTTATTGTTTGTGGAGCGCACTTTGAGGGTTACAACACCCTTTAACAGACAGACGCACGCTTGTCGCTGCTGCTTTGAGGATGCAGGTGTGGCTACAGCCCACACATTTCACAAAGACAGAAAAAAAAAGAATTTTTTATTTTGTTTGGAGTGCACTTTGGGGGTTACAGCACCCTTTAACGGACAAGCCAGCCGGCCCTTTACTTATGACACAGGCGCACGCAGTCGCTGAATGGCAAAAGTGTCCAGAAATTTTTCGGGCCACCCAAAGCGTCTCCTGCATGCCCCTGTCGCTTTTCAGTAAATTCTGCACCACCGCTACAGCACCCTTTAACGGTCAAGCCAGCTGGCCCTTTACTTATGACACAGGCACACGCTTGGCACTACTTTGTTGATGCACGTGCGGCTACTGCGCACACAATTCATAAACACAGAAAATAATTTTTTTTTGGTTTGGAGTGTACTTTGGGGGTTACAGCACCCTTTACTGGACAAGCCAGCCAGCCCTTTACTTATGGGACACAGGCGCAAGCTTGGCACTGCTCCTTTGTTGATGCACGTACAGCCACAGTGCACACAATTCACAAACACAAACATTTTTATTTTATTTGGTTTGGATTGCACTTTGGGGGTTACAGCACCCTTTAACAGTCAAGCCAGTCGGCCCTTTACTTATGACACAGGCGCACGCTTGGCGCTACTTTGTTGATGCACGTGCGGCTACTGCACACACAGGAGGTAATTCAGACCCACTCGCGAGCGCAGGACGCTCGCAAGCGGGTCGATGTTACCCCACTGTGCATGCGCACAATGGAGGGAGCTCCGTCGTGCACATGTGCGAGAACCGGCTAGCGACGGGGTAGCCGTCGATCCGGGTCTCGCACCAAAGGGGGCGTGCTGTCGATGTTGATTGACAGCATGCCCCCTTTGGTGGGCGTGCCAGGGGTGTGGCTGCCAGACGGAGGCGTTCCCATGGGAACGCTTACCATCTGAAGCCGGCCCCAATGACATCACTAGTGATTTCAGTGGGAGTGATTTTGGCTCTGATAGAGCCAAAATCACTGCAGGGCTTGCGGTCACTGAGACCCTACCGCAGGGTCTCTGTCGCAAGCCCGATGGTCGCGATGGTCTTGACCATCGCGACCATCATCATGGACGCTCGCTTAAGCTGTGGGTGGTAACCCACAGCTATGCGAGCGTCCAGGAGGACGCTCCATTTTCATGTAAGAGGGCCCTGATTCAGAGCGAGCGCTCTGGTCAGAGCTTCTGGCTCTGAATCAGGCCCACAATTCACAAACACAAAAATATATTTTTTTCTATTTTTTTTGGAGTGCAATTTGGAGGATACAGCACCCTTTAATGGACAAGCCAGCCGGCCCTTTACTTATGTGACACAGGCGCACGCTTGGCGCTGCTCCTTTGTTGATGCACGTGCAGCCACAGTGCACACAATTCACAAACACAGAAAATATTTTTTTATTTGGTCTGGAGTGCACTTTGGGGGTTACAGCACCCTTTAACGGTCAAGCCAGCCGGCCCTTTACTTATGACACAGGTGCATGCTTGGCGCTACTTTGTTGATGCACGTGCAGCTACTGCGCACACAATTCACAAACACAAAAATATATATTTATTTTGGAGTGCAATTTGGTTGTTACAGCACCCTTTAATGGACAAGCCAGCCAGCCCTTTACTTATGGGACACAGGCGCACGCTTGGCGCTGCTCCTTTATTGATGCATGTGCAGCCACAGTGCACACAATTCACAAACACAGAAAATATTTTTTTATTTGGTTTGGAGTGCACTTTGGGGGTTACAGCACCCTTTAATGGTCAAGCCAGCCGGCCCTTTACTTATGACACAGGTGCACGCTTGGCGCTACTTTGTTGATGCATGTGTGGCTACTGCGCACACAATTCACAAACACAAAAATATAAATTTTTTTATTTTTTTTTGGAGTGTAATTTGGGGGTTACAGCACCCTTTAATGGTCAAGCAAGCCAGCCCTTTACTTATGGGACACAGGCGCACACTTGGCGCTGCTCCTTTGTTGATGCACGTGCAGCCACAGTGCACACAATTCACATACACAGAAAATATTTTTTTATTTGCTTTGGAGTGCGCTTTTGGGGTTACAGCACCCTTTAAAGGACAAGCCAGCCGGCCCTTTACTTATGGCACAGGCGCATGCTTGGTGCTACTTTGTTGATGCACGTGCAGCTACTGCGCACACAATTCACAAACACAGAAAAAATATTTATTTTTTTTGCACTTGGGGGGAGCAACCCTGATGGACAGAGCACCCCCTGGACAACACTACAGCACCCCTTTAGGACTGGGACACTGCTCAGGACTTTGGAGTGGACACAGCCCCTATGGACAACTGACTGCACAACACAGTACAGCCAGCCCCTATGGACTTTGGAGGAGTGGATACAGCCCCTATGGACAATAGCAGCACAGCACAACACAGCCAGCCCCTATGGACTTTGAAGTAGTGGACACAGCCCCTATTAACAACAGCAGCACAGCACAACACAGCCAGCCCCTATGGACGTTGGAGGATTGGACACAGCCCCTATGGACAACAGCAGCACAGCGCAGCACAGCACAGCACAACACTACACTACACTACACAGCCCAGCCAGCCCTAACTCCCACCCTCCCTCTTCACTGTCCACAGCTGAGTGAGAAAATGGCGCCGACGCGGGTACCTTATATAGGATCCAAAACCCGCGAGACCCGGAAGGCGGGATGATGACGTTTTGTCTCGATTTTAGATCCGAGTCAGGCGGGAAAATTCGAGCCTGACTCAGAATAGCCTCGGATCGGGGGGGCTCGGGGGGGTTCGGATTTCAGATATCCGAACCCGCTCACCCCTAGTTTATACTAACAGTGTGACAATATTTTTACGAATACACTGCCTTTTCCACTTACAGGACCTTATTCAGAGGTGGCCGTACGGTCTACAAGCGCACGGCCGCCTCAATGTTTGGCCAGTGCGCATGCGCACGAGGTAGCCGGCTCCTTCGTGCGCATGCGTGAGACCCATTACGACCGACAGCGCCGGTCATAGCGGGTCTCTTTCCAAAGGGGGCGAGCTGTCGATGTCGATTGACAGCTCACCCCGTTTGGAAGGCGGGCCGGGGGGGTGGCAGCCCAAACGGAGGTGTACCCATGGGAACGCCTACCGTTTGGGGGAGGCCCCACTGACATCACAAGTGATGTCAGTGGAGAGCTTCTGGCTCTGACAGAGCCAGAAGCTCTCAGGGGCTTACGACAAGTGAGACCCTACCCTAGGGTCTCGTCGTAAGCCCCGATGGTCACCCGAGCGGTTGTTAGAGCTGTGGGTGTAAACCCACAGCCTAATGACCAAAACAGAGGCGGGCGGTCAGGATGCAAGCGGCCGCCCAGTTTCTGAGTGACCGCTTGCATCCTCTGACCACCTCTGAATGAGGCCCACAGTGTGACAATATTTTTTACGAATACACCGCGTTTCCACTAACAGTGTGACAATATTTTTTATGAATACACTGCATTATCCACTAACAGTGTACATTTTTTTTTACGAATACATTACGTTTTCCACTTACAGTGTGACAATATTTTTTACGAATACACTGCGTTTTCCACTTACAGTGTGACAATATTTGATATACACTGAGCTACCACTTACAGTGTCACAAACAATACGTGTATGAATATTACACTGCGGTCTGACAGGCAGCATCACAGTAAAAAATAATAATAAATATAGTACACTGGGGTACAGCACAAAAAAAAATATATATATATTTTTTTTATTCATTATATTATTTATTAGCTTTTATTTTTGTATACACTGGGCAAAGCACCCCTGGTTGGACACAGCAGCCTCCGCTCCTGGATGGACACAACAACCCCTGGATGGACACAACAGCCTGGATGGACACAGCAGACCCTGGATAGACACAGAAGCCCCCACCCTTGATGGACACAGCAGACCCACAGCAGCCCCTTTTGGATGAAGCACAGCTCTGACAGCCCGGGACTCAGCAAGCAAATGGCGCTGATCACTGTGGGAAAGTGACTTTTATACAATCCAAACCCCGCGAGAATCCAGCACAGCGAGATGATGATGTTTTGCCTCGCTTTGAGATCTGAGTCAGATGGGAAAACCTGAGCCGCACTCGGATCTCGCCTAGGATCTGCAAGCACACTTGCCGACTTCTAGCTCCCTCCTTCCAGGAGGGAGCTGTTGGGCGTCCTCAGCAGTGGGGCGTGCCACATCAAAAGGGGGCGTGGCCCAGAAAATGACTCGACAATGGGAGCGGGGCATGGGCATGACAGCGCGATCGCGTCATCGCGGCCCCGCCCCCTCTTCACAATGCCGCGATAAATGGCATTGTGAAGCAGGGGCGGGGCCACGATGACGCGATTCAGCGCAAATCGCGTCACCACCCCCCCACTGCCGGGGATTATACTGTATTTGCGGGGGGGGGGCAGATAGATCGCCGGGGACCGGGAGGCTTGCCTACCTTTCTGGGAGGTCGGGAGCGGCACCCGATTTTCGGGAGGCTCCCGACCAAATCGGGAGGGTAGGCAAGTATGTCTGTAAGTCCGGGTGAGTTCGGTTCTCAGGGAACCGGACCCGCTCATATCCACTTCTCACACAGCTGGGGGATCGGCCCAGGGCAGCACCGGAGCCACGGGCCACACATGCATGTCACCTCCATGCACACACGCCAGCAGGTCGCGCACAGATATGAGCTCTAAGCCTCTCCCCCTGAATCAGATTATAAAGAAGCTTACAGATGGCAATCCCAAGGAGACAGGAGGCCATGCAGAGGCATAAAAAGCTATTTTTACGTGAAACATTTTTAAATGCAAATTATGACATTTCAGGAAACCAAACTGGAAATGGCTGAAGGGAGAACAATCATTTTGCCTTGAAACCATGAACATAAACTCCAGCGAACTTGAAGTTATTTATGTTCTTTAGGTGGTTGCACCTGCTGCTTCTTCTGATCTCTTGGAGCGCCTAAAAGGAGAGATCAGGTATAACTAATAGCTGAAGCTTAGAGAGTACAACCAACAGACCTAGCACAGTATAATGCTGTTGCTAAGTGGCAATCCTATTTCCTAGAACAAATAGAGGGCCTGATTCAGAGCCGGACGCTCTGACCAGAGCGCTCGCTCTGAATCAGGGCCCTCCTCCATTAAATTGGAGCGTCCTCCTGGACGCTCGTGTAGCTGACCATCGCGACCATCGGACTTGCGATGGAGACCCTACGGTAGGGTCTCCCTGCCACAAGCCCTGGAGTGATTTTGGCTCTATCAGAGCCAAAATCACTCCCACTGACATCACTAGTGATGTCAGTGGGGCCGGCTTCAGACGGTAGGCGTTCCCATGGGAACGCCTCCGTCTGGCAGGCACGCCCCCGGCACGCCCACCAAAGGGGGCGTGCTGTCAGTCACCATCGACAGCATGCCCCCTTTGGTGCGAAACCTGGAGCGACAGCTTGGCTGTCGCAGTCCGGGTCTCGCGCATGTGCACGACGGAGCTCCCTCCGTCGTGCGCATGGCAGTGGGGAACATCGACCCACTTGCGAGCGTACTGCCGCTTGCAAGTGGGTCTGAATGACCCCCAGAGTTTGCACGTCATAGATTCCTGCAAAGTAGTGTTTGGTTGTCAGGAGGATTGCCACCTAGCAACAGCTGGTGATCAGACTACAGTACCACATACCTGGTGGTTGCTCAAGTCTAATGAACTCTGGA
Organism: Taudactylus pleione; assembly: GCA_031769625.1. Lineage (NCBI taxonomy): Eukaryota > Metazoa > Chordata > Amphibia > Anura > Myobatrachidae > Taudactylus > Taudactylus pleione. The sequence goes on from JAUIMM010000188.1 coordinate 15,938,841, forward strand.
CCTCATTCAGATCCGGTTGCAAGCGCTGAGTGCTCGCAACCAGGTCGATGTTTAGGCCCTATGCGTGCGCAGCGGCCGCACTGCGCGTGCGTAAGCCCCGGAGCGAGAGAGAGAGAGGACACTCACTACAAAAGGGGCGGCTGTTGATGGTGATCGACAGGTCGATCCATTTTGTAGGCGTGGCGGGGGGTGGTTTCACAAAGGTGGCGTTCCTTAAGGAACGCCTGCCATTTTGTGGATGACCGCACTGACATCAGCAGTGATGTCAGTGGGGAGCTTCCTGCTCGATCAGAGCAGGAAGCTCCCTGGGGCTTGCGGTAGCCGAGACCCAACCTTAGGGTCTCGTCGCAAGCCCCGATGATCGCGATGGTCTTGACCACCGCGACCATCAACCTGGTCGGTCGCTAAAGCTGTGGGTGGTAACCCACAGCTTAGCTAGCGACCAGGAGGCCGCACTTGAAAAGGCAAGCGGCCGCCCTCATTCAGAGCGAGCGCTCGCTTCTTGCGAACGCATCTGAATGAGGGCCACTATCCTTTGGGCTTCAGAAGGCCTCCTAAAATGTCTAACAAGGTACGTGTGGAGTACCTACATGCGGCCTGCATTATGGACTGCAAAGTTAATCCCCTAGCAGCTGCGGAAGTAACACAAGCCCCACTTAAGGAATAACCCTTGAAGAGGGAAGTTTCTATGCCTGAATTCCACATACTGTAGTAGAAACTATGCAGCCCTTGATCGTAGAAGACTTAGCAGGGCAGAAAGGGTAACCAGCAAGTGATAAAAAGTTTTGCAATTTCATCTCTCAGAGGTGATTGATATCTGACCAGTTTGATTTTCACTAGAGGGGTCCAAATAGAACTGGCCATTGTGTGTCCTTAAAGAACAATATGGAAACCCACTAGGGTGAGGGTCATCCAGGGTGCAGAGAAATCTCAGCACCTCCAGCTGCAAAGGCTAAGGCAAGTAGCAAAGTATTTTTGAAAGACAGAAAATGTCAGCAGTGGATGGAATAGAAGCTAGAAAATTTAGAAAAGGATCACTACCCCATGTGGTAGAGTAATGTGGGCAGGAATACTGGATAGGAAAATACTTTTAAGCAATCTATGGTATAATTTGTTCTGTGTAAAGACCGGAATTAGGAGAGCCAGGGTCAAGCCATAGGAGTGTATCATAGTCAGGGACAAACTGGGGCTGTAGATGAGCCCTGGCAGTCTGCCCTGTGTGCTCTCTTGGGAAGGGAGCTTTATTGTTTCAAGGGGGCATGCCGTGAGCCACAGGGTCCTGGCCCATGTCTCTTCCCGGCCAAACACAGTGAACTGGCCCATCACAGCCTCCACCCCTTCACCCTGAGCTCATAGTGATTCCCGGAGCCGGGGGGTGGAGGACGGGGGACACTAACGCCCTCCTCGAGCTGGCCCTGAGGCTGTCGGCCCTTCTGGCATTTACTAGAAGTGCCCAATGACCAGTCTGGCCCTGATCGTAGCAGGAGCTAAACCTATCAGCAAGGAAGTCTATTGCTAAGTTGAGCTTGGGAAGTAGTGGATGAGGTTTGTATATGGCACCAGGAGGTAAACTCATTGTCACGGACTGAGTATTCTGTAGATCTGGTTCGGGACCCTTGGACTGAATGGAGGTACAAACGAAACGAGGAGGCTTTATGTAACTCTTGCTCATGAGTATCGCCAAGAACACAGGTACACTAGTGAAAGATTGCCAACCATGGACTTGTGATATGCTAGACTGGAACCAAGGTGATTACCGAGACCACTGGGCAACCCCTCGCCTAGTGACTGTAGGAGGCCAACCAGACCAGGGATATGCTCCAGCGACAAAGTTGACCCCAGAACTAAAAACAGCATAGTACTGAACCCAGAACTCAGCCTAGGAATCAGAGTCCTATGCATACAGAATGCAACTTAAGAAAGTTGCAACCCTGGTAGAGCTCTAACGCAAGACCTGGAACTGGAATCAGTGTGAAACTCCGTAACTGAGAGTTAGGAAAAGTAATACAGTTACTGAACACCTCAGTGCACAGACTGTATACCTCACATTGAACCCTAGCCCTGGAATCAGCCCTTCTCAGAACCAGCCCAAGACAACAGCACACAGTGCAAAGAACCAATAACACTTAGCAGCATAGTATACTATATACCTGGACAACCACTGAGCACAGGACAGGGAAGTAACAGAGCACAGTGGTGGATGGTTCCAAGATGGTAGACAGCGTGGATGCTGCAATGCTGGCGGGTGTTGGAGACACAGCGGCAGGTGAGTCGTGGATCTGTGCACAGCGTGAGAGCTGCGGTGCTGACAGGACTGGAACACAGCCACAGATGGAACCCTGGAAGGCAGTGCGAGTGCTGCGGCGCTGGCAGGTGAGTAACAGTAACAGATGGAACTAGCTGGAATCAATGAAGTAGCAATGAAGTTACTGATGACACGATTACAGGATACAGGGGGTCATTCAGAACCGCTCGCGAGCGGCAGAACGCTCGCAAGCGGGTTGATGTTCCCCACTGCGCATGTGCACGACGGAGGGAGCTCCGTCGTGCGCATGCGCGAGACCCGGGGAGCAACGGGCTTTCCATTGCTCCAGGTCTCGCACCAAAGGGGGCGTGCTGTCGATGTTGACTGACAGCACGCCCCCTTTGGTGGGCGTGCCGGGGGCGTGCCTGCCAGACGGAGGCGTTCCCATGGGAACGCCTACCGTCTGAAGCCGGCCCCACTGACATCACTAGTGATCTCAGTGGGAGTGATTTTGGCTCTGATAGAGCCAAAATCACTCCAGGGCTTGTGGCAGGGAGACCCTACCGCAGGGTCTCCGTCGCAAGTCCGATGGTCGCGATGGTCAAGACCATCGCGACCATCTTTTTGGCCGCTCGCATATGCTGTGGGTGGTCACCCACAGCTATACGAGCGGCCAGGAGGCCGCTCCATTTTCATGGAGGAGGGCCCTGATTCAGAGCGAGCGCTCTGGTCAGAGTGTTTGGCTCTGAATCAGGCCCACAGTGTGTACCTGGGGGTAAATTTACTAAGATGTGAGTTCTATTTAAGAAGTGATGTTGCCCATAGCAACCAATCAGATTCTACTTCTCATTTATCTAGCACCTTCTAGAAGATAATACCTGGAATCTGATTGGTTGCTATGGGCAACACAAATGCACAAACAAAGTGCTGGGTAATTATATAATGAGCAGTCGATACTGGGGGAACTGATATGGATAGACACTAGCTGTAGGACAAGATATTGATTCCATGTGTATGGTACAGCAAATATTTACCAAGTGGAATTACACTTTGTGCATTTTTTAATATATTTTTTATATTGTATTATTTTTAAATCTATTCTTATGCATTAAATGTGATATTAATGAACACACATCCGCATCTGAGTTTTAAATACAACAACTCTATATAGCGCTGGTATCAACTATTTGTATATTCTTATTCTTGGGGACTGACAACCCCTATTTACATTTCTATTTGTGGTGAATAGCCAATCGTCTGGCTGACCAGGTGAGCACACAGGTGCATCAGGTAATTGCCAAGGAATGTTTTTGCACAGGTCTGTATCCAGCGAGGAAGGAGTGTCTGAGCTAATCAGACATGATTAGACCAAGTTTAGTGACAGTTATGTATGATGGCCTGGCCTGGTAAAGAGATGTCATTCTGGGTCTAAGAGAAGCATTTATCAAGGCCATGGAAAGAAGCAGATAGATTAGTGTCGATTAACAGCCGAGTAATGTCGCTAACCACATGCATTGTGGAAGCGCTTGTAGTAAGTATGGTGTCCCCTGAAAGCAGTCCTTCGATTTTCCTAGGGAAAGTTTAGGTCCTTTCGGAGCTGGGTGAACAAGGGGAGCCAAAGTCTGAAGGGCCAATTGGGTATATTAGATTGAGTTGAGACACCCTGTCCACTTTGATTTTGTGGAGGATCTTCAGTTGCATGGCAGGAGGGTTATAGAAGGAGAATATCGGTCCATGGGAATGATATCACATCCATGTGAAGGGCCCCTTGAGTCTATATCTTGGACACAAAGGTTGGGACCTGTGCATTTGATGGGGTTGCAAAGAGAACCACTTGCGGGTGACAGATGGTCTTCACTATGTTGGGAAATATTTTTGGCCTCAAGGCCCCCATACATCAGCAATTGATTGCAGCAATTGTGCAATTTGCAATCGATTGTGTATAAAAATCTTTCCTCTTTTTCAATCGATTGCAGATTGCAGAATTGCCACAATCGATTGAAAAAGGGAAAGATTTTTATACACAATCGATTGCAAATTGCACAATTGCTGCAATCAATTGCTGATGTATGGGGGCCTTCAGACTCACATGATCAAATGTGAGGCTCTTCCTGGATAGAGAGTTGGCCAGCTTGTTCAGCTCCCCTGGGATGTACGTGGTGAACAGGAGTATGGATCGTTCCAATGCCCAGTTCCAGATATCTACCTCGTTTTGACAGAAAATCAGGCCCTGAGTGTCTCCCATTCTGTTAAGGTAGGAAACTGCGTTCCTATTGTCTAGACAGAGATGAACGGAGATCTCCACAGAGTGCGTGGGAACTAGTGAGGACAGAGCTGGCAGCCTTTATTTAACTCCAAGAGGTTGATGTAGGTTGTCAATTCCCCAGTTGATCACCTGTCTCTTACTGCCTTGTCTTTCGTGAACTCTCCCCATCCTGCGATAGAAGCATTGGGGGTAATACTTGTCTAATCAGCCAAACCCTTGCTGGAGGAGAGATGACATGAGGTTCTGAGAATGTCTGCATACAGTATAATGGGAACGTGGAGGAAATCTGTATCCAAAGCTCTCATTTTCCCTCTCTGGCTAAATCTCTCGTAGAAAGCTGTTGGCAAAGGGATTGGGACACAAAGGGGCCTATTCATCATACCTAAACTTTCTCTGGAGGTAACTAGGTTAAGAACTGGCATGGAGTTCTACCTAATTACCAGAGGAATTCATCATTCCTCCTCTCCTTAACTATCTATTCTCAAAGAGTTGTCATGTTTGCGATGACAGCATTTCAGGAAATAGATAGTTATCCCTGTCTACACTAACTTACCGCAGCTGGAATCTGTGCTGCGCATGCGCTGTTACATCTGTAAAACCAGCGCATGCGCAGCACTGCCTACAGATGCGGTAAGTTTGTGTGTGTGTCCCCTCCACTCACCTGCCCCCCCTCCGCTCACCTCCCCCCCCCTCCCCCCTCCGCTCACCTCCCCCCCGTCCCCAACTTACCTGCTCACGCAGCAGCTTCAGGCTCCGTCTGCTATGCTGTCATGTGTTCTCCCACCAGAACTTAGTAGTTTAGAAAAAAAAAAAGTTTTTTTTTTCTAAACGGTATTGTGTTTTGCTGGGGAGAACACATGACAGCATAGCAGACGGAGCCAGAGGAGAGTCCAAAGCGATGGAGGGAGATGTCGGGGAACATGCCCAGCTGGAAGCAGGTAAGTGTTACCTACTATACGCCACCTCACAGTGGCGAATAGTAACACCATCAGATTCCAAAAATACATAATTTTCGGAATTTGATGAATAGCCTAATTTGTGGAAATTAATGCAGGGGGACTTAGAAAGGAGATATCAGTGATATATCCTGTGCTAAGTGTGTTCATGAATACTAAATTAATGTTAATTAAGGAAACTGTCCTTAAAAACTTTATTTTAGTGTTGATGAATAGGCCCCAAAGTTTTGAACTTTTCTCCATTAGTCTAAAGCAGGGGTCTTCAAACTTGGCCCTCCAGCTGCTGTGGAACTACACATCCAAAGAATGCACTGCCACCTTTTTGATATAACAGCATGCTAAAATTATGTGCAGTGCATGCTGGGATGTGTAATTCCACAGCATCTGGAGGGCCAAGTTTGAAGACCCCTGGTCTAAGGGAACAACAATTGAGAAAGAAGGTGAATCTATCAGGAACCCCAGAAAGACAATTATATGACAAGGTGTCAGAAATGATTAGTTGATATCATAATAAGCTTGTTGTGAACTAAAGGTTCCTTCTGGTTTGCGTGGAGTAAGAGGAGATTGTCTAAATATACAGTATTACACCGCTGATCCTTTTCTGTGGATATGTGGCACTACAGCCTTCATGAGGGAGGTGAATGTGTATGGGACATTGGACAGGCCAAAAACCATGACGGTCCATTGGTAGAGGACATTGGCCCTCATTCAGAGCCGTACGCTCTGAGCAGAGTGCACGCTCTGAATGAGGGCCGGGCTCCATTTTCATGGAGCGTCCTCCTGGACGCTCGTATAGCTGTGGGTCACCACCCACAGGCTATACGAGCGTGCATTGTGATGGTCGCGATGGTCGAGACCATCGCGACCATCGAATTTGCGAGCCGGAGCCTGCGGTTGAGGTTTTCAACCGCAAGCTCCGGAGTGATTTTGGCTCTATCAGAGCCAAAATCACTCCCACTGACATCACTAGTGATGTCAGTGGGCCGGCTTCTAACGGGAGGCGTTCCCATGGGAACGCCCCCATCAGGGAGGCACGCCCCCGGCACGCCCACCAAAGGGGGCGTGCTGTCAATCAACATTGACAGCACGCCCCCTTTGATCGGACACAACAAGCGAAGGACTTTCCTTCGCTCGTCGCGTCTGGCGCATGCGCACGACGGAGCTCCCTCCGTCGTGCGCATGCTCAGTCCATAACATCGACCCACTTGCGAGCGGACAGCCGCTCGCGAGTGGGTCTGAATCAGACCCATTGTTCCACAAAAATCTTAGAAGCTTCCTGTGATTTGGGTAGACTAGGATTGTATCAAAGGCCTCTTTGAGGTCTATTTTGATACAAAGATCGTTCATGACAAGCAGGAAAGGCACTTTGGCCAAACCCTCCATACGGAAACAATGAGGCTTTATATATTGATTCAGGGATTTGATATTTAAAACTGGCCTGTAAGAACCATCCTGTTTCTTCACAGGAATAGATGGCTGATCCATCCTCTTTTGGGTGTGTCTGCTAGCTCTATCTTGTCCTGAGACAGAGCGAGGGATAATACACTGTCCACAAGCGTACTGGCGTTCTCTGTGCAGGGACAATTTTGGCAATGAAAATGGAAGAGGGGAAGAGACAGGACTCTTCCTATGATCCACCTGTCTGTGGTAATTTGCCTCCAGAAAGTTATTGTTTGAGAAAGACCAGGAGAAGGGAGGACAGAAAGGTGACTTACATATTCTCAGTCTTTCCTGGAGGGATTCGTGTTGCTGGACACTGCACCTCTTGCAACTTGAGGCCAAGAAAAACCTCCTCTAGGTGCTCTGAGGGCGCCTCGCAGGTCCTGGGATGATCTGCTGACTCCATAAGTACGACCCTCCTGGCGAAAGAAATGTTTAGGGTGCTGGTGACCCCTTAGGTCTGCAAAAGACTTAGGGGCCTTATAGCGAACTTTGGTCCTGATTCAAATTTGGGAATAGCGTAGGAAAGAGCAAGTAAAACCATGCTGCACTGCAGGTGGGGCAGATTTAAAATGTTCAGAGAGATTTAGATTTGGGAGGGGTGTGTCCAAACTGAAACCTAAATTGCTGAGTAAAAATAAAGCTGTCCAGCATGTGTGGGCTACAGTACTTACAAAAGCAGCCAATATTTACTCCACATGCAAAATAATTGTATGTATTTGCAGCCCTTGCATTGCAGCATGGTTTGTCCAGTTACACAAGTACTTGCTCTTTCTAAAGCTGGGTACACACCTCCCTGTGGCCTCCGCTGCAAATGTACGGGCGGTCGGCTGATCGCCCGTACACGCAGCATGATGGACAGATGTACCTGCAGATACATTGGGCATCGGCTGTGCAGCACAGCTGACACAATTTGACATGTCGCTGGTACACACTGGCCACCGCACACAAGATATATTGGCCAATCAATTGTTCTGCCAATATATCTGCCATGGTGTGTACCCAGCATAACTATATCCCCATAACTGAATCAGGCCCTTTAACCTCATCTATAAAGTCAGGGCCAAAAAGGTCAGAATCTGTCAGGTTGGGGATAACTACTGGCCTGGGTACTAGATTAGTCAGACCTGCTCTAGGTAGCCAGCGAGTGCTGCTGGTATTGGATATAAAATCAAAAGTCTGGCCAATCATTAGGGTAGCCCTGCTAATAGCCTTTAAGACCCATTTTGGAAGCTACTCGGGCATCTAGGGAGCCGCTAGAGACTCCTTTTTTTACTTTGTCTAGGACAAAAAAAAGTGGGCCAGCAGTGTCTGACCCTTTCAATTGGATTTTTCTCAGTAATCTATCAATAGTATCACTCTGGGCCTTATCCCCCATGAGTAAAGAGAGAGCCGGATCAGTCACTGGGGCAAAGAGTGCAGGGATGACCAGAATACCTGTATTGTAACGGAGAACCATCTCCTACTCCTTAAGGAGGGCTGTTCTACAGGCTCACTCAGTGCCCAGTGGGACATTTATATTTTAGAAAGAGACATTCTACCTCCTAAAGCGACTCGGGTCATTTGCAGGTCGCTATACTCGGCGAGAGGACGCACTGGTTCTAGAGATCTTCGCCGACCCCCTGTCCACAGAGGGGTAGCTGACGTCTTTATATGAATGAGCTAGGGGTTGTGAATGTTGCTGACTAGCCCCCCATGTCAGAGCTTGCCTGTCAGAGGCAGAGAAGGCCTGCCAGCATGGGCAGGAGAGGGTGGTCTGCTGCAGACCTTCTAGGTATTTCAGCTACCAAGCAGTACCTTGGAAAGAGCTGTTTTGTCCTGAACAGGCATGGTTCCTTTCTGTAAATGCACTTTCTCGCCGGGAGGAGAAGGGAATTCCACAGCCTGACTGACTCCTCGCTGCTGTCCTGAGAGGGTTAAGTGTTTTCTTCCTTTTGAACAAAATTTCCTTCTCTGAAGAGGAAGCTTCACTAGCCACAGACCCCCCAAGCTTGGAGGACTGTCTATTATTCCTCTTGCTGAGAGGTGCGGACACTGGCATCACTAGGGGGCTGATGGCCACACTGGGTAACACCATCTGACGGATGGACACCAAAATAGCAGAGCTGCTCTGCTATTTTGGTGTCACCGTGAAGCCAGGACACAGGACCTCATTCAGAGTCGGTCGTAAGCAGCCGCTCGGTCGTACGCATGCGTACGGTTAGTTGTGCGCATGTGCGTACGAGACCTTGCGATCCAAAATGCTGTCGATCGTACGGCTTACGAGCAGGAAGTGGCTTACGAGAGTTGATTGACATGAAAGGCCGTTTGTGGGTTTTGACGGGGGTGGTGGTCTAAAAACGCAGGCGTTCCTCACCGTTTTCAGGGCGTTTCAGGGGCGTACATAAATTTACTGCTACGACCGACATAGAAGACCGGAAGTAGTAAAACATCACTCTGCGAGCAGGTTAGAGGCCTGGCTGATCGTACAGCTTGAGGTTGGGTACGTGCTCTCTCAAGCCCCAGAGTACAATCGATACTATCGAATGTGACTGATGTTATGTTTGATGTTTTTATTTTGTGCCACACAATGCAAGCAGCTAATAATCGATTGATGAAGCTAATAACACTGCTAACTGGCTTGCAATTGATTCAGTTGCGTTAGCATTATCGATCAATAAGAATAAATAAATTTCATGGGGATGGCTTATTCTATGCGTTTTTTTGTTAATTTTTGGTGTAATTTGCGCACAACACAAGCGGCCGCAACCATAAGGAGAAAATTAACATACAGCGACTGACAACGATCGACTGGATCGCTAACTGCTATCACTCGCTAGCTAGAGGAGGTGCATTGTTCATGTATGGGTGTCACTTTGGTTGTGATCGCCTGGCCGTGCGATTGTTTTTTTTTTCAGATTCTCGATTGTTAGGCGTACGACTGAGCGGCCGCTTACGACCGCCTCTGTATGAGGGCCACAGAGAGAGGCAGAGGAGAGACTGTGGGCTGCCCCAGCAGCTGCAGGGGCATTGGGGAAGCCCACTGTGTGCCTGAGAACACGAGGCGGTAACGTCCCTAAGAGTGGCACACAAGGGGGCATGGCTTCATGGGTCACGGCCATGCCCCTTCCCCAAAGCCACACCCCCCTTTTGAGAGCGTGCATCTATGGTGCGCAAAAGATCTCAGTCCAGGCACATCGGGTGACACCCAGGTAAGTGACACCTCTGGGTGGGGACAAAGCTAAAGTGTCTGTAGCAGATACAGAACCCTATTCATCACCTCACCGCTGGGAATACTTATCACCAGAGCAATTCATCATTGCTCCAGTGCGCGGACAGCTGCTCAAAAAACATGAGCAAAGTCGCCGGGGAGTCAGTGAGGAGCCGGCGGAGGGATCCGCTCACATTCCTCTTCTCATCCCCGGAACTCCTTCCCATAGAAAAGAGCAGGGCTACGAGAACAAGCGCCATCTGAAGATCTATCAGAGTGTGCTGAATATCAGGTGGTCCTATTCGGACCCCTGATGATGAATGGCCCAGTGACTTAAATATGTGGAAACTAGCATTTCTGCACGGTTACCGGGCCATTTTACGTATGATGAATAGGCCCCACAGACACTGAGTCCTTCTTCCTTCAGCACTGAGGTAAAATATGATTCAGGGGGAGGGGCTTAGTGGTTATACGTGTGTGCAAGTTACCAGTGTGCACAGCATGCGCGACCCTTGGCTCCAGCGCTGCCCTGCACCCCTGACTGCGTCAGAATGTAAGTGAACGTTTTATTTCAACGAAGTCGAGAGGCTTGCTTCATCATAACCCACCAGCTGTTGCTAGGTGGCAACCTCCCAACGAACAAAAGGCTCTGTCTACGGTGTCCTTAAATATGTTTACAGATATAAAATGTGCCATGCATAGGGAAACATATCCCCCCCACATAACAGTAGTATCAGTTTCATGTACTGTATCCTAATACCTGAGACTCTCATTAAACTAAAGATTCCACACAGCCAACCCTTATTCCAAGCAGCCATGCACCTGCAACCAGCCTGAGATTAATGGACTATCCCAACTCTAATTATACATCTGTGTTGTCGCTTATCTAAGTTTCCCACAGAAATATTTCCTGCACTTCAGAAATGATGCTGTTTCCTTGAAATGTCTCCATAACTTATCTCTTTCAAAGCCTGTGCCTGGAGCCCTCAGCCTGGGGCTGCGAGCGGTGGGTTGCAGGGCGGCAATGCTAAGGCTGCGCACAGCAATTTCACAGTCAGGTGTCCCGGAGGCGACTGCTGAAGGGAACATTTCCTGCATTACATCTATCAGTGTTTCTGATTAGGAATAACCTTGCAGGGCGCCTGCTGTGTAGGGAAAGGCAAAAACTCTTTTCCATTTTTTCTCAGTATTTCATTTGTGCTGTTCGGTAGTTTCAGTTATTTCTGTGCAATTTGTCAATGCTGCGTGTCCTACATTTCTATGTACTCATATGCAGCCCCTAGAAGTAGACTGAAACTTATTCTAACTTAAGCTACACAAATATATTTCTATTATTGGAGTGGGCACAGCCGATCTGTGGGCCTGATTCAGACCCAGACGCTATTTGCGGCCGCTCGCTGGCTGAAAGGGGCTGGGCTATTTAAATCATGTGCTCGCACTGAGTGGCGTAAAGCTGCCCACTAAGTAATAGCGAGCGGCCGCACTATGCGCTCGCACCTGTATAAAGACGCCCCTTTGCCACTCGCAACACACGTCATCTCCAGCAGTTGTAGGATTAATCGGTAACATGGAGAGCCATCGGAGCTGCTCGCAGCGCTTGTGGTAGCCTTTTCCCACCATAACATTGCGCGCAGTTCTGGCTAAAATACAACCCAGTCACGTGTGTAATGACGCTACTTTGCTAATTATGCACACCCATTAAACGCCGTTCTGACGGTCTGGCACGCCTGCGTTCGCACATCCACACCCCCGTTTTCAAGCACCTTCCCCTGTTACAACCCACAAACAGCAGTATCTGTCACTCAAAATAGCGGCCCGACTGCGGGCTACGGGCGAGCACTTTCCCATCGCAATGACTGGTTTGCGCACGCACATTGCGACTCATACACATGCGCAGATTGTGAAAAATCGCTCAATGCGAGCGAGCGCAGTATGGCGTCCGGGTCTGAATCAGGCCCTGTGTCTGCTGTGTTTATATAGGTGCAATAGTGGGTATTCAATTAGCCAAGGGGTTTGCTCAGCAACTAATTGGTAACAGAAATCTCCGCAGCGCGGGCATAGCCTATTCAATTTAATAGCCTTTTTCCCGTGCCGAAAAATCAGGATTCAGGTGCGGACCCCACTGATTCCACGTAAGCTGCGGCATCAATGGGTTTTTCCCCACGCGCGAACCCAATTCTGTGTTTTTTATGTGGACTGCGAGGTTCAATCCGTCTGCGGGGACTCGTGCGCGGGGTAATCCCAACTAATGGGAGTTGCATTTAATATTTTCCCATTATGAGGCTGAAACACCAATCAGAGGGCCTGATTAAGAGCTGCAGGCACAACTACTCCCACTCTTCTGCGTCCGAGTCCGAACATGCGCATCTCTGTGGACCTGCAGTCTATTCGGAGTCATGGGCAACTGAGCAGTATCTTCATTTGAGGGTAAATTGGTGTAACTGGGCAGCCCTGAGGTATTGGCACTTAGGATATGTGCGCCGTGGAGATTCGTGCGATTGTAGACTGGATTGCTGGTTACGGTTAAGGTGAGCGCATGTAGATTTGATGATATCACAACAAGGATAGGGCTGGTGCAAATTCCAGCTGATAAACATGGCGGCTACTTTCACAAGTGGATGTACAGGGGCGTTGCGGGCGCATAAATGCTGCTGACTCTGAATACAGGTGGAGAGCAACAAATATTTTCGGACGCAGATGCAGCCGAATTGCGTATGACTCTGAATCAGGCCCTAAGCCTATAAGGCTAGACCTCATGGGTCAAGCAAAGACTTTGGACCTGATTCACTAGGGAACGCAACTGTGAATGCAATAGCGATTATGCACGCAGTTCAACTGTGTATGCTAATCCATTGTGACATTACTTAGCACTAGGGGTGTGCACCGGCCACTTTTCGTGTTTTGGTTTTGGATCTGGATCTTTCTTCGTGTTTTGGATCTGGATTGGTTTTGCCAAAACCACCCTTCCGTGTTTTGGGTTCTGGGTTTTGTGTTTTGGATCTGTATTTTTTTGAAAAAAAACATAAAAACAGCTAAAATCACAGAATTTGTGGGTTTTTCTGCTCCAATGCTATTATTAACCTCAATAACCTTAATTTCCACTCATTTCCAGTCTATTCTGAACACCTCACACCTCACAATAGTGTTTTTATGTCCAAAAGGTTGCACCGAGGTAGCTGGATGACTATGCTAAGAGATACGAGTGGGCGGCACAAACACGTGGTCCATCTAGGAGTGGCACTGCAGTGGCAGACAGGATGGCAGTTTGAAAAACTAGGCCCCAAACTATACATAATGCAAAGAAAAAAAAGAGGTGCAAGATGGAATTGTCCTTGGGCCCTCCCACCCACCCTTATGTTGTATAAACAGGACATGCACACTTTAACAAACCAATCATTTCAGCGCCAGGGTCTGCCACACGACTGTGGCTGAAATGATTGGTTCGTTTGGGCCCCCACAAAACAAGCTGGCAATTAATCTGTCCCTGCACAAACTGGCTCTACGGAGGCAAGATGTCGTCCTCATCCTCCTCATCCACCGATTCCTCACCCTCTTCAGTGTTGTGTACATCCTCATCCTCACAGAGTATTAATTCGTCCCCGCTGGAATCCACAACCACGGTCCCTCTGTACGTTCTGGAGGCTGGTCTCCCTGGAAGAGTTGATAATTCATTTTATGAACATCATCTTCTCCACATTTTGTGGAAGCAACCTCCTACGCCTTTCGCTGACAAGGTTCCTGGCTGCACTAAACACTCTTTCGGAGTACACACTGGAGGGGGGGCAACTCAGGTAAAATAGAGCCAGTTTGTACAGGGACCTCCAAATTGCTTCTTTTTCCTGCCAGTACAGGTACGGACTGTCTGACATGCCTACTTGGATGCTGCCACCGATGTAATCCTTTAACAGACAGACGCACGCTTGTCGCTGCTGCTTTGAGGATGCAAGTGCAGCTACAGCCCACACAATTCACAAAGACAGAAAAAAGAAGAAGAATATTTTTATTGTTTGTGGAGCACACTTTGAGGGTGTCACCACCCTTTAACAGACAGATGCACGTTTGTCGTTGCTGCTTTGAGGATGCAAGTGCAGCTACAGCCCACACATTTCACAAAGACAGAAAAAAAAAGAAGAATATTTTTATTGTTTGTGTAGCACACTTTGAGGGTGTCACCACCCTTTAACAGACAGATGCACGCTTGTCGCTGCTGCTTTCAGGATGCAAGTGCAGCTACAGCCCACACAATTCACAAAGACAGAAAAAAGAAGAAGAATATTTTTATTATTTGTGTAGCACACATTGAGGGTGTCACCACCCTTTAACAGACAGACGCACGCTTGTCGCTGCTGCTTTGAGGATGCAAGAGCGGCTACAGCCCACACAAGTCACAAACACATTAAAAAAATAGTTTTTTATTTTTTGGAGCACTTTGAGAGTTACACCACCCTTTAACAGACAGACGCACGCTTGTCGCTGCTGCTTTGAGGATGCAAGTGCGGCTACAGCCCACACATTTCACAAAGACAGAAAAAAAAAAGAACAATATTTTTATTGTTTGTGTAGCACACTTTGAGGGTGTCACCACCCTTTAACAGACAGACGCACGCTTGTCGCTGCTGCTTTCAGGATGCAAGTGCGGCTACAGCCCACACAATTCACAAAGACAGAAAAAAGAAGAAGAATATTTTTATTGTTTGTGTAGCACACATTGAGGGTGTCACCACCCTTTAACAGACAGACGCACGCTTGTCGCTGCTGCTTTGAGGATGCAAGAGCGGCTACAGCCCACACAAGTCACAAACACATTAAAAAAATAGTTTTTTATTTTTTGGAGCACTTTGAGAGTTACACCACCCTTTAACAGACAGACGCACGCTTGTCGCTGCTGCTTTGAGGATGCAAGTGCGGCTACATCGCACACAAGTCACAAACACATAAAAAAAATAGTTTTTTATTTTTTGGAGCACTTTGAGAGTTACACCACCCTTTAACAGACAGACGCACGCTTGTCGCTGCTGCTTTGAGGATGCAAGTGCGGCTACAGCCCACACAATTTACAAAGACAGAAAAAAGAAGAAGAATATTTTTATTGTTTGTGTAGCACACATTGAGGGTGTCACCACCCTTTAACAGACAGACGCACGCTTGTCGCTGCTGCTTTGAGGATGCAGGTGCGGCTACAGCCCACACAAGTCACAAACACATTTAAAAAATAGTTTTTTATTTTTTGGAGAACTTTGAGAGTTACACCACCCTTTAACAGACAGACGCACGCTTGTCGCTGCTGCTTTGAGGATGCAAGTGCGGCTACATCGCACACAAGTCACAAACACATTAAAAAAATAGTTTTTTATTTTTTGGAGCACTTTGAGAGTTACACCACCCTTTAACAGACAGACACACGCTTGTCGCTGCTGCTTTGAGGATGCAAGTGCGGCTACAGCCCACACATTTCACAAAGACAGAAAAAAAAAAGAACAATATTTTTATTGTTTGTGTAGCACACTTTGAGGGTGTCACCACCCTTTAACAGACAGACGCACGCTTGTCGCTGCTGCTTTAAGGATGCAGGTGCGGCTACAGCCCACACATCTCACAAAGACAGAAAAAAAAGAACAATATTTTTATTGTTTGTGTAACACACTTTGAGGGTGTCACCACCCTTTAACAGACAGACCCACGCTTTTCGCTGCTGCTTTAAGGATGCAGGTGCGGCTACAGCCCACACATTTCACAAAGACAGAAAAAAAAAGAACAATATTTTTATTGTTTGTGTAGCACACTTTGAGGGTGTCACCACCCTTTAACAGACAGACGCATGCTTGTCGCTGCTGCTTTAAGGATGCAGGTGCGGCTACAGCCCACACATTTCACAAAGACAGAAAAAAAAAGAAGAATATTTTTATTGTTTGTGGAGCGCACTTTGAGGGTTACACCACCCTTTAACAGACAGACGCACGCTTGTCGCTGCTGCTTTGAGGATGCAGGTGGAATCTAGACGGATTTGGAACCAGGGACACACTACCTCCATCAATTGTCTAAATCCCACTGCACTAACGTCTAACACCAACATAGCAGTCAAGGCCTCAGTTATACGTTTTGCTTCAGGATGACTGCTGTCGTACTTCATCCTCATCGCTAGGGACTGTTGGAGGGTCAATTGTTTAGTAAAAGTAGTGATGTTCCTACTTCCTCTCTGGGATGATGAACAACTCCCAGCAGCAGCAACAGCACTAGGAGGAAGTGGTTCTTGATCTTTCCCTATTTTATTTTTATCGGAGAAAGTTTGGTCCTCCATTTATGTTATATTGATATATACGTGCGGCTAAAGCGCACACAAACACAGAAAATATTTTTTTATTTTTGCTGGAGAGTAGTGCACTTTGTGGGTTACACCACCCTTTAAGAAATGAGCCAGCCGGCTCTTTACTTATGGGACACAGGCGCACGCTTGGCGCTGCTCCTTTGTTGATGCACGTGCAGCCACAGTGCACACAAGTCACAAACACAGAAAATATAATTTTTTTGGGTTTGGACTGGAGTGTACTTTGGGGGTTACAGCACCCTTTAACGTTCAAGCCAGCCGGCCCTTTACTTATGACACAGGCGCACGCTTGGCACTACTTTGTTGATGCACGTGCGGCTACTGCGCACACAATTCACAAACACAGAAAAAATATTTTGTTATTTGGTTTGGAGTGTACTTTGGGGGTTACAGCACCCTTTAATGGTCAAGCCAGCCGGCCCTTTACTTATGACACAGGCGCACGCTTGGCACTACTTTGTTGATGCACGTGCAGCTACTGCGCACACAATTCACAAACACAGAAAATAATTTTTTTTTTGGTTTGGACTGGAGTGTACTTTGGGGGTTACAGCACCCTTTAACGGTCAAGCCAGCCGGCCCTTTACTTATGACACAGGCGCACGCTTGGCACTACTTTGTTGATGCACGTGCGGCTACTGCGCACACAATTCACAAACACAGAAAATAATTTTTTTTTTGGTTTGGACTGGAGTGTACTTTGGGGGTTACAGCACCCTTTAACGGTCAAGCCAGCCGGCCCTTTACTTATGACACAGGCGCACGCTTGGCACTACTTTGTTGATGCACATGCGGCTACTGCGCACACAATTCACAAACACAGAAAATATATATTTTTTGGTTTGGAGTGTACTTTGGGGGTTACAGCACCCTTTAACGGTCAAGCCAGCCGGCCCTTTACTTATGACACAGGCGCACGCTTGGCACTACTTTGTTGATGCACGTGCGGCTACTGCGCACACAATTCACAAACACAGAAAAAATATTTTGTTATTTGGTTTGGAGTGTACGTTGGGGGTTACAGCACCCTTTAACGGTCAAGCCAGCCGGCCCTTTACTTATGACACAGGCGCACGCTTGGCACTACTTTGTTGATGCACGTTCGGCTACTGCGCACACAATTCACAAACACAGAAAATAATTTTTTTTTTGGTTTGGACTGGAGTGTACTTTGGGGGTTACAGCACCCTTTAACGGTCAAGCCAGCCAGCCCTTTACTTATGACACAGGCGCACGCTTGGCACTACTTTGTTGATGCACGTGCGGCTACTGCGCACACAATTCACAAACACAGAAAATATTTTTTTTTTTGTTTGGAGTGTACTTTGGGGGTTACAGCACCCTTTAATGGTCAAGCCAGCTGGCCCTTTACTTATGACACAGGCGCACGCTTGGCACTACTTTGTTGATGCACGTGCGGCTACTGCGCACACAATTCACAAACACAGAAAATAATTTTTTTTTTGGTTTGGACTGGAGTGTACTTTGGGGGTTACAGCACCCTTTAACGGTCAAGCCAGCCGGCCCTTTACTTATGACACAGGCGCACGCTTGGCACTACTTTGTTGATGCACATGCGGCTACTGCGCACACAATTCACAAACACAGAAAATATATATTTTTTGGTTTGGAGTGTACTTTGGGGGTTACAGCACCCTTTAACGGTCAAGCCAGCCGGCCCTTTACTTATGACACAGGCGCACGCTTGGCACTACTTTGTTGATGCACGTGCGGCTACTGCGCACACAATTCACAAACACAGAAAAAATATTTTGTTATTTGGTTTGGAGTGTACGTTGGGGGTTACAGCACCCTTTAACGGTCAAGCCAGCCGGCCCTTTACTTATGACACAGGCGCACGCTTGGCACTACTTTGTTGATGCACGTTCGGCTACTGCGCACACAATTCACAAACACAGAAAATAATTTTTTTTTTGGTTTGGACTGGAGTGTACTTTGGGGGTTACAGCACCCTTTAACGGTCAAGCCAGCCAGCCCTTTACTTATGACACAGGCGCACGCTTGGCACTACTTTGTTGATGCACGTGCGGCTACTGCGCACACAATTCACAAACACAGAAAATATTTTTTTTTTTGTTTGGAGTGTACTTTGGGGGTTACAGCACCCTTTAACGGTCAAGCCAGCCGGCCCTTTACTTATGACACAGGCGCACTCTTGGCACAACTTTGTTGATGCACGTGCGGCTACTGTGCACACAATTCACAAACAGAAAATAATTTTTTTTTTGGTTTGGACTGGAGTGTACTGGGGGGGTTACAGCACCCTTTAACAGTCAAGCCAGCCAGCGCTTTACTTATGACACAGGCGCATGCTTGGCACTATTTTGTTGATGCACGTGCGGCTACTGCGCACACAATTCACAAACACAGAAAATATTTTTTTTTTGGTTTGGAGTGTACTTTGGGGGTTACAGCACCCTTTAACGGTCAAGCCAGCCGGCCCTTTACTTATGACACAGGCGCACGCTTGGCACTACTTTGTTGATGCACGTGCGGCTACTGCGCACACAATTCACAAACACAGAAAATTTTTTTTTTTGGGTTTGGACTGGAGTGTACTTTGGGGGTTACAGCACCCTTTAACGGTCAAGCCAGCTGGCCCTTTACTTATGACACAGGCGCACGCTTGGCACTACTTTGTTGATGTACGTGCGGCTACTGCGCACACAATTCACAAACACACAAAAAATATTATTTTTTAGCACTTGGGAGTGGCACCGCTGATGGACAGAGCACCCCCTGGACAACACTACAGCACCCCTTTAGTACTGGGACACTGCACAGGGCTTTGGAGTGGACACAGCCCCTATGGAGAACTGACTGCACAACACTGTCCAGCCAGCCCCTATGGACTTTGAAGTAGTGGACACAGCCCCTATTAACAACAGCAGCACAGCACAACACAGCCAGCCCCTATGGACTTTGAAGTAGTGGACAACAGCAGCACAGCGCAGCACAGCACAGCACAACACTACTCTGCACTACACTACACTACACTACACTACACAGCCCAGCCAGCCCTAACTCCCACCCTCCCTCTTCACTGTCCACAGCCGAGTGAGAAAATGGCACCAACGGGGGTACCTTATATAGGATCCAAAACCCGCGAGACTCGGAAAGCGGGATGATGACGTTTTGCCTCGATTACAGATCCGAGTCAGGCGGGAAAAGTCGAGCCTGACTCGGATCTGCCTCGGATCGGGGGGGCTCGGGGGGGTTCGGATTTCAGAAATCCGAACCCGCTCACCCCTACTTAGCACACATCCCTAATGTTTAGCAGGACTGCGAAACAATCGGTACAATCGAGTACCATCACAGCCTCACGCACACTTGCACAAACCCAGACCTTACACAGAAATCGCAGTAGGGCATCGCAGTGGATAATTTATGCATATCCCTGCAACGCCGTTGAAATGCGCAGGGTCGCCTGCATTCCCCCCCCCCCATTACCACCCACAAATGCTGCTTCCTGTCAATCACTCTGCGATGGGTCTGCATAGTCACTGCGTTCGCAGTTTAATCACTGTGGCTAGTTCGCACACGCGCACTGCGATGCATACGCGTGCACAGTACGCAATAATCGGCCGATTGCGTGCGTATTAGCATCTGCGTTCCTTGCTGAATCAGGCCTTTTGTTTCTAAAGAGAATATAAGTTTCAAAGAACATTCAGGTGTTTTAGAGAAAGTTCCTTTAAACTTTGGGCCTGTTTCAGATTAGTATGCCAACCCGATGGTTTCCGTACAAATCCAAAGGTAACCGAGGTTCCGATAGATCAGAGGGCACAAAAAACCCCTAGGCAGGAATGCGTGGAGTTAATAAAGTTGGGGGGAGTGTTTAGTGTTGTGATGGGCATTGGCACAGTGGCCCTGATTCACAGCCGGACGCTCTGACAGAGCGCTCGCTCTGAATCAGGGCCGTCCCTGCTCCTTTTTGGAGCGGCCTCCTGGCCGCTCGCCTAGCTGTGGGTAACCACCCACAGCTATAGCGAGCGGCCATGATTATGGTCGCGTTGGTCAAGACCATCGCGACCATCGGGCTTGCGGCGAGACCCTGCGGTAGGGTCTCACTGCCACAAGCCCAGGAGTGCTTTTGGCTCTATCAGAGCCAAAAGCACTCCCACTGACATCACTAGTGATGTCAGTGGGGCCGGACCCAGACGGTAGTCGTTCCCATGGGACGCCTCTGTCTGGGCAGCCACGCCCCTGGCACGCCAACCAAAGGGGGCGTGCTGTCAATCAACATCGACAGCACGCCCCCTTTGGTGCGAGAGCCTTAACGACGGCTTGGCCGTCATTATTCGGGTCTCGCGCATGTGGACGGAGCCGCCTCCATCGTGCGCATGCGCATTTGGCCAACATTGACCCGCTTGCGAGCGTTCAGCGCTCACGAGCGGGTCTGAATCAGGCCCTGTGTCAGGGATTGGAGAGTGTTATTTGTTAAGGGGAGTGGTTAGTAGGAGTGCGGTTAGGCCTGTAATGTTATACTGCCTCTTTGAATTTGTTCTCCCACCCTCCCTCCCCTTTTGTCCCTTTTATGTCTTGTGTCGGCTTTATTTCAGGGATGAGAGAGGACGGCAGTCTATAAAGCGTCCATCTTGCTGCAGTGTGAGCGGTGCTCTCCCCTTCAATGCACAGGTTAGGATGATTTAACTCTACTGGGGTCGGCGGCACCTCTTGATGGAGTGGGCCCAAATAGTGCATTGGCATGGGGGTTGGATACCGCCTCACTGCTAAAAAGGGAGAGTTGGCCCTTGCAAGTATTTGTATCACTCTTACCCTTGAATTGGGATAGCTGGTGTCACAATGTGCTGGACACCGGTCATCACTTACCGGGTCCGGCAGCACTGGCTCCCTGTCGGCCAGCAGGCGAGGAGATCCCGGCGATTACGTCTTCCCAGGCTGCCTGTCTCATGCTCCGATGAGCGGCAAGCAGGGAGATCCCGGAGCCTGCTGCCGCGGGCTTCCCCTGTCAAGTTGTGCAGTCGGCCACGGCTCCCCTAGGGGCGAGCTTGCAGTACTGCAAGTAGGTTAGAGAGGCGGGTAGGGTTAGGAAGTCACTGATTGGGTCTGGCTTGAACCCTGACCTATATAAGGAAGTTCCTGGGAGTACCTCAGTGCCAGAGTATAGGCTCCATTACCATACTCCAGTGTTCCTGGGTATATCCTGACTATTGGTTCTGACCTTCGCTTGTTCGTGACTCCGATTCTGCCTGACCCCTGGTTCCGTGTTTGATATCTGGTTCTGACCTCGGCTATTCCCTGTGACTCGTTTACGTCTGCTCCCTGGTACCGTCTCATCTGTTTGGTTCTGACCCAGCTAGTCGACTACGCTAAGTCTGTATAGGGAAACCTGAGGGCCGCGACCTGTGTGTAGGATGCAGCCAAGTCCATACCTTCTTGCGAGGGTCCCTGGTGAATACCGCCGGGACATCAGACTCCGCGCTTCAAGAATAGGTCTAGCCAATTCCCTGAATATGGGTTGCATCCACAATCCATCCGAGAGTCCGTGACAGCTGGCCCTTAGTGAATGTTTACACCAAGTGGGCGTCAGTTCGTTTGCCATTCTTTCCTCTGCCACCATTCTCATTATTGTAAAAAATAAATAAAGCTGACCATTATCTTTGAATCACATATACTTGGTCTGTGTCTTTATTTTAGTTAAGTGTTGGTTAAGAAGTTTTGAGTTTCACACATTATCTGCCGATAGGGAGTTTATGGTCCTGGGTTGTGCAGAGTGGGTCCGGCGTGGCTGCTCGCTGTCTACCCTTAGCCACAGCTAATTGACATGCTGCAGTGTTTGGAGGGCGACCAGAACTGTGTTACATAAGATGGGCATGACACCCCTGCTTTGGAGGCTTGCAGAGCATAGGGTCTGCGTATAGCAACCACAGGCCTCCTGGACTCAGCAGAGGGGTTCCTACGGTCAGGCTGAGTAAGCTTTTAGGCTGGCTAAGGGCAGCGACTATCGATGGTGATCAGAGGCAGCGGATGTTGCTGGAGGTATCTATTTCCTACATACAGGCAGGGTTGGAAAGGCCCACAGGGGTACAGGAGAAATTCCCGGTGGGCCTCACTGCTTCAGGGCCCCAACACTTGCTGTAATGTCAGGTTCCAGACTGTGCACTCAAATTATACATTGTTACTCTATTGTAGGGTCAGTTTCATGGTCAACGTCTGTCCAAGCCTCTGTGGGGGCTGACCTAATCCCCTGTATTAACTGACCACATCCCAAAGCATGGGCCCCTACCATTGCATTCCCCCGTGGGCCCTTCATGCTCCAGTCCGACACTGCATACACCTCCTGCTGCATTAGAATATTAGATGCAGGGAAGCGACTGTGCAATACCGTCCACATCACAATTATTAATCAGATACCTCTGAAGACAGAAGTATTCATAATTTTCAATAGGGACTGCGGTCTAGTTGACAAGCAGAGAGATATTCTGCTTACCCATGATCTACAAGCTTGCAAACATTTCTGTTGATGGTTGTGAATAATATATTAAACTATCTTATACATATTACTGAGTGATACTAAATATGCTCCATAATTCTGTTAATTAAATAAATAACAAACACTTCACACCGCAAGTCACAGCGCTTATATTATTAACGTGGTGGCTCGCCACCTACTGACCGCTATTGTAACACAGGGCCTGACTCAGCAAGGACCACAGGGCCTTATTTAGAGCCGCTCGCGCTGTGCGTTCGCAAGCACCCGATGTTCTGCGTATGCGCAAGTGCACATTTCGTTCTGCGCGTGCGCGAACTATACACTGTGATCGAAACCCTCTGGCTCATCCTGCAAAGGCAGCCCAGGGTAATGAGTGACAGGAGAGGTCATTTGTGGGTGGTAACAGGGTCAGGACCCTAATAACGGGGGGGGGGTTGGAGATGTGAACGCAGGCGTGCCTGAGTGTTTCAACGCCGTTTTGGAGGCGTGCATAATTAAC
The DNA here is from genome assembly GCA_031769625.1 of Taudactylus pleione. Lineage (NCBI taxonomy): Eukaryota > Metazoa > Chordata > Amphibia > Anura > Myobatrachidae > Taudactylus > Taudactylus pleione. Next base: position 15,962,237 of record JAUIMM010000188.1, read on the forward strand.
GGGGGCGTCATAGTACACGTCACTTGCCTTTTTTTTACACTGATTTCCTCGTAGTGCTTGCGGTAGGGTAAAGCAACCGCAAGCCCTGCGTTATCATCCGATGGTGCTCGATGTACCAATGTTTTAATACACTTCCTGGAGATGATGTGTTGCTGGTGGGCGGCTCTGCCTGTGCGATTGGGCGTATGCTCAGACAAAGTGGGCGTGGGACGCTAAGACATGGTGGGCGTGCTTATGCCTTGGCAAGCGATCGCTTCCCGAAGCGTCACTTTGACAAATTTGCATATGCAGGGAGTGAGCGTACGCAGATAGCGACCAGGTCTGAATCAGGCCCTCAGTTACAGCGCACTGCCCAGTAAACACAAACAAGTTTTACAAAAAAATATTTTTAAGTTTTTTTTTAAAACTTTTGGAAGAAATGACAACTACACACAGCGCTGATAATAATGGGGGACTGCACCTACTATACGTTATTTTTTTTAATGTTTACAACGCACTGCCCATTGAACACATGCAAGTTTTAACTTTTGGAAGAAATTAAAACTTCAAACTAATACACACTGCACTGATCTTATCAACGCTGGCACTGCACCTAATGAGAGTTATTTGTTAATTACAGTGCCTGTACCTGTCCTGACCTGAACACACACGTTTTATTTTTTTTATTCGTAATGATGGTTTGCCTGATGATAATGGTGCAGTCACAGTGCCAGTGGCGGGCTGGGCTGGGGGGCAGGGTGCCATCTGCCCCCCGGGCCGGTACAATTCTAGTGTGTCAGGGCCGGCAGGCACTGGCAGGCAAGCAGAGGATGCAATGCTACGGCTCCCGTGCTGCTGCGCAGAGAGAGAGAGACTATTCAAGTAACAGGGGCTAACACAAAATGGCTGCCCCCATATCAGGCTACAAAAAGATGGCCGCTGTTGACCAATGGGGAGCCAGGTTTCCCTACCCACAATTCCAAGAGGCTGGAGAATGAAAAAGAGGGCGTGGCCTATCGTGGAGTGGGAAGAGCCTAAAGAGGAGCTGCAGAGATGAGGTCAAACATGTTTGATTTTCTCCAACTATCGTTCTAGTGTAGGGGGAAGTTCCGCCCAACTGAACGATAAGTGGTCGGTAGTGTCCGCCTACTTCACCACCTGCCGGCTGTACTGTCGGGGGAGAGGATCCATACAGCTGCTGCACAGACCAGGTCTGCGATCACAACTGCAGCCCCTCTCCTTCCTCGATCAAAGCTGCAGATCTGCACCACCCCCGTACAAGCCCCCGCAATCACAGTTGCCACCCGCTGCCGGTGCACACCGCCCCCTCCCCCCCGCGATCACAGCTGCACCTCCTCTCTAGCCTCGATCAATGCTGCACCAACCCTACCCCCCCGCGGGTACAAACCCCCGCGATCACAGCTGCAAGCACCCATCCGAACACGCGAGTGCACCCCCCTCCCCCCCTGCGGGTGTACCCCCGCAATCACAACTGCATCGGCCGCCCTGGAGATGACCAACCCCCTTCCCAGAGCCCGATACTCACCTGCTCTATCATTGGTGACACCTGATGGGGTGCTGCCTGACCGACCTCCGATCCCTGGAGTGCTGTGGATGGCCTCCCTCTTCAGGAGGTTGTTCCTGCTGCCCAGTGGCGGGCTGGGCCGGTGGGCAGGGTGTCATGTGCCCCCCGGGCCGCAGCGTCATGAGGGCCGCCGGCCGGTGCAGTCTGTGTCACTGTAACACAGACTGCACCGCGTGTGTAGCGCTGACCGGACGGAGTCCGGTCAGCGCTACACAGCACAAACACACAGCCGCCGGAGCCGGCAGCTGTGTGTTTGCTGTAATCAGCAGCCGCTGAAAGTCTGTCAGACTCTCATCAGCTGCCGCTGCTCCCACTGCGAGAGCCATCTTCCGGCTCCCGCAGTGGGTAATGGGAGAGCGGTCATCATGACGACGTCTCTCCCATAATGTAAAGCGGCCAGAGGAACCGATGGAAGCGTCGGGACCAGGAGCGGGAGTTTCAGGTAAGTGTTTTATTTTTTATTTTTTTATTACGTCTCTACTGGGGGGGGGCTACCGGGGGCACTACCAAGGGGGGGATTACAATGGGGGCACTACCAGGGGGGGATTACTATGGGGGCACTACCAGGGGGGATTTCTATGGTGGCACTACCAGGGGGGGGACTACTACTACTGGGGGCACTACCAGGGGGGGGACTACTACTACTGGGGGCACTACAAGGGGGGGACTACTACTACTGGGGGAACTACAAGGGGGGACTACTACTACTACTGGGGGCACTACAAGGGGGGGACTACTACTACTGGGGGAAATACAAGGGGGGACTGCTACTACTACTGGGGGCACTACAAGGGGAGGGGACTACTACTAGGGGCACTGCATAGGGGGGAGGGGACTACTACTAGGGGCACTACATACGGGGAGGGGACTACCACTGGGGGCACTGCGAGGGACCACTGCTGGGGGCAATACTGGGGTACTGCATAGGGGGGAGACTACAACTGCGGCCACTATTTAAGGGACATTGCATAAGGGTTACCACTATTGGGGGCACTGCATGGGGGGGTGGACTGCTACTGGGGGCACTGCATAGGGGGTACCACTATTGGGGGCACTATATAAGGGGTTTACTACTGGGGGCACAAGGGGCATTGAACAGGGGGGGCCACTACTGGGGGCACAAGGGTCACTGCATAGGGGGGGGATCACTACTGGGGGCACTACTGGAGGCCTGCATAAGGGTGTTATCTCCTGTGGCACACGGGGGCACTGCATATGGGCACTACGACAGGGGGCTGCCCCTAATCTTTATTTTTACCTTACATTAATCCCATATCGACCCGCCTCCTCCCTGAAACACTTGAGGGGGGGCGGGGCGGCGCCGTAGCACGCACGTTCTTCGGGCACCCTGGCTAAACGCTACTCCTCTGCCAGGGCCGCCTGCATGCATTTGCCCCCCAGGCTAAAAGTTGCCAGCCAGCCCCTGCTGCTGCCCCATATTGTGTGTGTGTGTATACAACACACATGTATGTATGTATGTGTCTGTGTGAGCTGCCTGCCTGTATGTATATGTGATTCTCCCTGTATGTATGTCTGTGTGAGCCTCCTTGCCTACCTGTATGTATGTGTGATCCTACCTCCCTGTATGTATGTGTGTGCAAGCCTTCCTGTATGTATGTGTCTTTGTGAGCCTCCTTGCCTGCCTGTATGTATGTATGACTATGTATGTGTGATCCTACCTCCCTGTATGTATGTATGTGTCTGTGTGAACCTCCATGTCTGCCTGTATGTATCTGTGATCGTCCCTCCCTGTCCGTATGTATGTGTCTGTGTGAGCCTCCTTGCTTGCCTGCCTGCCTTTATGTTTGTATGTGTGATCCTACCTCCCTGTATGTATGTATGTATGTATGTATGTATGTGTCTGTGTGAACCTCCATGTGTGCCTGTATGTATCTGTGATCGTCCCTCCCTGTCCGTATGTATGTGTCTGTGTGAGCCTCCTTGCCTGTATTTATGTATGTGTGTGTGAACCACCCTGCCTGTATGTATGTGCCTATGTGTGAACCACCCTGCCTGTACGTGTATATGTGTGACCCTCCCTGTCCGTATGTATGTGTCTGTGTGAGCCTCCTTGCCTGTATGTATGCATGTGTGTGTGAACCACCCTGCCTGCATGTATCTATGTGTGAGCCTCCTTGCCTGTATGTATGTATGTGTGTGTGAACCACCCTGCCTGTATGTATCTATGTGTGAACCACCCTGCCTGTACATGTAAATGTGTGACCCTCCTTGTCTGTATGTATGTGTCTATGTACGACTCCGCTTGCCAGTGTGTGTATGTATGTGTATATGTCTGTCCTTTCCTCCATGTATGTCTGTTTGACCCTGTTTGTATATGGGATGGGGCAGGTGCAGCGTAGGAGAGGATCGGTGGAGCTGCTGCACTACAGTCTCACCAGTCTCCAGTAAGTATGTAGCCCCCCCCCCGTCCCTGACAACAGCACTGGTCTCCACATCACCACCCACTGTTGCAGCTTCAGTGTGCACTGCCCTCACCCCCTCCCCACATGTGCACCGCCCCCCCCCAACCGCGATCACCACCCACAGCTGCACCTTCACTGTCCCATGCTTGCACCCCTGCACCCCCGCCCCCCCCCCAGCGATCACAGGTCGGTCTGCCCACCAACGGGTGTTCTCCACCACCCCCGCAATCACAGGTCTGCCCCCCCCCTCGATCACAGGTCTCCATCATAGGTGCACCCCTTCCCCCGCACAAATTACCCCACCATTTGTATGTATGTATAAGTGAGTGTGCATGTATGTATGTATATGTGTATATATGTGTGTGTATGTGTATATAGATAGATAGATAGATAGATAGATAGATAGATAGATAGATAGATAGATATAAATAATATATGGATCGGAATGGAATTGAAATGTCGGGAGCTGAAATCCCGACAGCAGATGCCCGATGGAGGAGATCCCGACTGGGGTAGGTAAGTATACTAACCCTCCCCTCTCCTCCCCCTAACTCTCCCTTACGGGTGCTTAACCCTGATCTCCCCCCCCTAGTCCCTAACCCTAACCTCCCCCACGTGGGTGCATAAACCTAACCCCCCCTCCCTGCACCTTATCCCTCCCGGACGGGGTTAATGACCCTAAACTTGCCCGGGGTTGCCTAACCCTAACCTTGAGTTACCTTTGCGGTTCTCATCATTGACTTCAATGGTGAGAGGTGAGAGCCGCTCATTGGCTGAGAGGCGGAGGGCTCGCGTCTCAGCCAATGAATGCTCAGCAGCGGGGTTTCCATGGTGAAATCCCGCCGCTAAGCTCTCATTCGGAAGTACCGTTCCTAAAGAGCGGTACTTTAGTTCGTGGCTCCGTGATTTCTGGAATGCCTACTTTGGAACGAAGAGGACCGTACTTCGCATAGGAGATGGTGAGTGTGTTTTTTTTTAACAGGTCCCCTATGGATACTCTACTGGACAAGTGGACCGATGCTATAGGTATACATAGGTGAGTATGACTACATGTGTGTGTACATGTGAGTGCATGTATGTTTAATAAACTTATACTTTGTACGGTGTGTGTGTCCTGTGTTTATTTTAATATTGCATTTGCAGTGGAACTACAGGTACGAGCGGGGCCCGTAATGATCCGAATTGCTGGTACTTGTGGTTCTCCAAGTACCAGAATGGATTTTTTTACAAAAATTGACAAAAAAAGCTAAAATCACATAAATTGGTCTTTTTTTTCTTCCTAGAGTATTATTAACCTCAATAACATTATTTTCCAGTCAATTTAGACCATATCACAGCTTATAATATTTTTTTCACCATTATTGGCCAAAGGTTGCAGTGAGCTGACTGGTTACTAAGCGACAAAGCAGCTGCACAACGACACAGACACCACAGTATAAAGCACATCTATGACACATTGCCACACAGCAGTGGCAGAAATGAAAAGTAGTGCACCCACCCAGTGGGGTACGGCCAGCAGAATCACAGTACTTGTTTACATAGTGGGCTACGGCCCAAGGAGTCACAGTGCACAATCTTATTCACATTACACCGCACATAGGGCCTGATTCACATTACACCATAAAGTAGTGTCTCTTATTTATGTTACGACACACAGTAGTGCCCCTTTTACACAATGCCCACAGTAGTGACCCTTTTACACAATGCCCACTGTAGTGCCCCTTTTACACAATGCCCACAGTAGCGGTGTCCCTTACACAATGCCCCCAGCAGTGGTGCCCCCTATGCAGTCCCCTTAGTAGTAGGGTCCCCTATGCAGTGCCCCCAGTAGAATGCCCCCCAGTAGAATGACCCCCATTAGCAGGCCCCCCCAGTAGTATGCCCCCCATTAGCATGCCACCAAGTATTATGCCCCCCATTAGCAGGCCCCCCAAGTAGTATGCCACCCATTAGCAGCCCCCCCAGTAGTATGGCCCCCCCAGTAGTATGCCCCCCCAGTAGTAGGCTGCCCAAGTAGCAGGCCCCCCCAGTAGTAAGCCCCCCCTGTAGTATGGCCCCCCTGTAGTAGTAAGCCCCCCTGTAGTAAGGCCCCCCTGTAGTATGGCCGCCCCAGTAGTAGGCTGCCCCAGTAGCAGGCCCCCCCCAGTAGTAGCCCCCCCCCAATAGTAGTAAGCCCCCCTGTAGTATGCCCCCCCAGTAGCAGGCCCCTCAGTAGCAGACCCCCCCAGTAGTATAGCCCCCCCCCAGTAGCAGGCCCCTCAGTAGTATGACCCCCCCAGTAGCAGGCCCCTCAGTAGTATGGCCCCCCAGCAGCAGATCCCCGCAGTAGTATAGCCCCCCCCAGTAGTATAGCCCCCCCCAGTAGCAGGCCCCCCCAGTAGTATGGCCCCCACGCACCCCCAGTAGCAGAGCCCCCAGTAGCAGACACCCCTCCCAGTAGTATGCCCCCCCCCAGTAGCAGTCCCCTCAGTAGTATGGCCCCCCCAGTAGCAGACCCCCCCCAGTAGCGCCCCCGGCCCTTGCACAAGTAAAAAAAATAAAAATAAAAACTTACCTGAGGAGGGAGATGGAAGACGGAGCTCATGTGTGAGCTCCAGCCGGCTCCCTCCATGCAGCAGCCAATGAGAGTCTGTGTGACTCTCATTGGCTGCTGTAACAAACACACAGCTGCCGCTGGCGGCTGTGTTTGTGTCTGTGTAGGGAAGAGCGCTATCACAGCGCTCTGTCCTACACGCGAGGAGCCCTGATGTCAGATTCTCTAGTGAGAATCCAACATCAGGCGGGTTCGGGTGGACTCGGATCCCCAATGTTGGGAGTGGTTCGGATTCCACAGAATCCGAACCGCTCATCTCTAATAGAAACTAATGGGGGTTGCGTTGCCGACGGAAATGGAGGGGCAGCAACAGATATCGAAGAATACTTAATATTTGCGGCTATCCCCCGAAAATGGTTTTTGGGGAATACAGCGCAAATATTGAATGATAAATGGGCCCCTATATATTTTATGACCATCTGACTTCTACTGCATCCGGCCACCGTCCTCCCGACCATCACGGCTCCGTACCAGCCGACCCATCCCAACTCTCCTCCCCTCATTCGGCACTATCCAATGTCACACACACACACACATATATCTATATATATATAACATTTATTTTGTGTGTGTATATATATGTATGCGCTATTTGCGCTCGCTCGTTCATTAAAAAGGGGAAGGCTATTCAAATGAACCGTTTGCACTTTGCGGTCTGTTCACGCCTCTATGTCTGAACGAGCGAACAAAACTTGCGGTCGTAATTTTGAAAAAGACGCCCCCTGGTCGCTCGCACCATACGTCATGTCCGCTATTTAATAGATTAATCGAGTACATCGAACAGCGTATGAACTGCTCGCTATTCTTGTGGTTGGTTTTTCCTACCACAATCTTGCGAGCAGTTCTGACTATAAATCAACCAAGTGACGTGGTCAATGAAGCTCCTGTATTAATTATGCAAACCCATAAAACGCCCGTTTTGACCTTGAAGCACGCCTGCGATCGGATCTCCACTCCCCGTTTTCAAGCACCTTCCCCTGTTACCACCCACATACGCCTCCTCCTGTCACTCATATTAGCAGGCATTCGCTATTTAGCGAACAAACGATTTTCGGCCGCACTGACTGGTTCGCGCATGCGTATTACGATCCGTACGCATGCGCAGTTTGGCAAACATCGCTCGGAACGAACGAGCAGCCGCTTACGAGCGGCTCTGAATCAGACCCTAAGTGTGACTGTATGTGTGCTGACTAAGTGTGACTGTATGTGTGTGTTAAGTGTGACTGTATGTGTGTGCTAAGTGTGACTCTGTGCGTGCATGTGATGACTAAGGGTCTCATTCAGACCGGCTCGCAAACGCTTGAGCGCTCGCAAGCGGGTTACTCAGTATGTGTGTGTGTGCTAAGTGTGACTGTGTGTGCATGTGCTGACTAAGGGCCTGATTCAGACCCGCTCACAAGTGGGTCGATGTTGGGCCAGTGCGCATGCGCACGACGGACCTGGCTCCGTCGTGCACATGCGTGAGACCCGGATAGCGACGGGCACTCCATTGCTATGGGTCTCGCTACAAAGGGGGCGTGCTGTCGATGGTGAGTGACAGCACGCCCCCTTTGTTGGGCGTGCCGGGGGCGTTGCTGCCCAGATGGAGGCGTTCCCATGGGAACTCCTACCGTCTGGGGCCGGCCCCACTGACATCACAAGTGATATCAGTGGGAGTGCTTTCGGCTCTGATAGAGTCGAAAGCACTCCTGGGCTTGTGGCAGATGAGACCCTACCGCAAGGGTCTCGTCGCAAGCCCGATGGTCGCGATGGTCTTGACCATCGCGACCATCATCATGGACGCTCGCATAAGCTGTGGGTGGTAACCCACAGCTATGCGAGCGGCCATGAGGCCGCAACATAAAAAAAAACGCCCAGATTCAGAGCGGGCGCTCGTTCAGAGCGTCCGGCTCTGAATCAGGCCCTAAGTGTGACTGTTTGCGTGCTAAGTGTGACTATATGTGGGCTGACTAAGGCCCTCATTCAGAGCCGCTCGTAAGCAGCAGTACGCTCGTAGCGTTCCGATGTTGTGAAACCACGCATGCGCCGTTGTTACACTGCGCATGTGCGTATGGCTGATTGCGATCTTTTTTAAGTCGTTCGTCGAATAGCGAACAGGAAGTGACATGTAAAATGTTATTGACAGAACAGCCCGTTTTTGGACGGTGACGGGGGTGGAGATGCGAAAATGCAGGCGTGGCGAGGCATTTTGTGGGCGTCCCTAAATTAACTCATACAAACGGCAAATGTGATCGGAACAAGTCATACGTCACTGTCTGATCCAAACTGCTCGCACAGCTTGTGGTCTGGTATTCTCTACCACAATGTCGATGGTCTCGTCCTCCTTCCCGTGCCTCTTTGATGTTTTTTCGATTTATCATTTCATGCCAGAAAAGCAATCAACTTAGAATTGAAAACAAGCTTGGAATGTGTCTAGCAACTAGTTTTTTTTTAGTAGCACAAAACTGTACGCAGGTGAAGTACTCAGCTGCTAATTTCTGGCTTAGACAATCAATTAGCGTACCAATTTTTCATATTTGATTTGTATTTTTTTTTTTATTTTTTTGTTTTGTGTTATTGCAACAATATTGTCATCATGTTTGTGTTTTAGCAACATTTTTAATGGTCCCGGGAATTTCTTATCCATTTGGTTTGGGCAAAGTGTTCCTTTAAACTCCTAAATGGTTTTTAACCCTTTGGAATCTGTTTTTTTTCTTCCTTTTTTGGGGCCGGGATTACCTAAAAACCATATTGAGAATAATGTCACATTACAATGGAGCAGATTTTGAATTGTTTTTATTTTTTCCACACATTTTAATATTTTCAAGTACATTTTCAAGTTTGCATGTGTGGCTTACAGCAATAATTGTGCCAAGAAATGAATACACAAAATTAGTGGCATTTTGCATAAATAAAATAACACACATTAAAAATTCACAAGAAAGGAGAGGGAAGTTTTGGCCCTTAAGGAATATGGGGCAAGCACAGAAGGATTGTGGGAAAATTAGCCAGTGCTGTCATCGCTTTTTGCTACATTTGGCTGGGTTAGGGTGGGAGCCTGAACGGGTCCGGGATGTCCTTTGGCTGGCCTCTCCAGAGGCAGATGTTGGGGCCTCTGGACTAGGCACAGGGCTAGGCACATTTGGAGGATTGGCTGATGTTGTGCCAGAGGTGGAGGATCCTGATGTTCTGGCAGGAAGGGAGGGTGGCTCCACCATGTGCTGGTGAACGAGCTGCTCCAGGGCATTGGCAATTCAGATGTTGGCCCTGGTATTTTCCGCCATGGCCTGACCAATGGTCACGTTGGCCGCAGCATTTTGCTCCATGGCCTCCACCACCCGTAGCAGACTGGCGTCCATCCTCTGCAGAATCTCCGTGTGGTGATCCGATTTAAAATTGAGATCCGTGAGGAGGGCCACTGCCTGCGAGGGGGATTGCCCTGGACTGGCTTCTGCAGGGTCTCCAGCCGGATCTACTGCTTCCTCCCCTGCAGAGCCAGCAGAAATTCTGCGGCCAAGGCTCCCCTCTGGAGCAGACTCATCCGCCTGTGTCTCTGTTAGAAAAATGTGAAAAGAGTAACATTAGAATCTCCATATTGTCACAAACACATTTCAGAGTTGGTAACATAACAACATTTACCTGGGACAACATGAGGAGCCGCAAAGTCTGGCATGTCCGTATCCATGTTGGACACGCCAAACACCTCCTCATACTGCACACACCCCTGTGCCAGCTCTTCCAAGTCATTCAGCTCCAATGACACAGGGGTGGGACCCACACCTGTCCCCCTTGCATGCCTAGCCCTCTCTGCCAGTTTTTGTTTCAGCCGATATTTATAATCGGTCCATCTGTGGGTGAAAAAGTTGGCATTATTCCTGCAGTATTTGGCCCTGTAACCACTTTTTCAAAAAATGTAGTTTTTACGTACTGGCGTTTGACATCCCGGGGTAGACGTTCAAACTCACCCACCCTATTGACAGCACTGGCTATCTCATCCCACATTTTCCACTTATGGCTTGCACCCATATTCCGATCTGCCTGTGGCAGGATGTCAACACACATTTGGACCAAAACCTCCATCTCCTTTCTTGTGAATTGTGGCTGCCTTTTTTTTTTGGCTTCTTTTGTGGGCCTACTCGGCCCAGCAGCCTCTTCCATGGCATCCTCAACACCTTGTTGCAAAAACATTGATTACATTTAGATGTTCAGTTTTCACTAAATTCTGGTTCTAAAAAATGTTTTAAGCCAAAAGAGTCAAATACTTACCGGGGGTCTCTTGACCATTGTTTTGCTGCTCTGTAGCCATTTTGAGAACACCAACTTGAACTACAGCAGACCGTTTTGATTTTTCCGTGACGTATTTATACATGCGTCCGTATTATTCGTCAGCATCACTGATTGTGCGCTCCTATGACCCGTCCTTAATTGGAGCAGGAAAATAAAGACTATTTATTGCTTTGGGCGACTCGAGTCGAGGTGGCGGGTGTTGATTGTTGGCGGGATTAGTGGTTTGAGGAGGGTTTTTGGAGTAGGAGTTGTTTTTTTTTTTGTTTCCTTATTTCCCGTTCGTTTTTTTATTGCGGTTATTTTCTTTGTCGGTTATTTTTGGAGTAAGTATTTTATTCAACTCCATTAAAAAATAAGGGATATACAAACCAAATGTTCTTTTTTTTATTTTTTTTTGGATTTCTTTACAGTTATTTTGTCTGGCCCCCATTGGAGTTTTTGGACTGTGACTTCTTAGTCGAATTTCTGTAAGTTTATCTTTTTTCCTGATTTACCAATTTGGATGTGTTGTTTTTCGCATATATTTGGTACATTACTGTTTGATTTATAAGTTTAACAATCATGTATTATCAATAAATATAGCGTAATGTTTAGCCAAATATATTTCCTTTGTTTATCCCTTAAAAATGCAAACTATTTAGCGCACTAATGTTTCCTTAATCCCCATGTAAAAATGTGAACTATTTAGCGCACTAATGTTTCCTTAATCCCATGTAAAAATGCGAACTATTTAGCGCACTAATGTTTTTTCTAACATAAATTTGTCCGTTCTTGTTTTTCCAGTCAATGTAGGGTGCATTTTTCAAATAATGTGTGCTCCACCCTATCTTTGTGTGCATTTTGCCAAATTTTAAAAAATAAATTCTGGCACCCCAAAATTCTAAAACGAATTTCTAATTTTGAACTGTAGGTTGTTGCACTCATGACAATACCCCGGCATGTAAGCATCTTTGGATTTTGCGGCAAAGATAAGTATTTTTTGGAAAGATCATTTTCAACAACCATTAACTACCTGGCTTGCCATTTCAGGTTGATGTTGGTCGTCTTATTTTGGCCATGCTTCCGGAACCAGACCAACCTCAACCTCGTCCCAGGCGTAGGCATCGTAGGCGTGCAAGGCCCAAGATATATAGAACACGTGTCACCCTTTTTGGAATGCCCGATGATGAGGTTTTAAGACGATACCATCTTCCTCCACAAATCATCATAGACACTCTCTCATTAATAGAGAGTGATCTGGAGCGGCAAATTGACAGTCCTACAGCAATACCACCACTTACGCAATTAATTGCGGTGTTACATTTCTGTGCCTCAGGATCCTTTCAAACCACGGTGGGAATAGTGGCCGGAATCTCCCAATCCTCCTTTTCAAGGATCCTGAGGGCAGTGAAGGAGGCCCTTTTCATGCACCTCCATCATTTTATTAACATGCCATTGGATATGGGTTCCCTTAGTGTGGCGAAGGCCAATTTTTACCAAATAGCTGGCTTTCCACACATCATAGTGGTTGTGGATGGTACTCACATACCACTTCAGCCTCCAGCATGGCTGGAGGCAATTTTTAGGAACCGCAAGCACTATCACTCACTGAATGTAATGGTGGTATGTGATGCCTCCCTCCAGATCCTGTCCCTGAATGCAAAATTGCCCGGGAGTGCACATGACTCATTCGTCATCCGGCAATCAGGGATTTGGCATAAATTAAACAACCTACAAGCTGGTGATGCGTGGCTTCTGGGTAAGTGGAGCCCTTTAGTTGAAACCAATGCAAAGCTTGATACACAGTGAACCTGATTTTTGTTTTTAATTTTCACAGGAGACAGTGGCTACCCTTACACGCCCTGGCTGCTCACTCCTTATTTGGCTCCCACACCAGAGCCACAAAGTGAGTATAATTCTGCACTTACAGCAACCAGGCAGGTGGTGGATCGCTGTATCGGCCTTTTAAAAGGCCGATTCAGATGCCTCCACTGCTCTGGAGGCGAACTCATGTATTTGCCGGCTATGGTTTCGAAAATTGTGGTCCTGTGTGGGATCTTTCACAACATCGCCATAAGGAGTGGTGTCCCAATGCAGCCAGAGGATGCCTTACCTGTGGATGGCCCCCCCGAGGTTGGTCGGAGGTCAGTATGTGGGGGGGCCATATGTGATGATGTGGTGGCCCGTTTTTTCAGGTAATTATTGACAAACATTTACTTAATGTCCCAAAGTCTACATGTACGATTGTAATGTGCCTTTTTAATCTTGTTTTTCATTTTTTATTCTTGTCTTCCTTTTCAAACCATGTAAAAACGATGCCTACTACCTGACCCACTAAATTGTCTACATGTGGCCACATTGGAACTAACTTGTGGATCAATTATTTAATCGCCTCATTTGTGGATTCATGTTGGCCTGCTACTTATTTCAACAGTTCTTGAGTGTTGTTTGTTTTTTTGCGTTTGGTGTAGGTTGTTTTTTGTAATGTGTTTTCACTGTGTGAATTGCTTGTCACAATTCACTTTCTGTTTGTGTTTGCTGTGTATTAAAGTTTTCTTTTCCGTTAAAAAGACTGTTTATTTACACATTACAAGCACATGTAACCTGGCTCCAAAAATGCCACCTTTCCTAATGCCGAATCCAGTAATGTGTGAAATTGTTAAGTCTTTGAACATGCTTTGTGGCTTAGAAAAAACAACAAAGGTATTAGGGTGAATCAGTAGTTTGTTCAAAATAGGCCTAAGTAGGTTTCAGTTTCTATTTACATTACCCACCACAAGAAAAAACACAAACTGTTGGTTTTTCCACAAACCTATTGGTATGGTGAGGTGTTTAATGTGTCAGCTTACATACTTTCTACCGCTTTGTACAATCTAATTTACCTTACTTTAAAGAACATGACCAAATCGTGGACTTATGGAAGGTTAAACAATGTATTATTTTCAGTCAAGAAATGAGACTCGTTAACATACAACGCTATTTTATTGTAAAAAATATACAAACCAAATTACAAACAAACAAAAAAATCAGCTCCGAAGGAGCGCCGCCATGTGGCCCAGGACCACTAGCATGGCAATGACGTGGCCACGCAAGGCGGCCAAGCCCTCCTGCATACCATGCATCCGCCTCTGGTCCTCTGTTGGTAGAAAAAAAAAAGGGATCATTAATGAAATGACACCTTACATTATAAGTTGAATAAACAAACTAAACAAATAAATCTATTTGCAAACAAGATCCAGTTTTGTGGTAAAAAAACAAGTACTGGCAAATGCTAAGATGGTATCAATAATAAATTATAAATGAACACACAAAAAGGCGACACAAAAAGGACGAAGTACCCTTTTAGGGTAAATCAAACAACCCCAAGAAAGAGTGTTTTCACATGTGTGATATGTATCAGTGGAAAATATCCAAGACTTTGTATATCCAATTCAAAATGTATTTTTACAACAAAAGAAAGGTAAACATACCGGTCATTGGCCTGGATGGTCTTGGAGGCCCTCCATCCTCCTCCTGGAGGTGGGCCAGTGCTGGTGGGTTGAGGGAGGGGAGAGGGCGGAAATTGTTGACGGGCTGGAAAATCGAGGGGGTGGTGGAGGGGAGGGTGAAGAAAAGAGAGGGGGTGGTGGAGGGGAGGGTGAAGAAAAGAGAGGGGGGGTGGAGGGGAGGGGGAATTTTGGGGGTGTTGCAAATTGGGAGAGGGAGGGGACTCAGCTATTGGCCGGGCAGGGGTGGAGGGGGAATTGGGGGAAGGTTGGGGAGATGGGCTGGGACGGGGCGTCGGCGTCAGGGGCCGAGCCCAGCGAAGAACTCTGCGGCGAGGCCGGATTCTGCGTTCAGCCCCTAAATGATTAAGGAAAAATGTTTTTAATTTTTTAGGGGGGGGGGTGGAACCCAAATTTACAACACAAAAAAATACAAACATTCTAAAAAAGGAAAACATGCACACACAGACATGTCAAAAAACAAAAAACAGGGCTACACTGAAAACAAACATGCACACACAGACATGTCAAAAAACAAAAAACAGGGCTATACTGAAAACCAACATGCACACGCAGACATGTCAAAAAACAAAAAACAGGGCTATACTGAAAACAAACATGCACACGCAGAAAGGGCCGCAACAAACAAACAGGGCTATACTGAAAACAACCATGCACACGCAGATAGGGCCACAACAAACAAACAGGGCTATACTGGAAACAAACATGCACACGCAGATAGGGCCGCAACAAACAAACAGGGCTATACTGGAAACAAGCACACACAGATAGGGCCGAAAACAAATCCTACAATAAAAAAAAAACACTTATTTGCAGCGATCCGCTGCCGAAAACATGCCAGCAAGCGGGGGGTGCGGCACCGCAGATCCGACCACCTGCACTCTAATTGGCCGATATTACAGAAGGTGGTGGCAAACCTCCGCATAGGCCGATCGCTTGGCCCGGTTGGTGATGGGGAGAGGCTGGCTGGTGATCCTCCGGTCCATGACCTCGGTGAGGACCAACAGCTCCCGTGTGGTAAATGCGGAGGCTCTCATGATGGCAATGATTTTTTTAAGAACAAACAGTTTTAATAAAGGCCAGAGAAAACTTTTGATTGGCTAATGTACTTTTATTGGTTATTGTATGAGTCATGTGTCCTACAGGCTCCAAAATATAATGTGAGTTATGATAGGCTTCATGCAGTGACATGCGTAAGCTAATTTAAATAAAGAAATTTAAACCTGAAAATAGGAATATCTTAAACACAGGAAAACAATAGGATAAATGGTTACAACATGTTTTTTTGATAAAGTAAACCATTGGTGAAACCGTACGTATTCTGCGGGAAAAATGACACACACGGACAACAATAAAGTTTATTGAAAATTAAAAAAAAAACGGATGGCAAACATGTGAAGAGCAATTAAGCTAATTAATATACTGATTGGCATGATATGATTAAAGTATGTATGCAAAATAAACGAGCAGGTAATCGAAATCTGACAGGCCCACTTCCAGTTTGGACTTGTGCGAGCGTTCCCTGCAACCAAATTTGGAGATAGACGGTCGCAATTTTGCTCGTTCGTTAGCTATAGGAGGGGTTGGGAGACTTTGGGGCGGAAGATTAGCTACGAGCGAACTTACGAGCGAGCGCTTGAATTTACATTTTCTCGCTCGTTCGTCGAATGAGCGATTAGCCACTTGCGTACGGCTCTGAATCAGGCCCTAAGTGTGACTGTGTGTGTGTGCTAAGTGTGACTGTGTGTGTGCGTGTGCTGACTAAGGGTCTCATTCAGACCGGCTCGCAAGCGCTTGAGCACTCGCAAGCGGGTTAAGGTTGTGCCCTGTGCACATGCAGCGGCTGCACTGGGCGTGCGCAAGCCCCGGAGTGAGAGAGAGATTCTCTTGCTCCGGGGCTCGCTACAAACGGGGCGGCTGTCGATGGTGATAGACAGCTCGCCCCATTTGGTAGGCGGGCCGGGAGATGGCTGGCCAAATGGAGGCGTTCCCATGCGAATGCCTGCCGTTTGGGGGCGGCCCCACTGACATCACGAGTGATGTCAGTGGAGAGCTTCCGGCTCTTTTAGAGCCGAAAGCTCTCTGGGGTTTGCTGCAGACGAGACCCTTCCTCAAGGGTCTTGTCACAAGCCCCAATGGTCGCGATGGTCTCGACCATTGCGACCATCTCCTGGTCACTTGCTAAAGCTGTGGGTGGCAACCCACAGCTTAGCAAGCGGCCAGGAGGCCGTTGAAAAAAAAAATGCGGTCGCCCTCATTCAGAGCGAGCGCTCGCATTTTGTGAGTGGCTCTGAATGAGGTCCTAAGTGTGACTGTGTGTGTATGTGTGTGTTGACTAAGTGTGACTGTATGTGTGCTGACTAAGGGTCTCATTCAGACCCGCTTGCAAGCGCTTGAGCGCTCGCAAGAGGGTCGATGTTGTGCCCTGCGCACGCGCAGCAGCCACACGTGCGCAAGCCCCGGAGCGAGAAAGAAATTCTCTCGCTCCGGGGCTCACTACAAACGGGGCAGCTGTTGATGGGGATCGACAGCTCGCCCCGTTTGGTAGGCGGACCGGGGGGGTGGCTGGCCAAACGGAGGCTTTCCCATGCGAATGCCTGCCGTTTGGGGGTGGCCCTGTTAGAGCCGAAATCTCTCTGGGGCTTGCGGCCACGAGACCCTACCACAAGGGTCTCGTTGCAAGCCTGATGGTCGCGATGGTCTTGACCATCGCGACCATGATCATGGCTGCTCACAATAGCTGTGGGTGGTCACCCACAGCTATGCGAGCGGCCAAGAGGCCGATCCAAAAAACAAAAGCCTGGCCCTGATTCAGACCGAGCGCTCTGTCAGAGCAAGCAGCTCTGAATCAGGACCTATGTGCGGTGTGGGCCTCTCTTGACCCAGGGTCCTGTGTGCCCCGCACACCCTGCACCCATTATAGACACACCCCTGACATGAATGTTATCTCCACATTACACATTTTACCCAGGGTTGCCTACCCTCCCGATTTGGACTGGAGCCTTCCGATATTCGGGTACAGCTCCCGGCCCCCCGGAAAGGCAGACAAGCCTCCCGACAGCCGCCGATCCCCCCCGCAATTAACTGTTAAACCACCGCAGCGGGGGGCCATTGACGCGATTCACGCTGAATCGCATCATTTTGGCCCCACCCCCTGCTTCACAATGGCTGTATTATCGGCATCGCGTAGCGGGGCCAAAATGGTGCGATTGCATGACCCTGCCCCTGTCACACCTACAAACGTCAGGCACCCGCCCGGTCACACCCTCTTTTGTCGGCCATGTCCCCCCTGCCCTGCCGATCTGGCTGCTCCCTATGATTTTATCCCAGGGCAACTAGTGCAACTGAAGTCAACTCTGAATGCCCCCATTCAATATTTGTCTATTAAATATGGTGCAAGTCACAGTCACCTCTAGCAGTGACAATTTGTTTTCTTACATTTCATACTGACTTCTGAAGCTCTGTCTATGATCTCGGATGCAGCGCCTTGTCTGTCTGGTTGATGTAATGATTATGTCATCGGCTATTACAGTATGTGAGGACCCTGCCATTGTATAACATTGGAAGCACTCTTAATAACATTAAGTAGAATTTATGGGCACATTGTACCACAGTTATGCAGACAATCAGATGATTTATATAAAAGTTTTGTACTTTATCTGAATCACTGCATGTATTAGCACGACAAAAAGAACATTACAGGAAAGAACTAAACCTGTCAGCTAGAAAGAGTGTAATAATAATAATTATAGATGTGTTGGTCCAGATTTCTGAGATCTGAACACACCCAAATTTAGGGGTTCTTAGTAGAACTGGGTAAAGGTTTGGATTCACTTTTGTGTCCTGGTTCGGATCTGTTGTCGTTGCAGAACTCGGATGAAAAACCAAACTCAGGTTTTGGATTCAGATGGTGTAACAATTTTAAATCAATTTTTATTGATACTTATCACTTGAGGGCGGTTTTGCAAAACCGAAACACAAAGATGAATACAGATCCAAAACCAAAACACTGGGGTCAGCGCACAGTAATCTAAAATAAAATTGCACAAATTCTTTCAAGGCTGTTTGGGCTCATTAGAGGCGTGCATACTGTATGTTTGGGATCATTAGAGGCGTGCATACTGTATGTTTGGGATCATTAGAGGCGTGCATACTGTATGTTTGGGATCATTAGAGGCGTGCATACTGTATGTTTGGGATCATTAGAGGCGTGCATACTGTATGTTTGAGCTCATTAGAGGCGTGCATACTGTATGTTTAGGCTATTAGAGGCATGCATACTGTATGTTTGGGATCATTAGAGGCGTGCATACTGTATGTTTGGGATCATTAGAGGCGTGCATACTGTATGTTTGGGATCATTAGAGGCGTGCATACTGTATGTTTGGGATCATTAGAGGCGTGCATACTGTATGTTTGGGATCATTAGAGGCATGCATACTGTATGTTTGGGATCATTAGAGGCGTGCATACTGTATGTTTGGGATCATTAGAGGCGTGCATACTGTATGTTTGGGATCATTAGAGGCGTGCATACTGTATGTTTGGGATCATTAGAGGCGTGCATACTGTATGTTTGGGATCATTAGAGGCGTGCATACTGTATGTTTGGGATCATTAGAGGCATGCATACTGTATGTTTGGGATCATTAGAGGCATGCATACTGTATGTTTGGGATCATTAGAGGCGTGCATACTGTATGTTTGGGATCATTAGAGGCGTGCATACTGTATGTTTGGGATCATTAGAGGCGTGCATACTGTATGTTTGGGATCATTAGAGGCATGCATACTGTATGTTTGGGATCATTAGAGGCATACATATTGCATGTTTGGGATCATTAGAGGCGTGCATACTGTATGTTTGGGCTCATTAGAGGCGTGCATACTGTATATTTGGTCTCATTAGAGGAGTGCATACTGTATGTTTAGGCTATTAGAGGCGTGCATACTGTATGTTTGGGATCATTAGAGGCGTGCATACTGTATGTTTGGGATCATTAGAGGCGTGCATACTGTATGTTTGGGATCATTAGAGGCGTGCATACTGTATGTTTGGGATCATTAGAGGCGTGCATACTGTATGTTTGAGCTCATTAGAGGCGTGCATACTGTATGTTTAGGCTATTAGAGGCATGCATACTGTATGTTTGGGATCATTAGAGGCGTGCATACTGTATGTTTGGGATCATTAGAGGCGTGCATACTGTATGTTTGGGATCATTAGAGGCGTGCATACTGTATGTTTGGGATCATTAGAGGCATGCATACTGTATGTTTGGGATCATTAGAGGCGTGCATACTGTATGTTTGGGATCATTAGAGGCGTGCATACTGTATGTTTGGGATCATTAGAGGCATGCATACTGTATGTTTGGGATCATTAGAGGCGTGCATACTGTATGTTTGGGATCATTAGAGGCATGCATACTGTATGTTTGGGATCATTAGAGGCATACATATTGTATGTTTGGGATCATTAGAGGCGTGCATACTGTATGTTTGGGCTCATTAGAGGCGTGCATACTGTATATTTGGTCTCATTAGAGGAGTGCATACTGTATGTTTAGGCTATTAGAGGCGTGCATACTGTATGTTTGAGCTCATTAGAGGCGTGCATACTGTATGTTTGGGATCATTAGAGGCATGCATACTGTATGTTAGGCTCATTAGAGGCATGCATACTGTATGTTTAGGCTCATTAGAGGCATGCATACTGTATGTTTAAGCTCATTAGAGGCATGCATACTGTATGTTTAGGCTCATTAGAGGCGTGCATACTGTATGTTTGGGGTCATTATAGGCGTGCATACTGTATGTTTGGGATCATTAGAGGCGTGCATACTGTATGTTTGGTCTCATTAGAGACGTGCATACTGT
The DNA here is from genome assembly GCA_031769625.1 of Taudactylus pleione. Classification (NCBI taxonomy): domain Eukaryota; kingdom Metazoa; phylum Chordata; class Amphibia; order Anura; family Myobatrachidae; genus Taudactylus; species Taudactylus pleione. The sequence continues at coordinate 15,982,448 of JAUIMM010000188.1, forward strand.
ATTTTTGGGCTCATTAGAGGTGTGCATACTGTATATTTGATCTCATTAGAGGAGTGCATACTGTATGTTTGGGCTCATTAGAGGCATGCATACTGTATGTTTAGGCTATTAGAGGCGTGCATACTGTATGTTTGAGCTCATTAGAGGCGTGCATACTGTATGTTTGGGTCATTAGAGGCATACATACTGTATATTTGGGCTCATTAGAGGTGTGCATACTGTATGTTTTGGCTCATTAGAGGCGTGCATACTGTATATTTAGGCTATTAGAGGCATGCATACTGTATGTTTAGGCTATTAGAGGGGTGCATACTGTATGTTTAGGCTATTAGAGGCGTGCATACTGTATGTTTAGGCTATTAGAGGCATGCATACTGTATGTTTAGGCTATTAGAGGCGTGCAAACTGTATGAATGATACGTCCATTAACGGAGCACTTTTCCTGTGATATAGGTGTTTCGGGAGATGACCTTACAAAGGCACAAAACTGACTCATCTCATGGGAGTGTTGCAGGCATGTAAGCCGATTCCATGCTCCTGCATAACATGTGGATGGAGGAGAGATGTCTGTGTCAGAATAAACTTTTGCACCCAGCATGAGGTGGGGGCAAGTCCTGATATTAACGATGGCTGTGGATGGAAAAACAGTGGGTGGGTTGTGCCTTCTGTATATAGATGTACGGACACTCTGCATACATTAGCAAACACTTGCGTTAGCATAAGGTAGAAAGTAGGCTTCCGTCTGGCTGCTGATCTGTCCGACTCATTATCCTGGTGGTCAGTACTAGTGTTAACATTTATTTATTGATTATTGGAGTGGGATGGCAGTGACTTACAAAATGCATATACAGGGCAAACGTAACAGGAGATAAAGGCCCTCATTCAGAGCCGTACGCTCTGAGCAGAGCGCACGCTCTGAATGAGGGCCGCCCTCCTAAAAAATGGAGCGTCCTCCTGGACGCTTGTATAGCTGTGGGTCACCACTCACAGCCTATACGAGTGTGCAGTTTGATGGCCGCGATGGACTTGACCATCGCGACCATCGAAACTGCGAGCCGGAGCCTGCGGTTGAGGTTTTCAACCGCAAGGCCCGGAGTGATTTTGGCTCTATCAGAGCCAAAATCACTCCCACTGACATCACTAGTGATGTCAGTGGGCCGGCTTCTGACGGGAGGCGTTCCCGTGGGAACGCCCCCGTCAGGGAGGCACGCCCCTGGCACGCCCACCAAAGGGGGCGTGCTGTCAATCAACATCGACAGCACGCCCCCTTTGATCAGACACAACGAGCGAAGGACTTTCCTTCGCTCGTCGCATCTGCCGCATGCGCACGACGGAGCTCCCTCCGTCGTGCACATGCTCAGTACAGAACATCGACCCACTTGCGAGCGGACAGCCGCTCGCGAGTGGGTCTGAATCAGGGCCAAAGTGCATACAAATGACAGTACAAACACAGCAGAACAAAGCAGGATGCAAACCAATATAAACCTGCCAGTCAGTAAATACACATTTATACATATACAGTCACCAGAACCACAAAATGAGCACTGGCTAAACCTATACCCTAGGTGATGGTTCAAAGACACTGTTAGCAAGGGGCAGGGGTGCCGAGAGGGAGGACGGGCACTAAATAGCCGGGCTCGGACTTGTTAGGGGGCCCAGGTTAGCTGCTGTGTGTGCAGTGCACGGGACATAGTATTTTTTCACATTTTTTGAGGGGTCCTTGACTTGCCCACCCTCAGTTGCCTGGAGTGCACTTGGACATAAGGAGACCATCAGCTCTGAGCTGCAGCAACATTGTTATTCTTTTCTGTTCAACAAGAAATACCCTTTTGTCTAAGCTCAATATTCTCATTCTGCAAAAAAAGGTCATCTCTTCTCTGCTCCCCAAATTGTAGTACACCTGTGCCCCTAGTCCACACTGAGGGCCCCCTTGCATTACAGCATGGTTTGTCCAGGTGCAAAGTTAATTGTTCTGTGTTTGCTTTGCTCCCAGCTCAGAATCAGGCCCTCTCTCTAATCTCTGTGTATACGTTGGATTCAAATTTCACGATACATTGGTAACTTTTAACCTATACATGCCCATTGTTTCATCAGAGGAACAACATGTATGACTGTAACGCAGAAGACTGTTATAATAAGGCTAGCTTAAGGGGGACAGACCTCTTCTGGACTAGATTTCAAACGATTTTGTCCTTGGAAAGGTTGCTCAAAGAATCATCAATTTATTTTAAAAATAAGACTTGAAAACTCTTATATGTTGAAGGTGGAGTGCACTACTGCACAGGCTCCATATTACTCCTCCAGGATGTCTTCAATCTCTGTTCCAAGATGGCCTCCGACCTACAGTAAGTACTGCATATGCCCGGCACCATCTTGTTACTGAGCTGTATGACACCCCAGTACACTGAAGCTTTGCTCAGGCTTCCCTACCCTCTTGATTTTGTTGGGAGACTCCCGAATATTGGTTGTCGCTCCCGACCCCCCGGAAAGTCAGGCAAGCCTCCCGGCTACTGCCTGCCCCCCCGGACTACTAATAGAAACCCCCGCAGTGGGGGTAGGGGCATGATGAGATTTGCGCTGAATCGCGTAATTGTGGCCCCACCCCCTGCTACACAATGCCTTTTATTTTGGCATTGTGAAGAGGGGCGTGGCCATGATGATGCAATCATGTGGTCATGCCCTGGCTCTGCCCCCAATACGGAGTCATTGCCTGGCCATGCTCCCCGTTGTATGCAGGTATTCAGCTCCCTCCAGGTAGGAGGGAACTGAATGTCGGCAAGTATGGCTTTTCTCCTTCTGCCAGTGTGCATAACAGTGAGTACAGCTGTACCTGCTTTACCTTCAATAAAACCACTACACTGGTTAAGTAACTGGGCTGTTGATAGCCTCAGGGCATCTGCAGGTGTGTACAGGAACGCTGCTACATCATCAAGCCTCTACACACATATTTCCAACATTATTGATTTGATAAACAACAGGATGAAAGCGATGTCACAGATTTCCAAGCAGTAGGCTCATTAGCTACCAATTGCTGAATCTAGGCAGAAGTGCGTGGATTCCAATAGACTCTACCAAATCTATTTTCAAGTAATAAAGTTATAAAATATGTAATCATATTAAAGTTAAATCCCTGTAATTGTTAGACCATAACATAGCTTTACAAAATACTACTGTAGCACATGTATAGTTTTATTGTCTAGTTTACATGTCTACTAAATTGTAATATGTGAGAAATATATACAATTCATTTTATTTTTGTGTAATTTTTTTTTTATTTATTTACACCTTGTTTATATCACATTTAGGGTGTGATGTATCAAAGTTTGGAGAGTGATGAAGTGGAGAGAGCTAATGTACCAACCAATCAGCTCCAAACACAGCCTGTAACATGGCAGTTAGGAACTGATTTGTTGGTATCTTTATCTTAAACCACTTTATCATTCTCAAGGTTTCGTACATCTCCCCCTTATTGCTTTTATGTGTAGCAGCATTTTCAAAAATGCTCATTGCAATTTTTTTTTTATTGCAAATGTTGTGGGTACAAACAATGCAAACCAGCTGCCAGGGGGTTACCCAGATGGAAATGATGGCGAATCACTGTTACAGAAAACTGTTGTTCTGCAGTATTCAAATGGGTGCGGTGGAACTGCAGAAGCTTTGAGGTGAGTTATACACCAGAGAATTGTTCTCATTGTATAAGATTAGAGACGTGCGGAAATACAGAGACACACGGGGGTTCCGAGTCTAATTGAGTCCCAGTTTGGAATCACTTTGGGGTTCCAAGTGCTACCGAGTCCCGACTCGGGTCTGCTGTCAGTTCGGAACTCTATTTTAAAAACTAATCTCGGGTTTTGGATTCCATGTAAACAGGTCCAAACTACATGAATCTAAAACCAAATCAGAACCAAAACACTTGAGGGTGATTTTGCCAAAACCAAAACTAAAACACAATGATGTATTAGAAGAACTAGAGGATGTGCGCCAAACCCCATGTTTTTGTTTTGGTCTTGGATCCGGATTCATCTTCGTACTTTGGTTTCGGTTTTGCAAAACAACCTCGTTTTTTGGTTTTGGATCTGTCTTTAAACACAATAATAATAAAAAAACCCAGCAAAAATTACGTCAATTAAATCTGAGTTCTGAACCACGGGAAGATCCGAACCGGTACTGACTCGGAACCCCAAAATTCGGTTGTTGTCCATTCTCTGAGAACCGGACCCACCATCTCAAATTAGAACCAAAACCAAAACACGGGGGTCTGTGCACATCTCTACATAAGATGGATACAGTATATTATATATATATATATATATATATATATATATTAGGGGTGTGCACCGGCCACTTTTCGTGTTTTGGTTTTGGATCTGGATCTTTCTTCGTGTTTTGGATCTGGATTGGTTTTGCCAAAACCACCCTTCCGTGTTTTGGGTTCTGGGTTTTGTGTTTTGGATCTGTATTTTTTTTTAAGAAAGCATAAAAACAGCTAAAATCACAGAATTTGTGTGTTTTTCTGCTCCTATGCTATTATTAACCTCAATAACCTTAATTTCCACTCAATTTCCAGTCTATTCTGAACACCTCACACCTCACAATAGTGTTTTTATATCCAAAAAGGTTGCACCGAGGTAGCTGGATGACTATGCTAAGAGATACGAGTGGGCGGCACAAACACGTGGTCCATCTAGGAGTGACACTGCAGTGGCATACAGGATGGCAGTTTGAAAAACTAGGCCCCAAACAGTACATAATTCAAAGTAAAAAAAGAGGTGCAAGATGGAATTGTCCTTGGGTCCTCCCACCCACCCTTATGTTGTATAAACAGGACATGAACACTTTAACAAACCAATCATTTCAGCGCCAGGGTCTGCCACACGACTGTGGCTGAAATGATTGGTTCGTTTGGCCCCCACAAAACAAGCTGGCAATTAATCTGTCCTTGCACAAACTGGCTCTACGGAGGCAAGATGTCGTCCTCATCCTCCTCATCCACCGATTCCTCACCCTCTTCAGTGTTGTGTACATCCTCATCCTCACAGAGTATTAATTCGTCCCTGCTGGAATCCACAACCACAGGTCCCTCTGTACGTTCTGGAGGCTGGTCTTCCTGGAAGAGTTGATAATTCATTTTATGAACATCATCTTCTCCACATTTTGTGGAAGCAACCTCCTACGCCTTTCGCTGACAAGGTTCCCGACTGCACTAAACACTCTTTCGGAGTACACACTGGAGGGGGGGCAACTCAGATAAAATAGAGCCAGTTTGTACAGGGACCTCCAAATTGCTTCTTTTTCCTGCCAGTACAGGTACGGACTGTCTGACATGCCTACTTGGATGCTGTCACCGATGTAATCCTTTAACAGACAGACGCACGCTTGTCGCTGCTGCTTTAAGGATCCAGGCGCAGCTACAGCCCACACATTTCACAAAGACAGAAAAAAAAAGAAGAATTTTTTTATTGTTTGTGGAGCGCCCACCACGACTTGAGTTACCTTCTGAACATCCTGGACAGCCGAAGGCACCTCCTGTGGAACCTTTCCTATACGGAAACCTGAGGACTTAAAATAAAACACATTAGGTGGGAGCATGGGGCGTGACTTCTTTAAGCTAAACAGGATGGTGGAACGGTGGTGGCGTGCCCAGGAGTGGTGGGAGTATATGCTGTGCTGGAATGCAGGGCGGCTGTAATAGATGGGCAAAAACCTGGGTGCATGAAATGTTATGGGGGGGCAGTCTGCTTGGACAATGGGTGGTGACTGGGAGTGGGAGCATGATGGCGTGCAGGCCGTGTTGCCGTTGTTGCCAGTGCAAGGGTGGGGCTGGGTGTTGAAACCCCGGGGCATGTTAAATACACTGGGGGGAGTGTGCAAATGGGGGGAAAAGCGGGCACTGGCCCCCTGGTGTCAAGTAATGGGGCAAATGCATGCACGCTTATTGCATGAGGGCGGGAAGCAGCAGAGGCCATCATGGGAGCTGAAATGTTATAGTGGGCGGGGCCGCCGGCAGCGTGGGGCACGGGGGGCCTGGGACAGGTGTACATGCACCCACTCGGTGGGGGGGCGGGTGCCCGACCACCTGCGGAGCCCCTCGGGAGCCCGGCTGTTGGTGAGGGGGGATCGCAGCGCCAGCACGAAAGAGTGGAAGAAGGCGCAGCACGGTGGGATGCCCGCCGAGCTGTGCCCGAAGCTTGTGAAGCTCCCCCGCCACGCGATGCGTGTAGGGGGCAAATATAAGGCTCGCATGGAGAAAGGGAGGAAGGGGTTCATGGCGGGCTGACCACCGGGACGCACCTTTGGGGGGGTGCAGCTGCCAGGTAAGGAGAGCGGCCACCTCACTGAGTGGCGTGGTGTGAGAGGAGGAGGAGATGGGGGGTGGGCGCTGGGGTTAGACGCAGGGAAGAAAATCCTGCCTGCCAAGGCCTGGTGCACAAGGACACAGGGGAGGAAAGAGGATTCACATGAAGAACGGCGGGGGGAGCAGCAGCCGGAAAAAGGGGCAACAGTGTGCGAGGACACGGGGGGGGGGGAAGTTGCTGTAGATGGAGGGAGGGTGGGGGCGTGGGGAAGCATCTGGAAAAAAGACAGACAGATGCTGCACAGAAATTAGCACTATATTGATAATACTCAGCCTGGTTCAAAACTGGAAAAGAGTAAGATTTGCTCCTCTTTCAGACTATTTATAATGAATAGTAGGGGCCTTGCCCCTTATTGCTGCCATAGGCTACAATTTTGATGGACACATTCCTGGCTACACCCCCTCCTCTCCTTTAACCCCTGGTGGGCTAGCAATATTCCATCACTAAACAGGATGCTTATCTTTCCTCAAACTTATTCAAGTATTCGGTTCTATAAAGGCCCACTGTATAAATGATTTATAATAATTGCTGTCTGTATCAAAATATATATTTAAAAATTTGGCATTAAATAAACTGTGCAATAAGGGCATGATTCAGATCCGGTCGCTAAGCTGCGCTCGCTCGCTGCCAAAAGAAGCCAGGTATGCAAATTCACATCGCACTGTCTGGCTTAAGGACGCCCTCTATGTCTTAGAGGTCGACGGCAGTAAGCGTACGCAGGAGTATAAAGCCAACCACCTCTTTCTCTTAGCACACGTCATCTCCGTGAAGTGTCTGATTAATCGGTAACATCGAGACCCATCGGAGCTGCACGCAGCCCTTGAGGAAGCCCCTACCCCACCGCAAGCACTGCGATCAGTTCCGGCTAAAATACAACCAAGTGACGTGTGTAATGACGCTACTTTGCTAATTATGCACACCCATTAAACTCCGTTTTGACGCTCAGACACGCCTGCATTCACACATCCACTCCCCCGTTCACAAGCACCTTCCCCTGTTACCACCGACAAACGGCACTACCTGTCACTGAAAGTAGCGTCCAGTCTGTGCACTACGAGTGCGCGATTCCTGGCCACAGTGACTGGTTCGCGCAAGCGTACATTGATGCATACGCATGCGCAGATGTGCGATATTAGCCCCTAGCGAGAGTTCGCAGCTTAGCGACCGGGTCTGAATCAGGCCCTAAGTCCCAGGTCAATATAATGCATACCGTAAATGACCCCTGTACGTTACTGTTACTATTACGTCAATCAGTACATATTAGGCAGACAGACATGCTTAAGAGAGAAACTATATTTTGTTATCAAAGTCTCATTTAGCTGAATGACATATTTGCATACTTGTGTTTTCTGTAATGTTGGGGAAGGATACCTTACAAAGCCAGTCATTATTCCTGTGACTGCGTGAGTTAATGCAGATCTGCAAGCTGTTCCCATTTGTTAAATGTCAGAAAAACACATGCAAGTCACTGGCTTTACTGCTTAGCTGCCAGCTGGCTCTTCTGAAAGCCGGGGCCAAATGACAGTCTATCAAACAGCGGTAAGTGAGAGAGGGAGGACAATGCCAGGATTTCGGCAACACAGAGATTTAAACAACACAAATGTACAACACACACACACACCAGTGGTGTATATATAATGGTTGCAGGGTTTGCCGTGCACTCGGGCCCCTGGATCCTGGGGGGCCCACACTGCACACCCTGCACCAATGTTCTTAAATACTTACCTCTGATTGGTTGCTATGGGCAACATGTCCACTTTTAAAAACCCTCTGAGTGGTATTTTGCTGCATCTGCAATGTGAATAGAGCAAAAAATTTTAAATAAACGGTACGCTACACCTCTCGGAAGCGGCTCAGTCACGCCGGACATCATGCATCGTTGGATTTTACTGGAGTCTGGTGACACCCGATGCGCACTCTGCATCCCCCTCATGTGGCAGAGCCGCATGCGCCGGAAAAGGGGGCATGGTCTAACATAAAGGGGGCGTGGTCTCACTGTGAATCTCTCCGAGGATGTCACCCGGTGCAGCCCGCACCCCCCGCTCCCCCACTGGGCTTATAGATGCTAGGTGTATGAGGACACATCTGTACACACATACAGTCTATAGATTGTAAGCTTGTGATCAGGGCCTTCCTACCAATATACCTGTTCGGTGGCGTAACTATGGAGGGTGCAGGGGGTGCTGTTGCTATGGGGCCCGGCGGCTTAAGGGGCCCGCCGGCCCAGCGATTGCACCCCCTGCACCCTCTATTTGCCGGGCGCCTGCTGAGATTATGTTACCAGCGGGCACTTGGCTTCTTCTCCCCCCCCCCAGACGGAGGACGAAGCTCACTCCTGAGAGCCCTGGCTTCTGGGTCCCGCAGTGCACTATGAGAGTGACGTCACAGGGCTCAACCCTGCTCCAACCTTACAGCATCACAGGGCTCAACCCTGCTCCGACCTTACAGCATCACAGGGCTCAACCCTGCTCCGACCTTACAGCATCACAGGGCTCAACCCTGCTCCGACCTTACAGCATCACAGGGCTCAACCCTGCTCCGACCTTACAGCATCACAGGGCTCAACCCTGCTCCGACCTTACAGCATCACAGGGCTCAACCCTGCTCCGACCTTACAGCATCACAGGGCTCAACCCTGCTACGTTTTTCACCGCATCACAGGGCTCACTCTGCTCCGGATCCCCATCATTACAGGGTTCCACCCTGGTGAAGCTCCTCTATGCCATCCTGAGGTGTTAGCCTCATACTGGACTCGGGGTTCCCTACCATATTAACTTTTCTGTGTTAAACACTATATATGGGGGGTTTTCTCCTATACTCATTATTGCTTATGTGAACCTCAGTGTTGTTGAGACTTTATGTGAGACGTTGCTATTATATTTCTCCTGTGAATAAATTCTTCTTACTTTTATTCCGTGCTATCGAGATTTCATGAAAAGGTCATTTCTAAAGCCACCCCAGTATATTGTGCCTAGTAGGCCTGCCTCCTCCCAGGAGTCTCAAGTGTCGGCAGGTGTGACAGTCTCTGTCTGTTGGTAAACACCTTTCAGGAGATGACAACTCAAAATAACAACAACTATAATAATAATGTGTCCACTGATAAAGATAACCAGCCTGATCCCTTAACAGCAACATACTTCCTATGGCCAACTCATAACATGACACCCAGTTTGCAGCCTCCCCTTTTCTTCCTTATGACACTAATCCAATCGCATATGGTTGAGCAATCAGCCATGTGTGGTCCACCCAATTTTTGGCCTTCTACATTCTAACATATTCACATATCTAAGAAGTGGACAGTGGGAACAATGGCAATTTGAAGGCCACTAACTAACTGTGTTTTTTTTAATGTCCAGGTTGGGAAATTTCCGTTACAGAACAGAAAGTTTGAAACGGATTATTTATGTTAATTGTTTATTTATTTTTGGAAAGCAAACTCCCAGCAAGCAGGCATGGTGCTCAAGAAAGAATTCCCAAGAAAGACACAATGTAAGACTTAAACCTTAAGTCTGAAATGTTGCATTTGCTGCTCTGTTCTGCTTGTTCACATAATCTCATATGGTTAAGTGGACAGTGGGAACAATGGCAGTTTGAAGGCCACTAACTAGCTGTTTTTTTTATGTCCCTGTACAGGTTAGGAAATGCCTTTATAGAAGATTTGCAAAGCATTATTTAAGTCAGTTGTTTATTTATTTTTGGAAAGCACACTTCCTGGTCCCCTTCAAGGGATGAAAAAAATCAACTCCCAGCAGCAACAGTCATGCTCAAGGATTCTTCTGTGGCATGGACTGATGTAAATGTACTGTATCACATGTTTTTATAAATGCCTCCTCCCCCCCTTCTCCCTCATAAATTTTCTTTGGAATCAAAAAACAAAATTAAATTTACTACCAATCAACCCTCCCTGTCCTTGCCCTACCTTCAACTACATACATACTCCAACTCCTTCAATCCACTCTTGAATAATAAAAGTGTTTCTTGATGTGCCATGTTTGAAGTTGAACTGCCATGTGTTTGTGCTGCCCACTGCTGCAGTTTAGCTTAGTCAGCCAGCTATCTTGGTGCAAATTTTGGGCCTAAACTAAATGAACAAATCAATATTGTGAGCTGTGAGGTGGTCAAAATTGACTGGAAACGAGAGTAAATAAATGTTATTGAGGTTGTTAATACTGTAGGAACAAAAATAGGGCAATTTTAAGTGATTTTAGCTGTTTTTTTATTTTTTAAGAAAATATCCAGATCCAAAACCAAATCACGAAAACAAAACACGGAGGTGAGGTGAGGTTTTGGCAAAACCAATCCAGATCCAAAACCAGGGAGATCCACATACAAAACCAAAACACGGGGGTTGGCGCACATCTCTAGTTATTACCCAGTTTTGTTCTATTAATGTTTACAATTGTAAAGTGCAACGGAATATGCTGCACTATATAAAAAACTGCTAATAAATAAAAAATAATTAAATAATACAGACAAATTACAGACACACATGGATCCATCGTAGCCACAAACATTAACATTTCTTATCACATCATTTGTTAATGTGGATCACAGCATTTGTTAATGTGGCTTCTTGGGCTACTAACAAATGTGCAGTCACCAGGACATGGACTCCATCTGTCAACACAGCGTAAAAGTTTTGAGGTGCATATCACTCACCCCCATAAACCAGACAGGGGTGCAAGATCGCTCACAGGTCGGCTTCCCCCTTAGAGTGCAGCAGGCTAAACCTTGTTTTTTTCAGAGCTTGTGAACCACTTGCCCGGCATGGTCGTATCAGATACGACAATACTAGGCTGGGCTTTCCCTGACATGGTCGTATCTGATACGACCAGTCAGAAAAGCTCAATGGGCAGCTACTGGAAGATGATCTTCTAGCAGCCGACTATCTAGGAGGGACCTCCCGGTCCCTCCGCACTTTTCAATAATCCCCGTGTGCCTCCTCTCCCTCCCCCAGTCCTGTTACCCGGCGCCTGCAGCTCCCACACCCGGCGGTTGCAAAAGAGGAAAGAGCAGCCACCGTGAATATAGAAATGAACAGTCAGTTTCATTCCCCCTGCCCTGCTGCGAGCGGCAGCCCGACAGGACTCACATCTGGCGGCTGCTCCGACCTCTGGGGAAAATAAAGAACACAGTGCTGTCAGGCTCCCTCACACTGTCCTGCTGCAAGCGGCAGCCCGACGGGATCCCCCACACTGTATTGGTCAACCTGCAGGCATCCTCTCCCTCCCTCAGCCCTGCAAGAGACTGGTGGGAGCAAGCTTCACCCCTCATAGTATTCCCTGCCTTCAAAAAAATTTTGTAATATATATATATATATATATAGTATATGTGTGTGTGTATATATATATGTATATATATAGGTAGAGAGGTGTCCACACTCACGTCTTAGAAATTCATGCTGGGGTGACTAACCCAAAAATGACCACTCAAGGTCATATTATAAAGTGAAAAAAAATGGGGTGCACTCATTTATCAAGATCTTGATAAAGGTTCAAACATAGGACCGAAACGTTGATCCTGCAATTGCTGTAATTTATCCATTTTTGAATAAAGATTGTCATTTAAGAAAACTGGTGAGTGTACCCCATTTTTTTTCACTTTATGTATATATACATATATATATATATATATATATATATTAGGGGTGTGCACCGGCCACTTTTCGTGTTTTGTGTTTTGGTTTTGGATCTGGATCTTTCTTCGTGTTTTGGATCTGGATTGGTTTTGCCAAAACCACCCTTCCGTGTTTTGGGTTCTGGGTTTTGTGTTTTGGATCTGTATTTTTTTTAAAAAAAGCATAAAAACAGCTAAAATCACAGAATTTGTAGGTTTTTCTGCTCCTATGCTATTATTAACCTCAATAACCTTAATTTCCACTCATTTCCAGTCTATTCTGAATACCTCACACCTCACAATAGTGTTTTTATGTCCAAAAGGTTGCACCGAGGTAGCTGGATGACTATGCTAAGCGACACGAGTGGGCGGCACAAACACGTGACCCATCTAGGCGTGAAACTGCAGTGGCAGACAGGATGGCATTGAAAAACTAGGCCCCAAACTGTACATAATGCAAAGAAAAAAAAGAGGTGCAAGATGGAATTGTCCTTGGGCCCTCCCACCCACCCTTATGTTGTATAAACAGGACATGCACACTTTAACAAACCAATCATTTCAGCGCCAGGGTCTGCCACACAACTGTGGCTGAAATGATTGGTTCGTTTGGGCCCCCACAAAACAAGCTGGCAATTAATCTGTCCCTGCACAAACTGGCTCTACGGAGGCAAGATGTCATCCTCATCCTCCTCATCCACCGATTCCTCACCCTCTTCAGTGTGTACATCCTCATCCTCACAGAGTATTAATTCGTCCCTGCTGGAACCACAGGTCCCTCTGTACGTTCTGGAGGCTGGTCCCCCTGGAAGAGTTGATAATTCATTTTATGAACATCATCTTCTCCACATTTTGTGGAAGCAACCTCCTACGCCTTTCGCTGACAAGGTTCCCGGCTGCACTAAACACTCTTTCGGAGTACACACTGGAGGGGGGGCAACTCAGGTAAAATAGAGCCAGTTTGTACAGGGACCTCCAAATTGCTTCTTTTTCCTGCCAGTACAGGTACGGACTGTCTGACATGCCTACTTGGATGCTGTCACCGATGTAATCCTTTAACAGACGCACGCTTGTTGCTGCTGCTTTGAGGATTCAAGTGCGGCTACAGCCCACACAATTCACAAAGACAGAAAAAAAAAAAGAATATTTTTATTGTTTGTGGAGCACACTTTGAGGGTTACACCACCCTTTAACAGACAGACGCATGCTTGTCGCTGCTGCTTTGAGGATGCAAGTGCGGCTACAGCCCACACAATTCACAAAGACAGAAAAAAGAAGAAGAAGATTTTTATTGTTTGTGTAGCACACTTTGAGGGTGTCACCACCCTTTAACAGACAGACGCATGCTTGTCACTGCTGCTTTAAGGATGCAGGTGCGGCTACAGCCCACACATTTCACAAAGACCGAAAAAAAAGAACAATATTTTAATTGTTTGTGTAGCACACTTTGAGGGTGTCACCACCCTTTAACAGACAGACGCCAGCTTGTCGCTGCTGCTTTAAGGATGCAGGTGCGGCTACAGCCCACACAATTCACAAAGACAGAAAAAAGAAGAATATTTTTATTGTTTGTGTAGCACACTTTGAGGGTGTCACCACCCTTTAACAGACAGACGCACGCTTGTCGCTGCTGCTTTGAGGATGCAAGTGCGGCTACATCGCACACAAGTCACAAACACATTAAAAAAATAGTTTTTTATTTTTTGGAGCACTTTGAGAGTTACACCACCCTTTAACAGACAGACGTACGCTTGTCGCTGCTGCTTTAAGGATGCAGGTGCGGCTACAGCCCACACATTTCACAAAGACCGAAAAAAAAAGAACAATATTTTAATTGTTTGTGTAGAACACTTTGAGGGTGTCACCACCCTTTAACAGACAGACGCACACTTGTCGCTGCTGCTTTAAGGATGCAGGTGCGGCTACAGCCCACACAATTCACAAAGACAGAAAAAAGAAGAAGAATATTTTTATTGTTTGTGTAGCACACTTTGAGGGTGTCACCACCCTTTAACAGACAGACGCACGCTTGTCGCTGCTGCTTTGAGGATGCAAGTGCGGCTACAGCCCACACAAGTCACAAACACATTAAAAAAATATTTTTTTATTTTTTGGAGCACTTTGAGAGTTACACCACCCTTTAACAAACAGACGCACGCTTGTCGCTGCTGCTTTAAGGATGCAGGTGCGGCTACAGCCCACACATTTCACAAAGACCGAAAAAAAAGAACAATATTTTAATTGTTTGTGTAGCACACTTTGAGGGTGTCACCACCCTTTAACAGACAGACGCACGCTTGTCGCTGCTGCTTTAAAGATGCAGGTGCGGCTACAGCCCACACAATTCACAAAGACCGAAAAAAGAAGAAGAATATTTGTATTGTTTGTGTAGCACACTTTGAGGGTGTCACCACCCTTTAACAGACAGACGCACGCTTGTCGCTGCTGCTTTGAGGATGCAAGTGCGGCTACATCGCACACAAGTCACAAACACATTAAACATTTTTTTTTGATTTTTTGGAGCACTTTGAGAGTTACAACACCCTTTAACAGACAGACGCACGCTTGTCGCTGCTGCTTTGAGGATGCAAGTGCGGCTACAGCCCACACAATTCACAAAGACAGAAAAAAAAAGAACAATATTTTAATTGTTTGTGTAGCACACTATGAGGGTGTCCCCACCCTTTAACAGACAGACGCACGCTTGTCGCTGCTGCTTTAAGGATGCAGGTGCGGCTACAGCCCACACATTTCACAAAGACAGAAAAAAAAAGAACAATATTTTAATTGTTTGTGTAGCACACTTTGAGGGTGTCACCACCCTTTAACAGACAGATGCACGCTTGTCGCTGCTGCTTTGAGGATGCAGGTGGAATCTAGACGGGATTTGGAACCGAGGACACACTACCTCCATCAATTGTCTAAATCCCACTGCACTAATGTCGGATACCGGACGCACGTCTAACACCAACATAGCAGTCAAGGCCTCAGTTATACGTTTTGCTTCAGGATGACTGCTGTCGTACTTCATCCTCATCGCTAGGGACTGTTGGAGGGTCAATTGTTTAGTAAAAGTAGTGATGTTCCTACTTCCTCTCTGGGATGATGAACAACTCCCAGCAGCAGCAACAGCACTAGGAGGAAGTGGTTCTTGATCTTTCCCTATTTTATTTTTATCGGAGAAAGTTTGGTCCTCCATTTATGTTATATTGATATATAATATACGTGCGGCTAAAGCGCACACAAACACAGAAAATATTTTTTTATTTTTGCTGGAGAGTAGTGCACTTTGTGGGTTACACCACCCTTTAAGAAATGAGCCAGCCGGTTCTTTACTTATGGGACACAGGCGCACGCTTGGCGCTGCTCCTTTGTTGATGCACGTGCAGCCACAGTGCACACAAGTCACAAACACAGAAAATATATATTTTTTTGGTTTGGAGTGTACTTTGGGGGTTACAGAACCCTTTATTGGTCAAGCCAGCCGGCCCTTTACTTATGACACAGGCGCACGCTTGGCACTACTTTGTTGATGCACGTGCGGCTATTGCGCACACAATTCACAAACACAGAAAATATTTTTTTTTTTGGTTTGGACTGGAGTGTAATTTCGGGGGTTACAGCACCCTTTAACGGTCAAGCCAGCCGGCCCTTTACTTATGACACAGGCGCACACTTCGCACTACTTTGTTGATGCACGTGCGGCTACTGCGCACACAATTCACAAACACAGAAAATAATTTTTTTGGGGGTTTGGACTGGAGTGTACTTTGGGGGTTACAGCACCCTTTAACGGTCAAGCCAGCCGGCCCTTTAATTATGACACAGGCGCACGCTTGGCACTACTTTGTTGATGCACGTGCGGCTACTGCGCACACAATTCACAAACACAGAAAATATTTTTTTTTTTGGTTTGGACTGCAGTGTACTTTGGGGGTTACAGCACCCTTTAACGGTCAAGCCAGCCGGCCCTTTACTTATGACACAGGCGCACGCTTGGCACTACTTTGTTGATGCACGTGCGGCTACTGCGCACACAATTCACAAACACAGAAAATAATTTTTTTTTTGGTTTGGACTGGAGTGTACTTTCGGGGGTTACAGCACCCTTAACGGTCAAGCCAGCCGGCCCTTTACTTATGACACAGGCGCACGCTTGGCACTACTTTGTTGATGCACGTGCGGCTACTTCGCACACAATTCACAAACACAGAAAATAATTTTTTTTTTGGTTTGGACTGGAGTGTACTTTCGGGGGTAATGGCACCCTTTAACGGTCAAGCCAGCCGGCCCTTTACTTATGACACAGGCGCACGCTTGGCACTACTTTGTTGATGCACGTGCGGCTACTGCGCACACAATTCACAAACACAGAAAATAATTTTTTTTTTGGTTTGGACTGGAGTGTACTTTCGGGGGTTACAGCACCCTTAATGGTCAAGCCAGCCGGCCCTTTACTTATGACACAGGCGCACGCTTGGCACTACTTTGTTGATGCACGTGCGGCTACTGCGCACACAATTCACAAACACAGAAAATAATTTTTTTTTGGGTTTGGACTGGAGTGTACTTTTGGGGGTTACAGCACCCTTAACGGTCAAGCCAGCCGGCCCTTTACTTATGACACAGGCGCACGCTTGGCACTACTTTGTTGATGCACGTGCGGCTACTGCGCACACAATTCACAAACACAGAAAATAATTTTTTTTTGGTTTGGATTGGAGTGTACTTTCGGGGGTTACAGCACCCTTTAACGGTCAAGCCAGCCGGCCCTTTACTTATGACACAGGCGCACGCTTGGCACTACTTTGTTGATGCACGTGCGGCTACTGCGCACACAATTCACAAACACAGAAAATAATTTTTTTTTTGGTTTGGACTGGAGTGTACTTTCGGGGGTTACAGCACCCTTAACGGTCAAGCCAGCCGGCCCTTTACTTATGACACAGGCGCACGCTTGGCACTACTTTGTTGATGCACGTGCGGCTACTGCGCACACAATTCACAAACACAGAAAATAATTTTTTTTTGGTTTGGACTGGAGTATACTTTCGGGGGTTACAGCACCCTTTAACGGTCAAGCCAGCCGGCCCTTTACTTATGACACAGGCGCACGCTTGGCACTACTTTGTTGATGCACGTGCGGCTACTGCGCACACAATTCACAAACACAGAAAATAATTTTTTTTTGGGTTTGGACTGGAGTGTACTTTTGGGGGTTACAGCACCCTTAACGGTCAAGCCAGCCGGCCCTTTACTTATGACACAGGCGCACGCTTGGCACTACTTTGTTGATGCACGTGCGGCTACTGCGCACACAATTCACAAACACAGAAAATAATTTTTTTTTGGTTTGGATTGGAGTGTACTTTCGGGGGTTACAGCACCCTTTAACGGTCAAGCCAGCCGGCCCTTTACTTATGACACAGGCGCACGCTTGGCACTACATTGTTGATGCACGTGCGGCTACTGCGCACACAATTCACATACACAGAAAATATATTATTTTTTTAACACTTGGGGGGAGCACCCCTGATGGACAGAGCACCCCCTGGACAACACTACAGCACCCCTTTAGGACTGGGACACTGCACAGGACTTTGGAGTGGACACAGCCCCTATGGAGAACTGACTGCACAACACAGTCCAGCCAGCCCCTATGGACTTTGAAGTAGTGGACACAGCCCCTATTAACAACAGCAGCACAGCACAACACAGCCAGCCCCTATGGACTTTGAAGTAGTGGACAACAGCAGCACTACACTACACTACACTACACAGCCCTAACTCCCACCCTCCCTCTTCACTGTCCACAGCCGAGTGAGAAAATGGCGCCGACGCGGGTACCTTATATAGGATCCAAAACCCGCGAGACTCGGAAGGCGGGATGATGACGTTTTGCCTCGATTTCAGATCCGAGTCAGGCGGGAAAAGTCGAGCTTGATTCTGATCGGACTCGGATCGGGGGGGCTCAGGGGGGTTCGGATTTCAGAAATCCGAACCCGCTCACCCCTAATATATATATATATATATACAGTCAGGTGCATAAATATTGGGACATTGACAGAATTTTCATATTTTGGCCTCTATTCACCACCACAATGGCTTTGAAATGTAACAAACAAGATGTGCTTCAACTGCAGACTTTCAGATTTAATTTGAGGATAATTACATCAAAATCAGGTGAACGGTGTAGGAATTACAATGGTTTCTATAGGTGCCTCCCACTTTTTAAGGGGCCAAAAGTAATGGGACAAACTAAACAATCCTAAATCAAACTTTCACTTTTTAATACTTTGTTGCAAATCCTTTGCAGGCAATTACAGCCTGAAGTCTAGAATGCATAGACATCACCAGATGCTGGGTTTCATCCCTGGTGATGATCTGCCAGGCCTCTACTGCAAATGTCTTCAGTTCCTGCTTGTTCTTGGGGCATTTTCCCTTCGGTTTTGTCTTCATCAAGTGAAATACATGCTCAATCGGATTCAGGTCAGGGGATTGACTTGGCCATTGCATAATATTCCACTTTTTAGCCTTAAAAAACTCTTTGGTTGCTTTTGCAGTATGCTTCGGGTCCATCTGCACTGTGAAGCACCGTCCAATGAGTTCTGAAGCATTTGACTGAATATGAGCATATAATATTGCCCCACTTCAGAATTAATTCTGCTGCTTTTGTCAGCAGTCACATCATCAATTAATACAAGGGAACCAGTTCCATTGGCAGCCATACATGCCCACGCCATGACACTACTACCACCATGCTTCACTGATGAGGTGGTATGTTTTGGATCATGAGCAGTTCCTTTCCTTCTCCATACTCTTCTCTTCCCATCACTCTGGTACAAGTTGATCTTTGTTCCAGAACTGTAATGGCTTTTTTAGATGTTGTTTGGCAAACTCTAATCTGGTCTTCCTGTTTTTGAGGCTCACCAATGGTTTGCATCTTGTGGTGAACCCTCTATATTCACTCTTGTGAAGTCTTCTCTTGATTGTTGACTTTGACACATATACCACCTACCTCCTGGAGAGTGTTCTTGATTTGGCCAACTGTTGTGAAGGGGTTTTTCTTCACCAGGGAAATAATTCTTCTGTCATCCACCACAGTTGTTTTCTGTGGTCTTCCAGGTCTTTTGGTGTTGCTGAGCTATCTGGTGCGTTCTTTCTTTTTAAGAATGTTCCAAACAGTTGATTTGGCCACACCTAATGTTTTTGCTATCTCTCTGATGGGTTTGTTTTGATTTTTCAGCCTAATGATGGCTTGCTTCGCTGATAGTGACAGCTCTTTGGATCTCATATTTAGAGTCGACAGCAACTGATTCCAAATGCAAATGTCATACCTAGAATCAACTCCAGACCTTTTATCTGCTTAATTGATAATGAAATAACGAGGGAATAGCCCACACCTGTCCATGAAATAGCTTTTGAGTTGATAGTCCCATTACTTTTGGCCCCTTAAAAAGTGGGAGGCACATATAGAAACCGTTGTAATTCCTACACCGTTCACCTGATTTGGATGTAATTACCCTCAAATTAATTCTGAAAGTCTGCAGTTAAAGCACATCTTGTTTGTTTCATTTCAAAGCCATTGTGGTGGTGAATAGAGGCCAAAATATGAAAATTCTGTCAATGTCCCAATATTTATGCACCTGACTGTATATATATATATATGTATGTGTGTACTGTATAATTTGTATATATGTCTGCATATATATATATATATATATATATATATATATATGCACACGTATATAGACGGCAGCTCCCCAACCGATGTTAAGGAAACATCGGCTGCTGTGGTCTCAATCGATTTTAACATTGGTGGTTTCTATCAATGGCCATCACTACTATATACCATAAAAATTGCCATTTTTATGATATACAGCATTCGTGTTGGATACATTTTAAAAAGGTGTTCTTGACCTACTGTAATTAAAAAAAAAACGTCAATTTCGGAGCGGTTTTTTGAAAAAAAAATTGTCAGTTAAGTGGTTAAACAAGCCCCTTAGGAAACTCTGGGGAATGGCTGCTATGAGCTTTGATAAATCACAGAGAAAATTATTTCTGCCATAATAGCAAAGCCAACCTGTTTGTGCCTTTTAAATTATTTCTGGTTTAAATCTGCAGGCCTAATCTCAGGAACCGCGCCATTTCACCGCACTCACACCCAGTGAGCAGCACAGATGGTGTAATGGTTAGCATTGCTGCCTCACAGCACTGAGGTTGTGTGTTCAATTCCCACTACCCCCCTAACTGTGTGGAGTTTGTATATACTCCCTGTGCTTGCCTGGGGTTCCTCCGAGTGCTCCGGTTTCCTCCCACACTCGAAAAATATACTGGTAGGTTAATTGGCTCCCAACAAAAATTAACCCTAATGTGTAAGTATCTGCATGTACTTTTGGTAGGAAATATAGATTGTAAGCTCCACTGGGGCAGGGACTGATGTGAATGGACAAATATTCTCGGTAAAGTGCTGCAGAATATGTGTGCGCTATATAAATAACTGGTAATGGTAATAAATAAAAATAGTATTGCATGCACTCCATGATGTGTAATCAGGATACATTTACATAATTTCCTAGCATAGACCAAACTTGCCCACTCTCCCGGAACGACCAGGAGGCTCCTGAAAACCGGGTGAGGACAAGTCTCCCGGACTGGCTGTCACCCCCTCTGTAACCTCTCCCCACACTTCCCTTCACTTACCTGTCAAAAGTGGGTGGTCCGGAGAGAGCCAATGACGCGATTTGCACTGAATCGCGCAAATGTAGCCCTGTCCCCTCCTTTACAGTGCCGGTAATCTCAGTATTGTATAGCATGGGCGGGGCAGCGATGATGCCACGCTCCCGCCTATGCCACCTCCACGCCCCCTGCTGCACCGACCTGGCAGCCAGCATGGTGGAGAACAATGATGACAAATAATACAGAGGGCTAGCTGGAATGCTGGGACTTGTATTTCCACAATAACTTTAGAGACACGCTACATGTGGCTTATCATATTCCCTCTCTCTGGAAAGCATGTACTGTATACTGCGGATTGTTACTGTGTATCCTGTACATCCGCATTGTGCTGTCTCCCATTGCATATCTATGAACATGACATTCTGATGACCTATTAGCGGAACGGCAAACCTTGATATTTAGAAAGCGATAAGAAACATGTGCGGCAGAAAATTAGGGTCCTGATCTTTGACGTGTATCATTTATTTTAGATTGTTATGTGACAGTGATTGGTGGTAAAAAAAATAGAAATCAAAGTAAAAGGAATATCCCTGTAATCTGTGACTCCTGATAGCAATTCTGTTGACTCATTCAGGCTGCGTTATAATAATGTCAGAACGTTTGTGCACGCAGTCCAGCAATCAGTGTTGTGCCCGTAGTCCAGCAATCAATATTGTTGTGCCCGCAGTCAAGCAATAAGTGTTGTGCCCGCAATCCAGCAATCAGGGTTGTGCCCGCAGTCCAGCAATCAGTATTGTTGTGCCCGCAGTCCAGAAATAAGTGTTGTGCCCGCAGTCCAGCAATCAGTGTTGTGCCCGCAGTCCAGCAATCCGTGTTGTGCCCGCAGTCCAGCAATTAGTATTGTTGGGCCCGCAGTACAGCAATAAGTGTTGTGCCCGCAGTCCAGCAATCAATCAGTGTTGTGCCCGCAGTCAAGCAATCAGTGTTGTGCCCCCAGTCCAGCAATCAGTGTTGTGTCCGCAGTACAGCAATAAGTGTTGTGCCCGCAGTCCAGCAAACAGAGTTGTGCCAGCAGTCCAGCTATCAGTGTTGTGCCCGCAGTCCAGCAATCAGTGTTGTGCCCACAGTCCAGCAATCAGTGTTGTGCCCCTAGTCCAGTAATCAGTGTTGTGTCCGCAGTCCAGCAATCAGTGTTGTTCCTGCAGTCCAGCAATCAGTGTTGTGCCCGCAGTCCAGCAGTGTTGTGCCCACAGTACAGCAATCAGTGTTGTGCCCGCAGTCCAGTAATCAGTGTTGTGCCTGCAGTCCAGCAATCAGTGTTGTGCCCCCAGTCCAGCAATCAGTATTGTGCCCACAGTCCAGCTATCAGTGTTGTGCCCGCAGTCCTGCAATCAGTGTTGTGCGCGCAGTCCAGCAATAAGTGTTGTGCCCGCAGTCCAGCAATCAGTGTTGTGTCCGCAGTCCAGCAATCAGTGTTGAGGCCGCAGTCCAGCAATCAGTGTTGTGCCCACAGCCCAGCAATCAGTGTTGTGCCCGCAGTCCAGCAATTAGTGTTGTGCCTGCAGTCCAACAATCAGTGTTGTGCCCGCAGTCCAGCAATCAGTGTTGTGGCAGCAGGCCAGCAATCAGTGTTGTGCCCCCAGTCCAGCAATCAGTGTTGTGCCCACAGTCCAGCTACCAGTGTTGTGCCCGCAGTCCTGCAATCAGTGTTGTGCCCGCAGTCCAGCAATAAGTGTTGTGCCCGCAGTCCAGCAGTCAGTGTTGTGCCTGCAGTCCAGCAATCAATATTGTTGTGCCCGCAGTACAGAAATAAGTGTTGTGCCCGCAGCCCAGCAATCAGTGTTGTGCCAGCAGTCCAGCAATCAGTGTTGTGCCCACAGTCCAGCAATCAGTATTGTTGTGCCCACAGTCCAGCAATAAGTGTTGTGCCCGCAGTTCAGCAATCAGTGTTGTGCCCGCAGTCCAGCTATCAGTGTTGTGCCCACAGTCCAGCAATCAGTGTTGTGCCCGCAGTCCAGCAATCAGTGTTGTGCCCGCAGTCCAGCAATCAGTATTGTTGAGCCCGCAGTCCAGCAATCAGTGTTGTGCCCGCAGTCCAGCAAGCAATCAGCGTTGTGCCCGCAGACCAGCAATCAGTGTTGTACCCCAAGTCCAGCAATCAGTGTTGGGTCCGCAGTCCAGCAATCAGTGTTGTACCTGCAGTCCAGCAATCAGTATTGTGCCAGCAGTCCAGCTATAAGTGTTGTGCCCGCGGTCCAGCAATCAGTGTTGTGCCCACACACCAGCAATCAGTGTTGTGCCCGCAGTCCAGCAATCAGTGTTGTGTCCGCAGTCCAGCAATCAGTGTTGTGCCCGTAGTCCAGCAATCAGTGTTGTGTCCGCAGTCCAGCAATCAGTGTTGTGCTTGCAGTCCAGCAATCAGTGTTGTGCCCGCAGTCCAGCAATAAGTGTTGTGCCCGCAGTCCAACAATCAGTGTTGTGCCCGCAGTCCAGCAATCAGTGTTGTGCCCGCAGTCCAGCAATCAGTGTTGTGCCCGCAGTCCAGCAATCAGTATTGTTGTGCCCGCAGTCCAGAAATAAGTGTTGTGCCCACAGCCCAGCAATCAGTGTTGTGCCCGCAGTCCAGCTATCAGTGTTGTGCCCGCTGTCCAGCAATCAGTGTTGTGCCCCCAGGTCAGCAATAAATGTTGTGCCCGCAGTTCAGCAATCAGTGTTGTGCCCGCAGTCCAGCAATCAGTGTTGTGCCCCCTGTCCAGCGATCAGTGTTGTGTCCGCAGTCCAGCAGTCAGTATTGTGCCTGCAGTCCAGCAATCAGTGTTGTGCCTGCAGTACAGCAATCAGTGTTGTGCCTGTTGTCCAGCAATCAATATTGTTGTGCCCGCAGTCCAGCAATAAGTGTTGTGCCCGCAGTCCAGCAATCAGGGTTGTGCCCGCAGTCCAGCAATCAGTATTGTTGTGCCCGCAGTCCAGAAATAAGTGTTGTGCCCGCAGTCCAGCAATCAGTGTTGTGCCCGCAGTCCAGCTATCAGTGTTGTGCCCGCAGTCCAGCAATCAGTGTTGTGCCCGCAGTCCAGCAATCAGTTTGGTGCTTGCAGTCCAGCAATCAGTATTGTTGTGCCCGCAGTGCAGCAATCAGTGTTGTGCCCGCAGTCCAGCAATCAATCAGTGTTGTGCCCGCAGTCCAGCAATCAGTGTTTTGCCCCCAGTCCATCAATCAGTGTTGTGTCCGCAGTCCAGCAATCAGTGTTGTGCCCGCAGTGCAGCAATCAGTGTAGTGCCAGCAGTCCAGCTATCAGTGTTGTGCCCGCAGTCCAGCAATCAGTGTTGTGCCCGCAGTCCTGCAATCAGTGTTGTGCTTCTAGTCCAGCAATCAGTGCTGTGTCCGCAGTCCAGCAATCAGTGTTGTGCCTGCAGTACAGCAATCAGTGTTGTGCCTGTTGTCCAGCAATCAATATTGTTGTGCCCGCAGTCCAGCAATAAGTGTTGTGCCCGCAGTCGAGCAATCAGGGTTGTGCCCGCAGTCCAGCAATCAGTATTGTTGTGCCCGCAGTCCAGAAATAAGTGTTGTGCCCGCAGTCCAGCAATCAGTGTTGTGCCCGCAGTCCAGATATCAGTGTTGTGCCCGCAGTCCAGCAATCAGTGTTGTGCCCGCAGTCCAGCAATCAGTTTGGTGCTTGCAGTCCAGCAATCAGTATTGTTGTGCCCGCAGTGCAGCAATCAGTGTTGTGCCCGCAGTCCAGCAATCAATCAGTGTTGTGCCCGCAGTCCAGCAATCAGTGTTTTGCCCCCAGTCCATCAATCAGTGTTGTGTCCGCAGTCCAGCAATCAGTGTTGTGCCCGCAGTGCAGCAATCAGTGTAGTGCCAGCAGTCCAGCTATCAGTGTTGTGCCCGCAGTCCAGCAATCAGTGTTGTGCCCACAGTCCAGCAATCAGTGTTGTGCTTCTAGTCCAGCAATCAGTGCTGTGTCCGCAGTCCAGCAATCAGTGTTGTTCCTGCAGTCTAGCAATCAGTGTTGTGCCTGCGGTCCAGCAATCAGTGTTGTGCCCGCAGTCCAGCAATCAGTGTTGTGCCCGCAGTCCATCATTCAGTGTTATGCCCGCAGTCCAGCAATCAGTGTTGTGGCCACAGTCCAGCAATCAGTGTTGTGCCCCCTGTCCAGCAGTCAGTATTGTGCCCGCAGTCCAGCAATCAGTGTTGTGCCCGCAGTCCAGCAATCAGTATTGTTGTGCCCGCAGTCCAGCAATCAGTGTTGTGCTTGCAGTCCAGTAATCAATCAGTGTTGTGCCCGCAGTCCAGCAATCAGTGTTGTGACCCCAGTCCAGCAATCAGTGTTGTGTCCCCAGTCCAGCAATAAGTGTTGTGCCCGCAGTCCAGCAATCAGTGTTGTGCCAGCAGTCCAGCTATCAGTGTTGTGCCCGCAGTCCAGCAATCAGTCTTGTGCCCCTAGTCCAGCAATCAGTGTTGTGTCCGCAGTCCAGCAATAAGTGTTGTGCCCGCAGTCCAGCAATCAGTGTTGTGCCCGCAGTCCAGCTATCAGTGTTGTGCCCCCAGTCCAGCAATAAGTGTTGTGCCCGCAGTCCAGCATTCAGTGTTGTGCCAGCAGTCCAGCAATCAGTGTTGTGCACACAGTTCAGCAATCAGTGTTGTGCCCCTAGTCCAGCAATCAGTGTTGTGCCTGCCATCCAGCAATCGGTGTTGTGCCCGAAGTACAGCAATCAGTGTTGTGCCCGTAGTCCTGCAATCAATATTGTTGTGCCCGCAGTCCAGCAATAAGTGTTGTGCCCGCAGTCTAGCAATCAGGGTTGTGCCCGCAGTCCAGCAATCAGTATTGTTGCGCCCGCAGTCCAGAAATAAGTGTTGTGCCCGCAGTCCAGCAATCAGTGTTGTGTCCGCAGTGCAGCTATCAGTGTTGTGCCCGCATTCCAGCAATCAGTGTTGTACCTGCAGTACAGCAATCAGTGTGGTGCCTGCAGTCCAGCAATCAGTATTGTTGTGCCCGCAGTGCAGCAATCAGTGTTGTGCCCGCAGTCCAGCAATCAATCAGTGTTGTGCCCACAGTCCAGCAATCAGTGTTTTGCCCCCAGTCCATCAATCAGTGTTGTGTCCGCAGTCCAGCAATAAGTGTTGTGCCCGCAGTCCAGCAATCAGTGTTGTGCCCCAGTCCAGCAATCAGTGTTGTGTCCACAGTCCAGCAATAAGTGTTGTGCCCGCAGTCCAGCAATCAGTGTTGTGCCTGCAGTCCAGCATTCAGTGTTGTGCCAGCAGTCCAGCAATCAGTTAATGCACACAGTCCAGCAATCAGTGTTTTGCCCCTAGTCCAGCAATTAGTGTTGTGTCCGCTCTCCAGCAATCAGTGTTGTGCCTGCCGTCCAGCAATCAGTGTTGTGCCTGAAGTACAGCAATCAGTGTTGTGCCCGTAGTCCAGCAATCAATATTGTTGTGCCCGCAGTCCAGCATTAAGTGTTGTGCCCGCAGTCCAGCAATCAGGGTTGTGCCCGCAGTCCAGCAATCAGTATTGTTGTGCCCGCAGTCCAGAAATAAATGTTGTGCCAGCAGTCCAGCAATCAGTGTTGTGCCCGCAGTGCAGCTATCAGTGTTGTGCCCGCAGTCCAGCAATCAGAGTTGTGCTCGCAGTCCAGCAATCAGTGTGGTGCCAGCAGTCCAGCAATCAGTATTGTTGTGCCCGCAGTGCAGCAATCAGTGTTGTGCCTGCAGTCCAGCAATCAATCAGTGTTGTGCCCGCAGTCCAGCAATCAGTGTTTTGCCCCCAGTCCATCAATCAGTGTTGTGTCCGCAGTCCAGCAATTAGTGTTGTGCCCGCAGTCCAGCAATCAGTGTTTTGGTCCCAGTCCATCAATCAGTGTTGTGTCCGCAGTCCAGCAGTAAGTGTTGTGCCCGCAGTGTAGCAATCAGTGTTGTGCCAGCAGTCCAGCTATCAGTGTTGTGCCCGCAGTCCAGCAATCAGTGCTGTGCCCGCAGTCCAGCAATCAGTGTTGTGCTTCTAGTCCAGCAAGCTGTGCTGTGTCCGCAGTCCAGCAATCAGTGTTGTTCCTGCAGTCCAGCAATCAGTGTTGTGCCGGGGGTCCATCAATCAGTGTTGTGCCCGCAGTCCAGCAATCAGTGTTGTGCTCACAGTCTAGCATTCAGTGTTATGCCCGCAGTCCAGCAATCAGTGTTGTGGCCGCAGTCCAGCAATCAGTGTTGTGCCCCCAGTCCTGCAGTCACTATTGTGCCCGCAGTCCAGCTATCAGTGTTGTGCCCGCAGTCCAGCAATCAGTATTGTTGTGCCCGCAGTCCAGCAATCAGTGTTGTGCCTGCAGTCCAGTAATCAATCAGTGTTGTGCCCGCAGTCCAGGAATCAGTGTTGTGCCCCCTGTCCAGCAATCAGTGTTGTGTCCACAGTCCAGCAATAAGTGTTGTGCCTGCAGTCCAGCAATCAGTGTTGTGCCAGCAGTCCAGCAATCAGTGTTGTGCCCCCAGTCCAGCAGTCACTATTGTGCCCGCAGTCCAGCAATCAGTGTTGTGCCTGCAGTCCAGCAATCAGTATTGTTGTGCCCGCAGTCCAGCAATCAGTGTTGTGCCTGAAGTCCAGTAATCAATCAGTGTTGTGCCCGCAGTCCAGCAATCAGTGTTGTGCCCCCTGTCCAGCAATCAGTGTTGTGTCCACAGTCCAGCAATAAGTGTTGTGCCTGCAGTCCAGCAATCAGTGTTGTGCCAGCAGTCCAGCTATCAGTGTTGTGCCCGCAGTCCAGCAATCAGTGTTGTGCCCCTTGTCCAGCAATCAGTGTTGTGCCAGCAGTCCAGCTATCAGTGTTGTGCCCCCAGTCCAGCAATAAGTGTTGTGCCCGCAGTTCAGCATTCAGTGTTGTGCCAGCAGTCCAGCAATCAGTGTTGTGCACCCAGTCCAGCAATCAGTGTTGTGCCCCTAGTCCAGCAATCAGTGTTGTGTCCGCAGTCCAGCAATCAGTGTTGTGCCTGCCGTCCAGCAATCAGTGTTGTGTCCGCAGTCCAGCAATCAGTGTTGTGCCTGCTGTCCAGCAATCAGTGTTGTGCCCACAGTACAGCAATCAGTGTTGTGCCCGTAGTCCAGCAATCAATATTGTTGTGCCCACAGTCCAGCAATAAGTGTTGTGCCATCAGTCCAGCAATCAGGGTTGTGCCAGCAGACCAGCAATCCGAATTGTTGTGCCCGCAGTCCAGAAATAAGTGTTGTGCCCGCAGTCCAGCAATCAGTGTTGTGCCTGCAGTCCAGCTATCAGTGTTGTGCCCCCAGTCCAGCAATCAGTGTTGTGCCCGCAGTCCAGCAATCAGAGTTGTGCCTGCAGTCCAGCAATCAGTATTGTTGTGCACGTAGTGCAGCAATAAGTGTTGTGCCCGCAGTCCAGCAATCAGTGTTGTGCCAGCAGTCCAGCTATCAGTGTTGTGCCCGCAGTCCAGCAATCTGTGTTGAGCCCGCAGTCTAGCAATCAGTGTTGTGCCCCTAGTACAGCAATCAGTGTTGTGTCCGCAGTCCAGCAATCAATGTTGTGCCCGCAGTCCAGCTCTCAGTGTTGTGCCCGCAGTACAGCAATCAGTGCTGTGCCCGCAGTCCAGCAATCAGTGCTGTGCCCGCAGTCCAGCAATCAGTGTTGTGGCCGCAGTCCAGCAATCAGTGTTGTGCCCCCAGTCCAGCAATCAGTATTGTTCACGAAGTCCAGCAATCAGTGTTGTGGCCGCAGTCCAGCAATCAGTGTTGTGGCCACAGTAGAGCAATCAGTACTGTTGTGCCCACAGTCCAGCAATAAGTGCTGTGCCCGCAGGCCAGCAATCAGTGTTGTGCCTGCTGTCCAGCAATCAGTGTTGTGTCCGCAGTCCAGCAATCAATGTTGTGCCCGCAGTCCAGCTCTCAGTGTTGTGCCCGCAGTACAGCAATCAGTGCTGTGCCCGCAGTCCAGCAATCAGTGCTGTGCCCGCAGTCCATCAATCAGTGTTGTGGCCGCAGTCCAGCAATCAGTATTGTTCCCACAGTCCAGCAATCAGTGTTGTGGCCACAGTCCAGCAATCAGTGTTGTGGCCGCAGTCCAGCAATAAGTGTTGTGCCCGCAGTCCAGCAATCAGGGTTGTGCCCGCAGTCCAGCAATCAGTATTGTTGTGCCCGCAGTCCAGAAATAAGTGTTGTGCCCGCAGTCCAACAATCAGTGTTGTGCCCGCAGTGAAGCTATCAGTGTTGTGCCCACAGTCCAGCAATCAGTGTTGTGCCCGCAGTCCAGCAATCAGTGTGGTGCCTGCAGTCCAGCAATCAGTATTGTTGTGCCCACAGTGCAGCAATCAGTGTTGTGCCCGCAGTCCAGCAATCAATCAGTGTTGTGTCCGCAGTCCAGCAATCAGTGTTTTGCCCCCAGTCCATCAATCAGTGTTGTGTCTGCAGTCCAGCAATCAGTGTTGTGCCGCAGTGCAGCAATCAGTGTTGTGCCAGCAGTCCAGCTATCAGTGTTGTGCCCGCAGTCCAGCAAACAGTGTTGTGCCGCAGTCCAGCAGTCAGTGTTGTGCTTCTAGTCCAGCAATCAGTGCTGTGTCCGCAGTCCAGCAATCAGTGTTGTGCCCGCAGTCCACCAATAAGTGTTGTGCCCACAGTCCAGCATTCAGTGTTATGCCCGCAGTCCAGCAATCAGTGTTGTGGCCGCAGTCCAGCAATCAGTGTTGTGCCCCCAGTCCAGCAGTCAGTATTGTGCCCGCAGTCCAGCAATCAGTGTTGTGCCCGCAGTCCAGCAATCAGTATTGTTGTGCCCGTAGTCCAGCAATCAGTGTTGTGCCTGCAGTCCAGTAATCAATCAGTGTTGTGCCCGCAGTCTAGCAATCAGTGTTGTGCCCCTAGTACAGCAATCAGTGTTGTGTCCGCAGTCCAGCAATCAATGTTGTGCCTGCAGTCCAGCAATCAGTATTGTTGTGCCCGTAGTGCAGCAATAAGTGTTGTGCCCGCAGTCCAGCAATCAGTGTTGTGCCAGCAGTCCAGCTATCAGTGTTGTGCCCGCAGTCCAGCAATCAGTGTTGTGCCCGCAAGTCTAGAAATCAGTGTTGTGCACACGTGTACAGCAATCAGTGTTGTGTCCGCAGTCCAGCAATAAATGTTGTGCCCGCAGTCCAGCTCTCAGTGTTGTGCCCGCAGTACAGCAATCAGTGCTGTGCCCGCAGTCCAGCAATCAGTGCTGTGCCCGCAGTCCAGCAATCAGTGTTGTGGCCGCAGTCCAGCAATCAGTATTGTTCCCACAGTCCAGCAATCAGTGTTGTTGCCACAGTCCAGCAATCAGTGTTGTGGCCGCAGTCCTGCAATCAGTGTTGTGGCCACAGTCGAGCAATCAGTATTGTTGTGCCCACAGTCCAGCAATAAGTGCTGTGCCCGCAGGCCAGCAATCAGTGTTGTGCCCGCAGTCCAGCATTCAGTGTTATGCCCGCAGTCCAGCAATCAGTGTTGTGGCCGCAGTCCAGCAATCAGTGTTGTACACACAGTCCAGCAATCAGTGTTGTGCCCCTAGTCCAGCAATTAGTGTTGTGTCCGCATTCCAGCAATCAGTGTTGTGCCTGCATTCCAGCAATCAGTGATGTGCCCGAAGTACAGCAATCAGTGTTGTGCCCGTAGTCCAGCAATCAATATTGTTGTGCCCACAGTCCAGCAATAAGTGTTGTGCCCGCAGTCCAGCAATCAGGGTTGTGCCCGCAGTCCAGCAATCAGTATTGTTGTGCCCGCAGTGCAGCAATCAGTGTTGTACCCGCAGTCCAGCAATCAATCAGTGTTGTGCCCGCAGTCCAGCAATCAGTGTTTTGCCCCCAGTCCATCAATCAGTGTTGTGTCCGCAGTCCAGCAATCAGTGTTGTGCCCGCAGTGCAGCAATCAGTGTTGTGCCAGCAGTCCAGCTATCAGTGTTGTGCCCGCAGTCCAGCAAACAGTGTTGTGCCCGCAGTCCAGCAGTCAGTGTTGTGCTTCTAGTCCAGCAATCAGTGCTGTGTCCGCAGTCCAGCAATCAGTGTTGTGCCCGCAGTCCACCAATAAGTGTTGTGCCCGCAGTCCAGCATTCAGTGTTATGCCCGCAGTCCAGCAATCAGTGTTGTGGCCGCAGTCCAGCAATCAGTGTTGTGCCCCCAGTCCAGCAGTCAGTATTGTGCACGCAGTCCAGCAATCAGTGTTGTGCCCGCAGTCCAGAATCAGTATTGTTGTGCCCGTAGTCCAGCAATCAGTGTTGTGCCTGCAGTCCAGTAATCAATCGGTGTTGTGCCCCCAGTCCAGCAATCAGTGTTGTGCCCCCAGTCCAGCAATCAGTGTTGTGTCCACAGACAAGCAATAAGTGTTGTGCCCGCAGTCCAGCAATCAGTGTTGTGCCAGCAGTCCAGCTATCAGTGTTGTGCCCACAGTCCAGCATTCAGAGTTCTGCCCGCCGTCCAGCAATCAGTGTTGTGCCCGCCATCCAGCAATCAGTATTGTTGTGCCCACAGTCCAGCAATGAGTGTTGTGCCTGCAGTCCAGTAATCAATCAGTGTTGTGCCCGCAGTCCAGCAATCAGTGTTGTGACCCCAGTCCAGCAATCAGTGTTGTGTCCACAGTCCAGCAATAAGTGTTGTGCCCACAGTCCAGCAATCAGTGTTGTGCCAGCAGTCCTGCTATCAGTGTTGTGCCCGCAGTCCAGCAATCAGTGTTGTGCCCCTAGTCCAGCAATCAGTGTTGTGTCCGCAGTCCAGCAATAAGTGTTGTGCCCGCAATCCAGCAATCAGTGTTGTGCCAGCAGTCCAGCTATCAGTGTTGCTGTGCCCGCAGTCCAGCAATCAGTGTTGTGCCCGCAGTCCAGCATTCAGTGTTCTTCCCGCAGTCCAGCAATCAGTGTTGTGCCAGCAGTCCAGCAATCAGTGTTGTGCCAGCAGTCCAGCAATCAGTGTTGTGGCTGCAGGCCAGCAATCAGTGTTGTGCCCCCAGTCCAGCAGTCAGTGTTGTGCCCCCAGTCCAGCAGTCAGTGTTGTGCCCCCAGTCCAGCAGTCAGTGTTGTGCCCGCAGTCCAGCAATCAGTGTTGTGCCCGCAGTCCAGCTATCAGTGTTGTGCCCGCAGTCCAGCAATCAGTGTTGTGCCTGTAGTCCAGCAATCAATATTGTTGTGCCCACAGTCCAGCAATAAGTGTTGTGCCCGCTGTCCAGCAATCAGGGTTGTGCCCACAGTCCAGCAATCAGTATTGTTGTGCCCGCAGTCCAGAAATAAGTGTTGTGCCCGCTGTCCAGCAATCTGTGTTGCCCGCAGTCCAGCAATCAGTGTTGTGCCCGCAGTCCAGCAATCAGTATTGTTGTGCCCGCAGTCCAGCAATAAGTGTTGTGCCAGCAGTCCAGCAATCAATCAGTGTTGTGCTGCAGTCCAGCAATCAGTGTTGTGCCCCCAGTCCAGCAATCAGTGTTGTGTCCGCAGTCCAGCAATAAGTGTTGTTCTCGCAGTCCAGCAATCAGTGTTGTGCCAGCAGTCCAGCTATCAGTGTTGTGCCCGCAGTCCAGCAATCAGTGTTGTGCCCGCAGTCCAGCAATCAGTGTTGTGCCCCTAGTCCTGTAATCAGTGTTGTGTCCGCAGTCCAGCAATCAGTGTTGTGCCCGCAGTTCAGCAATCAGTGTTGTGCCCGCAGTACAGCAGTGTTGTACCCGCAGTCCAGCAATCAGTGTTGTGGCCGCAGTCCAGCAATCAGTGTTGTGGCCGCAGTCCTGCAATCAGTGTTGTGGCCACAGTAGAGCAATCAGTATTGTTGTGCCCACAGTCCAGCAATAAGTGCTGTGCCCGCAGGCCAGCAATCAGTGTTGTGCCCGCAGTCCAGCATTCAGTGTTATGCCCTCAGTCCAGCAATCAGTGTTGTGGCCGCAGTCCAGCAATCAGTGTTGTGCACACAGTCCAGCAATCAGTGTTGTGCCCCTAGTCCAGCAATTAGTGTTGTGTCCGCATTCCAGCAATCAGTGTTGTGCCTGCCTTCCAGCAATCAGTGATGTGCCCGAAGTACAGCAATCAGTGTTGTGCCCGTAGTCCAGCAATCAATATTGTTGTGCCCGCAGTCCAGCATAAAGTGTTGTGCCCGCAGTACAGCAATCAGGGTTGTGCCCGCAGTCCAGCAATCAGTATTGTTGTGCCCGCAGTCCAGAAATAAGTGTTGTGCCCGCAGTCCAGCAATCAGTGTTGTGCCTGCAGTCCAGTAATCAATCAGTGTTGTGCCCCCAGTCCAGCAATCAGTGTTGTGCCCCCAGTCCAGCAATCAGTGTTGTGTCCACAGTCCAGCAATAAGTGTTGTGCCCGCAGTCCAGCAATCAGTGTTGTGCCAGCAGTCCAGCTATCAGTGTTGTGCCCACATTCCAGCATTCAGTGTTCTGCCCGCAGTCCAGCAATCAGTGTTGTGCCCGCCATCCAGCAATCAGTATTGTTGTGTCCACAGTCCAGCAATCAGTGTTGTGCCTGCAGTCCAGTAATCAATCAGTGTTGTGCCCGCAGTCCAGCAATCAGTGTTGTGACCCCAGTCCAGCAATCAGTGTTGTGTCCACAGTCCAGCAATCAGTGTTGTGCCCGCAGTCCAGCAATCAGTGTTGTGCCAGCAGTCCTGCTATCAGTGTTGTGCCCGCAGTACAGCAATCAGTGTTGTGCCCCTAGTCCAGCAATCAGTGTTGTGTCCGCAGTCCAGCAATAAGTGTTGTGCCCGCAATCCAGCAATCAGTGTTGTGCCAGCAGTCCAGCTATCAGTGTTGCTGTGCCCGCAGTCCAGCAATCAGTGTTGTGCCCGCAGTCCAGCATTCAGTGTTCTGCCCGCAGTCCAGCAATCAGTGTTGTGCCAGCAGTCCAGCAATCAGTGTTGTGCCAGCAGTCCAGCAATCAGTGTTGTGGCTGCAGGCCAGCAATCAGTGTTGTGCCCCCAGTCCAGCAGTCAGTGTTGTGCCCCCAGTCCAGCAGTCAGTGTTGTGCCCCCAGTCCAGCAGTCAGTGTTGTGCCCGCAGTCCAGCAATCAGTGTTGTGCCCGCAGTCCAGCAATCAGTGTTGTGCCCGCAGTACAGCAATCAGTGTTGTGCCTGTAGTCCAGCAATCAATATTGTTGTGCCCACAGTCCAGCAATAAGTGTTGTGCCCGCAGTCCAGCAATCAGGGTTGTGCCCACAGTCCAGCAATCAGTGTTGTGCCCGCAGTCCAGCTATCAGTGTTGTGCCCGCAGTCCTGCAATCAGTGTTGTGCCTGTAGTCCAGCAATCAATATTGTTTGGCCCACAGTCCAGCAATAAGTGTTGTGCCCGCTGTCCAGCAATCAGGGTTGTGCCCACAGTCCAGCATTCAGTATTGTTGTGCCCGCAGTCCAGAAATAAGTGTTGTGCCTGCTGTCCAGCAATCAGTGTTCTGCCCGCAGTCCAGCAATCAGTGTTGTGCCCGCAGTCCAGCAATCAGTATTGTTGTGCCCGCAGTCCAGCAATAAGTGTTGTGCCAGCAGTGCAGCAATCAATCAGTGTTGTGCTGCAGTCCATCAATCAGTGTTGTGCCCCCAGTCCAGCAATCAGTGTTGTGTCCGCAGTCCAGCAATCAGTGTTGTTCTCGCAGTCCAGCAATCAGTGTTGTGCCAGCAGTCCAGCTATCAGTGTTGTGCCCGCAGTCCAGCAATCAGTGTTGTGCCCGCAGTCCAGCAATCAGTGTTGTGCCCCTAGTCCAGTAATCAGTGTTCTGTCCGCAGTCCAGCAATCAGTGTTGTGCCCGCAGTTCAGCAATCAGTGTTGTGCCCGCAGTACAGCAGTGTTGTACCCGCAGTCCAGCAATCAGTGTTGTGGCCGCAGTCCAGCAATCAGTGTTGTGGCCGCAGTCCTGCAATCAGTGTTGTGGCCACAGTAGAGCAATCAGTATTGTTGTGCCCACAGTCCAGCAATAAGTGCTGTGCCCGCAGGCCAGCAATCAGTGTTGTGCCCGCAGTCCAGCATTCAGTGTTATGCCCTCAGTCCAGCAATCAGTGTTGTGGCCGCAGTCCAGCAATCAGTGTTGTGCACACAGTCCAGCAATCAGTGTTGTGCCCCTAGTCCAGCAATTAGTGTTGTGTCCGCATTCCAGCAATCAGTGTTGTGCCTGCCTTCCAGCAATCAGTGATGTGCCCGAAGTACAGCAATCAGTGTTGTGCCCATAGTCCAGCAATCAATATTGTTGTGCCCGCAGTCCAGCAAAAAGTGTTGTGCCCGCAGTCCAGAAATAAGTGTTGTGCCCGCAGTCCTGCAATCAGTGTTGTGCCTGCAGTCCAGTAATCAATCAGTGTTGTGCCCCCAGTCCAGCAATCAGTGTTGTGCCCCCAGTCCAGCAATCAGTGTTGTGTCCACAGACCAGCAATAAGTGTTGTGCCCGCAGTCCAGCAATCAGTGTTGTGCCCACAGTCCAGCATTCAGTGTTCTGCCCGCAGTCCAGCAATCACTGTTGTGCCCGCCATCCAGCAATCAGTATTGTTGTGCCCACAGTCCAGCAATCAGTGTTGTGCCTGCAGTCCAGTAATCAATCAGTGTTGTGCCCGCAGTCCAGCAATCAGTGTTGTGACCCCAGTCCAGCAATCAGTGTTGTGTCCACAGTCCAGCAATAAGTGTTGTGCCCGCAGTCCAGCAATCAGTGTTGTGCCAGCAGTCCTGCTATCAGTGTTGTGCCCGCAGTCCAGCAATCAGTGTTGTGCCCCTAGTCCAGCAATCAGTGTTGTGTCCGCAGTCCAGCAATAAGTGTTGTGCCCGCAATCCAGCAATCAGTGTTGTGCCAGCAGTCCAGCTATCAGTGTTGCTGTGCCCGCAGTCCAGCAATCAGTGTTGTGCCCGCAGTCCAGCATTCAGTGTTCTGCCCGCAGTCCAGCAATCAGTGTTGTGCCAGCAGTCCAGCAATCAGTGTTGTTCCAGCAGTCCAGCAATCAGTGTTGTGGCCGCAGGCCAGCAATCAGTGTTGTGCCCCCAGTCCAGCAGTCAGTGTTGTGCCCCCAGTACCGCAGTCAGTGTTGTGCCCCCAGTCCAGCAGTCAGTGTTGTGCCCGCAGTCCAGCAATCAGTGTTGTGCCCGCAGTCCAGCTATCAGTGTTGTGCCCGCAGTCCAGCAATCAGTGTTGTGCCCGCAGTCCAGCAATCAGAGTTGTGCCCGCAGTCCAGCAATCAGTGTTGTGCCCGCAGTACAGCAATCAGTGTTGTGCCTGTAGTCCAGCAATCAATATTGTTGTGCCCACAGTCCAGCAATAAGTGTTGTGCCCGCAGTCCAGCAATCAGGGTTGTGCCCACAGTCCAGCAATCAGTATTGTTGTGCCTGCAGTCCAGAAATAAGTGTTGTGCCTGCTGTCCAGCAATCAGTGTTCTGCCCGCAGTCCAGCAATCAGTGTTGTGCCCGCAGTCCAGCAATCAGTATTGTTGTGCCCGCAGTCCAGCAATAAGTGTTGTGCCAGCAGTCCAGCAATCAATCAGTGTTGTGCTGCAGTCCAGCAATCAGTGTTGTGCCCCCAGTCCAGCAATCAGTGTTGTGTCCGCAGTCCAGCAATAAGTGTTGTTCTCGCAGTCCAGCAATCAGTGTTGTGCCCGCAGTCCAGCTATCAGTGTTGTGCCCGCAGTCCAGCAATCAGTGTTGTGCCCGCAGTCCAGCAATCAGTGTTGTGCCCCTAGTCCAGTAATCAGTGTTGTGTCCGCAGTCCAGCAATCAGTGTTGTGCCCGCAGTTCAGCAATCAGTGTTGTGCCCGCAGTACAGCAGTGTTGTACCCGCAGTCCAGCAATCAGTGTTGTGGCCGCAATCCAGCAATCAGTGTTGTGGCCGCAGTCCTGCAATCAGTGTTGTGGCCACAGTAGAGCAATCAGTATTGTTGTGCCCACAGTCCAGCAATGAGTGCTGTGCCCGCAGGCCAGCAATCAGTGTTGTGCCCGCAGTCCAGCATTCAGTGTTATGCCCTCAGTCCAGCAATCAGTGTTGTGGCCGCAGTCCAGCAATCAGTGTTGTGCACACAGTCCAGCAATCAGTGTTGTGCCCCTAGTCCAGCAATTAGTGTTGTGTCCGCATTCCAGCAATCAGTGTTGTGCCTGCCTTCCAGCAATCAGTGATGTGCCCGAAGTACAGCAATCAGTGTTTTGCCCGTAGTCCAGCAATCAATATTGTTGTGCCCGCAGTCCAGCAATAAGTGTTGTGCCTGCATTCCAGCAATCAGGGTTGTGCCCGCAGTCCAGCAATCAGTATTGTTGTGCCCGCAGTCCAGAAATAAGTGTTGTGCCCGCAGTCCAGCAATCAGTGTTGTGCCTGCAGTCCAGCAATCAGTATTGCTGTGCCCGCAGTGCAGCAATCAGTGTTGTACCCGCAGTCCAGCAATCAATCAGTGTTGTGCCCGCAGTCCAGCAATCAGTGTTTTGCCCCCAGTCCATCAATCAGTGTTGTGTCCGCAGTCCAGCAATCAGTGTTGTGTCCGCAGTGCAGAAATCAGTGTTGTGCCAGCAGTCCAGCTATCAGTGTTGTGCCCGCAGTCCAGCAAACAGTGTTGTGCCCACAGTCCAGCAGTCAGTGTTGTGCTTCTAGTCCAGCAATCAGTGCTGTGTCCGCAGTCCAGCAATCAGTGTTGTGCCCGCAGTCCACCAATAAGTGTTGTGCCCACAGTCCAGCATTCAGTGTTATGCCCGCAGTCCAGCAATCTGTGTTGTGGCCGCAGTCCAGCAATCAGTGTTGTGCCCCCAGTCCAGCAGTCAGTATTGTGCACGCAGTCCAGCAATCAGTGTTGTGCCCGCAGTCCAGAATCAGTATTGTTGTGCCCGTAGTCCAGCAATCAGTGTTGTGCCTGCAGTCCAGTAATCAATCAGTGTTGTGCCCCCAGTCCAGCAATCAGTGTTGTGCCCCTAGTCTAGCAATCAGTGTTGTGTCCACAGACCAGCAATAAGTGTTGTGCCCGCAGTCCAGCAATCAGTGTTGTGCCAGCAGTCCAGCTATCAGTGTTGTGCCCACAGTCCAGCATTCAGTGTTCTGCCTGCAGTCCAGCAATCAGTGTTGTGCCCGCCATCCAGCAATCAGTATTGTTGTGCCCACAGTCCAGCAATCAGTGTTGTGCCTGCAGTCCAGTAATCAATCAATGTTGTGCCCGCAGTCCAGCAATCAGTGTTGTGACCCCAGTCCAGCAATCAGTGTTGTGTCCACAGTCCAGCAACAAGTGTTGTGCCCGCAGTCCAGCAATCAGTGTTGTGCCAGCAGTCCTGCTATCAGTGTTGTGCCTGCAGTCCAGCAATCAGTGTTGTGCTCCTAGTCCAGCAATCAGTGTTGTGTCCGCAGTCCAGCAATCAGTATTGTTGTGCCCACAGTCCAGCAATCAGTGTTGTGCCTGCAGTCCAGTAATCAATCAGTGTTGTGCCCGCAGTCCAGCAATCAGTGTTGTGACCCCAGTCCAGCAATCAGTGTTGTGTCCACAGTCCAGCAACAAGTGTTGTGCCTGCAGTCCAGCAATCAGTGTTGTGCCCGCAGTCCAGCAATCAGTGTTGTGCCCGCAGTCTAGCAATCAGTGTTGTGCCCCTAGTACAGCAATCAGTGTTGTGTCCGCAGTCCAGCAATCAATGTTGTGCCCGCAGTCCAGCTCTCAGTGTTGTGCCCGCAGTACAGCAATCAGTGCTGTGCCCGCAGTCCAGCAATCAGTGCTGTGCCCGCAGTCCAGCAATCAGTGTTGTGGCCGCAGTCCAGCAATCAGTGTTGTGCCCCCAGTCCAGCAATCAGTATTGTTCCCGAAGTCCAGCAATCTGTGTTGTGGCCGCAGACCAGCAATCAGTGTTGTGGCCACAGTAGAGCAATCAGTATTGTTGTGCCCACAGTCCAGCAAAAAGTGCTGTGCCCGCAGGCCAGCAATCCGTGTTGTGCCCGCTGTCCAGCATTCAGTGTTATGCCCGCAGTCCAGCAATCAGTGTTGTGGCCGCAATCCAGCAATCAGTGTTGTGCACACAGTCCAGCAATCAGTGTTGTGCCCCTAGTCCAGCAATTAGTGTTGTGTCCGCATTCCAGCAATCAGTGTTGTGCCTGCCTTCCAGCAATCAGTGATGTGCCCGAAGTACAGCAATCAGTGTTGTGCCCGTAGTCCAGCAATCAATATTGTTGTGCCCGCAGTCCAGCAATAAGTGTTGTGCCCGCAGTCCAGCAATCAGGGTTGTGCCAGCAGTCCAGCAATCAGTATTGTTGTGCCCGCAGTCCAGAAATAAGTGTTGTGCCCGCAGTCCAACAATCAGTGTTGTGCCCGCAGTGCAGCTATCAGTGTTGTGCCCGCAGTCCAGCAATCAGTGTTGTGCCCGCAGTCCAGCAATCAGTGTGGTGCCTGCAGTCCAGCAATCAGTATTGTTGTGCCCGCAGTGCAGCAATCAGTGTTGTGCCCGCAGTCCAGCAATCAATCAGTGTTGTGCCCGCAATCCAGCAATCAGTGTTTTGCCCCCAGTCCATCAATCAGTGTTGTGTCCGCAGTCCAGCAATCAGTGTTGTGCCGCAGTGTAGCAATCAGTGTTGTGCCAGCAGTCCAGCTATCAGTGTTGTGCCCGCAGTCCAGCAAACAGTGTTGTGCCGCAGTCCAGCAGTCAGTGTTGTGCTTCTAGTCCAGCAATCAGTGCTGTGTCCGCAGTCCACCAATCAGTGTTGTGCCCGCAGTCCACCAATAAGAGTTGTGCCCACAGTCCAGCATTCAGTGTTATGCCCGCAGTCCAGCAATCAGTGTTGTGGCCGCAGTCCAGCAATCAGTGTTGTGCCCCCAGTCCAGCAGTCAGTATTGTGCACGCAGTCCAGCAATCAGTGTTGTGCCCGCAGTCCAGCAATCAGTATTGTTGTGCCCGTAGTCCAGCAATCAGTGTTGTGCCTGCAGTCCAGTAATCAATCAGTGTTGTGCCCGCAGTCTAGCAATCAGTGTTGTGCCCTAGTACAGCAATCAGTGTTGTGTCCGCAGTCCAGCAATCAATGTTGTGCCTGCAGTCCAGCAATCAGTATT
Organism: Taudactylus pleione; assembly: GCA_031769625.1. NCBI lineage: Eukaryota > Metazoa > Chordata > Amphibia > Anura > Myobatrachidae > Taudactylus > Taudactylus pleione. The sequence continues at coordinate 16,022,031 of JAUIMM010000188.1, forward strand.
GTTGTGCCCGTAGTGCAGCAATAAGTGTTGTGCCCGCAGTCCAGCAATCAGTGTTGTGCCAGCAGTCCAGCTATCAGTGTTGTGCCCGCAGTCCAGCAATCAGTGTTGTGCCCGCAAGTCTAGAAATCAGTGTTGTGCACCATGTACAGCAATCAGTGTTGTGTCCGCAGTCCAGCAATCAATGTTGTGCCCGCAGTCCAGCTCTCAGTGTTGTGCCCGCAGTACAGCAATCAGTGCTGTGCCCGCAGTCCAGCAATCAGTGCTGTGCCCGCAGTCCAGCAATCAGTGTTGTGGCCGCAGTCCAGCAATCAGTATTGTTCCCACAGTCCAGCAATCAGTGTTGTGGCCGCAGTCCAGCAATCAGTGTTGTGGCCGCAGTCCTGCAATCAGTGTTGTGGCCACAGTCGAGCAATCAGTATTGTTGTGCCCACAGTCCAGCAATCAGTGCTGTGCCCGCAGGCCAGCAATCAGTGTTGTGCCCGCAGTCCAGCATTCAGTGTTATGCCCGCAGTCCAGTAATCAGTGTTGTGGCCGCAGTCCAGCAATCAGTGTTGTGCACACAGTCCAGCAATCAGTGTTGTGCCCCTAGTCCAGCAATTAGTGTTGTGTCCGCATTCCAGCAATCAGTGTTGTGCCTGCATTCCAGCAATCAGTGATGTGCCCGAAGTACAGCAATCAGTGTTGTGCCCGTAGTCCAGCAATCAATATTGTTGTGCCCACAGTCCAGCAATAAGTGTTGTGCCCGCAGTCCAGCAATAAGGGTTGTGCCCGCAGTCCAGCAATCAGTATTGTTGTGCCCGCAGTCCAGAAATAAGTGTTGTGCCCGCAGTGTAGCAATCAGTGTTGTGCCGCAGTGTAGCAATCAGTGTTGTGCCAGCAGTCCAGCTATCAGTGTTGTGCCCGCAGTCCAGCAAACAGTGTTGTGCCGCAGTCCAGCAGTCAGTGTTGTGCTTCTAGTCCAGCAATCAGTGCTGTGTCCGCAGTCCAGCAATCAGTGTTGTGCCCGCAGTCCACCAATAAGAGTTGTGCCCACAGTCCAGCATTCAGTGTTATGCCCGCAGTCCAGCAATCAGTGTTGTGGCCGCAGTCCAGCAATCAGTGTTGTGCCCCCAGTCCAGCAGTCAGTATTGTGCACGCAGTCCAGCAATCAGTGTTGTGCCCGCAGTCCAGCAATCAGTATTGTTGTGCCCGTAGTCCAGCAATCAGTGTTGTGCCTGCAGTCCAGTAATCAATCAGTGTTGTGCCCGCAGTCTAGCAATCAGTGTTGTGCCCCTAGTACAGCAATCAGTGTTGTGTCCGCAGTCCAGCAATCAATGTTGTGCCTGCAGTCCAGCAATCAGTATTGTTGTGCCCGTAGTGCAGCAATAAGTGTTGTGCCCGCAGTCCAGCAATCAGTGTTGTGCCAGCAGTCCAGCTATCAGTGTTGTGCCCGCAGTCCAGCAATCAGTGTTGTGCCCGCAAGTCTAGAAATCAGTGTTGTGCACCATGTACAGCAATCAGTGTTGTGTCCGCAGTCCAGCAATCAATGTTGTGCCCGCAGTCCAGCTCTCAGTGTTGTGCCCGCAGTACAGCAATCAGTGCTGTGCCCGCAGTCCAGCAATCAGTGCTGTGCCCGCAGTCCAGCAATCAGTGTTGTGGCCGCAGTCCAGCAATCAGTATTGTTCCCACAGTCCAGCAATCAGTGTTGTGGCCGCAGTCCAGCAATCAGTGTTGTGGCCGCAGTCCTGCAATCAGTGTTGTGGCCACAGTCGAGCAATCAGTATTGTTGTGCCCACAGTCCAGCAATCAGTGCTGTGCCCGCAGGCCAGCAATCAGTGTTGTGCCCGCAGTCCAGCATTCAGTGTTATGCCCGCAGTCCAGCAATCAGTGTTGTGGCCGCAGTCCAGCAATCAGTGTTGTGCACACAGTCCAGCAATCAGTGTTGTGCCCCTAGTCCAGCAATTAGTGTTGTGTCCGCATTCCAGCAATCAGTGTTGTGCCTGCATTCCAGCAATCAGTGATGTGCCCGAAGTACAGCAATCAGTGTTGTGCCCGTAGTCCAGCAATCAATATTGTTGTGCCCACAGTCCAGCAATAAGTGTTGTGCCCGCAGTCCAGCAATAAGGGTTGTGCCCGCAGTCCAGCAATCAGTATTGTTGTGCCCGCAGTCCAGAAATAAGTGTTGTGCCCGCAGTCCAGCAATCAGTGTTGTGCCCGCAGTGCAGCTATCAGTGTTGTGCCCGCAGTCCAGCAATCAGTGTTGTGCCTGCTGTCCAGCAATCAGTATTGTTGTGCCCACAGTGCAGCAATCAGTCTTGTACCCGCAGTCCAGCAATCAATCAGTGTTGTGCCCACAGTCCAGCAATCAGTGTTTTGCCCCCAGTCCATCAATCAGTGTTGTGTCCGCAGTCCAGCAATCAGTGTTGTGCCCGCAGTGCAGCAATCAGTGGTGTGCCAGCAGTCCAGCTATCAGTGTTTTGCCCCCAGTCCATCAATCAGTGTTGTGTCCGCAGTCCAGCAATCAGTGTTGTGACCCCAGTCCAGCAATCAGTGTTGTGTCCACAGTCCAGCAACAAGTGTTGTGCCCGCAGTCCAGCAATCAGTGTTGTGCCAGCAGTCCTGCTATCAGTGTTGTGCCTGCAGTCCAGCAATCAGTGTTGTGCTCCTAGTCCAGCAATCAGTGTTGTGTCCGCAGTCCAGCAATCAGTATTGTTGTGCCCACAGTCCAGCAATCAGTGTTGTGCCTGCAGTCCAGTAATCAATCAGTGTTGTGCCCGCAGTCCAGCAATCAGTGTTGTGACCCCAGTCCAGCAATCAGTGTTGTGTCCACAGTCCAGCAACAAGTGTTGTGCCTGCAGTCCAGCAATCAGTGTTGTGCCCGCAGTCCAGCAATCAGTGTTGTGCCCGCAGTCTAGCAATCAGTGTTGTGCCCCTAGTACAGCAATCAGTGTTGTGTCCGCAGTCCAGCAATCAATGTTGTGCCCGCAGTCCAGCTCTCAGTGTTGTGCCCGCAGTACAGCAATCAGTGCTGTGCCCGCAGTCCAGCAATCAGTGCTGTGCCCGCAGTCCAGCAATCAGTGTTGTGGCCGCAGTCCAGCAATCAGTGTTGTGCCCCCAGTCCAGCAATCAGTATTGTTCCCGAAGTCCAGCAATCAGTGTTGTGGCCGCAGACCAGCAATCAGTGTTGTGGCCACAGTAGAGCAATCAGTATTGTTGTGCCCACAGTCCAGCAAAAAGTGCTGTGCCCGCAGGCCAGCAATCCGTGTTGTGCCCGCTGTCCAGCATTCAGTGTTATGCCCGCAGTCCAGCAATCAGTGTTGTGGCCGCAATCCAGCAATCAGTGTTGTGCACACAGTCCAGCAATCAGTGTTGTGCCCCTAGTCCAGCAATTAGTGTTGTGTCCGCATTCCAGCAATCAGTGTTGTGCCTGCCTTCCAGCAATCAGTGATGTGCCCGAAGTACAGCAATCAGTGTTGTGCCCGTAGTCCAGCAATCAATATTGTTGTGCCCGCAGTCCAGCAATAAGTGTTGTGCCCGCAGTCCAGCAATCAGGGTTGTGCCAGCAGTCCAGCAATCAGTATTGTTGTGCCCACAGTCCAGCAATCAGTGTTGTGCCTGCAGTCCAGTAATCAATCAGTGTTGTGCCCGCAGTCCAGCAATCAGTGTTGTGACCCCAGTCCAGCAATCAGTGTTGTGTCCACAGTCCAGCAACAAGTGTTGTGCCTGCAGTCCAGCAATCAGTGTTGTGCCCGCAGTCCAGCAATCAGTGTTGTGCCCGCAGTCTAGCAATCAGTGTTGTGCCCCTAGTACAGCAATCAGTGTTGTGTCCGCAGTCCAGCAATCAATGTTGTGCCCGCAGTCCAGCTCTCAGTGTTGTGCCCGCAGTACAGCAATCAGTGCTGTGCCCGCAGTCCAGCAATCAGTGCTGTGCCCGCAGTCCAGCAATCAGTGTTGTGGCCGCAGTCCAGCAATCAGTGTTGTGCCCCCAGTCCAGCAATCAGTATTGTTCCCGAAGTCCAGCAATCAGTGTTGTGGCCGCAGACCAGCAATCAGTGTTGTGGCCACAGTAGAGCAATCAGTATTGTTGTGCCCACAGTCCAGCAAAAAGTGCTGTGCCCGCAGGCCAGCAATCCGTGTTGTGCCCGCTGTCCAGCATTCAGTGTTATGCCCGCAGTCCAGCAATCAGTGTTGTGGCCGCAATCCAGCAATCAGTGTTGTGCACACAGTCCAGCAATCAGTGTTGTGCCCCTAGTCCAGCAATTAGTGTTGTGTCCGCATTCCAGCAATCAGTGTTGTGCCTGCCTTCCAGCAATCAGTGATGTGCCCGAAGTACAGCAATCAGTGTTGTGCCCGTAGTCCAGCAATCAATATTGTTGTGCCCGCAGTCCAGCAATAAGTGTTGTGCCCGCAGTCCAGCAATCAGGGTTGTGCCAGCAGTCCAGCAATCAGTATTGTTGTGCCCGCAGTCCAGAAATAAGTGTTGTGCCCGCAGTCCAACAATCAGTGTTGTGCCCGCAGTGCAGCTATCAGTGTTGTGCCCGCAGTCCAGCAATCAGTGTTGTGCCCGCAGTCCAGCAATCAGTGTGGTGCCTGCAGTCCAGCAATCAGTATTGTTGTGCCCGCAGTGCAGCAATCAGTGTTGTGCCCGCAGTCCAGCAATCAATCAGTGTTGTGCCCGCAATCCAGCAATCAGTGTTTTGCCCCCAGTCCATCAATCAGTGTTGTGTCCGCAGTCCAGCAATCAGTGTTGTGCCGCAGTGTAGCAATCAGTGTTGTGCCAGCAGTCCAGCTATCAGTGTTGTGCCCGCAGTCCAGCAAACAGTGTTGTGCCGCAGTCCAGCAGTCAGTGTTGTGCTTCTAGTCCAGCAATCAGTGCTGTGTCCGCAGTCCACCAATCAGTGTTGTGCCCGCAGTCCACCAATAAGAGTTGTGCCCACAGTCCAGCATTCAGTGTTATGCCCGCAGTCCAGCAATCAGTGTTGTGGCCGCAGTCCAGCAATCAGTGTTGTGCCCCCAGTCCAGCAGTCAGTATTGTGCACGCAGTCCAGCAATCAGTGTTGTGCCCGCAGTCCAGCAATCAGTATTGTTGTGCCCGTAGTCCAGCAATCAGTGTTGTGCCTGCAGTCCAGTAATCAATCAGTGTTGTGCCCGCAGTCTAGCAATCAGTGTTGTGCCCCTAGTACAGCAATCAGTGTTGTGTCCGCAGTCCAGCAATCAATGTTGTGCCTGCAGTCCAGCAATCAGTATTGTTGTGCCCGTAATGCAGCAATAAGTGTTGTGCCCGCAGTCCAGCAATCAGTGTTGTGCCAGCAGTCCAGCTATCAGTGTTGTGCCCGCAGTCCAGCAATCAGTGTTGTGCCCGCAAGTCTAGAAATCAGTGTTGTGCACCATGTACAGCAATCAGTGTTGTGTCCGCAGTCCAGCAATCAATGTTGTGCCCGCAGTCCAGCTCTCAGTGTTGTGCCCGCAGTACAGCAATCAGTGCTGTGCCCGCAGTCCAGCAATCAGTGCTGTGCCCGCAGTCCAGCAATCAGTGTTGTGGCCGCAGTCCAGCAATCAGTATTGTTCCCACAGTCCAGCAATCAGTGTTGTGGCCGCAGTCCAGCAATCAGTGTTGTGGCCGCAGTCCTGCAATCAGTGTTGTGGCCACAGTCGAGCAATCAGTATTGTTGTGCCCACAGTCCAGCAATCAGTGCTGTGCCCGCAGGCCAGCAATCAGTGTTGTGCCCGCAGTCCAGCATTCAGTGTTATGCCCGCAGTCCAGTAATCAGTGTTGTGGCCGCAGTCCAGCAATCAGTGTTGTGCACACAGTCCAGCAATCAGTGTTGTGCCCCTAGTCCAGCAATTAGTGTTGTGTCCGCATTCCAGCAATCAGTGTTGTGCCTGCATTCCAGCAATCAGTGATGTGCCCGAAGTACAGCAATCAGTGTTGTGCCCGTAGTCCAGCAATCAATATTGTTGTGCCCACAGTCCAGCAATAAGTGTTGTGCCCGCAGTCCAGCAATAAGGGTTGTGCCCGCAGTCCAGCAATCAGTATTGTTGTGCCCGCAGTCCAGAAATAAGTGTTGTGCCCGCAGTGTAGCAATCAGTGTTGTGCCGCAGTGTAGCAATCAGTGTTGTGCCAGCAGTCCAGCTATCAGTGTTGTGCCCGCAGTCCAGCAAACAGTGTTGTGCCGCAGTCCAGCAGTCAGTGTTGTGCTTCTAGTCCAGCAATCAGTGCTGTGTCCGCAGTCCAGCAATCAGTGTTGTGCCCGCAGTCCACCAATAAGAGTTGTGCCCACAGTCCAGCATTCAGTGTTATGCCCGCAGTCCAGCAATCAGTGTTGTGGCCGCAGTCCAGCAATCAGTGTTGTGCCCCCAGTCCAGCAGTCAGTATTGTGCACGCAGTCCAGCAATCAGTGTTGTGCCCGCAGTCCAGCAATCAGTATTGTTGTGCCCGTAGTCCAGCAATCAGTGTTGTGCCTGCAGTCCAGTAATCAATCAGTGTTGTGCCCGCAGTCTAGCAATCAGTGTTGTGCCCCTAGTACAGCAATCAGTGTTGTGTCCGCAGTCCAGCAATCAATGTTGTGCCTGCAGTCCAGCAATCAGTATTGTTGTGCCCGTAGTGCAGCAATAAGTGTTGTGCCCGCAGTCCAGCAATCAGTGTTGTGCCAGCAGTCCAGCTATCAGTGTTGTGCCCGCAGTCCAGCAATCAGTGTTGTGCCCGCAAGTCTAGAAATCAGTGTTGTGCACCATGTACAGCAATCAGTGTTGTGTCCGCAGTCCAGCAATCAATGTTGTGCCCGCAGTCCAGCTCTCAGTGTTGTGCCCGCAGTACAGCAATCAGTGCTGTGCCCGCAGTCCAGCAATCAGTGCTGTGCCCGCAGTCCAGCAATCAGTGTTGTGGCCGCAGTCCAGCAATCAGTATTGTTCCCACAGTCCAGCAATCAGTGTTGTGGCCGCAGTCCAGCAATCAGTGTTGTGGCCGCAGTCCTGCAATCAGTGTTGTGGCCACAGTCGAGCAATCAGTATTGTTGTGCCCACAGTCCAGCAATCAATGCTGTGCCCGCAGGCCAGCAATCAGTGTTGTGCCCGCAGTCCAGCATTCAGTGTTATGCCCGCAGTCCAGCAATCAGTGTTGTGCCCCTAGTCCAGCAATTAGTGTTGTGTCCGCATTCCAGCAATCAGTGTTGTGCCTGCATTCCAGCAATCAGTGATGTGCCCGAAGTACAGCAATCAGTGTTGTGCCCGTAGTCCAGCAATCAATATTGTTGTGCCCACAGTCCAGCAATAAGTGTTGTGCCCGCAGTCCAGCAATAAGGGTTGTGCCCGCAGTCCAGCAATCAGTATTGTTGTGCCCGCAGTCCAGAAATAAGTGTTGTGCCCGCAGTCCAGCAATCAGTGTTGTGCCCGCAGTGCAGCTATCAGTGTTGTGCCCGCAGTCCAGCAATCAGTGTTGTGCCTGCTGTCCAGCAATCAGTATTGTTGTGCCCACAGTGCAGCAATCAGTCTTGTACCCGCAGTCCAGCAATCAATCAGTGTTGTGCCCACAGTCCAGCAATCAGTGTTTTGCCCCCAGTCCATCAATCAGTGTTGTGTCCGCAGTCCAGCAATCAGTGTTGTGCCCGCAGTGCAGCAATCAGTGGTGTGCCAGCAGTCCAGCTATCAGTGTTTTGCCCCCAGTCCATCAATCAGTGTTGTGTCCGCAGTCCAGCAATCAGTGTTGTGCCCGCAGTGCAGCAATCAGTGGTGTGCCAGCAGTCCAGCTATCAGTGTTGTGCCCGCAGTCCAGCAAACAGTGTTGTGCCCGCAGTCCAGCAGTCAGTGTTGTGCTTCTAGTCCAGCAATCAGTGCTGTGTCCGCAGTCCAGCAATCAGTGTTGTGCCCGCAGTCCACCAATAAGTGTTGTGCCCACAGTCCAGCATTCAGTGTTATGCCCGCAGTCCAGCAATCAGTGTTGTGGCCGCAGTCCAGCAATCAGTGTTGTGCCCCCAGTCCAGCAGTCAGTATTGTGCACGCAGTCCAGCAATCAGTGTTGTGCCCGCAGTCCAGAATCAGTATTGTTGTGCCCGTAGTCCAGCAATCAGTGTTGTGCCTGCAGTCCAGTAATCAATCAGTGTTGTGCCCCCAGTCCAGCAATCAGTGTTGTGCCCCCAGTCCAGCAATCAGTGTTGTGTCCACAGACAAGCAATAAGTGTTGTGCCCACAGTCCAGCAATCAATCAGTGTTGTGCCCGCAGTCCAGCAATCAGTGTTGTGACCCCAGTCCAGCAATCAGTGTTGTGTCCACAGTCCATCAATAAGTGTTGTGCCCGCAGTCCAGCAATCAGTGTTGTGCCCGCCGTCCAGCAATCAGTATTGTTGTGCCCACAGTCCAGCAATCAGTGTTGTGCCAGCAGTCCTGCAATCAGTGTTGTGCCCGCCATCCAGCAATCAGTATTGTTGTGCCCACAGTCCAGCAATCAGTGTTGTGCCCGCAGTCCAGTAATCAATCAGTGTTGTGCCCGCAGTCCAGCAGTCAGTGTTGTGACCCCAGTCCAGCAATCAGTGTTGTGTCCACAGTCCAGCAATCAGTGTTGTGCCCGCAGTCCAGCAATCAGTGTTGTGCCAGCAGTCCTGCTATCAGTGTTGTGCCCGCAGTCCAGCAATCAGTGTTGTGCCCCTAGTCCAGCAATCAGTGTTGTGTCCGCAGTCCAGCAATAAGTGTTGTGCCCGCAATCCAGCAATCAGTGTTGTGCCAGCAGTCCAGCTATCAGTGTTGCTGTGCCCGCAGTCCAGCAATCAGTGTTGTGCCCGCAGTCTAGCATTCAGTGTTCTGCCCGCAGTCCAGCAATCAGTGTTGTGCCAGCAGTCCAGCAATCAGTGTTGTGCCAGCAGTCCAGCAATCAGTGTTGTGGCCGCAGGCCAGCAATCAGTGTTGTGCCCCCAGTCCAGCAGTCAGTGTTGTGCCCCCAGTCCAGCAGTCAGTGTTGTGCCCCCAGTCCAGCAGTCAGTGTTGTGCCCGCAGTCCAGCAGTCAGTGTTGTGCCCGCAGTCCAGCTATCAGTGTTGTGCCCGCAGTCCAGCAATCAGTGTTGTGCCCGCAGTCCAGCAATCAGAGTTGTGCCCGCAGTCCAGCAATCAGTGTTGTGCCCGCAGTACAGCAATCAGTGTTGTGCCTGTGGTCCAGCAATCAATATTGTTGTGCCCACAGTCCAGCAATAAGTGTTGTGCCTGCTGTCCAGCAATCAGTGTTCTGCCCGCAGTCCAGCAATCAGTGTTGTGCCCGCAGTCCAGCAATCAGTATTGTTGTGCCCGCAGTCCAGCAACAAGTGTTGTGCCAGCAGTCCAACAATCAATCAGTGTTGTGCTGCAGTCCAGCAATCAGTGTTGTGCCCCCAGTCCAGCAATCAGTGTTGTGTCCGCAGTCCAGCAATAAGTGTTGTTCTCGCAGTCCAGCAATCAGTGTTGTGCCAGCAGTCCAGCTATCAGTGTTGTGCCCGCAGTCCAGCAATCAGTGTTGTACCCGCAGTCCAGCAATCAGTGTTGTGCCCCTAGTCCAGTAATCAGTGTTGTGTCCGCAGTCCAGCAATCAGTGTTGTGCCCGCAGTTCAGCAATCAGTGTTGTTCCCGCAGTACAGCAGTGTTGTACCCGCAGTCCAGCAATCAGTGTTGTGGCCGCAGTCCAGCAATCAGTGTTGTGGCCGCAGTCCTGCAATCAGTGTTGTGGCCACAGTAGAGCAATCAGTATTGTTGTGCCCACAGTCCAGCAATAAGTGCTGTGCCCGCAGGCCAGCAATCAGTGTTGTGCCCGCAGTCCAGCATTCAGTGTTATGCCCTCAGTCCAGCAATCAGTGTTGTGGCCGCAGTCCAGCAATCAGTGTTGTGCACACAGTCCAGCAATCAGTGTTGTGCCCCTAGTCCAGCAATTAGTGTTGTGTCCGCATTCCAGCAATCAGTGTTGTGCCTGCCTTCCAGCAATCAGTGATGTGCCCGAAGTACAGCAATCAGTGTTGTGCCCGTAGTCCAGCAATCAATATTGTTGTGCCCGCAGTCCAGCATAAAGTGTTGTGCCCGCAGTCCAGCAATCAGGGTTGTGCCCGCAGTCCAGCAATCAGAATTGTTGTGCCCGCAGTCCAGAAATAAGTGTTGTGCCCGCTGTCCAGCAATCAGTGTTGTGTCCGCAGTCCAGTAATCAATCAGTGTTGTGCCCCCAGTCCAGCAATCAGTGTTGTGCCCCCAGTCCAGCAATCAGTGTTGTGTCCACAGACCAGCAATAAGTGTTGTGCCCGCAGTCCAGCAATCAGTGTTGTGCCAGCAGTCCAGCTATCAGTGTTGTGCCCACAGTCCAGCATTCAGTGTTCTGCCCGCAGTCCAGCAATCAGTGTTGTGCCCGCCATCCAGCAATCAGTATTGTTGTGCCCACAGTCCAGCAATCAGTGTTGTGCCTGCAGTCCAGTAATCAATCAGTGTTGTGCCCGCAGTCCAGCAATCAGTGTTGTGACCCCAGTCCAGCAATCAGTGTTGTGTCCACAGTCCAGCAATAAGTGTTGTGCCCGCAGTCCAGCAATCAGTGTTGTGCCAGCAGTCCTGCTATCAGTGTTGTGCCCGCAGTCCAGCAATCAGTGTTGTGCCCCTAGTCCAGCAATCAGTGTTGTGTCCGCAGTCCAGCAATAAGTGTTGTGCCCGCAATCCAGCAATCAGTGTTGTGCCAGCAGTCCAGCTATCAGTGTTGCTGTGCCCGCAGTCCAGCAATCAGTGTTGTGCCCGCAGTCCAGCATTCAGTGTTCTGCCCGCAGTCCTGCAATCAGTGTTGTGCCAGCAGTCCAGCAATCAGTGTTGTGCCAGCAGTCCAGCAATCAGTGTTGTGGCCGCAGGCCAGCAATCAGTGTTGTGCCCCCAGTCCAGCAGTCAGTGTTGTGCCCCCAGTCCAGCAGTCAGTGTTGTGCCCCCAGTCCAGCAGTCAGTGTTGTGCCCACAGTCCAGCAATCAGTGTTGTGCCCGCAGTCCAGCTATCAGTGTTGTGCCCGCAGTCCAGCAATCAGTGTTGTGCCCGCAGTCCAGCAATCAGAGTTGTGCCCGCAGTCCAGCAATCAGTGTTGTGCCCGCAGTACAGCAATCAGTGTTGTGCCTCTAGTCCAGCAATCAATATTGTTGTGCCCACAGTCCAGCAATAAGTGTTGTGCCCGCAGTCCAGCCATCAGGGTTGTGCCCACAGTCCAGCAATCAGTATTGTTGTGCCCGCAGTCCAGAAATAAGTGTTGTGCCTGCTGTCCAGCAATCAGTGTTCTGCCCGCAGTCCAGCAATCAGTGTTGTGCCCGCAGTCCAGCAATCAGTATTGTTGTGCCCGCAGTCCAGCAATAAGTGTTGTGCCAGCAGTCCAGCAATCAATCAGTGTTGTGCTGCAGTCCAGCAATCAGTGTTGTGCCCCCAGTCAAGCAATCAGTGTTGTGTCCGCAGTCCAGCAATAAGTGTTGTTCTCGCAGTCCAGCAATCAGTGTTGTGCCAGCAGTCCAGCTATCAGTGTTGTGCCCGCAGTCCAGCAATCAGTGTTGTGCCCGCAGTCCAGCAATCAGTGTTGTGCCCCTAGTCCAGTAATCAGTGTTGTGTCCGCAGTCCAGCAATCAGTGTTGTGCCCGCAGTTCAGCAATCAGTGTTGTGCCCGCAGTACAGCAGTGTTGTACCCGCAGTCCAGCAATCAGTGTTGTGGCCGCAGTCCAGCAATCAGTGTTGTGGCCGCAGACCTGCAATCAGTGTTGTGGCCACAGTAGAGCAATCAGTATTGTTGTGCCCACAGTCCAGCAATAAGTGCTGTGCCCGGAGGCCAGCAATCAGTGTTGTGCCCGCAGTCCAGCATTCAGTGTTATGCCCTCAGTCCAGCAATCAGTGTTGTGCCCCTAGTCCAGCAATTAGTGTTGTGTCCGCATTCCAGCAATCAGTGTTGTGCCTGCCTTCCAGCAATCAGTGATGTGCCCGAAGTACAGCAATCAGTGTTGTGCCCATAGTCCAGCAATCAATATTGTTGTGCCCGCAGTCCAGCAATAAGTGTTGTGCCCGCAGTCCAGCAACCAGGGTTGTGCCCGCAGTCCAGCAATCAGTATTGTTGTGCCCACAGTCCAGAAATAAGTGTTGTGCCCGCAGTCCAGCAATCAGTGTTGTGCCCGCAGTGCAGCTATCAGTGTTGTGCCCGCAGTCCAGCAATCAGTGTTGTGCCTGCAGTCCAGCAATCAGTATTGTTGTGCCCGCAGTGCAGCAATCAGTGTTGTACCCGCAGTCCAGCAATCAATCAGTGTTGTGCCCGCAGTCCAGCAATCAGTGTTTTGCCCCCAGTCCATCAATCAGTGTTGTATCCGCAGTCCAGCAATCAGTGTTGTGCCCGCAGTGCAGCAATCAGTGTTGTGCCAGCAGTCCAGCTATCAGTGTTGTGCCCGCAGTCCAGCAAACAGTGTTGTGCCCGCAGTCCAGCAGTCAGTGTTGTGCTTCTAGTCCAGCAATCAGTGCTGTGTCCGCAGTCCAGCAATCAGTGTTGTGCCCGCAGTCCACCAATAAGTGTTGTGCCCACAGTCCAGCATTCAGTGTTATGCCCACAGTCCAGCAATCAGTGTTGTGGCCGCAGTCCAGCAATCAGTGTTGTGCCCCCAGTCCAGCAGTCAGTATTGTGCACGCAGTCCAGCAATCAGTGTTGTGCCCGCAGTCCAGAATCAGTATTGTTGTGCCCATAGTCCAGCAATCAGTGTTGTGCCTGCAGTCCAGTAATCAATCAGTGTTGTGCCCGCAGTCCAGCAATCAGTGTTGTGCCCCTAGTCCAGCAATCAGTGTTGTGTCCACAGACCAGCAATAAGTGTTGTGCCCGCAGTCCAGCAATCAGTGTTGTGCCAGCAGTCCAGCTATCAGTGTTGTGCCCACAGTCCAGCATTCAGTGTTCTGCCTGCAGTCCAGCAATCAGTGTTGTGCCCGCCATCCAGCAATCAGTATTGTTGTGCCCACAGTCCAGCAATCAGTGTTGTGCCTGCAGTCTAGTAATCAATCAGTGTTGTGCACGCAGTCCAGCAATCAGTGTTGTGACCCCAGTCCAGCAATCAGTGTTGTGTCCACAGTCCAGCAACAAGTGCTGTGCCCGCAGTCCAGCAATCAGTGTTGTGCCAGCAGTCCTGCTATCAGTGTTGTGCCTGCAGTCCAGCAATCAGTGTTGTGCCCCTAGTCCAGCAATCAGTGTTGTGTCCGCAGTCCAGCAATAAGTGTTGTGCCCGCAATCCAGCAATCAGTGTTGTGCCAGCAGTCCAGCTATCAGTGTTGCTGTGCCCGCAGTCCAGCAATCAGTGTTGTGCCCGCAGACCAGCATTCAGTGTTCTGCCCGCAGTCCAGCAATCAGTGTTGTGCCAGCAGTCCAGCAATCAGTGTTGTGCCAGCAGTCCAGCAATCAGTGTTGTGGCCGCAGGCCAGCAATCAGTGTTGTGCCCCCAGTCCAGCAGTCAGTGTTGTGCCCCCAGTCCAGCAGTCAGTGTTGTGCCCGCAGTCCAGCAATCAGTGTTGTGCCCGCAGTCCAGCTATCAGTGTTGTGCCCGCAGTCCAGCAATCAGTGTTGTGCCCGCAGTCCAGCAATCAGAGTTGTGCCCGCAGTCCAGCAATCAGTGTTGTGCCCGCAGTACAGCAATCAGTGTTGTGCCTGTAGTCCAGCAATCAATATTGTTGTGCCCACAGTCCAGCTCTCAGTGTTGTGCCCGCAGTCCAGCAATCAGGGTTGTGCCCACAGTCCAGCAATCAGTATTGTTGTGCCCGCAGTCCTGAAATAAGTGTTGTGCCTGCTGTCCAGCAATCAGTGTTCTGCCCGCAGTCCAGCAATCAGTGTTGTGCCCGCAGTCCAGCAATCAGTATTGTTGTGCCCGCAGTCCAGCAATAAGTGTTGTGCCAGCAGTCCAGCGATCAATCAGTGTTGTGCTGCAGTCCAGCAATCAGTGTTGTGCCCCCAGTCCAGCAATCAGTGTTGTGTCCGCAGTCCAGCAATAAGTGTTGTTCTCGCAGTCCAGCTATCAGTGTTGTGCCCGCAGTCCAGCAATCAGTGTTGTGCCCCCAGTCAAGCAATCAGTGTTGTGTCCGCAGTCCAGCAATAAGTGTTGTTCTCGCAGTCCAGCTATCAGTGTTGTGCCCGCAGTCCAGCAATCAGTGTTGTGCCCCCAGTCAAGCAATCAGTGTTGTGTCCGCAGTCCAGCAATAAGTGTTGTTCTCGCAGTCCAGCAATCAGTGTTGTGCCAGCAGTCCAGCTATCAGTGTTGTGCCCGCAGTCCAGCAATCAGTGTTGTGCCCGCAGTCCAGCAATCAGTGTTGTGCCCCTAGTCCAGTAATCAGTGTTGTGTCCGCAGTCCAGCAATCAGTGTTGTGCCCGCAGTTCAGCAATCAGTGTTGTGCCCGCAGTACAGCAGTGTTGTACCCGCAGTCCAGCAATCAGTGTTGTGGCCGCAGTCCAGCAATCAGTGTTGTGGCCGCAGACCTGCAATCAGTGTTGTGGCCACAGTAGAGCAATCAGTATTGTTGTGCCCACAGTCCAGCAATAAGTGCTGTGCCCGGAGGCCAGCAATCAGTGTTGTGCCCGCAGTCCAGCATTCAGTGTTATGCCCTCAGTCCAGCAATCAGTGTTGTGCCCCTAGTCCAGCAATTAGTGTTGTGTCCGCATTCCAGCAATCAGTGTTGTGCCTGCCTTCCAGCAATCAGTGATGTGCCCGAAGTACAGCAATCAGTGTTGTGCCCATAGTCCAGCAATCAATATTGTTGTGCCCGCAGTCCAGCAATAAGTGTTGTGCCCGCAGTCCAGCAACCAGGGTTGTGCCCGCAGTCCAGCAATCAGTATTGTTGTGCCCACAGTCCAGAAATAAGTGTTGTGCCCGCAGTCCAGCAATCAGTGTTGTGCCCGCAGTGCAGCTATCAGTGTTGTGCCCGCAGTCCAGCAATCAGTGTTGTGCCTGCAGTCCAGCAATCAGTATTGTTGTGCCCGCAGTGCAGCAATCAGTGTTGTACCCGCAGTCCAGCAATCAATCAGTGTTGTGCCCGCAGTCCAGCAATCAGTGTTTTGCCCCCAGTCCATCAATCAGTGTTGTATCCGCAGTCCAGCAATCAGTGTTGTGCCCGCAGTGCAGCAATCAGTGTTGTGCCAGCAGTCCAGCTATCAGTGTTGTGCCCGCAGTCCAGCAAACAGTGTTGTGCCCGCAGTCCAGCAGTCAGTGTTGTGCTTCTAGTCCAGCAATCAGTACTGTGTCCGCAGTCCAGCAATCAGTGTTGTGCCCGCAGTCCACCAATAAGTGTTGTGCCCACAGTCCAGCATTCAGTGTTATGCCCACAGTCCAGCAATCAGTGTTGTGGCCGCAGTCCAGCAATCAGTGTTGTGCCCCCAGTCCAGCAGTCAGTATTGTGCACGCAGTCCAGCAATCAGTGTTGTGCCCGCAGTCCAGAATCAGTATTGTTGTGCCCATAGTCCAGCAATCAGTGTTGTGCCTGCAGTCCAGTAATCAATCAGTGTTGTGCCCGCAGTCCAGCAATCAGTGTTGTGCCCCTAGTCCAGCAATCAGTGTTGTGTCCACAGACCAGCAATAAGTGTTGTGCCCGCAGTCCAGCAATCAGTGTTGTGCCAGCAGTCCAGCTATCAGTGTTGTGCCCACAGTCCAGCATTCAGTGTTCTGCCTGCAGTCCAGCAATCAGTGTTGTGCCCGCCATCCAGCAATCAGTATTGTTGTGCCCACAGTCCAGCAATCAGTGTTGTGCCTGCAGTCCAGTAATCAATCAGTGTTGTGCACGCAGTCCAGCAATCAGTGTTGTGACCCCAGTCCAGCAATCAGTGTTGTGTCCACAGTCCAGCAACAAGTGCTGTGCCCGCAGTCCAGCAATCAGTGTTGTGCCAGCAGTCCTGCTATCAGTGTTGTGCCTGCAGTCCAGCAATCAGTGTTGTGCCCCTAGTCCAGCAATCAGTGTTGTGTCCGCAGTCCAGCAATAAGTGTTGTGCCCGCAATCCAGCAATCAGTGTTGTGCCAGCAGTCCAGCTATCAGTGTTGCTGTGCCCGCAGTCCAGCAAACAGTGTTGTGCCCGCAGACCAGCATTCAGTGTTCTGCCCGCAGTCCAGCAATCAGTGTTGTGCCAGCAGTCCAGCAATCAGTGTTGTGCCAGCAGTCCAGCAATCAGTGTTGTGGCCGCAGGCCAGCAATCAGTGTTGTGCCCCCAGTCCAGCAGTCAGTGTTGTGCCCCCAGTCCAGCAGTCAGTGTTGTGCCCCCAGTCCAGCAGTCAGTGTTGTGCCCGCAGTCCAGCAATCAGTGTTGTGCCCGCAGTCCAGCTATCAGTGTTGTGCCCGCAGTCCAGCAATCAGTGTTGTGCCCGCAGTCCAGCAATCAGAGTTGTGCCCGCAGTCCAGCAATCAGTGTTGTGCCCGCAGTACAGCAATCAGTGTTGTGCCTGTAGTCCAGCAATCAATATTGTTGTGCCCACAGTCCAGCTCTCAGTGTTGTGCCCGCAGTCCAGCAATCAGGGTTGTGCCCACAGTCCAGCAATCAGTATTGTTGTGCCCGCAGTCCTGAAATAAGTGTTGTGCCTGCTGTCCAGCAATCAGTGTTCTGCCCGCAGTCCAGCAATCAGTGTTGTGCCCGCAGTCCAGCAATCAGTATTGTTGTGCCCGCAGTCCAGCAATAAGTGTTGTGCCAGCAGTCCAGCGATCAATCAGTGTTGTGCTGCAGTCCAGCAATCAGTGTTGTGCCCCCAGTCCAGCAATCAGTGTTGTGTCCGCAGTCCAGCAATAAGTGTTGTTCTCGCAGTCCAGCTATCAGTGTTGTGCCCGCAGTCCAGCAATCAGTGTTGTGCCCGCAGTCCAGCAATCAGTGTTGTGCCCCTAGTCCAGTAATCAGTGTTGTGTCTGCAGTCCAGCAATCAGTGTTGTGCCCGCAGTTCAGCAATCAGTGTTGTGCCCGCAGTACTGCAGTGTTGTACCCGCAGTCCAGCAATCAGTGTTGTGCCCGCAGTCCAGCAATCAGTGTTGTGCCCGCAGTCCAGCATTCAGTGTTATGCCCGCAGTCCAGCAATCAGTGTTGTGCCCGCAGACCAGCAATCAGTGTTGTGCCCGCAGTTAATCATTCAGTGTTCTGCCCGCAGTCCAGCAATCAGTGTTGTGCCCGCAGTCCAGCAATCAGTGTTGTGCCCGCAGGCCAGCAATCAGTGTTGTGCCCCCAGTCCAGCAGTCAGTGTTGTGCCCCCAGTCCAGCAGTCAGTGTTGTGCCCCCAGTCCAGCATTCAGTGTTGTGCCCGCAGTCCTGCAATCAGTGTTGTGCTCGCAGTCAAGCAATCAGTGTTGGGCCCGCAGTCCAACAATCAGTGTTGTGCCCACTGTCCAGCAATAAGTGTTGTAACTGCAGTCCAGCAATCAGTGTTGTGCCCGCAGTCCAGCAATCAGTATTGTTGTGTCCGCAGCCCAGAAATAAGTGTTGTGCCCGCAGCCCAGCAATCAGTGTTGGGCCCACAGTCCAGCAATCAGTGTTGTGCCCGCAGTCCAGCAATCAGTGTTGTGCCTGCAGTCCAGCAATCAGTGTTGTGTCCGCAGGCCAGCAATCAGTGTTATGCCCCCAGTCTAGCAGTCAGTATTGTGCCCCCAGTCCAGCAATCAGTATTGTGCCCGCAGTTCGGCTATCAGTGTTGTGCCTGCAGTCCAGTAATCAGTGTTGTGCATGCAATTCAACAATCAGTGTTGTGCCTGCAGTCCAGCAATAAGTGTTGTGCCGCAGTCCAGTAGTCAGTATTGTGCCCCCAGTCCAGCAATCAGTATTGTGTGCCCTCAGTCCAGCAATAAGTGTTGTGCCATCAGACAAGCAATCATTGTTGTGCCCGCAGTCGAGCTATCAGTGTTGTGCCTGCAGTCCAGCAATCAGTATTGTTGTGCCTGCAGTCCAGCAATCATTGTTGTGCCCGCAGTCCGGCAGTCAGTGTTGTGCCCGCAGTCCAGCAATCAGTGTTGTGCCCGCAGTCCAGCAATCAGTGTTGTGCCCGCAGTCCAGCATTCAGTGTTATGCCCGCAGTCCAGCAATCAGTGTTGTGCCCGCAGACCAGCAATCAGTGTTGTGCCCGCAGTTCATCATTCAGTGTTCTGCCCGCAGTCCAGCAATCAGTGTTGTGCCCGCAGTCCAGCAATCAGTGTTGTGCCCGCAGGCCAGCAATCAGTGTTGTGCCCCCAGTCCAGCAGTCAGTGTTGTGCCCCCAGTCCAGCATTCAGTGTTGTGCCCGCAGTCCTGCAATCAGTGTTGTGCTCGCAGTCAAGCAATCAGTGTTGTGCTCGCAGTCCAACAATCAGTGTTGTGCCCGCTGTCCAGCAATAAGTGTTGTAACTGCAGTCCAGCAATCAGTGTTGTGCCCGCAGTCCAGCAATCAGTATTGTTGTGTCCGCAGCCCAGAAATAAGTGTTGTGCCCGCAGCCCAGCAATCAGTGTTGGGCCCGCAGTCCAGCAATCAGTGTTGTGCCCGCAGTCCAGCAATCAGTGTTGTGCCCGCAGTCCAGCAATCAGTGTTGTGCCTGCAGTCCAGCAATCAGTGTTGTGTCCGCAGGCCAGCAATCAGTGTTATGCCCCCAGTCTAGCAGTCAGTATTGTGCCCCCAGTCCAGCAATCAGTATTGTGCCAGCAGTCCAGCTATCAGTGTTGTGCCCGCAGTCCAGCAATCAGTGTTGTGCCCGCAGTCCAGCAATCAGTGTTGTGCCCCTAGTCCAGTAATCAGTGTTGTGTCCGCAGTCCAGCAATCAGTGTTGTGCCCGCAGTTCAGCAATCAGTGTTGTGCCCGCAGTCCAGCAATCAGTGTTGTGCCCGCAGTCCAGCAATCAGTGTTGTGCCCGCAGTCCAGCATTCAGTGTTGTGCCCGCAGTCCAGCAATCAGTGTTGTGCCCGCAGACCAGCAATCAGTGTTGTGCCCGCAGTTAATCATTCAGTGTTCTGCCCGCAGTCCAGCAATCAGTGTTGTGCCCGCAGTCCAGCAATCAGTGTTGTGCCCGCAGGCCAGCAATCAGTGTTGTGCCCCCAGTCCAGCAGTCAGTGTTGTGCCCCCAGTCCAGCAGTCAGTGTTGTGCCCCCAGTCCAGCATTCAGTGTTGTGCCCGCAGTCCTGCAATCAGTGTTGTGCTCGCAGTCAAGCAATCAGTGTTGTGCCCGCAGTCCAGCAATCAGTGTTGTGCCCGCAGTCCAGCAATCAGTATTGTTGTGTCCGCAGCCCAGAAATAAGTGTTGTGCCCGCAGCCCAGCAATCAGTGTTGGGCCCGCAGTCCAGCAATCAGTGTTGTGCCCACAGTCCAGCAATCAGTGTTGTGCCCGCAGTCCAGCAATCAGTGTTGTGCCTGCAGTCCAGCAATCAGTGTTGTGTCCACAGGCCAGCAATCAGTGTTATGCCCCCAGTCTAGCAGTCAGTATTGTGCCCCCAGTCCAGCAATCAGTATTGTGCCCGCAGTTCGGCTATCAGTGTTGTGCCCGCAGTCCAGTAATCAGTGTTGTGCATGCAATTCAACAATCAGTGTTGTGCTGCAGTCCAGCAATAAGTGTTGTGCCGCAGTCCAGTAGTCAGTATTGTGCCCCCAGTCCAGCAATCAGTATTGTGTGCCCTCAGTCCAGCAATAAGTGTTGTGCCATCAGACCAGCAATCATTTTTGTGCCCGCAGTCGAGCTATCAGTGTTGTGCCTGCAGTCCAGCAATCAGTATTGTTGTGCCTGCAGTCCAGCAATCATTGTTGTGCCCGCAGTCCGGCAGTCAGTGTTGTGCCCCCAGTCCAGCATTCAGTATTGTTGTGCCCGCAGTCCAGCAATCAGTGGTGTGCACGCAAACCAGCATTCATTGTTGTGCCCGCAGTCCAGCTATCAGTGTTGTGCCCACAGTCCAGCAATCAGTGTTGTGCCCGCAGTCCAGCAATCAGTGTTGTGCCCCCAGTCCAGCAATCAGTGTTGTGTCCCCAGTCCAGCAATCAGTGTTGGGCACACAGTCCAGCATTCAGTATTGTTGTGCCCGCAGTCCAGCAATCAGTGGTGTGCACGCAGACCAGCATTCATTGTTGTGCCCGCAGTCCAGCTATCAGTGTTGTGCCTGCAGTCCAGCAATCAGTGTTGTGCCCACAGTCCAGCAATCAGTGTTGTGCCCCCAGTCCAGCAATCAGTGTTGTGCCCCCAGTCCAGCAATCAGTGTTGTGCATGCAGTCCAGCAAACACTGCAGTCTAGCAATCAGTGTTGTGCCCAAAGTCCAGCAATCAGTGTTGTGCCCGTAGTCCAGCAATCAGTTATGTGCCCGCAGTCCAGCAATCAGTGTTGTGCCCGCAGTCCAGCATTCAGTGTTATGCCCGCAGTCCAGCAATCAGTGTTGTGGCCGCAGTCTAGCAATCAGTGTTGTGCCCGCAGTCCTGCAATCAGTGTTGTGCCAGCAGTCCAGCAATTAGTGTTGTGCCCGCAGTTCAGCAATCAGTGTTGTACCTGCAGTCCAGCAATCAGTGTTGTGCCCCCTGTCCAGCAGTCAGTGTTGTGGCCGCAGGCCAGCAATCAGTGTTGTGCCCCCAGTCCAGCAGTCAGTGTTGTGCCCCCAGTCCAGCAGTCAGTGTTGTGCCCCCAGTCCAGCAGTCAGTGTTGTGCCCGCAGTCCAGTAATCAGTGTTGTGCCCGCAGTCCAGCTATCAGTGTTGTGCCCGCAGTCCAGCAATCAGTGTTGTGCCCGCAGTCCAGCAATCAGAGTTGTGCCCGCTGTCCAGCAATCAGTGTTGTGCCCGCAGTACAGCAATCAGTGTTGTGCCTGTAGTCCAGCAATCAATATTGTTGTGCCCACAGTCCAGCAATAAGTGTTGTGCCCGCAGTCCAGCAATCAGGGTTGTGCCCACAGTCCAGCAATCAGTATTGTTGTGCCCGCAGTCCAGAAATAAGTGTTGTGCCTGCTGTCCAGCAATCAGTGTTCTGCCCGCAGTCCAGCAATCAGTGTTGTGCCCGCAGTCCAGCAATCAGTATTGTTGTGCCCGCAGTCCAGCAATAAGTGTTGTGCCAGCAGTCCAGCAATCAATCAGTGTTGTGCTGCAGTCCAGCAATCAGTGTTGTGCCTCCAGTCCAGCAATCAGTGTTGTGTCCGCAGTCCAGCAATCAGTGTTGTGCCCGCAGTCCAGCATTCAGTGTTATGCCCGCAGTCCAGCAATCAGTGTTGTGCCCGCAGTACAGCAGTGTTGTACCCGCAGTCCAGCAATCAGTGTTGTGCCCGCAGTCCAGCAATCAGTGTTGTGCCCGCAGTCCAGCATTCAGTGTTATGCCCGCAGTCCAGCAATCAGTGTTGTGCCCGCAGACCAGCAATCAGTGTTGTGCCCGCAGTTCATCATTCAGTGTTCTGCCCGCAGTCCAGCAATCAGTGTTGTGCCCGCAGTCCAGCAATCAGTGTTGTGCCCACAGGCCAGCAATCAGTGTTGTGCCCCCAGTCCAGCAGTCAGTGTTGTGCCCCCAGTCCAGCAGTCAGTGTTGTGCCCCCAGTCCAGCATTCAGTGTTGTGCCCGCAGTCCTGCAATCAGTGTTGTGCTCACAGTCAAGCAATCAGTGTTGGGCCCGCAGTCCAACAATCAGTGTTGTGCCCGCTGTCCAGCAATCAGTGTTGTAACTGCAGTCCAGCAATCAGTGTTGTGCCCGCAGTCCAGCAATCAGTATTGTTGTGTCCGCAGCCCAGAAATAAGTGTTGTGCCCGCAGCCCAGCAATCAGTGTTGGGCCCGCAGTCCAGCAATCAGTGTTGTGCCCACAGTCCAGCAATCAGTGTTGTGCCCGCAGTCCAGCAATCAGTGTTGTGCCTGCAGTCCAGCAATCAGTGTTGTGTCCGCAGGCCAGCAATCAGTGTTATGCCCCCAGTCTAGCAGTCAGTATTGTGCCCCCAGTCTAGCAATCAGTATTGTGCCCGCAGTTCGGCTATCAGTGTTGTGCCCGCAGTCCAGTAATCAGTGTTGTGCATGCAATTCAACAATCAGTGTTGTGCCTGCAGTCCAGCAATAAGTGTTGTGCCGCAGTCCAGTAGTCAGTATTGTGCCCCCAGTCCAGCAATCAGTATTGTGTGCCCTCAGTCCAGCAATAAGTGTTGTGCCATCAGACCAGCAATCATTGTTGTGCCCGCAGTCGAGCTATCAGTGTTGTGCCTGCAGTCCAGCAATCAGTATTGTTGTGCCTGCAGTCCAGCAATCATTGTTGTGCCCGCAGTCCGGCAGTCAGTGTTGTGCCCCCAGTCCAGCATTCAGTATTGTTGTGCCCTCAGTCCAGCAATCAGTGGTGTGCACGCAAACCAGCATTCATTGTTGTGCCCGCAGTCCAGCTATCAGTGTTGTGCCCGCAGTCCAGCAATCAGTGTTGTGCCCGCAGTCCAGCAATCAGTGTTGTGCCCCCAGTCCAGCAATCAGTGATGTGCCCCCAGTCCAGCAATCAGTGTTGTGCACACAGTCCAGCATTCAGTATTGTTGTGCCCGCAGTCCAGCAATCAGTGGTGTGCACGCAGACCAGCATTCATTGTTGTGCCCGCAGTCCAGCTATCAGTGTTGTGCCCGCAGTCCAGCAATCAGTGTTGTGCCCACAGTCCAGCAATCAGTGTTGTGCCCCCAGTCCAGCAATCAGTGTTGTGCCCCCAGTCCAGCAATCAGTGTTGTGCACGCAGTCCAGCAAACACTGCAGTCTAGCAATCAGTGTTGTGCCCGTAGTCCAGCAATCATTTATGTGCCCGCAGTCCAGAATCAGTATTGTTGTGCCCGTAGTCCAGCAATCAGTGTGGTGCCTGCAGTCCAGTAATCAATCAGTGTTGTGCCCCCAGTCCAGCAATCAGTGTTGTGCCCCCAGTCCAGCAATCAGTGTTGTGTCCACAGACCAGCAATAAGTGTTGTGCCCGCAGTCCAGCAATCAGTGTTGTGCCAGCAGTCCAGCTATCAGTGTTGTGCCCACAGTCCAGCATTCAGTGTTCTGCCTGCAGTCCAGCAATGAGTGTTGTGCCCGCCATCCAGCAATCAGTATTGTTGTGCCCACAGTCCAGTAATCAGTGTTGTGCCCCCAGTCCAGCAGTCAGTGTTGTGCCCCCAGTCCAGCAGTCAGTGTTGTGCCCCCAGTCCAGCAGTCAGTGTTGTGCCCGCAGTCCAGTAATCAGTGTTGTGCCCGCAGTCCAGCTATCAGTGTTGTGCCCGCAGTCCAGCAATCAGTGTTGTGCCCGCAGTCCAGCAATCAGAGTTGTGCCCGCTGTCCAGCAATCAGTGTTGTGCCCGCAGTACAGCAATCAGTGTTGTGCCTGTAGTCCAGCAATCAATATTGTTGTGCCCACAGTCCAGCAATAAGTGTTGTGCCCGCAGTCCAGCAATCAGGGTTGTGCCCACAGTCCAGCAATCAGTATTGTTGTGCCCGCAGTCCAGAAATAAGTGTTGTGCCTGCTGTCCAGCAATCAGTGTTCTGCCCGCAGTCCAGCAATCAGTGTTGTGCCCGCAGTCCAGCAATCAGTATTGTTGTGCCCGCAGTCCAGCAATAAGTGTTGTGCCAGCAGTCCAGCAATCAATCAGTGTTGTGCTGCAGTCCAGCAATCAGTGTTGTGCCTCCAGTCCAGCAATCAGTGTTGTGTCCGCAGTCCAGCAATCAGTGTTGTGCCCGCAGTCCAGCATTCAGTGTTATGCCCGCAGTCCAGCAATCAGTGTTGTGCCCGCAGTACAGCAGTGTTGTACCCGCAGTCCAGCAATCAGTGTTGTGCCCGCAGTCCAGCAATCAGTGTTGTGCCCGCAGTCCAGCATTCAGTGTTATGCCCGCAGTCCAGCAATCAGTGTTGTGCCCGCAGACCAGCAATCAGTGTTGTGCCCGCAGTTCATCATTCAGTGTTCTGCCCGCAGTCCAGCAATCAGTGTTGTGCCCGCAGTCCAGCAATCAGTGTTGTGCCCGCAGGCCAGCAATCAGTGTTGTGCCCCCAGTCCAGCAGTCAGTGTTGTGCCCCCAGTCCAGCAGTCAGTGTTGTGCCCCCAGTCCAGCATTCAGTGTTGTGCCCGCAGTCCTGCAATCAGTGTTGTGCTCACAGTCAAGCAATCAGTGTTGGGCCCGCAGTCCAACAATCAGTGTTGTGCCCGCTGTCCAGCAATCAGTGTTGTAACTGCAGTCCAGCAATCAGTGTTGTGCCCGCAGTCCAGCAATCAGTATTGTTGTGTCCGCAGCCCAGAAATAAGTGTTGTGCCCGCAGCCCAGCAATCAGTGTTGGGCCCGCAGTCCAGCAATCAGTGTTGTGCCCACAGTCCAGCAATCAGTGTTGTGCCCGCAGTCCAGCAATCAGTGTTGTGCCTGCAGTCCAGCAATCAGTGTTGTGTCCGCAGGCCAGCAATCAGTGTTATGCCCCCAGTCTAGCAGTCAGTATTGTGCCCCCAGTCTAGCAATCAGTATTGTGCCCGCAGTTCGGCTATCAGTGTTGTGCCCGCAGTCCAGTAATCAGTGTTGTGCATGCAATTCAACAATCAGTGTTGTGCCTGCAGTCCAGCAATAAGTGTTGTGCCGCAGTCCAGTAGTCAGTATTGTGCCCCCAGTCCAGCAATCAGTATTGTGTGCCCTCAGTCCAGCAATAAGTGTTGTGCCATCAGACCAGCAATCATTGTTGTGCCCGCAGTCGAGCTATCAGTGTTGTGCCTGCAGTCCAGCAATCAGTATTGTTGTGCCTGCAGTCCAGCAATCATTGTTGTGCCCGCAGTCCGGCAGTCAGTGTTGTGCCCCCAGTCCAGCATTCAGTATTGTTGTGCCCGCAGTCCAGCAATCAGTGGTGTGCACGCAAACCAGCATTCATTGTTGTGCCCGCAGTCCAGCTATCAGTGTTGTGCCCGCAGTCCAGCAATCAGTGTTGTGCCCGCAGTCCAGCAATCAGTGTTGTGCCCCCAGTCCAGCAATCAGTGATGTGCCCCCAGTCCAGCAATCAGTGTTGTGCACACAGTCCAGCATTCAGTATTGTTGTGCCCGCAGTCCAGCAATCAGTGGTGTGCACGCAGACCAGCATTCATTGTTGTGCCCGCAGTCCAGCTATCAGTGTTGTGCCCGCAGTCCAGCAATCAGTGTTGTGCCCACAGTCCAGCAATCAGTGTTGTGCCCCCAGTCCAGCAATCAGTGTTGTGCCCCCAGTCCAGCAATCAGTGTTGTGCACGCAGTCCAGCAAACACTGCAGTCTAGCAATCAGTGTTGTGCCCGTAGTCCAGCAATCATTTATGTGCCCGCAGTCCAGAATCAGTATTGTTGTGCCCGTAGTCCAGCAATCAGTGTGGTGCCTGCAGTCCAGTAATCAATCAGTGTTGTGCCCCCAGTCCAGCAATCAGTGTTGTGCCCCCAGTCCAGCAATCAGTGTTGTGTCCACAGACCAGCAATAAGTGTTGTGCCCGCAGTCCAGCAATCAGTGTTGTGCCAGCAGTCCAGCTATCAGTGTTGTGCCCACAGTCCAGCATTCAGTGTTCTGCCTGCAGTCCAGCAATGAGTGTTGTGCCCGCCATCCAGCAATCAGTATTGTTGTGCCCACAGTCCAGTAATCAGTGTTGTGCCTGCAGTCCAGTAATCAATCAGTGTTGTGTCCGCAGTACAGCAATCAGTGTTGTGACCCCAGTCCAGCAATCAGTGTTGTGTCCACAGTCCAGCAACAAGTGCTGTGCCCGAAGTCCAGCAATCAGTGTTGTGCCAGCAGTCCTGCTATCAGTGTTGTGCCCGCAGTCCAGCAATCAGTGTTGTGCCCCTAGTCCAGCAATCAGTGTTGTGTCCGCAGTCCAGCAATAAGTGTTGTGCCCGCAGTCCAGCAATCAGTGTTGTGCCAGCAGTCCAGCTATCAGTGTTGCTGTGCCCGCAGTCCAGCAATCAGTGTTGTGCCGCAGTCCAGCATTCAGTGTTCTGCCCACAGTCCAGCAATCAGTGTTGTGCCAGCAGTCCAGCAATCAGTGTTGTGCCAGCAGTCCAGCAATCAGTGTTGTGGCCGCAGGCCAGCAATCAGTGTTGTGCCCCCAGTCCAGCAGTCAGTGTTGTGCCCCCAGTCCAGCAGTCAGTGTTGTGCCCCCAGTCCAGCAATCAGTGTTGTGCCCGCAATCCAACAATCAGTGTTGTGCCCGCAGTCCAGCTATCAGTGTTGTGCCCGCAGTCCAGCAATCAGTGTTGTGCCCGCAGTCCAGCAATCAGAGTTGTGCCCGCAGTCCAGCAATCAGTGTTGTGCCCGCAGTACAGCAATCAGTGTTGTGCCTGTAGTCCAGCAATCAATATTGTTGTGCCCACAGTCCAGCAATAAGTGTTGTGCCCGCAGTCCAGCAATCAGGGTTGTGCCCACAGTCCAGCAATCAGTATTGTTGTGCCCGCAGTCCAGAAATAAGTGTTGTGCCTGCTGTCCAGCAATCAGTGTTCTGCCCGCAGTCCAGCAATCAGTGTTGTGCCCGCAGTCCAGCAATCAGTATTGTTGTGCTCGCAGTCCAGCAATAAGTGTTGTGCCAGCAGTCCAGCAATCAATCAGGGTTGTGCTGCAGTCCAGCAATCAGTGTTTTGCCCCCAGTCCAGCAATCAGTGTTGTGTCCGCAGTCCAGCAATAAGTGTTGTTCTCGCAGTCCAGCAATCAGTGTTGTGCCAGCAGTCCAGCTATCAGTGTTGTGCCCGCAGTCCAGCAATCAGTGTTGTGCCCGCAGTCCAGCAATCAGTGTTGTGCCCCTAGTCCAGTAATCAGTGTTGTGTCCGCAGTCCAGCAATCAGTGTTGTGCCCGCAGTTCAGCAATCAGTGTTGTGCCCGCAGTACAGCAGTGTTGTACCCGCAGTCCAGCAATCAGTGTTGTGCCCGCAGTCCAGCAATCAGTGTTGTGCCCGCAGTCCAGCATTCAGTGTTAAGCCCGCAGTCCAGCAATCAGTGTTGTGCCCGCAGACCAGCAATCAGTGTTGTGCCCGCAGTTCATCATTCATTGTTCTGCCCGCAGTCCAGCAATCAGTGTTGTGCGCGCAGTCCAGCAATCAGTGTTGTGCCCGCAGGCCAGCAATCAGTGTTGTGCCCCCAGTCCAGCAGTCAGTGTTGTGCCCCCAGTCCAGCAGTCAGTGTTGGGCCCCAAGTCCAGCATTCAGTGTTGTGCCCGCAGTCCAGCAATCAGTGTTGTGCTCGCAGTGAAGCAATCAGTGTTGTGCCTGCAGTCCAACAATCAGTGTTGTGCCCGCTGTCCAGCAATAAGTGTTGTAACTGCAGTCCAGCAATCAGTGTTGTGCCCGCAGTCCAGCAATCAGTATTGTTGTGTCCGCAGCCCAGAAATAAGTGTTGTGCCCGCAGCCCAGCAATCAGTGTTGGGCCCGCAGTCCAGCAATCAGTGTTGTGCCCACAGTCCAGCAATCAGTGTTGTGCCCGCAGTCCAGCAATCAGTGTTGTGCCTGC
Source organism: Taudactylus pleione (assembly GCA_031769625.1). Classification (NCBI taxonomy): domain Eukaryota; kingdom Metazoa; phylum Chordata; class Amphibia; order Anura; family Myobatrachidae; genus Taudactylus; species Taudactylus pleione. The sequence goes on from JAUIMM010000188.1 coordinate 16,049,329, forward strand.
AGTCCAGCAATCAGTGTTGTGTTCGCAGGCCAGCAATCAGTGTTATGCCCCCAGTCTAGCAGTCAGTATTGTGCCCCCAGTCCAGCAATCAGTATTGTGCCCGCAGTTCGGCTATCAGTGTTGTGCCCGCAGTCCAGTAATCAGTGTTTTGCATGCAATTCAACAATCAGTGTTGTGCCTGCAGTCCAGCAATAAGTGTTGTGCCGCAGTCCAGTAGTCAGTATTGTGCCCCCAGTCCAGCAATCAGTATTGTGTGCCCTCAGTCCAGCAATAAGTGTTGTGCCATCAGACCAGCAATCATTGTTGTGCCCGCAGTCGAGCTATCAGTGTTGTGCCTGCAGTCCAGCAATCATTGTTGTGCCCGCAGTCCGGCAGTCAGTGTTGTGCCCCCAGTCCAGCATTCAGTATTGTTGTGCCCGCAGGCCAGCAATCAGTGTTGTGCCCCCAGTCCAGCAGTCTGTGTTGTGCCCCCAGTCCAGCAGTCAGTGTTGTGCCCCCAGTCCAGCATTCAGTGTTGTGCCCGCAGTCCTGCAATCAGTGTTGTGCCTGCAGTCCAGCAATCAGTATTGTTGTGCCTGCAGTCCAGCAATCATTGTTGTGCCCGCAGTCCGGCAGTCAGTGTTGTGCCCCCAGTCCAGCATTCAGTATTGTTGTGCCCGCAGTCCAGCAATCAGTGGTGTGCACGCAAACCAGCATTCATTGTTGTGCCCGCAGTCCAGCTATCAGTGTTTTGCCCGCAGTCCAGCAATCAGTGTTGTGCCCGCAGTCCAGCAATCAGTGTTGTGCCCCCAGTCCAGCAATCAGTGTTGTGCCCCCAGTCCAGCAATCAGTGTTGGGCACACAGTCCAGCATTCAGTATTGTTGTGCCCGCAGTCCAGCAATCAGTGGTGTGCACGCAGACCAGCATTCATTGTTGTGCCCGCAGTCCAGCTATCAGTGTTGTGCCCGCAGTCCAGCAATCAGTGTTGTGCCCACAGTCCAGCAATCAGTGTTGTGCCCCAGTCCAGCAATCAGTGTTGTGCCCCCAGTCCAGCAATCAGTGTTGTGCACGCAGTCCAGCAAACACTGCAGTCTAGCAATCAGTGTTGTGCCCGTAGTCCAGCAATCAGTTATGTGCCCGTAGTCCAGCAATCAGTTATGTGCCCGCAGTCCAGCAATCCGTGTTGTGCCCGCAGTCCAGCATTCAGTGTTATGCCCGCAGTCCAGCAATCAGTGGTGTGCACGCAGACCAGCATTCATTGTTGTGCCCGCAGTCCAGCTATCAGTGTTGTGCCCGCAGTCCAGCAATCAGTGTTGTGCCCACAGTCCAGCAATCAGTGTTGTGCCCCCAGTCCAGCAATCAGTGTTGTGCCCCCAGTCCAGCAATCAGTGTTGTGCACGCAGTCCAGCAAACACTGCAGTCTAGCAATCAGTGTTGTGCCCGTAGTCCAGCAATCAGTTATGTGCCCATAGTCCAGCAATCAGTTATGTGCCCGCAGTCCAGCAATCCGTGTTGTGCCCGCAGTCCAGCATTCAGTGTTATGCCCGCAGTCCAGCAATCAGTGTTGTGGCCGCAGTCTAGCAATCAGTGTTGTGCCCGCAGTCCTGCAATCAGTGTTGTGCCAGCAGTCCAGCAATTAGTGTTGTGCCCGCAGTTCAGCAATCAGTGTTGTACCTGCAGTCCAGCAATCAGTGTTGTGCCCCCTGTCCAGCAGTCAGTGTTGTGGCCGCAGGCCAGCAATCAGTGTTGTGCCCCCAGTCCAGCAGTCAGTGTTGTGCCCCCAGTCCAGCAGTCAGTGTTGTGCCCCCAGTCCAGCAGTCAGTGTTGTGCCCGCAGTCCAGAAATCAGTGTTGTGCCCGCAGTCCAGCTATCAGTGTTGTGCCCGCAGTCCAGCAATCAGTGTTGTGCCCGCAGTCCAGCAATCAGAGTTGTGCCCGCTGTCCAGCAATCAGTGTTGTGCCCGCAGTACAGCAATCAGTGTTGTGCCTGTAGTCCAGCAATCAATATTGTTGTGCCCACAGTCCAGCAATAAGTGTTGTGCCCGCAGTCCAGCAATCAGGGTTGTGCCCACAGTCCAGCAATCAGTATTGTTGTGCCCGCAGTCCAGAAATAAGTGTTGTGCCTGCTGTCCAGCAATCAGTGTTCTGCCCGCAGTCCAGCAATCAGTGTTGTGCCCGCAGTCCAGCAATCAGTATTGTTGTGCCCGCAGTCCAGCAATAAGTGTTGTGCCAGCAGTCCAGCAATCAATCAGTGTTGTGCTGCAGTCCAGCAATCAGTGTTGTGCCCCCAGTCCAGCAATCAGTGTTGTGTCCGCAGTCCAGCAATCAGTGTTGTGCCCGCAGTCCAGCATTCAGTGTTATGCCCGCAGTCCAGCAATCAGTGTTGTGCCCGCAGTACAGCAGTGTTGTACCCGCAGTCCAGCAATCAGTGTTGTGCCCGCAGTCCAGCAATCAGTGTTGTGCCCGCAGTCCAGCATTCAGTGTTATGCCCGCAGTCCAGCAATCAGTGTTGTGCCCGCAGACCAGCAATCAGTGTTGTGCCCGCAGTTCATCATTCAGTGTTCTGCCCGCAGTCCAGCAATCAGTGTTGTGCCCGCAGTCCAGCAATCAGTGTTGTGCCCGCAGGCCAGCAATCAGTGTTGTGCCCCCAGTCCAGCAGTCAGTGTTGTGCCCCCAGTCCAGCAGTCAGTGTTGTGCCCCCAGTCCAGCATTCAGTGTTGTGCCCGCAGTCCTGCAATCAGTGTTGTGCCCCCAGTCCAGCAATCAGTGTTGTGCACACAGTCCAGCATTCAGTATTGTTGTGCCCGCAGTCCAGCAATCAGTGGTGTGCACGCAGACCAGCTTTCATTGTTGTGCCCGCAGTCCAGCTATCAGTGTTGTGCCCGCAGTCCAGCAATCAGTGTTGTGCCCACAGTCCAGCAATCAGTGTTGTGCCCCCAGTCCAGCAATCAGTGTTGTGCCCCCAGTCCAGCAATCAGTGTTGTGCACGCAGTCCAGCAAACACTGCAGTCTAGCAATCAGTGTTGTGCCCAAAGTCCAGCAATCAGTGTTGTGCCCGTAGTCCAGCAATCAGTTATGTGCCCGCAGTCCAGAATCAGTATTGTTGTGCCCGTAGTCCAGCAATCAGTGTGGTGCCTGCAGTCCAGTAATCAATCAGTGTTGTGCCCCCAGTCCAGCAATCAGTGTTGTGCCCCCAGTCCAGCAATCAGTGTTGTGTCCACAGACCAGCAATAAGTGTTGTGCCCGCAGTCCAGCAATCAGTGTTGTGCCAGCAGTACAGCTATCAGTGTTGTGCCCACAGTCCAGCATTCAGTGTTCTGCCTGCAGTCCAGCAATGAGTGTTTTGCCCACCATCCAGCAATCAGTATTGTTGTGCCCACAGTCCAGTAATCAGTGTTGTGCCTGCAGTCCAGTAATCAATCAGTGTTGTGCCCGCAGTCCAGCAATCAGTGTTGTGACCCCAGTCCAGCAATCAGTGTTGTGTCCACAGTTCAGCAACAAGTGCTGTGCCCGCAGTCCAGCAATCAGTGTTGTGCCAGCAGTCCTGCTATCAGTGTTGTGCCCGCAGTCCAGCAATCAGTGTTGTGCCCCTAGTCCAGCAATCAGTGTTGTGTCCGCAGTCCAGCAATAAGTGTTGTGCCCGCAGTCCAGCAATCAGTGTTGTGCCAGCAGTCCAGCTATCACTGTTGCTGTGCCCGCAGTCCAGCAATCAGTGTTGTGCCCGCAGTCCAGCATTCAGTGTTCTGCCCGCAGTCCAGCAATCAGTGTTGTGCCAGTAGTCCAGCAATCAGTGTTGTGCCAGCAGTCCAGCAATCAGTGTTGTGGCCGCAGGCCAGCAATCAGTGTTGTGCCCCCAGTCCAGCAGTCAGTGTTGTGCCCCCAGTCCAGCAGTCAGTGTTGTGCCCCCAGTCCAGCAGTCAGTGTTGTGCCCGCAGTCCAACAATCAGTGTTGTGCCCGCAGTCCAGCTATCAGTGTTGTGCCCGCAGTCCAGCAATCAGTGTTGTGCCCGCAGTCCAGCAATCAGAGTTGTGCCCGCAGTCCAGCAATCAGTGTTGTGCCCGCAGTACAGCAATCAGTGTTGTGCCTGTAGTCCAGCAATCAATATTGTTGTGCCCACAGTCCAGCAATAAGTGTTGTGCCCGCAGTCCAGCAATCAGGGTTGTGCCCACAGTCCAGCAATCAGTATTGTTGTGCCCGCAGTCCAGAAATAAGTGTTGTGCCTGCTGTCCAGCAATCAGTGTTCTGCATGCAGTCCAGCAATCAGTGTTGTGCCCGCAGTCCAGCAATCAGTATTGTTGTGCCCGCAGTCCAGCAATAAGTGTTGTGCCAGCAGTCCAGCAATCAATCAGGGTTGTGCTGCAGTCCAGCAATCAGTGTTTTGCCCCCAGTCCAGCAATCAGTGTTGTGTCCGCAGTCCAGCAATAAGTGTTGTTCTCGCAGTCCAGCAATCAGTGTTGTGCCAGCAGTCCAGCTATCAGTGTTGTGCCCGCAGTCCAGCAATCAGTGTTGTGCCCGCAGTCCAGCAATCAGTGTTGTGCCCCTAGTCCAGTAATCAGTGTTGTGTCCGCAGTCCAGCAATCAGTGTTGTGCCCGCAGTTCAGCAATCAGTGTTGTGCCCGCAGTACAGCAGTGTTGTACCCGCAGTCCAGCAATCAGTGTTGTGCCCGCAGTCCAGCAATCAGTGTTGTGCCCGCAGTCCAGCATTCAGTGTTGTGCCCGCAGTCCAGCAATCAGTGTTGTGCCCGCAGACCAGCAATCAGTGTTGTGCCCGCAGTTCATCATTCAGTGTTCTGCCCGCAGTCCAGCAATCAGTGTTGTGCGCGCAGTCCAGCAATCAGTGTTGTGCCCGCAGGCCAGCAATCAGTGTTGTGCCCCCAGTCCAGCAGTCAGTGTTGTGCCCCCAGTCCAGCAGTCAGTGTTGTGCCCCCAGTCCAGCATTCAGTGTTGTGCCCGCAGTCCAGCAATCAGTGTTGTGCTCGCAGTCAAGCAATCAGTGTTGTGCCCGCAGTCCAACAATCAGTGTTGTGCCCGCTGTCCAACAATAAGGGTTGTAACTGCAGTCCAGCAATCAGTGTTGTGCCCGCAGTCCAGCAATCAGTATTGTTGTGTCCGCAGCCCAGAAATAAGTGTTGTGCCCGCAGCCCAGCAATCAGTGTTGGGCCCGCAGTCCAGCAATCAGTGTTGTGCCCACAGTCCAGCAATCAGTGTTGTGCCCGCAGTCCAGCAATCAGTGTTGTGCCTGCAGTCCAGCAATCAGTGTTGTGTCCGCAGGCCAGCAATCAGTGTTATGCCCCCAGTCTAGCAGTCAGTATTGTGCCCCCAGTCCAGCAATCAGTATTGTGCCCGCAGTTCGGCTATCAGTGTTGTGCCCGCAGTCCAGTAATCAGTGTTGTGCATGCAATTCAACAATCAGTGTTGTGCCTGCAGTCCAGCAATAAGTGTTGTGCCGCAGTCCAGTAGTCAGTATTGTGCCCCCAGTCCAGCAATCAGTATTGTGTGCCCTCAGTCCAGCAATAAGTGTTGTGAAATCAGACCAGCAATCATTGTTGTGCCCTCAGTCGAGCTATCAGTGTTGTGCCTGCAGTCCAGCAATCAGTATTGTTGTGCCTGCAGTCCAGCAATCATTGTTGTGCCCGCAGTCCGGCAGTCAGTGTTGTGCCCCCAGTCCAGCATTCAGTATTGTTGTGCCCGCAGTCCAGCAATCAGTGGTGTGCACGCAAACCAGCATTCATTGTTGTGCCCGCAGTCCAGCTATTAGTGTTGTGCCCGCAGTCCAGCAATCAGTGTTGTGCCCACAGTCCAGCAATCAGTGTTGTGCCCCCAGTCCAGCAATCAGTGTTGTGCCCCCAGTCCAGCAATCAGTGTTGTGCACGCAGTCCAGCAAACACTGCAGTCTAGCAATCAGTGTTGTGCCCAAAGTCCAGCAATCAGTGTTGTGCCCGTAGTCCAGCAATCAGTTATGTGTCCGCAGTCCAGCAATCAGTGTTGTGCCCGCAGTCCAGCATTCAGTGTTATGCCCGCAGTCCAGCAATCAGTGTTGTGGCCGCAGTCTAGCAATCAGTGTTGTGCCCGCAGTCCTGCAATCAGTGTTGTGCCAGCAGTCCAGCAATTAGTGTTGTGCCCGCAGATCAGCAATCAGTGTTGTACCTGCAGTCCAGCAATCAGTGTTGTGCCCCCTGTCCAGCAGTCAGTGTTGTGGCTGCAGGCCTGCAATCAGTGTTGTGCCCGCAGGCCAGCAATCAGTATTGTGCCTGCAGTCCAGCAATCAGTGTTGTGCCCCCAGTCCAGCAATCAGTGTTGTGCCCACAGTCCAGCAATCAGTGTTGTGCCCCGAGTCCAGCAATCAGTGTTGTGCCCGCAGTCCAGGAATCAGTTTTGTACCTTCAGTCCAGCAATCAGTGTTGTGCCCCCAGTCAAGCAATCAGTGTTATGTCCGCAGTCCAGCAATCAGTGTTGTGCCTGCAATCCAGCAATCAGTGTTGTGCCCGCAGTCCAGCAATCAGTGTTGTGGCCTGCAGTCCAGCAATCAGTGTTGTGCCCGCGGTCCAGCAATCAGTGTTGTTGTGCCCGCTGTCCAGCAATTAGTGTTGTGCCCGCAGTCCTGCAATCAGTGTTGTACCTGCAGTCCAGCTATCAGTGTTGTGCCCCCAGTGCAGCAGGCAGTGTTGTGTACGCTGGCCAGCAATCAGTGGTGTACCCCCAGTCCAGCAGTCCGTATTGTGCCCCCAGTCCAGCAATCAGTATTGTGTGCCCGCTGTCCAGCAATAAGTGTTGTGCCCGCAGACCAGCAATCATTGTTGTGCCTGCAATCCAGCTATCAGTGTTGTGCCCGCAGTCCAGCAATCAGTGTTGTGCCCTCAGACCAACAATCAGTGTTGTGCCCGCAGTCCAGCAATCAGTGTTGTGTCAGCAGTCCAGCAATCAGTGTTGTGCCCTCAGTCCAGCATTCAGTGTTATGCCCACAGTCCAGCTATCAGTGTTGTGACTGCAGTCCAGCAATCAGTGTTGTGCCCGCAGTCCAGCAATCAGTGTTGTGCTGCCAGTCCAGCTATCAGTGTTGTGCCCGCAGTGCAGCAATCAGTGTTGTGCCTGCAGTCCAGCAATTAGTGTTGTGCCCGCAGTCCAGCAATCAGTGTTGTACCTGCAGTACTGCAATCAGTGTTGTGCCCCCAGTCCAGCAGTCAGTGGTGTGGCCGCAGGCCAGCAATCAGTGTTGTGTCCGCAGTCCAGCAATCAGTGTTGTGTCCGCAGGCCAGCAATCAGTATTCTTCCCCCAGTCCAGCAGTCAGTGTTGTGCCCCGAGTCCAGCAATCAGTGTTGTGCTCTCAGTCCAGCAATCAGTGTTGTGCCCGCAGTCCAGCAATCAGTGTTGTGCCCCGAAGCCCAGCTATCAGTGTTGTGCCCGCAGTCCAGCAATCAGTGTTGTACCCGCAGTTCAGCAATCAGTGTTGTACCCTCAGTCCAGCAATCAGTGTTGTGCCCGCAGTCCAGCAATCAGTGTTGTGCCCGCAGTCCAGTATTCAGTGTTCTGCCCGCAGTCCAGCAATTAGTGTTGTGCCCCCAGTCCAGCAGTCAGTGTTGTGCCCCCAGTCCAGCAGTCAGTGTTGTGCCCCCAGTCCTGCAATCAGTGTTGTGCCCGCAGTCCAGCAATTAGTGTTGTGCCCGCAGTTCAGCAATCAGTGTTGTACCTGCAGTCCAGCAATCAGTGTTGTGCCCCCTATCCAGCAGTCAGTGTTGTAGCCGCAGGCCTGCAATCAGTGTTGTGCCCGCAGGCCAGCAATCAGTATTGTGCCCCCAATCCAGCAATCAGTGTTGTGCCCCCAGTCCAGCAATCAGTGTTGTGCCCCCAGTCCAGCAATCAGTGTTGTGCCCCCAGTCCAGCAATCAGTGTTGTGCCCGCATTCCAGGAATCAGTTTTGTACCTTCAGTCCAGCAATCAGTGTTGTGCCCCCAGTCAAGCAATCAGTGTTGTGCCCGCAGTCCAGCAATCAGTGTTGTGCTCGCAGTCCAGCAATCAGTGTTGTGCCCGCAGTCCAGCAATCAGTGTTGTGGCCTGCAGTCCAGCAATCAGTGTTGTGCCTGCCGTCCAGCAATCAGTGTTGTGCCCGCTGTCCAGCAATTAGTGTTGTGCCCGCAGTCCAGCAATCAGTGTTGTACCTGCAGTCCAGAAATCAGTGTTGTGCCCCCAGTGCAGCAGGCAGTGTTGTGTCCGCAGGCCAGCAATCAGTGGTGTGCCCCCAGTCCAGCAGTCAGTATTGTGCCCCCAGTCCAGCAATCAGTATTGTGTGCCCGCTGTCCAGCAATAAGTGCTGTGCCCGCAGACCAGCAATCATTGTTGTGCCCGCAGTCCAGCTATCAGTGTTGTGACCGCAGTCCAGCAATCAGTGTTGTGCCCGCAGTCCAGCAATCAGTGTTGTGTCCACAGTCCAGCAATCAGTGTTGTGCCCGCAGTCCAGCAATCAGTGTTGTGCCCTCAGTAAAGCAATCAGTGTTATGCCCACAGTCCAGCTATAAGTGTTGTGCCGTCAGTCCAGCAATCAGTGTTGTGCTGCCAGTCCAGCTATCAGTGTTGTGGCTGCAGTCCAGCAATCAGTGTTGTGCCCGCAGTGCAGCAATCAGTGTTGTGCCCGCAGTCCAGCAATTAGTGTTGTGCCCGCAGTCCAGCAATCAGTGTTGTACCTGCAGTACTGCAATCAGTGTTGTGCCCCCAGTCCAGCAGTCAGTGTTGTGGCCGCAGGCCAGCAATCAGTGTTGTGTCCGCAGTTCAGCAATCAGTGTTGTGTCCGCAGTCCAGCAATCAGTATTCTTCCCCCAGTCCAGCAGTCAGTGTTGTGCCCCGAGTCCAGCAATCAGTGTTGTGCTCTCATTCCAGCAATCATTGTTGTGCCCGCAGTCCAGCTATCAGTGTTGTGCCCGCAGTTCAGCAATCAGTGTTGTGCCCACAGACCAACAATCAGTGTTGTGCCCGCAGTCCAGCAATCAGTGATGTGTCCGCTGTCCAGCAAATAGTGTTCTGCCCGCAGTCCAGCAATCAGTGTTGTGCCCTCAGTCCAGCATTCAGTGTTGTGCCCACAGTAAAGCTATCAGTGTTGTGGCTGCAGTCCAGCAATCAGTGTTGTGCCCACAGTGCAGCAATCAGTGTTGTGCCTGCAGTCCAGCAATTAGTGTTGTGCCCGCGGTCCAGCAATAAGAGTTGTACCTGCAGTACTGCAATCAGTGTTGTGCCCCCAGTCCAGCAGTCAGTGTTGTGGCCGCAGGCCAGCAATCAGTGTTGTGTCCGCAGTCCAGCAATCAGTGTTGTGTCCGCAGGCCAGCAATCAGTATTCTTCCCCCAGTCCTGCAGTCAGTGTTGTGCCCCCAGTCCAGCAATCAGTGTTGTGCTCTCAGTCCAGCAATCAGTGTTGTGCCCGCAGTCCAGCAATCAGTGTTGTGCCCGAAGACCAGCTATCAGTGTTGTGCCCGCAGTCCAGCAATCAGTGTTGTACCCGCAGTTCAGCAATCAGTGTTGTGCCCGAAGTCCAGCAATCAGTGTTGTGCCTTCAGTCCAGCAATAAGTATTGTACCCCCAGTCCAGCAATCAGTGTTGTGCCCGCAGCCCAGCAATCAGTGTTGTGCCCGCAGTCCAGCATTCAGTGTTCTGCCCGCAGTCCAGCAATCAGTGTTGTGCCCGCAGTCCAGCAATTAGTGTTGTGCCAGCAGTCCAGCAATCAGTGTTGTGGCCGCATTCCAGCAATCAGTGTTGTGCCCCCAGTCCAGCAGTCAGTGTTGTACCCCCAGTCCAGCAATCAATCAGTGTTGTGCCCGCAGTCCAGCAATCAGTTTTGTGCCCGCAGTCCAGCTATCATTGTTGTGCCCGCAGTCCAGCAATCAGTGTTGTGCCCGCAGTCCAACTATCAGTGTTGTGCCCACAGTCCAGCAATAAGTGTTGTGCCCGCAGTCCAGCTATCAGTGTTGTGCCCGCAGGCCAGCAATCAGTATTGTTGTGCCCACAGTCCAGCAATAAGTGTTGTGCCCACAGTCCAGCAATCAGTGTTGTGCCTGCAGTCCAGCTATCAGTGTTGTGCCCGCAGTCTAGCAATCAATCAGTGTTGTGCCCACAGTCCAGCAATCAGTGTTGTGCCCCCAGTCCATCAATCAGTGTTGTGTCCGCAGTCCAGCAATAAGTGTTGTGCCCGCAGTCCAGCAATCAGTGTTGTGCCAGCAGTCCAGCTATCAGTGTTGTGCCAGCAGTCCAGGAATAAGTATTGTGCCCTAGTCCAGCAATCAGTGTTGTGCCCGCGGTCCAGCAATCAGTATTGTGCCCGCGGTCCAGCAATCAGTGTTGTGCCCGCAGTCCAGCATTCAGTGTTGTGCCCGCAGTCCAGCAATCAGTGTTGTGGCCGCTGTCCAGCAATCAGTGTTGTACCCCCAGTCCAGCAGTCAGTATTGTGCCCCCAGTCCAGCAATCAGTATTGTACCCACAGTCCAGCAATCAGTGTTGTGCCCGCAGTCCAGCAATCAGTATTGTTGTGTCCGCAGCCCAGAAATAAGTGTTGTGCCCGCATCCCAGCAATCAGTGTTGGGCCCGCAGTCCAGCAATCAGTGTTGTGCCCGCAGTCCAGCAGTCAGTATTCTTGTGTCCGCAGCCCAGAAATAAGTGATGTGCCCGCAGCCCAGCAATCAGTGTTGGGCCCACAGTCCAGCAATCAGTGTTGTGCCCACAGTCCAGCAAACAGTACAGTTGTGCCCACAGTCCAGCAATAAGTGTTGTGCCCACAGTCCAGCAATCAGTGTTGTGCCCGCAGTCCAGCTATCAGTGTTGTGCCCGCAGTCCAGCAATCAGTGTTGTGCCCCCAGTCCAGCATTAAGTGTTGTGCCCGCAGTCCAGCAATCAGTGTTGTGCCAGCAGTCCAGCAATCAGTGTTATGCCCACAGTCCAGCAATCAGTGTTGTGTCCGCAGTCCAGCAATCAGTGTTGTGCCCGCAGTCCAGCAATCAGTGTTGTGTCCGCAGTACAGCAATCAGTGTTGTGCCCGCAGACCAGCAATCAGTGTTGTGCCCCTAGTCCAGCAATCGGTGTTGTGCCCGCAGTCCAGCAATCAATGTTGTGCCCGCAGTCCAGCAATAAGTGTTGTGCCCGCAGTCCAGCTATCAGTGTTGTGCCTGCAGTCCAGCAATCAGTATTGTTGTGCCCACAGTCAAGCAATAAGTATTGTGCCCGCAGTCCAGCAATCAGTGTTGTGCCCGCAGTCCAGCAATCAGTGTTGTGCGTGCAGTCCAGCAATCAGTATTGTAGTGCCCGCAGTGCAGCAATCAGTGTTATGCCCGCAGTCTAGGAATCAATCAGTGTTGTGCCCGCAGTCCAGCAATCAGTGTTTTGCCCCCAGTCCATCAATCAGTGTTGTGTCCACAGTCCAGCAATTAGTGTTGTGCCCGCAGTCCAGCAATCAGTGTTGTGCCAGCAGTCCAGCTATCAGTGTTGTGCCAGCAGTCCAGCAATCAGTGTTGTGACCACAGTCCAACAATCAGTGTTGTGCCGCTAGTCCAGCAATCAGTGTTGTGTCCGCAGTCCAGCAATAAGTGTTGTGCCCGCAGTCCAGCAATCAGTGTTGTGCCCGCGGTACGGCAATCAGTATTGTTGTACCCGCAGTCCAGCAATCGGTGTTGTGCCCGCAGTCCAGCAATCAGTGTTGTGCCCGCAGTCCAGCCATCAGTTTTGTTCCCACAGTCCAGCCATCAGTGTTGTGCACACAGTCCAGCTATCAGTGTTATGCCCGCATTCCTGCAATCAGTGTAGTGCCCGCAGTCCAGCAATCAGTGTTGTGCCCGCAGTCCAGCCATCAGTGTTGTGCCCGCAGTCCAGCCATCAGTGTTGTGCCCGCAGTCCAGCCATCAGTGTTGTGCACACAGTCCAGCAATCAGTGTTATGCCCGCAGTCCAGCAATCAGTGTTGTGCCCGCAGTCCAGCAATCAGTGTTTTGCCTGCAGTCCAGCAATCAGTGTTGTGTCTGCAGGCCAGCAATCAGTGTTGTGCCCCCAGTCCAGCAGTCAGTATTGTGCCCCCAGTCCAGCAATCAGTATTGTGCCCGCAGTCCGGCTATCAGTGTTGTGCCCGCAGTCCAGTAATCAGTGTTGTGCATGCAATTCAACAATCAGTGTTGTGCCCGCAGTCCAGCAATAAGTGTTGTGCCCCCAGTCCAGCAATCATTATTGTGAGCCCTCAGTCCAGCAATAAGTGTTGTGCCATCAGACCTGCAATCATTGTTGTGCCCGCAGTCGAGCTATCAGTGTTGTGCCCGCAGTCCAGCAATCAGTATTGTTGTGCCTGCAGTCCAGCAATAAGTGTTGTGCCCACAGTCCAGCAATCAGTGTTGTGCCCGCAGTCCAGCTATCAGTGTTGTGCCAGCAGTCCAGCAATCAGTGTTGTGCACCCAGTCCTGCAATCAGTGTTGTGCCCACAGTCCAGCAATCAGTGTTGTGCCCGCAGTCCAGCAATCAGTGTTGTGCCAGCAGTCCAGCTATCAGTGTTGTGCCCGCAGTCCAGCAATCAGTGTTGTGCCCGCAGTCCAGCAATCAGTGTTGTGCCCGCAGTCCAGCAATCAGTGTTGTGCCCGCAGTATAGCAATCAGTGTTGTGACCGCGGTACAGCAATCAGTGTTGTGCCCGCAGTCCAGCAATCAATGTTGTGCACCTAGTCAAGCAATCAGTGTTGTACCCGCAGTCCAGCAATCAGTGTTGTGCCCGCAGTCCAGCAATCAGTGTTGTGCCCGCAGTCCAGCAATCAGTGTTGTGCCCGCAGTCCAGCAATCAGAGTTGTGCCCGCAGTCCAGCATTCAGTGTTATGCCCGCAGTCCAGCAGTCAGTGTTGTGCCCCCAGTCCAGCATTCAGTATTGTTGTGCCCGCAGTCCAGCAATAAGTGGTGTGCCCGCAGACCAGCATTCATTGTTGTGCCCGCAGTCCAGCTATCAGTGTTGTGCCCGCAGTCCAGCAATCAGTGTTGTGCCTGCAGTCCAGCAATCAGTGTTGTGCCCCCAGTCCAGCAATCAGTGTTGTGCCCCCAGTCCAGCAATCAGTGAAGTGCACGCAGTCCAGCAAACACTGCAGTCTAATAATCAGTGTTGTGACCACAGTCCAGCAATCAGTGTTGTGCCCGCAGTCCAGCAATCAGTGTTGTGCCCGCAGTCCAGCATTCCGAGTTATGCCCGCAGTCCAGCAATCAGTGTTGTGGCCGCAGTCTAGCAATCAGAGTTGTGCTCGCAGTCCTGCAATCAGTGTTGTGCCCGCAGTCCAGCAATTAGTGTTGTGCCCGCAGTTCAGCAATCAGTGTTGTACCTGCAGTCCAGCAATCAGTGTTGTGCCTCCTGTCCAGCAGTAAGTGTTGTGGCCGCAGGCCTGCAATCAGTGTTGTGCCCGCAGGCCAGCAATCAGTATTGTGCCCCCAGTCCAGCAATCAGTGTTGTGCCCCCAGTCCAGCAATCAGTGTTGTGCCCACAGTCCAGCAATCAGTGTTGAGCCCCCAGTCCAGCAATCAGTGTTGTGCCCACAGTCCAGCAATCAGTGTTGTGCCCTCAGTATAGCAATCAGTGTTGTGCCCGCGGTACAGCAATCAGTGTTGTGCCCGCAGTCCAGCAATCAGTGTTGTGCCCCTAGTCAAACAATCAGTGTTGTGCCCGCAGTCCAGGAATCAGTTTTGTACCTTCAGTCCAGCAATCAGTGTTGTGCCCCCAGTCCTGCAATCAGTGTTGTGTCCGCAGTCCAGCAATCAGTGTTGTGCCCGCAATCCAGCAATCAGTGTTGTGCCCCCAGTCCAGCAATCAGTGTTGTGCCCCCAGTCCAGCAATCAGTGATGTGCACGCAGTCCAGCAAACACTGCAGTCTAATAATCACTGTTGTGACCACAGTCCAGCAATCAGTGTTGTGCCCGTAGTCCAGCAATCAGTGTTGTGCCCGCAGTCCAGCAATCAGTGTTGTGCCCGCAGTCCAGCAATCAGTGTTGTGCCCGCAGTCCAGCAATCAGTGTTGTGCCCGCAGTCCAGCAATCGGAGTTGTGCCCGCAGTCCAGCATTCAGTGTTATGCCCGCAGTCCAGCAGTCAGTGTTGTGCCCGCAGACCAGCATTCATTGTTGTGCCCGCAGTCCAGCAATAAGTGGTGTGCCCGCAGACCAGCATTCATTGTTGTGCCCGCAGTCCAGCTATCAGTGTTGTGCCCGCAGTCCAGCAATCAGTGTTGTGCCCGCAGTCCAGCAATCAGTGTTGTGCCCCCAGTCCAGCAATCAGTGTTGTGCCCCCAGTCCAGCAATCAGTGATGTGCACGCAGTCCAGCAAACACTGCAGTCTAATAATCAGTGTTGTGACCACAGTCCAGCAATCAGTGTTGTGCCCGCAGTCCAGCAATCAGTGTTGTGCCCGCAGTCCAGCATTCCGTGTTATGCCCGCAGTCCAGCAATCAGTGTTGTGGCCGCAGTCTAGCAATCAGAGTTGTGCTCGCAGTCCTGCAATCAGTGTTGTGCCCGCAGTCCAGCAATTAGTGTTGTGCCCGCAGTTCAGCAATCAGTGTTGTACCTGCAGTCCAGCAATCAGTGTTGTGCCTCCTGTCCAGCAGTAAGTGTTGTGGCCGCAGGCCTGCAATCAGTGTTGTGCCCGCAGGCCAGCAATCAGTATTGTGCCCCCAGTCCAGCAATCAGTGTTGTGCCCCCAGTCCAGCAATCAGTGTTGTGCCCACAGTCCAGCAATCAGTGTTGAGCCCCCAGTCCAGCAATCAGTGTTGTGCCCACAGTCCAGCAATCAGTGTTGTGCCCGCAGTATAGCAATCAGTGTTGTGCCCGCGGTACAGCAATCAGTGTTGTGCCCGCAGTCCAGCAATTAGTGTTGTGCCCCTAGTCAAGCAATCAGTGTTGTGCCCGCAGTCCAGGAATCAGTTTTGTACCTTCAGTCCAGCAATCAGTGTTGTGCCCCCAGTCCTGTAATCAGTGTTGTGTCCGCAGTCCAGCAATCAGTGTTGTGCCCGCAATCCAGCAATCAGTGTTGTGCCCCCAGTCCAGCAATCAGTGTTGTGCCCCCAGTCCAGCAATCAGTGATGTGCACGCAGTCCAGCAAACACTGCAGTCTAATAATCACTGTTGTGACCACAGTCCAGCAATCAGTGTTGTGCCCGTAGTCCAGCAATCAGTGTTGTGCCCGCAGTCCAGCAATCAGTGTTGTGCCCGCAGTCCAGCATTCCGTGTTATGCCCGCAGTCCAGCAATCAGTGTTGTGGCCGCAGTCTAGCAATCAGAGTTGTGCCCGCAGTCCTGCAATCAGTGTTGTGCCCGCAGTCCAGCAATTAGTGTTGTGCCTGCAGTTCAGCAATCAGTGTTGTACCTGCAGTCCAGCAATCAGTGTTGTGCCTCCTGTCCAGCAGTAAGTGTTGTGGCCGCAGGCCTGCAATCAGTGTTGTGCCCGCAGGCCAGCAATCAGTATTGTGCCCCCAGTCCAGCAATCAGTGTTGTGCCCCCAGTCCAGCAATCAGTGTTGTGCCCACAGTCCAGCAATCAGTGTTGAGCCCCCAGTCCAGCAATCAGTGTTGTGCCCACAGTCCAGCAATCAGTGTTGTGCCCGCAGTATAGCAATCAGTGTTGTGCCCGCGGTACAGCAATCAGTGTTGTGCCCCTAGTCAAGCAATCAGTGTTGTGCCCGCAGTCCAGGAATCAGTTTTGTACCTTCAGTCCAGCAATCAGTGTTGTGCCCCCAGTCCTGCAATCAGTGTTGTGTCCGCAGTCCAGCAATCAGTGTTGTGCCCGCAATCCAGCAATCAGTGTTGTGCCCGCAGTCCAGCAATCAGTGTTGTGGCCTGCAGTCCAGCAATCAGTGTTGTGCCCGCCGTCCAGCAATCAGTGTTGTGCCCGCTGTCTAGCAATTAGTGTTGTGCCCGCAGTCCAGCAATCAGTGTTGTACCTGCAGTCCAGCAATCAGTGTTGTGCCTCCAGTGCAGCAGTCAGTGTTGTGTCCGCAGGCCAGCAATCAGTGGTGTGCCCCCAGTCCAGCAATTAGTGTTGTGCCAGCAGTCCAGCAATCAGTGTTGTGGCCGCAGGCCAGCAATCAGTGTTGTGCCCCCAGTCCAGCAGTCAGTGTTGTGCCCCCAGTCCAGCAATCAATCAGTGTTGTGCCCGCAGTCCAGCAATCAGTTTTGTGCCCGCAGTCCAGCTATCATTGTTGTGCCCGCAGTCCAGCAATCAGTGTTGTGCCCGCAGTCCAACTATCAGTGTTGTGCCCACAGTCCAGCAATAAGTGTTGTGCCCGCAGTCCAGCTATCAGTGTTGTGCCCGCAGGCCAGCAATCAGTATTGTTGTGCCCACAGTCCAGCAATAAGTGTTGTGCCCACAGTCCAGCAATCAGTGTTGTGCCTGCAGTCCAGCTATCAGTGTTGTGCCCGCAGTCTAGCAATCAATCAGTGTTGTGCCCGCAGTCCAGCAATCAGTGTTGTGCCCCCAGTCCATCAATCAGTGTTGTGTCCGCAGTCCAGCAATAAGTGTTGTGCCCGCAGTCCAGCAATCAGTGTTGTGCCAGAAGTCCAGCTATCAGTGTTGTGCCAGCAGTCCAGCAATAAGTATTGTGCCCTAGTCCAGCAATCAGTGTTGTGCCCGCGGTCCAGCAATCAGTATTGTGCCCGCGGTCCAGCAATCAGTGTTGTGCCCGCAGTCCAGCATTCATTGTTGTGCCCGCAATCCAGCAATCAGTGTTGTGGCCGCTGTCCAGCAATCAGTGTTGTACCCCCAGTCCAGCAGTCAGTATTGTGCCCCCAGTCCAGCAATCAGTATTGTACCCACAGTCCAGCAATCAGTGTTGTGCCCGCAGTCCAGCAATCAGTATTGTTGTGTCCGCAGCCCAGAAATAAGTGTTGTGCCCGCATCCCAGCAATCAGTGTTGGGCCCGCAGTCCAGCAATCAGTGTTGTGCCCGCAGTCCAGCAATCAGTATTGTTGTGTCCGCAGCCCAGAAATAAGTGTTGTGCCCGCATCCCAGCAATCAGTGTTGGGCCCGCAGTCCAGCAATCAGTGTTGTGCCCGCAGTCCAGCAATCAGTATTGTTGTGTCCGCAGCCCAGAAATAAGTGATGTGCCCGCAGCCCAGGAATCAGTGTTGGGCCCGCAGTCCAGCAATCAGTGTTGTGCCCACAGTCCAGCAAACAGTACAGTTGTGCCCACAGTCCAGCAATAAGTGTTGTGCCCGCAGTCCAGCAATCAGTGTTGTGCCCGCAGTCCAGCTATCAGTGTTGTGCCCGCAGTCCAGCAATCAGTGTTGTGCCCCCAGTCCAGCATTAAGTGTTGTGCCCGCAGTCCAGCAATCAGTGTTGTGCCAGCAGTCCAGCAATCAGTGTTATGCCCACAGTCCAGCAATCAGTGTTGTGTCCGCAGTCCAGCAATCAGTGTTGTGCCCGCAGTCCAGCAATCAGTGTTGTGTCCGCAGTACAGCAATCAGTGTTGTGCCCGCAGACCAGCAATCAGTGTTGTGCCCCTAGTCCAGCAATCGGTGTTGTGCCCGCAGTCCAGCAATCAATGTTGTGCCCGCAGTCCAGCAATAAGTGTTGTGCCCGCAGTCCAGCTATCAGTGTTGTGCCTGCAGTCCAGCAATCAGTATTGTGCCCACAGTCAAGCAATAAGTATTGTGCCCGCAGTCCAGCAATCAGTGTTGTGCCCGCAGTCCAGCAATCAGTGTTGTGCGTGCAGTCCAGCAATCAGTATTGTAGTGCCCACAGTGCAGCAATCAGTGTTATGCCCGCAGTCTAGGAATCAATCAGTGTTGTGCCCGCAGTCCAGCAATCAGTGTTTTGCCCCCAGTCCATCAATCAGTGTTGTGTCCACAGTCCAGCAATTAGTGTTGTGCCCGCAGTCCAGCAATCAGTGTTGTGCCAGCAGTCCAGCTATCAGTGTTGTGCCAGCAGTCCAGCAATCAGTGTTGTGCCCACAGTCCAACAATCAGTGTTGTGCCGCTAGTCCAGCAATCAGTGTTGTGTCCGCAGTCCAGCAATAAGTGTTGTGCCCGCAGTCCAGCAATCAGTGTTGTGCCCGCGGTACGGCAATCAGTATTGTTGTACCCGCAGTCCAGCAATCGGTGTTGTGCCCGCAGTCCAGCAATCAGTGTTGTGCCCGCAGTCCAGCCATCAGTGTTGTTCCCACAGTCCAGCCATCAGTGTTGTGCACACAGTCCAGCAATCAGTGTTATGCCCACATTCCTGCAATCAGTGTAGTGCCCGCAGTCCAGCAATCAGTGTTGTGCCCGCAGTCCAGCCATCAGTGTTGTGCCCGCAGTCCAGCCATCAGTGTTGTGCCCGCAGTCCAGCCATCAGTGTTGTGCACACAGTCCAGCAATCAGTGTTATGCCCGCAGTCCAGCAATCAGTGTTGTGCCCGCAGTCCAGCAATCAGTGTTGTGCCTGCAGTCCAGCAATCAGTGTTGTGTCCGCAGGCCAGCAATCAGTGTTGTGCCCCCAGTCCAGCAGTCAGTATTGTGCCCCCAGTCCAGCAATCAGTATTGTGCCCGCAGTCCGGCTATCAGTGTTGTGCCCGCAGTCCAGTAATCAGTGTTGTGCATGCAATTCAACAATCAGTGTTGTGCCCGCAGTCCAGCAATAAGTGTTGTGCCCCCAGTCCAGCAATCATTATTGTGAGCCCTCAGTCCAGCAATAAGTGTTGTGCCATCAGACCTGCAATCATTGTTGTGCCCGCAGTCGAGCTATCAGTGTTGTGCCCGTAGTCCAGCAATCAGTATTGTTGTGCCTGCAGTCCAGCAATAAGTGTTGTGCCCACAGTCCAGCAATCAGTGTTGTGCCCGCAGTCCAGCTATCAGTGTTGTGCCAGCAGTCCAGCAATCAGTGTTGTGCACCCAGTCCTGCAATCAGTGTTGTGCCCACAGTCCAGCAATAAGTGTTGTGCCCGCAGTCCAGCAATCAGTGTTGTGCCAGCAGTCCAGCTATCAGTGTTGTGCCCGCAGTCCAGCAATCAGTGTTGTGCCCGCAGTCCAGCAATCAGTGTTGTGCCCCTAGTCTACAAATCAGTGTTGTGTCCGCAATCCAGCAATCAGTGTTGTGCCCACAGTCCAGCAATCAGTGTTGTGCCCGCAGTATAGCAATCAGTGTTGTGACCGCGGTACAGCAATCAGTGTTGTGCCCGCAGTCCAGCAATCAATGTTGTGCCCCTAGTCAAGCAATCAGTGTTGTACCCGCAGTCCAGCAATCAGTGTTGTGCCCGCAGTCCAGCAATCAGTGTTGTGCCCGCAGTCCAGCAATCAGTGTTGTGCCCGCAGTCCAGCAATCAGAGTTGTGCCCGCAGTCCAGCATTCAGTGTTATGCCCGCAGTCCAGCAGTCAGTGTTGTGCCCCCAGTCCAGCATTCAGTATTGTTGTGCCCGCAGTCCAGCAATAAGTGGTGTGCCCGCAGACCAGCATTCATTGTTGTGCCCGCAGTCCAGCTATCAATGTTGTGCCCGCAGTCCAGCAATCAGTGTTGTGCCCGCAGTCCAGCAATCAGTGTTGTGCCCCCAGTCCAGCAATCAGTGTTGTGCCCCCAGTCCAGCAATCAGTGATGTGCACGCAGTCCAGCAAACACTGCAGTCTAATAATCAGTGTTGTGACCACAGTCCAGCAATCAGTGTTGTGCCCGTAGTCAAGCAATCAGTGTTGTGCCCGCAGTCCAGCAATCAGTGTTGTGCCCGCAGTCCAGCATTCCGTGTTATGCCCGCAGTCCAGCAATCAGTGTTGTGGCCGCAGTCTAGCAATCAGAGTTGTGCTCGCAGTCCTGCAATCAGTGTTGTGCCCGCAGTCCAGCAATTAGTGTTGTGCCCGCAGTTCAGCAATCAGTGTTGTACCTGCAGTCCAGCAATCAGTGTTGTGCCTCCTGTCCAGCAGTAAGTGTTGTGGCCGCAGGCCTGCAATCAGTGTTGTGCCCGCAGGCCAGCAATCAGTATTGTGCCCCCAGTCCAGCAATCAGTGTTGTGCCCCCAGTCCAGCAATCAGTGTTGTGCCCACAGTCCAGCAATCAGTGTTGAGCCCCCAGTCCAGCAATCAGTGTTGTGCCCACAGTCCAGCAATCAGTGTTGTGCCCGCAGTATAGCAATCAGTGTTGTGCCCACGGTACAGCAATCAGTGTTGTGCCCGCAGTCCAGCAATCAGTGTTGTGCCCCTAGTCAAGCAATCAGTGTTGTGCCCGCAGTCCAGGAATCAGTTTTGTACCTTCAGTCCAGCAATCAGTGTTGTGCCCCCAGTCCTGCAATCAGTGTTGTGTCCGCAGTCCAGCAATCAGTGTTGTGCCCACAATCCAGCAATCAGTGTTGTGCCCCCAGTCCAGCAATCAGTGTTGTGCCCCCAGTCCAGCAATCAGTGATGTGCACGCAGTCCAGCAAACACTGCAGTCTAATAATCAGTGTTGTGACCACAGTCCAGCAATCAGTGTTGTGCCCGTAGTCCAGCAATCAGTGTTGTGCCCGCAGTCCAGCAATCAGTGTTGTGCCCGCAGTCCAGCATTCTGTGTTATGCCCGCAGTCCAGCAATCAGTGTTGTGGCCGCAGTCTAGCAATCAGAGTTGTGCCCGCAGTCCTGCAATCAGTGTTGTGCCCGCAGTCCAGCAATTAGTGTTGTGCCCGCAGTTCAGCAATCAGTGTTGTACCTGCAGTCCAGTAATCAGTGTTGTGCCTCCTGTCCAGCAGTAAGTGTTGTGGCCGCAGGCCTGCAATCAGTGTTGTGCCCGCAGGCCAGCAATCAGTATTGTGCCCCCAGTCCAGCAATCAGTGTTGTGCCCCCAGTCCAGCAATCAGTGTTGTGCCCACAGTCCAGCAATCAGTGTTGAGCCCCCAGTCCAGCAATCAGTGTTGTGCCCACAGTCCAGCAATCAGTGTTGTGCCCGCAGTATAGCAATCAGTGTTGTGCCCGTGGTACAGCAATCAGTGTTGTGCCCGCAGTCCAGCAATCAGTGTTGTGCCCCTAGTCAAGCAATCAGTGTTGTGCCCGCAGTCCAGGAATCAGTTTTGTACCTTCAGTCCAGCAATCAGTGTTGTGCCCCCAGTCCTGCAATCAGTGTTGTGTCCGCAGTCCAGCAATCAGTGTTGTGCCCGCAATCCAGCAATCAGTGTTGTGCCCGCAGTCCAGCAATCAGTGTTGTGGCCTGCAGTCCAGCAATCAGTGTTGTGCCCGCCGTCCAGCAATCAGTGTTGTGTCTGCAGTCCAGCAATCAGTGTTGTACCTGCAGTCCAGCAATCAGTGTTGTGCCTCCAGTGCAGCAGTCAGTGTTGTGTCCGCAGGCCAGCAATCAGTGGTGTGCCCCCAGTCCAGCAGTCAGTATTGTGCCCCTAGTCCAGCAATCAGTATTGTGTGCCCGCTGTCCAGCAATAAGTGTTGTGCCCGCAGATCAGCAATCATTGTTGTGCCCGCAGTCCAGCTATCAGTGTTGTGCCCGCAGTCCAGCAATCAGTGTTGTGCCCACAGACCAAGAATCAGTTTTGTGCCTGCAGTCCAGCAATCAGTGTTGTGTCCGCAGTCCAGCAATCAGTGTTGTGCCCGCAGTCAAGCAATCAGTGTTGTGACCTCAGTCCAGCATTCAGTGTTATGCCCACAGTCCAGCTATCAGTGTTGTGGCTGCAGTCCAGCAATCAGTGTTGTGCCTGCAGTCCAGCAATCAGTGTTGTGCTGCCAGTCCAGCTATCAGTGTTGTGGCTGCAGTCCAGCAATCAGTGTTGTGCCCGCAGTGCATCAATCAGTGTTGTGCCCGCAGTGCAGCAATCAGTGTTGTGCCTGCAGTCCAGCAATTAGTGTTGTGCCTGCAGTCCAGCAATCAGTGTTGTACCTGCAGTCCTGCAATCAGTGTTGTGCCCCCAGTCCAGCAGTCAGTGTTGTGGTCGCAGGCCAGCAATCAGTTTTGTGTCCGCAGTCCAGCAATCAGTGTTGTGTCCGCAGGCCAGCAATCAGTATTCTTCCCCCAGTCCAGCAGTCAGTGTTGTGCCCCGAGTCCAGCAATCAGTGTTGTGCTCTCTGTCCAGCAATCAGTGTTGTGCCCGCAGTCCAGCAATCAGTGTTGTGTCCGAAGACCAGCTATCAGTGTTGTGCCCGCAGACCAGCAATCAGTGTTCTACCCGCAGTTCAGCAATCAGTGTTGTGCCCGAAGTCCAGCAATCAGTGTTGTGCCCGCAGTCCAGCAATCGGTGTTGTGCCCTCAGTCCAGCATTCAGTGTTATGCCCACAGTCCAGCTATCAGTGTTGTGGCTGCAGTCCAGCAATCAGTGTTGTGCCCGCAGTCCAGCAATCAGTGTTGTGCTGCCAGTCCAGCTATCAGTGTTGTGGCTGCAGTCCAGCAATCAGTGTTGTGCCCGCAGTGCAGCAATCAGTGTTGTGCCCGCAGTCCAGCAATTAGTGTTGTGCCCGCAGTCCAGCAATCAGTGTTTTCCCTGCAGTCCTGCAATCAGTGTTGTGCCCCCAGTCCAGCAGTCAGTGTTGTGGCCGCAGGCCAGCAATCAGTGTTGTGTCCGCAGTCCAGCAATCAGTGTTGTGTCCGCAGGCCAGCAATCAGTATTCTTCCCCCAGTCCAGCAGTCAGTGTTGTACCCCCAGTCCAGCAATCAGTGTTGTGCCCTCAGTCCAGCAATCAGTGTTGTGCCCGCAGTCCAGCAATCAGTTTTGTGCCCGAAGACCAGCTATCAGTGTTGTGCCCGCAGTCCAGCAATCAGTGTTGTACCCGCAGTCCAGCAATCAGTGTTGTGCCCGAAGTCCAGCAATCAGTGTTGTGCCCGAACTCCAGCAATCAGTGTTGTGCCCCCTGTCCAGCAATCAGTGTTGTGTCCGCAGTCCAGCAATCAGTGTTGTGCCCTCAGTCCAGCAATCAGTGTTGTGCCCCCAGTCCAGCAATCAGTGTTGTGTCCGCAGTCCAGCAATCATTGTTGTGCCCTCAGTCCAGCAATCAGTGTTGTGCCCGCAGTCCAGCAATTAGTGTTGTGCCCACAGTCTAGCAATCAGTGTTGTGCCCGCAGTCTAGCAATCAGTTTTGTGCCCTCAGTCCAGCAATCAGTGTTGTGTCCGCAGTCCAGCAATCAGTGTTGTGCCATCAGTCCAGCAATCAGTGGGCATATTATTAAGCACAGCTGTCTGACATGGTTACATAGAATGGGGGAAATAAGACACCAAGTTCCATTTTTCTTAAATTCCAGCATCTATCACTCCGGTAATGTCCAATTCTAATACATACAGATACAATTCCTGTAAGTAAAGTGTACAATACATACTGTATACATGTTAGTGAACTTTTTGGGATACGTTCAATATACTGGCGCAGGGGATGCTGGTGCAGAGAATACTGGTGCCAGAGTCCCAACACCTGTCAGAATCCCAGCGACCGGCATCCCAAAGGTAAGTAGAGGGTTTGGGGGAGGGTTAGGGTTATGCACTAGGGGGAGGGTTAGGAACTAAGGGGGGTGGGTTAGGTTTAGGGTGCGGGGAGAGGGAGGACAGGTTTAGGCACTAGAGGGGGGTTAGGGTCAGGCACTGGGAAGGAAGGGTTAGAGTAGGGAGAGGGTTAGAGTTAGGGTTAGGCACTAAGGAGAAGAATTATGTTTAGGGTGCAGGGAGGGAATTAGGCACTAGGGGGGGAAGGTTAGGGTCAGGCATCAGGGAGGGAGGGTTAGGTGTAGGGTACGGGGAGGTTAGGTTTAGGCACTAGGGGGGAAGATTAGGGTCAGGTATCAGGGAGGGAGGGTTAGGTGTAGGGTACGGGGAGGTTAGGTTTAGGCACTAGGGGGGGAAGGTTAGGGTCAGGCATCAGGGAGGGAGGGTTAGGTGTAGGGTACGGGGAGGTTAGGTTTAGGCACTAGGGGGGGAAGGTTAGGGTCAGGCATCAGGGAGGGAGGGTTAGGTGTAGGGTATGGGGAGGTTAGGTTTAGGCACTAGGGGGGGAAGGTTAGGGTCAGGCATCAGGGAGGGAGGGTTAGGTGTAGGGTACGGGGAGGTTAGGTTTAGGCACTAGGGGGGGAAGATTAGGGTAAGGCATCAGGGAGGGAGGGTTAGGTGTAGGGTACGGGGAGGTTAGGTTTAGGCACTAGGGGGGGAAGGTTAGGGTCAGGCACCGGGGAGGGAGGGTTAGGGTAGGTAGAGGGTTAAAATACTGACCAACAAGTGTCGGTATTCTAACCCTGTTGGGATGCCGGCATGGGATTCTGACCATGGGGATTTCTACATTTCTTACCCATCCCAATTTTTTATGTTCACCTCATATTATTCCACAGTTTAACCGCCTTTACAGAAAAGAATCCTTTGCAAAAAAATAACGCGGCGGATGCGTCCCAAAGAAAAACTCCACTCCCCCCAAACAGCCCTCGTTCTCCACTTTAATATTACTCCCAAAAGCAATGAAGCAGGTCCATTCAGTCCACTGAGGCATCCAGGGATCTTTGCAATGGGGGACCCTATTTTATGTTATGGAAGGGGGACCCCACTGTGTCCTCTGCTATACCATTATCCTCCCGGCTGGTTCAGCCTGGTTCTGTTTATTAGAAAATAGGGGGAACCCCATGCCATTTGACCCCTATTTTCCAGTACCAGACCAGCCTCAGAGGCCCAGGACTGGTTATGGATTTGAAGGGGGGCACACTTTTTTTTACATTTTTAACTTTTTTATTAATTTCAGCAGAATGAAGCCTGCGCAGATCAGGGTGATCTCTGCAGTGCTTCACCCAAATTCATTTCCCACGGGCAGGTATATTATTTGGGTGGGTTTCCTGGCAGTTTTACTGAGGTTTTCAAAAAACCCCGCTACATAAATCAGGGGTTTTTATGCTATTCTTTCTATGGTCTAAAACATTGATGTTGCTTTGATATTCAAATCTGTTGTATTCTATTCTGAAGTTTGCTTTCTCTATGGTTTTGTGACAGTTTTGGCCTTAGTAAATTGGTGGATAGCAAAACTGCCACCAAACCGCCAGGATTTATAACCTAGGACTTAGTAAATATGGCCTAAATACACTGTAACTGGCTCCGCCACCGCCCCTCCATACTTGCCCTGTGCCGGCACTGTAGGCTTCTCATTTTATGGTCTGTCCCCTCCCTGTCACTGTGATCGGAGCCGTCGGAGCATATAGACTCTTCTCATCTGTCGCAACTGTCGAGCATGGAAGGGGAGGAGCTTATGGAGAAGTGTATTGAGATTCGTCAGAATGGGTGTGGCTGTTGGAGCATGTTGTTTGTAAAATGCGTTGCATGGTTTTGAGGCTAGGCTAATTTTGTCCAGATTATTTTACCTGGGTGTACAGTATACAGTATATTGTCGACATATGTCTCTGCAACAGTTTACTTGTGTTTACTTAAATTACAAGCCTGAAATTGAACTTTGGGGATGGCGTGAATCAAAAGTCCTAGCCATTTTGTTTGGACATGGATGTTTAACAGTTTCTCAAATTCCCCTATATTCACTAGCTCTAATAGGAAGCAGCTCTCTTCTGAGAAATCCCACAAACAATATATAGTATAAGTGAAATATGTACAATACTGTACGTTGATCCTCTTAGTTGAGTAAATTTTCAACGTGGTTCTTTCCTTTCCTTCAGACACCACCAGACACTCTGTCCCGGTCATATATGTAACATACATTACATGTGAATAAAAAAACATATGACAATGTGTAGAACAGTCTATAGATTAAACTTAGACATTTCAACTAGAATCATAGTTGCCGACATTCAGCTCCCTCCTTCCGGGAGGGAGCTGAATGCCTGCACACAGCGGGGGGGCATGGCCAGGCACTGACTCCACATGTGACAGCACGATTGCGTCATCGTGTCCCCGCCCCCTCTTCACAATGCCGGAAAACAAAAGGCATTGTGAAGCAGGGGGCGGAGCCACAATGACGTGATTTAGCGCAAATCACGTCATCGGGCCCACAGCGGGGGTTTCTAGCTGTAATTGGGAGGGGGGGCTTGCCTGCCTTTCTGGGGGGTCGAGAGCGGCACCCGATATTCATGAGGCTCCCGACCAAATCGGGAGGGTAGGCGAGCCTGACTTGAATGCAGAAATGATGATGGTCTGTAGAAGAAGCGTACCCAAACAAACTCATTTTAGAAGGTAATGACATGTATATCAAGGTTTCTTTCTTATGGCAATATATAGCAAACATACGCCTCCTGCTTCACCAACAATCCCCTCCTCATATATATATCCCGATGGTAACAAATGGGCGTACACCACTCATGATTAGTGTAGGAAAAAACATTGTATTGTATATATTATACTTATACTAGAGATGTGCGTCGACCCCCGTGTTTTGGTTTTGGATCTGTATTTCCTCTGGTTTTGGATCTGGTTTTAGATCTTTTTCCTTGGTGTTTTGTTTTTGGATCTGTATTGTTTCCAAAAAATGATATAAACAGCTAAAACCACATAATTTGTGCCTGTTTTTGTTCCTACAGTATTATCAACCTTAATAACAATGATTTTCAGGTATTTCTAGGCATTTTTAATCACCTCACAGCTCACCAGGGTCAGAACTATGGGAGACAATGGAGGCGTCTGCCGTCGGGCTCCAGCTATGAAGGGGCACCTCCTCCATTGTCCACAATATATTCACCCCACGTAGGGCTGTAACTATGAACCCAGAGCATACCGTCACAGCCGCCCAATACATGGCACCTCTTCCCGGCACCTGAGAAGCCATCATACACTAGTGAAGAGCTCCATGTCAGACCATCAGCTGCCGCCTTCGCCTACCTATAGTCTGTCTGCATACAAATTGCTACATTACAGTGTCAGCAGCTGTGACGGAGGGGGCACCAAATTATAACTTGCCCTCCCACCCGCTCTTATGTGGGATATTAAAAAGGACATGTACAGTTTAACAAACCAAGGGTCTGATTCAGACCCGTTCGCTAAGCTGCGGACGCACGCTATGGGCAATTATCGCACATTTGTGCATGCGTCAAAGTACGCATGCGTGAACCAGTCACTGTGGCTGGGAATCGTGCGCTCGTAGTACACAGCCTGGACGCTATTTTGAGTGACAGTGCCATTGTGGGTGGTAACAGGGGAAGGTGATTTTGAACGGGGGAGTGGTGGTGCAAACGCAGGCATGTCTGGCCGTGAAAACAGAGTTTTATGGGTGTGCATAATTAGCAAAGATGCTTCATTGTACACGTCACTTGGTTGTTTTTCAGCCTGCAGTGATCGCAGTGCTTGTGGTGGTGTAAGATCTACCTCAAGCGCTGTGTGCAGCTCCGATGGCTCTCGATGGTTCCGATTGTACATACAGTACATTTCCTGGAGATGACGTGTGTTAAAAGAGAAAGTGGGCGTCTTTATACCACAGTGCGTTCACTCAGCCATCGCTCTCTAAGACATAGAGGGCGTTCATTCACCAGACAGTGCGATCACGGCATTTGCATACCCGGCCCCTTTTAGCTGCACGAGAGCGCAGCTTAGTGTCCGGGTCTGAATGAGCTCCCAAGCACTTTAGCGACTAGGACTGACACTTTCGTGGCTGGAATCCTTGGTTTGTATGGGCCCCCATAAAACATTATTTGGAAGGACTACCTTCAATTATTAAGGTGGAGGTTGATGATGATGGTGTTGGTGGTGGAGATTGCATGTGCTAGTCCAAACTGCTGATACCTGATATTGGACTGCTTGTTATTAATTTACAAATTATTATAATTTTGTTAAACAAATTGCATGAACTCACTGCAAATGACATAACAGGTAGAAGGTGCTTAGATGGTTAACGTCCCTTCCTCTGCTAACTTTGGCTTTACAAATAGAACAGATGCCTTCACAACTGTTGTCAGAATTCAGATTAAAATAATTCCACACCCAAGACGTGGCTTTTCTGGCTTTCTTTTTATCATGAGCAAGAACTGCTGCCACTGTTGGCTGATTTACGCAAACAACATCCTCATTATCAACATCCTTATCGGCGTCAGATAGGACACAAATTTCCCCCTCATTTTCCTTTTGCACTTCCTTCACACTATCATCCTCATTTTCTATTATTTCACCATCTAATACTAGCACAGCCATCATGGCATTAGAGATCCTCTGTGAAACTGGGTGACAGCTGTTATACTTCCTCTCTCAAAGGACTGTTTAATAGTCAATTGTTTTTTTTTTAAATTACTGCTAGTAGTAGTCTTCTTGGTCCCTTTCTGGGATGAAGATCCACCCCCAGCAGCAGCAACAGGCGTAGCACTCAAGGATCCTTCTGAGGAATCATGGATAGGAAAGAAATCAGTCATGCTTATGAAATTGGATGCAGCAGGACTACTTCCGATCACAAATAAGGATGTTGATGATGATGCAGGTGTTGGTGGTGGAGATTGCAAGCACTTGGATCCAAATAGAAGGGAGCAGCTAGGTGACACTGGACTGATTGTTGTTTGGTTTTTTTGTCCCCCAAAGTTTCAGAATTTGAAAAACCCTTTTCAATTTGATGAATGTGCTGCAAGTGACATAACAGGGAGGAGGTTCCTAGATGGTTAAGGTCCTTACCTCTACTCACTGTTACATGACAATGGTTACAAATGGCTTGGCAAAGGTTGTCCTGATTTGGGTGGAAATAATTCCACACATAACAAGTGGATTATTTGGTCCTTTGCCCAGGTATGGCAGCAAAGGGATTTTTCCCACCATGGGCTGTTGCCTGATTTACAGTTTTTACACAAACATCCTCGGCATGAACATCCTTATCATCCTTGTTATTATCGCCAACTACGTAAATTTCCTCCTCATCCTCCTGTTGCAATTCCACAGACGCATTCTCGATTTCTACATCAGCATGTTGACTTGTGCTGCTCATCCCCACAATTGCACAGGGCACCCAAATGGTGGAAGGACGATTCTCATCAAGTACAGTATTAGAAAGGTGAGGCTCACACATGGCAACCGCAGACACACTTAGATTCTCTTCGGGGATCTGTGACTTTTCAGAGACAAATTAAAAAAATTTTGTACTCTCCTACAAGCAGAAGGGCTTAAATCATCACAACTAGAACCACCAGTCATAAATAAAGGCCAAGGCTTTAGCCTTTCCTTGCCACTTTGTGTAGTGAATGGCATATTGCCAATTTTTTATTTCTGTAAAGCTGACTTAGCTTTAGATTTTATTTTCTTTAACAGGGTAAAACTAATTTTTTTACATGGCCTGACTTAAGCCCTGGTGCATAGGCCTTTATAGATGATGTTGATGGCCTTGCATCATCATCATGACCACTGCCGGCAGCTACAAAACTGGTATGTGGATCCTGCTCTCCTGTCTTGTGACTGTCCTCCATACTCACTGCGGTCTTACAGCAGTGTCAGCAAGCAATTATAGTGCAGCTACGTCACGTCTAATGCACACAACCTCACACAGAAAAATAATATATATTTTTTTCACACTGGGGGGTGAGAGCACCCCTAAATGAGGCAGCAGCCCCTTGATAAATGACACAGGCAGCACAGCACCCCTGCACACCTATGTTGCTGATAAGTGTGGCTAAAGCACACACACAGAAAAAATTGTTGGGTGAAGAGCACCCCTGAAAGAGGCAGCAGCTCCTTGAAAAATGAGACACAGGCAGCACAGCACCACTGCACACCTACGTTGCTGATAAGTGTGGCTAACATGCACACACAAAAATGTTTTTATTTTTTTCACATTGGGGGTGCAGTTAAGACGCACACACAAAAAATAGTTTTAATTTTTTTCACACTGGGGGGGAAGCACACCTGAACGAGGCAGCAGCCCCTTGATAAATGAGGCACAGGCAGCACAGCATCCCTGCGCACCTACGTTGCTGATATAAGTGTTGCTAACACGCACACACAAAAATAGTTTTTATATTTTTCACACTGTGGGGTGAAGAGCACCCCTGAAAGAGGCAGCAGCCCCTTGATAAATGACACTGACAGCACCCCTGCGCATCTACGTTGCTGATAAGTGTGGCTAACATGCACACACACACACAGAATTTTTTTTTTCCACACTGGGGGTGAACAGCACCCCTGATGGACAGAGCACCCCCTGGACAACACAGCAGCATAGCCAGCCAGCCAATATGGACAACAGCCAGCCCCTATGGACAGGACAACAGCCAGCCAGTCCCTATATGGACAACAGCCAGCCCCTATGGACAACAGCCAGCCAGCCCCTATGGACAACAGCCAGGCAGCCCCTATGAAGTGGACAGGACAACAGCCAGCCAGTCCCTATATATAGACAACAGCCAGCTATGGACATAAGCAACCAGCCCCTGAGTGACAATGACAACAGTAGCCAGCCCCTATGCACAGCATCAGCAACAGCACATTCACAATTACAAAGCCCCCTTTGTCTTCGCTCTCCTCAGCCAGAATAAAAAGTGGCGGCGATCGCAGAGACCTTTTATACAATCCAAAACCTGCAAGAATTCAACAGTGGGATGATGACATTTTGCCTCGTTTTGAGATCCATGTCAAGTAGGAGAACCCGAGCCGGCTCGGATCTGACTCAACATCTAGTGTAAGTTAGAGATGAGCGGGTTTGGATTCCAGAGATCCGTACCCGCTCATCTCTAACTTATACTATATATTGTTTTTTGGAGTCTTTATAGCGCCTTGAGGTTTAAGATAATTCATTTACTGGTATATATAGGTACACTGTTACGTTTACAGATTACGTTATATTATTAATCCACGTAATGAGCTGCAGATAGCGACAGAACAAAAATCTATGCCCAGGTCAAAAGGGAATGAATAACACTTTCACGTATGGAAATATTTTATTATGTATATGCTTTCTTAATATTGATCTATTTGATATTCAGATGTTATAATTGTTATGCGTTACTGATTAATACGGAAATTATACAATGGCTGCAGATTGTGATGAAACTTATTGGCTGCCGCATACTTTAAAGAAGATAACTGTTAGAAAATATATTTTATGTAACATTTGATTGTTTTCTTCTGTGAGATGTTTATTTCAGGAGTCATGAAAGAGAGAGAGAGAGAGGCGTAAGATGCCACTCCCTGGGCAGGATGTACTAAAGTTGCGGTGACCATTCCGTCAGTCACCGCAACCTTACTAATCGCATATGTACTAACATATGCGATTAGTATCGCAAGAGACAGCTGTTGCGATAAGAGCTGCCCTTTGCGATCCAGCCAATGCTGGGTGACGGGGTCTCTGTGGGACCCCGCCCCCTCCGAGGCTCGGGAGCATCCTGCTGGTCACATGTGCAGGAAGCCCCGGGATCCTCCTCCTCCTCCCTGTACCCGGAAGATTAGGAGGAGGAGGAGACGGAGGACCCAGGAGAAGCGCGGGCCGGTGACCATGGACAGCAGGTGAGTGGGGGCCAGCGCTGGGCGACGGTGGGGCGGCGGTGAAGTGTCGGGAGCGGTAAGAAGCCCATAGGCTTCTATAGGGTAATGCCAGGTTTTTCTGGCGTTACCCTCCGCAGCAAACAAAGGGTGGGTGGGGCTTAGTACATATGGAAATGCAGTAAAAACCCTGAAAACAGGGTTTTTACAGCATTTTTCCTTTAGTACATCCCGCCCCCTGTCCGCTACCTGCGTTATGACAGGTGACTAGCCAACGTCGGAGAACCAGGTAGCAGAGGAGTCTGGAATGGCAATAAGGGCAATGCGCACACTGATGATACCAGGCTCAAAGCTGCAGATTCTAAGTATCACCGCTCCATGTGCTGCTAAGCATTCTGCTGTTTATCTTTGCATATTGATAGCGCTGAAGCTGCATTTATTTACATGCACACAATGCAGCCAATTTGCGTGGAACTCTGAATCAGCCCCTTTGTGGGGGAACAGGAGGACGTGGAGTCCAGCAATGTCTACTTCTATGTCGTTACTCCTTCCAGATGCAGCACGTCAGGGAACCTGCTGAACCTCGCGGGCGCATACCCTCCGATAAGCAAACTTGGGGGATTGGATGTAATTAGTGATATTACATCGAAAACTGAATTTTCTTTTGAGATTTTCCGTTCAATAGGATCATTGTTTTTTAAGCTTCGCAGTTAAACTTCCCGAGATCACATTCCTGAATTACAGCCGGCTTAGGTAGTTCTGAATATTTATGCGAACACAGGTCAGTGCCGACATGATTCCTCCAAGATGTATTAATGTGCGATGCAACATCTGCTGCATTGATTTGACAATATCAGCTATTCATTGCCGGTGAGGACAAAATGTTCTGCATTCAGCTTAGTAAGTATCTGGTAAAACACACTTAATGGATTGCTATGTCAGTGTTTGCTGTTAAAATTAATGTCAAAAGCTGTCAGATGGAGACACTTAACTTTGAAGATGGTGTCACACATTTGTATTGCTTTTGGAATAATAGGCAGTTAAAAAACATCAGCATGTCTGCATGGGTACACAAAATATTTGCTGAATAAAGATTCTTTGGAGACAGTATATTTACTAACCGCATGTTA
The DNA here is from genome assembly GCA_031769625.1 of Taudactylus pleione. NCBI lineage: Eukaryota > Metazoa > Chordata > Amphibia > Anura > Myobatrachidae > Taudactylus > Taudactylus pleione. The sequence goes on from JAUIMM010000188.1 coordinate 16,081,683, forward strand.
TGGGGACGTGCAGTGCATTCACAGTATTAACGCACACATGCCGATGCTTCTCTGGCCAGAAGCCTGCACTTGTTACTAGGACTGTGGTAGTCCACTCCTGCTCGGGAGCAACCACAAACAGCCCCAATGGGGACCAACAGTTGATGGTGGGGTTTCCAGGGGAGGCGACTCTAATAGTTCTAGGAGCGGTTGAAGGTCTGGGAAAATTCATTAATAAACCCCTGTAACATCTGTTTTTTTCCCCACCAGGAAACAATGCAAAAGATCATTTTGATAAATTGCAAGTCCAAAACAAATACAAGTTTCTAAACATTCTTCCCCTTAGAAGCTGTATGTTCAGGGTCTTACAGTATGTCTGAGAGCTCTGTTATTTGGGAGATTCATCCACCTGCACTTTCAATCATCCATCTGTGTGCGTATGCGTTATCGGGCACCTGCACGGTCAGTAATTTATTTTCCCAGCCGCACGCGGCGCATATCCACATTTCCACTTGCGTCCGAACAAGACCCACTATTTAGTTTCATTCCATCCCCTCCTGAGTCGATTTGTGGGCTAATAGGGCTCATATATCAACAATCAATTGGGCCAATTCAGCCTTTTGCTGATGATTTCGTGGCAACGTATGATAATGATCAGCCGTTTTGCCGACAGTTTTGGTGACAAAAACAATCCATGTGAGTAGTTTAATGACAGTGGCAAATGTAGGATTTCCAGAGGGGGGTTTCCAAATGCTTAATTTTAGAGTGAGTGTGGCCAGTCCTGCCTTCTGTCTGCAGTGTCAGGTGCACTACTTGACTCTCCTGTCTGGACACAGCCCAGCTGCACAGTAGTCTGTCATTAAGGGAGACTTGCTTTGATAGGATTCTGTCTCTGTTAAATTCCAGTCAGCCCAGAGCTCCATGCCAGTGATAGAAGTTCCTTCGCACTTCCGGTTCCTGTCTCCTGCATGTCAGTTTGAGTTCCTGAAACAGTCTAGCTGTGTTTTGTTTGGGCTGTTTATTCCATCCAGGCGGCTCCACCTGCATCTCATCCACACGTGCTGCTTGTACCATCTGGGCAGCACGGAGCGCTTCTTACCCCAGAAGCATCTGTCATCACCTGGTAACTAGTGTCATCCCGGCGACACTGGTAGCAGCTCTGCATTCCAGGTGCACTATTAAGCACACCGTCGCCAATGTCATCCCGGCGGCACTGGTAGCCATTCTGCGTTCCAGGTGCACAACTTAGCACACCGTCGCCAGTGTCATCATGGCGACACTGGTAGCAGCTCTGCATTCCAGGTGCGCTATTAAGCACACTATCGCCAGTGTCGTCCCGGCGGCACTGGTAGCAGCCTCCAACCCTGCTCTAACAGCCCCAAGGCTGCTCCACATCACCAGTCCCTTGGCCTCGACTATAAAGGCCACAACCAGCCCTCAAGGCTGCTCCTACAGCTCACAGGCCGCATCACATATTCTACACTTGGCCACAACTAGTTAATTGGCAGCAGTCCTCCGCAACTCTTGTTCGATTAACCACCCTATCCATAACAATTGGGCTCTATAGCAGTGCATCTCTAACAGTGCATGTTTTCCAGATCTTCTAGTTGGTGCAGAGGTTATTTATTACTGGCTGATACATGTTAAAAGATCCACAGGTGGTGCTAATTATTTCATTTGTGATACTGAGAAGAACATTCAGCACTAGTAACAATCTATTATATTACTATTTCTATTGTGGTCATAGAGTGGGCTGGGGAGAGGGCAGACGGAAACCCCCCCTGCTTTTGCCTATTAATGATGTATAGGCACTTTCACGATTCCTTGATCCGACCTTTGGCGGAAATGATCGGCGAATCGCTGGAAAATATCGTTAATGTATGGACACATATTGGTATATTGGAGAATCATTAAATGGGAGAAAATAATGTGGAACTGGGAATTTTTTAGTTTTTTGTGATTGTTGGTGTTCGGAAACTTTTTCTTTTTTTACTAGGGGCATTGCAAACAATTTAGGAAAAACCAGCTGAACTATAGTTTTAAAGTAGAAACAAAGCATAAAGTTTATGTACATTCATCCAGCCGCTCGTTATATTAGCATATATACAAGGTTTCTATCTGTAATAATCTTTTTTTTTCTTTCTATGTGATCCTTTATTCACAGAGAAGTGGTTAATAATAGAACCTTTCCAATGTGTTTTTGCAGCTTTTGCTAATATACAAGGTGTTATGATTTAAGCACCAGCCCCCTGGTTCCTGTCCCTATTCATGCCTGAAAGGAGCTCTGACAATTGTGAAGTGACCGTCATTTATAGCAGATTTACGTCTCCGCACTCTGAAGAATACGTTCCCTGCAGTCTGTACTCATCACCGTGGTGATAGGTGAAGTGGGTCTGTGTTCTGCTGTTTTCTGAAGGCATTATTTAGTTTTCTATGAGAAGACGCGGGGGGCATATTGACCACATACAGGGCTCTCTATTCCGCACAATAATGGCCTTTCGTAATTATATTATAGATTTTTTTTCTTATGTAACAGTGCTCACTTTCTCTTAGCTTATCATAGAGTGATGATTTGGAACCAATGTATGTTATAGTCATATAATGTTGAGATAAAATCTATGCATGTAATGAAATGTCTTTTTCGATTTAAAAACAACTTATTTTCTTATTTCTTTTTTTTCAATTTTATGGGTATTATTTACTAAGTAGAAACACACAAAGGAAACTCTCTAGCGCCTGTTTTCGCCTGCAATTTAATATTTACCTGCAGCAGTTAGACAAAACTGATAGTCAATGGACGTGGATGAAATGCATTGCTACCTGTGAAACAACGATTTGAAGTGTCCAGGTGTAAGAGGGGGTGCGGTGCCTGCTGCCATGCAGGTGTACTCCCGTATCTTACCTCGCGTCGCACCCTCTCAGCTTCAGGCCATATGTTCAACAGATGGTCCTTGAATTCCAAACTGGACACGGACACCACTACCTAGGAGGAAGGAGATGATGGGCTCTATTTATTAACATTTTAAAAAAAAAAAAAAAGTGAAAAAGGCTGTTTTGTATTTTCACACCCTTTTCACATTATTTTAGTATCACCTATAGTTATTACAGGGCAATTGGAGTAGAATTTTACGAATTCTGGAGGTGGCATTATCCAGGGTCTCCCCCGGTTACCGGATTACTGCTCTGCTCTAACAGGCAGAGCAGAGCCCGGAGCCGGCCCCAGTGATCAGCTGTGTGGACTAAACAGAGCACACGCTGATCTCTGCTAAAAATAAGAAAACAAAAATAGTAAAAAACTTACCTGAGTCCAGGGACCGGTGATCGGGGCTCTCGTGATGTCCTCCCTCTGGTCAGCTGGTCTCCCAGCCTGTACTGGTGCCTGGTCGTCACCTGACCGGGTCCCAGTGCAGTATGGGATGCCAGCTGACCGGAGCCATGGAGGACATCACCTGAGCACCTATAACTGCAGGTAAGTGTAATTAAGGAAGGGGAGGTCGGGGGGGGGGCTTAGTGCCAGGAAACAGTGCTTATTGACGGTTGGTCGGCGCATGCGTCGGCACTTGTCACGGTATTTTTTGTGATAAATACCGTGATAAGTGTGCTGAGGGGATTCGCAGGGACAGAGCTTTATCGCAAGCACTTTCCCTGCAAGGGATTTGTATTAAATCTCTGTGATATTGCCTGAATTCGCAATGCGAATTCAGTCGGTTATATCACACTGCAGTCTGCATTACAAATGCGGAATGTAGTAAATAGAGCCCGATGTGAGAACTGTCCTTCCTCACGTTGATCGACACGCCCTACCGGACCGAGGAATAGATTTGCGTTTTAAGTGAAATTCATCACTGGCACTTTTAGCCTCAGATCTTTCATCTATAGATACTTGTGCACCAGGTGAAGACTTGACCTTGCACCGGGATGCAAGACCCACTGTCCGCCCAGAAGGAAGAAAGACAGAAAGGAACAAACAGACAGTGAGAGACAGTATACACAGATATTTCTTACTGTGTCCACTCTTGTTCTTCATCTGCTCACTCGCCTACAGGTCCCTGGAAGGAGATAACCAAACACCACAGCCATGCAGGGCCTAAACTTGTGTCACGTTACTACTAGGGGTGAGCGGGTTTGGATTTCTGAAATCCGAACACCCCCGAGCCCCCCCAAATCCGAGGCCGATCCGAGTCATGCTCGACTTTTCCCACCTGACTCGGATCTGAAATCGAGGCAAAACGTCATCATCCCGCCTTCCGGGTCTCGCGGGTTTTGGATTCTATATAAGGTACCCGCGTCGGTGCTATTTTCTCACTCGGCTGTGGACAGTGAAGAGGGAGGGTGGGAGTTAGGGCTGGCTGGGCTGTGTAGTGTAGTGTAGTGCAGTGTAGTGTTGTGCTGTGCTGTGCTGCGCTGTGCTGCGCTGTGCTGCGCTGTGCTGCTGTTGTCCATAGGGACTGTGTCCAGTCCTCCAAAGTCCATAGGGGCTGGCTGTGTTGTGCTGTGCTGCTGTTGTCCATAGGGGCTGTGTCCACTCCTCCAAAGTCCATAGGGGCTGGCTGTGTTGTGCTGTGCTGCTATTGTCCATAGGGGCTCTGTCAACTCCTCCAAAGTCCATAGGGGCTGGCTGGACTGTGTTGAGCAGTCAGTTGTCCATAGGGGCTGTGTCCACTCCAAAGTCCTGTGCAGTGTCCCAGTCCTAAAGGGGTGCTGTAGTGTTGTCCAGGGGGTGCTCTGTCCATCAGGGTGCTCCCCCCAAGTGCAAAAAAAATAAATATTTTTTCTGTGTTTGTGAATTGTGTGCGCAGGAGCCGCACGTGCATCAGCAATGTAGCGCCAAGCGTGCGCCTGTGTCATAAGTAAAGGGCCGGCTGGCTTGACCGTTAAAGGGTGCTGTAACCCCCAAAGTGCACTCCAATCCAAATTAAAAAATTTTTTCTGTGTTTGTGAATTGTGTGCACTGTGGCTGCACGTGCATCAACAAAGGAGCAGCGCCAAGCGTGCGCCTGTGTCCCATAAGTAAAGGGCCGGCTGGCTTGCCCATTAAAGGGTGCTGTAACCCCCAAATTGCACTCCAAAAAAAATAAAAATATATATATTTTTGTGTTTGTGAATTGTGTGCGCAGTAGCCGCACGTGCATCAACAAAGTAGCGCCAAGCGTGCGTCTATGTCATAAGTAAAAGGCCGGCTGGCTTGACCGTTAAAGGGTGCTGTAACCCCCAAAGTGCACTCCAAAAAAAAAAAACTATATATATTTTTGTGTTTGTGAATTGTGTGCGCACTAGCCACACATGCATCAACAAAGTAGCGCCAAGCGTGCGCCTGTGTCATAAGTAAAGGGCCGGCTGGCTTGATCATTAAAGGGTGCTGTAACCCCCAAAGTGCACTCCAAACCAAATAAAAAAATATTTTCTGTTTGTGAATTTTGTGCACTGTGGCTGCACGTGCATCAACAAAGGAGCAGCGCCAAGCGTGCGCCTGTGTCCCATAAGTAAAGGGCCGGCTGGCTTGTCCGTTAAAGGGTGCTGTAACCCCCAAAGTGCACTCCAAAAAAAATTAAAAAAAATATATTTTTGTGTTTGTGAATTGTGAGCGCAGTAGCCGCACGTGCATCAACAAAGTAGCGCCAAGCATGCGCCTGTGTCATAAGTAAAGGACCGGCTGGCTTGACCGTTAAAGGGTGCTGTAACCCACAAAGTGCTCTCCAAAACCAAATAAGAAAATATTTTCTGTGTTTGTGAATTGTGTGCACTGTGGCTGCACGTGCATCAACAAAGGAGCAGCGCCAAGCGTGCACCTGTGTCCCATAAGTAAAAGGGCCGGCTGGCTCAATTCTTAAAGGGTGGTGTAACCCACAAAGTGCACTAGTCTCCAACAAAAATAAAAAAATATTTTCTGTGTTTGTGTGCGCCTTAGCCGCACGTATATATCAGTATAACATAAATGGAGGACCAAACTTTCTCCGATAAAAATAAAATAGGGAAAGATCAAGAACCACTTCCTCCTAGTGCTGTTGCTGCTGCTGGGAGTTGTTCATCATCCCAGAGAGGAAGTAGGAACACCACTACTTTTACTAAACTATTGACCCTCCAACAGTCCTTAGCGAGGAGGATGAAGTACGACAGCAGTCATCCTGAAGCAAAACGTATAACTGAGGCCTTGACTGCTATGTTGGTGTTAGACGTGCGTCCGGTATCCGCCAATAGTGCAGTGGGATTTAGACAATTGATGGATGTAGTGTGTCCCCGGTTCCAAATCCCGTCTAGATTCCACTTCACTAGGCAGGCAATACCGAGACTGTACAGAAACGTCAGAAAAAGTGTCCTCAGTGTCCTGAAAAATGCAGTTGTACCCAATATCCACTTAACCACGGACATGTGGACAAGTGGAACAGGGCAGACTAAGGACTATATGACTGTGACAGCCAACTGGGTAAATGTATCACCTTATGCAGCAACAACAGTAGCATCACCAGTAGCAGCATCTCAGAAACGCCAGCTCGTTCCAAGGCAGGCTACGCTGTGTATCACCGGTTTCAGTAAGAGGCACACCGCCGACAACCTCTTAGAGCAACTGAGGGAAACCATCGCCCAGTGGCTTACCCCACTTAGACTCTTAGACTCTCCTGGGGATTTGTGATATCTGAAAACGCCACCAATATTGTGCGGGTATTACATCTGGGCAAATTCCAGCACGTCCCATGTTTTGCTCACACAATAAACTTGGTGGTGCAGAATTTTCTGAAAAGCGACAGGGGTGTGCAGGAGACACTTTGGGTGGCCCGAAAAATTTCTGGCCACTTTTGCCATTCAGCGACTGCGTGCGCCTGTGTCATAAGTAAAGGGCCGGCTGGCTTGTCCGTTAAAGGATGCTGTAACCCCCAAAGTGCACTCCAAACAAAATAAAAAATTCTTCTTTTTTTTTCTGTCTTTGCGAAATGTGTGGGCTGTAGCCGCACCTGCATCCTCAAAGCAGCAGCGACAAGCGTGCGTCTGTCTGTTAAAGGGTGCTGTAACCCTCAAAGTGCGCTCCACAAACAATTATTTTTTTTTTCTGTCTTTGTGAATTGTGTGGGCTGTAGCTGCACCTGCATCCTCAAAGTAGCAGCGACAAGCGTGCATCTGTCTGTTAAAGGGTGGTGTAACCCTCAAAGTGCACTCCACAAACAATAAAAAAATTATTCATTTTTTTCTGTCTTTGTGAATTGTGTGTTCTGTAGCCGCACCTGCTTCCTCAAAGCAGCAACGACAAGCGTGCATCTGTCTGTTAAAGGGTGGTGTAACCCTCAAAGTGCACTCCACAAACAATAAAAAAATTATTCTTTTTTTTCTGTCTTTGTGAATTGTGTGGGCTGTAGCCGCACCTGCATCCTCAAAGCATCAGCGACAAGCATGCATCTGTCTGTTAAAGGGTGGTACAACCCTCAAAGTGTGCTCCACAAACAATAAAAAAATTCTTCTTTTTTTTTCTGTCTTTGTGAATTGTGTGGGCTGTAGCCGCACCTGCATCCTCAATGCAGCAGCGACAAGCATGCTTTTGTCTGTTAAAGGGTGGTGTAACCCCCAAAGTGCGCTCAACAAAAATTAAAAAAAAATTTCTTTTTTTTCTGTCTTTGTGAATTGTGTGGGCTGTAGCCGCACCTGCATCCTCAAAGCAGCAGCGACAAGCCTGTGTCTGTCTGTTAAAGGGTGGTGTAACCCTCAAAGTGCGCTCCACAAACAATAAAAAAAATCTTTTTTTTCTGTCTTTGTGAATTGTGTAGGCTGTAGCCGCACCTGCATCCTCAAAGCAGCAGCGACAAGGTGCATCTGTCTGTTAAAGGGTGGTGTAACCCTCAAAGTGCACTCCACAAACAATAAAACAATTATTCTTTTTTTTTTTTCTGTCTTTGTGAATTGTGTGGGCTGTAGCTGCACCTGCATCCTCAAAGCAGCAGCGACAAGTGTGCGTTTGACTGTTAAAGGGTGGTGTAACACTCAAAGTGCGCTCCACAAATAATAAAAAAATTCTTCTTTTTTTTTCTGTCTTTGTGAAATGTGTAGGCTGTAGCTGCACCTGCATCCTCAAAGCAGCAGCGACAAGCATGCTTCTGTCTGTTAAAGGGTGGTGTAACCCCCAAAGTGCGCTCCTCAAAAAATAAAAAAAATCTTTTTTTTCTGTCTTTGTGAATTGTGTGGGCTGTAGCTGCACCTGCATCCTCAAAGCAGCAGCGACAAGCGTGCGTCTGTCTGTTAAAGGGTGGTGTAACTCTCAAAGTGCGCTCCACAAACAATAAAAAAATTCTTCTTTTTTTTCTGTCTTTGTGAAATGTGTGGGCTGTAGCCGCACCTGCTTCCTCAAAGCAGCAGCGACAAGCGTGCGTCTGTCTGTTAAAGGGTGGTGTAACCCCCAAAGTGCGCTCCACAAAAAATAAAAAATTCTTCTTTTTTTTTGTCTTTGTGAATTGAATTTGAGGTTAATAATAGCATAGGAGCAGAAAAATCAACACATTCTGTGATTTTAGCTGTTTTTATGCTTTTTAATAAAAAAAAATACAGATCCAAAACACAAAACCCAGAACCCAAAACACCGAAGGTGGTTTTGGTAAAACCATTCCAGATCCAAAACACGAAGAAAGATCCAGATCCAAAACCAAAACAAGAAAAGTGGCCGGTGCACACCCCTAGTTACTACACATACAGAACCTCATTCAGAGTCGGTCGAAGCGGCCGCACGGTCGTACGGAAAAAGGGGCCGGATATGCAAATGATTCCCTCGCAAGTTGCGTCCCTAAGTCCGGATCGGTAGTTGGCCGACCAAGGGGAGGAAGCGGTCGGAAGACAAAACAATACGCCCCCTTCTCGTATGAATTGCACGTCATCTCCGGACATATAAGGATTAATCGAGACCATCGGGAACCATCGGAACTGGTCGTAGAGCTTAAGGTTGACCATACCCTCTCGTAAGCTCTATGATCATGTCAATGTAAAAACCTCCCATGTGCCATGTGCCATGACACTACTTTGTTAATTATGCACTCCCATAATCCGTATGCACTCCCATAAAATGCCGTTCGCATAATGAGGCACGCCTGCGTTCGGATCTCCACTCCCCCGTTTTCAAGCACCTTCCCCTGTTACCACCCACAAACGCCTCCATCTGTCACTCAAACTACCGACCTGGCTGTGCTCAAGGAGAGAGAAATTTCTGATCGTAGAGGCTAGTTTGCGCACGCGCATTGCGAACTTTACGCATGCGCAGTATAGCGAACATCGGTGGCGTACGTCCGTGCGGCCGCAACGACCGACTCTGAATGAGGTCCACAGTGTGTGTAGTGCGGCATGTATAACAATAAACTAAACATGTGCCCTGCATGGAACAACAATCACAGACGGTGATCACACAAGAGTAAAACACGGTGCTGTCCCTTTAAATGTTTGTTCCAGCCTAACTAGAGCAGGTCAGCTCCTCCTCTAGATGACTGGGAAACACTAGCTTTAGGTGGGAGCCTGACAGCTCTCCACGGGATGTTTGGAGGGTGAGTGCCGTACAGCAACTCACACCTCTCTTGTAGATTTACACAGGGGCTCCCTATTTACTATACCAGTGGTCTGGGCCTGTCGCCCAGAACCACTTTCAATGGGCTCAGGGCCTTGGGCCTAACGTCCAGGGTATTACGGGCTTCTAAGCTTGTCTAATACAGGTCATAGAAGGGGCTTGGGCTTAATGCCCAGAGTCCCCTTTATATGTTGCCACAGGCCTATGGGCTCATGTAGTGGCCTGAGCCTAATGCCCAGGGCCACTTTATACAGGACTCAGGCCTATGAGCCTGCCTAGCATAAGGCTTAATGAATTGGGCCTAGTGTCCTCCTTTATGTGTACAGGCCAAAGGCCTGGCTTATGGCCACGGGCCTACTGCCCGCCTACTTTCTTCATTAGTGACCTGGGCCTAGTACTCAGGTCAGTTACACCTAATAGGGGCAATGAATCCCTATAGGGTTTAATGCCCACTACTGCGCCTGGGCCTTGTGCCCACCTATGTGCCCACAGGCCTAATGCCTGATTCTGCCCCACAGGCCTAGTGCCCGACAACCCTGGTGGTCTAGGGAGGGGTTAATACTGGTGGCCCAAGCCTGCCTATCGGTATGTTGGGAGAGGCTGCAGTGGGGCGCTTCGTTAGCTCTTTTTCTTTCCGCCACTGCAGCACTTCTCCGGTCCTCAACTTCTGTTTTTTGCCGCTGACCCATCCTGGCCAGCAGTGCCACCGCCTCTTCTTTTCTTCATTCAGGTGGCGCCTCCTATCTTCTCTCTTGTTCCTGGCGTCTTCTGGCCTTTTCCGCGGCTGCCGGAACTGTTGTCGCGACGGTCTTCTCTTTGGGAGGTCTACACTCCTCCCACTCCACCATCGAACTGCTCTTTCCCGCTCAGTGGCCTCTAATACTAGACACCACGAGTGGACGGGGCTATGACGCTGCTAGCTGTGATTTGCTCATCGCATCTGCCTCCTATTTGCTGCTGGCCCGTAAGCCGTGTTCGACTCGCGGCCAGAGCCAAACACCCGCTGCGCACGATGCTGTCTCAAGGCTACCAGGTGATGGGCTACAGTAAGCCCGCACCTGGAGCCAAGTCCTGCCCGCCACCACTTTACCACCAGCGCTGTTGGAAGGGACCAGGTGTTCCCTTCACCAGGTACTAGCGGCTTCTGCTTACCCAGCACTGGGAGTGGAAACATCATCCCAATGCCGGCCAGGGATGTGTCCCTGTCTCCCTTGTCTGCCCCTGCAGCTGTGCCGATGCTGGGATCAGACACTTGATCCCAGCATGGCTTTCCACACAGGCACCCGCTACACTAAAGCCTGGGACCCATCCGATTGAGTGGTCTATTCGACAAGTAGCCGCAGACACGAATAGACTGCTCAATGGGATGGGTCCCAGGCTCCCAGCGCCGGGTAAGCAGAAGCCGCTGGTACCTGGTGAAGGGACCGCCTGGTCCCTTCCACCAGCACTGGCAGTAAAGTGGTGGCGGGCAGGACTTGGCTCCATGTGCGGGCTTACTGTAGCCCATCGACACATCAATTTAAACATACAATCAAGCCGCTGATAAACTGTGAACCCAGGCGGCCCTCATTCTGACAGCCGGCATAGTACTATAAAAATCTGCAAGCCCCGGGATTAGTGCACTGCATTGGAGGTGAAACTAGTGGCTCTCACAATAATTAGCCACTGACGGACCGAACACCCAGACGGATGAATAAAAGACAAGCGGCAAAGGGTGAGATCTAATATAAAGATAATTTGTATTGTTTGGCTCAACATTAAGTTGCTTTTCCTCTATAAGTCAGCACTGTGGGCCTCATTCAGCAAGGATCGCAGTGCGAATGCATATGCATTGCAGTGCACGTGCGCAAACTAGATATTGCGATTGGGACTGCTAATGCAGAGGCTACACAGACCCATGGCAGAGTGATTGACAGGAAGTGCCGTTTGTGGGTGGTGATGGGAGGGTGGTCGACCGAATGCAGGCGTGCCAGTGCATCGAGATGCCGTTGCGGGGGCGTGCATAAATTATCCACTGCAATGCCAGGCACAGCCTGAGGCTTCATAACGTGCACTAAAGTTAGCAGTTCCTGAGTGAGGTCTGACCTGCCTTAACTGTGCGTTTGGGTCCGATGTTACTCGATGTTACTGATTATTTTGCTGTGTTGCCAAGGTTTATGGATGTGTGTAAGGGGAAGTGGGCGTCCATATGTTAGGCTGCGATCTCATCACTGCTGATAGTAGTAACTGTGTTGCGTGCGTATTAGCAGAATATCGATCCTTGCTGAATCAGGCCCATTGTTCTAAACAAATTATATATATTTTACAGGAGATTTCTATTTGAGGATGCACCTATGAAAACATCAGTATATTTATTTCAGAATGCAGAAGACCAGCACAATAATTGTATATGTATTTTTTATGATTTGAATGGTGTATTCTTTTTTATTACTGATCTTAATTGTGTCATCGCACCAGATAAAATAAAATAACTATTATTATATAATAAACAGTATATTTTAGCATCCATTGCTATTTGTGTTTATACTAGCGCTGTTTATTTGATTATTTTTTTCTAAAACCCAGCACTTCTGATCGTGTTTATGCTCCTGGCTCAATTTCTCTTCACTCTATGGGCGGGATGTACTAAAGGGGTAAATGTGGTAATAGCCCTGAAAATGCAGCACAGACGGTATAACGGTTAGCATTACTGCCTCACAGCATTAAGGTCGTGGGTTCGATTCCATCTACGGCCTTAACTGTGTGGAGTTTGTATATTCTCCCTGTGCTTGCGTGGGTTTTCCCCTGGGTGCCCCGGTTTCCTCCTACATCCACAAAAATATAGTGGTAGGTTAATTGGCTTCCAACAAAATTAACCCTAGTGAGCATGTGATAGGGAATATAGGGTGTAAGCTCCACTGGGGCAGGGACTGATGTGAATGGCCAAATATTCTCTTTAAAGTGCTGCGGAATATGTGTGCGCTGTATATATTTTTTAATGGGTATCGGGAGCACTCATACAAGCGGTAATCCAAAATTGGGTGCAAGGTTTTTTTCTCGCTAAAATCAATATATTGTACAGCGCTCACCCTTAGCAGATGTATAGTATTTAAATGGTGTATTTAATGACATGAAAAGAAGGTTGTCAAATATACGAACAATCGTGGATTTATTGAATATTAAATGTAATGATTTGTCCACATAGAATACTAAATGTCCTATGCAATGGTTGATTAAATCAAAAACGAAACCAAGATTAAAACTATGGTAAATGTAGACAAAAACACAAAAACAAAACCAAAACCAAATCAGCAAGTGTCCAGCTGAAAATTATGTGGTTCTCCTATTGTATGGTTCTCTTATTAATAAATAGCCCCTGGAGTACTAATATACTTGGCTAAAAATAGTAGTAGAGTGGTATATGGTACTGATGTTGTGGCCCAAATAAGGTGGACTTAGTAACGACTTCCCGTTACTAGTCCCTGGAAGGTAGAGCAACAGAGTTCGTGGTGGCCGCTTGCGGTGCCCGGGTTCCCTTCAGGACGGGACACAGCAGCTGTGCGGCAGTGTGGCAGGGATCCCTGGCAGGCAAGGCTGACGGAGTTTCGGGTCAGTGCCGCATGTGGTAACTGCGACACCGGGTCCCGACTGCACGTCTGCCTGTGTCACCTAGAGATGGAGTAGCCCAGCGTCGACCTGTTGATCTTCGCCGGGTATCTCCTCTCCCAGACGGGACTCACCTGACTCTTGCCGTGTCGCTGCCAGGGGTGCTCTGTAGAGGGGTAATCCTTTACTCAACTCCCCAGGGATCCCTGGCCTGGGCTGACTCACGGTCAGGGCTGATGCTGCGGCTGGGGGGCCCGGTGAAAGGGCACCCCTGGCTGTGGCATCAATCCCCCATTATAAAGGGTCCATGGCTGGTTTTAAATATATGGGGGAACCTCACGTCATATTTTTTCTACGTATATTTAAAACCAGCTCTGTCCCTGCTGCCTGTTGCTGGTTCGTAATTTACAGTGGAATCCTACACATTTTTTCCCCTGTAAATTAAGAACCAGGACAGGCTGGCATGTCCGGGGCTGGTTAGTCTTTTTGGAGGGGGGAACCTCACATTCTTTTTTTAAATTAAAGTAACCCTATTTTAACCATTTACAGAAATAATCATACACAAATCACAATGATTTGTGTATGTTTCTGGCCATCTCGCAGCTCAGGGGGTTGAGAGCTTGAAAAGTGATTTTGACAGAGAGTTTGCTCCTATCTCAGATGTATGTTTTAGGTGAAAGTACTTGGCCCGATGGTGATTTGATTCGAGATTGCTACCTCACCCGATATTTGGTAATCTGCGATCACTGCTGAATCAGGCTGAATCAGGCCCTCTATTCCCAGTACAAGGGGCCTCCAGTTGCAAATATATAAACAGTAATCGTTCTTTACTGTTATGGTGCATACACACTAGGGGTGTGCACCGGCCACTTTTCGTGTTTTGTGTTTTGGTTTTGGATCTGGATCTTTCTTCGTGTTTTGGATCTGGATTGGTTTTGCCAAAACCACCCTTCCGTGTTTTGGGTTCTGGGTTTTGTGTTTTGGATCTGTATTTTTTTTTTAAAAAGCATAAAAACAGCTAAAATCACAGAATTTGTTGGTTTCTCTGCTCCTATGCTATTATTAACCTCAATAACCTTAATTTCCACTCATTTCCAGTCTATTCTGAACACCTCACACCTCACAATAGTGTTTTCATGTCCAAAAGGTTGCACCGAGGTAGCTGGATGACTATGCTAAGCGACACGAGTGGGCGGCACAAACACGTGACCCATCTAGGAGTGACATTGCAGTGGCAGACAGGATGGCAGTTAGAAAAACTAGGCCCCAAACTGTACATAATGCAAAGAAAAAAAAGAAGTGCAAGATGGATTTGTCCTTGGGCCCTCCCACCCACCCTTATGTTGTATAAACAGGACATGCACACTTTAACAAATCAATCATTTCAGCGCCAGGGTCTGCCACACAACTGTGGCTGAAATGATTGGTTCGTTTGGGCCCCCACAAAACAAGCTGGCAATTAATGTGTCCCTGCACAAACTGGCTCTACGGAGGCAAGATGTCATCCTCATCCTCCTCATCCACCGATTCCTCACCCTCTTCAGTGTGTACATCCTCATCCTCACAAAGTATTAACTCGTCCCCACTTGAATCCACCACCACAGGTCCCTCTGTACCTTCTGGAGGCTGGTCTCCCTGGAAGAGCTGATAATTCATTTTGCTGAACATCATCTTCTCCACATTCTGTGGAAGCAACCTCCTATGCCTTTCGCTGACAAGGTTCCCGGCTGCACTAAACACTCTTTCGGAGTACACACTGGAGGGGGGGCAACTCAGGTAAAATAGAGCCAGCTTGTACAGGGGCCTCCAAATTGCCTCTTTTTCCTGCCAGTACAGGTATGGACTGTCTGACATGCCTACTTGGATGCTGTCACCGATGTAATCCTCCACCATTCTGTCAATGGTGACAGTATCATATGCAGTGACAGTAGACATGTCAGAAATTGTTGCCAGGTCCTTCAGTCCGGACCAGATGTCCAAACTTGGTCCTGCCTGCCCTGCACCACCGCCAGCGGGTTGCTTAGGATACCTAAGTTTTTTCCTGGCAGCCCCAGTTGCGGGAGAAAATGAAGAAGGAGCCGTTGACGTGTCACGTTCCGCTTCAGCTGACAGTGTGTTCACCAGCAGGTCTTTGCACCTCTGCAGGCTTGTGTCGGCCGGAAAGAGAGACACCACATAGGCTTTAAACCTAGGATCAAGCACGGTGGCCAAAATGTAGTGGTCTGATTTCAACAGATTGACCACCCTGGAATCCTGGCAAAGCGAATGAAGGGCTTCATCCACAAGTCCCACATGCCGAGCGGAATCGCTCCGTCTTAGCTCCTCCTTCACTTTCTCCAGCTGCTTCTGCAAAAGCCTGATGAGGGGAATGACCTGACTCAAGCTGGCTGTGTCTGAACTGACTTCACGTGTGGCAAGTTCGAAGGGCTGGAGAACCTTGCACAACACGGAAATCATTCTCCACTGCGCTTGAGTCAGGTGCATACCCCCTCCTTTGCCAATGTCATAGGTGGATGTATAGGCTTGTATGGCCTTTTGCTGCTCCTCCATCCTCTGAAGCATATAGAGGGTTGAGTTCCACCGCGTCACAACCTCTTGCTTCAGGTGATGGCGGGGCAGGTTCAAGAGTGTTTGCTGGCGCTCCAGTCTTCGGCACGCAGTCGCTGAATGGCGAAAATGGGCAGAAATTTTTCGGGCCACCCAAAGCGTCTCCTGCACGCCCCTGTCGCTTTTCAGAAAATTCTGCACCACCAAGTTTATTGTGTGAGCAAAACATGGGACGTGCTGGAATTTGCCCAGATGTAATGCCCGCACAATATTGGTGGCGTTGTCAGATATCACAAATCCCCAGGAGAGTCTAAGTGGGGTAAGCCACTGGGCGATGATTTCCCTCAGTTTCTCTAAGAGGTTGTCGGCGGTGTGCCTCTTACTGTAACCGGTGATACACAGCGTAGCCTGCCTTGTAACGAGCTGGCGTTTCTGAGATGCTGCTACTGGTGACGCTGCTGCTGTTGCTGCGTAAGGTGATACATCTACCAGTGGGCTGTCACAGTCATATAGTCCTTAGTCTGCCCTGTTCCACTTGTCCACATGTCCGTGGTTAAGTGGACATTGTGTACAACGGCATTTTTCAGGACACTGAGGACACTTTTTCTGACGTTTCTGTACAGTCTCGGTATCGCCTGCCTAGTGAAGTGGAATCTAGACGGGATTTGGAACCGGGGACACACTACCTCCATCAATTGTCTAAATCCCACTGCACTAATGGCGGATACCGGACGCACGTCTAACACCAACATAGCAGTCAAGGCCTCAGTTATACGTTTTGCTTCAGGATGACTGCTGTCGTACTTCATCCTCCTCGCTAAAGACTGTTGGAGGGTCAATTGTTTAGTAAAAGTAGTGGTGTTCCTACTTCCTCTCTGGGATGATGAACGACTCCCAGCAGCAGCAACAGCAGCAGCGGCAGCAGTAGGCGTAGCAATGCAGGATCCTCCAGAGGAATCCCGGATAGGAGAGTCAGTCATGCCAGTGACATGGCCTGCAGGACTACTTCCGATCCTGACTAAGGAGGAAATTGACGAGGAGGGAGTTGACGGTGTGGTTTGCAGGCGCTTGGATACAACAGGACAACGGGATTTAGGTGTCCCTGGACTGCTTACGGTCTTAGCCAAAGTTTCTGAACTTGACAGTAACTTTTTATGAATGCGCTGCAGGTGCCGTATAAGGGAGGATGTTCCTAGGTGGTTGACGTCCCTACCCCTACTTATTTCACCTTTACATATGGTACATATGGCAAGACAGTTGTTGTCCGGATTTGGATAGAAATATTGCCAGACCAAAGAGGTGGAATGTTTGGTCTTCTGCCCAGGCATGACCGTGATGGGCTTTTTCATCCCACGGACAACTGTCTCCCCTGGAGCCTGATTTAAACAAACCACATCACCATCAGAATCCTCCTCGTCAACTTCCTCGTCAGCGCCAGCTACACCAGTATCCTCATCCTGTTGTACTTCAACAGTGACATCTTCAATTTGCATATCAGCAAGTAGACTGTGGGTGCTCCTTTCAGCACTTGCAGGGGGCGTGCAAATGGTGGAAAGAGCCACCTCTTCCCGTCCAGTGCTGGGAAGGTCAGGCATCGCAACCACCACCACACTTGGACTCTCCTTGGGGATTTGTGATATCTTCTTAGAAAGCACAGTTCTTCGCTGTGCTTTTGCCAGCTTAACTCTTTTGATTTTTTTAGTGGGAGGAGGGCTTCCATCGTCATGTGAAGCTGAACCACTAGTCATGAACATACTAGGGATCGACATTAGCCATTCCTTGCCACTCCGTGTCGTAAATGGCATATTGGCAAGTTTACGTTTCTCTTCAGCTGATTTAAATGTCTTTTTCAAGGTCATTTTCCTGAACTTTGCCATTTGGGATTGTATGTGCCCTCTACTATGACATTGGGCATCGGCCTTGGCAGACGACGTTGATGGCATGTTATCATCTATGTCATGACTAGTGGCAGCAGCTTCAGCACTAGGAGGAAGTGGTTCTTGATCTTTCTCTATTTTATTTTTATCAGAGAAAGTTTGGTCCTCCATTTATGTTATATCGATTTGATATATACGTGCGGCTAAACACAGAAAATAATTTTTTTTTTGGTTTGGACTGGAGTGTACTTTGGGGGTTACAGCACCCTTTAACGGTCAAGCCAGCCGGCCCTTTACTTATGACACAGGCGCACTCTTGGCACTACTTTGTTGATGCACGTGCGGCTACTGCGCACACAATTCACAAACACAGAAAATAATTTTTTTTTTGGTTTGGACTGGAGTGTACTTTGGGGGTTACAGCACCCTTTAACGGTCAAGCCAGCCGGCCCTTTACTTATGACACAGGCGCACGCTTGGCACTACTTTGTTGATGCACGTGCGGCAACTGCGCACACAATTCACAAACACAGAAAATAATTTTTTTTTAGGTTTGGACTGGAGTGTACTTTCGGGGGTTACAGCACCCTTAACGGTCAAGCCAGCCGGCCCTTTACTTATGACACAGGCACACGCTTGGCACTACTTTGTTGATGCACGTGCGGCTACTGCGCACACAATTCACAAACACAGAAAATAATTTTTTTTTTGGTTTGGACTGGAGTGTACTCTCGGGGGTTACAGCACCCTTAACGGTCAAGCCAGCAGGCCCTTTACTTATGACACAGGCGCACGCTTGGCACTACTTTGTTGATGCACGTGCGGCTACTGCGCACACAATTCACAAACACAGAAAATAATTTTTTTTTGGTTTGGACTGGAGTGTACTTTCGGGGGTTACAGCACCCTTTAACGGTCAAGCCAGCCGGCCCTTTACTTATGACACAGGCGCACGCTTGGCACTACTTTGTTGATGCACGTGCGGCTACTGCGCACACAATTCACAAACACAGAAAATAATTTTTTTTTTGGTTTGGACTGGAGTGTACTTTGGGGGTTACAGCACCCTTTAACGGTCAAGCCAGCCGGCCCTTTACTTATGACACAGGCGCACGCTTGGCACTACTTTGTTGATGCACGTGCGGCTACTGCGCACACAATTCACAAACACAGAAAATTATTTTTTTTTTGGTTTGGACTGGAGTGTACTTTCGGGGGTTACAGCACCCTTAACGGTCAAGCCAGCCGGCCCTTTACTTATGACACAGGCGCACGCTTGGCACTACTTTGTTGATGCACGTGCGGCTACTGCGCACACAATTCACAAACACAGAAAATAATTTTTTTTTTGGTTTGGACTGGAGTGTACTTTGGGGGTTACAGCACCCTTTAACGGTCAAGCCAGCCGGCCCTTTATTTATGACACAGGCGCACGCTTGGCACTACTTTGTTGATGCACGTGCGGCTACTGCGCACACAATTCACAAACACAGAAAATATTTTTTTTTTTGGTTTGGACTGGAGTGTACTTTCGGGGGTTACAGCACCCTTAACGATCAAGCCAGCCGGCCCTTTACTTATGACACAGGCGCACGCTTGGCACTACTTTGTTGATGCACGTGCGGCTACTGCGCACACAATTCACAAACACAGAAAATATTTTTTTTTTGGTTTGGACTGGAGTGTACTTTCGGGGGTTACAGCACCCTTTAACGGTCAAGCCAGCCGGCCCTTTACTTATGACACAGGCGCACGCTTTGCACTACTTTGTTGATGCACGTGCGGCTACTGCGCACACAATTCACAAACACAGAAAATAATTTTTTTTTTGGTTTGGACTGGAGTGTACTTTGGGGGTTACAGCACCCTTTAACGGTCAAGCCAGCCGGCCCTTTACTTATGACACAGGCGCACGCTTGGCACTACTTTGTTGATGCACGTGCGGCTACTGCGCACACAATTCACAAACACAGAAAATAATTTTTTTTTGATTTGGACTGGAGTGTACTTTCGGGGGTTACAGCACCCTTTAACGGTCAAGCCAGCCGGCCCTTTACTTATGACACAGGCGCACGCTTGGCACTACTTTGTTGATGCACGTGCGGCTACTGCGCACACAATTCACAAACACAGAAAATAATTTTTTTTTTGGTTTGGACTGGAGTGTACTTTGGGGGTTACAGCACCCTTTAACGGTCAAGCCAGCCGGCCCTTTACTTATGACACAGGCGCACGCTTGGCACTACTTTGTTGATGCACGTGCGGCTACTGCGCACACAATTCACAAACACAGAAAATATATTATTTTTTTAGCACTTGGGGGGAGCACCCCTGATGGACAGAGCACCCCCTGGACAACACTACAGCACTCCTTTAGGACTGGGACACTGCACAGGACTTTGGAGTGGACACAGCCCCTATGGAGAACTGACTGCACAACACAGTCCAGCCAGCCCCTATGGACTTTGAAGTAGTGGACACAGCTCCTATTAACAACAGCAGCACAGCACAACACAGCCAGCCCCTATGGACTTTGAAGTAGTGGACAACAGCAGCACTACACTACACTACACTACACAGCCCTAACTCCCACCCTCCCTCTTCACTGTCCACAGCCGAGTGAGAAAATGGCGCCGACGCAGGTACCTTATATAGGATCCAAAACCCGCGAGACTCGGAAGGCGGGATGATGACGTTTTGCCTCGATTTCAGATCCGAGTCAGGCGGGAAAAGTCGAGCCTGACTCGGATCGGACTCGGATCGGGGGGGCTCGGGGGGGGTTGGATTTCAGAAATCCGAACCCGCTCACCCCTAATACACACCTTCAGATTTTCTGTCAGATCTGAACGATAATTTAAAAAATCATTCAATCGCTCATATCTGAAAGAAAATCTGACATGGGAGCCTGCAACGATGAACGGTGCGCGTTCCCGCTTGTCAGATAACGATAACTGACATCTGATGTGTTTGCAGTCAGATTTGAACGATTCCATTCATTTTAATACAGTCTAAAATCGTTCAATAGTTCAATCGTTCGTCTGACATATCTGACCGTGTGTATGCACCATTGGAATGCAGTCGGAAAGCCGGTGGACATAATCCCGACAGCCGGCTTCCCGACTGTCATATCCCGGCAAGGGTCTAAAGACAGGCGTCGATATGCCGACGCCTGTCATTAGACATACGCCGGGAGCCCGACTCCCGGCATCCCGATCGAAGGGATGCCAGGCGGTGAGCGCGGATAGCCGCGGGGTTTAAGTTTAGGGTTCCCGGGGGGGACTTAGTGTTAGGCACCGCCCCGGTAGGTTGGGTTTAGTCTAGTGAAAGGGGGGTTAGGGTTAGGCACCCACGGGGGGAGGTTAGGGTTAGGCACTGGGGGGAGGTTAGGGTTAGGCACCCCTAAGGGAGGGTTAGGGTAGGGGGTAGAATTAGGTTAGCTTATACTTACCTGAGGACGATCGGGATTTCCACTGCTGCTGGTATGCTGGTGTCGGGATTTCCAACCACCGGACATGCGTACCGATCATACCGATTCCGCACCATTAGTGTAGATAAGTTGTGAAGCTCTTTACCATATGGGGTGGTGATGGGAAATTGATAATGTGGGGCTGAGTGACCTGAGCAGTGGCGTAAGTTCATCCCAGATGCCCGGAGGCAAGTTATAATTTGGTGCTGGAGTGGGACTGGAAGTTGGTTAGTGAGGGGGTGCTCCAGGACTGCTACACAGGTCCAAACAGCTAGGACTGCTGCTAGGGAGGAGTGAGACAGAGAGTTGTGGGTGAGGGGGGCACCGGACAGGTCACACTGACATAAGAAGCTGCAACACCAATGAGTAGGGACAGGCTATAGATAGAGGTGGCAGCTGATGGTCTGAAATGGAGCTCTCCACTAGTGTATGGTGGCTTCTCAGGTGCAGGTAAGAGGTGCCATGTATTGGGCGGCATTGACGGTACACTCTGGGTACATAGCTACAGCCCCAAGTGTGGTGAATATATTGTGGGCAATGGAGGAGGTGCCCCATTCAGTGCTGGAGAACGTCGGCAGGTCTCCCATAGTTCTGCCCCTGGTCCCGAGGGATTTATTCCATTGCCATATTTGGGATCCGGCAGTGGCGTAACTAGGGCAGGGCGAGCGGGGTGCATGCCCTGTGCGCCGTTGGACCGGCGCACCGGGGGGGGGGCACTGCCAGCCACGGTACCAGCGGCGCCCGCCCTAGTTAGCCAGTGTAGCGCTGACCACAATGAGTGCGGTCAGCGCTACACATTTACACAGGACCGGCGCTAGGCTTCCAGCGCTGGTCCTGTCCTTCACACCTGAGCCCGTTCCCTCCCCCTGAGCGCTTGCCCAATAGCGCTAGGAGGCGGGCTCAGGCTGTGCATAACACACGCATCGCCGCCAGCGCTGGCGGCGATGCGTGTGTTAAACAGCAGCCAATGAGAGTCAGATAGACTCTCATTGACTGCTGCAGCACCCACTGCAAGAGCCGGGCTTCCTTCCGGCTCCTGCAGTGGGTAATGGGACAGACGTCATGACATCTTGACGTCTGTCCCATAAAGCTGAGCGGCGGGAGCGGTGTTGCGAGCAGGAGCAGGAGCAGAGATTCAGGTAAGTATATTTTTATATATATATTTTTTTTAACCTATCTGCACAACGGGGGAGGGGGGTGGCTACTACTGGGGGGACCTCTACTGGGGGAGGGGTGGCTACTACTGGGTGCGCCATTGGGAGGACCTCTACTGGGGGGAGCTACTCTACTTGGGACTACTGCTTGGGGGGGAACTACCACTGGGGGCATTATAAAAGGGGCCTACTACTAGAGGCACTGCACTCGGGGGACCACTACTGGGGGCAATAATAGGAAGGGCCACTACAGGGGGCACTGGATAGGGGGGATCACTACAGGGTGCCTGCATAATGGGACCACTACTGGGAAAACTGCATGGGGGGGCTACTGCTGGGGGCACTATATAAAGGGCACTGCATGGGGGGACTACTACTGGGGGCACCATATAAAGGGCACTGCATAAGGAGGAACACTACGTGGTGTACGGCATAAGGGGGAACACTACATGGGGCACTGCATTTGGGGGGCCACTATTGGGGGGTACTGAGTAAGGGGAACTAAATGGGGGCTGTATAAGGGGGACCACTACTGGGGATACTGTATAAGGGGCACTACTATGGGCCTGCATAAGAGGGACCACAACTGCATACTGGGGGTACTGTATAAGGGGTACTACTACTTTTTTTGTGCACATCAGGGGGGGGGGCTCCCTATCCAAATTTGCCCTGGGCTCCAAATACCCTAGTTACACCATTGAGATCTGGAAAGGTTTTTGTTTCACCCCTGTGAGGCTAAATTTTCAACTGTGGATTTTGGGCCTGATTCAGATCCGAACACAAATGCCATCCCGTTCTCACGGATCTCACTCGCCAACCAGTGCTTTGTGATGCCCACTGAAAGCATCTCACATCCACCGCTCAAGCACAAAACCCGAAAACATTAGAAACACGGAGCGCAGATCAGGTGGCCGTCACCCTTCTGAATAAGTCTAACGTGCCACAGACTCACAGAGGGCTCTCCTGCTGCCACAGACACAGCTGTCTCCAGACACACAGAGGGCTCTCCTGCTGCCACAGACACAGCTGTCTCCAGAAACACAGAGGGCTCTCCTGCAGCCGCAGACACAGCCGGTCACCAGACACACAGAGGCCACTCCTGCTGCCACAGACACAGCTGTCTCCAGACACACAGAAGGTTCTCCTGCTGCCACAGACACAGCTGTCTCCAGACACACAGAGGGCTCTCCTGCTGCTGCAGACACAGCGGGTCACCAGACACACAGAGGCCTCTCCTGCTGCCGCAGACACAGCCGGTCACCAGACACACAGAGGGCTCTCCTGCTGCCACAAACACAGCCAGTCACCAGACACACAGAGGCCTCTCCTGTTGCCGCAGACACAGCTGGTCCCCAGACACACAAAGGGCTCTCCTGCTGCCGCAGACACAGCCGGTCACCAGACACACAGAGGGCTCTTCTGCTGCTGCAGACACAGCGGGTCTCCAGACACACAGAGGGCTCTCCTGCTGCCGCACACAGCTGGTCCCCAGACACACAGAGGCCTCTCCTGCTGCCAAACACACAGCCGTCACCAGACACACAGAGGGCTCTCCTGCTGCCGCAGACACAGCCGGTCACCAGACACACAGAGGCCACTCCTGCTGCCACAGACCCAGCTGGTCACCAGACACACAGAGGCCTCTCCTGCTGCCGCAGACACTGCCGGTCTCCAGACACACAGAGGCCTCTCCTGCTGCCGCACACAGCCGGTCACCAGACACACAGAGGCCTCTCCTGCTGTCGCAGACACAGCCGGTCACCAGACACACAGAGGGCTCTCCTGCTGCCACACACACAGCCGGTCTCCAGACACACAGAGGCCTCTCCTGCTGCCGCAGACACAGCTGGTCACCAGACACACAGAGGCCTCTCCTGCTGCCACACACACAGCCAGTCCCCAGGCACACAGAGGGCTCTCCTGCTGCCGCAGACACAGCCGGTCTCCAGACACACAGAGGGCTCTCCTGCTGCCACACATAGCCGGTCACCAGACACACAGAGGGCTCTCCTGCTGCTGCAGACACAGCCGGTCACCAGACACACAGAGGGCTCTCCTGCTGCCGCACACACAGCCGGTCCCCAGACACACAGAGGGCTCTCCTGCTGCCACAGACACAGACGGTCCCCAGACACACAGAGGGCTCTCGTGCTGCCACACATAGCCGGTCTCCAGACACACAGAGGGCTCTCCTGCTGCCACAGACACAGCCGGTCACCAGACACACAGAGGGCTCTCCTGCTGCCGCAGACACAGCCGGTCTACAGACACACAGAGGCCTCTCCTGCTGCCGCAGACACAGCCGGTCTCCAGACACACAGAGGCCTCTCTTGCTGCCGCACACACACAGCCGGTCTCCAGACACACAGAGGGCTCTCCTGCTGCCACACACACAGCCGGTCTCCAGACACACAGAGGGCTCTCCTGCTGCCACACACACAGCCGGTCTCCAGACACACAGAGGCCTCTCCTGCTGCCGCAGACACAGCCGGTTCCCAGACACACAGAGGGCTCTCCTGCTGCCGCAGACACAGCCGGTCTCCAGACACACAGAGGCCTCTCCTGCTGCCACACACACACAGCCGGTCTCCAGACACAGAGGCCTCTCCTGCTGCCACACACAGCCGGTCCCCAGACACACAGAGGCCTCTCCTGCTGCCGCAGACACAGCCGGTCTCCAGACACACAGAGGGCTCTCCTGCTGCCTATCATTTAACCCTCAGTGGGTTAAAGCAATCGGGAAGCCAGCTGTCGGGCTTACGTCCGCCGACTTCCCGACTGCATACTCCCTAACCCACCCCCTAGTGTCTAATCCTAATCCCATCCCCCCAACCTAACCCTATACCGCTCCCTGCAGCCTATCTCTAACTGTACCGGCGGTGCCTTTCCCTTACCTTTGGCATTCCGAGACTGTTGCTATGGTGCCTGTGGACATGTTAACCAATGTTGACATTCTAGTGTGGACTTTGCGATGTCAACATTTTGAATGTCAGCATAGTAACTGTCGAACATGTGACCGGATCCCCTTCATCCGCAAGTGCAGCCTTCATCACTATCATCGGCCCTTTGCTAAGTGCAGAAATTGCGTCCACAATGCATGTGCATAAATAACTCTGGTTACACAAGAGCCGACACACCCATGAAAGGCTGGCTGGAGCCTCAGAGTAACGGCTGAGATAGTTACAGCTCTGAATCGTGTGTACATTGGCAAATATACTGTAAGCATGTGCACTATGCCACAAAAATCTTCACATGCGGCAACATATGAAGTTGTCTGTACGGTATCTTAGAATCTTTTTTCAACCCCACTATGTACAGCAGCCCTAACATGTAACATAGAGCCTGATTTAAGAGATGGGAGCAGTAGGGCACCCGATGAGTCCTTGTACGCAGCGACTGTGCTACAATATGCAAAAGCTGTCGGAGGCATCTGAAGTAAAAAGACGCCCACTGCCTGTGATCCAATGCTGCATCCAACGACGCGCTACCATTTACTGGATCGCTCCGTGTTGCCGACACCAAACGTCAGCAGCGTGTCAATCAAGCTTGCGACTCCTGCACATGCGCAGATCTAAAAAAACATCAGAGACGTACAGTACGCAAACATCAGGGGTTACGTACATCTTTGAATTAGGCCCCAAATTTTAAGTGGAATCCGGCTGGTCATCCTTATCCTCCAATATAGGAGTCTGCTACCCAGAGCAACTAAGCAGGGTTACTCCGCAGCTATCCAGGCAATGGTGGGTCTTGCGAACTAAATATCACAGGTAAATTTATAAGAACATTTCAGGGAAACCAATTGTTTAAAAAATAAATAAATAAAGACAGATCCTCTGAGTGTAACTGAGTGTAACTGACATTTATTTATTTTTTTATTTAAGTTTGTAAGACTTAGATTTTCCGCAGATGGATCCAACAGGTGACAACAACACGGGGGATGTATCAATTCTCCCAGATTATTATGACCCACCGTATAGCCGCCTTTATCTGCGAGACAGATTTAAATGAACATTTCTATTATACTTAAATCTCCGAGCTGACAGAAGTGAGCGCAGTCGGGGGAAGCTGAGCTGATCTCACTCCCTTTTGGTTTGGCACAATGAAAGGCATAGAGTGACAAGCATATAGTAAGACATGATCAAACGTAGAAGCCTACAAGTCAGCAAAGTCACTGTAGGTTTCTCTTCAGGGAACTCAGAAGAACAAACTGTCGATGGATCCGCAGCTCCCATCTTTAATCTTAGGACACAGACACAGCCCAATGTGGAGTATGGTCTTCAATTTTTTTTTTTTTTGAACAATCGTCACAATCAATTGAATGTACAGTTGTTGGTGTCTTGCCAGCTACAATATAATTCATGCTTATTTTAGCTCAAAATGTGAAAATTAATTTTCAGGAGAATGCATATTGTATTTTCTGCTTAATTGAGCAATGAAACCTGTAAATTAGCGGTGGCTGGAGATAGCATTCAGTATGTTCAGGAATATTAATGAGGACGTACCAATCTGACTTCTGTGTGACTCGATTATAAATGATTCGTCCCCACAGGAAACACTCATATTCACTTGCTTAATTCCTTTGCCAGCGGCTACATTTGCAAAGTGAAGACACATAAGCACTCTCGGGGATAGAATAGCTATGGAAGAGTGCGCAGGCGGTACGTTTTCAGGGTTTGCATAATCTAGGGAAAAAAAACAACAGCAATTTGCTGTCTGCAGAAGTCTTTGTTAGTGGTGGTGGTCATTTTTGTTGACTTGGTTCTGATGGAAATAGGTGGATTTCGTGGAGTGTTGGTAATAGGATAGATGGGGGACCTGTTCAGGATTTGGAGTTTAGGATTTCTCCTGCAGTATTAATGCCGGGGACAACAAATCGGGCACATTGTCTATTGTGTATTCACTATGCATGCCTCCGTTGCCAACATCGGGGAGAAGCCCAGCTGCCAGCGCCGGCAAGTTCAATGGTGCCGATGAACGACATATCGGTCGGTTGGTCACCGGATCGTGCAGTGTATATCGATCGCCCAATATGTTGTTCATCGGCACCATTGGGCATCACATCAGGGGGTCGCCTAATGTGTACTCACCTTAAGGTAGGAGTTACCACGCCTATGGCCCCTTGGGGCTAAAGCATTCACAGTACGAAAACGCTCAAAACAGTTCTGCGTTTACACCCCACTGACCCTGTGTAACACTCACTATAAGGACAGTTCTAGGTGTGGTGTAATGGAATGTTTTCTTACCAAGCAACACTGTCTCTGGATCGTCTTGGAAGCTTCTGAAACGTTACGATATAGATGCAGGCAATAATGTGCAATCAGATGGTGTATTTCTTCAACTATATCAGTTTAGCGAGGTAACAATTTCTACATCACCAATACAATTCCATAATTTAAATACAATTTGTTACACATGCTTTAAGCCAGAAAATTACACCGGGATCCGTAAATTTTATTATAACTAGAACCCTGGAACCTCAGATCTGACTGTTGAAAAAGAGGTTAATGAAAATGGAATCTCTATGTATTACCGCCGGACCTAAGCCCAATAAGCCCAGCGGATGAAATACCAACGCCGGAAGGCCGGCAAATGAAGATCCCGACTGAGGTGAGTATTTACCCTAACCCTCCCCTCTCCCCCCCAACCCTCCCTTAGGGGTGCCTAACCATAACCTCCCCCCAGGGGTGCCTAAACCTAAACCCCTCTCCCCACACCCTACACCTAGCCCTCCCGGGAGGGTGCCATACCCTAACCTCTCCCCGGAGGTGCATAATCCTAACCCCCCTTCCCCTAACCTAACCCTAACCATCCCGGGGGGGGGTGCCTATCCATAAGTCCCCCCGGAAGTCCCTAAACCTAACCCTCCCCCCCCCGCGGCTATGAGCTCCTGACACCTGGCTTAACTACGTTCGGTAGCCAGGCATCAGGATTTCAGCATGAGGCTAATGATAGGCGTCGGTATTTAGACGCCAATCATTAGTCCAATGCTGAGCTTTCACTGTGGGGAAGCCGGTGGTCGGCATTTCGACCGCCGGCTTCCTGACGATATCCCGGTGCAAACATGTATATACAGTAGGAAAACATCAACATGCAGTGATAATAATGCAAAAACCATAACCCATGGTTATTCTGTGCACAGAAAGCAAGAGAAAAATATATAGTTTTAAGTCCCCTCTGCATGCAAGAGATTGTCTAAGTAATAATCAGTTTTTGCAAACGTTGCCCGGGACACTTGCTGTAGTCACTAGTGTTTGCAGACTAGCAGAACGGTAAGCTGAAATAAATCTTATCTTTAATAAAGGAAAAAGCGAAGTGTCTCCTGTCTGTATTCTCCTTTCCTGTGTGTTTACAGCTGACAGCTGATTGAATTGACGGCTAAGATTGTGAACTATGCAGTTTGTTTTTAAGATGCAGATCTTTTTACAATGTTATCATTGCTATTCTCCACTTATCGCTTTTTTGGTGTAATTACTCCACTACCTCAAATTAGGAGCTGCGGGGTCACTGGTAACATGAATAAAGGACTTTATAGCTGACTATTAATACACGGGTCCTCTGCAGTTCTATCCAATCTCAAATATTAACTTGGGGCCGTTCTTCACCTGAAGAATAATACTGCAGGACAGGGCCGGCTCTAGGGGTGTACGACCAGTGTGGTCGAACAGGGGCACCACCCATAGAGGGGACACCCCTCCCCAACATCCCAATTTCAGCGGGACAGTACTGTCCGGCTGTTCCACCCGTGGGCCGAAGTGGCCCGCAGGTGGTGAAGTCAGGAGGTTTGGGACCCCCACCACTGCAGCTGTGCGGCGGTGCTGGACCCCCAGAGTGTGAATGGATGCAGCGCGCATGCACACGGCATCCATTCACTGATGGGAGAGGGCTGGGGGAAGCCCAGCCAGCTTTACTCCATGCCTGACGTTATTTGGAGCCGTGCCATGTGGACATGCCTCCAAAATAATGTCACTTAGGGGGCGTGGCCTATGGTAATAAGGCCACGCCTCCTAATTTCAGACGAGCGCGGCTTCGCGATAGCAGGGCACAGGGGTGCCGAGAGGGGGGGGCAGGTACAGATTACCCGGGCTTCCAGAGGGGCCTGGTGGGGGCCCGGGTCCGTCACCACCCCCCCTAACTCACAGCAGCCCAGTACACAGCGTGTGCTTTGCTGCAGTGGGAGACTGCTCGTGGCTGTTGAGCAGCAGCCACAGCAGTCTCCTATGCCTGTGGGGGGGAGCGATCACACTGATCGCGCCCCCCCCCTTGCTTTGAGCAGGGCTGAGGGGGCTCAGAGCGCCCCCCCCCTTTGCGGTGCTGCAAAGCTTCTTTTATTTGGGGGGGAAGGGGTGTGGTCACGCCTACGCTTATATGCCACGCCCCCTGTTACCCGTCCCCGCCACGGCTCTTGGCGGGCCTGGCAGGGCGCAGCGTACTGGGCCAGCACAGGGTGCTCATACCCGTGGAGCCGGCCCTGCTGCAGGATAATACTTTAGGTCTCAACTGTCTCCTTGAATGAAGATAACGGGGTCAGGCATATAGCGGGTTGTTAAACTGCGCATAAACTGCCAACTCCAGTAATTAATAAGCTCCCTCTGCAGCTGATAGCAAAGCTTCTGCCAACTATAACTACAGGGTGAGGCAAATGTTGATCCTCAACTGTATTACAAGTCTGCCACCGGTTCAACCCTCGACTGATGTAGCCGGACCTTCAGGCTCTCCTTCCACTGGCTGATCACTAAAGGGATGATCAGGCCTCTGCTACAGCTCCACCCGGATCTGCCTCCCAGTCTCTGCCCTGGGACATCCCCGATCACACCAAGGATGGCGCTGGATCACTCGTTAGCCCTCCGTCATCGCTCCTGAACTCCGGGCCCCGCTGGATGACCTTTCCTGCACCGCTGACCAGCCTTCTCCCAGTCTGAGGAAGGAGACTTACAGCCAGGGTTCACCTCAGAATGATTGCCTCAGGCACACTCTGCCGCAACGGTCAGTGGCTGGTCCTTTTATAGGCTCTCCCAGACCTAAGCGCGAGCCGGCTGTGCTCCCCTCATCTTCATGCGCTGCCCTCCAATCAGCTGCATTGTCCAGTTCAAGTCCCCCCCTTACATGTAATGGAAAAGTCCATGCCTTGAGGGCTCTCGATGGCTGACGCTGTTGCAGAAAAGTCTATTGACCGTTGATGGGGGAAAAAGTCCAGCAGAACAATATAAGGGCACATAGATGCCATTAGGTGGCTAAAGACATCATTTACTTTAACCAATGAATGTGTACATATAGGAATTACTTTTTAATTAAATATACATTACATTTTATATTATGTCAGTATACATAAAGGAATTGGTATATAACTAACCCCATACAATTGGGTAAACATTCCCTAACAGTTCAGCCATATATACACTGGGGTGTCACATTCCTCCCCACTAGAATCAAGCATGTTCCCATTCATCTGTCTTTCCTATTAAGTTTAAGCAAACTGTATTTACAATTATCACCTTTTAACTGCTCTATAACAATCGTGGCAAGTACAACAGTTAGTTGCAAGTGTTATTAACAACAATTAGACACGTAACAATTTAGTTTGAAACTTTCAGGCAGTTACAACAGTTACTGGACATTCTATTGCCTGTATCTTATTGGAGAAATTCCCTTGGTACTTCTATTGGAGCGTCTGGGGCTGGGAATTTCAAGGGATTCTTCACACACTAGTGTTGGACTAGAAGCTGCTAACGGCTCGTATAACACAGGAAGCTCGGAATTAGAGACTATTGGCCAGTACATGCTCATCATGAACTCTAAAGCATTGCCTAAATGCTGGTTTGAGGCAGTCTCTGAATTTAGTGTGGAATCCGAGGGTATCCTGTCTGACTCAACCTCCAGAGCTGAGTATAATTTAAGCTGTTCTCGATGAACCACATTTTCTGTGCGGTAAGTCTCTCTGATAATACTGTAGACAGCAATTTCAGCATTAGGGATTTCTGTCACTATAGAGGGTACTGGTTCCCATTGCAAATCCAGTTTACTGTGCTGTGGGTTTTTTCTCTGGAGAACTTTGTCTCCCACAGCCAAGGGAATAGCATGGGCCTTCAGATTATAATATGCTTCTTGCCATTTCCTTTCAAGATCCATTCATTGATGAATAATAGTTTGTGCTGTTCTTAACCATTGCTGATGTTCCTCTACCCATTCTGTTTTGGGGAGTTGTATGGCAGGATTCTCAGGTAAGTCTAGTTGAATATCTACTGGCAATTTGCCGTGTCGTCTGAAGAGCAAGTAATAGGGGGTATACCCTGTTGAATTATGTACTGTATTGGTATAGACAAATATTAGTTCAGATAACAGAGTGGCCATGCAGATCGTTGCGAAATTGGTGTAGCTCTCAGCATTTTGATTAAGGTCTTATTCATGCTTTCGCACACACCACTTCCCTGCGGGTGGTAAGCGGTGGTGAATCCGTATAGAGCACATAACTCCTGTAAGAGTTGCAATTCAAACACGGGGCGTTGATCTTTTAGTATTTTGATAGGATAACCGTATGGTGTGATGAAAGCATGTCAAAAGACTTCTGCTGTGGTCTTCGCTGACAGATCCCGGACGGGTAAAGCAACTATGAATTTAGTAAAGTGGTCAATCATAGTTATTGCTTACTGATATCCCAAATGACTGGGCTCCAACTTTCCATGGTCAATAGATACAATTTCTAAAGGTTGTCGACTGACAATTGGGTGGAGCATGGCTTTTTGTTTAGGCAATGCAGATTGACACAGGGCACAAGTAGTACAGGTTCGACACCAGTTTTCTACATCTCTTCTCAAATGGTTCCAATAGAATCTCTGTCGCAGATTCGTTTCCATTTTCTGACATCTGAAATGCCCAGACTGATCATGATAGACATGCAGTAGGGCGTAAGTTTTAGCTAAGGGCACCAATAGCTGTCTAACAGTCACATGGGTCTTCGGGTTGGTGTACTGACGAACGAGCAAACCCCCTTGTAGACTTAATCGCTCTCTTTGTCATCATAGTTGAGTAAGTTCCGATGCCACTGTTTGTCTTTCCTGCTTGATGAGTCCCTATTGGTTACTGATCAATCTTTTCAGCTGACGGAGACATGGGTTCTCATTTTGTACATATGCCCACTCAAGCACTTTTTCAGCTTTCTGTTCACAGGTTTAGTCCATTTTTGATGTCATGGCATGTTGTTTGGAGAATTTGGGTACAATGGTTTGAGTGACTCCCATTGGTCCTCTTCTCCTCTGCTTCCCCAGGTAATGGTAGATGAGACAGAACATCAGCTTTGGTGTTACTATGGCAGCTCCTGTATTTGATCCGGTAGTAATAGTTAGCCAGAAAGGAGGACTATCATTGTTCCAAAGCACCCAACTTGAAAGTCTCTTGTAGCGCTAAAGGGTTGCAGTCAGTGTATGCGACAAATGGTGTGGCAGCCAGATAATAATGAAACTTCTCTGTTACAGCTCATACCAGAGCCAAGAATTCTAGTTTGAAAGTGCTATAGTTTGCCTAATTTCTATCTGTTTTGCACAGACTTCGACTGCCATATGCAATCACTCTCTCTTTTCCCTGCTAAACCTGGGATAAGGCGGCCCCCAAGCCTTGCTTAATGGCATCTGTATACAAACAGTAAGTTTTGGTATAAAATGGATAAGCTAATAAGGGTGCCTCAGTCAGAATTTTCTTTAGTCGGTCAAATGCCTCTTGTCTTGCTGTATTGTTATTTGCGAATCCCCCTAAGTAATTCTAGATGCAGAGCTGAGATTTGAGCAAAATGTTTAATAAATCATCTGTAATATCCAACAAAGCCAAGGAATCTGCTCACTTCTTTCACAGTTCGAGTTATGGGCCATCCTAGTACAGTTTTGGTCTTGTCTGGATCTGGGGATACTCCTGAGGAACTTACTATGTGACCCAGATAGTGAACTTCAGGCTTTAGCAGGTGACATTTTGAGGGCTTCAATTTGAGACCATATTTAATCAAGCTCTGCAGAACCTCTTGGAGATGCTGAACTATATGTTCTGTATAAGTTCGGGAGAAAATGATAACATCATCCAAGTACTGTATAAGAAAACTGTTTTGAAATTTCTATGGCCCAGACAGTGTTCCATCACTTGTTGAAAAGTAGCT
Organism: Taudactylus pleione; assembly: GCA_031769625.1. Classification (NCBI taxonomy): domain Eukaryota; kingdom Metazoa; phylum Chordata; class Amphibia; order Anura; family Myobatrachidae; genus Taudactylus; species Taudactylus pleione. The sequence continues at coordinate 16,114,957 of JAUIMM010000188.1, forward strand.
GGTGCGTAACACAGCCTGGCATAGGCTGGTTCTCGAATTACCCCATTGGGGTAATGAAGCCAGTTTTCTCCTTATCTTCTTCTTGAATTTGCCAATACCCACTCATCAAGTCTAGAGTTGAAAAGTACTAGACTGATTTTAGGGCAGCAAGAGATTCTTCAATTCAGGGCAGTGGATATGCCTCCTTGTGGGTGAGGATATTCAGCTTCCGATAATCCACACAAAAATGAAACTGTCCATCTTTCGCACAAGGACCATCAGAGCTGCCCAGTGGCTGTGACTTTCTCGAACAATTCTGGTGGCCTTCATGTTCTCTGACATTTGCAGCACTGGCTGATAAAATCCCAGAGCTAAAGGGTGATGATGTTCTTTAACAGGAGGCCTATCCCCAGTAAAGATGCAATGTTGAATTTGCGTTGCTACACCAAGATTAATCGGGCTCTTACTGAAGGCCTTAGAGTTTTCTCTAGCTACTCGAAGCTACACCAAGATTAATCGGGCTCTTACTGAAGGCCTCAGAGTTTTCTCTAGCTACTCGAAGTGCCCCTAGCTTTTGATCTGCAGGTGTACTGGTGTTTCCAATATGCAGCTCTTCCCACCAATCAGTTTATTGTTCAAGTCTAGACTTAGCTTCTGCTGACATGTCCTTTTGTTTCACGATCAGGGTTGGGTTTAGGACACATTAGGTAGCAATGGGCTGATTCCGATATAATTTAACTGTGTGATTATGAGGATTAAGGACTGGGACTCTTCCGTCCTTGACAGTGGCTAGGGAACTGGCCACGACCACGTAATTTCTAGCTGCTATCAAATATGGTTCAATTAGTGCCTCATATGTTTGTCCACTTGGTCTCGTGCAGGCTTTTCCCCACAGAATAGTCTCAGGGTTTGGTTGTAATTTGACAGGTTTGCTGTCAGTCAATCATACTTTCCCAATGACTCCTGTGCTCTGGGCCAATCTCTGATGTCCCAGTAATATTTTAATGGATTTCTGTAAGACTTGTTGTTTTGGCAGGATCACCTTAGATAATTCTCCTCTAAGAATGGAAACTAATTTTCAAGGCAGTTCTGCAAAATATTCATGGCTAATATTACTGGAACCACTTTGGCATCACTTGTTTCAGTCACCAAACATCCTTGGTTGGAAAGAAGAGTCTGTCCAACTTTTACGTCAGCTTCCCAATACCATTGCTGGTGATAAGTTGCAGCCAGATTTGTGGAGGCAGAAGAAGATGTCCAAGTTCCCAATGTTGTCAAAAAGTGGGAAGTTGTATGTTCATAATTTGTGACCTTGAATCTATAATAGCAAAGGTCTTGATGCCATTAATGGTGATGGGGGTAGTAGGGCACTGTCCAATGTATTGGGGGCCACCATTCCTCTGGTTTGGGATCCATGCTAATGGTTGTCCCTGAGGCTCAGCCCCCATCCTTGGGGTGTTGGAGATTAAAAGCTTCATGTAGCTACAATTAGGTTTGATGTGTTCACTCCTTTCACATTTCCTACAGATAGGTAAGTGCGAGGTTCTGAATTTGTTGTGGACCCGGGGTGGTGATAGGAGCAGACACAGAAGAATACTTAAATGAAAAAGTGGAGTTTTTATTAAGTGATTTAGAAGACATGGGAATGGCAAATGAAAAAGTCCAGGTATAGCACTAAAGTGCACTTTATAACTGTAGTGAGAAAATGTCCAGATAGTGACAGGCAGGAACAGTCCAGTATACAAGTATGGTGAGCTGAAAACAGAATGCAGGTATGATGAGCTGTAACTAAATGCAGGCTTGATGAGCTGTAACTGATTGCAGGTTTGGTGAGCTGTAACTGATGCAGGCAGAGGTAGTGAAGTCCAGCTGGCAGGGAAATGAAGCAAGGTGCAGGGAAACAGCAGGTTCAGGTACTCAGGCAGGTAAGAAGGTATATGGAGGGTGCAGGGTAAGTCCAGCAGGTTGGAGCAGGCAAGGTTCAGGCTAGGAGCATTTACAAGCAGGCAGGTAAGACATAGGTACTCTCTCTCATCCACAGCTGAGAAACATGTTGCACTGGCAAAGGAAGGCAGGCTCTGGACCTTCCTAATACTCAGTGCCATGCTGTGACTGGGTGGAATAAGCACATGACCTACCAGGATTGGACAGCCGAAATCACATGGCCTCAGGCAAGATGGCGGCGCCCATGCCAACGGAATGGAAACACCGCCAGCCCTCACCAGGCCTAGTGACAATGTGCCCACACAGAACCACGCACTCCAATGCCTCTCACCAAACACCACCACCGCTGCCAGAGACCCCCCGCCATAATGACCTCACAGGTAATACCCGGTGACTACCATGCCGAGAAACCCTGGTCGTGACAGTACCCTCCCCTTATGGGCAGCATGGAACCTCTTGATGAGTGCAGGAGCATGGACATCTCAGGCATCGGTCCAACAACGTTCCTCTTGGCCGTAGCCCCTCCAGTCCAGTAGGTACTGCAAATGTCCTCTGCGGAGACGGGAATCCAAGACCTGGGAGACCTCAAACTCTATGCCCCTTTCAGTCTGAACATGGGGAGAAGCAGGCAGGACTCTGTGAAATTTGTTTAGCACCAGGGGTTTCAACAGGGAGACATGAAAGGAATTGGGAATTTTCAGATAAGGGGGTAGTTGAAGGTGATAAGCCACAGGGTTTATAACTTCTATGATGGAGAAGGGCCCAATGAAGCGTGGAGCAAATTTCATGGATGGCACTCGAAGTCGTAGGTTCCGGGTGGACAACCAGACCTGGTCTCCAACTTGCATACGTGGTATTTTCCTATGCTTCTTATCAGCTTGAAATTTGTAATGGGAGGACGCCTTCTCCAGGTCAGTACAAACTTGAGACCAGATTGAAGCAAATCTCCGTACAGTGTCTTCTACAGCTGGGACATCAAAGACGGGCAGGCTTTGAAATTCAGGGACCCGAGGATGAAGGCCGTAGACCACTTGGAATGGTGTTTGGTTCGTGGAAGAGTGGTAGGAGGTGTTATGAGCAAATTCAGCCCATGGCAGCAATGCAGACCAATTGTCCTGGGAAGATGTCATAAAAATTCTCAGGAAGGTCTCAAGGTCTTGATTAACCCTCTCAGTGGAACCGTTGCTTTGTGGGTAATAAGCCGTAGAAAAATTTAGCTTTACTTGCAATACAGAACATAAGGCTTTCCAAAATTTTGCTGTGACCACCACGGTCAGAGACTATCTCAGCTGGAAGACCATGGAGACAGAAAATATGTTCAACGAACAAGTGAGCCAGGTCAGGGGCAGAAGGCAATTTCTTTAAAGGGATGTAATGGACCATTTTAGTGAATCAGTCTACTATGACCCAGATGGTAGTGAACCCTTGAGAATTTAGTAGATCCGTGACGAAGTCCATGGAGAGAAGCGTCAATGGATGTGATGGAATAGGTAGTGGCAATAACTCACCAGCCGGTGCCTGACATGAAGATTTATGCTGGGCACATAAAGAACATGAAGAAATAAATTCCGACACGTCTGCTTTCATGGATGGCCAGCAATAGCCTCTCTTTAAAAATTCCAAGGTCTTCCGGGTACCTGATTGACCTGTAAAGCTAGAGGAATGAGCTCAGGTGAGGAGCTGCTTCCTTAACTCCGGGGCCACAAAGGACTTCCCTATAGGAGGCTGTAGCTGTAAGGTGGTGAAGACTCTTGACTCCAAGACAGGGGTATTTTGTTGATTCTCTGATTTGTCATCACAGTGGAAAGATCTGGACAGGGCATCTGCTTTTTGATTAAGGGCTCCAGACCGGAAGGTCAGGCTGAACTGGAACCGAGCAAAGAATATCGCCCATCGGGCCAAACGAGGACTCATGCACTGAAGATTCTTGAGGAAGAGCAGATTTCTATGGTCCGTGAAGACAGTGAAGGGAAACTTGGCCCCTTCCAGCAGGTATCTCCATTCTTTCAAGGCTAACTTTACTGCTAATTTCTCTCAGCAGGAGAAAACTTCTTGGAGAAGAACCGGCAGGGATGAACTCGATTATCGTCATAACACTGGGAATGAACTGCACCCACGACCTCTGAAGATGCATCTGCTTCCACTAGAAATGGCCTATCCAGATCTGGTTGTCATAAGACTGGAGCTGAAATAAATGCCTGCCTTAAAAGTTGGAAGGCAGTCTCTGCCTCAGGTGGACATAGGGCAGGGTTAGCGTCTTTTTGGGTCTAGGCAGTAATGGGAGCCAACAATGATGAAAATCCTTTAATAAAATGTTTATAGTAGTTGGCGAACCCAAGCAATCTCTGGATGGCTTTCAACGTTTGAGGGCGGGACCAATCCAAAATTGCCTGCACCTTCTTGGGGTCCATTTCTAGACTGGAGCCAGAGATGACGTAACCAAGGAATGGCACACTGGGAACCCCAAAGACACATTTCTCCAGTTTGCAGTAAAGGTGTTTCTTTCTTAGATGGGACAATACTTCCTTCACATGTTCATGATGTTTTGTTACAGAAGACGAAAAAAACAATATTTCGTCCAGGAAAACTACAACCAAGACGTACAACAGGTCTCATTAACAAAGACCTGAAACACGGCAGGGGCATTTCACAACCCAAAGGGCATCACAAGGTATTCAAAGTGTCCATCTCTAGTATTAAAGGCGGTCTTCCATTCATCGCCAGCATGAATGCGGATGAGATTATAAGCCCCTCTCAGATCCAGCTTTGAGAATATGATGGGCCCTTTAACTCTGTCAAACAATTCCGTGATCAGGGGAAGAGGATACTGATTCTTAATTGTTATATCATTAAGGCCCCGGTAATCTATACAAGGTCTTAGGCCTCTGTCTTTCTTGCCAATGAACAAGAAGCCGGCTCCAGCGGGAGAGGTGGAATGTCGAATAAATCTCTTTGCTAGGTTGTCCTGGATGTACTCTGACATGGCTTGTGTCTCAGGCACGGATAGAGGATAGGTGCGACCACGGGGTGGCATCTTGTCACGCAGCAGCTTGATAGGACAGTCCCATTCTCTGTGGGGAGGTAAGACGTTCGCCTGTTGCTCGGAAAAAACATCAGAGAACATCTGGTACTCCTCGGGTATAGCTGGAGATGGTAATGAAGCTGTCTTTCTTACAGGTCGTATTTTGGGAAGACAGGATTTCTGACAGTCAGATCCCCATGAAAGAATCTGCATTGAGCACCAATCTCTCCTGGGATTATGTTGGTATAACCAGGGTAGTCCTAACGTGATTTCTTGAGAAGCCTCTGGTATCACTAAGAACTTTAAAGACTCGGAGTGGAGTGCCCCAACTCGAACTAATACTGGTTGAGTTTCCTTGGTGACCAGTCCTTTCATTAGAGGACGTCCATCTACAGAAGTCAGGGAAATTGCTTGCTTCAGAGATGAACAAGGAATCTGTAGTTTATCAACTAGGCTGGAAGTTATGAAGTTTCCAGCTGCTCCAGAGTCTAACAGAACAGAGATGAAGGCAGGGTTGGGCTTGAGATCAAAGCTAAGGAAACCTTGAAATCTTTAGTGTTTGGGGATGGGCAAAAAACTCCTAACTTGATGTCCCCAAGGTCAGTTAGGAATGGGCGTTTCCCGACTTGCGGGAGCAGGAGGCCACCAGGTGAATCTCCGCAGTACAGACTGAGGTTTTTTAGCATCCTTCTCTGACATTCCTCTTTGGAGAGATGGGTTTGGTTCACCTGCATGGGGTCCTCATCTGTAGGACGATGGGGTGGACGGGTAGGCAAGGGAGATGTAAATGACCTTGGTCGGTCAGTTCTGTGCTTTTGAGTCTGAAGTTCTCTGCACTGGAGGTCAATTTTGTTGTAGAGTGAGATCATATCATTTAATTTGGTAGGAAGCTCACGGGTAATCATATAATTATTTAATCGGTCGGACAGACCATGCCAAAAAGCTGAGGTGAGGGCCTCCTCATTCCACTTAAGCTCTGATGCCAAGATTGTATGGCATATTGGCTGACAGGACGGGTTCCTTGTCTCAGGGTCATGATGCTGAACGATGCTGATACTGTGCGTCAAGGTTCATCGAAAATCCTCCTGAATGAAGATACAAAGTCTGTATAGTTATCCAGCAGCGAGTCTGAATGCTCCCAGAGTGGGAAGGCCCAATCCAGAGCCGAGCCAGTCAGCAAGGACATGATGTATGCCACTTTGGTTTTAGCGGTGGGGAAGTTATCAGGCTGTAACGTAAAGTGTATATCACACTGATTTAAAAAGCCACGACAGAACTTAGGATTGCCGTCAAATTTGCTTGGCATGGGTAGATGTAGACGAGGGGATACCCTGGAACCTGTATTACCAGGCACAGGAGGAGGTGAAGTTGCTGATACCCCAGGGGTGATTAACGAGGTTTACAGAGTATCTTGGCGTTTTGACATCTCCTGTAGGAACTGGGCCATTTGATGTTGCATAGCTTCCAGCGTTTGTAAATGACCAGCAATACAGCAAAATAAATCCACTCCAAACTCCTGTTCCATGATCGGATCCATAGGGCCAGTGCAAACTGTGAGGTTATGAATTTGTTGTGGACCCGGGGTGGTGATAGGAGCAGACATAGAAGCAGACTTAAATGAAAAAGTGGAGTTTTTAATAAGTGATTTAGAAGACATGGGAATGGCAAATGAAAAAGTCCAGGTATAGCACTAAAGTGCACTTTATAACTGTAGTGGGCGTTAATGAGAAGATGTCCAGATAGTGACAGGCAGGAACAGTCCAATATACAAGTATGGTGAGCTGAAAACAGAATGCAGGTATGATGAGCTGTAACTAAATGCAGGCTTGATGAGCTGTAACTGAATGCAGGTTTGGTGAACTGTAACTGATGCAGGCAGAGATAGTGAAGTCCAGCTGGGAGTGAAATGAAGCAAGGTGCAGGGAATCAGCAGGTTCAGGTATTCAGGCAGGTAAGAAGGTATATGGAGGGTGCAGGGTAAGTCTTGCAGGTTGGAGCAGGCAAGGTTCAGGCTAGGAGCGTATACAAGCAGGCAGGTAAGGAAGAGGTACTCTCTCTCAGCCGCAGCTGAGAAACACGTTGCACTGGCAAAGGAAGGCAGGCTCTGGACCTTCCTAAATACTCAGTGCTGCGATGTGACTGGCTGGAATGAACACATGACCTACCAGGACTGGCCAGCCGGAATCACATGGCCGCAGGCAAGATGGTGACACCCATGCCAACGGAACGGAAACACCGCCAGCCCTCACCAGGCCTATTGACAATGTGCCTGCACAGAACCACGTGCAGCCAATGCCTCTCGCCAAACACCAGCACCACTGCCAGAGACCCCCCGCCATAATGACCTCACAGGTAATACCCGGTGACTACCAAGCCAAGAAACCCTGGCTGTGACAGGTAAGCCTGAAGACCTTTGTCTTCTTCCTTGAGGTGGTTTCCACCAATCACTACTGGTATGTCTTCGATCCGAATTCCCTCTCCATCCTGAGCAATCATTAGGTTTCTGACAATATAGTTGACACATCTCTTTGCGCAATTCTGTTAATTCCATTGCTAATCTTTCCAATCAACCTCGTAAGATTTGGATAGTATCTCTGGTGGGCACTTGGACACTCTGGCCTGCTTTCTCCTTCACTGTTGTTATTTTCCTTGCTTTGTTACTTACACTCCCAGTGATGTTGGATGCTTCCTGATATCCAGGTATTTCTGGAAAGAGAATTTCCTGACACGCGTTATTCCCAATTACTTTGATGGCAGCTTCCTTGAAATCTAGGAATGAATGGTACCCCAACTGCATCCTCAACATTTGTAATTAACTCCAGACTCCCTCTCTATTGGCTCCTTCAATCAGCTGAGAAATTAGGACTTCATCAGTATTTCTTATTTCCTGAGCATCCACAGTTTGTACTGCCTTTAAAGCTTACTGTAGACTCAGAGCATAGTCTCTAAGCGCCTCACGAGCCTGTAGCTGTCTACCATAAAATTTCATTTTCAGTTCAGAACTGGTTCTAATGTCAAAATTTTCCCTTAAACGCTGCGTGGCCATGAAGCAACTTCTCTGAGAGCAGCTCCCTTGAGTTGCCCAATCAATATCTCTACCTGCTGCTGTCCACTCAGTGGATATAAACGGAACATGGATTTTATTTTAGTTTTAAATTCGGCTAGAGTATTTCCTTCCATTCCCTGATAATCTCTATTATATGTTGGAAGCCACGAGGCTCGGAAGTAATACGGCAAAGTGATCGGATTAGTGTTAGCCATGGCTAGACGAGTGTTGGAGTCATTAGTATTTGCAGGACAACAGAAAATACCCAGCGCTAAATACTTAGGGGTAAACAAATATTATCACAGCAGTAAAAAAAGAGGTATTTGTCAACCTCACATAAATATCAGAAAAAGCAGCAATTTACTGCGCTGAAATATCTGTCAGGATATCAAAAACATACAAAAATAATGTATAATTTGTGTTTTAATTAATAAAGCAATCAAGCTACAATTACATATATAAACATTCATATATAAGGTATGTGAGCAGGTGCATTTTATAACATTTTATAGGAACAATTAATTCAGATCCATATAAGAATGTAGAAATATACAATAGAGCTTCTGTTCACAGACAAGTAAATTTAATGACACATTGTTTAGAGCTGATCAGGCTCTTATGAAAAACAATGTTGCAAGAGTAAAAAATATATCTCAAAAATAAAAAGTTGAAAAGATTCAAAGAGCACAAAAGCCCAGCTGAATTTCTTGATTATATGAGTGTTTGATGTTATTAGCCTTTCCATCAAGCTGCAGCTTCATGGTACGTACACATGGACGATAACGATATCGATCATATCGTTATCATTCATATAGTGCATTTTTGGGTGGCCAACGACCTGCGATGCGTGGGCACGTATGGACGATAACGATATCGTCCATCGCCCATGCATGCAGGCCAACCTGGTCTTTATTGACCAGGTTACTATAGGGATGCGCAATCATTGATTGCGGGTCGTTGGCCACCGTTGGTGGGTATATGGTGTGCTGGATGTTCGATATCGATCACCCAGCACACCCGAGAGATCGTACAACCATATCGTTATCGTTGTCAATCGTCCCGTGTTTCTGCACCATTACTTTGTACATAAGAGACACATTAGCAATTAGTGTCTCATCCAGAAAATGTCTTTCTGTACTGGGGGTTCCTTCTAATAAAGTCAAATGCCAAATGAATAACGGCATAAAATCAGCCCTTTGCTTATGGGTTTATTAAATATCATATATTATTTATTCCTGCTTCTCTTTAGATACCTGTAAGTTGCCAAAAAAAGGAGCAATAAACCACACTAGACCTCTTCCTGTCCTAGCAGCAGACTACGTCACCTTATCCTACTGACCTAGGACCCCCGCAGTACAATAAGGTGATGTCCGCTGCTAGGACATGGAGAGGTCAAGTGTGTTTTATTGCTATATTGAAATTTCACATTTTTCAGAAGTAATTTTTCCCTTTATAAAAAATAAGTTTTTTTTTTAAAGATTGGCTCCTGTTCTTCTATAAACTGATCATGATTGATATACACCAGGACAAGAGTAAAGATATTTTACTTGAACTTGTAACTGCCAATACACCAGGGTGAAAGTACACTAAGAAAAGGAAATAAGGGACTGTTACCTTTACCATGCAGTTTTATTTTGGGGTGCAGCTGATAGGGATGCAACACCCAGTAAGTCATCAGATAGACACTTGATATGTTTTTAAACCACATGAAAAAGTTTTTTTTTTCAAGTGAGATCCGTGCATGCTTCTGTGTGTAAAAACCCTGTAAAGTGTAAAAAAAAATACATCATGCTCCCCCCCTAAAAACTCAACCAGCACCAGGCTTTTCTGAGCCAGTCCTTGTTGTGAAAATGCAGGTGGAAAAAGAGGTAGGGTTCCCCCATATTTTCATCAACCAGCACCAGGCTCGGTGAGCCAGTCCTGGTTGTGGAAATAGAAGGGACAAAATGAGTAGAGGTCCCCTGTATTTACACAACCAGCACCGGACTCTTTCTAGCTGGGGTGTGCCACCATGGGTCCCTTTTCACCAAGTACCCCAGCCAAAGCATTCATCAATCCTTGCTAGTCAACCCAGGTCAGGGATCCCTGGGGAGGTGGTGACCCCCCAAATTAAGGGGTTCCTCTCCTCAAGGCACCAGATCCAATTGATAGCCCAGATCTATCACTGGGTTGTGTGTGCCTGGCAAGCCAATGGTAAGAACTGCTAGGTAACCTTTAGTAACCAAGTGGTTTCCACCATTGAAGTAAATGTGGGAAGTGCTCATTGGCTGAGAGAGGCAGAGGATCACCTCTCTCAGCCAATGAATGCTCAGCCAATGCATTTTTATGTGGACGAAGAGGACCGGAAAAAGGGGGTAGGTTAGTATGGATTTTTTTACAGGTTATGTGGATGCTACATGGAAAAGAGGACATGAATGTCTACAGGGAAAGTAGGTGAGTATGTGTGAATGTGAATGAGTATATGTGTAATAAAATATTAAAACCTTTGGGGTCCATGTCCTGTGTTTTTTTATTATTATTATTATAATTTATTTATATGGCGCCACAAATGTTCCGCAGCGCCTTACATAAACAAGTTGAAGACAAATGACTTACAGAACAATACAATACAGGACAACACATGGATAATATATATTGCTACATTAGTGACCATAACACCCATATAAGCAACAGAACATAAGCAACCAAGTGTTAGGTGCCCTTGTGGTGAGTAAGAAGTAGATGAATCTAAAGTAGGGAGAAGCACAAGAGGGTAGAGAGCCCTGCTCATAAGAGCTTACATTCTAAAAGGGAGGGGAAGATGAACAGGGGCGATACATGGGGTAGATGGGGAGGAAGGAGCGTGTAGCAGGGAGTTAGCAGGGAGTTAGAATGATATACTGTATCTTTTGCAGGTGCCCGGCATTCCTGTCACTTGTGGTTTTCCAAGTACTGGCATATGGGGAAGGCTTGCTGGGAACTCTAGATCTCCTGTAAAAGACAATATTATTTTATCTATTTTTTGACCCAAACAACCTGGCACCCACAGCCCACAGGTTCCGTGGATAGCCCCGGGCTTTCATCCCAGGCCTGGGGTTAACTGGTGAGGGGAAACACTTCCTCGGGGATCTCTGACCATGGCTGACTAGCAAGAGGTGATGAAGGCTTTGGCTGGGGACCCGGTAAAAGGGTACCATGGCTGGGGCATTACAACCCCACTAGAAATAGTTTGGTGCTGGTTTTGGCTAAAACAGGGGACCCCTACTCATTATGTCCCTTGTAGTCACACAACCGGGACTGGTTTACTGAGCCTGGTACTGGTTGATGAAATATGGGGGAACCCTACCTTTTTTTACCCCTGTATCTTATTATTATTACCAGTTATTTATATAGGGCAGACATATTCTGCAGCGCTTTACAGAGCGAATATTTTGGCCATTCACATCAGTCCCTGCCCCAGTGGAGCTTACAATCTTTTAAAAGGTTTTTTAATACAGAAGCATGATCTGACTGATTCATGGATGTTTCTGTGTAACTCGCACCTTATAATGAAAGTCACATTACAAGATGTCACATTACAAGATGTGAGTTTTCCCACAATTGTAGCTCGCATGCACTCACAGGCGCGAGTCAAAATGGGACCTGAAACTTGCACCCTATTACATTTTCGACTTGCAGAACAAACTCGCACATTCTAAATGTGTGAGAAAGTGTGAGTTTTCTCTGCATAAAAAATTTGCACCATATTACATTTGGCCCACAGTCTTCTTTTTAAATATCTAAATTTAATGAAAACACTTTAGATTTTTTTTTATACCTCATCAAAATGTATTTTTTTAACTTTTATTATTTTAAAGTGCAGCTGATGGGACCACAACACCCAGTAAATACAGTAATATATGCTGCCTCTCAAAAACACAGTCTTCTTTTTACATATCTAAATTAAATGAAAATACTTAAGAATGTTTTTTAAAGCTCAATAAAATGTCTTCTTTAAACTTTTATTATTGTACGGTGCAATTTATGGGTCCCCAACACCCAGTAAAAACAGTAATATATGTTGCCATCTAAATTGAATTGAAACATTTTAGAATATTTTAAAGCCATAAAGATATCTAAATTGAATTAAAAGACTTGAACTCACTCAGACACAGCACACATTTTTTGGTCAGCTAAGCTTGCCCAAAATGCACAATATATACTGCAGTGTTTCTGCCCCTAATGCACAATATATACTGCAGTGTCTCTGCCCGTAATGCACAATATATACTGCAGTGTCTCTGCCCGTAATGCACAATATATACTGCAGTGTTTCTGTCCCTAATGCACAATATATACTATAGTTTAGATCAGTGTTTCCCAACCTCGGTCCTCAAGGCACACTAACAGTCCAGGTTTTAGTGATATCCATACTTGTGTACAGATGGTTACATCATATAACTGAGGTACTAATTAAGACACCTGTGCTCAAGTATGGCTATCCTTAAAATCTGGACTGAGGACTGTGGTTGGGAACCACTGGTTTAGATGATAGAGATACCCTTGTGAAATACAACTATAATTGCAGTTACACCTTTTCCTCCCTCTTCTACCCCCTACAACTCTTTGTAATGACAACTGTTCAAGCACAACTACAGCCCACAACCCCCTACATACACTCTCTCCAGTGTATTTTGACTCCTGAAACCACAAGTGAGGGACTTATATGCAATCCAAAGCACACAGATCCGACATTTCCAGGCAAATTATGTTAATTTGGCGGGAGGACCATTTTTTTAGTGAGCTTGCCAAGGCAAAGTCTTTCTTTCAACTCAGCCTCACAGGTCAGAGTTTTAAGGCAGTTTGTGGAGTTAAAATTGGAGTTTAAAGTAGATATTCAGTGGTCAGTGGTCAGACACCCTATGGATTTCAAAATAAAGAAATATCACATGAAATAAAAAGTGGACTAACTATCCAATAGATCAGTCACAAATAACAATAAAAATAGTAAAAATGATAAACAGAAATCCACATGGGTTAAAAAAATGGAGAATTACCAGAAGTCTCCTTGAATAGGGTGTATGAAAAACAATATGGTGGAGGTCTCCGGAAACCTTATCCACAGTCCTTATCCAAGTGTATCTCCAGATATCTCCTGTCACACTCCGCCAACGTGTTTTGGGAGACAGCAGCTTCCTTCCTCAAGGCAGTGTCTTGAGGAAGGGAGCTGCTATCTCCCGAAACGCGTTGGTGGGAGATAGAAGGAGAAACTATCGATTCTAAGGAATGCCACTAACACACGAGACCCTGTGTGTAGAATTCTAAGGAAAGTATACCATTTCTATTTGTTATAACACCAGCACACTCAGAATTATCACCACTTCTTTATTTTGTTTGATTTAGATAGTGAAGGGTACCATCTTTTGATTTTTCAGTTTGCTGCTATTAAGTTGTCAGTTGCGCCAGGGGCACTCCAGTGATATTTATATATATATGTACTCTACGCATTTCACATCATCCATCCCATACCTATTTGCTGCATTGGTTTTGCATTTTTCTTCCAACGCATTCATCCCCTTAGGCACACTGTGATGTTTAGGCTTCCTGAAAGTGAACGTCTTCATATTTGTCATAACCTTGTTTTCACCACTGTAGAGAGCTGCTGAATAAAAACGTCCTATGTGAACGAATCTTTAATCCCACACAGGTGTCACAGAGAACAGTACATGTCTCTGACAGTATTTTTGCATGCCATTGGTATTTAAGACTTGTTTAATGTTGCAGATGAAGCACAATGGAACCTGGCATGGGAAAAAGCTGCTGCAGTGGCCCCATAGCACTTCGTACACAGATTCAGACTCATTCACACGCAACTGTTGCACCTCAATTGATCAGTGAAGTGCATTCTAGCAAAGTAGTTTTGTTGCTTCCAGTTGTTTTATTTGTGTAAAAAAGATGCACATTTTGAGTGTAAAAATTGATCAACGCTGTCGTTTTACCTGCGTCCTGGCTTGCTGATGGGGCTATATGGCATGACAAAAGCCACAGTGTATGAGGACACGTTTGTATATAAATAATCCTTCTCATTTACAGTTGAATGACTGTCAGGACCAGGGGGCGGCTCCAGAGCTTGGGCTGCAGCGCAGTCCAAAATTCAAATAGTGGAGCCACACCAACTGCCACCCCAAATGCTGCCAATCATCGCCGGAGTTGGTGTGGCTCCCCTATTTGAAGTTTGGACTGCACTGCAGCCCAAGCTCTGGAGTCACCACAGGTCAGGACAAAGTTTAACACATAAAGATATATTTATTAATAATCGTAAAAAAAAAAACATGTTAAACACCGACCTAAAGTGCTGGTATTTGCGACACAACATTACAAGAAACTTGCCAGTAATTATCATTCTGCCAATGAGGGCCTTTGTTCTTCCATCACATGCAGTTATCGCAGGTACAATGGACTTCGCAGTTTCCTGTACATTTCCATATAACCTTGGTTTGTTAGGTGTGAAGTGGAGGCTTTAAAACTAGACTGCATGTTCCACTGGCAGCTTTATTTGGGATGGGAGAGATATTGCACAGGCAGCAATTTACAATGATCCAGCAGAAGGCAGACGTGGACACCGAGGGTTCTCTCTGACTGAGAACAGACATATTATCGGTGAGTCTCACCTGTGTATCTAAGCATCAGGGCTGTAACTAGGGTGATGCGCAGGGGCGCCGAGAGGGGGGTGAGCGGGTACAGATTACCCGGGCCCGGGCTTCCTGAGGGGCCCGGCGGGGGCCCGGGTCTGACGCCACCCCCCCTCCCTCACAGCAGCCCAGCTGCAGTGGGAGACTGCTCGTGGATGCTGAGCAGCAGCCACAGCAGTCTCCTATGCCTGTGTGGGGGAGCGATCACACTGATCGTGCCCCCCCTGGCTTTGCGCCGGGCTGAGGGGGCTCAGAGCAACCCCCTCGCCAGCGCACAGTGCCGCTACGCGGCGCTGGTAATATATATTTTTTATTCAAAGGGGGTGTGGCCACACCTCCCGTGATTAGGCCACACCCCCTGTTACCCAGGCCTGCCGCGGCTCTTGGCGGGCCTGGTAGTGCGACCAGTGCCATGGCACAGGGCACCACAGGGCACTGCAGGGCAGGAGGAGCTGTTTGGGCATGTCAATTTTCCTGTTTATTATCATTCTCACTTGTAACTTCCTCTTCTTTTATCCCCAGCATCTCCTGGCTGCTCCAGGAGTACCCCTATCTCTTCCCTGGACCTACCCCATGAGGCCATGGCCCTTTTATAGGTATGCAATCTTATGTCCCTATTTAAAAAATGGTGGGGGCCACCAATTTTCTCTCCGGCACAGGTCACCAAAAAATCTAGCTACGGCTATGCTAAGTATTATGCATATCCGGCAGATCTTATTAAATAAGCATATGTCTCTTATAACAATCCTGCCTGTTGTGGTGCCACCTGTTACTGCTGTACACATGTACCAAGACAGTTACAATCCCTTGTGTGGCACCTTATGGCTGATAATAAAATATGCAAAAAACCTGTTTGTACATATGCCCCATTCTACCAACGGAGTTAAGTACAGAATTAAATTGCAACCAAAGTCCACGCTCTGTAGTAAATTACCGCAATGGTAAACTACTCTCTTTTCTTTGTGTATTTCTATATTTAATATAAAAATACACTTTCGCTGGCTTTTGCTCTTTACCCATTATTGCCTAATTATGGCACAATAATAAAAAAAAAAATCTTCTGCAATGGGTCTTCGAAGCTCCTTGAGCACAATTGCTTGCCTTGTAAAAATATTTTATTTGTTTGTGTGTTTTTTCCAAATTGATACCATCAGGCACCTGCGCTTCTCACCGAGACTCTGCAGGAGTTTTATCGTATGAAGAATTAAAATAATATCTCATTAAGAAATTGAGTACCCCCGCCACCAGCCGAGCGGCACGGTACTGCACCTCCTGGGATAACAAGCAAAGATGATTGTTTTGTTTGACTTACTTTAGATTTCTGCCTGCTCCTTCCCTTCCTGCCACCAAACTCATGATTCAACTTGTTAAAAGTCCCATTTGCCATTATAATGATACCATATGTATTCTTTCTCCAGCAGAACACTGAGGGTTGGCCGTGACTTCATTCTATAGACGCTGCGAGGCCTGCCAGGGATATTGGAAACCCGGCATTAGTCATAAAACATTTCTCCTAGTAAAAAGACTCAGGTTTATGGTGCCTAAGGAAAAATAGCCTAAACTCTATTGCAGGAAAACTACCCAGAGACAAAAAGAGGAAATTAATGGCATGTTCTCGCTTATTTCTTTAGGGTTTCATAGAGAAAATAATGCCGCAATAAGAACTTCACCTGGCATGATGGATATTTTGTTATAAAAGCCTATGATTTGTATTGAGTCAAAAGAGGCTCGTGAGCTTGGAAAAGCTTTTGGTTAGTGGGCAGATGCTATATGGATGGACTTTCATCATCGGTCGCTCCGTGACCGGAAGACTATCTGCTACCGCCGCACTCGTCTTTATCTTCCAACTACGTATAACAATCGTCATTAGTCTTTGTCTTTCCTTTTGCTTTATGGCCTTTATCTTGCCTGCTGAAATATTGTTCGACTATAAATAAACGTTTTAAAATAGTTTTACTTTGTACACAATACAATCCATCAACTCTTTTATTTCAGAGCCCTGGTCCTGTTCTTTATTTCTGCTGTACTTTATGCCTCCAATGTTACATAACACAACAACAACAAAAACAGAAATAAAAGGAGACAAGCCAGGTCTCTTTGTCATATTATTTTTCTTTTGCATGTGTTTTACATATTTTTTTTGGTATTGTGTTCTTTTTAAGCTGTGATTGCTATTATATATGTATAGAATATATACCACCCAACAGGGGTGTATTTATAATGGGTGCAGGGTGTGTGGTACACACGGACCCCTGGGTCCAGGGTGGGCCCCGCACTGCACACCCTGCACCCATCATTTTAATTTTTCATACTTACCTCTCAGATGTCCCACGGAGTAGCGCTGATGAAAATGCCTGCAAAATGGCCACCGAGGCCATTTTCCCGGTCTTTTGCGCGTGCGCAGTATGAAATCAATGGGAAAATGGCTGTTGCGCCATTTTCCCAGTCAACTGCACATGCGCGGTAGACTGCGGGTACACTCTAGTGCCCGGAGTCTACTGCTGCTATCAGTTTGCTGACGGCAGCCGGGGGGAGAGGAGGGGGCCCTGGACGGGGAGTGAACATGGGCCCTCTCCTCTCTTAATATGCCCCTGCCATCAAACTGTTGTCATTTAACTACCGTTGGATGAATCTAATTGATCTTTGCAGAGTAATCTACGGTTATCTGGAGGCCCATTATCCAGAATGTTATGAATCAGTATAAAAAAGAAATTGTGCTGCTTTATGATAATAGTATCATACACAGACATGATCCTTGGGCATCTCCTTCTATAGTCAGTGTGTCCCGGGACATGAGCCGCGTAGACATGATGGCCACCACTGTATAAACTTTTGTACATTGAGTCCAACAAGGGGAAGTGTCAGAGATATACGCCGAATAAGCAGTTGTAGAATTGTTGAAAAGCAAGTTTAACTGTATTGGCTGTGCACTTTTAGATTAGTGAGATGTAGTGCAGTTAATATGCACAGAGGTCATTAAACACCCGGACCTGGGGGTGATCATAGACGGTCAGGAAAGGGTTAATTGTGATTGATCTGTGATTGTGGGTGGGGTTAGAGTTTTAGCTTTTAGTGTGTTGGGGGTGGAGTTGAGGACTCATTTCAGTGCTGCTGCTTGGCAGACATTTTAGGCAGCCTTCCTGGATTTGTTCCCGCAGTCCCTAGCTTTATTGTGGTGTCAGCTATCTAGTGGCGGGAAAGAACGGTTTCAGTCGCCATCTGCCTTTGCAGCTTGAGGTGCTCTCCCTTTCAATACATGACTTAGGCTGATTCTACCCTACTGGGGTCAGCGGCTCCACCGGACCTGGTGGGTATGACGTTCTGTTATTGGGCGGGAGGCGGATACCTTAGGCATCATAATGGGCTGGCGGATCGCCTCACATTTGGAAGAGTGGTATGAGTATGCAGTTGGTGATATTTCATTGTGGGGCTGTTCTTTCTCCATCTCCATACTGTGTCTGTCTCATTTCTTTCTCCTATTAGACAGTTCAATTAAAGTTTAATTTATAGTTTAAGTAGTTTACTAGCTAAAATTTAAATAAAATTTAAATCAATAAAAAAATAAATAAATAAAGCTGACCTTCCTATCCCCTTACGCACGTCTCTGTGTCATTATTTCAAGGTATTATATTGTTGATTTACCTTGTACTGTCAGGTGATGGGGAGTTTAGAGCAGACAAAAGCTGAATTGGCTTAAGGATATGTAAGATTCCTGTGTTTTGCTGATTGGCTAAGGTGACAGCCTTGTTACTAGGCAGGTTAATTTAAGGCTTCAAGAATCAGATTCTTCATTGAGCCAATAGGGTTGTTTAGGGGTGTGTCTTTGGCTAGTACTATATAGGGTTGGATACTTGTGAGGACAGCCAGTTTGTCCTACTTAGTGCGGGGGGGACCCGGGAGCTTCTAATGCAGAAGTGGTCAGACTGTGGGCGGGATGTACTAAGCATCGTATCAGCGATGCGGTACATCCTGCTCTCTTCGGTTACATACCGCGTTTCATTGCCGCAGTATGTACCTAGAATATCACAAATGACAGCTCTCCCAATAAGGTCAGAGGGACTTTTGGGATTAACACCCAGAATTCCCTCTGTCATCCTTGTGCGCATGTGCTGAAGGCCACGGGCCACGTGGAGTGATGGGATGGGTCCGACCGGATCCCTCCCAAGAAAGAGCATCCCGATAAGAAGCCCGTAGGCTTCTATAGGGTAACACCACCTGAAAGTGGCATTACCCATCGTGATGAAACACCAGAATGCATCGCATTTTGGTGCTTTGTACATATGGGGAATGCGGTAAAACCCCCGAAAACATAATTTTCGGGGGGTTTACCGTATTTTGGCCCTGAGTACATCCCTCCATGTACCCGTGAGTGACAGCGAGTCTTCCGCAGCACTAGTGCGTTTGTAGGGAGAACGTTTTAGTAATCCCTAGCAAGGTTACATCTAGATAGATTAGAAATGAGATAGCAGGGCCTCCTGGTCATCTTTCTCAGGTTGATTCATTAATTAAATAAAAGCTGTGATCTTTTAGCCAAGCTGTTTTTGTGTCCGTGTCTTATTTCATTAGGTTAAGGTAAGTTTATATATTAAGAGATGTTTAATGTGGTAATTAGCAATAAACCAATGGAGGTCTTATAGTATTTTTATTTTTGAAGCGGCCTTAGGGCCTGATTCAGACCCAGATGCTATTTGCGTCCGCTCGCTGGCTAAAAGGGGCCGGCTATTTAAATCATGCACTCACACTGCGTCGCGTAAAGCCGCCCACTAAGTAATAGCAAGCGGCCGCACTATGCGCTCGCACCTGTATAAAGACGCCCCTTTGCCACTCGCAACACACTTCATCTCCGGCAGTTGTAGGATTAATCGGGAACATGGAGAGCCATCGGAGCTGCTCACAGCGCTTGTGGTAGCCTTTTCCCACCACAACATTGCGAGCAGTTCTGGCTAAAATACAACCCTGTCACGTGTGTAATGACGCGACATTGCTACTTATGCACACCCATTAAAAAATGTTCTGACGTTCGGGCACGCCTGCGTTTCGCACATCTACACCCCTGTTTTCAAACACCTTCCCCTGTTACCACCCAAAAAAGGCACTATCTGTCTGGATTCAATCGGGAAACCGGCTGACGTAAGCCCGGCTGACCTAAGACCGACAGCCGGCTTCCCGATTGCTTTATCCCGGCGAGGGTTAAATGACAGGCGTCTAAATCTAGACCCTGCCATTTTTCCAACACCCGATCGAAGGGATGCCAGGCGCCTCGAGGGTGTTAGGGGGAGGGAGGGTTAGGGTTAGGCACCCCCGGGGGAGGTAAGGGTTAGGCACCTCCCCCAGGGGACTTAGCTTTAGGCAGCGGGGAAGGGGGGGTTAGGTTTAGGCACTAAGAGGGGGGATTAGGGTTAGGCTCAGGGGGGGAGGTTAGGGATAGGCACCCCTAAGGAGGGCTAGGGTTAGGGGGGTTAGGTTAGGTTAGTTTGTACTTACCTAGGGACGATTGGGATTTCCAGCGCTGTCGGGCTGCCGCTGCCGAGATCTCTGCATCTGTCAAGCTGACGCTGCCGGGAATCGAACCAGCCATGCGTCAGCCGGTATTTCATACTGAATGCCTATCTGTCACTCAAAATAGCGGCCCGACTACGGGCTATGGGCCAGCGCTTTCCCAGCGCAATGACGTTCGGTTCGTGCACGTGCATTGCGACTCATACGCATGCACAGATTGCGAAAAATCGCTCAATACGAGCGAGCACAGTATAGCGTCCGGGTCTGAATCAGGCCCTTAGCCTGATACTTAATTCCAGTTGCAATTGTTTTTTTTGTTAAATCGCATCTCTGCAACCTAATAATAGTCAATCGCCTCTGCGAATTCTGAGCTGCGACTCCCTCCCCTTAGCTTCAACTCCCTTCTCTGGAAGTGTGGCTTCCCTGACTGTACTGAAGATGCTAAAAATCTCAGCACAAACAAAAATACATTGAACCCAATGGCCGGAGGGTGCTGCAAATAAGTACCCAGGTGGCTTGGAGCATCTGCATTGCTATTCGAAGCAGATGCAAACATTATTTTCTTTTTTTATTTTTCATTTCATCACTTACAATTACAAATATATGGTGCAGGCTTCCCAATTGTGCATGAATTCATCTTTATTTCTGTAACTCGAGGGTTCCCTGCAATGTTAGATGACTATTAAGCACTCCTCCTGCTGTTTTCATGTATTTGAATAAATGGGTGTGTCTTTCACATTTGTGACCAATTGGACGCAGTCATCATTAGTATCTCTGCAATCATCACTATCAACACTTGCAACAGGGTCAGAACTGACACAAGTCAGACCCCTTCAGGAAGCCGCGGTTGAGATTTTTCAGCGGCCATGTTTGTCTTATCTTGAGACTACAGAACATGCCCAGAACATACCCTCACTGTACATTGGCTGCCTCTGCAGCGCCGTAGGTAGACGGCAGTATGCCCAGTTCAGCACTGCCGCCCCTCTCACTCCCTCTCCGCCCCCCCTGAGCGCTTATCCTACCTTCCGGCAGCAGGAGGGCGGGCGGGATCTTCCGCCGATTTTTCAATGTCAGGCGCGCACCAGCCAGAGGTCTCTATCTGCAGACCTCCGGCACAGAAAAGTGTGTGGCTGGTGCTGCTGCAGGATGGCGCCCGGTGCACATGACCCCTCAGCACCCCCTAGCTGCGGCCCTGGCCTCTGTATAACCACCGTAATTATATGTATCTCAGCTTTCCCCAATTACATATCCATTCCAGTACTGGATTCAGAGTGTCCATTTTTTAAAAATTTCGGCCTCCAGGCCGCTCGCACAGCTGTGGGTGACCACCCACAGCTTGTGCGAGCGGCCTGGCGATGGTCGCGATTATCGCTACCATTGGCATTGCGAGGAGACCCTTGTGGTAGGGTTTCAGCACTCGCAATGCCAAGGAAGTCCACTACTGACATCACGAGTGATGTCAGTAGGGCCGCCCACAAACGGCAGGCGTTCCTTCGGGGACACCTCCGTTTGTACAGCCACCCCCCCCTGCCCGCCTACAAAACAGGGCGAGCTGTCGATCAACATCGACAGCCACCCCGTTTTGTTGTGAGCCCAGAGCAAGTGATTTCTCACTCGATATGGGGCTTGCGCACGCTTGTTGCGCACGCCGCACATGCGCAACGGCCCACTATCGACCCGCTTGCGAGCGCAATGCACTCACGAGCGGGTCTGAATCAGACCCTCTGCCTCCTAGTCCCAGAGAAACACACAAAGCGAGAAGAGGCATGTGCACATGACTGACTCTAAGGCCCTCTGTGTGATGCTTCGAAAGAGTACTGAGTTGTATGCAATTAAAGCCAGGAAACTACATTGCCTACAGCAAGGGGCGCTTAGAGAGGTGAGAGCAGGTACTAATTACCCGGGCTTGATGGAGGGGCACGGCGAGGGACTGGTTCCGCCGCCCATCTCCCCCCCGTACCTGTCAGCAGCAGCAGCAGCCTATGTCTCCTCAGTCCGGGTGCAGTGGGACCAGTGAAGTTGCTGTGGAGCATGCTAAGCCTCTTTGCGGTGTAGCAAATACTTTTTTTTTTCAAAAGAGGCGTGGCCATGCCTACTTACCTTAGGCCACGGCCCCATATTACCTGGGCCCGGCAAAGCTCACTATGGCCCCGCCAATAGTAGTTAACTTTGAGGAGACTGATCTAGATGACCAGTTCCTATTTGTCTGATCAAGAATTAGAATTTTATTTTGTGTAGGTCTCCTTATTAGCAAAGGATCCCTGCTATAATCTTGTCCCAAAGTCTGAACAATTTTCAGGTTTGACTGTAAACATGAATTTTGTTGAACACATTGGACTTTTAAAAACTGAAATCCATGACAACCTCTGTAGGGATCAGGGAGGAGGATTGTAGTAGTGTGGAGGGAATGGCTTCAAATCCAAAATAATTACAATTCTTTTATTTTAAAATATATTTATCCCAATAATTACTTTATGCTGGATCGTAAATGGTAAATATGTTGTCATCTCCTCCTAGATGTACTGGTGTACTCATAGGTTCAGTTTACCTGAACGTGGTAGGTGGGGAAATATTCTTTGTCTGTTGACTTCACTTCCATCCCTCGGCTTGATACCCTCTTCCTTTTACCTTCTACCCATGGCAGAGAGGCAAGGTCCCCCCTTTCTTCCCTCTATGCTGATTAGGTACCTTTAGCGTTATGTAGTTAATAGACCGGTGGACTACATGCCACTGGCCTATATCCCGACAACCAATGCCTGACAGGGGACCTAAGATGGGCATCGAAATACTAATACCGACACCGGAATAATGATGGACGCTGGACCATTCGAGCTAAGTTCGGGTGTCTTAGCACTTACCCGCCCGGGCGAGGGGTTTAGTTTTAGAGAGCCTAGTGGGGTTAGGGTTAGGTTTTTTGGGGGGAGGTTAGGGTTTGGCACACATAGGGGGGAGGATAGGGTTAGGCCCCACCTTGGGAGGGTTTGGCTTAGGATGAGGTAATGGAAGGTTAGGGTTAGGGGGAAAGAGGGGTAGGGATGGGGTACTAACCTACCCTGTCAGGATCTTCTCCCTTCGGGCTGTTGGTATGTCAAACCCATTCCCCTTTAGCTATATGTGCTTCCAATTAAGCTGTCCTCTAAGGTTTGTGTGTGTGTCCAGCTTAGGAAAGCCCAATACGTGTTAATTACGTCTATACCGAAACTGCACATATCACTCAGTATATTTACGCAGTAGATATAAATACAATTCTCTTTATTTTTCAGGAGCACTTCTCTGAAGTCCTTCCAAGAAAGAATATTCCTCTGGATCTTCTCTACAGTTGTACATTTTAAACAAAAATAACACATATTTTAAATACACTTTTTAGGTCAGCTTGCCTTCAAAGCTGCATTTACAGTATTCATTACGTGTACGCAATTTTCTAGGAACGCTCTCACAAAATATTATTTACTACGTCAAACTTTAGAATGTGAACACATGGATACGTGATACAATCAATATAGTAGTGAACACATCCCCAGTAACAGCTGATTCACCCATCAATATTCAAACTTCAATATTAATAACTTTATTATTTCCTAAGGGGGAGATTTATCAAAGTTTAGAGAGAGATAAAGTGGAGAGAGATAAAGTACCAACCAATCAGGTCCTAACTGTCATTTTTCAAACACAGCCTGTAACGTGACAGTTAGAAGCTGATTTGTTGGAATTTTATCTCTCTCTACTTTATCTTTGTCCAAGGCTTAGCACATCTCCCCCACAGCCTGTACAGTGACGGGAGCTGGTTGGATAGTACCTTATCTCTCTCCACTTTATCTCTGTCCAAGCTTTGATAAATCTCCCCCTTTCTGTATTAGATACTGCAGTATAAGCCCCAACTACAATTAAGGTGCCTATCCACTAGACCAGTGATTTTCAACCTTTTTCAACTCGAGGCACACTAGGCAAGATTTTAAAATTGCCAAGGCACACTATCCGGCGATGCGGAGTGCGCGACCTATGCAAAAACATACACATTGGCTCTCACATAAAAAAAAACGCGCATTGACCTTCACAGGAATAAAACACACATACAATGGCCCCAAAGATATAACACACACATACATAGGCCCACACAGAAAAAAAAACATAGGCCCCCACAGAAAAAAATAACATGGGCCCCCACAGAAAAAAAAATAATAGACCCCCCAGAAACAAACAAAAAAACAACATCATATTGCTCTCCACAAAATCAAATCATACTGGTTACCACATCAAAAATAAATGTACATTTTTTTAGACTTACCTGTCTGTCATCGGCTGCAGGTTCCCACGTTGCAGAGCTGTCAGCAGTGGCTGGCTGGTCGCGGGCGGCTAGGAGGAAAGGGCTTCCTGGCCGCTGGAGGGAGAGATGTACTGGCTGGCCACGGGCGGGTGGGAGAGAAGGGGTGGCTGGTCGTGGGCGGGTCGTACTGGTTGGCTGCAGGCAGGAGTTAGTGAAGGGGTGGCTAACCGCTGGCGAAGGAGGGAATACTGCCTGGTCGCAGGCGGGAAGGAGAGAAGGACTGGCTGGCCGCGAGCGGGAGGAAAGGAGTGGCTGAGACTCTGTTGGGGCGGGCAGGCAGGCCAGGCAGGCAACGCGGCATGCGTGACCTGTGATGTCATGCTGCCGCGTTCTGGCAGGTCTCGGCCCGGGTGTGCCCCTGAGCCTCCCAGAGGAGCTCAGTGGCAGCACTGCCCGGGCCGCAGCTCTTTAATGTGACTGGCGGCTCTAGCGCTGCGGCACACCTCACAACCGCCTGCGGCACACTACTGTGCCGAGGCACAGTGGTTGAAAACCTCTGCACTAGACGATTAAAATGAGCGACTGAACCATAACGATATCAATATCATTCGATAATCATTCCATAATCGTCTGAAAATCGTTTGAAAATTTGGTCTTTTAGACATCATCGTGCAAACATGCTGGTCAACCTGACGATATCGTCAGGTTCAGCATGTTTGCAGATGATTGATTGTGCCTGCACTGAACGACATTTCGGTCAGTGTGGGCACCCAGCAGTGTAGTGAATGACTGAACGATAACGATATCATTATCATTCAGTCTTTTCACTGTCGGGTAGTGGATTCCCGCCTTCATGTGTATTTAAAAGTATCAACCTAGCTTGTAACAATGGTGGTGCAGAAATCCCTCCTTTGGTTACTGTAGCAGTTCCTGAATAGGTAATTGGCTGACGACTGCAACTGTAGCAATGTCTGGATTTAGCTGGGCTCAGAGATGTTACTGTCGCTAATTTCTGTCACTCGGCCAGATACTATGGTTATCCACATTGAGTTTTGTGACAATATAAGGACATGAGATGAGCATTATAATTTAGCAGCAGCTAATCTGTTATAGAGGTTCCTGCAATCTTTTTTTTATATAGTGTACTGAAGTTTCCCTTGAGGGGAGAATTTGTACACCCTGGTTGATGGAAAGATGACTGAACTGAAATAGTCTGTTAGCTGCCATCTATAATCCTCCAATTTATGAATTAGAATTGTCTTTTCTGTAGGTGTAAGTGCTTGGGGACTATGGGCCTCATTCAGATCCACTCGCAAGCGGCTGTCCGCTCGCAAGTGGGTCGATGGTGTGCACTGCGCATGCGCATGACGGAGGGAGCTCCGTCGTGCGCATGTGCCAGACGCGACGAGCGAAGGACTTTCCTTCGCTCGTTGTGTCTGATCAAAGGGGGCGTGCTGTCGATGTTGATTGACAGCACGCCCCCTTTGGTGGGCGTGCCGGGGGCGTGCCTGCCAGACGGAGGCGTTCCCAAGGGAACGCCTACCGTCAGAAGCCGGCCCCACTGACGTCACTAGTGATGTCAGTGGGAGTGATTTTGGCTCTGATAGAGCCAAAATCACTCCAGGGCTTGTGGTCGAAAACCCCGACCACAGGCTTCTGGTCGCACTGGCAATGGTCGCGATGGTCAAGACCATCGCGACCATCATCCTGCACGCTCGTATGTGCTGTGGGTGGTGACCCACAGCTATACGAGCGTCCAGGAGGATGCTCCATTTTTATGGAAGACGGCCCTCATTCAGAGCGAGCGCTCTGCTCAGAGCGTCCGGCTCTGAATGAGGGCCTATTACGGAAGTAAGTCCAGCTTGATCCCTCCTCTTCATTGTAACACAATGTCACAGTCTTTCTAATGGCAAACACTGAGATGACACTTGCTGCTTAATCTGCCTATATTAGTACAGTAGTCTCTGACAGAAATGAGTGTAGCCCTGAACTGTACCTGGGTATTTCTGTACCGCTGTACATCTCCCACACTACACTTGCTCTGCAGTTGCTACCTTCAGTGCTAGCTCTCTGAGAGGGTACTTTGGCTGTTCCACTGCATAGGCAAATGCAGAGGGGGTTTCCGTCTGCCTGGAAACCCCCCTCCGCAGCCCACACTATGACCACAATAGAAATAGTAATGTAATAGAATGTTACCAGTGCTGCATGCTCTTCACAGTATCACAAATGAAATAGTTAGCACTACCTGTGGATCTTTTAACATGTATCAGTCAGTAATAAATAACCTGTGACCAAACTAGAAGATCTGGAAAACATGCACTGTTAGAGATGCACTGCTATAGAGCCCAATATGTACATATACAGTATGTCCAGGGCAGTGCTAGGTTATTCTGCTGCTCCTCCAGACTCCCAGACTTGCTCTAATACTCTGGAATGGTGCCCACATCTAAAATAAAAACATTCAGCTCAGGCAGGATGGCCTACTGGCGCATCTTATAGCTTACTGTGATCTCTGGTGCTGTATATGCTGGGATTATGATACACACACTACACTTTGTATGACGCATATTAAAGCTGGTTAAGTGCTAGTTCTGCCCTCTTCGTGAACAGGCCACACTCACTCTAACATCAGGCATTTAGAAACCCCCCTCTAGAAATCCTGCATTTGCCACTGCACTGCCCCCTTATAAGATACTTTCCTCAGGTGAGAATAGTCTGATGTGTGCTCTTTGTACAGCTTAGTTATGAATCTATTTGGATAGTATACACATCGCCTCTATATAGTTATTGCTGCTGCAGTCTGTATAATTGTTGGACAGCTCCCAGACACAGAGCAGATTTAAGGGTCTATGGGCCGTATTTAATTGCTGGCGAAAAGTCCCAGACTTTTCCCATGGTGTACTTTCCGCCATCATCGATAGTTTTGCCTCCAGAAAAGTATAGCACTCATCTCCACTTTTTGCCCTATTCAATTGCAAAAGATGCGAGAACATGCCCCGACGATACTCAAATAGGCGGAAAGTGCTGTCAGATTTAAGGAAATCAACCTGACACCCCCCAAAAGATACACTCATATGGGGGATCACTATGGATATCCCTGAGTAGCTCTGCTGAAGGTATTTGGTGTGCTTAAATGCTCTCAATAGGCGCTATTTAGCGTCTTTGCACAAGTGATGAAGAATAGCATTTCACAGTTTTTTCTGGCAAAAATAAGTAGTCCCAGCAACTTTGGGGTACATGAAAATGGGGGTAAGCATGGTTAAAAATCACTAAAGTGATGTTTTAAACAACGTAAAAAACTCACCTTCAGAAAACACCTGCAATAAAAATAACAGCTTGGGCATACTCGAGGGACCCACTGGAGTCTATTTCGCTAGTTTTTAACTTTGTCCCCCAACTTTGTCTTTTTATTGCCCCCAAAACAAAAGTACTTTTTGAGATATTTTAGTCTTTCCTGGTACGTTTTGTGGTGTAGACCTTGCACCATTTTAGTTGCCCTTCTTTGTACAGTCTCTAATGTATTAATATGCTTCAGGAGATATGTTCTCCAGAACTGAACACAGTATTGGAGATGAGGACGTACCAATGACCTATACAGTGGTATTATCACTTCTTTCTTTCTGCTACTGATTCCTCTCAATATGCAAACAAGCATCTGACTTGCCTTCCTCATTGCTTTGTTACAATGTTTGCTTGCCTTTAGGTCACCTGAAATAGTGACTCCTAGATCCCTATCCTCTTCAGTACTTTCCAGTATAGTGCCATTAATACTATATTTAGCCTTTGGATTTTTGAGACCCAAGTGCATGATCTTGCATATTTTGGCATGATCACTGCACCATTTCTCCGGAGACCTGTGTATGCACAGCGCCAGAGTCTCTGGGGTATATTTACTTTGGTGGAGATGTTGGCCATAGCAAACACTCAGATTCTAGCTATTATCTTCTAGAAGGTGCTAGTTAAATGTTAAGCAGAATCTGATTGGTTGCTATGGGCAACATCTCCACTTCCAAAAGCTCTCACTTTAGTAAATTTACCCCTCCTCATGCTCAATAATGTGCTACCGGCTGCAGAGGAGGGGGCCCGGATGGAGACTGCACACAGGACTCCTCCTCTCTTAATATTCCCCTGCTGTAGTCCCTGTAGCATTACAGTATATTTGCAGCTGTAGCAGAGGTGTAATGCATTCCTCCCAACATGACCCTCTCCAGGAGGGACACAGTGCTCTGGTCCTGGACTTCCCTGGTAATTTATGATTAGTGGCGGCTCCAGAGGTGGGGATGCAGCACAGTCCAAAATTCAAATAGGGGAGTCACACCAACTGCCAGTGAGTCCCAGCCAGTGATGTATGGCAGTGTGTGAAATGACAGTTGATGTGTCTCCCCTATGTGATTTTTGAACTGCGCTGCAGCCCCTCCTCTTACCAGGGAAGTCCAGGACCAGAGCATTGTGTCCCTCCTGGAGAGGGTCATGTTGGG
Source organism: Taudactylus pleione (assembly GCA_031769625.1). NCBI lineage: Eukaryota > Metazoa > Chordata > Amphibia > Anura > Myobatrachidae > Taudactylus > Taudactylus pleione. The sequence continues at coordinate 16,143,839 of JAUIMM010000188.1, forward strand.
AAGTATGCTAATGAGGGTAGATGGAGCAGAGGGCAAATAAAATATGATGCCCCTTGAAAATTGCTCTTTTGAATTCTGTACAAATTCTTATATTCTTATATTGGGATTGACATAACGACACACTGGAAACACAAATTAGGTAAAAGCAAGAGCAAAGCGAAACATCAATACAACATCAGTGAATACATTGTGATCATACACGCTGCTGTGAAATGGAAATTTGAAGTGAATGGCAGGGGGCCTAAAGGCCATCTACTATCCCAGAGGCTTTAGGGATTTTGATAGTGTTATATGTTCTTTTTATAAAACTTCTACCATCTACTCAAATAGAAAAAGAGCTTTCTGCTTTTATTAGTCTGTAACCCTCTTCCAAGGACAAAGTGTACCGACCTTAGCCCTGGTTAGACACCTTCCAGCCCTAGTATCTCTAGATGACATAAATGCACTTTTATTCATATCATAAATAAATAAATACAAAATGTAAAGCTCTTTGTTGTTAATCATTGGTGAAAGAGACCGTAATAATATACAGTATCACTGCTGTGATGTATTACAGGCTGTAAGTCTCCCTTAGTTTAATGCCTCTTGTAGACTGAATGTGAATTAGGATTGTCCATCGGCCATCAATCTCTACAGAAATTGTTGGCCCTAGTCCAATGGGTTTTGCCATTGATGGTGGAGATCTCATGTTTCCCTACCGACGATAGGCTTTGATCCAATGTTTTATGGGTCACCTTGTGCCTGAACAAGCCAGGAGGTCTCAGATCGGTTGCAGTCCCGAGGGGGATTAGACATCCTGAGACACACATCCAGAACATGTACACTTTATTAAATGCCAGAAGAAATCCATTGCTGTGTGTGTGTGTTATTGTCACCAATTCCAGTGTCAGCAGCACAGCCACACCATCATCATGAACACAAATGATCCGACAACCTGATGGCAGAGAGTAGGAAAGCTGAGAATAGATGGCACTCCCAGGGGGCACTACCCTCACTCTATGCTCCTGAGATCCATCTTATGCTTGCAGTGTACCCCATTCACATGAGTGCCAACGCTAACCGCTTGAGTGCCAACGCTACCCAGATGGGACACTGTAAATGTAAGGTAAACATCCTTGCAGCCCACTCAAACAAGGTTGATGATGGAAAAGCACTTCTGAGCCCCAATCCTACAGTACTGAGGTTCAGGTGAGAAATTATTACCTGGCGAAACGAGACGGAAAATGCAATCCACATTCAGCTTGTCCCCTGGCTTCCCATGCTGGAGACCCATGTATGGAGCCAGACCCCGGTCACAGTGCTGCAGCTGTATCTATTGATCAGTGTTCGCAAATATATGCTATAGCGCATATTTTACCCGATGTCGGGCACTGGGGACCCACTTTTTTAAAGTTACCGGGTCCCCGGGGACGCACTATGCTGTAGCCAATCCCTGACAGCTGGCTGCAGCACAGCGCGTTAACCTGCAGTAACAGACACAACGCTGTCTGTTAGAGCAGCCAATGAGAGTCAGACAGACTCTCATTGACTGCTGCTGTGGAAAACCTTGCTGGGATCAAGTGTCTGATCCCAGTATCGGCACAGCATCTGTTCCCGGCACTGGGACAGTGTGTTTGTTCCCAGTGCCGGGTAAGCCACTGTGGTGAGTACCTGGTGAAGGGACCACCTGGTCCCTTCCACCAGTGGTGGCGGGAGTAGCTTGGATCTGGACGCAAGCTAAGCGGAGCTCGCTGCCCGGATGCCAAGTAGCGGCGGTCGGCGGCGATTGTTTGGCACTGGCCGCGAGCCAAACACAGCTCGCAGCCCAGCAGCCAATAGGAGGCAGATGCGATGAGCCAATTGCGAATCGCCGCATCATAGCCCCGCCCACTCGCGGCGTCTTGAATTAAATGCGGCTATGCGGGAAACTTCAGTACCGACGGCAGAGAGGAGGAGAGAAGACCTCTTGAAGAGCAGAGCTGCATGGCAACAGTTCCGGCGGCCGCGCAAGAGGCCAGAAGATGGCGTGATCAAGAGGGAAGAAAGGAAGAGGCGGTGCCGTTGGCCAGGATAGGCCAGCGGCAGAAGTATGAAGCTGACGACTGAAGAGGACTGCGGGGGTGGGAAGAAAAAGAGCTATCGAAGATCCCAGCTGCAGCCTCTTCCACCATGCGGGTAGGCGGCCTTGGGCCACCATTTTTTACCCCTCCCTAGACCACCAGGGTTGTCAGGCACTAGGCCCATGGCATAAATTCATGCAATAGGCCTGTTGGTATATAGGTGGGCACAAGGCCCAGGCTACATAGGGGGCATTAGGCCCAAATGAAGGTATTTGCCCCACAAATAGGTGAGTGACCTGGGCATTAGGCCCAGGTCACGAAAGGTCAAAAAGGTGGGGCAATGCATAGGGGTCAACTATTGGGGGCACTGCAGAGGGGCGATTACTACTGGGGGCACTGCAGAGGGGGGATTACACTGGGGGCACTGCAGAGGGGGGACTACTACTGGGGGCACTGCAGAGGGGGGACTACTACGGGGGCACTGCAGAGGGGGCAATTCATAGGAGGGGATTACTACTAGGGGTAATGCATAGGGGGATTACTACTGGGGGCAATGCATAGGCGGACTACTGCTAGTGGCAATGCATAGGGGGTCATCTACTGGGGGCAATGCATAGGGGGACTAAAGGGCATTAATGTGCAGCACAATATGTAAGGGCCGGGGATGGCTGTGTGGCATTGTCACGATCCTGTCTAGTTGTCACCTTTTTGCCTTGAGACTTACCTCTGTCAGCTGCTCCATGGATCTGTGTTTGCAATTCTCCTGGGACATCTGCTCTGGCTGAATCATGCTGGCTGTGATATCTGTGTGTGCAGACTGCTCTCCTAGCCAATCTGATTAATCACCTGGACCCTGCTCTGTCTGTGAGCATTGCTAGTCTTAATTGGAATCACAGGTGTGGTCCTGATTCTCAGAGCTGCAGAAATGAATACTCCTTTTGCATGCTGTGTCTTGCTCCACTCTGAATGCCACTGCCAGACCACCTGTCTGCATCGACCAATCGCTGCCAGACTCTTGGTATATAGATCCTCCTCTAATAGCAGTCAGTGCTTGAACATCTTGTTACGTTCCGTGGTGTACAACTTGTACTGTAGCTGTACCTGAGTTCCAGTGTGTCCAAGGCTCCTGCTGGTTCCTAGACCAGTGCTATCTGTAAAGCCTGCTACGTTCAGTTATCCACACGGCTCCCAGGCCGCTCCAAGTGACTATCCATGCTACCCGCTTCTCCATACGGCTCCCAGGCCGCACAAAGTAGCTTCCACGCTACCACTTCTCGCCTACGGCTCCCAGGCCGCACCAAGTGACTATCCACGCTACCCGCTTCTCCACATGACTCCCAGGCCGCACAAAGTAGCTTCCACGCTACCACTTCTCGCCTACGGCTCCCAGGCCGCTCCAAGTAGCTTCCACGCTACCAGCTTCTCCAAGTGACTATCCACGCTACCCGCTTCTCCCCACGGCTCCCAGGCCACTCCAAGTAGCTTCCACAAGTGGCTACCCAGCTACCAGCTTCTCCACACTACTCTCAGGCCGCACCAAGTAGCTTCCACGCTACCACCTCTCGCCCACGGCTCCCAGGCCCCTCCAAGTAGCTTCCACGCTACCACGTCTACCCACGGCTTCCCAAGCCACAACTAGTAGCTTCCACGCTACCATCCGTCTGCAAGCTCATCTACTGGTACCCCGACCAGCTCAGTCTGCCTACCTGCCGGTCCCAGTCCAGTTCCTTCTGGTCTCATTCCAATCTCTCAAGTTTCCAGTTCCAGTCACTCATCACCCAAGGCAGTTCTCACTGCTACCCACTTCTTTTATTAAAAGAGCTATTCATGTCCCCCATGGTTCCAGTCCAGCCGGCCTCCTGTGTTTCCAGTTCATCACCTGATACAGGTAACCCTCGAGCACCAATTGACAGGCATCATTTGTAAGGGGCATTACTGCGTGGCATTAATGTGTGGCCTAATGTTTAAAGATCGGGCATGGCTATGTGAAAAAATTGTAATGACTGGGCATTACTGCCTGGCATAATGTGTAAAGGGCATTAATGTGTGGCATAATGTGTAAAGGCTGGGCATGGCTGTATGGTATCATTTGTAAGAGGTTAGGGGGGGTCTAAGAGTTTTATATAGGGAGCTCTAAAGCAAAAATTATGATGGGACCTAGAAATGGTCAGGAAGGACCCCATTTTTTTTAAAGTGGAGGGTCCCTGGGACCCACATATTTTGTCACTCACTGATTGATATTTGACAGCTACATGCCCTGTATCCATGCTTTGCTGCACTGAAAAGTGATACACAGTAATTTGCCTGGACAGTGTGTAGTATGTTAGGACAATGTCAAACATGGTCGAAATGTCAGCATGCAGCATCTCGACATGCTAAGCATGTCACCAGTGACCATATCTTGTCAACATTCATCATGCATAGTAGGCGGTGGATAAGGACCGGACACCAAACAGCTAAGCCTTTAACTGCCAGGATGCAACGGTCCCTTCCCCATAATCCCCGCTAACAAGGCAAATCAGTCTGTGAACAAGTCCAAGGCAGGGGGAGAAGAGAAGAAAACTAGTACACAGAAAAATCACACTCTCACATCAAAGTGACGGGAAACCCCAACCCAGAGAAGCCAGGGGCGTCAGGGCAGTCACCCTGTGGACCTTATGGACTTTGAAGAAAGAGAGTTAACAAAGGTAAGTTTTACCATAACTCATTTTCTTCTTCAGGTCCATAGGGATCCACAGGGATACCATGGGCATGTCCCATAGCAGTATTCAAGGGTGGGGACACTCCTGAGCTGACGGCTGACATGTCGAGATGATAGATTGTTGAAATAATGTTCCTGGTGGCCCAGCGGGCACTTACCAGGTCCCGACAACTGAAGCAGCTCCGGTGTGGCTTCTGGGTCCCAGCAGTCATGTAATCATCACTTCTGATGGAGCGCTGGTTTTGGTGAGTATTTCATGCCTATCCTTACCTCTAAACCTTCCCCTCCCCCTAGTGCTTAAACCTATTCTGAGAATATCAACATGTTGTCTAGTGTCGACACTTTGGTGTTGACATTATGAATGCCATGGTAACTGTTGACAATGTGACTGGATCCCACATAAACAATGCTGTATTATGTTTGTGCCTTTTTGGATTTAAGTGACTATAGCACCAAATATATATGTTTAAAATACCATTCTTTGTTTTGGAAAATATAAAAAAAAACCAATGTTAAATTTTCAGTCAAAACAATATAAACATGTTGAATTCCACCCATTTATTATATATGTTTTAAATACAAAAAAAAATCCTCACACAATGTCACAATAATAATTCACATCCAGAAGGTGTTGGTAATCGGGAAGGCTAGTGAAGGGGAGATAAAAATGTTACGGTGCCTTGGCTTGGTCGATGGACTCTGTTGCGATCCGTCACAGAATGTAATGTAATTCTCTGTTACAGAGTGCCACTGCCCAGCCACCCAGACGTCTAAAAGCTTTTTAATGAAAAAATGATTTGAATGTTCCAAAAAGAACAGCTGAGCACATAGAACAGGCGCCCCCACCCCAAGGTCACTGGCAGTCTGCTCATCACATGCAACTTTGTTATTATGGCAAACATGAAAGTCTATCTAGTTTTGTATTTTTTTTTTTACCTGGTCAAACTGTTTCCATCTTCACTAGTGTCGGAGAACAAGTACTACAGTCACCGCTAGATGCCGTAGGAATTAGATGGGACACGACTTATGCTGGGTACAAGCTGGCAAATATATTGGCCGATCAATTGATCAGCCAAAATATCTGGTGCCCGTCGGCGAGTGTGTACCAGTGATATGTCTGTGAACGTCATTCACAGATATATCATGTCAGCTCTGCTGCACAGCCGATGCCCAATCTATCTGACGCCGGCAGGAGGGCGCAACATTTCCCCGGCCAGCAGGACCCGTGGCCAGATGACAGATGATGGTTGTTTAGTGTGTATAACGACCATCATCTGCAGATATGTTTGGTATGAGATCCCGGTGGCACGGATGCCGCTGGTCAGAATACGGACAGCGGCATCCCGACAGTCAGAATCCCAACACCCATAAGGAACTAAGGTAAGGCTATCCCATACCCCTATCCCTAACCTTCCCTCCCCAGTGCCTAACCCTAACTTCTCTTTCCCCAATGCCTAAACCTAACCCTCACTCCCCAGTGCCTAAACCTAACCTCCCCCCTAGTGCCTAAACCTAACCTCCCCCTCCCCACACTTTAAACCTAATCCTCCCCCCAGTGCCTAACCCTCTCCCTGATGCCTAACCCTAACCCCGCACCTTAACCCTCCCTCCCCAGTGCCGAACCCTAACCTCCCCCATAGTGCCTAAACCTAACCTCCCTTTCCCCTGGTGGCTAAACCTAACCTTCCCCCCAAGTGCCTAAACCTAACCTCCCCCTTCCCGCACCCTAAACCTAATCCTAGTGCCTAACCCTAACCCTCCCCCAATGCCTAACCCTAATCCGCACCCTAACCCTCCCCCTAACGCCTGATATTTATCTTCGGGATGCCGGCGGGCTGGATTTCGGCGCCAGTATTTCGCCCGTCGGCATCCCTCTGCAGATATATCTGTTAAGTGTGTACTCAGCTTAAGGGACATATTTATTAATAATCAGGAATTGGCCTCAATAATTACAATTTGTTTTCAGCGCTTATTGCGGCAATAAGAAATTACCAGATTGTCTCAATATTCCCATACAGTGACTTGGGCTCCAATCGTCTATGAGATGTGTAAGAAGTAAAGTGTTCAATAATGAAATTATGGACTTTACTTTGACAATGAAGGGACTGCAGCAAATACAGAACCTTTTCTTGTATCCTGGTGATACTTATTTTTTTGCTGTTTGCAGGGGATTTACTGTGAAATCTGTTTGCTAAACATGAATCTAAGAGAATGAAAATCTGACATTTTGTAATTTGGATGGGCAATAAAATACTGCAGAGAAAATCACTAGTCCACCTATAGTGACCCCCAGAAAGGGGCTATTTTTAAAAATGTACAGTATATATGTACTCTACCTCACCTCAATCACTTCCCCACATGCACTGCAATTACTAAAATCTGGCACCAGCCAATGGGTAGGACAGAGGTTCCCAAACGTGGTCCTCAAGGTTCCCCAACAGTTCAAGTTTTAGAGATATCCATGGTTGAGCACAGGTGGTTCAATAAAACTGTGGGCCTGATTCAGAGCCGGACGCTATTTGCGCTCGCTCGTTCAGAAAATGGGGCCAGCTATTTAAATTGAGCGCTTGCTCTTTGTGGTCTGTTGACGCCTCTATGTCTGAGCGAGTGAACGAAACATGCGCTCGCTATTTTGTAAAGACGCCCCCTGGCCACTCGCATCCTACGTCATCTCCGCTATTTATTTGATTAATCGAGTACATCGAAAGGCGTCTGAACTGCTCGCAGTGCTTGTGGTTGGATTTTCCTACCGCAATCATGCGAACAGTTCAGGCTAAGAAACAACCAAGTGACGTGGTCGATGACGCTGCTTTGTTAATTATGCACACCCTTAAAATGCCCGTTTTGACCATTTGGCACGCCTGCGTTCGGATATCCACACCCCGTTTTCATGCACCTTCCCCTGTTACCACCCACAAACGCCTCATCCAGTCACTCAAATTAGCAGGCACTCGCTATTTGGCGAGCGCTCGATTTCCGACTGCACTGACTGGTTGGCGCTAGGGATGTGCGCCGGACCATTTTTGCCGGATTTGGATTTGGTTCTAATTCGTCGTCCGGCTTTGGATTTGGATTTGGATTTGCCAAACTGCGGTGACTGGCTTTGGATTTGGATTTGGATTTTTTTACAATAATTGACAAAAAAAGCTAAAATCACATAAATTGGTCTTTTTTTTCTTCCTAGAGTATTATTAACCTCAATAACATTAATTTCCAGTCAACTTAGACCATATCACAGCTTATAATATTGTTTTCAACATTATTGGCCAAAGGTTGCAGTGAGCCGACTGGTTACACTAAGCGACAAAGCAGCGGCACAACGACACAGGCACCACTGTATAAAGCACATCTATGACACATTGCCACACAGCAGTGGCAGAAATTAAAAGTAGTGCACCCACCCAGTGGGGTACGGCCAGCAGAGTCACAGTACTTGTTTACAAAGTGGGCTACGGCCCTAGGAGTCACAGTGCACAATCTTATTCGCATTACACCGCACATAGGGCCTGATTCACATTACACCATAAAGTAGTGTCTCTTATTTATGTTACGACACACAGTAGTGCCCCTTTTACACAATGCCCACAGTAGTGACCCTTTTACACAATGCCCACAGTAGCGGTGTCCCTTACACAATGTCCCCCAGCAGTGGTGCCCCCTATGCAGTCCCTTTAGTAGTAGGGTCCACTATGCAGTGCCCCCAGTAGAATGCCCCCCAGTAGTATGCCCCCCATTAGCAGGCCCCCCCAGTAGTATGCCCCCCCATTAGCAGGCCCCCCCAGTAGTATGCCCCCCATTATCATACCCCCCAGTAGTATGCCCCCCAGTAGTATGGCCCCCCCAGTAGTATGCTGCCCCAGTAGCAGGCCCCCCCCAGTAGTAGGCTGCCCCTGTAGTAGCCCCCCCTGTAGTATGGGCCCCCCCTGTATTATGGCCCCCCTGTAGTAGGCTGCCCCAGTAGCAGGCCCCCCCCAGTAGTATGGCCCCCGCCAGTAGCAGGCCCCTCAGTAGTATGGCCCCCCCAGTAGCAGACCCCCCAGTAGTATAGCCCCCCCAGTAGCAGGCCCCTCCAGTAGTATAGCCCCCCCCAGTAGCAGACCCCCCCCAGTAGCGCCCCCGGCCCTTGCACAAATTAAAAAATAAAAACTTACCTGTATCCCCGCTCCCGCGCCGTCCGCTCTGTCACACGCTGAGGAGGGAGCCGGAAGACGGAGCTCATGTGTGAGCTCCAGCCGGCTCCCTCCGTGCAGCAGCCAATGAGAGTCTGTGTGACTCTCATTGGCTGCTGTAACAAACACACAGCTGCCGCTGGCGGCTGTGTGTCTGTGTCTGTGTAGGGCAGAGCGCTATCACTGCGCTCTGCCCTACACACGAGGAGACCTGATGTCGGATTCTCTAGTGAGAATCCGACATCAGGCGGCCGCCGTTCGGCCCCGAACGGGGATCCGAGTCAGGCGGTGAACACCCGAACAGGGTTCGGGTGGACTCGGATCCCCAATGTTCGGAGCGGTTCGGATTCCACAGACCACGTTTGGGAACCTCTGGAGTTGTTCTCTGCCTTTTTCTCATCTCCAGCCCCCATGGTCATTTTTGTTGAGGAGCTGTAGCAATTCTGAACTTACTCTTACTGGCAATCACTTTTATTTCTTTCCGTTGAGGACTGGACAGTATAGTCACTTCGTATGAGCCCCTGCCTGGTCTCCAGCTGTTCTGAGGAGTCTGATTTGTTACCTTGGGGGAACATAGGGCTATTCATCAATCACAAAGGAGCCATGTGCCGAGATTAGGTGCCCTCAATCTCTTTCTTCCCCTTTTAAACTCTGAGATAATATTTGGACTGTGCTGATTCAAGCTTTCTGGAAGTCAGTACAATGAAGGAGAAACTTGGTTATAGAGGTGCTGATATATCTATTATGGATGGAATTGAATTTCTTTGTGGGTACAGGTAGATAAATGACAAAGAATCTTTATTAATTCTGTGTTAATGAAGTTGTTTGCACAGTATAGTGGGCCTCATTCAGCTTGGTTCAGAAGTCTGCGTTTCGCATGCACCCAGTCGATGTTTGTGTTCTGCACATGCATAGACATCACAGTGCGCGTGCGCGAACCAGCCACAGCGATAACGAAAGCGAACGCATTTGGACATGCAGAACCACTGAGAAATGATTGACAGGAAGTGCCGTTTGGGGGTGGTGAGGGGGGGGGGGTGTTTGAAGGAACGCAGGTGTATCTGTGTATTTGAATGCAGTTACAGGGGCATGCGTAATTAAGCTTGGCTTCACCGGCACTGCTGCTCTCTGCTTAGCAAAACAGAGCTGCGGCAGTGCGTGTCCCCAGCCTCCCGACCGGTGGAACAGCGGGACAGAACCTGAAAAATAGCACTGTCCTGCTGAAATCGGGACGATTAGGTGGACTGCGCCCTCTATGGGGTGGAGCCTCTGTTCGACCACACTGGTCGAACACCCCTAGATCCGGCCCTTTTTTCACGTAACCCTGAATTTAACCGTAAACCTAACCCAAACCCTAATCCTCAAAAACATGAAAAAACATTTAGATATAGATGTACTGAATGATGAAATTCTGGGCGTGATGACATTTTAGCCCTGTCAACCTATATGTATGTTGACATATTGGCTGTCGACCTATTGACCCTGTGGATGTAGTAGGTATTACCGCCAGACGCATGGCCAGCTGTTCAACTCCCGACAGTGGCAGCATGGTAAGGGTGAAAATCCTGATCGTCCCTAAGGTAAGTATTGCTAACCTAATTCTACCCCCTAAACCTAACTCTCTCTTAGGGGTTCCTAACCCTAACCTCCCCCCCAGTGCCTAACCCTACTCCCCCGTCTAAGTGCCTAAACCTAACCCCCCCTTCCCCACTGCCTAATCCTAAATCCCCCGGGGGGTGCCTAACCCTAACCTCCCCCCCAGTGCCTAACCCTATTCCCTCCTCTAAGTGCCTAAACCTAACCCCCCCTTCCCCACTGCCTAATCCTAAGTCCCCCGGGAGGTGCCTACCCCTAACCTCCCCTCGGGGGTGCCTAACCCTAACCTCCCCCCCAGTGCCTAACTCTATTCCCTCCTCTAAATGCCTAACCCTAAGTCCTCCCGGGAGCCCTAAAACTAACCCCCCCCCTGCACAGCTGCCCGCGTTGGTCTTCCGGCGTCTGGTTAATGACAGGCGTCAAGTTTTCTATGCCTATCATTAGTACCACGCCGGGATTAGTAAGTCTGGAAGCCGGCAGTCGGCATTTAGACCGTCGGCTTCCAAACTACATCCCGACCCTGTTGAGATCCTGACTGTCAACATTCAGAAACTGTCAACATTGTGTTATCGACATTCCCAACCAGCTCTGTCAGACAGTATATAGTTCCTCATTTGGATATTAGCATACCCCAAATGGTAAGGTGCAAATGTGCATTTATGTATTACACATGTGAACCAACATATCTTCTAGAGATGAGAAATAATTAGACAAAGATGCAATCCAAGACTCTCAGGGGGCATGTCTCTTCAGTGTTGGAGCTCTGGTCAAAAAATAAACGATGAATATTATGGGGCTGATTCTATTTCACACGCAGTAGTTAGTGGCATCAGTGGAAGCTCGATTAACGACCTTATACTAACACTGTGCAAAAGCTCGCCCTATGCATCCTTGAAGAGAGATCAGTGCAACAGAATAAGCTCCTGTGACCATTAGCAGACTCCTGAAGCTGAGAGAATATCATTTCTTTACGTCATACTGTAGCTAAATTGTATTAAATTGATACCATCTAGTTACATAACTTATTAATCACTTCCATGTCGACTAGTGTAGGAAAGAAAGTTAGCATCATGCTTTATAAAGAACAAACAAGTGATGTGGAGGTGTCTGTGTTTCTTTATATCTTTTATGAACAAATGTGACTACCGTATTTAATCATTTTCTGGACAATATTCTTCTTGTGTGTACGTCAATTCATGATTCTATTGTGTACAAATAGGGCAAGGCCACTGGGCTGGGTGCATTACCCTGGAGCACAAGATGCCGGCAGGCGAAATCCTGGTGACGGAATCCCTACGGTTTAAATCCTGACTCCTGCAGGTAAGTAATTTAATCCTTCCCCTAAGCCAGCGGTTCCCCAACTGTGCACCGTAGCACCCTGGGGTGCCTTGGGACACTTGCAGGGCTGCCTCAGGTTGGTGATCCAGCACCAAATCAAATTCTTTATGGTCAATGTAATGTAAATATGTGGAGAAACAGAAGCACAAACCTGCCCCCCACATAACTGAGCCTAAGGATGACAGGTAGCACAATTTACTTCACGTTACTACTTCACTAAATGTTTTCTGAATTTCTCAATACCAAACTTTTGGCTGGCTTAGGGGTGCAATGAAAACACTGCTGATACTCTAGGGTGCTGGGATTAAAAAAAATTTGGGAACCACTGCCCTAAGTCTACCGTTAACCCTAAACCCATAGCCTAACCCTAACCCTCCCCTCCTGCAGTGTAACCCTAACCCACCCACAGCTTAACCTTAACCCTCCCCACCTGCAGCCTATCCCTAACCCTCCCCACCTGCAGCCTATCCCTAACCCTCCCCACCTGCAGCCTATCCCTAACCCTCCCCACCTGCAGCCTATCCCTAACCCTCCCCACCTGCAGCCTATCCCTAACCCTCCCCACATGCAGCCTATCCCTAGCCCCCCTCTCACAGCCTAACCCTCCCCTCCCACAGCCTTACCCTAACCCTCCCCTCCTGCAGCCTAACCCTAACCTCCCCTCCCACAGCCTAATCCTAACCCTCCCCTCCTGCAGCCTAACCCTAACCTCCTCTCCCGCAGCCTAACCCCCCCCGCAGCTTAAAGTTAACCCTCCCCTCCCGCAGCTAACCCTCCCACAGCTTAACTTTAACCCTCCCCTCTTGCAGCCTAACCCTAACCCTCCCCTCCTGCAGCCTAACCCTAACCCTCCCCTCCTGCAGCCTAACGCTAACCCTCCCCTCCTGCAGTGTAAGCCTAACCCTTCCCTCCTGCAGCCTAACCCTAACCCTCCCCTCACGTAGCCTAACCCTAACCATCTCCTGCCGCAGCCTTACCCTAACCCTCCCCTCCTGCAGCATAACCCCCCACAGCTTAACTTTAACCTTCTCCTCCCGCAGCCTAACCCTAACCCTCCTCCCCCGCAGCCTAACCCTAACCCTCCCCTCCTGCAGCCTAACCCTCCCCTCCCGCAGCCTAACCCTAACCCTCCCCTCCTGCAGTGTAACCCTAACCCTTCCCTCCCGCAGCCTAACCCTAACCCTCCCCTGCCGCAGCCTAACCCTAACCCTCCCCTCCTGCAGCATAACCCCCCCTCAGCTTAACTTTAACCCTCCTCCCCCGCAGCCTAACCCTAACCTTCCCCTCCCGCAGCCTAACCCTAACCTTCCCCTCCCGCAGCCTCTCCCTAACCCTCCCCTCCTGCAGCCTAACCCTCACCTCCTGCAGCCTAACCCTAACCCTCCCCTCCCGCAGCTTAACTTTAACCCTCCCCTCCCTCAGCCAAACCCTAACCCTCCCCTCCTGCAGCCTATCCCTAACCCCCCCGCAGCCTAACCCTAACCCTCCCCTCCCGCAGCCTAACCCTAACCCTCCCCTCCCGCAGCCTAACCCTAACCCTCCCGCAACCTAACCCTAACCCTCCCCTCCTGCAGCCTAACCTTAACCCTCCCCTCCTGCAGCCTATCCCTAACCCCCCCCACAGCTTAACCCTAACCCTCCCCTCCCGCAGCCTAACCCTAACCCTCCCCTCCTGCAGCCTATCCCTAACCCCCCCCCAGCTTAACCCTAACCCTCCCCTCCCGCAGCCTAACCCTCCCCTCCTGCAGCCTATCCCTAACCCTCTTGAGATGCATGCAATTCAACACACACATGGGGTCTGATTGACTATCATACGTAACTGCGATTACGCACACAATCGGCCGATTGCTGAGCTCTGCGCATGGGTATGAATCGCAGAGCGCATGCATGAACTAGCTTTTGCGATCGGGACTCCTGACTATGCAGACCCATCGCTTAGTGATTGATAGGAAGTGCCGTTTGTGGGTGGTGACGGGGGGTGGTCGGCCGAACACAGGTGTGCCACTGCATTTCAGTGCCATTGCAGGGGCGTGAATAAATTATCCACTGCAATGGCCTACGCAGTCTGAGGTCTGAGATGGTTAGCAATATCTGAGTAAGGTCAAGGCTTGTGCAAGTGTGCGTGAGGCTGCGATGGTACTCGATTGTACCGATAGTTTTGCAGTCTTTGTAAACATTACAGATGTGTGCACTGCTAAGTAAAGTGGGCGTCCTTATGTAACGCTGCAAAGGAATAGCGATCGCAATGTATTAGCATACTATCACAATTGAACTGTTATTGCATACGCAGTTGCGTATGGTAGAGAATCAGGCCTATAAAGCAGTAATCTACGTGACATTACTTTTCTGGGCACGTTTAGACCACCATGGTGTCTGATTGTAACCCAAATACTGGCTTCGAAATAACAAGTAAGCTAAGAAAACAACTGTATTTAGTAAAAGTTGCAGGTGGTTATGTACAAATCAATAAAACCACTGGTGAAATACCCCTTTTCGTTATATCCTGTATATATTGTTTGATATAATGGAAAGCAATCCATTCATATGTAACTACAGCATACATAGCCTGATGGAGCAGAACAGCTGCGTTCACTGATAGCCAGATCTTAATTTGTCTCACACCTCTTCCTCCTGTTCCCCGGGGGGAGATCGGAATAAACACTTCTACACATTTATTTTACTACAAAACATCCCTATAACGGAGAAAGTCGTTTATACATATTGGATGCAAAATAAAAAAAAAAAGAAACCTCTGGACAAACTCATTTCCGATTGATCTGATAGAAGCTGTGTAGCTCTGATTCATAGATGCGATCTGCTCACTTAGTGCTCCTCAGCTACAATTTATGTATTGAACTGAGGGCCTGATTCAGAGCCGCTCGTAAGCAGCCGCTCGTTTGTTCCGACCGATGTTCGCACAACTGCGCATGCGTACGGATTTTAATACGCATGCGTGAACCAGTCAGTATGGCCGAAAATCGTGTGCTCGCTAAATAGCGAATGCCTGCTATTTTGAGTGACAGAGTGAGGCATTTGTTGGTGGTAACAGGGGAAGGTGCTTGAAAACGGGGAGTGGAGATCCGAACGCAGGCGTGCCTAAAGGTCAAAACAGGCGTGCCTAAAGGGTGTGCATAATTACTAAAGCAGCATCATCGACTACGTCACTTGGTTTTTTTTATAGTTAGAACTGCTCGCATGATTGTGGTAGGAAAAACCAACCACAAGAATAGCGAGCAGTTCATACGCCGTCCGATGTACTCGATTAATCTAATAAATAGCGGACATGACGTATGATGCGAGCGGCCAGGGGGAGTTTTTTTCAAAACTACGTTTGCATGTTTTGTTCGCTCGTTCAGACATAGAGGCGTGAACAGACCGCAAAGAGCGAACGGTTAATTTAAATAGCCAGCCCCTTTTTCTGGACGAGCGAGCGCAAATAGCGTCCGGCTCTGAATCAGGCCCTGAGCTGCCAGTAAAAGCTCAGCAGTTGCATTTCTAACACTGTCTAAAGCTTTATATGTTGTATAATAATGCAAAGAAAGCAATCTGTATTCATGTCATTAATAATAATAATTAGAGATGAGCAGAATCCAAACATTGGGAAACCCAGTGAATCCTCGCAGAGGCTCGGATCTTTCTGCCTGACTCGGATTCTACTTTGAGGCAAAACATCATCCTCGCGGTTTTGGATTCTCACGGATTTTGGATTCTATATAAGGCACTGCGGACGGGACTCAGCGCCATTTCCTTGTTAAGCATGATGCTGTATTCTGCGCTTATCTCTGCTGTATAGACTGTGCTGTTGTGTATAACTATATATAGGGGGTGCACGCTGTGCTGTATTCTGCTGTTTAAGCTGTGCTGCTTAGTTAATGTGTATATAGAGGGGTGCACACTGCTGTGCTGTACTCCGCTGTATAGGCTGTGTCCTGACTCACAAGTCACAAGAGGCTGTGCTGCTTAATCAATCTGTAGTGTATAGGGGGTGCACACTGCTGTGCTGTACTCCGCTGTATAGGCTGTGTCCTGACTCACAAGTCACAAGAGGCTGTGCTGCTTAATCAATCTGTAGTGTATAGGGGGTGCACACTGCTGTGCTGTACTCCGCTGTATTGGCTGTGACGTGTCTGGACTCCATCAGTAAGACATTCACAAGCATATATAAGCCCTGTGACTCCACGTAGTTTGAATAGAGCTGCGCATGCGACATGTTTATACTGCTTGGTGCACTTTGTTTTGCTCACGTGCATATATAAGCCATGTGGCTCCATGCAGTGATCTGCGAATTGAAAAATGGATAACGTTCCATTTAGAGAAGGCGAGCAACCAAATGCCGTCACTGCAGCTGCTGCCACCAGTACTGATGACGACGCTAGTCCTTCAACGTCATCTACTAAAGCCGATGCTCAAGGGCATAGCGGGTCTAAGTCAGGGCATCTAAAATAAAAAAAACAATATACAGTGCTAAAGAAAACAAAAATCAAATAAAGGCAAAGTGTGGTGCAGAAAAACATAAAATTGGCCAACAGCCATTCATCACACGTAGTGGCATCTCCCACTGCCTCTCATGACGATGCAAGACCTTATTACTCAAAGTGTTATAAGAGGTGTAAAAAAATGAAAACCACTAAGGCAGGAGAACAAACTGTGCATTCAGAAACAGAAATGTCACAAATCCCTGAGGAGAGTCTAAGTGCGTCCACGAGTGTGATGTGTGAGCCTGACCTTTCTGATACTGTTTGAAGAGAAACCACCTTCCACCTCTTCTGCTCCCTCTGCAATTGTGGGGATGAGCAGCACAAATATATCTAATGACATAGAAATTGAGGATGCCACCAAGGAAGTGCAAGAGGATGAGGGGGATATTTTTGGAGCTGATGCCGGTATTAATGAGGATGTTGAGGATGAGGATGTTGTTGCTAGTGTAAAGCTGCATACACACAACGATATAGTAAATGAACGATTATAGTAAATGATTTTCGTAAATTTTTTCAAGGGAAAAATGAACGAAAATCATTTACTAAAATCGTTCATTTACTAAATGTAATGAACGATATTTTTTTTAACTACAAATGATTTTTGCATATTCCCTTACTGAAAATCGTTGAATTGGTCAGTCTGACTGAACTACAAACTACAAACGTGAACGCGCATGAACTATAATCGTTCATCGTTTTAATGCAGAAAGCGAACAATTTTTTCAACGATTGAATGATAAATGATATCATTATAGATAATTGTTCAAAAAATTGTTGTGTGTGTATGTACCTTAAGTCAGGCACCAGTGCAAGAAGCTCTTGGCCATGATAAGAGGAAGGCCATTGTCATACCTGGGCATAGAACCATCAAATGCACCTCTTATGTGTGGAATTATTTTTACCCAAATCCTGACAACAATTGTAAAACCATGGTAAGCAGAGGTAGGGACGTTAGCCATCTATGAACCTCCTCCCTGCTACGTCATTTGCAGTGAACTCATTAATAGTTTTTTACAGCATTAGAAACTGGTGCTAAAAAAATAACAACAAGCAGTCCAGCATCAGCTAGCTCTTTTCTCTCAACTACATCCCAACACCTGCAATCTCTAAAGCCAACACCTTTATCCTCAATATCCACAGTAATGATCGAAGGTAGTCTTGCATCCAATTCTGATTCCTCAGAAGAATCATTCAGCACTAGGCCTGCTGCTGCGGCTAGGGATGGATCTTCCTAGAAGGGGCCCAAGAAGACTAGTACTGTATTTTAAAAAAAACCAACTGACTGTGAAACCATACATTACAAGGGAAAGCAAGTATCACAGCTCTCATAGAAGGGTTGCCAATATCTTCAAATCCGATAACTACATTTTGATGACTGGGCAAGATCATATTATTAAGTCATACATCGTGTCTTTATTTCCAACTTATCCAGATCTTAAGAGATGCAAAAAGCTCCTGGTGAGCACTATGGGAAGGGTTAGGTTGCAGGTGGGAGAGTGTGGGTTAGACTGCGGGAGGGGAGGGTTAGGGGCAGGGTTAGGGTACTTACCAAATTGACAATGCAGAAACTCTGAAGTCTAGCATGTGCACATAAATAATGGATTATAACCATCAGGATCAGTTTCCCAGTGTCTCTGCAGCTCTTTTATCAGCCTCACACAGGTGTCTGTAATCAGCTGCCTTTCCAGACTCAAACTTACACACTCAAATCTTGGCCTGGATCTGACAACCTGCAGTTTTACAACCATGTCAGATCTATGCTGTCCTTGCCACAATAGCAAACAAAGTCCAGAAACCTTGGAACACACAGGGACCAAAGAGGAACAGGAATCCAGTGTTATAACAGAGCATTGAAGGTATACACAGGGACAGGGACATAGACCATGCAGATTTTCTTGGCACATCAGTAATACCTGGAAGACAGAAATAATTGGCAAGGAAGATCACGGGAGCTCACAGAAACACAAGTCAAGCACATAGATCAAATCCTGTAACATTGCAGGAAACACTAATCCAAAAACATCGGTGACCCAGCAATAAGTGCTGGGTTCAGGCAGACTAAATAGAAGGTGTCTGGTGTAGTCCTTACTGTGATAACATCATCAAATACCTGACACCTGGGTGCAGAACAGAGTTCAAAGAGCAGCACCTCTGGTAAGGACCAGCTCACATAACAGGACCCCTGGTGGTGGGGAAAACAACCCCATATTTCTGTTTAAAGACAAAATCAGCTGATATGTTGATATTTTACAGATAACTTACAAATGAAGCCCAAAACTGACCAAAAAAAAACAGACGCATAAACCAGCCGACTAGATGGGCCAGTGAGTTCTTTTCAGCAATCAAATTCTAAAGCTGGCCACACACTAGACCAACTTGCATCCAACCAGCCAACTTGTTGACTGGTTGGAATGAAAATCTGGTAAGGAATGAAAGCAAATGACAATCAGCAATATGCTCCCAATCGCCGGAAAATTAACAAAAACAGTAGTTTGAACAAATTGTTTAAATCAAACATTTAACAAACTTGTCTGACCATTTTCATCTGTTTTCTGGCATTTAGGAGCAAATTGCTGATCATCATTTACTCCCATTTCTTACCAGATTTTCATTCCAACCAATCAACAAGTTGGCTGGTTGGATGTAAGTTGGTCTAGTGTGTGGCCAGCTTAAGTATTGTAGAGTGAAACTTCTTAACTAATGTGAAAGTTTTGTACTCAGTGAATCCATTCAGGGATGCATCCCAAAGTTTCCTCTTAATCCCCATACACAGCACGTCATCCCTTTCAGGAAACACTACTCCATCTGCACACTCTCTGACGTTCAGTGAAAGGCTCCATATGTCAACTCAATGAAAAAAAACAAACAAATGGTTCTCATAGAAGTGTCACAAGCAAATGAATATTTCTTTATGGAGCTCTCAGAGTCTGCACCCAGTCAGGTTTTTTTGCTCTGCCGCCAGGGATTTTGCCCTCTCTCCATTTTTTGTTGTCTGGCTTCCTGACAACTAAAGACTTTTTTTTTTTTTTTAATGGCCAAGGCTCGGAACTGAGCCTGTTGTTGCAGGTAATTGTTGGAATATGAAGGGTATTGTGTCCTCCATTACTTAAGCTTTCATTTGGGCTTTCGTGGTTTTGAGGGATGTTTATGACCGACAATTCTTTTTTTACTGCACAATCCTTCAAGCCTTGGCTGATACCACTGTGAATGACCGCATGACTGACTGATAAAACGTCAAGGTGCCATTATTCCTGAGAGTGTTTGGAAGCAATAATATCTGTTTCGATTTATTTCGCCTTTCTAACTTTAAGTCTCCAGATTTAACTTCTTTGTGGCCGTAAAAATGATGTTAGGTTTTCAGAATTGGAGGCAATGCAGTTGCACAGTGGTCCTTCCGAAGACCGTACATCATAAAAAATGGATACAGTATTTCTAAGTTATTATCAAATTAACAGTCATAGGCAACATGTACATAGCATTAATAACTGTGCTCGCCTTCTATACAACATCAAAGCTGGAGAGTTCAGCTTCCATGCATAAAAGTGATTTACAGTCAGACTAATAGCTGGGATAATGCTCTCCAGCAAGTCCAGGTTATGTTTCGGCACAGCATGGGAGGAATGGGAAATAACAATAAGTAGATAACATTGACTTTAAAGATCTCTTTTATTGTTTTATTTAAAGCAGCTGCAAATGTCTAGATAAAAGTGTTTCCTTTTCCGTCCTGCTCCTACAGTATGTGAGTGTAGTGAGTGTATGTAAGCAGTGATGGGCTGGTATGTGCGCGGGAAAGATTAGTAGCCGATATACAAAATCAACTTCAAATTTGGCTTCAAATTTTCAAATTCACATTAAAAAGATCACATACACATTATATATATATATATATATATATATATATATATATATATATATATATATATATACACAGTCAGGAGCATAAATATTGGGACATTGACAGAATTTTCATATTTTGGCCTCTATTCACCACCACAATGGCTTTGAAATGAATCAAACAAGATGTGCTTTAATTGCAGACTTTCAGATTTAATTTGAGGGTAATTACATCCAAATCAGGTGAGCGGTGTAGGAATTAAAATGGTTTCTATATGTGCCTCCCACTTTTTAATACTTTGTTGCAAATCCTTTGCAGGCAATTATAGCCTGAAGTCTGGAACGCATAGACATCACGAGATGCTGGGTTTCATCCCTGGTGATGCTCTGCCAGGCCTCTACTGCAAATGTCTTCAGTTCCTGCTTG
This sequence comes from Taudactylus pleione, assembly GCA_031769625.1. Taxonomy (NCBI): domain Eukaryota; kingdom Metazoa; phylum Chordata; class Amphibia; order Anura; family Myobatrachidae; genus Taudactylus; species Taudactylus pleione. The sequence goes on from JAUIMM010000188.1 coordinate 16,164,421, forward strand.
TTCTTGGGGCATTTTCCCTTCAGTTTTGTCTTCATCAAGTGAAATGCATGATCAATCCGATTCAGGTCAGGGGATTGACTTAGCCATTGCATAACATTCCACTTTTTAGCCGTAATAAACTCTTTGGTTGCTTTTGCAGTATGCTTCGGGTCATAGTCCATCTGCATTTTGAAGCACCGTCCAATGAGTTCTGAAGCATTTGACTGAATATGAGCATATAATATTGCCCGAAACACTTCAGAATTCATTCTGATGCTTTTGTCAGCAGTCACATCATCAATAAATACAAGGGAACCTTTTCCATTGGCAGCCATACATGCCCACGCCATGACACTACCACCACCATGCTTCACTGATGAGATGATATGTTTTGGATCATGAGCAGTTCCTTTCCTTCTCCATACTCTTCTCTTCCCATCACTCTGGTACAAGTTGATCTTTGTCTCATCTGTCCATAGGATGTTGTTCCAGAACTGTAATGGCTTTTTTAGATGTTGTTTGGCAAACTCTAATCTAGTCTTCCTGTTTTTGTGGCTCACCAATGGTTTACATCTTGTGGTGAACCCTCTATATCCAATCTTGTGAAGTCTACTCTTGATTTTTGACTTTGACACATATACACCTACCTCCTGGAGAGTGTTCCAGATTTGGCCGACTGTTGTGAACGGGTTTTTCTTCACCAGGGAAATAATTCTTCTGTCATCCACCACAGTTGTTTTCCGTGGTCTTCCGGGTCTTTTGGTGTTGCTGAGCTCTCCGGTGCGTTCTTTCTTTTTAAGAATGTTCCAAACAGTTGATTTGGCCACAACTAATGTTTTTGCTATCTCTCTGATGGGTTTGTTTTGACTTTTCAGCCTAATGATGGCTTGCTTCACTGGTAGTGACAGCTCTTTGGATCTCATATTGAGAGTCGACAGCAACTGATTCCAAATGCAAATGTCACACCTAGAATCAACTCCAGACCTTTTATCTGCTTAATTGATAATTAAATAACAAGGAAATAGCCCACACCTGTCCATTAAATAGCTTTTGAGTTGATAGTCCCATTACATTTGGCCCCTTAAAAAGTGGTAGGCACATATAGAAACCATTGTAATTCCTACACTGTTCACCTGATTTGGATGTAATTACCCTCAAATTAAATCTGAAAGTTAGCAGTTAAAGCACATCTTGTTTGTTTCATTTCAAAATCATTGTGGTGATGAATAGAGGCCAAAATATGAAAATTCTGTAAATGTCCCAATATTTATGCACATGACTGTATATGTGTGTGTATATATGTATATATATGTATATATGTGTATATATGTGTATATATATGTATGTGTGTGTGTGTGTGTGTGTGTGTGTGTGTGTATATATATATATATATATATATATATTTATTATTATCGTTTATTTATATGGCGCCACAAGTGTTCCGCAGCGCCCTACAAAGTACATAAACAAATAGATTGATTTACAGTGACTTATAGTATAGTACAATGCAATACATCACAGGACATGAATAATATGCATTGCTACATTCGCTACCATAACATCCAGATAAGCAACAATGCAAAGCAACCAAGTGCCCTGGTAGAGAGTAAGAAGTAGATGAAGGTAGAGTAAGGAGAAGCACAAGAGGATAGAGGGCCCTGCTCATAGGAGCTTACATTCTAAGGGGGAGGGACAGACAAACAGGTGAAACAGATGGGGTAGGCAGGGAGGAAGGGGTATGTAGCAGCAAGTTAAGATGAGAGCTGGAAGGCTTTGATGAAATAGTGGGTCTTGAGAGCCCATTTGAAGGATTGAAGAGAGGTGGAGAGTCTGATGGGAAGCGGGAGAAAGTTCCAAAGGTGGGGAGCCGCGTGGGCAAAATCTTGGAGGCGGGAGTGGGAGGAAGTAATCAATTGGCATGAGAGGCAGCGTGCATTTGTTGAATGAAGAGGGCGGACAGGAGAGTGAAGGGAGATGACATCAGAAGTAAATGGGAGAGGAATGGCTGAGGGCTTTGTAAGTGAGTGTGAGAACCTTAAATTGGGTTCTAACAGGGAAGGGGAGCCAGTGGAGAGCTTGAAGGAGAGGGAAGGCAGATGCAGAGCATTTTGAGAGGAAGATGAGCCGAGCAGCAGCATTGAGGACAGACTGGAGAGGGGAGAGAAGGGATTTGTGGAGGCCAGCTAGGAGAAGGTTACAGTAGTCCAATCTTGAAATGACCAATGAGTGTATGAGGGTTTTAGTGGTGTCCTGGGTGAGAAAGGGTCTAATCTTGGAAATATTTTTAAGATGAAAATGACAGGACTGTGAGAGATTGTGGATATGTGATTTGAAGGAGAGGGAGGAGTCCAGGATGACTCCAACACATCGAACTTTGGGGCTAGAGGACATAGTTGTGCCATCAATTGATAAAGAAATGGTGGGAAGTGTGGTTATGTAGGGGGGAGGGAAGATGATTAGCTCAGTCTTAGACATATTAAGTTTAAGAAATCACTGGGACATCCAGGAAGAGATGGCAGAGAGACAGTTGGAGACACGAGTGAGGAGAGAGGGAGAGAGGTCAGGGGAGGAAAGGTAGATCTGAGTATCAGCATAGAGATGACAATGGAGGTCAAAAGAGCTGATGAGTTCACCTAGTGATGATGTATAGAGTGAGAAAAGGAGAGGTCCAAGAACAGAACCTTGGGGAACACCCACTGCAAAAGCCAAAATCACTCCAGGGCTTGCGGTCACCGAGACCCTACCGCAGGGTCTCATCGCAAGCCCGATGGCTGCGATGGTCTTGACCATCGCGACCATCATCATGGACGCTCGCATGCGCCAGACCCAGATAGCGACAGCCAAGCTGTCGCTCCAGGTCTCGCACCAAAGGGGGCGTGCTGTCGATGTTGATTGACAGCACGCCCCCTTTGGAGGGCGTGCCGGGGGCATGGCTGCCAGACGGAGGCGTTCCCATGGGGACGCCTTCCGTCTGGGTCCGGCCCCACTGACATCACTAGCGATGTCAGTGGGAGTGATTTTGGCTCTGATAGAGCCAAAATCACTCCAGGGCTTGCGGTCACCGAGACCCTACCGCAGGGTCTCATCGCAAGCCCGATGGTCGCGATGGTCTTGACCATCGTGACCATCATCATGGATGCTCGCATAAGCTGTGGGTGGCAACCCACTGCTATGCGAGCATCCAGGAGGACGCTCCCAAAAAAAAACGCCCTGATTCAGAGCGGGCGCTCGTTCAGAGCGTCCGGCTCTGAATCAGGCCCTCAGTCCGATATCATCATCTTCAGTTCTCATTCTGACCTGCTGTTTAATAGAGACATTCCATTCCAGTCCAGGCCCATCATCTACTGTAGTCTCTCTACTTCCTGGCTCAAGTCACCCAGATTTATTCACACCTCCCGAGTTTCCTCTTCAGGCTCCCATGCCTGTTCCGACCAACCTAAACCTTCAGGCGTTCGAACACTTCGTTCACTCAATGTGAGGATCTTTGAATAGACTTTAAGCCACATGAGTATACTGTATTTTCGGATGAGCACAGCCCTAACCCATAGATAAGGAGCTTAAATTACACTTTACAGTACAGCTACAGAATTTCATTGTCACTTGCAAAACCAATTAATCATACAGTAACATTCTGCCAAGCTGCCACTATCTATAACTCAGCAGTTATGCCGGGTATACATTTGGTTGATGGATCGGCCATCTGGCTGACCTGCCGGCCTATAGACTGATTTTGTGTGTATGTAGGTGTGCATTCACACTTACCAACCAACCGATTGATACTGTATGTCTAGCCATAGGGCCTGTACAAACGATATATCAGCCATTGTGTACCTAACATTAAACTTATTTAGGCAGCAGTTCACAACCTGTTTAAAACCTGCAGCTGATCAGAGACTGAAATTCAGTTAGGCAGAGAGTCACTTAATTATCTTTGGTTAAAGCCACAAGTTGCAAACTTTGAATTAAGCCAGAGGATTCATAACATCAGGGATTAAGTACTATCGCAAGCAAGAAACACCCTAAAGCAGTGGTCCCCAAACTTTCTTGAATAATGGTACCCTAGAGTGTCAGCATTTTCATCAACACACTCCTAGGCCAAAGGTTTCTTAGTGAGAAAGTCAGAAAACTTCTTAAATGATGTAAATTGTGCAGACCTGTCTTCATTAGGGTCAGTTATGGGGTGGAGGACTGGGCTACGCTTCTGTTTGTCCCTATATTGTCTGATTGGCAGCAACCAGCACTGGTTTTGCCCATCACATTGACCATAATTAATTTGATTTGGTCCTGAACCTCCAACCCGTGGCACCCTGCAAGTGCCCTTTGGTGCACAGTTTGGGAATCAGTGCCCTTAAGTACCTCATCTGTGTCAGAATATGCTCTCAAAGACCCCTCAAGGGTCAATTTTAGTTCCGTTTAAAATAGGGGTGTGCACCGGCCACGTTTTGTGTTTTGTGTTTTGGATCTGGATCTTTCTTCGTGTTTTGGATCTGGACTAGTTTTGCCAAAACCACCCTTCGTTTTTGGGTTCTGGGTTTTGTGTTTTGGATCTGTATTTTTTTTAAAAAAAGCATATAAACAGCTAAAGTCACAGCATTTGAGGGTTTTTCTGCTCATATGCTATTATTAACCTCAATAATATTAAATTTCCACTAATTTCCAGTCTATTCTGAACACCTCATACCTCACAATATTGTTTTTAGTCCAAAAGGTTGCACCGAGGTAGCTGGATGACTATGCTAAGTGACACGAGTGGACGGCACAAACACGTGACCCATCTAGGAGTGATACTGCAGTGGCAGACAGGATGGCAGTTTGAAAAACTAGGCCCCAAACAGTACATAATGCAAAGAAAAAAAAGAGGTGCAAGATGGAATTGTCCTTGGGCCCCCCCACCCACCCATATGTTGTATAAACAGGACATACACACTTTAACAAACCAATCATTTCAGCGCCAGGGTCTGCCACACGACTGTGGCTGAAATGATTGGTTCGTTTGGGCTCCCACAAAACAAGCTGGCAATTAATCTGTCCCTGCACAAACTGGCTCTACGGAAGCAAGATGTCATCCTCATTCTCCTCATCTATGGATTCCTCACCCTCTTCAGTGTTGTGTACATCCTCATCCTCACAGAGTATTAATTCGTCCCCGCTGGATCCACCACCACAGGTCCCTCTGTACGTTCTGGAGGCTGGTCTCCCTGGAAGAATTGATAATTTATTTTGATGGACATCATATTCTCCACATTTTGTGGAAGCAACCTCCTACGCTTTTCACTGACTAGGTTCCCGGCTGCACTAACCACTCTTTCGGAGTACACACTGGAGGGGGGGCAACTCAGGTAAAATAGAGCCAGTTTGTACACAGGCCTCCAAATTGCCTCTTTTTCCTGCCAAGACAGGGATGGACTGTCTGACATGCCTACTTGGATGCTGTCATGTAATCCTCCACCATTCTGTCAATGGTGACAGTATCATATGTAGTGACAGTAGACATGTCAGAAATTGTTGCCAGGTCCTTCAGTCCGGACCAGATGTCCAAATTTGGTCCTGCCTGCCCACATCACCACCGGATTGCTTAGGATACCTAAGTTGTTTCCTGGCAGCCACAGTTGCGGGAGAAAATGAAGAAGGAGCTGTTGACATGTCACGTTCCGCTTCGGCTGACAGTGTTTTCACCAGCTGGTCTTTGCACCTCTGCAGGCTTGTGTCGGCTGGAAAGAGAAACACCACATAGGCTTTAAACCTAGGATCAAACATGGTGTCCAAAATGTAGTGGTCTGATTTCAACAGATTGACCACCCTCGAATCCTGGCAAAGCGAATGAAGGGCTTTATCCACAAGTCCCACATGCCGAGCGGAATCGCTTCATCTTTGCTCCTACTTCACTTTCTCCAGCTGCTTCTGCAAAAGCCTTATGAGTGGAATGACCTGACTCAAGCTGACAGTGTCTGAACTGACTTCACGTGTGGCAAGTTCGAAGGGCTGGAGAACCTTACACAACATGGAAATCATTCTCCAATGCGCTTGAGTCATGTGCATACCCCTCCTTTGCTTCTGTCATAGTTGGATGTATAGGCTTGAATGGCTTTTTGCCGCTCCTCCATCCTCTGAAGCATATAGAGGGTTGAGTTCCACCGTGTCACAACCTCTTGCTTCAGGTGATGGCGGGGAAGGATCAAGAGTGTTTGCTGGCACTCTAGTCTTCGGCACGCAGTCGCTGAATGGTGAAAGTGGCCAGAAATTTTTCGGGCCACCTAAAGCGTCTCCTGCATGCCCCTGTCGTGTTTCAGAAAATTCTCCAGGGGTTGCGGTCACCGAGACCCTACCACAGGGTTTCGTCACAAGCCCGATGGTCGCGATGGTCGTGACCATCGTGACCATCATCATGGACGCTCGCTATAGCTGTTGGTGGTAACCCACAGCTATGCGAGCGTCCATGAGGCCGCTCCATATTCAGGGAGGAGGGCCCTGATTCAGAGCAAACGCTCTGGTCAGAGCGTCTGGCTCTGAATCAGGCCCAAATTTTTGTCCTCACTTTATGTTATATTGATATATACGTGCAGCTAAGGTGCACACAAACACAGAAAAGAAGAATTTGTTATTTTTTCATTTTTGCTGGAGAGTAGTGCACTTTGGGGGTTACACCTCCCTTTAAGAGATGAGCCAGCCAGCCTTTTACTTATGACACAGGCGCACGCTTGGCGCTGCTCCTTTGTTGATGCATGTGCGGCTACAGTGCACACAATTCACAACACAGAAAAGAAGAATTTTTTTTTTTTTTGGAGTGCACTTTGGGGGTTACACCACTCTTTAACAGACGAGCCAGCCGGCCCTTTAGTTATGACACAGGCGCACGCTTGGCTCTTCTTTGTTGATGCATGTGAGGCTACGGCGCACACAATTCACAAACACAGAAAAAAATATTTTTTTATTTTTTTTGGAGTGTACTTTGGGGGTTACAGCACCCTTTAACAGACGAGCCACCCGGCCCTGGATTTATGACACAGGTGCACACTTGGTGGCTACTGCGCACACAATTCACAAACACAGAAAAAAATAATTGTTTTTTTGCACATGGGGGGAGCACCCCTGATGGACAGATCACCCCCTGGACAACACTACAGCACCCCTTTAGGACTACAGCCTTTATAGGACACTGCACAACACAGCCGAACCAGCCCATATAGACTTTGGAGTGGACACAGCCCCTATGGACAACTGAGTGCAGGACAGAGTGATGAAACAATGTGTGCCACAAGGCAATGCCCCTCCCATGAGAGACCATGCCCCCTCTTTAGGTGTGCCACTTCGGAGAGCATAGAAGGCCTGATTCAGCTTGGATCACAGTTGCTACCAAGCACTCAGTCAGCCAATTGTTGCGTTCTGCACATGTTTATGCATCACAGTGTGCGTACGCAAAATAGCTATTGCAATCAGGACAGCAATTGCAGCTGCTGTGCAGATCCATCGCAGAGTGATTGACAGGCAGTGCCATTTGTGGGTGGTAATGGGGGCGTGGTCAGCCGAATGCAGGTGTGCCAGTGCTTTCACATGTCATTTCAGGGCATGCATAAATTATCCACTGTGAAGCCATATGCGGAGTGAGGCCTCATACCGTGCCTGGCTGTTAGCAATTCCTGAGTAAGGTCAGGGTTTGTGCAAGTGTGGTACTCGATTGTACCGATGGTTTCGCTATTTTGCTAAGTATTATGGTCCAGGGTGGCCCCGCACCACACACCCTGCACCCATAATATTACTTACCTCTCCGGCGCTGTAAGACGACTGGAAAATGGCCGCATGCGCAGTACAGGGAAAATGGCCGCCGCGGCCATTTTCCCGGTGACCTGTGCAGACACTATAGACTCTGGGCACACTCTAGTGCCCAGAGTCTGTAACTCCGCGTTGGCCAAGCACAACTCAGTGCGCTGCCGGGTGGAGAGAAGAGGGCCCATGTCGGAGACTGCACACGGGCCCCCTCCTATGAAGAAATGCCCCTGATTGCGATCCATAGTAAGTCAGGCCCAGAGTGTCTATATGGAGCACTGGGTGTCACTGACCACTGATGCCACTGCGCACATCAGAAATGATCGGGATTTGAAATCATGATCTCCGTGCTGTGAGGCATTAATGCAAATGCTGACAATATACTGCGAGATAAAACTCACCATCAGACAGACCAAATATCTGACTTTGTCATACGCTGTCAGATAACTGGACTGTCTGATGGTGAGAATATCCAGTGTCAGCTCCGAGCAAAAATTATTGCATCGGTCGGGCATTCCAAAAGATTTCTCATTCCCAACGGTGGCTTTGTCGCAGAAATACTCTGTGCAATTATCGGCCCAATCAGCCGTCAATTGGCTGATTGAGCTCATAACTGCATAGTGATTGGCCGCTTTTTCCACTATACCAAGCGAGCTGCCCAGTTTGGTGATGATGTCACAGAGGAGAGATTGATTTTATTTAGTGCTGATAGCGGTGCTTGTTTGCAACTGCTCATGTGAAATATTGTCCTCAGCAACAATTATTAAGTAACATCCTGCTATATCACTGCCCAAAGGCAGAAGACTGCTCCTGGCATTCACAGATGCTCCAACAAAATAAGTTACAGGGGTCACCGTAAAACACGGACACATTTACTGCGCAAATATTATCTGTATTAAAATTTTTATTTCAAGATGGACTTATCCTTTAAGTGCCGCCAGCCCATATTTTAAGTGTTGAATCAAATTAAAGAAATCACTATGAACTGTGTTTTCAGCCATAGTAAAAAAAATAAAAATGTATAAGCCTTTCCGAATTTCTTTTTTTTTTTTTAATATCATTTACACAAGAAGAGAAAATACTGACTGAGCAGCTAATCAAACTGAGGAGTAATCTAAATACTCTAAGCATCAGGTATTAATCCCTGACAGCTGCACGCTATAACCAGCCGCATTGCCTCCGCTTTTCAAAAGTCTTAAAGCAGAAACTTTAAATTAAAATATAAAACCTTATGCAGCACTTTTGGTAATAGTTTAGTAAACAACAAGGCACATTTAATTAATGACAATTTACATATGAAATACTGTAGAGAGAGCTCACAAATCCCCGCATTCAGCAGGATCTTCTCAATTATTATAGCTTTTTATCACATAGCTGTACTTTAATATTAACTTGAAATCCATTTCATTTCTCAACCTCTCTGACCCCCTTCATCAGCAGATAATCATTTTACTTATACAGGCTGAGTTTTCCCTGCATTGCTGTATTCTGTATAATCTGCCCTGGAACCATCCAGTAAATAGAACATTCTTGTATGAGGTTAGATGGGTTTCGTTTCTTGTCATGTCTCTGATATAGCAAATGTAACACCCATAAAGTTTTGCAAGTGATGCGGTATGGTGTCTCCACTCTTACAGGATCCTCGGTCTCTTAGTTGTCTAACTTTGTTTAGAGGGGTAAGAAGGAATATGCAGACATGTATAGTTTCAAACACAAGGTACAATTTATTTGAACAGATAATATTACACAATGGATAATCTCTGGTAAAAGACAATTCACAATATATTTTTAACACCCCTACTGGAGTATCACACTATAAAATGAACAAGAGTTTTTTTCAACAGGAATACTTGTAGGGTTGACTACATTCTTTCTCGGGAACACAGTCCAGGTAGGCACCTGTCAGACTTAAAGGGTTAACTCAACAAAAACAAGAAACACATAACATATTTTGTGACAGGATCACATAACAATAATTCACCAAATACTGTTAGCGTAAAGATATATATAAAAAAACATTTTTGTCTTGGCTACTCTGTTAACTTCCCTGCATACATGCAAGCTAAGGGCCTGATTCAGAGCCAGACGCTATTTGCGCTCGCTCGTCAAGAAAATAGGGGTGGCTATTCAAATGAACCATTCGCTGTTTGCAGTCTGTTCACGCCTCTAGGTCTGAACGAGCGTACAAAACTTGCGGTCGTTTTTTGGGAAACTACGCCCCCTGGCTGCTCGCATCCTACATCATGTCCGCTATTTATTAGATTAATCGAGTACATCGACCAGGGTATGAACTGCTCGCTATTCTTGGGGTTGGTTTTTGCTACCACAATTTTGCGAGCAGTTCTGGCTATAAAATAACCCAGTGACGTGGTCAATGACGCTGCTGTATTAATTATGCACACCCATAAAACGCCCGTTTTGACCTTTAAGCATGCCTGCATTTGGATCTCCACTCCCCATTTTCAAGCACCTTCCCCTGTTACCACCCACAAACACCTCATTCTGTCAATCAAAATAGCAGACATTCGCAATTTAGCGAACAAACGATTTTCGGCCGCACTGACTGGTTCGCGCATGCGTATTATAATCCGTACGCATGCGTAGTTGGGCAAACATCGCTCGGAGCGAACGAGCAGCCACTTGCGTCCGGCTCTGAATCAGGCCCTAAGTCCCTTGAATGAGTTCAGCTCTTATTATACAGGTGGTGCACTTTAGCTGTGTTTTGCCTGGGTTAACTGGTTAAGAGATTGTCTAGTCCATGGTATTATGTTTTTATAGCTAAGCTTGAGCCCATTATAAAACAAATATCTTTAAGATAAGAAAGTTTTTTTAGTTGCAGTCAATAAATTATTGCAGGTACAAGTGAAAAAGTAGGCAGGCTGTACTGTATGCTACAGTTCTACTTAGATGTTACATTTATTAAAGGACAATTGGAGTACCTTTGGTGAAAAAATGTCTCCAATCCCTTCAATTCTCAAATTTTTAGTAAGCAGATCACATTTCCCTTACTTGTAATGGGAAATGTGATCTGCCCAGATTTCCAAAAAAAATATTATGTGAAAAAATTCCAGGGGAAGCCCTGTGATAATAACGCCACCTGGAGATGGCATTATTGGGGCTCATCCCACCAACTCCTGCTCTGCTCTGACAGGCAGAGCAGAGCTGGGAGCTGGCCCCCTGTGATCAGCTTTGTAGTCTAAACAGACCACAAGCTGATCACTGTAAAAAAATTGTTTAAAAACCCCCTCTTACTGCACCCAGGGACCAGTGATCGGTGGGCCGATGAGGTCCTCTATCTGAGGATCCAGTCAGCTGGTCTCTAGGCTCCTGCACTGTGACCATAGGTGTCTTTACAATGGGTGCCAAGTGTGCAGTGCACACGGGCCCCTGGGTCCAGCGGGGCCCACACCATAGTTAATAAATACTGGACTGACACCACTGCAGAGCAGCAAAAATTCACTGGGCACCATTTTCGCGGAGATCCATGCATGCGCAATAGATTCTTGTAGATCCTACGTCTGCTTCCTCAGGCTGGTCAAGCAGACGTAGGATCTGAGAAATGCGTTGCTAGGTATTCATTGTTAGAATCCTCCACTCATTCATTTCTCTTTTTTCTACTTTTAAGATTTTGAATTATCTTTTGTTTTATTTATTTATTTTCTGATTTTTGCATTTTTATAGTTTTCATTTTTATTTAAACAGAAATTGTTGTAAGTCTTTTGAGGTCTGGTGAAATTAAAAACATACCGCTAAGACCTGTTTATCATATCAGAGTAAGAAATAAAATTACTGTTTTATAAAGAAATAAGTCTATATACAGAATTATTTTTGGACTGGGTACAAGGACCTATAGTAATATAACGACGGACATTGGGGTGAGAAAATGAATGTCTGAGGCATATAATATATCCCACTCAAGGTGAGCACATTGCAAATTGTGTAAAATCTTGGATTGGGCAAATTGATCTGTACTATGGAAGCTTGTTGTATTTATTTCCCCATTTATAACACTACGTGTGGGAGGAATTGAAGACACAACTTAAAGACCAGCATTGCATTTTGCAACAACCGTAGGACCACGGTGAAAATTGGGTCCAAAGTCTATAACTCACTTCTAAAGGGTGAGTGTATATTAATCTTTTATGATTTATAAAACATTGTCACGGTTTTACACTATATTTTATCTTTTTTCTTTTACATATTTTTTTTGGAGAGAAACACCAAAAAGAAAAGACTTTCATAAGATCACAAGAAGCACCGGAACCACTTCACAATACAATGAAATTCTTTATGAGCTAGGCTAGTTTGCACCCTTACAACTGTTACTATTTTTGCTTTTTGTGTGCTGAGATGGCTATACCAGGAATAACTTTTCTAAGCCTAACTAACCAAATGTTCTCTTCATAAGATATAGGCTGTTTGGAACCATATTAGTTTAAATACAGTATATACTTATTGGGGCTAATTCTGAGTTGAGAATAAATCCAAAAACAGCAAGTAACTTCTAAACTACAGGTGGGGCAGATGTAAAATGTGCAGTGAGAGTTATGAGCCCCATACATCAGCGACATATTTTAGCGATCGGGGAATCGACCCAACATGTTGGATTTTCCTGACTTGCCGATACAGACCAAAATATTTAACAAGAAGAATTTCACAGATTCCCCAATATAGGCGATCATCGAGTACCGCCAATCAGGATTTCCGACTGGTGGCTCGGCAGTTCCGGTCAGATAGGAGAATCGGGGAAATGGCTGACTGATTTATGGGGCCCTTTAGATGTGGGAGGAGCGTGTCCAGACTCCAATCTAAATTGTAGTGTAAAAAGGAAGCTGTACAGTATTTGTTGGCTACATGCAGAAACAATCGGTATTTACCCTACATTAAAAGATAATAAATGTATTTGCCCCCCTTCCATTGCAGTATGGTCTGTCCCAGATACAAAGATTACTTGTTTGTTTTTTTTCCAACCTAGAATAAGCCCCATTATATGGACAATGCATAGGTAAATGCTGATGTAGGACTACAATCTGCTTTGTTATAAATTACTTTCAAACATTTAGAGTGACCCTAAAACATTACTCCAAAATTATATTGTTTAGTTCTTCCTAGTATAAAAATAATAGATATACTTTTTTTTCTAAAAGTTTTGTGTACTTATAGATTCTGGGGGAAATTGTATATTTTTTTTATTTTTTCCTCCACATAATTTTACATTTTAAAACAGCTGAGACTAGGGGTTCCCATTTTGATCCTGGGATTGCGATTAAAGAAAAAAGTTGAAACAAAAAGCAACAACAAAAAAAGGTCAGTATGACATGGAACAGAGTTTTCCATGGCAACTTGTCACGTTGCAGTATAATCCGTGTTAGTGACGCACCGCAGAGCTGATGAGTCAACTTAGATGAGAGAGAGAGAGACGCTCAGTAGTAGCTGACTCAGACTGACCTGTGGAATCCTAATACCTGAAATTTAATGTTAAGAATGCCAGGTATTTTGGATGCAAAAAATTGACCAGGATCCCAGTATTGGAATTCCTAGTAGAGACCTAAAGAAATCACATGACACTTCAGTCCAGAAAAAGACCCACCATTCAGGTAGCAGTTTACACTAGCTAAGTTGGATCCATGAGTTATGTTTTCTATACCTCAGGGAACCAACAGGTTGGTGCACCCAGTATAATCCCACGTGACAATTCTTAACTGCGAGAGGATGGTAGCATTGCCGGACTGAAGTATAAAGGGCCATTCCAGGGAAAATGAATTGAGAGGCCAATAAAATGGCGTGAAGGAGCATGGTCAGCCACCATAGTGGGTGTGGCCATCACCAGAGGTTGGGCATTTTCCAGGAACAGGCAAACTGGGCGAGGGAAGCAATGTGTCAAAATCAGTACCTCTTGAAGATCTAAGGCAGGAAGCACAGACTGCTCCTCATCAAATTGGGCAGAAGCAACTGTCAAGGTCACAGGCAACCTAGCAAATTCAAGACAATCCAGGGTCAGCCAGTAGATCAAACATATTGAAAAACAAGTAAATAAAATATGTAAAAATATTACTCATTATATATTAGATATGTGGGGCCAAATGTAATAGGGTTAGATTTTCGAAAATGTGAGAGTTTAGCAGTAACCTCGCACATTGATCGAGTTTTAACTTCAAAATGGGAAAACATCTGGATGAGAGTTTAAACCGGGAGAGTTTTTTTGAATCTAAAAACATGTCTTTGCATGTTCTCGATCTCTATTACATTGGCCGAGTTTTAAAACTATGAGAGATTACTGCTAAACTCTCACATTTTCTAAACTCTCACCCTATTACATTTGGCCTGTGATCTTGTTTGTAACATCTAAAACAGGCTGTTCCCTGCCACATCAGATAGAATATCAAGTCAACCGCTACCAACTTTCCACTGCTAACTTCTAGCAATAAAAAATTTAGCACTCCATCCATTTTTCCATTGTTATTTTGTTTAGGTTTAAGCTATTCAACTCCAGTGAATGACCTGAAATGGTCCAGAGGTAAATGGTAAACTACTAGATTTAAAAAAAAACTGAAAAATAATGTAAGAGTTATTTAAAAAAAGGCCTTTTTCAGGTAAAAAGTAACAGGTTAAGTACTTACAGCTGTTCAGCAATGGAAGTCCACTAAGGCTTGAAATTTGATGCAAACAATTCCTACAGGTCTCAAACGTTCTGTTGTTTACATGATTAGAAGCAGTATAGGATGATACTACTGTGTTACACCATCTGAAGCATTATTAGAACAATATTGCCCTGCAGGGAATACTATATTGCTATCATAATGGCGAGAAAAATGCAATCAATAAAGGAGACAGACCATTATAACCCTTAACAGTGTAGGTCTTTCCTTTAGAGAATTTGCAAAGGAAGCCAAGTAGCCCATCAGTGACATCATCAGGTCAGAGGTCGCATTTCCCTCTTACTCTTGGTCCTAGTAGCCAGCATATACAGTATAGTAGAGAGAGTAGACAGTGCCAGGACGCACTGCTCTCTAATATATTTTACAGGACAATTGGCAGTAAGAAAGCCATTGTTAATGGTCACACAATAAGAAAAAGAGCTTTACCTGGTCCATGAAGCATTGCCTATAGACTACTGAAGACAGGAATAAGGTCTTACGGACCAATGAATCCAAATTTTAAATCTTTGGTTCCTCACCCAGGGTCTTTGTACACCATCGAGGAGCTGAAAGGATAGTTTCTCTGTGTGACATGAATTTTCGAACATGGAGAAGGAAATGTGATGGTCTGGGATTTTTTTGCCTGATCCCGAGACTCCCACAGAGTGACTAGCACCTTGAACCAAAAGGGCTACCACAGCATTTTGTAGCACAATACCCTCCGGTATACCCCTAGTTGGTCATACGTTCTTCCTACAGAAAGATAATGACCCAAAACATACAGTGGTAAAGGTGAGACAAATCAATGGTGACAATGCAGAAACAGCAGAATAAATAGAATATATTAAAATGTGACAAATGCAAAAAAAAAAAACAATAAAAGCACATTGGATGAGTTACCTGGAAGGATTATGGAAGTTCGTGGAAGAAAGGCATGAAGGAGAGGGTGCTTCAGGCTGTGAGAATAGGGAGTAGAGTACACAGTTGAGGAGGGAGCAGTCAGTTAGGCCAGCGGTCTATTTATCATCTCTATATTTCTACAAAAGCAGGTGACAATGAACATTTTCACCTATTTTTGAAGAAATTAAGTTTTGGGGCCATTCATCATAAAAGTAATGCATGAGATATCACTGATATCTCCTGCTTACCTTTTTCTCCCAATGATTGGCCTGCTGTCCCCATATGGTGACCTAAATTCATCAAGCTCAGAAAATACTATATTTTTGGAGCTTCACTGAGGGAGCATTTGCCATTAGCATAATGAATAGACCCTCTAGGTTTGAATGATAGTGTGGGAAGGTGGACTTAAGATGCAGGGCTCAGTGGTCTGTGGAGGGATCAATGGTCAGTGTAGGGAGGTCTGTAGGCATCTGGTTTTGAAGAGAGGATACTGCAGGGAAGTACAGTGGGCCTGGTCCTGGGTATATGAATGAATTAAGCAGGGTGAGAAAAAGACCAGATCGGATAGCAAAGCCCTGGTTACAGGTTGCAACATGTAGACACCCTTCAGTTGTACAACCATTCCTGCTCACTGAAGAAAGGAGAGTTGAGTATGTATATGCGTGTATGTGTGGGGTGGGGGGTGGGCAGTGGGGTTAAATGGTTTGAGCCCCATTAAGGTGATACCAGCTGTAACCAGTGGGTTACATAATTAATTTCTACATAGGCATATAAGTTGTAACACACATATACCATTGATAGGCCCCATTGAGGTTTGAAAAGAGATTCTAGTTCTAGTCTTTACATAGAATGGTCAAATAACCTTGAGGTCAAAAATAATTTGAGGGGCCTATTTGTACCTGTCATCACTATTAGTAGATGTATAATGAGCCATTCATAGCTTATATGTGTTATCAGTAGACAGCCACATTCCAATGGAATAACCTCTGTAAGATGTGTAGAGACACTAAGCATTATGGGTAATCTGAGATTCGACACAAAGGAGCTTTGAGAGTTCATCTCCAGACATACTAGGATACATCATTACTGTATTTCTTTGTTTGAATATATCTTAGTGCTTATGGAGCATGTGCAAGAGAGATAACTTTGTTCTACCAACCAGTGCTTGATACCTAGTATGTAACTAATATTGGCTTAATATCCAGAACGCCAATACCCATATACTAGGGTATATAAATCAAGACCTAGACAAACGCTTTTGGCTCATACATGGACCTGAGACTGCAGTACGGTGCCTGCAATGTATATTAAACTACCTGGGTGTTGTGAAACGAGGGCTCCCCAGATGAAGATGAAGTACATCTTATGTTGAAGATGATGAACTACCAGTGTCATCTGAATACATAGACAAAAGTTGAGTATACTGTATACTTTGTTTGTTAATTGTTTGTCTGTTACTTGTAAATAAAGTGTGTTAATATGTACTCACACAAATGGTCACGTGTGTGTACTATTCATTTCGATCAGAATGAAACCCACCGTTATGCAATTGGTGTCAAGAAGAGGGATCGAAAGGGTTAAATAGTTTGTGACCAATTGACTGATTCTGTAAGAAAAGTGCAAAATGATGTTTTGCTTTATCATTGCTGTCCTGTCAATAATATATGTATGTTTCCTCTGTCTCATTCCTATGAGAAAGTATTGTGATTTAGCTTAAATCACATTGTATGTTTTGTCTTTTTCTTTTAAAAATAAAGAGAATTGAAAAAATGCTTTGCAAATTGTTAAAACATGTGAAAATTGCAAAAGGTACATTACAGAATAAGTTGATAAAATATCAGAAATGTTTTTAAAAATATCAGTTTAATCCAACATGTTTGGGGACGCCTTTACAATGTAGTGATGTAAGGTTTTTGAAAGCTACTGATTTTGAATCAGAAGATAAAATGTTGCAATTTCGTGTTTCTGAGAATTCTCTACCTTTAAGAAATTCCATAGGGAGGGGGAGTGAATCCTCACAAGCAAGATTTGAGATGTCAAGTGTGGATTTATTACAAACCGTTTTTGCAGAAATTAGTGAGCTTGAGATACATAGAGAAGTGTCAGAAAGAACTTGAGACAGAAATTGAGCAATCTATTCACACTACAGAAAATGTGTTTGATCAGAGAAGTGATTGTGTTGATGAAAATGTCTGATTTCACAAAATGCAAACAAAGTGTTGAAACCTATGAATTCAGGGAATATGTCCACAAATCAGAGTCAAAATTGAATGCAAATGAGGTTTCTGATAACATGCCATTGATTTGTTGTACTCATGAGGTGAATGATGGTATGTCTGAATTGCCTAGCGCTGTCCAGCTTGCCATCCACTGTGAAATGAAAGCAAAGCAGGATGTGTCTGCGTGGCCATTAAAAGGGGTGTCACTAAGTGAAGGGGTGATGATGATGCCTTTTGCCTTTCCCAATGAGACATGGGCATTGCCCAAAACCAGAGGGTGGGAAATGGACAGGATTTCAGTTATAGACCATGCCCCTGAGACTGAAGACTCCCCTTGTGACAACATTACTTTTACATGGCATGATCAACGTGTCATTGTTGAGTTTAAAATTGCAAAAAATGAACAAGATGTGCTTTCTGATGAAACATCCATTGCAAATGATGTTTATGGTTTACTTGCTGATTGTGAAGGAGCGGTTGATGGGTACACACTGACTAACCACAAGGGGCTTACATGCATTACAGACACACTGATTGTGGGTTTGCTTAGTGACATAGTTGCATATTTTGTGTTTGGTAATGAAATTCGCATCCCAGTGTATTTCCTTACAAAGCCTTACCAGCCAAAGGTTTTGAAGCAGCTGAAAGATACAGTTGCTAATGACAATGCCAGAAACTCTCATGTTGATTGAGGAGATCAAAGTGCTGCTTGCTGGCCGTGTGAAATGTAAACCAATGTTTGAACTGTCCATATTTGATTTCTTTATGATCACAGCTCCACAGTGGTGGGAAGATTTCCAAAACAGAGAGCATTATTGGTTCATGGACTATGGTGCTACCTGCACCCACACAGAACTGTTGATTTTTGCTGAAGCAAAGCAGCTATCTTTACAAGCTGACAGCCAGACAGAAGAAGGGGCTAGCGAACTTGTGGAATCTATGACTGTTTTTTAAGTCACTGACAATACTAAAAACCCTGTAAGTCTCCACAATGAGAAATGGACATTTGACACAAAGTCTATATGGACTTCTGTCCAAAGCTGGAAGAACGACGTGGGACATGCTGATACACACACCTACAGCTTAAATGGTGTATGCACTGATGGTGCTAGAACTGTTATGCCATGGCAGAGCTGATGCTGCATTCAAGCAAGCTCAAATCAAAGGGATTCCTTATATCCAAACTATGGTCAGAGACATTGCATAAACTTGTTACATTTGCCAACAGCTGGAAATGTGGCCTACCTTGCTTGCTACTGATAAAGGCCTCATATACTGTGAAATGACTGCACAAGTCTGGCAATTTGAATTCATCGTTTGCCACCAAGAAGATGGAGGACAAGTGCTGTACTGAACAGCTACAAAACACTGTCATTCAGGAGTGAAGTTGTCTTAAGCAGAGTGATACAAGATAAGAGACTTTCCTAAAGATATGACACAGACTGATTTGTTGATATTATTGGATGTCCAAGAAGATTCAAGCAGACAAAGACACCCATTTTACAGAAACAACATGGAGTATATTGGGTTTTCTATGCTTCATACAATTCACAAAACTGACATCAGTATGATTGAATGAGTGGATGTGCTGTTTAGGAAACTGGAAAGTTCATATATATACAATGTTGGGTTTTTAGAGCAGGCTATATACATTACATATAGTTTGTTAACTTGAGGGTGGTAAAAGGTTGAACTTTTTAAGTAAGATATCTGGTGCACCGACACAAATATTTATGATAAGGTTGCTGTGAAGAAATGTTTAGTAGGAAGAGAAATAGAGACAAGTATAAGAGATAATTGCTGCAGGATAAGAAAATGTTTATTTTATTTTGTTGTTATGGTTTATCTCACTGTTTATTTGTTTAAGCCAACAGGTTGATGGTTGGAACAGGAGGTGAGAGAATGTCGCTGGAGGCGTGCCTGAGATGATGATAGCCAGAGAGTGATTTATTATACAGGATAGAGAGTCCAGGAGGACAACAGAGTTATAAGATCTGATGGCACAACCATTACATACATCTATGTGTATTGTGCAAAACTGAACTTGTGCCTTATATTGGTTGGAGTCACACTCACCAATATTCTCAAGACTTTTTCAAGATTCCATTGAACTGACCTTTGCTTTACTTTACTGATATTAATCATCTTATAAGTAACTGATATATTTGATATAATCATATGTATTATTCACTGTTTTATTAGTGTATTCACATGATATAAAGGAATATAATGTAGAGCAGTGATTCCCAACCTCGGTCCTAGGCACACTAACAGTCCTGGTTTTAGTGCTATCCATGCTTAAGCACAGATGGGTAAATCAAAATAACTAAGGTACTAATTAAGTCACCTGTGCTCAACTATGGCTATCCTTAAAACCTGGACTGTTAGTGTGCCTTGAGGACAGTGGTTAGGAACCCCTGATGTAGAGAGTTAGAAATGAAACAAAAGTTCATTGAGACTTATTGACAGGTTCTGCAATACAGCCAGAGAGGTCAAGTCCTGAATGGAAATGTTGCTTTAGTGGGATTTTATGTTATTTGTTATATGTAATCATAATACTATCCTTGTTATATTATGTTATTACATTGTGTGTAAGGATAAGTAGTGAAAGTACAATAGAGGTTTAGATTATGCAATGGGGATCATGTTCCTTATATTTGATGTAGAAATCAAGGGTGGAATGTAACCAGTGGGTTAAATAATTAATTTCTACATAGGCATATAAGTTGTAACACACATATACCCTTGCTAGGCCCCATTGAGGTTGAAAAGAGGTTCTAGTTCTAGTCTTTGCATAGAATGGTCAAATCACCTTGAGGTCAAACAAGACATAATTTGAGGGGCCTATTTGTACCTGTCATCACTATTAGTAGATGTATAATGAGCCATTCATAGCTTATATGTGTTATCAGTAGACAGCCACATTCCAATGGGATGACCACTGTAAGATGTGTAGAGACGCTAAGCATTATGGCAAATCTGAGATTCGACACAAAGGAGCTTTGAGAGTTCATCTACAGACATACTAGGATACTTCATTACTGTATTTCTTTGTCTGAATATATCTTAGTGCTTACGGAGCATGTGCAAGAGAAATAAGTTTTGGCCAATGCTACGTTCTACCAACCAGTGCTTGATACCTAGTATGTAACTAATATGGGCTTAATATCCGGAACACCAACACCCATATACTAGGGTATATAAATCAAGACCTAGACAAAGGCTCTTGGCTCATGCATGGACCTGAGACTGCAGTACGGTGCCTGCAATGTATATTGAACTACCTGAGCGTTGTGAAACGAGGGCTCCCCAAATGAAGATGAAGTACATCTTATGTTGAAGATGATTAACTACCAGTGTCATCTGCATACATAGACAAAAGTTGAGTATACAGTATACTTTGTTTGTTAATTGTTTGTCTGTTACTTGTAAATAAAGTGTAATTTGTACTCACTCAAATGGTCACGTGTGTGTACTATTCATTTCAGTCAGAACGAAACCCACCGTTATTTACCAGTCTTGTGTATGATCTTCCCATGCTAATTTAAAATTAGTCATGGTCACTGGCCATTAGTTGAAAGAAATTAAAGGACTTTGGGCCTATTTCACTACGGATCGCTAATGCTAATGAATCGCAAAGCCATCGCACAGCCAGCATGGAGATGCCCACTACCGCCCACTACCGATAACTCACATCCATAATACCTTGCAGTCCTGCATATACATCGGTAACATTGAATAACATCGCCCCCTCACGCAGAACAACAGCAGGTCTGACCTTATTCAGAAATTGCTAACCTCGTTGCACGCAGTAAGTACTCAAGCTACGTATGCCGTTGCAGTGGATAATTTATGCGCGCCCATGTAACGGCATTCAAACAGACAGGCACGCCTGAATTTCTCTGACCACTACCCCATCACCACTCCAAATGCTGACTTCCCGTAACTCACTCTGTGATGGCTTTTATTCTGCGTGAGTGATCGTAGAGCGATCGCAATGCTAACTCATGCACGTGCACTGGGATGCATATGCATGCGCTGTACGCACCATCGACCAATCAGCATGCGCTGTTGCAGTTACAATCCATGATAAATCAGGCCCTTTATCTCTATCTCCCCATGGATGCCGAGGCTATAAGATAAATTCTACATGGACCGCAATGGAAGAGTTAATACTAATTTGTTAAATCTATCCATTTATTGGAATTTAAAGTAAATCAGGAGAAACAGGAGCAGAATATCATGATCATAGAAAGGGATCACAACATACTTGCCAACTCTCCCTCATTGTCAGGGAGACTCCCTGAAATAGTAGCAATCTCCCTGTCTCCCTGAAGAGTCTAGCAATCTCCCTCATTTCATCCTTACCCCCATTATGAAGCTGTTATATTAAAGAACAGAGATATATACATTCAAATAGGATCATTAGTGTCATTTCCTTGCATTGGTTCCTTGCAAGGCACAATGATCCCTATGAATTTCTGAAAAGTATCTGTGTTTTCATCAACAAACAGATCTTACTAAAGGCTTTTGGGCTGGTTTACCTTTGGATGTAAGTCAGGTTTAGGACACGCCTCTCAGATTTATCAGTACACGCCTATCACATGTATGACACGCCTCTCAGATTTATCAGTACACGCCCACTGTAACATGCGCTCATAGGTGCTGCTTTCACAATCTCCCTGAAATGCTTTTTCAAAAGTAGACAAGTATGGATCACAATGGTCACAGACAAAACCTCGCTCTACGCAGAATGGAGACAGCAGGATTCTATATGCAGATGGAAAATATATATATGTTCTACCTTTTTCCACCCTGTCATATAATTTCAGGTGAAGTGTCTAACAATAAAAGAAAGGTAAGTACTCTGCATTTGTTAAACCATAAACGCTGATAACCTCCAATGGAAATTTCGTATTGATAAAAGAAAAAAAAAAAGTTTTATAGTGCATAAAATTATTATTTTTTTTTCTCATTGGTTAACAAGAGCTGATTCTACTAAATATATTCACGAACGCTGCTTTTAAGATGAGCTGGTGCTTAATCTAGACGCCGCCTCATTTTACATTTTTTTGTGTCTTGCTGCTGCACCTCATCTAAATGCAGTAACAGAAACATATTTTGTTTGTTAGCGGAAATATGAGACAGAATGTAAATTGGATCTCCGCAATAGACTTAGCAGCGCAGCCCTGGATATCAGTCCTATTTGTATGTTTTTTTTTTTTTTAATTATTATTATGTTTGAAACCTTATTGTGTGTGAAGCAAAATGTTTTTTAATTTTTTTTTTTTTCGGAGAAACGCTGCCTACTGACTAAGCCTCCGCAGCCAGCTCAGGTATAGGATTAAGTGCTTCCCACTTTAATTAAGCTTAAGCTAGACAAATTGAAAGGGCTGCAAGATCATTTGTATAGCAATCCAACTTTATCTCTTATCTTTTTCCTCTTGGATTTAAGAACAAAGCTTTTTTTTTTTTTTAATACATGTCTTACCTACTTACCATTGTCTTCAACATAAATCAGTATAGGCATTGGCAGAAGTGCTAGGGCCGCAGTGGGTGAAGCAGAAGCACTGTTAGGATAATATAACATGGTGTTTTGGCTGCCCGCATATCTCTGCCCCACAGGGGCGTGTCTAGAGAGGAGGGGGCCCGTGTGCAGTCTCCAACACGGGCCCCCTCCTCTCCGCCCAGCGGCCGGCAGCGCACTGAGCTGTGCGTAGCCAGCGCCAGAGTTATAGACTCTGGGCACTAAAGTGTGCCCAGAGTTTATAGTGTATGCACAGGTCACTGGGAAAATGGCCACAGCGGCCATTTTCCCTGTACTGTGCATGCGCAAACAATGGGAAAATGGCCACCACAGCCATTTTACAGTCATTTTACAGCACTGGACCCCCGCGCCGACGTGGGACTCTGGAGAGGTAAGTAATATTATGGGTACAGGGTGAGCGGTGCGGGGCCCCCCTGGACCCAGGGGCCCGTGTTTCCCGCACACCCTGCACCCATTATAGATATGCCCCTGCTGCCATGGGAAAATCTGCAACTGGCACACATGGGGCCACAGGTGCAGGGTGGCAAGAAAATCTGGCATTTGATGCACAAAAAAGCATGCATTGAAAAAACAAAAAAAGCATATCAACGCCCATATGCAAAGTTGTAGATCAGGATGGCACCACATATGCGCCTGGTTTGCTACTAGCCATTATCAGTGTGTACAGTATTTGCATCTGACCAAAAAGGTATATTTTTGCTTATGTCTAGGTCTACAATTGGGTGAACACACCTCCACCTTGCCTTTTGGAGCATGTTGCTTCACATCCCAGTGACCTCTTTGACAGGTACGTACAGTAGCAGGGCTTTATGCCATCATGACATCACGCTTGGGGGTGGAGCTGGTGGCACTAGAAAGTACAGCACTGCCCAGAGCATCCTGAGGATGCTCCGGTCAGCTCCTGTAGGGTTTGCACTAGGGGTAAGCGGGTTCGGATTTCTGAAATCCGAGCCCCCCCCGATCCGAGTCCGATCCGAGTCAGGCTCGACTTTTCCCGCCTGACTCGGATCTGAAATCGAGGCAAAACGTCATCATCCCGCCTTCCGAGTCTCGCGGGTTTTGGATCCTATATAAGGTACCCGCGTCGGCGCCATTTTCTCACTCGGCTGTGGACAGTGAAGAGGGAGGGTGGGAGTTAGGGCTGTGTAGTGTAGTGTAGTGCTGCTGTTGTCCACTACTTCAAAGTCCATAGGGGCTGGCTGTGTTGTGCTGTGCTGCTGTTGTTAATAGGGGCTGTGTCCACTACTTCAAAGTCCATAGGGGCTGGCTGGACTGTGTTGTGCAGTCAGTTCTCCATAGGGGCTGTGTCCACTCCAAAGTCCTGTGCAGTGTCCCAGTCCTAAAGGAGTGCTGTAGTGTTGTCCAGGGGGTGCTCTGTCCATCAGGGGTGCTCCCCCCAAGTGCTAAAAAAATAATATATTTTCTGTGTTTGTGAATTGTGTGCGCAGTAGCCGCACGTGCATCAACAAAGTAGTGCCAAGCGTGCGCCTGTGTCATAAGTAAAGGGCCGGCTGGCTTGACCGTTAAAGGGTGCTGTAACCCCCGAAAGTACACTCCAGTCCAAACCAAAAAAAAATTATTTTCTGTGTTTGTGAATTGTGTGCGCAGTAGCCGCACGTGCATCAACAAAGTAGTGCCAAGCGTGCGCCTGTGTCATAAGTAAAGGGCCGGCTGGCTTGACCGTTAAAGGGTGCTGTAACCCCCGAAAGTACACTCCAGTCCAAACCAAAAAAAAAAAATATTTTCTGTGTTTGTGAATTGTGTGCGCAGTAGCCGCACGTGCATCAACAAAGTAGTGCCAAGCGTGCGCCTGTGTCATAAGTAAAGGGCCGGCTGGCTTGACCGTTAAAGGGTGCTGTAACCCCCGAAAGTACACTCCAGTCCAAACCAAAAAAAAATTATTTTCTGTGTTTGTGAATTGTGTGCGCAGTAGCCGCACGTGCATTAACAAAGTAGTGCCAAGCGTGCGCCTGTGTCATAAGTAAAGGGCCGGCTGGCTTGACCGTTAAAGGGTGCTGTAACCCCCGAAAGTACACTCCAGTCCAAACCAAAAAAAAAATTATTTTCTGTGTTTGTGAATTGTGTGCGCAGTAGCCGCACGTGCATCAACAAAGTAGTGCCAAGCGTGCGCCTGTGTCATAAGTAAAGGGCCGGCTGGCTTGATCGTTAAAGGGTGCTGTAACCCCCGAAAGTACACTCCAGTCCAAACCAAAAAAAAATTATTTTCTGTGTTTGTGAATTGTGTGCGCAGTAGCCGCACGTGCATCAACAAAGTAGTGCCAAGCGTGCGCCTGTGTCATAAGTAAAGGGCCGGCTGGCTTGACCGTTAAAGGGTGCTGTAACCCCCGAAAGTACACTCCAGTCCAAACCAAAAAAAAATTATTTTCTGTGTTTGTGAATTGTGTGCGCAGTAGCCGCACGTGCATCAACAAAGTAGTGCCAAGAGTGCGCCTGTGTCATAAGTAAAGGGCCGGCTGGCTTGACCGTTAAAGGGTGCTGTAATCCACAAAGTACACTCTAGTCCAAACCAAAAAAAAAATTATTTTCTGTGTTTAGCCGCACGTATATATCAAATCGATATAACATAAATGGAGGACCAAACTTTCTCCGATAAAAATAAAATAGATAAAGATCAAGAACCACTTCCTCCTAGTGCTGAAGCTGCTGCCACTAGTCATGACATAGACGATAACATGCCATCAACGTCGTCTGCCAAGGCCGATGCCCAATGTCATAGTAGAGGGCACATACAATCCCAAATGGCAAAGTTCAGGAAAATGACCTTGAAAAAGACATTTAAATCAGCTGAAGAGAAACGTAAACTTGCCAATATGCCATTTACGACACGGAGTGGCAAGGAACGGCTAAGGTCGATCCCTAGTATGTTCATGACTAGTGGTTCAGCTTCACATGACGATGGAAGCCCTCCTCCCACTAAAAAAATCAAAAGAGTTAAGCTGGCAAAAGCACAGCGAAGAACTGTGCTTTCTAAGAAGATATCACAAATCCCCAAGGAGAGTCCAAGTGTGGTGGTGGTTGCGATGCCTGACCTTCCCAGCACTGGACGGGAAGAGGTGGCTCTTTCCACCATTTGCATGCCCCCTGCAAGTGCTGAAAGGAGCACCCACAGTCCACTTGCTGATATGCAAATTGAAGATGTCACTGTTGAAGTACAACAGGATGAGGATACTGGTGTAGCTGGCGCTGAGGAGGAAGTTGGCGAGGAGGATTCTGATGGTGATGTGGTTTGTTTAAATCAGGCTCCGGGGGAGACAGTTGTTGTCCGTGGGATGAAAAAGCCCATCACGGTCATGCCTGGGCAGAAGACCAAACATTCCACCTCTTTGGTCTGGCAATATTTCTATCCAAATCCGGACAACAACTGTCTTGCCATATGTACCATATGTAAAGGTGAAATAAGTAGGGGTAGGGACGTCAACCACCTAGGAACATCCTCCCTTATACGGCACCTGCAGCGCGTTCATAAAAAGTTACTGTCAAGTTCAGAAACTTTGGCTAAGACCGTAAGCAGTCCAGGGACACCTAAATCCCGTTGTCCTGTTGTATCCAAGCGCCTGCAAACCACACCGTCAACTCCCTCCTCGTCAATTTCCTCCTCGGAAGTAGTCCTGCAGGCCATGTCACTGGCATAACTGACTCTCCTATCCGGGATTCCTCTGGAGGATCCTGCATTGCTACGCCTACTGCTGCCGCTGCTGCTGTTGCTGCTGCTGGGAGTCGTTCATCATCCCAGAGAGGAAGTAGGAACACCACTACTTTTACTAAACAATTGACCCTCCAACAGTCCTTAGCGAGGAGGATGAAGTACGACAGCAGTCATCCTGAAGCAAAACGTATAACTGAGGCCTTGACTGCTATGTTGGTGTTAGACGTGCATCCGGTATCCGCCATTAGTGCAGTGGGATTTAGACAATTGATGGAGGTAGTGTGTCCCCGGTTCCAAATCCCATCTAGATTCCACTTCACTAGGCAGGCGATACCGAGACTGTACAGAAACGTCAGAAAAAGTGTCCTCAGTGTCCTGAAAAATGCCGTTGTACACAATGTCCACTTAACCACGGACATGTGGACAAGTGGAACAGGGCAGACTAAGGACTATATGACTGTGACAGCCCACTGGGTAGATGTATCACCTTACGCAGCAACAGCAGCAGCGTCACCAGTAGCAGCATCTCAGAAACGCCAGCTCGTTACAAGGCAGGCTACGCTGTGTATCACCGGTTTCAGTAAGAGGCACACCGCCGACAACCTCTTAGAGAAACTGAGGGAAATCATCGCCCAGTGGCTTACCCCACTTAGACTCTCCTGGGGATTTGTGATATCTGACAACGCCACCAATATTGTGCGGGCATTACATCTGGGCAAATTCCAGCACGTCCCATGTTTTGCTCACACAATAAACTTGGTGGTGCAGAATTTTCTGAAAAGCGACAGGGGCGTGCAGGAGACGCTTTGGGTGGCCCGAAAAATTTCTGGCCACTTTTGCCATTCAGCGACTGCGTGCCGAAGACTGGAGCGCCAGCAAACACTCTTGAACCTGCCCCGCCATCACCTGAAGCAAGAGGTTGTGACGCGGTGGAACTCAACCCTCTATATGCTTCAGAGGATGGAGGAGCAGCAAAAGGCCATACAAGCCTATACATCCACCTATGACATAGGCAAAGGAGGGGGTATGCACCTGACTCAAGCGCAGTGGAGAATGATTTCCGTGTTGTGCAAGGTTCTCCAGCCCTTCGAACTTGCCACACGTGAAGTCAGTTCAGACACAGCCAGCTTGAGTCAGGTCATTCCCCTCATCAGGCTTTTGCAGAAGCAGCTGGAGAAAGTGAAGGAGGAGCTAAGACGGAGCGATTCCGCTCGGCATGTGGGACTTGTGGATGAAGCCCTTCATTCGCTTTGCCAGGATTCCAGGGTGGTCAATCTGTTGAAATCAGACCACTACATTTTGGCCACCGTGCTTGATCCTAGGTTTAAAGCCTATGTGGTGTCTCTCTTTCCGGCCGACACAAGCCTGCAGAGGTGCAAAGACCTGCTGGTGAACACACTGTCAGCTGAAGCGGAACGTGACACGTCAACGGCTCCTTCTTCATTTTCTCCCGCAACTGGGGCTGCCAGGAAAAAACTTAGGTATCCTAAGCAACACGCTGGCGGTGATGCAGGGCAGGCAGGACCAAGTTTGGACATCTGGTCCGGACTGAAGGACCTGGCAACAATTTCTGACATGTCTACTGTCACTGCATATGATACTGTCACCATTGACAGAATGGTGGAGGATTACATCGGTGACAGCATCCAAGTAGGCATGTCAGACAGTCCATACCTGTACTGGCAGGAAAAAGAGGCAATTTGGAGGCCCCTGTACAAGCTGGCTCTATTTTACCTGAGTTGCCCCCCCTCCAGTGTGTACTCCGAAAGAGTGTTTAGTGCAGCCGGGAACCTTGTCAGCGAAAGGCGTAGGAGGTTGCTTCCACAGAATGTGGAGAAGATGATGTTCATCAAAATGAATTATCAGCTCTTCCAGGGAGACCAGCCTCCAGAAGGTACAGAGGGACCTGTGGTGGTGGATTCAAGTGGGGACGAGTTAATACTTTGTGAGGATGAGGATGTACACACTGAAGAGGGTGAGGAATCGGTGGATGAGGAGGATGAGGATGACATCTTGCCTCCGTAGAGCCAGTTTGTGCAGGGACACATTAATTGCCAGCTTGTTTTGTGGTGGCCCAAACGAACCAATCATTTCAGCCACAGTTGTGTGGCAGACCCTGGCGCTGAAATGATTGATTTGTTAAAGTGTGCATGTCCTGTTTATACAACATAAGGGTGGGTGGGAGGGCCCAAGGACAATTCCATCTTGCACTTCTTTTTTTTTTTTTCTTTGCATTATGTACAGTTTGGGGCCTAGTTTTTCTAACTGCCATCCTGTCTGCCACTGCAGTGTCACTCCTAGATGGGTCACGTGTTTGTGCCGCCCACTCGTGTCGCTTAGCATAGTCATCCAGCTACCTCGGTGCAACCTTTTGGACATGAAAACACTATTGTGAGGTGTGAGGTGTTCAGAATAGACTGGAAATGAGTGGAAATTAAGGTTATTGAGGTTAATAATAGCATAGGAGCAGAGAAACCAACAAATTCTGTGATTTTAGCTGTTTTTATGCTTTTTAAAAAAAAAATACAGATCCAAAACACAAAACCCAGAACCCAAAACACGGAAGGGTGGTTTTGGCAATACCAATCCAGATCCAAAACACGAAGAAAGATCCAGATCCAAAACCAAAACACAAAACACGAAAAGTGGCCGGTGCACACCCCTAGTTTGCACTGTTGCATATGGTATAGCAGAGTAAATGCAGGCTTGCCTACCCTCCCGATTTGGTCGGGAGCCTCCCGAATATCGGGTGCCGCTCCCGACCCCCCGGAAAGGCAGGCAAGCCTCCCGGCTGCCGCCTACCCCCCCAGACTACTGAATCGCGTCATTGAGGCTCCGCCCCCTGCCTTTTTTCCGGCATTGTGAAGAGGGGGCGGGGCCACGATGATGCGATCGGGCGGTCATGCCCCCAGCCCCGCCCCCAAAAAGGCATCACAGTCCGACAGAATGCATACATTCAGCTCCCTCCCGGAAGGAGGGAGCTGAATGTCGGCAAGTATGAGTAAATGTACTCACCAGCCGATACCCTAAAGTCACTGAACAGCCCAGGACTTAACCAGTGGAGTGGTTTATTTAGCAGCATCTGCAATGTACAGCCATACTCTTAATTATGCATGTTGTAGACTCTCAGCATGGAGCTGAGCTTGAGTGGAGCATACAGCCCTCTAGCCGGTGACTATATGTTGGAAGCCGTGCAGGATGCAAGCGGTGAAAAATGCTGTGGATGCAGAATATTGCAGGGTCTTACTGAGCTAATTTGAACACATCCGGGTTCCACTGTGGCATTCTAACAGCAACAAGGTGGTGCCATCTTGGTTAGGGAATGAAAGCTCCCTAATAGAGCCCATATGGAGACTGTACAGTAGAGCTCTCCTGGCTTCAACCTCCTGGAGCATCCCTGTGACACACCAGACTGCTCTGCATTAGCGCTACTGGCTGCAAGGTGCCATTCCAGGCATCCTGCAAGCCACATCCAGGTGGCATGGGGCAGCGGTAGTGCTGCACACAGGGCCCTGTGGAGCTTGATACATACTGTATGGGGAATGTGGTCAAACATCTGAGAACAGCATTATACAGAGTTTTACCCACACAATACATCCAGTCACACATATATACAAATACATAGTCAGACACAGACACACACATACTGTACATACTTTGGGGCCTATTCAAGATGTTAATTATCGAGGTAATTAACACACTAACTCGCCGCAGATGCCGGAGCAATTCATCATTGCTCCGGCGCTGAGACAGTTGATTAAAAAATCAGCTATCCCAGCGAGCGGCTTAACTGCTCCTTTTGGAATTCGAATCTTTTCACTCCTCGCGAGAGCAGTGCGCATGCATGACCTACAGGAAGGAACCGGACAGGGGCGGAGGGATACCTCTTCGCAACTCGGGACTCCTTCCCATAGGGAAGCGGTAACAAACGCCATCTGAAGATGGCAAATGCTACCGAAATCATACTCCAAAAAATTATATTTTCGGAGCTTGATGAATTTTGTCCCCATACTAGTGTATGGGAACAGCAGGCCATTCCGCCAGAAAAAGGTAAGTAGGAGATATCTGTGATACTAGTGTATGGGGATAGCGGCCATATCTGTGATATCTCCTGCTTTACCTTCTTGATGAATGGCCTGAACACTTCATTTTTACAATTGCAGGTGAAAATGTGCAGTTTGACCTGCTTTTGTAAAAATTATGTGATGATGAATAGGCCCCATAGTCACATAGCCCTGCCCCCTGCCCAGACTACACCTCCCTTTCAGCCTCCATATCTCTAAGTGCGGTCCTGCTGCACTGTAGCTGCAATAAATGGCCAGGGGGCCCCCTGAGAGAGAGGCGCCTGGGGTGTCGTGCCCCCAGCACCCTCCCCTTAATCCGGCCCTGCATGTAACAGTGAGTACAGTTGTACCTAGTGTCTGTCAATAAACCAACACCACTGTTAAGTAGCTGGACTGTTAATAGTTTGAGTCACCCACTAGTGTTTGCATGAACAACTCTGCAGTATCAACGCCTGCACACACATCATTTCCAACAGTTGAAAGCTTATAAAATGTAACTTCTTAGAGATAATAGCTTGATCAATACAGAAAATTGCTAAGATAATTTCTTAGTGTAAGAGTTAGAATAGGTTAGTTATGTATTCAGGCAAGTTTTGTAACTTGGAGAACATACCATAGCATCTAAGATGTTTAACTTATTCCAAATATCTGTGTGTCCTTTGCACGAGTTGTTCTGTGCTGATTGATTGCAACTAAAATATTTTTTAATTGAAATTGTATAATTTCCGCACCTGTAGCACAATACTGAGGGTGTTGTGTAATACAGGTATGTTTTCTGTGTGTTTTGTCTCAAAAAATGATGATGATATAGGGGTCTATTTACTAAGCACTGTTAGGAGACAGAGGACCTCATTCAGAGGCGTTCATTAGATGCAAGCGGTCGCCCTGAATCAGGGCGGCCGCTTGCATCCTGAATGTCCGCCTCCTTGTGATCACCATCGCGACCATCGGGGCTTACAACCAGACCCAAAGGTTGATCGAGCAGGAAGCTCCCCACTGACATCAGCAATGATGTCAGTGGGGACGTCCACAAAACGGTAGGCGTTCGGAAAGGAACGCCTCCAATTTGGAAACCACCCCCTCGGCCCGCCTACCAAACGGGGGCAGCTGTCGATCAACATCGACAGCTGCCCCTTTGGTAAGAAACTCTATCACTCCGGGGCTTGCGCACGCGCAGTGTGGCCGCTGCACGTGCGCAGGCCAAACCATCGAGTCGGTTACGAGCGCATCGGCGCTCGTGACCGACTCTGAATTAGTTCCAGAGTGAAAAAGTGATAAGAAAGTGATAAGGTGCCAGCCAATCAGCTCCCAACTGTCATTTTTCAAACACAGCCTGTGAGATGACAGTTGGGAGCTGATTGGCTGACACCTTATCACTTTCTTATCACTTTTCACTCTGTCTCCTAACACTGCTTAGTAAATAGACCCCTAAATGTCATAGGACTGGTGCAAGTTTCGATAGTGCGACCGATGTATGTAAAGCCGCACCGAGGAGGGGTAGTGGCGCTGCTTGTGGGCATCTCAGTATGAATAGAATCAGTTGCGTACATGCAGCAAAAGACCCAACTGCGGCTGCGTCATTGTTCATCTCTGAATTAGGTCACTTGTGTCTCTTTCAACTTAACGCTCTTGCGATTAAGTACTTAGCTGATCATTTGGAATTATTTAATATTTTTAATTGTTCTTTATGGTTTACCCAGAACTTTCTGATTTCTTTTTAAACTTATAATTTCTTATTCTTATCGCTAAGGGGTCTATTCATCATCGGGGGGCCGGACCTTTGCAGCAGGGGATGCTTATCACCGGAGCAATTCAGCATTGCTCCGGTGTGGGGACAGCTGCTCCAAAAAGCAGCTGTCCCTGCGATTAGGAGTGTAGCAGTGTTACTTACCCCTCCATGGCCGGCTCCTACACATATGTGACTGGAGGGCTCGCATGCACAAAGCTGCTGGGGAGGCGGCGGATGGATCCAATCGGATCCCACTTTGCATCCCCAGAACTTCTTCCCATAGGATGGAATTACTATGGGAGGTACCAATAGGTCAAAATAAATATAATAAAGAGAATTCCCATTCGCTGCAGGCCCAAAAGAACCAGCTGTGAGGGTTCTAAGGCAATTGAAGACAACAGAAGGAAATATAAGACCTGCACATAGGAAATTCACATTAAAGAGAAGTGTATCATAAATATAATTCATTTAATAGACCAAAAAAGAAAAGTTACCTAATAAATAGCATACAATCTAAAATAAAATTATATAGACATCTCAAAAAGGTATGAAAAAATAAAAATAAAAAAGAAAGTAAAAGTTAAAAATACCAGCAGTCTGCTAAATCAGGGATATCCCTTACTCATAAATCAAAAATTAGCAGGGTGTCATGACCCCATCAGCGGCATTGATATAAATATATTCCAGTGTATCTGGACTGAAGTATAAACGGATTAAAACTTTGAGTATGAGTGAGAACGTCTCTCTGTTCTCAGCAAATGGTAATGATCTAAGGTTCCAATGTTAACAGGCAGAATTGTTAAAACAAGTAATTAGAGACTCACAGTTTTTTCCCCCGTCAGTCTCCGGAGTCCCGATCACAGAATTGAGCAATCCAGCGCTTGTTGTAGCGGGGAGGGAGAGCCCATTGATATTGGCACAGATGAGTAACAAGTCCGTCCGAGCGCCCTCGGAGACTGTGCTGGGCAATACCTCCACCGGCGGCTGTAGTGCAGTTAGCGGGATCGGGCAAGAGATGAAAGGATGGTTCCGTCCTCCAGTATGTGTAGAAATCAGGTAGTGGAGCCAATAACGTGACTTTCTCAAAGGTGTCCTATCAGACCCCTGGTGATGAATGGCCTCCAAAGCGTTTCCACAGGTGTAACGTGACATTAACAGATGATGAATGGGCCCCTAAGAGGCTACAATGATCTAAAGTTACCTGGACGGGATGTACTCTGGAAGCCGACGGTGTAAATGCCGACCGCCGACTTCCAGACTGCATTATCCCAACTAGGGACGAATGACAGGCATCTAAATCTAGACGCCTGTCATTTGCCCCACTTCGGGAGACCGGGGCCGGCATGCCGATCGAGTGGATGCCAGGCGCAGCAGCGGACAGCCGCGGGGTGGGTGGGTTAGGTTAGGCTAGGGGTAGGGAGGTTAGGGTTAGGCATCCCCGGGGGGAGGTTAGGGTTAGGCACCCCCCCAGGGGACTTAGGTTTAGGCAGACTTAGGTTTAGGCACTTAGAGGGGGGGTTAGGGTTAGGCACAGGGGGGGAGGTTAGGGTTAGGCACCCCTAAGAAGGGTTAGGGTTAGGGGGGTTAGGTTAGTAAATACTTACCTTTAGGACGATCTGGATTTCCTCCTTTGTCTGGCAGCCGCTGTTGGGATGCGGCCGGTGGCAATACATATCACACCCACCTGGACCTCATTTGCTCCATTTTGAACTATATATTTTGGTGTAAAATACTGTCACGGTATGGGTTTATAAGCGGCTGGGGCTGCTGTAACTATTTATGAGACTTTTACCTTTTATGATTGATATAAATTAAATAAGATAAATATTCTATGAGAATCTGGGAGACATTGGTCTAGTCGCGAAGGATATCTCGCCTTGAAGCAGTTAAAGAGAAGAATGCGTTTTTATACGGGAATGAAGTGACCATTTTACAATGACGAATCATCTTTTTCATGCTATTCATCTTCTGGTTACATTACGTTTGTGTTACAGATTATTTTATGCTTACGTTACGTGGACAAGCTTCAATCACAGCAAACAGCCTATGCAATTATTCACACTACCAACGGTCACTATAAGCAGGCTTGTTTGATACAGTTTCATAATATACAGCTCATTACAATACAGTGTGCATAGCCAGTGTTAAAATAAATACATTAATTAATTACGCAATTAACACAGAAATCAATGAGTATCCAACCCCTTTTGCTCACCGGAATTGTTTTGCTTAATTATTAATAAACATACATTGCTTCTTATTTAACGGGCTCAGTTATCTGTACTGAAATACTGCGCAAATTCAGATGACTTTATTCAAAGCGGAACTGGGATAATTGATACAGTTTTGGGAGGACAGAGTGGTGTGAGTGTTTAATTAGCTTAGTCTTGGAAATAAGGACATTCCCTGGGTGAAATAATGTGATTAAAATTGACATGTAACTAACTCTTAGCTTTAAACCAATGAGACAAGGTAGCAGCATGACACAGCTTTAATTATATAGTCGCAAAGTCTTACCGTGTTTATACTGTATGTGATCTTATACTGTCTCATTAAAACATAGGTTTTCTCATTAATGTATGTGTAATTTGTTCATGTTACACGCACATTGATTACCTGAGGAAATATCTTTACTTCCATAACAGGGCACACATAATTAAAGTGTGTGCCGATCGGCATGTTCTGTGGAAGCAAAGAGTTAAATTTTAAATAACATTTTTTTAAAGCTTTTATTTCATTTAATGTGCGGTTATTATTTTTTTTCTCTTTGTACTATCATCCTTATAAAACACAGATTGCCCTAAGCACTAAATAAAATAATTGCTTTTTCTGGTATAATGGTGCTCCTAATATCATCTCGTTTCAGTATCTCCAAAGTTAGGAGCTAAGGTAGGCTGCACAAAGTATAAAGACCAAGGGGTAGATGTACTAATCCTTGGTGAGAGATAAAGTACCAACCAATCAGCTCCTAACTATTTTTTTTTCAACACACAGCCTGCAAGTGACATTTAAGGGCTGATTGGCTGGCGCTTTGGACTTCATTCAGAGGCGGCCGTACGGTCTAGGACCGCACGGTCGCCTCGATGTTTGTCCAGTATGAATGCGCACGAGGGAGCTGGCTCCTTCGCGCGCATGCGTGAGACCCGCTACGACCGACAGCGTCGGTCGTAGCGAGTCTCTTTCCAAAGGGGGCGAGCTGTCGATGTTGATTGACAGCTCGCCCCATTTGGAAGGCGGGCCGGGGGGGGTGGCAGCCCAAATGGAGGCGTTCCCATGGGAACGCCTGCCGTTTGGGGGAGGCCCCACTGACATCACTAGTGATGTCAGTGGAGAGCTTCCGGCTCTGACAGAGCCAGGAGCTCTCCGGGGCTTACGACAAGTGAGACCCTATCCTAGTGTCTCGTCGTAAGCCCCGATGGTCGCGATGGTCTATGACCATCGCGACCATCACCCTAGCGGTCGTTAGAGCTGTGGGTGTAAACTCACAGCCTAACGACCGAAAAAGAGGCGGCTGGTCAGGATGCAAGCGGCCGCCCAGTTTCTGAGCGACCGCTTGCATCCTCCAACCGCCTCTGAATGAGGGCCTTTATCTCTCTTCGTTTTACTGTATCTCTGTCCAAGGTTTGACACATCTATCCCCCAATTCTGCTTTGTTGCATGAGCAAAATGCTAAAACATTACTTAAGGGTCTATTTACTAAGCTGTGTTAGGAGACAGAGTGAAAAGTGATAAGGTGCCAGCCAATCAGCTCTCAACTGTCATTTTCAAACACAGCCTGTGAGATGACAGTTGGGAGATGATTGGCTGGCACCTTATCACTTTTCACTCTGTCTTCTAACATTGCTAAGTAAATAGACCCCATAATTTGTTATGTGGATTTGCAAAACCACACATGACACAAAAAACGTCTCATCCCCTGAACTCTCACCTTCTTGTTGGTGTCAACTTATGTCTGTCGTCATCTTCTCCTGGGTGTCACAATGGTTCTTGAAACTCAATATTTCCAAAAAAACAAGGTCATTATCTTTCCCCAATCTTTCCTCCGTTCCTCCGATGTCTGCGTGTCATTCTTGTTCCAATGTATTTTTCTGACCCTTTCTCGCTCACGCTATTCATGGCAATAAGAAATTAAATACTTGTATAATTTCAGTACATGCTGGGACAGGTGGTCTGATAGAAGCCCATCAGTGTGATGGATGTATTACTGTATTAATGTAAAGTGATTGGATTAGCATTTCTTAACTTGGGGCCCAACTGCTGGTAAATTCATCAAGAAAGCAGCCCCATAGGTTATTATTATGGGGACTACTTTTGCGGTTGAAAACTGGGGATTGATATCTGCTGTGGCCCCCTGTAAATACATCTAGGGGACACTTATTTCTTGCCTGTACCCCATGAAAATGGGTGATTTCATGGGATATCCCTCAAATAATCTATACATGGTATGAATTAAAGTCCCTGGTAAGCACCTGTCTGTTTGTTCGGGCTAATCTCAAGAACCACTGGACGGATTTGGATACAGTTTTCATTGTTCTATAGAGCATTTGTGGAGGAAGGTTTAGGTGTATGACACATTAATGTATGACAAAAGGGAGACGAGCAGTGACGATTTTAGTGAAATAAGTTAATGGAAGAAGTGGACGTCCGAGCGGGTTTCTTGGCTTCCGCTGCCTAAACCGTTAAAGATATATCACAACTTAAGGCTTTATTTTATAACATGTGGAGATTGATACTATCTGGTTTCCCCAGAAAAATGTATGTAAGCCCTGTTTACTGTTACAAAATTCCAGTTTTTCCCTCTTTTTAACGTTCATATTTAATTTATGTGAAAAACGATTCTTTGATTTCAAAAGAGTCCCATTCCCTGTAAGAGGCTGCTTTGACATGACAATAAATAAAGCACAGAGACAGACCCTTAACGTGGATGGAGTTGACCTAAGTGAAGACAACTTTACGTGGCCCTTTTGCGTGTCACATCAAAACTTTATATTTTCTTGTTGATGTCAGGAAATAAAAACCTAATGTTGTCTACAAGGCAATCTAATAAGACCTTGGTTAAAAAAGACTATCACCATAACTTCAAAATTGCTCCCGTGCGGAGCCGGGATGGGTCGCTAGTAATTGATAAATAGGCCCCTAGAACTCTTATTCTCTTGCAGAGCCCTAAAACACACTTCTCTATCCTTCTCTCCAACCTCACTACCACATATACCCCTCTCACCATCTTCTCTCAGTCAGAGACTGCCTCTTCCCTTCCTCCCTCCCTGATCACCAATTTCCACTCTTGCCTTCAGGATTTCTCCGAGCCTGCTCCCAACCTCTGGAACTCCCTCCCTCGCTCCATTACACTTTCAATCAGCCTCCCAGCCGCTAATCTAATTTTTTTTAATTTCATTCTGACAACCCTCACTTACAATACAGGTTGGGTACAATATCTTGGCATCGACCATTCCAACGGTTACAATACCGGCAGTGCAATCACGAGTGTCAAAATCACGCATATTGGTAAGTATTCTAACCCTAACTCTTATCCAACCCTCCTGCAGTCTAACCCTAACCACCCCCTCCCGCAGCTTAACCTAACCATCCCCTCCCGCAGTTTAAACCTAACCGTGCCCTACCGCAGCCTAACCCTAACCGTGCTCTGCTGCAGCCTAACCCTTACCGTCCCCCTAGTGCCTAACCCTAAAACTAACTCCAGCCCTAACTCTAATACTCAACATATCTCAATGTCGGGATTCTGACCATCGGCATTCCGGAGTTGGCATTGTGACCGTTGGGATAGTCACCGCCAGGATCCTAACTACATACCTACTAAACAATCGGAGTAATTGCAAATGGGTCTTCCCAGTTAATTTACTTTTCCAGTATGGATGAGCTCTACACCTCAGTACAGGAAGGCCTAAAAGGGAAGATGAAGCAAGCCCCATAAAGAGTGGGGAAGTGGACAAGATAAGAAGTAGCCCATAGCAACCAATGATCTTCTACCTATCATTTTATGTACATGATAAATGGTACTGTATCTAGGAGCTGATTGACCTCTTGATTAAAAGCTTAGTTGTTTGATAAGTAGAACGCCTAATGTGCATGAAGAAGACGGTATTACATGTCCTATGATGAGGCCAGGGATGTTTACAGGTTGATTCTTCTTTTATCCACATTCCTCTATCTGTATATTGTTGTTTTTACAGTTTTTCTCATACTCCCCCCATCCTGTATATTTAACATGCAGATGTAAGATTTACTATGCACTAAGGGCCTGATTCATAGATGGACGACGCAAATGCAATGCCATCGCAGCTTCCATCACTGTAAATGTCGCAAGGCGCCTAGAAATGTGTGGAGACGCCCACCTGAGGCGTTGCAAATCCAGACATCTGCGTACAAAGATGCAGCATCCATTGCAGGTCATTCAATTATCGGTCTGCTGAGCAGCTCTATGGTCGCACGGAATGGCCGCGGGCACTGAGACGCTGGCGCCATTTTTATTGCATACAGGATCGCAGATGCAGACTGTGACTCACCCTGAAAAAAGGCTGTGACGTGCCTGTATATTGTGCAGCTAGACCATCAGCTACTTATCACTGGAGCAATTCATCGTTGCCCCAGGCGTGGGGACAGCT
This sequence comes from Taudactylus pleione, assembly GCA_031769625.1. Taxonomy (NCBI): domain Eukaryota; kingdom Metazoa; phylum Chordata; class Amphibia; order Anura; family Myobatrachidae; genus Taudactylus; species Taudactylus pleione. The sequence continues at coordinate 16,203,552 of JAUIMM010000188.1, forward strand.
GCTCCGAAAAGCAGCTGTCCTGGCGATTAGTAACACTGCTACAGAAGTACAGTAGCAGCGTTACTTACCTCCTATGTGGCCGGTTCTGCGCGTGTGTGACCAAAGCCGGTGAGGAGGCAGTGAGGAGGAGGCTGAGGGATTTGCTCGGATCTCTCTTCACATCCCCGGAACTCCTTTGCCATAGGAAGGAGCGGGGCGCCTCAACAAGCGGCATCTGAAGATGGCGTTTGCTCTCGCAGGCAAACTCCAAAAACTTGAAGTTTTCGGAGTTTGCTGGATATCAGGTGGTCCTATTCGGACCCCTGATGATGAATGACCCGTTACCTAAAATATGCGTAAAAACTAGGGATGTGTGCCGACCTCCGTGTTTTGGTTTTGGATCTGTACCTCCTTCAGGGTTTTGGATCTGGATTTGGTTTTGCAAACCACCCTCAAGTGTTTTGGTTTAAAAAGTTTTAAAAACAGCTAAAATTATTTAATTTATGCAATCCAAACCCCGAAATTCGGATTTAAAATCCAAATTCCGAACCGCAAACAGTGGATTCGGATTTTTGGAGAACTGAACCGCACATCCCTAGTAAAAAGTGAAACTAGTGTTTCCACATGTGTAATGGGCCATTTAGTGGTGATGAATGGGCCCCTTATACACATACACCAAATCAAAGTAGCAGTTTCCTGGTAGCCTGTACAGATTTATGGTGCTATGGAAATTTGTGATGCGCCCTTGATTTGTTCCTTTTCCTAGTTCACCATCTTTCTGGAGTTTCAAGGTCTACAATTTACAGCAATTTGCGATTTCCTCTAGGGAGCAGCACATATGTTCTAATCCCCTCCTGAACTGAAAGTATTTTATATACAAGAAAGATTAACAACGTTGTCATCGATTATGAATATTGACTTTTTATGAATGTTACTTTATGACATATTTTATCAGTGGTTTATTGAAAATTTTGACAGCTACATTTTATACCCTTTTTATCCTGACATTTTTTTTCCATCGTTTGTGAGCATTCAGAATGCTGTTATTAACCCCTTTGTTCCCCACCTGTAGGACTATTTTGCTGTTGTTTTTTGCAATATTCTCACAATGTTTAAATTATAGAGTGTTTTTTAGACAGATCGTTTGTTCTGACTGATTACGACAGGATTGGTCAGATATTTAGGGGCCTATTTACTAAGCCTTGGATGGAGATAAAAGTGAACGGAGATAAAGTACCAGCCAACCAGCTCCTGTCATTTTCCAAACACAGCCTGTGACATGGCAGTCATGAGCTGATTGGCTGGTACTTTATCTCCGTTCACTTTATCTCCATCCAATGCTTAGTAAATAGACACTATTGTCTCAGCTAAATATTACTAAAGAAATTCTACTCCTATATATCCATTTCCAATATTATAAAAGACAATACTGAGGCCTGAATTCAATTTGGAGCGAAAAGTCCATTGCCGGACTTTTCACCGTCATCACGGGTTTTGGGTGCGAAAAAGCATCGCGCTCGTCCCCGCTTTTCCCCGTATTAAATTCCAGAGCAGCGAAAACAGGACCCGGCGAAACTGAAATTGGACAAAAGTTCTGCCAGTTTTGGGGAAATCAGCCTGACATCCCCCAAAAGATTTCCTAACATGGGGGATCACTATGGGTACCCCCGAATAGCCCTGCTGAGGGTATTTGGGGTTTTTAAATGGTCTCAATAGGCGCTATTTAGCGTCTTCCAGCAAGTGATGAAGAATAGCATTTTGCAACTTTTTTGGGGGGAAAATAATTATTCCCATCAAATTTGGGGTACATGAAAATGGGTGCAAGCATATGTTAAACTTGCTAAAGTAAAGCATTAAAAAGTGCCAAACACGCACCTTCAGCAGACACCTGCAATCAAAAATGCACCTCCTCATACTTCCAGAACCCCCCAAAGGCTATTTCGCTAGTTTTTTATTTTGTATCCCCACTTTGATTTTTTTTCACCCATTCTTTCAAAATGCCTTTTTGGGGTGTCTATTGTGTTTTTTTTTTCCACATTTTTTGATGCAATTAGCGTCAAGGGGGATGTACAAAGGGTTTGGGGGGTTACCGCAATTTTGCACCCCAAAACCCAGATTCTGCACTTTTTTCCGTCGGGTATTCATAGGCGAAACTTTTTTTCCTATTACATTGCATTGCGTTATTGCGCCGGTGAAAAGACGCTGAAATTGAATACGGGGATAAATTAAATCGGCGAAAATTACGTCATTGGCAAAAAAGTATCGCCAAAATGGACTTTTACACTCCAAATTGAATACGGCACTAAATTGGAAATCCAACACCGTTCAGATCATTCAGATATAACTTTCCTACATATTTCCGGTATATAGAGAAGAAATGATCTCTCTCAGGGAGAGTGCCATTGTGCATTACTGTCATTGATAATAATTCATATATAATGGTTATTTACCAGGATCCTATATGGAAACATGTACACTGGGTATAATGGGAATGAACGGCCGTATGTGGACACTATACTAACATATAACAATACATAATTGAAAGCCATATTGATAATATATGCAAACAGGTTGATTATTTGTATATTTTCATATTTTAATATTGTAACAATTTAATTTAATAGATATATATGTTTAAGAAATAATTGGAGAGTGTTGGTGCTACCCAAATAGATGCCTCTGATTCCTGAAATTAGCGGCAGGTCATTATACATAAATACACTTCAAAACGGAATTATATAGGCAGTCAGTAAAGGCAGCAAAGCCAGAAAAGAGTGTTCCTGGATGTGTCCAGAGTAGTTCACTTCCCCAGTATTATGTTGGGTGACTGCTTGTCTTCCAGTAGAAGGATCTGGCAGACCGAAGGCTAATCTAGAGGTAATTATAAAGGACAAAACATGCGCCTCATAGTGCAATAAATAGATTTATAATTAATTATTATATGGTAGCAGTAATATTAGGCCCATACTTGCCAACTCTCCCTGATTGTCAGGGAGACTCCCTGAAATAGTAGCAATCTCCCTGTCTCCCTGAAGATTCTGGCAATCTCCCTGATTGTACTGTACCTTAACCACATTATGTAGTTGTTATGTAAAAAAATAGACATATATACATTCCAATGGGATCATTAGTATAATTTCTTTCCATTGTTATAAGGCACAGTGATCCCTATGGCTACATGCATTTTCTTTTAAAAGTATCAGTGTGATTTCATCAACAAGTAGATCTTACTTACTGCTTTGGGGTTCATTTACATTTGTATGTAAGTCAGTATTATGACACACCTCTCAGATCTACACGTCCACTTTACTGCCGCTCTCATAGGTGTTGCTTTCACAATCTCCCTGACATGCTTTTTCAAAAGTAGGCAAGTATGGTTAGGCCGCGTGCCCAGAGTAAATGAATATGCGCTTATCTGTGGACTATGTTGACCAGGTGTTCCTCCAGGGGTGATTCAGTGACCAGATACTATAGGTGCCCTCCTGGGTCCGTCTTAGATGGCGCAGTGTCAGAATGACCGTCTTATCAGCTCTGCTGGATGTAGGATAAATCCCCTCTAGTTTTTTATTACTTCATAGTAGGGGTGAGCGGGTTTGGATTTCTGAAATCCGAACCCCCCCGAGCCCCCCCGATCCGAGTCCGATCCGAGTCAGGCTCGACTTTTCCCGCCTGACTCGGATCTGAAATCGAGGCAAAACGTCATCATCCCGCCTTCCGAGTCTCGCGGGTTTTGGATCCTATATAAGGTACCCGCGTCGGCGCCATTTTCTCACTCGGCTGTGGACAGTGAAGAGGGAGGGTGGGAGTTAGGGCTGTGTAGTGTAGTGTAGTGCTGCTGTTGTCCACTACTTCAAAGTCCATAGGGGCTGGCTGTGTTGTGCTGTGCTGCTATTGTTAATAGGGGCTGTGTCCACTACTTCAAAGTCCATAGGGGCTGGCTGGACTGTGTTGTGCAGTCAGTTCTCCATAGGGGCTGTGTCCACTCCAAAGTCCTGTGCAGTGTCCCAGTCCTAAAGGAGTGCTGTAGTGTTGTCCAGGGGGTGCTCTGTCCATCAGGGGTGCTCCCCCCAAGTGCTAAAAAAATAATATATTTTCTGTGTTTGTGAATTGTGTGCGCAGTAGCCGCACGTGCATCAACAAAGTAGTGCCAAGCGTGCGCCTGTGTCATAAGTAAAGGGCCGGCTGGCATGACCGTTAAAGGGTGCTGTAACCCCCGAAAGTACACTCCAGTCCAAACCAAAAAAAAATTATTTTCTGTGTTTGTGAATTGTGTGCGCAGTAGCCGCACGTGCATCAACAAAGTAGTGCCAAGCGTGCACCTGTGTCATAAGTAAAGGGCCGGCTGGCTTGACCGTTAAGGGTGCTGTAACCCCCGAAAGTACACTCCAGTCCAAACCAAAAAAAAAATTATTTTCTGTGTTTGTGAATTGTGTGCGCAGTAGCCGCACGTGCATCAACAAAGTAGTGCCAAGCGTGCGCCTGTGTCATAAGTAAAGGGCCGGCTGGCTTGACCGTTAAAGGGTGCTGTAACCCCCAAAGTACACTCCAGTCCAAACCAAAAAAAAAATTATTTTCTGTGTTTGTGAATTGTGTGCACAGTAGCCGCACGTGCATCAACAAAGTAGTGCCAAGCGTGCGCCTGTGTCATAAGTAAAGGGCCGGCTGGCTTGACCGTTAAAGGGTGCTGTAACCCCCGAAAGTACACTCCAGTCCAAACCAAAAAAAAAATTATTTTCTGTGTTTAGCCGCACGTATATATCAAATCGATATAACATAAATGGAGGACCAAACTTTCTCCGATAAAAATAAAATAGAGAAAGATCAAGAACCACTTCCTCCTAGTGCTGAAGCTGCTGCCACTAGTCATGACATAGACGATAACATGCCATCAACGTCGTCTGCCAAGGCCGATGTCCAATGTCATAGTAGAGGGCACATACAGTCCCAAATGGCAAAGTTCAGGAAAATGACCTTGAAAAAGACATTTAAATCAGCTGAAGAGAAACGTAAACTTGCGAATATGCCATTTACGACACGGAGTGGCAAGGAACGGCTAAGGTCGATCCCTAGTATGTTCATGACTAGTGGTTCAGCTTCACATGACGATGGAAGCCCTCCTCCCACTAAAAAAATCAAAAGAGTTAAGCTGGCAAAAGCACAGCGAAGAACTGTGCGTTCTAAGAAGATATCACAAATCCCCAAGGAGAGTCCAAGTGTGGTGGTGGTTGCGATGCCTGACCTTCCCAGCACTGGACGGGAAGAGGTGGCTCTTTCCACCATTTGCACGCCCCCTGCAAGTGCTGAAAGGAGCACCCACAGTCCACTTGCTGATATGCAAATTGAAGATGTCACTGTTGAAGTACAACAGGATGAGGATACTGGTGTAGCTGGCGCTGAGGAGGAAGTTGGCGAGGAGGATTCTGATGGTGATGTGGTTTGTTTAAATCAGGCTCCGGGGGAGACAGTTGTTGTCCGTGGGATGAAAAAGCCCATCACGGTCATGCCTGGGCAGAAGACCAAACATTCCACCTCTTTGGTCTGGCAATATTTCTATCCAAATCCGGACAACAACTGTCTTGCCATATGTACCATATGTAAAGGTGAAATAAGTAGGGATAGGGACGTCAACCACCTAGGAACATCCTCCCTTATACGGCACCTGCAGCGCGTTCATAAAAAGTTACTGTCAAGTTCAGAAACTTTGGCTAAGACCGTAAGCAGTCCAGGGACACCTAAATCCCGTTGTCCTGTTGTATCCAAGCGCCTGCAAACCACACCGTCAACTCCCTCCTCGTCAATTTCCTCCTTAGTCAGGATCGGAAGTAGTCCTGCAGGCCATGTCACTGGTATGACTGACTCTCCTATCCGGGATTCCTCTGGAGGATCCTGCATTGCTACGCCTACTGCTGCCGCTGCTGCTGTTGCTGCTGCTGGGAGTCGTTCATCATCCCAGAGAGGAAGTAGGAACACCACTACTTTTACTAAACAATTGACCCTCCAACAGTCCTTAGCGAGGAGGATGAAGTACGACAGCAGTCATCCTGAAGCAAAACGTATAACTGAGGCCTTGACTGCTATGTTGGTGTTAGACGTGCGTCCGGTATCCGCCATTAGTGCAGTGGGATTTAGACAATTGGTGGAGGTAGTGTGTCCCTGGTTCCAAATCCCATCTAGATTCCACTTCACTAGGCAGGCGATACCGAGACTGTACAGAAACGTCAGAAAAAGTGTCCTCAGTGTCCTGAAAAATGCCGTTGTACACAATGTCCACTTAACCACGGACATGTGGACAAGTGGAACAGGGCAGACTAAGGACTATATGACTGTGACAGCCCACTGGGTAGATGTATCACCTTACACAGCAACAGCAGCAGCGTCACCAGTAGCAGCATCTCAGAAACGCCAGCTCGTTACAAGGCAGGCTACGCTGTGTATCACCGGTTTCAGTAAGAGGCACACCGCCGACAACCTCTTAGAGAAACTGAGGGAAATCATCGACCAGTGGCTTACCCCACTTAGACTCTCCTGGGGATTTGTGATATCTGACAACGCCACCAATATTGTGCGGGCATTACATCTGGGCAAATTCCAGCACGTCCCATGTTTTGCTCACACAATAAACTTGGTGGTGCAGAATTTTCTGAAAAGCGACAGGGGCGTGCAGGAGACGCTTTGGGTGGCCCGAAAAATTTCTGGCCACTTTCGCCATTCAGCGACTGCGTGCCGAAGACTGGAGTGCCAGCAAACACTCTTGAACCTGCCCCGCCATCACCTGAAGCAAGAGGTTGTGACGCGGTGGAACTCAACCCTCTATATGCTTCAGAGGATGGAGGAGCAGCAAAAGGCCATACAAGCCTATACATCCACCTATGACATAGGCAAAGGAGGGGGTATGCACCTGACTCAAGCGCAGTGGAGAATGATTTCCGTGTTGTGCAAGGTTCTCCAGCCCTTCGAACTTGCCACACGTGAAGTCAGTTCAGACACAGCCAGCTTGAGTCAGGTCATTCCCCTCATCAGGCTTTTGCAGAAGCAGCTGGAGAAAGTGAAGGAGAAGCTAAGACGGAGCGATTCCGCTCGGCATGTGGGACTTGTGGATGAAGCCCTTCATTCGCTTTGCCAGGATTCCAGGGTGGTCAATCTGTTGAAATCAGACCACTACATTTTGGCCACCGTGCTTGATCCTAGGTTTAAAGCCTATGTGGTGTCTCTCTTTCCGGCCGACACAAGCCTGCAGAGGTGCAAAGACCTGCTGGTGAACACACTGTCAGCTGAAGCGGAACGTGACACGTCAACGGCTCCTTCTTCATTTTCTCCCGCAACTGGGGCTGCCAGGAAAAAACTTAGGTATCCTAAGCAACCCGCTGGCGGTGATGCAGGGCAGGCAGGACCAAGTTTGGACATCTGGTCCGGACTGAAGGACCTGGCAACAATTTCTGACATGTCTACTGTCACTGCATATGATACTGTCACCATTGACAGAATGGTGGAGGATTACATCGGTGACAGCATCCAAGTAGGCATTTCAGACAGTCCATACCTGTACTGGCAGGAAAAAGAGGCAATTTGGAGGCCCCTGTACAAGCTGGCTCTATTTTACCTGAGTTGCCCCCCCTCCAGTGTGTACTCCGAAAGAGTGTTTAGTGCAGCCGGGAACCTTGTCAGCAAAAGGCGTAGGAGGTTGCTTCCACAAAATGTGGAGAAGATGATGTTCATCAAAATGAATTATCAGCTCTTCCAGGGAGACCAGCCTCCAGAAGGTACAGAGGGACCTGTGGTGGTGGATTCAAGTGGGGACGAGTTAATACTTTGTGAGGATGAGGATGTACACACTGAAGAGGGTGAGGAATCGGTGGATGAGGAGGATGAGGATGACATCTTGCCTCCGTAGAGCCAGTTTGTGCAGGGACACATTAATTGCCAGCTTGTTTTGTGGGGGCCCAAACGAACCAATCATTTCAGCCACAGTTGTGTGGCAGACCCTGGCGCTGAAATGATTGATTTGTTAAAGTGTGCATGTCCTGTTTATACAACATAAAGGTGGGTGGGAGGGCCCAAGGACAATTCCATCTTGCACTTCTTTTTTTTCTTTGCATTATGTACAGTTTGGGGCCTAGTTTTTCTAACTGCCATCCTGTCTGCCACTGCAGTGTCACTCCTAGATGGGTCACGTGTTTGTGCCGCCCACTCGTGTCGCTTAGCATAGTCATCCAGCTACCTCGGTGCAACCTTTTGGAAATGAAAACACTATTGTGAGGTGTGAGGTGTTCAGAATAGACTGGAAATGAGTGGAAATTAAGGTTATTGAGGTTAATAATAGCATAGGAGCAGAGAAACCAACAAATTCTGTGATTTTAGCTGTTTTTATGCTTTTTAAAAAAAAAATACAGATCCAAAACACAAAACCCAGAACCCAAAACACGGAAGGGTGGTTTTGGCAAAACCAATCCAGATCCAAAACACGAAGAAAGATCCAGATCCAAAACCAAAACACAAAACACGAAAAGTGGCCGGTGCACACCCCTACTTCATAGGCAAGAACATTACATGTAACAAAAGACACGCTCCCATAGTGTGATATAGTATAATAAAACCAAATCAATTTATTTTCCACCTGCACGCATATAGTTAAAAATGTACAAGAAATACAAATGTATGAGCTTATCTGTAGCAGTCAGATGCTGGTGGCTACTGTGATTGAGAATCCAGCCAGGTTCCAGTCCAAACTTTCAGTGACTGCTTAAGTTCCAGGAAATGGTAAGTACCAAGAGTCCCAAGATGGCTTGTTATCCTTGTATCATAATGTCATTATGCCTGTCGACATTTTACCTGTGTCTATATTTTGACATTACAATCTCTACCCTGTTGATATTTTGGTATCAACCTTACGTTTTTAATGTCGACATTTTGACCATGTTGAAATTTCAACCTGTCTGTATATTAATTGTCTACATTATGTCCATTTCTACATTATTTCCATGATTACATTTGCGTGTCTATATTTTGATTGTCTACATTTTGGCTGTCTTAAAAAATATACCGCACCTCTTCTGCACTAGTCAGTAATGTAGCAGGGTGACTTCGTTTCAGTGGCTGGGCTGTCACTATGGATGGTGGTAGTTCAGTGCCATCGCCTGCCAGTGCTCTGGGAAGCTCGACCCACAAACGGGACATCCGATACCACAGCGCTTGAGCACGGCACACCATCCCTTTCTACGGGGCTTGACTATTACAAGGGGTGCATTATATTGTTTAGACAGTCACAATAGAAACCCGAATCCTACTCCAGTCCAAATCAATTATGAAGTCAGCAGCTGTATTTTGTGTAGGGGTGAGCGGGTTCGGATTTCTGAAATCCGAACCCCCCCGAGCCCACCCGATCCGAGGCTGATCCGAGTCAGGCTCGATTTTTCCCGCCTGACTCGGATCTGAAATCGAGGCAAAACATCATCATCCCGCCTTCCGGGTCTCGCGGGTTTTGGATTCTATATAAGGTACCCGCGTCGGTGCCATTTTCTCACTCGGCTGTGGACAGTGAAGAGGGAGGGTGGGAGTTAGGGCTGGCTGGGCTGTGTAGTGTAGTGCAGTGTAGTGTTGTGCTGTGCTGTGCTGCGCTGTGCTGCTGTTGTCCATAGGGGCAGTGTCCACTCCTCCAAAGTCCATAGGGGCTGGCTGTGTTGTGCTGTGCTGCTATAGTCCATAGGGATTGTGTCCACTCCTCCAAAGTCCATAGGGGCTGGCTGTGTTGTGCTGTGCTGCTGTTGTCCATAGGGGCTGTGTCCACTCCTCCAAAGTCCATAGGGGCTGGCTGTACTGTGTTGTGCAGTCAGTTGTCCATAGGGGCCGTGTCCACTCCAAAGTCCTGTGCAGTGTCCCAGTCCTAAAGGGGTGCTGTAGTGTTGTCCATCAGGGGTGCTCCCCCCAAGTGCTAAAAAAAAATATATTTTTTCTGTGTACACTCCAAACCAAATAAAAAAATATTTTCTGTGTTTGTGAATTGTGTGCGCAGTAGCCGCACGTGCATCAACAAAGTAGCACCAAGCGTGCGCCTGTGTCATAGGTAAAGGGCCAGCTGGCTTGACCGTTAAAGGGTGCTGTAACCCCCAAAGTGCACTCCAAACCAAATAAAAAAATATTTTCTGTGTTTGTGAATTGTGTGCACTGTGGCTGCACGTGCATCAACAAAGGAACAGCACCAAGCGTGCACCTGTGTCCCATAAGTAAAGGGTCAGCTTGCTTGTCCATTAAAGGGTCGGGTAACCCTCAAAGTGCGCTCCACAAAAAATAAAAAATTCTCCTTTTTTTTCTGTCTTTGTGAATTGTGTGGGACGTAGCTGCACCTGCATCCTCAAAGCAGCAGCGACAAGCGTGCGTCTGTCTGTTAAAGGGCGGTGTAACCCTCAAAGTGCCCTCCACAAAGAATACAAAATTCTTTTTTTTTCTTTGTGAATTGTGTGCACTGTAGCTGCACGTGCATCAACAAGGGAGCAGCGCCAAGCGTGTACCTGTGTCCCATAAGTAAAGAGCCGGCTGGCTAATTTCTTAAAGGGTGGTGTAACCCACAAAGTGCACTAGTCTCCAAAAAAAATAAAAAATTATTTCTTGTTTGTGTGCGCCTTAGCCGCACATATATATCAATATGACATAAATGGAGGACCAAACTTTCTCCGATAAAAATACAATAGAGAATGATCAAGAACCACTTCCTCCTAGTGCTGAAGCTGCTGCCACTGGTCATGACATAGACGATAACATGCCATCGACGTCGTCTGCCAAGGTCGATGCCCAATTTGATAGTAGAGGGCACATACAATCCCATATGACAAAGTTCAGGAAAATGACCTTAAAAAAAACATTTAAATCATCTGAGGAGAAACGCAAACTTGCCAATATGCCATTTACGACACGGAGTGGCAAGGAACGGCTAAGGTCATTCCCTACGTTCATGACAAGTGGTTCAGCTTCACATGACGATGGAAGCCCTCCTCTGGCTATAAAAAATCAAACGAGTTAAGCTGGCAAAAGCACAACGAAGAACTGTGCGTTCTAAGAAGATATCACAAATCCCCAAGGAGAGTCCAAGTGTGGTGGCGGTTGCGATGCCTGACCTTCCCAGCACTGGATGGGAAGAGGTGGCTCTTTCCACCATTTGCACGCCCCCTGCAAGTGCTGAAAGGAGCACCTACAGTCCACTTGCTGATATGCAAATTGAAGATGTCACTGTTGAAGTACAACAGGATGAGGATACTGGTGTAGCTGGCGCTGAGGAGGAAGTTTGCGAGGAGGATTCTGATGGTGATGTGGTTTGTTTAAATCAGGCTCCAGGGGGAGACAGTTGTTGTCTGTGTGATGAAAAAGCCCATCATGGTCATGCCTGGGCAGAAGACCAAACATTCCACCTCTTTGGTCTGGCAATATTTCTATCCAAATCCGGACAACAACTGTCTTGCCATATGTACCATATGTAAAGGTGAAATAAGTAGGGGTAGGGACGTTAACCACCTAGGAACATCCATCCTTATACGCCACCTGCAGCGCGTTCATAAAAAGTTACTGTCAAGTTCAGAAACTTTGGCTAAGACCGTAAGCAGTCCAGGGGCACCTAAATCCCATTGTCCTGTTGTATCCAAGCGCCTGCAAACCACACCGTCAACTCCCTCCTCGTCACTTTCCTCCTTAGTCAGGATCGGAAGTAGACCTGCAGGCCATGTCACTGGCATGACTGACTCTCCTTTCCGGGATTCCTCCGGAGGATCCTGATTGCTACGCCTACTGCAGCCGTTGCTGCTGTTGTTGCTGCTGGGAGTCATTCATCATCCCAGAGAGGAAGTAGGAACACCACTACTTTTACTAAACAATTGACCCTCCAACAGTCCTTAGTGAGGAGGATGAAGTACAACAACAGTCATCCTGAAGCAAAACGTATAACTGAGGCCTTGACTGCTATGTTGGTGTTAGACGTGCGTCCGGTATCCGCCATTAGTGCAGTGGGATTTAGACAATTGATGGAGGTAGTGTGTCAACAGTTCCAAATCCCATCTACATTCCACTTCACTAGGCAGGCGAAACTGAAACTATACAGAAACGTCGGAAAAAGTGTACCTCAATGTCCTGAAAAATGCGGTTGTACCCAATGTCCACTTAACCACGGACATGTGGACAAGTGGAACAGGGCAGACTAAGGACTATATGACTGTGACAGCCCACTGGGTAGATGTATCACCTTACGCAGCAACAACAGCAGTGTCACCAGTAGTAGTATCTCGGAAATGCCAGCTCGTTCCAAGGTAGGCTACGCTGTGTATCACCGGTTTCAGTAAGAGGCACACCACCGACAACCTCTTAGAGAAACTGAGGGAAATCATTGGCCAGTGATTTACCCCACTTAGGCCCTCATTCAGAGGCGGTCGGAGGATGCGAGCGGTCGCTCAAAAACTGGGCTGCCACCTGCATCCTGACCGGCCGCCTCTGTTGCGTTCTTTAGGCTGTGGGTTAACACCCACAGCTCTAATGACCGCTCGGGTGATGGTCGCGATGGTCAGAGACCATCTCGACCATCGGGGCTTACGACGAGACCCTAGGGTAGGGTCTCACTTGTCGTAAGCCCCGGAGAGCTTCTGGCTCTGTCAGAGCCGGAAGCTCTCCACTGACATCACTAGTGATGTCAGTGAGGCCTCCCCCAAATGGCAGGCGTTCCCATGGGAACGCCTCCGTTTGTGCTGCCACCCCCCAGGCCCGCCTTCCAAACGGGGCGAGCTGTCAATCAACATCGACAGCACGCCCCCTTTGGAAAGAGACAGCGCTGGTCCTAGCGGGTCTCACGCATGCGCACGAGGGAGCCGGCTCCCTCGTGCGCATGCGCACTGGCAAAACATCGAGACGGCCGTGCGGTCGTAGACCCTACGACTCTACTGGGGATTTGTGATATCTGACAATGCCACCAATATTGTGCGGGCATTGCATCTGGGCAAATTCCAGCACATCCCATGTTTTGCTCACACAATAATCTTGGTGGTGCAGAATTTTCTGAAAAGCGACAAGGGCGTGTAGAAGATGCTTTGGGTGGCCCGAAAAATTTCTGGCCACTTTCGCCATTCAGCGACTGCGTGCTGAAGACAGGAGCGCCAGCAAACACTCTTGAACGTGCCCCGCCATCACCTGAAGCAAGAAATTGTGACGCGGTGGAACTCAACCCTCTAAATGCTTCAGAGGATGAAGGAGCAGCAAAAGGCCATTCAAGCCTATACATCCACCTATGACATAGGCAAAGGAGGGGGTATGCACCAAGCGCAGTGGAGAATGATTTCCGTGTTGTGCAAGGTTCTCCAGCCCTTAGAACTTGCCACACGTGAAGTCAGTTCAGACACTGTCAGCTTGAGTCAGGTCATTCCCCTCATCAGGCTTTTGCAGAAGCAGCTGGAGAAAGTGAAGGTGGAGCTAAGACGGAGCAATTTCGCTCGGCATGTGGGACTTGTGGATGAAGCCCTTCATTCGCTTTGCCAGGATTCCAGGGTGGTCAATCTGTTGAAATCAGACCACTACATTTTGGCCACCGTGCTCGATCCTAGGTTTAAAACCTATGTGGTGTCTCTCTTTCTGGCTGACACAAGCCTGCAGAGGTGCAAAGACCTGCTGGTGAACACACTGTCAGCTGAAGCGGAACGTGACACGTCAACAGCTCCTTCTTCATTTTCTCCCGCAACTGTGGCTGCCAGGAAAAACCTTAGGTATCCTAAGCAACCCACTGGTGGTGTTGCAGGTTAGGCAGGACCAAGTTTGGACATCTGGTCCGGACTGAAGTACCTGGCAACAATTTCTGACATGTCTACTGTCACTGCATATGATACTGTCACCATTGACAGAATGGTGGAGGATTACATCGGTGACAGCATCCAAGTAGGCATGTCAGACAGTCCGTACCTGTACTGGCAGGAAAAAGAGGCAATTTGGAGGCCCCTGTACAAACTGGCTCTATTTTACCTGAGTTGCCCCCCCTCCAGTGTGTACTCCGAAAGAGTGTTTAGTGCAGCCGGGAAGCTTGTCAGCGAAAGGCGTAGGAGGTTGCTTCCACAAAATGTGGAGAAGATGATGTTCATAAAAATGAATTATCAACTCTTCCAGGGAGACCAGCCTCCAGAACGTACAGAAGGACCTGTGGTGGTGGATTCCAGCGGGGAAGAATTAATACTCTGTGAGGATGAGGATGTACACAACACTGAAGAGGGTGAGGAATCGGTGGATGAGGAGGATGAGGACGACATCTTGCCTCCGTAGAGCCAGTTTGTGCAGGGACAGATTAATTGCCAGCTTGTTTTGTGGGGGCCCAAACGAACCAATCATTTCAGCCACAGTCGTGTGGCAGACCCTGGCACTGAAATGATTAGTTTGTTAAAGTGTGCATGTCCTGTTTATACAACATAAGGGTGGGTGGGAGGGCCCAAGGACAATTCCATCTTGCACCTCTTTTTTTTCTTTGCATTATGTACTGTTTGGGGCCTAGTTTTTCAAACCGCCATCCTGTCTGCCACTGCAGTGTCACTCCTAGATGGGTCACGTGTTTGTGCCGCCCACTCGTATCTCTTAGCATAATCATCCAGCTACCTCGGTGCTACCTTTTGGACATAAAAACACTATTGTGAGGTGTGAGGTGTTCAGAATAGACTGGAAATGAGTGGAAATTAAGGTTATTGAGGTTAATAATAGCATAGGAGCAGAAAAACCCACAAATTCTGTGATTTTAGCTGTTTTTATGCTTTTTAAAAAAAAAATACAGATCCAAAACACAAAACCCAGAACCCAAAACACGGAAGGGTGGTTTTGTCAAAACCAATCTAGATCCAAAACACGAAGAAAGATCCAGATCCAAAACCAAAACACAAAACACGAAAAGTGGCCTGTGCACACCCCTAATTTAGAGACATTACAATCTGCACTATTAGCTGGAGTACATGTACTGAAATTTTGTACATTTCATTGAACGAGAGAGAAGCAAAACAATTTCTGCATAATTTAGTTAAACTGGACGATATGGAAGGGACTAAAATACCAAAGAAAAACAGAATAAAATTGCAGAGTTCAATAGAACCAGGGTCTTTTTAAGAGAGGAGGGGGCTGTGTGCAGACTCAGTGCAGGCCCCCTCCTCTCTCTGGCGGTGCCACGGCGGCCGCGGGTGCAGTAGATTCTGGCTAAGTACCAGAATCTACTAACCATGCGCAAGTCACCGGGAAAATGCCAGCCGCCGTTTTCCCAGTGAGGTTTGCTGAGCCGGCGGTGCAGAGCAGCACTCTGGAGATAGGTAAGTATAAAGACTGTAATAGGTGCAGGGTGTGGGCCCCCCTGGACCCAGGGGCCCGTGTGCACCCATTATAGATACGCCCCTGAATAGAACCCTGCATGGTACAACATACAGATACATACATTCTACCACTTAGAAGAGAATTCTGCCTAAACAGGACCATTTTTTTTAGCCTTAATTTGCAATAATCCGTATTACATTCACTATTATTCCTATGAGACACATTATCTTTTAGAAACCTTTAATACAGATAGTATGTGGGTTATCTATGGCTGACTAACCTTTTTATGTTTGCCTATCTACATTGGGCTTAGGGGCCTGATTCAGAGCCGGACGCAATTAGCGCTCGCTCGTCCAGAAAATAGGGGTGGCTATTCAAATGAACCGTTCGCTCTTTGCGGTCTGTTCATGCCTCTAGGTCTGAACGAGCGAACAAAACTTGCGGTCGTTTTTTGGGAAACTACGCCCCCTGGCCGCTCGCATCCTACGTCATGTCCACTATTTATTAGATTAATCGAGTACATCGAACAGGGTATGAACTGCTCGCTATTCTTGTGGTTGGTTTTTGCTACCACAATTTTGCGAGCAGTTCTGGCTATAAAATAACCCAGTGACGTGGTCAATGACGCTGCTGTTTTAATTATGCACACCCATAAAACGTCCGTTTTGACCGTTAGGCACGCCTGCGTTCTGATCTCCACTCCCCGTTTTCAAGCACCTTCCCCTGTTACCACCCACATACGCCTCAATCTGTCACTCAAATTATCAGGCATTCGCTATTTTGCGAGCACATGAATTTCTTCCGCACTGACTGGTTTGCGCATGCGTATAACGATCCGTACGCATGCGCAGTTGGGCAAACATCGCTCGGAGCGAACGAGCGGCCGCTTACGAGCGGCTCTGAATCAGGCCCTAAGAGCAGTCATTTACTTCAACAAGTCACATTGATGATATCCAATACAATATTTACTTCTATTACTAGTATTTATTTTATTGTGCAATGCTTTTAATCTCAGAAATCTATGTTCCTGCAGGTCGAATATACTATAACAGCAATCAGATATGTGCCAAGCCATTTACATGAAGAATACTATATGCATTTGAGTAGACAACCCATTCTTCTGTGAATCTGGTCCCATTTATGAGTTGCATCACTTGTTGACTATAAAGCTGATGTCACTTTCACCGTCAAATAAATTACACCCAAATCGATGTACAGTACCTATCAAGGTGTTTTCACTGAGCTATGGCGAAAGAGGCTCCATTATGTTTAAACATTTTGTAAACAGATTCCAATAACTAGTTGAATTGTGACAGTAGTCATCACAAGAAGTGGCTTTCCTATATTAGTCAGTTTAGCTGGATCAGGTGCAGTGAGAAACGACTTTGAGACAGAGGGCCTGATTCAGACCCGCTCATAAGCGCATAGCGCTCGCAAGCAGGTCGAAGGCTAGGCAGTGCGCATGCCACTGCGCGTGCGAGAGCCCCGCAGCGAGCGAAAAATCACTCGCTCTGGGGCTCGCAAAAAAACGGGTGGCTGTCGATGTTGATCGACTGCTCGCCCCGTTTTGTAGGCAGGGGAGGGGCGTGGCTGACCAAACGGAGGCCTTCCTGAAGGAACGCCTGCCGTTTGTGGGCTGCCCTACTGACATCACCAGTGATGTCAGTAGTAAACTTCCTGCTCTATTAGAGCAGGAAGTTCACTAGGGCTTACGGTGGACGAGACCCTACCACAAGGGTCTTGTCGCAAGCCCGATGGTCGCGATAATCGCGACCATCGCCAGGCTGCTCGCACACGCTGTGCGAGCGGCCTGGAGGCCGGACCCAAATAAAAAAAAAAAAACGCCCATCAGACCTGCGAGCTGCCTCCAGAAGCGAGCGAACCTGAATTAGGGCCACAGTCCCAAATACTCACTGAGAGACTCAGGGGCACTGTCCAAAATCACTAATTACAGACCAGTTTAAAAAAAGTCAAAATGTATCAAAGTGCATCAAAGCAAACTCCAACATTTTTCCATCTGAAACATCACTCCCGAAATCCCTTTAGGCAATTTTATCACTAAATAATTATTTATATAATACTATCATCATTAGAAAAACATTCAAATATGCCAAATTCCCTACCAAATTATTTTTTCAGACTTGATATAATTTGAAAAGTAGATGTCTTGCATGTAGCTGCTTTAAGACATGTTTAGCCCATATGCTGCATTAGCAAAGTTATATTTGCTCATAAATCATCATCGTTTTTGCTCTAAATCATCATCATGTTTTAGTTTTGGCAAAACCACCCTCAAATATTTTGGTTTGTTTTGGTTTGGGATTTCTTTAAAAGATTGATGAAAACAGCTAAAGTCATGTAACGTTGACCTGTTTTTGTTCCTATAGTATTATTATCATCAATATCCTTCATATCCAGCCATTTCAAGTAAATTTTGACCAATTTTGGCACCTGAAATCACAAGGGACGGACTTACATGCAATCAAAAATAGATCTGTTTTTTAGATCCGGGATCAGCCGGGACTCAGTTCTACTCGGGACCCAAAAGTCATACGAGCTGGGACTCAGGGCCTCATTCAGAGGCGGTCGTAGGATACAAGCGGTTGTTCTTAAACAGGGCGGTCACTTGCATCCTGAATGACCACCTCCATGTCGGTCGTTAGGCTGTGGGTTAACACCCACAGCTCTAATGGCCACTAAGGTTGATGGTCGCGATGGTCAAGACCATCGCAACCATCGGGGCTTATGACGAGACCCTAAGGTAGGGTCTCATCAACCTTAAGCCCCAGTGAGCTTCCTGCTCTGTTTGAGCAGGAAGCTCCCCACTGACATCACTGATGATGTTAGTGGGGCCGCCCCCAAACAGCAAACATTCCGACAGGAACGCCTCCATTTGGCCAGGCACGCCCCCGACCCGCCCAGCAAATGGAGTGAGCTGTCACTCAACATCGACAGCTCGTCCCGTCTGCTACGAGACCCCTAATGACAGATCACCTGTCATTAGCCGGGTCTCGCACATGCACACAACGGAGCCGGCTACGTTGTGCACATGCACACTGGAGCAATATCGACCCAGTTGCGAGCTCATAGAGCTAACGACCGGGTCTGAATAAGCTCCTCAGTTCTTCCCAGAACTCCAAAAGTGATACAAGCTGGGAACTCAGTTCTACTCGGAACCCCAAAAGTTATACGAGCCGGGACTCAGTTCTACTCGGAACCCCAAAAGTTAAACGAGCTGGGACTCAGTTCTACTCGGAACCCCAACAGTGATATTAGCCGGGACTCAGTTCTACTCGGAACCCCAAAAGTTACACGAGCCGAGACTTGGTTCTACTCAGAACCCCACAAGTGATGCGAGCCGGGACTCGGTTCTACTCGGAACCCCACAAGTGATATGAGCCAGGAGAACCCCAAAGTTCAGGTGTGTTTGATTTTTAGCAAATCACCACTACTCATCTCTAATTCAGAGTTGCATGCAAACCCACTCTGTGTATGGATCTCACAAATTTCCACCAACTGCGCATGCGTTGGAGCCTACATGCTGTATGCAAGTTGAGTAACTACAGGTGATTCAGAGTCGTACAGCTCTCACTTTCATCTCCACGTGAGGACTAGTGAGTGTAAAAGGATGGCAACTGGGCATTTTCATGTAGAATAGGTATGTGATGTGGAGGGGTCCTAGGCCTGATGTCTAATTGGAGTTTCGCGTATGCAGAGATCCGTGTGATTTAATTCAAAACTCTTGCACCAAGACTGGTGCTGGTGCATCTGCACTGACAGTTATAGCGGCTACTTTCACAAGCGGGTGGATGGGGGAGGTGCGGTCACATTAATGCAGCCAACTCTGAATATGGGAGAATATTCACATTCATTTCCCAGCATGCAATGCAGCTGCAGATGTGGATCCATTGCGTACAACTCCGAATCAAGCCCAGCAGGACCTCACTACAGCAACTTACATTATAAATATCCCACATCTCCCATAATGTTTCTAATTGAATTCATAGCTCCTCTGTTCAAAAAATGCATATCGACCACCGAGTGTCATTCTCAAGGTGATACCACTTAGAGCAGAGGTTCTTAAACTCCGCCATTACAGTCCAGGTTTTAAGGATATCCATACTTGAGCACAGGTGACTAAATTATTACCTCAGTCAATTTTGATTTTAGCCATCTGCACTCAAGCATGGATATTCTTACAACCTGGACTGTAATGACGGAGTTTGGGAACCTCTGCTATAGGGTGTTGGTACCTGTCAGATATTTCCGCACACAGGGGTGCATAGTCACACCTCTTTCCAGTGCAAACTCGCAGGCTTTACAGTAATTAATTAATTGACCTCCTACACTATGGGGTATATACAATTACCCGCGGGACTTCTCCCGCGAGTAATTGGGGCTCGAAAGTCCCGCGGCGCGGGGTTAAGCTATTCAATAAAATAGCTTTTTCCCCGCGCCGGTAAATGTGCCCTCGCTCGTGGGAACACACTGATTCCGCGAGAAGTGCGGAAACAGTGTGTTTTTCTAACATGCGCGAGGCCGACAACGGCGGCTTCGTGCAGCTGTTACCTCGCACCTACATGAGGTGCGAGGTAAAGCACGACAGCGGGGGACTCGCGCACGGGGTCTCGTGGACACCCGCGCTTGGAGTCCCCATTAATTGACTCACCACCAGCGCAACAATTAGTTGCGCGGTAAACAACGTGGCTAAATGTATATACCCCTATATATTTTCTGGGGTGGAAAGCAAATGCACACTCTAAGCACTAAGTGTCTGATTCAGATCCGCAAGCGGCTCGATGTTTGGCCTCTGCGCATGTGCCACGTCCGGCATGCGCATGCATGAGCCCCGCCGCGTGATTTAGCTTTAGTCGCTATGGGGCTCGCTACAAAATGGGGAGACTGCCGATGGTGAGTGACAGCTCTCGCCGTTTTGTAGACGGGTAGGGGGGGGGGGTGGCTGCACAAACGCAGGCGTTCCCTTAGGAATTAAATGGAGAAAAAGAAGAAAACTCTCTTTTTGGGGGCACTCTAGTTTGAATTATATATTCCAAAAATTCATAATATTAATAAACAACTTTTATTAGGTATGCAATAAAATGTGTTAGCAAGTCCAGATCCGCTACCACACACTCCTGCTGAAATGATAGACAACAAACATACAAAACAGAAAAAGGACACAAACATATAATAAAATGTATCATCATGGTTATTGCGCAGCCAAGTGAATTAATACAGAAAAATTACAGAATAATATCAAAAATCAGTGGCGGTTAAATAATCCACCCATCATGGTTCAATGACCAAAAGTACAGCAAGCACCAAAAAACACAAACCATAAATAGGTTCTAGATGGTAAATAAATGGATATCAGGGTTATAAATAGCCATGGAGAAAGATATCCCAGTATTAACACACAGTTTACAATATACGTTTAGTGAAGATAATGCAAGGAAATCAATCTAAATACATAACACCACTTAGAATGTATGTATATATATATATATATGCGCAAATCACTGAGGGTATATATAGGGCAGATCATCTGTGTGCCGCCTATAAAATTAACCCAGGTACAAGTATGGTTTATGTTTTTTGGCGCTTGCTGTACTTTTGGTCATTGAACCATGATGATACATTTTATTATATGTTTGTGTCCTTTTTCTGTTTTGTTTGTTTGTTTTCTCTATCATTTCAGCAGGAGTGTGTGGTAGCAGATCTGGCCTTGCTAACATATTTTATTGCATACCTAATAAAAGTTATTTATTAATATTATGAATTTTTGGAATATATAATTCAAACTAGAGTGCCCCCCAAAAGAGAGTTTTCTTCCTTTTCTCCATTTAAACGCCCATATATTTATACTCTCAAGGGGTGCACCTCCACATGTGATACTCTTGGACCCCTGTTTTAGGGTGTAATTGTTATAATAGTGGATTTATTCATTTCATTTCAATAAATACCTGCGTATTATTATTCAACATAATACGAGATCCTGTGCTCAAAGTAAACTCCCCCACTTCACCCTCCCCTTGTGTTCCATTAGGAACGCCTGGCGTTTGTGGGAGGACAGTAGTGGTCTTCCTGCTCTATTAGAGCAGGGAGTCCATTTGGGCTTGCGGTAGCTGAGACCCTACCCCAGGGTCTCGTCGCAAGCCCGATGGTCGCAATAATCACGACAGTCTCCAGCCCGCTCGCACAAGCTGTGGGAGGTCTCCCACAGCTTTGCGAGCGGCCTGGACACACAAAGTTAAAAAAAAAAAAAACGCCCACAGACCCTGCGAGCTGCCTGCAGCAGCGAGCGGGTCTGAATCAGGGCCTAAGAACACTGAATATCACAATATATATACAGTGCATCCGGAAAGTATTCACAACAACTTTTTCCACATTTTGTTTTGTTACAGCCTTATTTCAAAATGCAATAAATTAATTCTTGTCCTCAAAATTCTACACACAATACCCCATAATGACAACATATAGAAAGTTTTTTTTGAGATTTTTGCAAATTTAATTAAAAAAATTAAAAGCACTAAAAAATCACATGTACATAAGTATTCACAGCCTTTGCCATGAAGCTCAAAATTTAGCTCAGGTGCATCCTCTTTCCACTGACAATCCTTGAGATGTTCCTACAGCTTAATTGGAGTCCACCTGTGGTAAATTCAGTTGATTGGACATGATTTTGAAAGGCATACACCTGTCTATATAAGGTTCCGCACTTGACTGTGCATGTCAGAGCACAAACCAAGCATGAAGTCCAAGGAATTGTCTGTAGACCTCCGAGACAGGATTTTCTCGAGGCACAAATCTGGGGAAGGGTACTGAATAATATCTGCTGCTTAGAAGGTCCCAATGAGCACAGTGACCTCCATCATCCGTAAATGGAAGAAGTTCGGAACCACCAGGACTCATCCTAGAGTTGGCCGTCCGCCTAAAATGAGCGATTGGAGGAGAAGGGCCCTAGTCAGGGAGGTGACTAAGAACACGATGTTCACTCTGTCAGAGCTACAGCATTCCTCTGTGGAGAGATGAGAACCTTCCAGAAGGACAACCATCTCTGCAGCAATCCACCAATCAGATCTGTATGGTAGAGTGGCCAGACGGAAGCCACTCCTTAGTAAAAAGCACATGGAAGCCCACTTGGAGTTTGCCAAAATGTACCTGAAGGACTCTCAGACCATGAGAGACAAAGATTGAACTCTTTGGCATGAATTCTGAGTTCTGTTTGGAGCAAACCAGGCACCGCTCATCACCAGGCCAATACCATCTCTACAGTGAAGCATGGTGGTGGCAGCATCATGCTGTGGGGATGTTTTTCAGCGGCTGGAACTGGGAGACTAGTCAGGATAGAGGGAAAGATGAATGCAGCAATGTACAGAGACATCCTGGATGAAAACCTGCTCCAGAGTGCTCTTGACCTCAGACTGGGGCGACGGTTAATCTTTCAGCAGGACAACGACCCTAAGCACACAGCCAAGATATCAAAGGAGTGGCTTCAAGATAACTCTGTGAATGTCCTTGAGTGGCCCAGCCAGAGCCCAGACTTGAATCCGATTGAACATCTTTGGACGTAGGGGTGAGCGGGTTCAGTTTTACTCGGATTTACTCGGATCTTTAAACGGCATTTTATTGGCTATCACCAATCATGTGTTTTGGATAGCCAATATAATAAATCCGAATTTGCGGTAAAGTGGCGATAAGAACCGAGTAAATCCGAGTAAAACCGAGCCTGCACATCCCTACTCTGGAGAGATCTGAAACTGGCTGTGCACAGACCCTTCCCATCCAACCTGATGGAGCTTGAGAGGTGCTGCAAAGAGGAATGGATGAAACTGCCCAAAGATAGGTGTGCAAAGCTTGTGGCATCATATTCAAAAAGACTTGTGGCTGTAATTGCTGCCAAAGGTGCATCAACAAAGTATTGAGCAAAGGCTGTGAATACTTAGGTACATGTGATTTCTTAGGTTTTTTTTTTATTAAATTTGCAAAACTAGAAAAAAAAACTTTTTACACGTTGCCATTATGGGGTATTGTGTGTAGAATTTTGAGGAAAAAAATGAATTTATTCCATTTTGGAATAAGGCTGTAACATAACAAAATGTGGAAAAAGGGACGCGCTGTGAATACTTTCCGGATGCACTGTAATAAACTATCAATAAACATGGTTTTAAATTGAAATTCTTAGAACATATTTGGCCAAATACTGTATGTACTAAGAACGTCAATTTAAAACCATGTTTATTGATGGTTTATTATATATATTGTGATATTCAGTGTTCTTAGTGCTTAGAGTATGCATCTGCCTCCCCCCCTTCTATTTCTGCTGTAGAAATACAGATCTCAGCAAGATAGCACCTCTTATTGTGTTTAAATTAGGATGTACAGCCCAAACCCCCCTTTTTTTTACTATATATTTTATTTAAGGGTTTTTTTTATATATATCAATTGGGAATTGGTCAAATTTGGAGAAAAAGAACCTTTATTCAGGTCACCATCAGAAAATAAGTGATACACTTTTATGGACTACATCTGTTTGAAGGCTAGTGACTAGAGATGTGTGCGGTCCCCCGTGTTTTGGTTTTGGCAAAGCCACCCTCAAATGTTATGTTTTATCAGCGATATGACCACAACACTCCCATAAAACGCAAAATTTCCGTGAGTTTGATTAGCCATCCTCCCCGTTACCTCCCAGTCAGTGCCCAGAAAAGCCCCTTACTTTTCCAATACAATTCTGCTAACATGCGTCTAAATGTGCACTGTAACTCCGGGCCTAATTCAGAAGTGCTCACAAAAAGCGAGTGCTCGCTCTGAATCAGGGCGGGGTTTTTATTTTTAGTTGCGACCTCTTGGCCGCTCACATAGCTGTGGGTTACCACCCACAGCTTATGCGAGCGGCCAGGTAATGACCATCGCGACCATCGGGCTTGCGATGAGACCCTTGCGGTAGGGTCTCATTGCCTCAAGCCGCAGTGGACTTCGTGCTCTAATAGACCAGGAAGTCCACCTACTGACATCATGAGTGATGTCAGTAGGGCCGCCCACAATCGGCAGGCGTTCCTGCTGGAACGCCTCCGTTTGCCCAGCCACCCCCCCGACCTGCCTTCCAAACGGGGCGAGCTGTCGATCAACATCGACAGCCGGCCCTTTTGGATGCGAGAGACGGAGTGAGTGGTTTTTGCGCTCGCTCTGGGGCTCGCGCGTGCGAACTGCCTAACAATCGACCCGGTTGCGAGCGCATAGCGCTTGCGAGCGGGTCTGAATCGGGCCCTCTGTGCGCTAACAGTTGGACCCATGCACGGTGTGATGAAAAACATTGATCCACTGCGTCTGACATCACCACTATGTCTACCTCTGAATCAAGCCCTTAATGCTCTTCCTGTTCAGGCAGCTGATGCACAGCTCCTGGAATAACTTTACCATTCCCTTTTGGTAAGTGAGAGGTGAGAAATGTGTCTTTATTTATGCAGATTCTATATCTGTGTAGCTGTAAAATAAAACATACAGTAATATCTTTAAATACACAGTTGTTTAATCTACAGTAATTCTAAGAAATTGCACCTAAAAACCTAAAAAAGTTAGTCACTGAGACCAATGATAAATGTTATCTCCACCTCTTGACGTTATTCCATAGCTCATTCCACAATGCAAAGTCTTATTTCAAAGAATCATAGTCACTACTGTATTAAATCATCAGGGGGTCTGGCACAGAAATTGGTGGCGTGCTGTCATTCCTATGAAGTGTGTGTTAATTACATTTATTGCCTTGGTTCGCAATACTTTGCTGCCATTACTAAGAAGCTATTTATGAGGGGCCGTTCAAGTCAAAATTACAGCTTTCTGGATATGTCATAGGGGTGTGCACCGGCCACTTTTCGTGTTTTGTGTTTTGGTTTTGGATCTGGATCTTTCTTCGTGTTTTGGATCTGGATTGGTTTTGCCAAAACCACCCTTCCGTGTTTTGGGTTCTGGGTTTTGTGTTTTGGATCTGTATTTTTTTGAAAAAAAGCATAAAAACAGCTAAAATCACAGAATTTGTAGGTTTTTCTGCTCCTATGCTATTATTAACCTCAATAACCTTAATTTCCACTCATTTCCAGTCTATTCTGAACACCTCACACCTCACAATAGTGTTTTTATGTCCAAAAGGTTGCACCGAGGTAGCTGGATGACTATGCTAAGCGACACGAGTGGGCGGCACAAACACGTGACCCATCTAGGAGTGACACTGCAGTGGCAGACAGGATGGCAGTTAGAAAAACTAGGCCCCAAACTGTACATAATGCAAAGAAAAAAAGAGGTGCAAGATGGAATTGTCCTTGGGCCCTCCCACCCACCCTTATGTTGTATAAACAGGACATGCACACTTTAACAAATCAATCATTTCAGCGCCAGGGTCTGCCACACAACTGTGGCTGAAATGATTGGTTCGTTTGGGCCCCCACAAAACAAGCTGGCAATTAATGTGTCCCTGCACAAACTGGCTCTACGGAGGCAAGATGTCATCCTCATCCTCCTCATCCACCGATTCCTCACCCTCTTCAGTGTGTACATCCTCATCCTCACAAAGTATTAACTCGTCCCCACTTGAATCCACCACCACAGGTCCCTCTGTACGTTCTGGAGGCTGGTCTCCCTGGAAGAGCTGATAATTCATTTTGATGAACATCATCTTCTCCACATTCTGTGGAAGCAACCTCCTACGCCTTTCGCTGACAAGGTTCCCGGCTGCACTAAACACTCTTTCGGAGTACACACTGGAGGGGGGGCAACTCAGGTAAAATAGAGCCAGTTTGTACAGGGGCCTCCAAATTGCCTCTTTTTCCTGCCAGTACAGGTATGGACTGTCTGACATGCCTACTTGGATGCTGTCACCGATGTAATCCTCCACCATTCTGTCAATGGTGACAGTATCATATGCAGTGACAGTAGACATGTCAGAAATTGTTGCCAGGTCCTTCAGTCCGGACCAGATGTCCAAACTTGGTCCTGCCTGCCCTGCATCACCGCCAGCGGGTTGCTTAGGATACCTAAGTTTTTTCCTGGCAGCCCCAGTTGCGGGAGAAAATGAAGAAGGAGCCGTTGACGTGTCACGTTCCGCTTCAGCTGACAGTGTGTTCACCAGCAGGTCTTTGCACCTCTGCAGGCTTGTGTCGGCCGGAAAGAGAGACACCACATAGGCTTTAAACCTAGGATCGAGCACGGTGGCCAAAATGTAGTGGTCTGATTTCAACAGATTGACCACCCTGGAATCCTGGCAAAGCGAATGAAGGGCTTCATCCACAAGTCCCACATGCCGAGCGGAATCGCTCCGTCTTAGCTCCTCCTTCACTTTCTCCAGCTGCTTCTGCAAAAGCCTGATGAGGGGAATGACCTGACTCAAGCTGGCAGTGTCTGAACTGACTTCACGTGTGGCAAGTTCGAAGGGCTGAAGAACCTTGCACAACACGGAAATCATTCTCCACTGCGCTTGAGTCAGGTGCATACCCCCTCCTTTGCCTATGTCATAGGTGGATGTATAGGCTTGTATGGCCTTTTGCTGCTCCTCCATCCTCTGAAGCATATAGAGGGTTGAGTTCCACCGCGTCACAACCTCTTGCTTCAGGTGATGGCGGGGCAGGTTCAAGAGTGTTTGCTGGCGCTCCAGTCTTCGGCACGCAGTCGCTGAATGGCGAAAGTGGCCAGAAATTTTTCGGGCCACCCAAAGCGTCTCCTGCACGCCCCTGTCGCTTTTCAGAAAATTCTGCACCACCAAGTTTATTGTGTGAGCAAAACATGGGACGTGCTGGAATTTGCCCAGATGTAATGCCCGCACAATATTGGTGGCGTTGTCAGATATCACAAATCCCCAGGAGAGTCTAAGTGGGGTAAGCCACTGGGCGATGATTTCCCTCAGTTTCTCTAAGAGGTTGTCGGCGGTGTGCCTCTTACTGAAACCGGTGATACACAGCGTAGCCTGCCTTGTAACGAGCTGGCGTTTCTGAGATGCTGCTACTGGTGACGCTGCTGCTGTTGCTGCGTAAGGTGATACATCTACCCAGTGGGCTGTCACAGTCATATAGTCCTTAGTCTGCCCTGTTCCACTTGTCCACATGTCCGTGGTTAAGTGGACATTGTGTACAACGGCATTTTTCAGGACACTGAGGACACTTTTTCTGACGTTTCTGTACAGTCTCGGTATCGCCTGCCTAGTGAAGTGGAATCTAGACGGGATTTGGAACCGGGGACACACTACCTCCATCAATTGTCTAAATCCCACTGCACTAATGGCGGATACCGGACGCACGTCTAACACCAACATAGCAGTCAAGGCCTCAGTTATACGTTTTGCTTCAGGATGACTGCTGTCGTACTTCATCCTCCTCGCTAAGGACTGTTGGAGGATCAATTGTTTAGTAAAAGTAGTGGTGTTCCTACTTCCTCTCTGGGATGATGAACGACTCCCAGCAGCAGCAGCAACAGCAGCAGCGGCAACAGTAGGCGTAGCAATGCAGGATCCTCCGGAGGAATCCCGGATAGGAGAGTCAGTCATGCCAGTGATATGGCCTGCAGGACTACTTCCGATCCTGACTAAGGAGGAAATTGACGAGGAGGGAGTTGACGGTGTGGTTTGCAGGCGCTTGGATACAACAGGACAACGGGATTTAGGTGTCCCTGGACTGCTTACGGTCTGAGCCAAAGTTTCTGAACTTGACAGTAACTTTTTATGAACGCGCTGCAGGTGCCGTATAAGGGAGGATGTTCCTAGGTGGTTGACGTCCCTACCCCTACTTATTTCACCTTTACATATGGTACATATGGCAAGACAGTTGTTGTCCGGATTTGGATAGAAATATTGCCAGACCAAAGAGGTGGAATGTTTGGTCTTCTGCCCAGGCATGACCGTGATGGGCTTTTTCATCCCACGGACAACAACTGTCTCCCCCGGAGCCTGATTTAAACAAACCACATCACCATCAGAATCCTCCTCGCCAACTTCCTCCTCAGCGCCAGCTACACCAGTATCCTCATCCTGTTGTACTTCAACAGTGACATCTTCAATTTGCATATCAGCAAGTGGACTGTGGGTGCTCCTTTCAGCACTTGCAGGGGGCGTGCAAATGGTGGAAAGAGCCACCTCTTCCCGTCCAGTGCTGGGAAGGTCAGGCATCGCAACCACCACCACACTTGGACTCTCCTTGGGGATTTGTGATATCTTCTTAGAAAGCACAGTTCTTCGCTGTGCTTTTGCCAGCTTAACTCTTTTGATTTTTTTAGTGGGAGGAGTGCTTCCATCGTCATGTGAAGCTGAACCACTAGTCATGAACATACTAGGGATCGACCTTAGCCGTTCCTTGCCACTCCGTGTCGTAAATGGCATATTGGCAAGTTTACGTTTCTCTTCAGCTGATTTAAATGTCTTTTTCAAGGTCATTTTCCTGAACTTTGCCATTTGGGATTGTATGTGCCCTCTACTATGACATTGGGCATCGGCCTTGGCAGACGACGTTGATGGCATGTTATCGTCTATGTCATGACTAGTGGCAGCAGCTTCAGCACTAGGAGGAAGTGGTTCTTGATCTTTCTCTATTTTATTTTTATCGGAGAAAGTTTGGTCCTCCATTTATGTTATATCGATTTGATATATACGTGCGGCTAAACACAGAAAATAATTTTTTTTTTGGTTTGGACTGGAGTGTACTTTGTGGGTTACAGCACCCTTTAACGGTCAAGCCAGCCGGCCCTTTACTTATGACACAGGCGCACTCTTGGCACTACTTTGTTGATGCACGTGCGGCTACTGCGTACACAATTCACAAACACAGAAAATAATTTTTTTTTGGTTTGGACTGGAGTGTACTTTCGGGGGTTACAGCACCCTTTAACGGTCAAGCCAGCCGGCCCTTTACTTATGACACAGGCGCACGCTTGGCACTACTTTGTTGATGCACGTGCGGCTACTGCGCACACAATTCACAAACACAGAAAATAATTTTTTTTTGGTTTGGACTGGAGTGTACTTTCGGGGGTTACAGCACCCTTTAACGGTCAAGCCAGCCGGCCCTTTACTTATGACACAGGCGCACGCTTGGCACTACTTTGTTGATGCACGTGCGGCTACTGCGCACACAATTCACAAACACAGAAAATAATTTTTTTTTAGGTTTGGACTGGAGTGTACTTTCGGGGGTTACAGCACCCTTAACGGTCAAGCCAGCCGGCCCTTTACTTATGACACAGGCGCACGCTTGGCACTACTTTGTTGATGCACGTGCGGCTACTGCGCACACAATTCACAAACACAGAAAATAATTTTTTTTTTGGTTTGGACTGGAGTGTACTTTCGGGGGTTAGAGCACCCTTAACGGTCAAGCCAGCCGGCCCTTTACTTATGACACAGGCGCACGCTTGGCACTACTTTGTTGATGCACGTGCGGCTACTGCGCACACAATTCACAAACACAGAAAATAATTTTTTTTTGGTTTGGACTGGAGTGTACTTTCAGGGGTTACAGCACCCTTTAACGGTCAAGCCAGCCGGCCCTTTACTTATGACACAGGCGCACGCTTGGCACTACTTTGTTGATGCACGTGCGGCTACTGCGCACACAATTCACAAACACAGAAAATAATTTTTTTTTGGTTTGGACTGGAGTGTACTTTCGGGGGTTACAGCACCCTTTAACGGTCAAGCCAGCCGGCCCTTTACTTATGACACAGGCGCACTCTTGGCACTACTTTGTTGATGCACGTGCGGCTACTGCGCACACAATTCACAAACACAGAAAATAATTTTTTTTTAGGTTTGGACTGGAGTGTACTTTCGGGGGTTACAGCACCCTTAACGGTCAAGCCAGCCGGCCCTTTACTTATGACACAGGCGCACGCTTGGCACTACTTTGTTGATGCACGTGCGGCTACTGCGCACACAATTCACAAACACAGAAAATAATTTTTTTTTGGTTTGGACTGGAGTGTACTTTCGGAGGTTACAGCACCCTTTAACGGTCAAGCCAGCCGGCCCTTTACTTATGACACAGGCGCACGCTTGGCACTACTTTGTTGATGCACGTGCGGCTTCTGCGCACACAATTCACAAACACAGAAAATAATTTTTTTTTAGGTTTTGACTGGAGTGTACTTTCGGGGGTTACAGCACCCTTAACGGTCAAGCCAGCCGGCCCTTTACTTATGACACAGGCGCACGCTTGGCACTACTTTGTTGATGCACGTGCGGCTACTGCGCACACAATTCACAAACACAGAAAATAATTTTTTTTTTGGTTTGGACTGGAGTGTACTTTCGGGGGTTACAGCACCCTTAACGGTCAAGCCAGCCGGCCCTTTACTTATGACACAGGCGCACGCTTGGCACTACTTTGTTGATGCACGTGCGGCTACTGCGCACACAATTCACAAACACAGAAAATAATTTTTTTTTTGGTTTGGACTGGAGTGTACTTTCGGGGGTTACAGCACCCTTAACGGTCAAGCCAGCCGGCCCTTTACTTATGACACAGGCGCACGTTTGGCACTACTTTGTTGATGCACGTGCGGCTACTGCGCACACAATTCACAAACACAGAAAATATTTTTTTTTTTGGTTTGGACTGGAGTGTACTTTCGGGGGTTACAGCACCCTTAACGGTCAAGCCAGCCGGCCCTTTACTTATGACACAGGCGCACGTTTGGCACTACTTTGTTGATGCACGTGCGGCTACTGCGCACACAATTCACAAACACAGAAAATAATTTTTTTTTTGGTTTGGACTGGAGTGTACTTTCGGGGGTTACAGCACCCTTAACGGTCAAGCCAGCCGGCCCTTTACTTATGACACAGGCGCACGCTTGGCACTACTTTGTTGATGCACGTGCGGCTACTGCGCACACAATTCACAAACACAGAAAATAATTTTTTTTTTGGTTTGGACTGGAGTGTACTTTCGGGGGTTACAGCACCCTTAACGGTCAAGCCAGCCGGCCCTTTACTTATGACACAGGCGCACGCTTGGCACTACTTTGTTGATGCACGTGCGGCTACTGCGCACACAATTCACAAACACAGAAAATAATTTTTTTTTGGTTTGGACTGGAGTGTACTTTCGGGGGTTACAGCACCCTTTAACGGTCAAGCCAGCCGGCCCTTTACTTATGACACAGGCGCACGCTTGGCACTACTTTGTTGATGCACGTGCGGCTACTGCGCACACAATTCACAAACACAGAAAATATATTATTTTTTTAGCACTTGGGGGGAGCACCCCTGATGGACAGAGCACCCCCTGGACAACACTACAGCACCCCTTTAGGACTGGGACACTGCACAGGACTTTGGAGTGGACACAGCCCCTATGGAGAACTGACTGCACAACACAGTCCAGCCAGCCCCTATGGACTTTGAAGTAGTGGACACAGCCCCTATTAACAACAGCAGCACAGCACAACACAGCCAGCCCCTATGGACTTTGAAGTAGTGGACAACAGCAGCACTACACTACACTACACTACACAGCACTAACTCCCACCCTCCCTCTTCACTGTCCACAGCCGAGTGAGAAAATGGCGCCGACGCGGGTACCTTATATAGGATCCAAAACCCGCGAGACTCGGAAGGCGGGATGATGACGTTTTGCCTCGATGTCAGATCCGAGTCAGGCGGGAAAAGTCGAGCCTGACTCGGATCGGACTCGGATCGGGGGGGCTCGGGGGGGTTCGGATTTCAGAAATCCGAACCCGCTCACCCCTAATATGTCATATACCTAAATTATTGCTTTCTGGATATGACGTATGCTGACATGTATATGATGTATGCTGAAATGGATATAACATATACTGAAATGGATATGACGTATGCTGAAATGGATATAACGTATGCTGAAATGGATATAACGTATACTGAAATGGATATAACATATACTGAAATGGATATGACGTATACTGAAATGGATATAACATATACTGAAATGGATATAACATATACTGAAATGGATATAACATATGCTGAAATGGATATAACATATACTGAAATGGATATAACATATACTGAAATGGATATAACATATACTGAAATGGATATAACGTATACTGAAATGGATATAACATATACTGAAATGGATATGACGTATGCTGAAATGGTTATGACATATACTGAAATGGATATAACATATACTGAAATGGATATGACGTATGCTGAAATGGTTATGACATATACTGAAATGGATATAACATATACTGAAATGGATATGACATATACTGAAATGTATATGGCGTATGCTGAAATGGATATGACACATGATGAAATGGATATAACATACACTGAAATGGATATGACATACACTGAAATGAATATAACATACACTGAAAAGCACATGACAGTGCCAGCCAATCACAGCTCTCCTATATAAGCAGGGCTCCTGGAAGGAAGAGCAGGAGAACAGTGTGGCAGAGCTGTAAAGTGGAGGTGAGTGCTAACACTATAGTCAGTGGTGTTATAACTTTTGCTGTGCTGATGATGGTAATGTAACACATAACTACTACTGCATGTACTATTAGTTACAGCTGCAGATAGGAGACTGCCTCTTTTCTGCTCTTTCTCCTGTGAGGATCGTGCTCCTGCTGCAGGCAGGTTATGGATAAATGTTACTTTCACTTTCCTTTCTGTCCTCATTCTCTCTCATCTCAGCTCTTTCTTTACTCTCCTTTCTCTATGTCTGATTTCTTGACAGTGCCCCAGGTCCCTGCTCATGTTAGGGAGTGCCCTGACTCCCAGCAAGATGGCTCCTTCATAATCCTGCAGGTGGGGTAGGATTCCCCTGTTGTCTGGCTGGATGTACTGTTACTGTATGCAGGCTGCTGGGTCAGACAATCGGCAGTAGGCTATGGTTTTCACACCCCACACGTGCCAAGTATTATTATAACCATACCACCCAACTGTCCCACATTCAGTGGGACAGTCCTGTTTTTTTGGGACTGTCCCGCTGTCCCACCCATGGGCTGCAGTGTCCCGCAGTTGGGGGGGAGTTGTGGAAGCATACACTGTTGCTCTGCATAGCAGAGCAGCATGTACGCAGAGCGAGAATAGATGTGCGCATGCGCACAGTATCTTTCTACTTCAGGGTCCATAGGGTATCCACAGGATACCTTGGGGTGTAGGCGGATGATGTCAGACATTGGGCACCACAGAGTTAAAGTTTTCAGCCTCCCAGGATGCACTGGGATCTCCCTCCTATACCCTGCCTCTGAGCCAAGACAAACTAGTTTCGTAGGTGCACAGCTCGGAGTCGGATCACCATATAACAGAGGGGAGCTGTAATGGCCCCTGAAGTTCTTCAAGGCAGCTGTGGCTGCTCAAGATGAGCTGCACAGTACAGTCAGTCAGTACTGACATCTATGCTGTCCCTCCTTCACCCCGCCAGACCAGAATGCCGGTACTGATCCGGGGATGCTGGTGGGTGTCTGGGGTCACAGCTAGCGGTGACCCCGAATTACCCGGACTGTGGCCGGATTCAAGGGGGCAGGTAAGTGGCGGGGTCCCTTGGATGGTACACGCCAGGGTTGCCTACCTTTAATATTCTCTTCCCAGGAGAAGCCCGGGTAAGAGAAGCAGCAGGGGGCCGACGGGGGCGGGGCTTGACGATTCGCGTCATTAAGCCCCGCCCCCTCGCTGTAAAATTGCCGCGATTGGGCACAATTTACATAGGGGGCAGGGCCAAATGCTGTGATTCATGCAGAATCACAGCTTAAGCCCCGCCCCCTTCACGGAGACCCGCGATTGCCGCGGGTATTCTCCTAATTCTGCCCACTTCACTAGGAAGTGGGCAGAATGCTGGAGAAATGCCTACCCTTCCGGGGGTGCGGGGGGTTACCCGAAAAATCGGGAGCCTCCCGCGAAAACCGGGAGGGTAGGCATGTATTGTACACGCTGAAACACAGTCCAAAGTCCCCAGACAGGGGGCTCCCTGGGGACTGTTTGCACGTGGAGCAAGGTATTAACTTGCGCTTCCACTAGACCACCAGGGACAGCGGGCCATGGCTGAGCGGCAAAGGTCTGGCATCCCAGGGGTTAATTGCATGTCAGGGGAGCGGCCTTCCCTGTCTCACAGCTGGCGCCTCCCCTGCTGCACAGTGGCTCCCCATAGCGGTCTGGCGGGCTATGTCAGCACTCCTCCCCCTGGCCCACCTCCTCTCTGCTCCTCGGCGGCCATTTTCTAAGAGTGTGCAAACGCTGCTGGACGCTGAATTCAAGGTGGCATCGCGGTCCGGGTCCCCCCGCTTACCTCTCCTGCGATTAAGGTCAGAGTATGCAGCACTGTTTCCTACCAGGCTCTGTGTCTGTGTAGTTGATCTCCGTGCTGGTACTGCAGGTGATTTATTTCTGCATTGTATGTGACTAACTGCTAACGCTGCTGCCTGTACTTTCACTTCTGACTTTCAGACATTTTACTATCCCTGTTCTTCCTCTGCTAAAGCCCTTGCGGTGAGGTGTTGCAGGGTGTTCATTGCCTCACTGTAAAAGCATTTATCTGTGAGGGGAGTCACATACACTGCGGGTATACAATCGGGAAGCCGGCTGCCGAAATCCTGACAGCTGGCTTCCTGACTGCTTTATCACGGCATGGGAGAAATGACCGGCATCTATATCTAGACGCCTGTCATTTTCCCGATGCCGGCAGACTGGCGCCCGGCATCCCAATCGAAGGGATGCCAGGAGCGCCATGAGCAGACAGCCGCGGGAGGGGAGGGTTAGGTTTAGGGTACCCGGGGGGGACTTAGGGTTAGGCACCCCCCTGGGAGGTTTAAGGTTAGGCTACAGGGAGGGAGGGTTAGGGTTAGGCACCCCCGGGGGGGACTTAGGGTTAGGCACCCCCCGGGGGACTTAGGTTCAGGCAGCGGGGAAGGGGAGGTTAGGGTTAGGCACTTAGAGGGGGGATTAGGGTTAGGAACTTGGGGGGGAGGCTAGGGTTAGGCACCCTAAAGGAGGGATAGGGTTAGGGGATTAGGTTAGTATAGAATATTCTTACCTTTAGGACGATCGGGATTTCCAGCGCTGTCGGGCTTCCTCTGCCGGGCTCTGCTAATCTGTCGGCCTGCCGATGCCGGGAATCGAACTGCCAGCCATGCGGCCGGCGGTATTTCATACCGATTCCACACTACATTACACTCATCATGTCTGAGAGTAAACGTGATTTTCCTCTTCAGCTAATATGTACCACATGTAATGTACCATTAGCGGAGAATGATGGAATCACTGAGGGGTTATGTAGGGCGTGTTATCTTATATCACACCCGATTTCTGTCACTGCACCTGTTCAGGAACCGCCCTAGGCTTGTTTTGCTAAGGCACTTACAACCCTTGTGGGCCAGCTAGCGACTCCCCCTACGTTCCTCCAGATGGGGTTATCACAGCAGTCGGTTGTGTCGTCACCCATGCAGGGCTTCCCCAGGCAGTTGCTGGTACCCCAGTGTCTCCCGCTTTCGCCCCCCCAGGTCTCGCAGGAGCCTGCATGGGTGAATTCATTGTCCAATACGGTGCAACACCTGTCGGATGTTTTACAGGGGTAGTCATCATTGCAGCCTCCTAAGCGGCCTTTAGTGTCTCAGATGGCTCAGTATGATGTTGTCTGATGACAATGAGATGTCTGACTTTTCAGACCCGGATCCCCTCCATACTAATAAGGCGGAGTCTAAGTCTAAAGTGTATATACCTGGCCTTATATGGGCAGTCCGTGCGGCCTTGGTCATTGAGGATGATAATTCCCCCGTGGCTAAATCTAAATACACCTTCTTTAAGGATGTTAAGGGAGATGCCACTGTATTTCTTCTATCTGGTCAGTTAGTGGATCATTTAGAGGAGGCGTGGAAAAATCCGGGTAAGCGGTACCAGCCTTAAAAACATTTGGCCTTTGCATACCCCTTTGCGGATAATTATTTTTTCAAGTGGGAAACTCCTCTGCAAGTGGACTCTCATGTCACATGCCTTGTGAAGAGTGATACATTGCCCATGCCCTCCATGTCCTCCTTAAAGGATTCTACAGATCGCAAGGTGAAAATATGCCTGAAATCCATTTATTCCCTTGCTGGGGGGCGTCCAGACTGGCTATGGCTGTGTGCTGGGTGGCCAGAGCCATGGAGTGTTGGGCTGATAGCTTGGAGGCATCTCTGGACACTGACTCTTCACCTGAGCAGGTGGAGTTAGTGGGTAATCTCAGAAACTCAGCCACGTACATTAATGAGGCAGCCTCAGATATAGGTCTCCTCACTTCCAGAATCTCCTCGGTAGCGGTGGCGGCTCGCCGCACCCTATGGTTGTGCTCTTGGAAAGCCGACACAAATTCCAAAAAGGTTTGGAATGCTTGCCTTTTAATGGACAGGTCCTGTTTGGCCCTGATCTGGACAAAATTGTGGCCACTATGGCAGCAGCTAAGTTTGCGTGTCTGCCATCGGCTACAGTCCCATCAGGGTCGGGTTCTTTGTCCTTTTGGCCCTATAGGGCCCTGGGTAAGTCCAATGTACAGTTCTTTCCGAGACAGTCAGGGGCCAAGAAATCTGCTAAGCCTAAGAAGCAGGCTTGGAGTACAAGATATCCTGCTTCCAAGTCAGATGATAAGCCTTCCGCCTGACAGGATGGGCCTCTCCTTGGGCGACCCCAAAGTGGGAGGACAGCTTCTTCAGTTTGCACAGTGCTGGTGTCTCACCACCATGTACACTTGGGTAAAAGAAGTGGTCTCTCGGGCATACGCCCTCTCCTTCCGGCGGAGGCCTCCCAGCCGATTTTTCACCACGGGCTGTCAGTCAGATCAAGACAAGGCCCTGGTATTCCGGAAGGTGTTACACTCTATGCTCCAGGCTGGAGTTATAGTGGCGGTTCCATTGTCCCAGAGGGGATCGGGGTATTACTCCAATCTTTTTCTGGTACAGAAACCCAATGGTCTTACCGGCCCATCCTCAACCTCAAATCCCTCAACAATTCTTGAGGGTTCCTCTGTTCTGGATGGAGACCCTGCATTCCATCATTTTAGCGATGGAGCCTGGGGATTTTATGGTGTCGCTAGATATTCAGGACGCTTACCTGCATATCCCCATTGTTTCAGCACACCAATGATTCCTCAGGTTTGCAGTGGCCGACCAACACTTCCAGTTTCAGGCACTGCCCTTTGGTCTGGCCACGGCACCTCGAGTGTTTACCAAAGTCATGGCAGTTATGGCAGCCAACTTGCAGATGCAGGGGATCCGCTTGTTGCCCTATCTGGATGACCTGTTGTTGGCAGGGTCTCCAGAGATACTTCAGTGCTATCTGCAACTGACAGTCTCTGTGTTGCAGACTCATAGCTGGCTGGTAAACTGGAAGAAGTCCTCCCTGGTTCCCTCACAGAGGATGCTCCATCTCGGAGCCCTGTTGGGCTCCCAACAGAGGATCTTTGTGACAGAGGAAAAGATCTCTGCATTACAGGCAAAAGTACGCAGTTGCCTGCAGAGTTGCTGAGTGTCTAATCATTCGGCGATGAGGTTACTGGGATCCATGGTGTCGATGTTCGACATGGTGGAGTATGCCCAGTTTCACTCCAGACTTCTGCAGAAGTTGATCCTCTCCAGATGGAATGGGTTTCCCCATTGGATAAAGACACAGACAATGGTGCTTTCTCCGGAGGTACGTCTGTCTCTGGCCTGGTGGCTGCACACTGCTCACCTGAACAAGGGGCACCCCTTTTGGATTGCGGACTGGGCCCTTCTGACAATGAACGCCAGTCTCCGAGGCTGGGGAGCGGTGATGGGTCCGCACTTCTTCCAGGGAAGGTGGATGCCAGCAGAATCTGTGCTTCTGATAAACATCTTGGAACTTCAGGCAGTATTCAAAGCTCTCCAGCAACCAAGACATGTCCTGCACGGAAAACCCATGCAGGGGTAGTCAGACAATGCCAGCACAGTGGCTTGCATAAACCGCAAAGGAGGGACCCGCAGTCAGACAGCCCTGACGGAGGTGTCCCGCATTCTAGCTTGGGCAGAAGGCAATCTCCCTGCCATTTCGGCAGTGTTCATACCAGGAGTCCTCAACTGGGAGACAGACTATTTCAGCCATCAAGACGTGCATCCAGGAGAATGGTCTCTTCACCAGGAGGTGTTTCAACTCCTGGTGAACAAGTGGGGCCTTCCAGAGATAGACCTCATGGCCTCCCGACACAACAACAAGCTACCTGTGTATGGGTCAAGAACAAGAGATGCAGAGGCACTTATGGTAGAAGCTCTGTTGGTCCGGTGGACCTTCCAGTTTGCGTACCACTTCCCTCTGTTCTCCCTTCTTCCTCAAGTGATTCGCAAATTCAAGCAAGAAGGTGGCATGCTGCTGCTGATAGCTCCAGCTTGGCCCAGATGGCACTGGTACTCAGATCTTCAGAGTCTCTCCTTAGACACTCCAATGCTGTTGCCTCTATGTCCGGACCTGTTGTCTCAAGGTCCTTGCCATTACCCGGACCTGGGTCATTTGTCTTTGACGGCATGGCTGTTGAGACTTAAGGTCCAGGGGTTTTTCCAGGTCTGTAGTTAACACCATGCTCAGAGCTCGGAAGCCTGCATCTGCAAGAATTTACCATCAAGTATGGCATACTTTCTTTGAATGGTGTCACCCTAGAGCCTTTGATCCTCAGGTGTTCCGGATATCCAGGGTGTTGGCTTTCCTGCAGGTGGGCTTAGATCACGGTCTTCGCCTTGCTTCTCTGAAGCTGCAGGTTTCTGCCCTGTCAGTGTGGTTTCAGCGTAGGATTGCTACTTTTCCTGATGTCCGCACCTTTCTGCAAGGTGTACTTCGTGTTCAGCCTCCCTTTGTTCCTCCAGTGGCTCCTTGGGATCTTGCTGTGGTCCTGAGGGCTCTCCAAGGACTGCAATTTGAAACACTTGGCTCAGTGGATTTGAAATGGCTTACAGCTAAGACTGTATTTCTTCTGGCCATTGCTTCAGCCAGAAGGGTTTCAGAATTGGGGGCTCTCTCATGTCGGCCTCCCTTTTTCATTTTTCATAGGGACACTCACCCTGGTTTTCTCCCAAAGGTGGTATCTAGTTTCCACATTAACGAGGAAATCATAGTGCCGGCCTTTAAACCTCTCGGTTGGTGAGGCCACCTTAGATGTGGTACTGGCTCTAAGGATTTATGTTGACCGTACCAATTCTTTTAGGAAGTCGGACTCCTTGTTTGTCCTCTATAGCTTCCGTAAGAAGGGAGGGCCTGCCACTAAGCAAACTTTGGCAGGATGGATTTGCATGGCTATTTCTAAGTCTTATATTCATGAAGGCCTTCCTGTTCCATCCTCTGTTAGGGCTCATTCCACTAGGTCTGTGGGTCCTTCATGGGCAGCTCTATGTGGTGCCTCTGCTGTTCAGCTTTGCAAGGCAGCCACGTGGTCTTCTGTCCATACCTTTTAAGGTATTATGCATTCGATACCTTCGCCTCTCAGGATGCTTCCTTTGGGTGGTGGATTCCCCTTTCAGCACAGGAGCATCCCCACCCTTAAAGGATACTGCTTTGGGACATCCCCAAGGTATCCTATGGATACCCTATGGACCCTGAAGTAGAAAATATGAGATATGGTAAGAACTTACCCTTGTTAGCTCTATTTCTATGAAGTCCATAGGGTTCCACAGGACTCCCGCCCTGTCTCACCTGTACTGCAGATGGGCTTTGTTCTGGTCACCGGTTTTTCCATCTCCTTCTGGTGAGAATGTGATTCCTGTGTGTTCCAGACTTTTTCTCCTCCTCCGGCCTATGGCTTGTTACATAACTGGTTTGCCTTGGCTTGGAGGCGGGGTATAGAAGGGGGATCCCAGTGCATCCTGGGAGGCTGAAAACTTGAACTCTGTGGTGTCCTATGTCTGACATCATCCGCCTATACCCCAAGATATCCTGTGGAACCCTATGGACTGGGGTCCCCCTTCTATAACCCGCCGAAGAGCCAAGGCAAACCAGTTATATAACAAGCCATAGGCTGGAGGAGGAGAAGAAAGAGAGAGAAGAAAGTCTGGAACACACAAGAATCACATTCTCACCAGAAGGAGACAGAAAAACGGTGACCAGATCAAAGCCCATCTGGAGTACAGGTTCGACAGGGCGGGAGTCCTGTGGAACCCTATGGACTTCGTAGAAATAGAGATAACAATGGTAAGTTCTTGCCATATCTCATATTATTCACAGTATGGGGGGAAGTCCGGGGGCAGCCCAGCATCTCGGAGATGCTGGGCACGCCCCTTTTTTCACATAGGTCACACCCCTTTTCAGGAAAGCTTCGCCTCGTAGATGTCCCGAGTGGAACTCTGCAAAAGTTGGGAGGTATGTTATAACACTTACATGGCTTTGTGTGTTTATTTAGTGCATATACTGTATAGGTACTATATGTGCATGTCTATATGCAATTCTATGTCTAGGACTTTATATTGTGTATGTATGTATGTATTTATTCTTCCGCTACTTGTGAGTGGCAGAATAAATACATACATACAGGGCCGTAGAGAGCCTGGCCAGTCCCGGGTAAAGGAGGGGGCATGGCCTAATCACTGGACGTGTGGCCACACCCCCTTGGAAAAACACAAAAATATATCAGCCCAGCGCTAAGCAGGGGGGGCGCGATCAGTGTGATCGCTCCCCCCCACAGCCATAGGAGACTGCTCCGGCTGCTGCAGCCCAGCACAAACTGTGTGCTGAGCTGCTGTGAGGGAGGGGGGGGGGCCACGCTGGGCTCCTCTAGCAAGCTCAGGCCTGGGTAAACAGTACCCACTCCCCCCCTCTCGTTGCCCATGTATACATACATACATACACAATATAAAGCCCTAGACATAGAATTGTATGTAGACATGCACATACAGTACCTATACAGTATATGCACTAAATAAACACACAAAGCCATGTAAGTGTTATAATAATGCTGTGCATGTATGGGGTGTGACAACCACAGCCTACTGCCGACTGTGACAGACTATAAATCTCTGACCCAGCAGCCTGCATACAGTAACAGTACATTAGCCAGACAATAGAGGAATCCTACCCCACCTGCTGGATTATGAAGGAGCCATCTTGCTGGGAGTCAGGGCACTCCCTAACATGAGCAGGGACCTGGGGTACTGGCAAGAAATCAGACATAGAGAAGAAGAGAAAGGAGAGTAAAGAAAGAGCTGAGATGAGAGAGAATGAGGACAGAAAGGAAGTGAAAGTAACATTAATACATAACCTGCCTGCAGCAGGAGCACGATCCTCACAGGAGAAAAAAGCTGAAAAGAGGCAGTCTCCTATCTGCAGCTGTAACTAATAGTACATGCAGTAGTAGTTATGTGTTACATTACCATCATCAGCACAGCAAAAGTTATTACACCACTGACTATAGTGTTAGCACTCACCTCCACTTTCCAGCTCTGCCACACTGTACAAGTAAGAGGGGTGGGCCGCGCTTATTTATATGGTGCCACAAGTGTTCCGCAGCGCCTTACACAGTACATAGACAAATAAGTAACCATTGACTTACAATACAATACAATACAATACAGGACATGGATAAACATTGCTATATTAGCAACCTTTATGCCCGCATAAGCAGCCAAGTGTTAGTTACCCTAGTGGGGAGTAAGAGATAAATTAAATTACAGTAGGGAGAAGCACATGAAGGTAGAGGGCCTTGCTCGAAAGAGCTAACATTATTTAAGGGAGGGGATGACAAACAGGAGTGACACAGATGGGGTAGGCGGGGAGGAAGGAAGATGTAGCAGCAAGTTAGGATGAGAGCAGGAAGGCTTTAATGAAGTAGTGGGTCTTAAGATCTCATTTGAAAGATTGTAGAGAGGTTCAGAGTCTGATGGGGAGAGGGAGGGAGTTCCAAAGGTGAGGAGCAGCTTGGGCAAAATCTTGGAGGCGGGAGTGGGAGGAAGTAATCAATTGGCATGAAAAGTGGCGTGTACTAAGTGAACAAAGAGGACAGACAGAAGAGTGAAGGGAGATGAGATCAGAGATGTAAATGGGAGAAGATAGGGCGAGGGCTTTGTAAGTGAGTGTGAGAGCCTTGAATTGGGTTCTGAAAGGGAAGGGGAGCCAGTGGAGGGCTTGTAGGAGAGGGGAGGCAGATGTAGAGCGTTTGGAGAGGAAGATGAGCCGAGCCACAGCATTTACCACAGACTGGAGAGGAGAGAGATGGGATTTGGGGAGGCCAGCTAGGAGAAGGTTACAGTAGTCCAATCTGGACATGACCAGTGAATGTACAAGGGTTTTGGTAGCATCCTGGGTGAGAAAGGGTCTGATCTAGGAAATATTCTTGAGATGGAAATGACAGGACTGCGAGAGGTTCTGAATGTGTGGCTTGATGGAGAGGGAAGAGTCCAGGATGACTCCAAGACAACACACTTTGGGACTAGATGAGATAGTAATGCAATCTATTAATAAAGAAGTAGTGGGACATGATGTTATGTGGGAGGGTGGGAAGACTATCAGCTCAGTCTTAGACATATTAAGTTTGAGAAATCGCTGGGACATCCAGGAAGAGATAGCAGAGAGACAGTTAGAGATACGAGTCAGTAGAGAGGGGGACAGATCAGGTGAGGAAAGGTAGATCTGAGTATCATCAGCATAGAGATGATAATGGAGGTCAAAAGAGCTGATGAGTTTACCTAGAGAATACGTATAGAGAGAGAATAGGAGAGGTCCAAGAACAGAACCTTGGGGAACACCTACTGTAAGAGGCTGTGGGGGGGAGGAATCGTCATGAGAGGAAACAGAAAAGGAACGTTCAGAGAGGTAGGAGGACAGCCAGGAGAGAGCAGTGTCACGTAGACCAAGGGAGTGAAGAATATGCAGCAGTAGAGGGTGGTCCACAGTGTCAAAAGCAGCAGATAGGTCAAGGAGAATGAGCAGGGAGTAGTGGCTCTTGGATTTTCCAGCAAGGAGGTCGTTGCAGACTTTTCTGAGGACAGTTTCAGTGGAGTGTAGAGAATGGAAGCCAGACTGAAAAGGGTCAAGGAGGGAGTGGGAGGAAAGAAATGTGGTGAGGCGGTTATAAACAATACGCTCAAGGAGTTTGGAGGCAAAAGGGAGGAGAGAGATTGGTCAGTAGTTAGAGAGAATGTTAGGATCAAGGTTAGGTTTTTTAAGAATGGTGGAGACAAGGGCATGCTTGAATGCAGAAGGAACAGTGCAAGAAGAGAGGGAGAGATTAAGGAGGTGGGAAAGATGGGAGCAGGCAGAAGGAGAGAGGTAGCGGAGGAGGTGGGAGGGGATAGGGTGAAGGGGAAAGGTGGAAGGGGGGTAGGACTGGATAAGGGCCTTAACTTCCTCTCCAGTCACAGGGGAGAAGGATGTCAGAGTCGGTAAAATGGATGGGGAGGGGTGATCTAGGAAAGGAGGAGGTGGAGAGCTGGGGGACTGGTTGGATATGATGTCCTGATGTACAGAATCAATTTTAGATGTGAAATATGTAGCAAACTCAGTGGCAGAGAGCAAGGAGGGGAGGGGAGGAGGGGGTGGGCAGAGGACGGAGTTGTAGGTGGAAAAGAGATGCAGGGGATATGAGGACTGGGAGGAGATGAGATTCTTGAAATATGACTGTTTAGAGAGGGAAAGGGCAGCACTGTAGGATGACAGCATGAATTTGAAATTGAGAAAATCTGCCTGAGAGCGTGATCTTCTCCACTGTCACT
This sequence comes from Taudactylus pleione, assembly GCA_031769625.1. Classification (NCBI taxonomy): domain Eukaryota; kingdom Metazoa; phylum Chordata; class Amphibia; order Anura; family Myobatrachidae; genus Taudactylus; species Taudactylus pleione. Next base: position 16,247,463 of record JAUIMM010000188.1, read on the forward strand.
TGGCGGTTCGTGAATATTTTTGCAGGTATTTGGTGCATTTGGAATGCCAGGGTTGAGGTGTGGATTTGCGAGGGTGAGTAGTGATCGCCAGAGCAACAGAGTCAAGAGCAGAAGTAAGGGAGGCATTGTATAGGGAAGCAGCTTGTTCAGTGCAGGAGAAAGAGAGGATAGGGGAGAGAAGTGAGTCAAGTAGGGAAGAAAAGAAAGCAGTGTCAATAGCTTCAATGTTACGCTTAGTAATGGTGGCTCTGGGAGGTAGAGGAGGGGAGGGAGAGAGGGATAGGTTAATTGAGAGGAGGTGATGGTCAGAGAGGCGGAATGGGGAATTGGAGTAGGCAGAAATATCACAACAGTGAGTGAATACTAGATCAAGCAAATGCTCACTCGCATGGGAGGGTGAGGAGGTCCATTGGGAGAGTCCAAATGAGGAAGTGAGGGTGAGTAGTTTGGAGGCGGTAGATTCTGTGGGGATATCAATAGGAATATTGAAGTCACCGAGGATAATAGAGGGAAGGTCTGAGGAGAGAAAGTAGAGGAGTGATGGGGTGAGGATAGGGGACTGACGGGAAGTGGGCAGGTTCAGCAACATGATATTAACAGGAGTACCAATGCCTGCAGGTAGAATATGAGGAAAAAGGGGTACACGTGCGCTCCTGTTGGGTGTGTGTGATACGATGGTATGGGAGAATTGGCTGGGGAGGGGGGGGGCAAGGGGAATGTGGGGAGGGGAGATGGAGAGGAGAGGGGTTTGTGTATTGGGGCTAAATGGAGGCTATGTTAGTGGGTGTGTGGGTGAGAAAAAATGAGGCAGACAGTAAGTGTGGAATCTAACCTGTTTTATTCGGTAAGACACAGTGCTTCCCTATGTGGTTCCATTATGGGGTGTGGGGATGAGCAGATGGCTCTGTGCGATCCTCGGTTGGGGAGTGGGTAGACCATTTGAGGGGGCTGCTATCCAAGCGGTCCTTACTCCTGCACATTCCCCTGCTGGACCTATGGTCTCAGTCTTCCAGAACCGGGAAGCATGGGGTGTTGTTCAAGTCCTGTAGCTTGTGCAGTTGGCGGCATCCCGCACTGTCTCTGGGACCTGTTTGACCTACCGATAGGTGGAGTGATGTCTGTGGTGCTGTGCAGCACAAGCTGTGGTCCCAGATGCTGGCCAGGTGTTGCGTTGCACCTCTGTGAGCCCCCGGGGTGCCTGGCAGATGGGCGCCCGTCGATGTCCTGCTGTGGGCTGTAGAGTGATGCAGAGAGCTGCGGTGTGGTGCTGCCCCATGGTCCCGTGGAGTCAGTCTACTGTGCTGTATGCACTGCCAGAGCGGGCAAGGGGGACCCAAGGTTTGCCGGGTTGTACAGTGCTGGATCCTCTGTGGCCTGGATTCGGTGTAGCAATAAATGGTTGATTAAAGTTCTTGTAGTGGTGGTGAGTGTGGGTGGCTTGATCTTCAACGCATTTCGGCCTCAGGGCCCTTTTCAAGGAGTCATTGAAAAAGGCCCCGAGGCCACCCTGGCAGTGCATACAGCACAGTAGACTGACCCGACGGGACTGTGGTACAGCACCACACTGCAGCTCTCCACATCACTCCACAGCCCACAGCAGGACATCAACGGGTGCCCGTCTGCCAGGCACCCCGCGGGCTTGTGGAGATGCAACACAACACCTGGCCAGCATCTGAGACCACAGCTTACGCTGCATAGCACCACGGACATCTCTCCACCTACCGGTAGGTCAAATAAGTCCTAGAGACAGTGCGGGATGCCACACTGTACTCCTGCTTTTCCTTCTCAGCAGCCCTGCTTATATAAGAGAGCCGTGATTGGCTGGCACTGTCATGTGCTTTTCAGTATATGTTATATCCATTTCAGCATATGTCATATCCATTTCAGCATACGTCATATCCATTTCACTATATGTCATATCCATTTCACTATATGTCATATCCATTTCACTATATGTTATATCCATTTCACTATATGTTATATCCATTTCACTATATGTCATATCCATTTCACTATATGTCATATTCATTTCACTATATGTCATATCCATTTTAGCATATGTCATATCCATTTCAGCATACGTCATATCCATTTCACTATATGTCATATCCATTTCACTATATGTCATATTCATTTCACTATATGTCATATCCATTTTAGCATATGTCATATTCATTTTAGCATATGTCATATCCATTTTAGCATATGTCATATCCATTTCAGCATATGTCATATCCATTTCAGCATACGTCATATCCATTTCACTATATGTCATATCCATTTCACTATATGTCATATCCATTTCACTATATGTTATATCCATTTCACTATATGTCATATCCATTTCACTATATGTCATATTCATTTCACTATATGTCATATCCATTTTAGCATATGTCATATCCATTTCAGCATACGTCATATCCATTTCACTATATGTCATATCCATTTCACTATATGTCATATTCATTTCACTATATGTCATATCCATTTTAGCATATGTCATATTCATTTTAGCATATGTCATATCCATTTCAGCATAGGTCATATCCATTTCAGCATAGGTCATATCCATTTCAGCATAGGTCATATCCATTTCAGCATAAGTCAAATCCATTTCAGTATAGGTCATATCCATTTCAGCATAAGTCATATCCATTTCAGCATACGTCATATCCATTTCGGCATACGTCATATCCATTTCGGCATACGTCATATGTCATATCCATTTCAGCATACGTCATATCCATTTCAGCATACGTTATATCCATTTCAGCATACGTCATATCCATTTCAGCATAAGTTATATCCATTTCAGCATAAGTCATATCCATTTCAGCATAAGTCATATCCATTTCAGTATACATCATATCCATTTCAGCATAAGTCATATCCATTTCAGTATACATCATATCCATTTTAGCATAAGTCATATCCAGAAAGCAATAATTTAGGTATATGACATATCCAGAAAGCTGTAATTTTGACTTGAACGGCCCCTCATACCTATTACAGTATTAAGTATCTACTCTGGAATTAGCAAAGCGACTGACACTGTCTAACTTTTATTATCGAGAATGCTAGTTTTATCCTCATGTCTCTAGGGATCCATTAGATGCTTAGCCCCACCTCCTGTCAACTCTGGTCCCAGCCTTGCTGCATCGCTCCTAACTTATATCCCCCTGGCGAGGGCAGGCTCTAGGGGTGTTCGACCTGTGCGGTTGAAACGGGCGCAACCCATAGAGGGCGCAGCCCTCCCCACAATACTGTTCCATTGTTCCACCTGTGGACTGAAGTGTCCCACGGGTGGTCAAATCAGGTGGTTGGGGATCCCCACTGCTGCAGCTGTGCGGCGGTGCCGGACCCCGGAGTCTGAATGCGTGTGGCATCCATTCAGTGCCGGGAGGATAGTGTCTTACTCCCCTTCATGGAGATGACCCTGATGCCATCAGCCAGTGTCCAGCGTCATTCCCTACCATCCAAGTGGGCATAGAGGGGGAATATAACCATGTAGAAAAGGGAGGGGGGTTTAACCCCCTATTGTTCCTCAGCACACTGAATTATACTTGCAACAATATATGAAGACTATATGGTAATAGAACTTCAGAGATATTGGTTGCATGCATTTGCAAATACATGGGAAGCTGCTAGGCCACATCACAGCTTCTCTGTCACTAGCAGTCCTTAACACTAAGGGGTTCAAGTTCATGTTTGTTTTTAATTCATGTAATTTTTTCACATATATTTTAACCTCTTTTTCAACACTTATTAACTACTTAGACACATCTATACTTTACACTGCGCTGTCACTCTTTCCATTTTCGTGTGATGCCCTGGGGGGGTCCTGGGCTGGATGTTTGTTGGGGTGCTCTGCACCCCAGACATTAACCCCTTAGTGTTAGGGACTGCTAGTGACAGAGAAGCCATGATGTGGCCTAGCAGTTTCGGGAGCCTCCCGCAAAATCGGGAGGGTAGGCATGTATGCCCCAGTTCCGTCCACATGCCCTCAATGAACTTAGGCCCTGATTCAGAGCCGGACGCTCTGACCAGAGCGCTCGCTCTGAATCAGGGCCCACCTCCATTAAAATGGAGCGTCCTCCTGGACGCTCGTATAGCTGTGGGTCACCACCCACAGCATATACGAGTGTCCAACAAGATGGTCGCGATGGTCTTGACCATCGCGACCATTGGACTTGAGAGTGAAACCCTGTGGTCGGGTTTCTCAACCGCAAGGCCAGGAGTGATTTTGGCTCTATCAGATATCACTGAATTGCTTTTGACTAGTACTTGCATATGCATCGCCCGGAGCTGGCACAGAGCGAAACACGCAAGATCCTGTACGCTCTGCAAAGAAACTTGCTCTGCCTCAGACCCTCTGCATGTTTGTTTCTTTTTATAAAATAAACTCCAATAAAAAAAATTAAAAACTTTGGAAAGGGAAAAATAATACTTATAGTGGAGCCTTTAAAGTTCATGAAATAAATCCAGTAATGATATACAAACATTTGCTGCTAATAGATAAAATACATTTAATACAACAACTTCAGTCTCTGGGATTGTTATTTCAGATTTGTTTCTGCTTTGCATTATCATAAGCTTTTTATATCTTCTCATTTAAACCCATGGTAATTGATCACACACACAACTACCTCGCAAGGTGCTTAAACCGCGGGAGACTGAGATAAATCCAGCATGTTGTCTCAGGGCAGGTTTAAGACATCTATTGACAATCCTGACATTTATTGCCCTCTATTTTTTTGGCTCTCATTATGGAATGTTTCCAACTGGTCGAATTAAGCAAAGTCTCTTTAATTTTGTCTGTGCCGCAGATTGCACGGAGCAACGTTTGAAATCCATAAATTATTTCTCTGCCATCAGCTTTCATACGCAGGTTAAATTATACACTTACATTGTTTTATTGGAGGTATCAGATTATCTGCTGACATTTATTGGCAGACAGAAACACTTCTCCCCGTTGGGATAAAAGATTACTTTTTTCTTAAAAAAAAAAAAAGAAGGTAAAGAGCAATTGCTACCTGTGCTCGGGTTTTTAATTCTGAGGTCTGTAAAGGATGATGGTTTAATAATGTGCGCTGACATATTCTTTTATATGTTGATCCATTGAAGTTATAAACTTGCACGGTTCTCTCCATCGGTTGGGAAGACTCTGGCTGCAGTTAAGTACAGTTGACATAAATGGTCACTTGGAAGATGTTTCCATTTTTAGTGTTTCAATACATTTTCACGTGCAAAATCTACCCTTGTAGTGAAGGGACAACACCCCTGTCTGGCAAAAATAAAGGTCACAGCTTTTATATAACAAATTAAAATATTTTTGAGAGGTAGCATCAGAAGAGAAGTGCAAGACACCAGGGGCCTAATACAGAGCAGCATGCAAACCCAACGGTGTACGTACATCTCTGATGTTTGTTGAACCGAAGTCATTATACTATTTAAATCACCAAAAGAAAAGAGGAGAGCATCACAGCTCAAAAAAGGCTATGGATATAGCTGAAACGCGTTGCTGCCGCTCTCATTCGCTAGGACACTGGGGGCAGGGGAGTAGCGAGGGTGGTTCCGGTGGAGCCAAAATGGACAGAGGGCACCATCCAGGCTTCTGGAATTTATGGGCGCTACTTAGTATGACGGACGCCTGTTAGTTTTATCTCGGTTTGTTTGCTGTATATCCTAAATAAGTTATGGATCTGAAATCCATTTCTACATTTCAAGCTCCCTTATGATGCCCAGATTGCCTACTATCTGGCCTTCCCTCCTCTGTGATCATCTTCTGTCACCTCCTCTTTCCTGCCAGATTGATTACATCCACTTCTCACCTCTTTAATTCCCTCCCCTCTCTACCCTTTGTTTGTCTCTTTGCCCCTGTCCACTCCTTTTCTTATTGGCTTCTGTCACCTCCACTCTCTGATTGGCACTTTCCTCTCCCCTCTCCTCTTTGATTCCCTCTCTCCTTCTCTCCTCATTCATTCATTATGCTTCAATGGACTTAAAAGTGACACATCTGATGTAAAGTCCTAAACTTCAATTATAAGGTATTAGATTAAACAAAATCACTGCTTTGTTGTTTAAAGTAATGAGGTGTTCCCAGGCATGACCACAAAGTGTTATTTGAAAGGTCTTTTAAGCTGTAAAATTGATAAATTAATTAAAAAACAATTCATTGGTGCAGCCCTGGGCTGAATAATTAATAATAAAAAGAAATTCATTGGTGCAGCCCCTGGCTGTAAAATTGATAATAAATTAATTAAAAAACAATTTATTGGTGCAGCCCCGGGCTGAATCATTAATAATAATTTAATTAAAAAAGTAAAAAACAAGTCATTGGGTGCAGCCCCTGGCTGATTACTTAATAAAAAATAAATTAATTGGTGCATCCCCTGGCTGTAAAATTGATAATAAATTAATTTAAAAACAAATAATTGGTTCCTAAACCAACCATAACATTAATTTAAAATGTCAGGCAGCAATGCTCCAACCAGCACATAAAGGAAAGGAAAAAGGTGTAAGATGAAATAGTCCTTGGGCTCTTCCAGCCAACCTCATGTTGTATACGAAATAGGACATTCACAGTTTAACAAACCAATCATTTAAGTGACAAGGACTGCCAATTGTGGCTGAAATTACTTGTTTGTTTGGACCCCCATAAAACAAGCTGCCAATGTGCACTGGACATGGAAATGAAAATGATCCCATACCCAAACTGACTTTACATTACAAGTTATCATCATCCTCATCCTTGTCATCCCCATTAGTGTGTGCATCCTCTTCTTCACACAATATTAATACGTCCCTGCTGGAATCCACCATAGGCGCCTCTGTAATTTTTTTATGTAATTGTAGGTAGAGGTCTTCCTCATGGATTTTGTAATTCATTTTAATGAACATCATTTTTTCCACATTTTGAGGAAGTAACCTCCTATGTCAATCACTGACAAGGTTGCCAGCTGCACTGAAAACTCTTTGAGTATACACTGGAGGGTGGGTAACTTAAGTAATGCAAAGCCAGTTTGTGTATGGGACTCCAAATTGCCTTTTTCCTGCCAGTACTGAAAGGGACTGTCTGACATGCCTATTAGGATGTTATCTCTGAAATAGTCCTCCACCATTCTGTGAATGGAGACCATATCACACATTGTCACGGTAGACATGTCACTAGTAGGTAGTTTTCTCAGGCCCGAACAGATGTCATTTTTTGGTGAACGATCTGCATGACCAGCAGGCATTCTGTCAAGAAACTTGATTTTTTTCTTGGCAGCTGTAGATACTGAAGGAGGAGATGATGGCATTTCACGTGCGGCTGCAGCTGACAATTTTTTTTACCAACAGCTCTTAGCTTTAGATTTTGGTCTGTTGGAAAAAAACTCACAAGGTAGAAATTAAACTTAGGATCCAGAATGGTCGCCAAAATATATTTTTCAGATTTCAATAGATTGATGACTCTTGGATCCTGGTGAAGTGAATCAAGGGCTTGATCCACCAGTCTGACATACCTTGTGCAATCGCTCCATTTCAGCTCCTCCTTCAGTTTCTCCAGCTGTTTTTGCAAAAGTCTGATGAGGGGATTTACCTGACTCAAGCTGGCACTGTCTAAACTAACTTCACGTGTGGCAAGTTCAAAGGGTTTGAGAACCTTGCACAACACAGAAATTATTCTCTACTTGAGTGAGGTGCACTCAAGTCATAGGCCATTGTATAGCCCTGGATGGCCTTTTGCTGTTTGTCCATCCACTGAAGCATATAGAGGGTAGAATTCCATCAAGTTACTACATCTTGCTTCAGCTGATAGCAGGGCAAATTTAACAGTACCTGCTGGTCATGCAATCTTCGACAAGTGGTTGCCAAATGTCTAAAATATTTGGATATTTTGTGGGTCACCGAAAGCATCTCCTGCACGCCCCTCTCATTTTTAAAAAAATGTTGCACCACCAAATTAATTGTGTGAGCAAATCATAGGACATTTTGGAAATCGCCCTCATGTAATGCTCTCAAAATATTGGTGGCATTGACCTAAATCACAAATCCTGAGAAGAGTCCAAGTGGGCTAAGCTATTTAGCAATGATTTCCATGAGTTTTTCTAAGAGGTTCTCAGCAGTATGCCTCTTAGTGAAACCAGTTATACAAAGAGTAGCCTGCCTATGTATCTGCTGTCTTTTGGGAGATGTTGCTGCTGCTGCTGTTGTAGGCAATACACCTACCCAGTGGGCTGTCACAGTCATATAATCCTTAGTTTGCCCTGTCCCACTTGTCCACATATCAGTGGTCAAGTGGACAGTGGGTACAATGGGATTTCTGAGGACATTAATAAGGTTTTTTTTAATGTCCTTGTACAGACTTGGCATTGGTGTTCTACCAAAGTGAAATCTAGAAGGGATCTGGTAGTGAGGACACAGAACCTCAATTACCGGTTGAAAACCCACTGCAATAATGGCGGATACTGGACGCACATCTAATTCCAGCATAACTGTTATGGCATCAGTAATCCGCTGTGCAACTGGGTGATTGTTGTCATACTTGTTTGCTCTTGCAAACAATTGTTTGATAGTTAATTGTTTTTTGGAGGATACACTACAAGTAGTCTTCCTCCTGGTCCCCTTCTGGGATGAAGATCCTCTCACAGCAACAGCAGCAGCAACAGGCGTAGTCATCAAGGATCCTTCTGAGGAATCACGAATAGAGGAGTCAATCATGCTTCGAATAACAACATTGGATGCAGCAGGACTACTCCCGATGACGAATGAGGATGTTGATGATACAGGTGTTGGTGGTGGTGATTGAAGGTGCTTGGATCCCACAGAGTGGGAGCAGGTAGGTGACACTGGACTTGTTATGTTTTGGAACTTGGCGACATACACTTTGATATTTGATGAATGCGCTCCAAGTGATGTAACAAGGAGGCAGTTCCTAGGTGGTTTAGGTTCCTCCCTCTACTCACTCTTGCTTGTTAATGGTTACATATGGCTTGACAACTGTTGTCCGGATTGGGGTGGAAATAATTCCACACGTGAGAAGTGAATTTTTTTTTTTGTCTTTTGCCCTGGCATGACAACAATGGGCTTTGGCTTTTCAATCCATGGGCAACAGCTGTTGCCTTACTTACACAAAGTACATCATCGGCATCAACATCCTCATCACCAACATCTTCATCATCTTTAGTGCCTTCAACTACCAAAAAATCCTCCTCCTCCATGTGCTATTCCCCAGAAGCATCCTCACTGACTACGTCTACATTTATAGAGGGCACACAAATGTTGGGACTTGGAGGATCCTCCAGTACACTAGTATTTAGGTCTGGCTCACACATGGCAACCGCAGACACACTTGCACTCTCCTCTGGGATTTGTGATTTCAATTTCTCAGGGCACACAGTTGGTTTTTCCGGAGCTGTCTTACTCTTCTTAACAACTTTCAAATTTTTAATGGTACCACCACCACTACTACTACTACAAGCAGAAGGGCTATCAGAACCAGCAGTCATCATAAATAAATGCCAAGGCCTTATCCTTTCCTTGCCACTTCGTATGGTGAAAGGCATATTGCCAATTTTTTGTTTATCTAAAGGCAACTTGCCTTTCAATTTGTTTTCTTTACTACAGTAAAAGTAGCTTTACCATATCCATGGTGTGACTTAAGCCCTGGAGCATGGGCCTTCATAGGGGACGAGGAAGTTGACGGCCTTGCATTATCATGAAGACTGCTGGTGGCAGCTACAACATGTGGTTCTTGGCCTTGCTCTCCTGCCATGTGACAACCCTCCATATTTTCTGTGGTCTTGAAGCGCCAATAAAATAGTGTAGCCAAGGTGCAGTTACAAAATTCACACACGTGCAGTCGTGTGCACACAAAAAAATAATGGACAAAAGGCACAATTTTCAATTTTCGTGTCCAGAACTTGGGCCCAGAGCACAGATTGATGACGATTGGAGTTGTTCAGCACAATGTTGCAACTTGCGTTGCTGCTGTATCTTGTGCGGGCTAAGCCTAACCCGCACACACAGAAAAAAACAGAACAAAATAAACTATTTTTTTTTATGGTTCCAGAGCACAGATTGATGATGACTATAATCGGGCAGCACTAGGTTGCAACTTGCGTTGCTGTATCTTGTGGGGCTAAGCCTAACCCGCACACACAGAAAAAAACAGAACAAAATAAACTATTTTTTTTTATGGTTCCAGAGCACAGATTGATGATGACTAGAATCGGGCAGCACTAGGTTGCAACTTGCGTTGCTGTATCTTGTGCGGCTAAGCCTAACACGCATACACAGAAAAAAATAGATAAAAGACACTTTTTTTTTTTCGGGTCCAGAACTTGGGCCCTGAGCAAAGATTGATGAGGATTGGAGTTTGGGCAGCACTACGTTGCAACTTGCATTGCTGCTGTATCTTGTGCTGCTAAGTTTATGCAGCACTAGGTTGCGTTGCTGTATCTTGTGCGGCTAAGCCTCACACACACACACACACACAAATAAAATAAAAAGACATCAGAATCAGCAACAGCACCAGCCCAGATGGACACAGCAGACAGCATAGCAGTGACAGCACCAGATGGATCAGCAGTGCACCAGCCCAGGACACAGCAGACAGCACAGCACCTGCACAGGTAAATACTACATCTCCCAGCCCTACACTACCCGCCCTCCCTGTTCAGTCTCCACAGCTGGAGTGAAATGGCGGCCGCCGCGTGGTCCCTTTTATTCATAGAGACGAAAGCTCACCAGCCGCGAGATTTCGTCTCTATGGTTTTGCCTCGGTTTGAGATCCGGGGCCGGTGGGGGAACCGAACGCACATTCGGTTCTCGCCCCGGATCTCAAAATTCGGGTGGGTTCAGATCTCTGACATCCGAACATGCTCATCTCTAATCCTTATGCACATATGTGGATTTGAATTTACGATGATTACTGTTTCAATATATTTAACATCTGGAATAATGTAAATGTCGCTATATCCTGTATGAATATTTTATATGTGTATTTTTACGTGTCTAGTATATTATTTTTAATTGAAAAAATATTTGTATATCACATGTGTATGTTTTTGATATCCTAACAAAGGTATTTTCAGCGCAGTAAATTATTATTTTGGCATACATTAAATGTCCAATAGTGTTCTGGTAAATAACTTTTCTAATTTTTTCTATTTCCTCTTCGGTCATTGGTGACATGGCTTTGGTTAGTTTGACACAATTATCAATGGGACTACTTATTGGTTTAGCATCTGACATACCATACTTTGTTGGTATACTATAAATAAAGGTTCCATGATCAATCAATATGATTCTTTTCTCTAGATCTTATGAGGTTCTTGGGTCTAGCAAGTAGTGTGCAGGACCTTCTGTAGATCATTCATCTTGAACTTTTGTCCCAGCAGCTGCTTGACATCTGTAATATGCTGACCTTAACCTTTGTAGTAACCTGGTCTTTTACTGCAGTCCATGTAACATTGTCATTAAGGAATGTCATCTCCTTGTCTATCTCTGATTTAAGCTCACACCAGTCATTATTTGACTTTGCTTCCTGGATATTTTGGGGTTCACAGAATGTGATATTTTGAAACTCCTCATAATATCGTTTAGGTGGTTTTCCACTATTTGATCTTGCAGAAGATTTTTTTGGGTTTGGATGTCCATGCTGGTAGTTTCTGTTTCATACATGCCTCCAGCTGCTGGCATATCGAATTTCATATACTTGCTCTTCAACGCTTGTTCCAGTTTTGTTTTAAGTGGTGCTATTTCTTGCAATATACAGTAACATCTCTTACTTAATAAGTGTTCTTCTCTTAGTATCCCAGAGTCTGTATCCATTACACTCTTGACATTATCCAAGAATGATACATTTCATGGATTTGGGATCTTGGTTGTGACTTTTCAACTTGGGGATATGTACATATGCAATGCACCCAAATACTTTGAGATGGTTGATGTTTGGATTTCTTCCAGATTATTTATTGGTGTTTTATCTACTACAGTGACTGCAGGGGCAAGATTCTTTAGATACAGTATATTGCTTTTGCCCAAATCACTTCTTAATGCTGGCATTCTTGAGCATAGATCGAGCTTTCTTCACTATAGTGCAGTTTGCCTGCTTACTTACAGGGCCGACTTCAGGGAGAGTTGCGTCCTGTGCATAAAGGGACTCAGGCGCCCGTTAACTGCTCATGGATGAAAATGGGGGTGTGGCCTAATGACCATAGGTCATGCCCCCTAAATAATGTTATTTAGGGATGTGCCAGTATGACATAACTCCAGTTAACATCATGTTGGGGGCAAGACCAGCACTACGCCAGTAGCTGGGCTGCGCTAGCCCTCTTCCTTCACTGAATAAATGCCATGTGCATCCATTACTCTTCTCCAGGGCCGGCACCAGTTTGCATTTCTACTGATCTCTTGTAGTCTGCAATCTTACTCATTACTTCATTTTTTGCTCTAATGAAATAAACAGGTGCCATAGCTCTGTTTGCTGATTTTGGGAAGGGGCAATGGCTTTGCTTGCCTTCTACACACCTCTCACGCACTGATCTTTCTGTAATTACTCACAGATATTCCTGTCACCATCCTGTCAAGAAGTTTGTGAACACTGTCATATCCAAGATGGCCTAGCTGTCTGTGCCCGAGTTCCATACATTGTGGGGTAAATTTATTAAGACTCGTGTTGGTCCCGATTTGTTCCATTTTTAAACATGTTTAGGATCACTCAAAAATGTCTGTATAAATCCCAATAAAAATTGGGAATTTATCAAGCTCACGTATTGGTCTGGATAGTGTTGTCCGATGGTGTATTTGATCGATCCTGTTCATGTTAAAGACCCGAGTTTACTGCCTGAGTTTCCCTCGCGAACAAGCAGCCTGCACATATCAGTGAAATATGTGCAAGCTAGGCTATTTGTATGTGTTAATGTAATGTGTTAATTTTTTTTTTAAATGGTGTAGGGTCCCCCCCAAAAGGCATAACTAACCCCGGGCTGCTTAGCCAGTCCTGGTTCCTAAAAATACGGGGACAAAAATGAATAGGGTCCCCCCATATTTTTGGAACCAGCACCTGGCTGCTGAACCAGTCCTGGTTTTAAATATAGAGGGTAAAAATTGTGTATATATTTAAAACCAGCACCAGGCTCAAATCTGGCTGGGGTGTAATGCCATAGCCAGAGGACCCTATTACCGGGTCACCCCAGCCAAAACATTTGCTGGTCAGCCCAAGACGGAGATCTCAGGGGAGTTGGGGACTCCCCTTAACCCGACACTGCAGGCTTAGTCTGAAGCCCGGGCTCTTCCCCGCACCCCTGGAGCGGTAGATGCAGGGGTAATAATGGTGTAGAAATAGAGAAACTATTGTTTCTTACAGTAGAACTACATGTGCCAGCATGCCTGCCCTTTGGCACCTGTGGAACTACAAGTGCCAGCAGGCATCCAGCACCCATACCTCTGCTGTAAATAAATAGTTAAATAACCACAACATTCACACACCATCTAAAGTATAACTTTATTATATACCCCTACCTACCTCACTCACACATACTTACCTGTTGCCAGCTGTTCTGTCCCCTTCTCCAGTAGAATTCCAATGAGGGTACCTGGAAAAAAGATCCCATACTCAACTCATTCTTGGCGCGGCTCTCTGTAGCATCCCAGTACTTCGCAAAATAAAAATATGACTGACCCAATCCATGCCGGACATGTGTAAGTATATGTTGTCACATATACTTACACTACACAAAATGACAGATGACCGCTGTCATCTGTATCTCCCATGGACTGTTAGCCAATTGGCGGCTGCTTTACATGTAGCGGCAACTCATTGGCTGGTTACATGTGGTCCCAGCTGGGATTGTGGCATTATACCCCAGCCAGGATTTGAGCCTGGTGTTAGTTTGAAATATAGGGGAACCCCTACACAATCCCCTCCCCCAATATTTAAAACCAGGACTGGCTCAGCAACCAGGTGCTGGTTCCTAAAATATGGGGGACCCTATTCATTTTTCTCCCAGTATTTTTAGGAACCAGGACGGGCTAAGCAGCCCAGGGCTGGTTATGCCTTTTGAGGGGGGAACCCTATGTAATTTTTTTTTAAACTTTAACCATTTATACACTGTTTCCATGGTGAAACATACACAAATTACAGTGATCTGTTTATGTTTCAGGGAAACTCGCAGCTCAGGAGGTGGTGTATTTAAAACTTCTATTGACTCCCCAATTTGGCTGCAAAAACTGCTTAATAGAACAAAACGAATAATGGTAAATTCCCATGTTATGCTGAAGTGAATTAAAAGTACTTCCGATTTGAGGCAATTTTGTATTAATTTCTACTGAAAAAAATGTGATTAACACAACCAAATTCACCTCCCTAAATGAAAAAAACACCCAATTTTAACAATAGTAAATTCCCTTGTTGGTAAAAAACAATATTTTCACTCGAAATTGCTATCTCGGAGCAACACAAATCTTAGTAATTTTACCCCTGTGAGTCAGAAGTTATCATCACATAACTCTCCACTGTATCTAGGACATATCGCTGCTGGCACTGGTTCTATTACAGTCCCTCTGTTGTTCTGTACAATGCACTTTCCCTTTGTGAACTACTCTCTGTGCCCTTTTTTATTTAGGATACTTATGGAAATTAGGTTTTTCATCATATCTAGTACACATAGCACATCCTGGATTTCTGTGACTTTGCTTTTACCTCCTATTTCCAGGTTAGCTGTGACTGTCCCAACATTTGTGGCTGTAAGTACTTTGTTTTCCATTCCTTTGACTGTTATAGGATCACACATGCTTATTGTAGTGAACCATTCTTGATTTCAACTGAAATGATATGTAGAACCTGAGTCAATATACCAGCAATATCTTCTGTGACTTACTGTGACACTTAAGGCTGACCCATCTTTATTGTTACTCTTCTTTTTATGTGTAGCATTCATATTTTTCAGTTTGCATTCAGATGCTTTGTGTCCTATTTTATGACATACATAGCACTTAAATTTGAAGTCTCTTTGCTTTACATCTATAGTGTATAATGCAGTATTCTCGGCATTTAAATCATCTGGTACACGTTCTTGGAACTGCAGCAGTTTTAACCTAATTGCCTCTGTTGATAGCTTGGCTGTATTGCAGTAGCTTCTAAAGACACCACTAGACAATTCAATTCAGGGGTTAAGTTCTGTAGCATCACCATAGAGATCTCCTTGTCATCAACTTAGACTTCTACAGACATGTTGAGATATGGCATTACGCTTTTATTTCAGTTGTATTTTTTATATATAGTAGTAATTCTGTACTTACAGCACAATACATTGTGTTTTATTTTGCATGGAATTTTTTTTTTTTTTGCTTGTCTTATACAAATAACAATAAAATGAGAAAAACAAAATTGTGTTGCTTTTTAATACATGATGTAGCCATTTTGTAATTTCCTGCTAAAAGTTCTCCAGATTGATATCTCTCTGCCTTTACACTTAAGAAGACAGAGGAAGGCTCTTGTCTCCTTGAGCGTTACCTTTCCTGCAAGTTGAAATTTATTTAGCTGTTCCCTTAGGTTATAATTTCACCTTTAGTAGCCTGCACAGTCTCTACCAAGGTAAGAAATTATTGTGCATGTCTCTATTGTCTTATCAACTGCTGTGGAAAAAACAATAATTTGAATGAGGCTGCTAATGACAATAGCAATATTTGGCACTTTTCTGTGTGCACTGACCCCATGAGCTGACAATCATATTGGTAATATGTAGCAGTTTTACTATTTGTCCCTGTCTACACTAGTGGAACATGTAAACTTTTCAAAGTAGGCGCAAGAAGTGGCACAGCCTCTCAGCAAATATTTAATAAAGAAACAGCATTTGTAGAGCTTGAACCCCATGAACATAAAGGTTCCTAGAAATAGTGGGAGAAATTAGAGCTCTGATTCCATGTTCATTATTTTCCCTTAATGCCCCTTCCCCACAAATTATAACAATCTCTAATGCACTGTCAGAGGACTGGTTCTGCTCTGTGTTTATCGTGTCATTGGCAGATCTCACTACTTCTGTAGATATTATACACATATGTTGTATAAATCTATGTTTTCCAGTTTTTTTCTTTTGGACCACACCAAGGGGGAAAACAATTAAATGCCAGTGATAGTTCTTCCTCAGTCTTATCATGGTCGATGGGCCTGATTCTGATTAGCATGTAACATCGATGTTCACATAGTTGAGTAATTTTCTTACAGCGCACGGTACAAAAAACCCTAAAGACTCGAACGGCGCTGGAGTTGCGGTTATGATCGAGACAGGTGGTATTAGAAATGCGGCGGAAATCTGATGGGCATTCCTGAGTGGTGACTGGAAGGTGGCTAGAAGTGAATGCAAGTTCATCTTATGGGCGTGTTATAGGAGTGTGGCGCACGTGTCAGTGAAACTGGCTGTGTTCCCAGGCGCACAGCCACAGCCATAGTAGCTGAAGTCTGATAGAGAGACTGCCCCTGCTATAAGGCTGGTGGAAGTGTTGATGGTGCAAGCCATGGTGCATTGATGGTGGCTTCTAATGATTTATCACAGGCATTACTGCATGTAGAGACACAGAAAGTGGGCTTCTCAGTCCTTTCACATTCAGATGCTGGCTACTACACCAGGGAATGGCTGATACGAGCATTTCTGCATCTCTTGCTCTGGCAACAGGTGCAGGAACGGATGCAGAAGTGGCCAACTCTGAATCTGGCCCATAATGTGCATCTTCCTTCTTTGGGTATTAACCTAACCATTTGCTCATTGCCACGGGTCCTGTAAGGGGGCAGGAGTGCAATGGAGTCATAACCAGCCCCAACAAGCCACTCAGCATCAGTACAGAACCCAACAGGGAATAGACACACCCTTACATGTGGCCAAGCTCCTCCACTACCAGAACCCATGCAATGTCTTAGGGGCCGTGCTTGTCGCGTGTACAGTAATTTGAGAGTCTATAACACTCGCCATTGTGTTGTCCCTGTATGCTGGTCCTCAATGATTCTTGCATTATTATTAGGGATGTGCGCAGACCCCCGTGTTTTGGTTTTGGATCTGTATCTCCTTGCATTTTGTTTCTGGATTTGGTCTTTGCAAACACCGCCCCTTCAGCGTTTTGGTTTTGGATCTGTATTTTTTTTTCTAAAAAAAAAAAATCATCAAAACAGCTAAAATCACATAATTTGGGCCTGTTTTTGTTTCTACAGTATTATTAACCTCAATAATATTTATTTCCAGTCATTCCCAGTGAATTTTGACCACCTCACAGCTCACAAAATTGATCTAGTTTAGGACCAAAAGGTTGCATCCAGCTAGCTGGCTAAGATAAGCGACAGCACTGGGCAGTACTAACATGGGCAGTACTAACATGATAAGCGACAGCAGTGGGCAGCTTACAACATGGCACAGAGTGGCATTGCAGTGGTAGATAGGATGGCCATTTAATTTACTATACGACCCCATAGGCAGTTTAAAACCAAGAATGTTTTCCTTAACTAGGTCATAGGCCCGTCGGAGTTGGAATATGTTTATGGACTGAAGAAAGGGAAAGGACGGAAGGATTGTATAGTTTTTAATTTATTTATTTTAATGTTTTGATTCTTAAAAAATGTATGAGGTAATATCAATCTAGGATCAAGTTATTCAGTTCCTAAAACACATCTTTGATCTGGAGAAGGTTATTTAATTTTTATACATCTAATAGAAATGAGATGGCCTTGCTGGTGGAGGTGCTGCTAGAACACCTGCAGAGTCACAAATACATGGATGATAAACTGCGGTCTGGCCGGCAGTGTCACCAAACAATAATAGCGCAGCTAAGTTGCTAACGCACACACACAAAAAATAATAAATATTTTTTTTTAATTTTCTGGGGATTGATAATATTTTATTTCACTTTTATTTTATTAACACTGGGAAGAGCATCCCTGAATGAGGCAGCAGCCCCTTTATGAACAACACAGACAGCACCCCTTCTTTATGGACAACAAAGCACCCCAGCCGATTGCGGACAGATCTCCTACAGAGTCACAAATACGTGGACGATAAACTGTGGCAGTGTCAATTAACAATAATAGCGCAGCTAAGTTGCTAACGCACACACAAAAAAAAGAAAGAAAAAAAGTACTTTTTTTACATTGGGGAAGAGCACCCCTAATTGACAGAGCACCCCCCTGGACAACACAGCACCCCTTTATGGACTGCAGCCCTAGCCTGATGGACAGGACAACAACACAGCAGCCACCACATGTAATTGACAGGACAAGTGACACAGTAGCTGCAGCACCCACTGAAGGAAGCCCCCCTTTATATACTGCAGCCTAAGCCCCTTTATGGACAAAACGGCAGCAGCATTCAGGCCAAGACCCCGATTGGACACACACTGAGTGACTGACTAAGTCTGCTAGCTTCTCTCTCCACAGCTGGAGTGAAAATGGTGCCGATCGCAGGAACCTTTATATAATCCAAAACCCGCGAGAATCCGACAGCAAGAGGATGATGTTTTGCCATGTTTTGAGATCCGAGTCAGGCGGGAAAACCCGAGCCGGTCTTGGATCCGACTCGGAATTGCATTGTTCGGGTGGGTCCGGTTCTCTGAGAACCGGACCCGCTCATCTCTAATTATTATGAGTGACAACTCTTCCTTTCCTGACTCTCTAACCAGAGCTCAATATTTTTTGTTCTGGATTTCAGGACCCTTCACCCATAGTTATTTCTCAGGGACCTCTTGTCATACTCCGTTCATATGACCCTTTACATTTTACATGCATGTCGTGTACATGAGATATTTAGTCTAGTTCCCAAATAACACACAGAAATGTAAACATTTAGTTCATCCACTTATCAAAGCTTTTTCCTCTTCTTCATTTCCCTTTGCCAGTAAAATGTGAAAGCATCCACAATGTGTTGACTCGTCTCTGGACGCCGTTATCTGTTGCTGTGTTATCACAAGCATCTCCCTCTTCTATACCTTCTTCCTTGTTGTGCTGTTTGTGTTTTGTGTGAGTGCAGTGTGCTCTATTGCTCCTTATCTGACATAGCTTGAATAACTTACGCTGCCCTGAGTCTACCAAAGATAACTTCCCACTATCACTTATATCAAAAGACTCTCCCTGTGACCCACTATCATAAAGGCTCTTATAATATTCACCTGCTTCCAAGCTGCTACTTAAAGTAACCTGCCTTGTACCGCCAAGTACTCATGTTCTTCTACAATGCTCTTGCCTGTTGCCATCTCGGATATTTTCATTTCTATGATGAATCACCACAAAATCCCTTGTAACAACTGGGTAACATGTAACATTATACATTTCCTTCATGGTCCCCTTGTTTGAGTGGATTCTGTGCTTACCGTTATGTGAGGAAAGGGAATCTTGTGGACTGGAGGTGGTGGTGGCTGGACTCCCAGTGGTGCGCTGGTGGGAAGGTACAGCTATAAGTTATGATGATGGGAAGCTGGGTCTGCCATTTCCAAAAAAATGGATAGCCACACATTTGATTAGAAGGGTAAAAAGCATATAATTCTCTAGTGGTCAAAGGGTTTTTGGAAAGCTTCCCCTTAATACATGTGGTCCTGATGGGGTGGAGGCCACTATATGGATTTGGGCAGGAAGATGGGGAGGTGCAGGGAAGCTAATTCTAGTTTAGCTGCAGAGCATTTCAGGGGTTACATTTTGAGGCCCAGGAGTCCTACTGTAGATGGTGGCAACATGGATTGATGCCCTGGGGCTCTCAATGCCCAACCTTCCGATCCCCAATATCATTTCTTGCTTACATTTTGGCAAATCTAGATGGAGAGCAGTGGTTCTCTTTGATGTCCTGCTTGGTGATGGAGCACATGGCTGGACTGCAGAAGACCTGTGTGAAACCACCTGTGTGAGTTGATGACATTTGTGAAGATGCAAAAACTCCTCATGGCAGTAATGAACAGATGAAGATATTCATTGCTAAATAAAGGCTAAGTAATGTTCCTAGTACACAGACTGAATGCAAAAATTAGATTTTACATTTAAGGACCAGGTATTCAAATCAGCTTCAAGCAGGGTAGATTGTCCACAAAAAGGGCATTTCCTGTCACAGTTTGCTGCACGGCCTTTTTACAGAAGTGTTGAAGATTTTACAAATATCAATGTAATAAAATTCTAAAAATGTATAAATGTATAATACATGTGAGATATAAACAGTCCCATGGATTCATCACTGAATGCAATGCACAATGCAATTATAGTCCTAACCACTTGGCATACTCTACAATAGTATTGTTATTACTAGTGAATCTGGTTTAGTGTATTTTGTTTATTGTTTTTATTAATGTATTTTTTGTATCATTTTAAAAATCATATAAAAGGAAATTGGTATTGGGCTAATTGTGACTGGACTGTAGCCATGACAGAAAGACTGGGAAAGAGCTGGTTGCAGATCATAGGGGAAATTCACTAGTGGATTTTTGCTTTTGGTGATTTGTGTAGAGTCATGGCTTAAGGGATGTGTGAGCACACACCCAGTGCACAAGCCTATTAACCAAGGAAAGTAAGACCACAGCAATGCAGGTAAGAACATAGCATCCCAGGTATAGTAAGTAAGACCATAGCAATGTAGGTAAAAACATAGCAACCCAGGCAGTAGTTGACTTACCGCTAGGCAATACAAGCGAGCGCTTAGGGCCCGGTGGATCCCAGGGGGCCCGCCAACAGGTGCTGTATAATTATATGTACAGCTGCCTGCCGGGTGCCGTTCTGTCTCACACTCTCCTCCTTTCTCCTGCACTGTGTTGTAACATGCCCAGAGAGAGAGGAGCTGAGCAGTAACTTACCACTGCGCTGCCATCCAGAGAGGGGACATTGGGATAACAAGAATAGATGTGAGTGCTGCTGTGCTAGTGTCTTTATTGTCCAAGGAGGGTGTTGTTCAGTAGCCGTGGGGGGGAGGGGGGATGGGTTATTTCCAGTAGCACTCATCTGCTTCAGTAGAGGGGGGGTAATTGGTTGTTTCTAGCAGCACTCACCTGATTCAGGTGCTACGGGGGAGGGGTGGTGATGGCCATAGGGGGAGGGGGGGTGGTTATGGGTGAGTGGGGGAATTGGTTGTTTCCAGTAGCACTCACCACTCACCTGCTTCAGTAGCCAAGCGATGGGGAGGGGTACAGGCAGCAGGGGAATATTGTTTGTTTCCAGGGGGGAGGGGGGTCATTAGGTAGCAGATACAGCCACAGGGGGGCTTTGGTGTATAGTCCATGGGAGGGGTGGAAGGCTTCCAAATGGGGGGTGATGAGATGTATGCACTAAATAAATTGCAATGAACAAATATGAAGGAGCTGTGCTCCATTCCACCTTTAAGTAGATCAAGGATTTGGATTGCGTGGACCACCAGCAGCTGCTGATTGTCTGCCAGTCTACGTGCTCTGACTGGCTCGCAACAAGTGCCAGATTTAAATTATGGTGGTGCTGTCTCTCTCAACTCAAGGGCTGCAGCTGTGCTGCCAGCCGGAATGGCACCAAATCCAGGTGTGTGGCTGCTAGAGGCACACGTAGAGCTAGGGGGGCTGAGTTGCTCGGGGGAGGGCATAATGTGTAACAGACATCACTGTGTAGCATAATGTTATAAGGAGCATTACTGTGTGGCATAACGTGTGAGGGGCATTACTTTGTTGCATAATGTTATAAGGGGCATTACTGTGTGTGGCATAATGTGTAAGGGGCATTACTGTGTGGCATAATGTTATAAGGGTCGTTACTATGTGTGGCATAATGTGTAAGGGGCATTACTATGTGAGGCATAATGTATAAGGGCACTACTACTGCGTGGCATAATGTATGTAAGGAACACTACTGTGTGGCATGACGTGAATGTGCTCTGTGGCATAACTTGAATGGGTTCTGTGTGGCTTAACATCAATGGGTTCTGTGTGGCATTATCTGAATGGGCTCTGTATGGTGTAACGTGAAGGTATGCAGTTGGGAAGCCGGCGGACCTAATCCCGACAGCCGGCTTCCCAAATGCTTAATCCCGGCGAGGGTTAAATGACATTCATCTAAATCTAGATGCCTGTCATTTTACCAACATCGGGAGACTGGTGCCCGGCATCCCAATCGAAGGGACGCCAGGCGCCGAGCGCGGACAACCATGCGGGGGGGAGGGTTAGGTTCAGGGTTCCCGGGGGGGACTTAGGGTTAGGCAACCCCCCCGGGAAGTTAGGTTTAGGCTAGGGGAAGGGAGGGTTAGGGATAGGCACCCCCGGGGGGGACTTAGGGTTAGGCACCCCCCTGGGGTACTTAGGTTTAGGCGGAGGGGAAGGGGGGCTTAGGTTTTGGCACTTAGAGGGGGGATTAGGGTTAGGGGTAGGCACCCATAAGGGAGGGTTAGGGTTAGGGGGTAGAATTAGGTTATTCAAAACTTACCTTAGGACGATCGAGATTTCCTCCTCTGCCGGGATGCCGCTGTTGGGATTCCAACCACCGGGCATGGGTCTGGTGGTAAATCATACTGATTCCAACGTGAATGGGCACTAATGTGTGGCGTAACCAGAACAGGCACTACTGTGTGGTGTAATGTGAATAAGGAGCTCTACCATGTGGTTTAATGTGACTAGTGGAGACTACTGTGCGGTGTAATATGACTAAGGGGCACTACTGTGTGGCATAGTTTGAAATTGGGGTACTATTGTGTGGTCACACCCATTCCCAGCAAAACCACACCTGTTTTTTTTGGGGTGCATGCTCTCCCTGTTTCAATTATGGATTTCGGCACTGATGCTATTTATGTACACAGGGCGCCAAAATGTGTAGTTACTGCTTTGGTGTGCAGGATGTGTCCTCCTTTGTATTCATCATCCCCTGTCATAAAAAAAATTCCACAGTGAACACTTCAGTATATAATCCTCTACAACTGCTAACTTAGGGCTTGGTCAATTGGGAAAAATGCCTTCCCTTTTCTTTGTGTGTGACCAACAGTTTTAATTAATTATTTTGTATATACACTGTGTTTTTATGTACCTTTTTAATGCTTGTAATGTCAGTAACATTTAGAGTTTTAAAAAGTTGAACATAAGGAGGAAAAAAATGACAAATGATGTAAGGGAAATAAATCAGTAATGAAAACATACAGATTATATAGATTATAGATTGTTTGAGGAAAGGGGGCCCCAAATCGGTGTCTTGCTTAGGGCCCCAAGAGGTCTAAATCCGCCTCTAAACCCAGGTAAGTAAAACCATAGCAATGCAGGTAAGAACACAGCAACCCATGTAAGTTAAACCATAGCAATGCAGGTAAGAACATAGCAACCCATGTAAGTAAAACCATAGCAATACAGGTAAGAACACAGCAACCCACGTAAGTAAGACCAAAGCAATACGGGTAAGAACATAGCAACCCAGGTAAGTAAAACCATAGCAATGCAGGTAAGAACATAGCAACCCAGGAAAGTAAGACCATAGTAATGCAGATAATAACATAGCAACCCAGGTAAGTAAGACCATAGCAATGCAGGTAAGAACATAGCAACCCAGGTAAGACCATAGCAATGCAGGTAAGAACATAGGAACCCAGGTAAGCAAAACCATAGCAATGCAGATAATAACATAGCAACCCAGGTAAGTAAGACCATAGCAATAGAAATAAGAACATAGCAACCCAGGTAAGTAAAACCCGCGAGACCCGGAAGGTGGGATGATGACGTTTTGCCTCGATTTCAGATCCGAGTCAGACGGGAAAAGTCGAGCCTGACTCGGATTGGCCTCGGATCGGGGGGGCTCGGGGGAGTTCGGATTTCAGAAATCCGAACCCGCTCACCCCTAATAACTATACAGACTTTGTATGATCATTCAGGAGGATTTTCGATGAACCTGGCCACACTGTGTCAGCATCATCCAGTATCATGACCCTGAGACAAGGAACCCATCCTGTCAGCCAATATGCCATACAGTTTCAAATCTTGGCATCAGAGTTTAAGTGGAATGAGGAGGCCCTCACCTCAGCCTTTAGGCATGGCCTTTCTGACCGACTACAAGAAGATCTGATCACCCGTGAGCTTCCCACTAATTTAAATTATATGATCTCACTCTGCAACAAAATTGACCTATGCTTCAGAGAATGCCAGGCTGAAAAGCACAGAACTGACCGGCAAAGGTCATTTATGCCTCCCTTGCTTACCCGTCCACCCCATCCTCTTATAGATGAGGAGCCTATGCAGGTGAACCAAACCCATCTCTCCAAAGAGGAACGTCAGAGAAGGATGCTAAATTACCTGTCTATACTGCGGAGATTTGGGTCACCTGGTGGCCTCCTGCTCCCGTAAATCGGGAAACGCCCATTCGTAACTGACCCTGGGGACATCAAGTTAGAAGTTATGAGCCCAAATACTAAAGATTTCAAAATTTCCTTAGCCTTGGATCTCAAGCCTAACCCTGTCTTCGTTTCTGCTCTATTAGTCTCTGGAGCAGCTGGAAACTTCATGACTTCCAGCCTAGTTGATAAACTACAGATTTCTTGTTCATCTCTCAATCACGCAATTTCCCTGACTTCTGTAGATGGACAGCCTCTAGCTAAAGGAGTGGTCACCAAGAAAACTCAACCAGTATTAGTCCATGTTGGGGCACTTCATTCCGAGTCTTTAAAGTTCTTAGTGATACCTGAGGCTTCCCAAGAAATCATTTTAGGACTATCCTGGTTACGCCAGCATAATCCCAGGATAGACTGGTGTTCAATGCAGATTCTTTCACAGGGAACTGACTGTCAGAAATCCTGTCTTCCCAAGATACGACCTGTAAGAAAGACAGCTTCATTAATATCTCCAGCTATTCCCAAGGAATACCAGATTATCTCTGATGTTTTTTCCGAACAATCGAGCTGCTGCCTGACAAGATGCCACCTCGTGGTCACACCTATCCTCTCTCCTTGCCTGAGACTCAAGCCATGTCTGAATACATCCAGGACAACCTAGCGAAAGGGTTTATTAATCCTCCACTTCTCCTGCCAGAGCTGGGTACTTTTTCGTCGGCAAGAAGGACGGTGACCTAAGACCTTGTATAGATTACCGGGGCATTAATGATATAATGATCAAGAATCGATATCCTCTTCCCCTGATCACAGAGTTGTTCAACAGATTTAAGGGGTCCATCATATTCTCAAAGTTGGATCTGAGAGGGGCTTATAATCTCATCCATATTCGTGCTGGTTATGAATGGAAGACTGCCTTTAATACTAGAGATGGACACTTTGAATACCTTGTGATGCCCTTGGGATTGTGCAATGCCCCTGCCGTGTTTCAGGGTTTTGTTAATGAGATTTTCCGGGACTTGTTGTACATCTCGGTTGTTGTTTACTTGGACGATATTTAGATTTTTTCATCTTCTGTAGCAAAACAACATGAACATGTGAAGGAAGTATTGTCCCATCTGAGAAAGAACCACCTTTACTGCAAACTGGAGAAATGTGTCTTTGGGGTACCCAATGTGCCATTCCTTGGTTACGTCATCTCTAGCTCCAGTCTAGAAATGGACCCCAAGAAGGTGCTGGTGATTTTGGATTGGTCCCGTCCTCAAACTTTGAAAGCCATCCAGAGATTGCTTGGGTTCGCCAACTACTATAGACGCTTTATTAAAGGATTTTCATCATTATTGGCTCCCATTACCGCTCTGACCCGAAAAGACGCAAATTCTGCCCTATGGTCACGCGAGGCAGAGACTGCCTTCCAGCTTTTAAAACAAGCATTTATTTCTGCTCCAGTCTTATGACAACCAGATCTGGATAGGCTGTTTCTATTGGAAGTGGATGCGTCATCAGAGACTGTGGGTGCAGTTCTTTCCCAGCGTTATGACGATAATCGAGTTCATCCCTGTGGGTTTTTCTCCAAGAAATTCTCTCCTGCCAAAATAAATTATGCCTTGGTGAACAAGAACTCCTGGCGGGGAAGTTGGCATTAAAATAATGGAGATACTTGCTGGAAGGGGCCAAGTTTCCCTTCACTGTCTTCACGGACCATAGAAATCTCCTCTTCCTCAAGAATCTTCAGTGCGTGAGTCCTCGTTTGGTCCGATAGGCAATATTTTTTGCTCGGTTCCAGTTCACTCTGACCTTCCGGTCTGGAGCCCTTAATCAAAAGGCAGATGCTCTGTCCAAATCTTTCCTCTGTGATGACAAATGGGAGAATCAACAAAATACCCCTGTTTTGGAGTCAAGAGTGTTCGCCACCTTACAGTTACAGCCCCCTACTGGGAAATCCTTTATGGCCCTGGAGTTAAGGAAGCAGCTACTCACCTGGGCTCATTCCTCTCGCTTTGCAGGTCACTCAGGTACCCGGAAGACCTTGGAATTTTTAAAGAGAGGTTATTGGTGGCCATGAAAACAGACGTGTCAGAGTTCATTTCTTCATGTTCTTCATGTGACCAGCATAAATCTTCATGTCAGGCTCTGGCTGGTGAGTTGTTGCCACTACCTATTCCATCATGTCCATGGACGCATCTCTCCATGGACTTCGTCACGGATCTGCCGAACTCTCAAGGGTTCACTACCATCTGGATCGTAGTAGACCGATTCCCTAAAATGGTCAATTACATGCCACTAAAGAAATTGCCTTCTGCTCCTGACTTGGCTCACTTGTTCATTCAACATATTTTCCGTCTCCATGATCTTCCTGCTGAGATAGTCTCTGACCGTGGTGTTCAGTTCACAGTGAAATTTTGGAGAGCCTTATGTTCTGTATTGCAAGTGAAGCTAAATTTTTCTACGGCTTATCACCCACAAAGCAATGGTTTCACTGAGAGGGTTAATCAAGACCTTGAGACCTTCCTGAGGATTTTTATGACATCTTCCCAAGATAATTGGTCTGTATTGCTGCCATGAGCTGAATTTGCACATAATGCCTCCTACCACTCTTTCATGAACCAAACTCCATTCCAAGTGGTCTACGGACTTCATCCTCGGGTCCCCAAATTTCAAAGCCTGCCCATCTTTGTTGTACCAGCTGTAGAAGACACTATATGGAATTTTGCATCAATTTGGTCTCAAGTTTGTGCTGACCTGGAGAAAACATCCTCCCGTTACAAATTTCAAGCTGATAAGAAGCGTAGGAAAGTACCACGTATGCAAGTTGGAGACCAAGTCTGGTTGTCCACCCGGAACCTATGGCTTAGAGTACCATCTATGAAATTTGCTCCACGATTCATCGGGCCCTTCTCCATCATAGAAATCATTAACCCTGTGGCTTATCACCTTCAGTTACCCCCTATTCTGAAAATTTACAATTCCTTTCATGTCTCCCTGCTAAAACCCCTGGTGCTGAACAAATTCTTCCAGTCTGCTTCTCCCCGTGTCCATACTGAAAGGGGCATGGAGTTTGAGGTCTCCCAGGTCTTGGATTCTCGTCTCCGCTGAGGACATTTGCAGTAGCTGTTGGATTGGAGGGGCTACGGCCCAGAAGAACGCTGTTTGACCGATGCCCGAGATATCCATGCTCCTGCACTCATCAAGAGGTTCCATGCTGCCCATCCAGAGAAGCACAGTGAGTGTCCTGAGGCCACCCATAAGGGGTGGGGGGGTACTGTCACGGCCAGGGTTTCTCGGCATGGTGGTCACAGGGTATTACCTGTGAGGTCATTGTGGCGGGGGTGTCTGGCAGCGGTGCTGGTGTTTGGTGAGGGGCATTGGCTGCGCATGGTTCTGTGCAGGCACATTGTCACTAGACCCATTGAGGTCTGGTGTTACTTCCGTTCTGTTTGGCATGGGCGCTGCCATCTTGCCTGTGGCCATGTGATTCAAGTTGTCCAATCCTGGTGGGTCATGTGTTCTTTCCAGCCAGTCACAGCGTGGTACCAGGTATTTAGGAAGGTCCAGAGCCTTCCTTCCATGCCAGTGCAATGTGTTTCTCAGCTGCGGCTGAGAGAGATTATCCGTGCCTTACCTGCCTGCTTGTAAATGCTACTAGCCTGAACCTTGCCTGCTCCAACCTGCTGGACTTACCCTGCACCCTCCATATACCTTTTCACCTGCCTGAGTACCTGATCCTGCTGTTTCCCTTCACCTTGCCTCCCTTCACTCCCAGCTGGACTTCATTACCTCTGCCTGCATTTGTTTCAGCTCACCATACCTGCATTCAGTTACAGCTCACCATACCTGCATTTGTTACAGCTCACCATACCTGCACTCAGTTACAGCTCACCATACCTGCATTCAGTTACAGCTCATCATACCTTCATTCTGTTATACCTCACCATACTTGTATACTGGACATACTGCCTGTCACTATCTTGACATTCTCCCATTAACCCCCACTACAGTTATCAAGTGCACTTTAATGCTATACCTGGACTTTTTTCATTTGCCATTCCCATATCTTCTAAGCCACTTATTAAAAACTCCACTTTTTCAATTAAGTCTGCTTCTGTGTCTGCTCCTATCACCACCCCGGGTCCACAACAAAATCAGAATCTCACAATAGCAACCCAGGTAAGTAAGACCATAGCAACTTAGGTAAGACCATAGCAACTTAGGTAAGTAAGAGCATAGCAATGCAGGTTAGAACATATCAACACAGGTAAGTAAGACTATAGCAATGCAGGTAAGCACATAGCAACCCAGGTAAGTAAGACCATAGAAGCCCATGTAAGTAGGACCATAGCAATGCAGGTAAGAACATAGCAACCCAGGTAAGTAAGATCATAGCAATGCAGGTAAGAACATAGCAACCCAGGTAAGTAAGACCATAGCAATGCAGGTAAGAACATAGCAACCTGGGTAAGTAAGACCATAGGAGCCCAGGTAAGTAAGAGCATAGCAATGCAGGTAAGAACACAGCAACCCAGGTAAGTAAGACCATAATAATGCAGGTAAGAACATAGCAACCCAGGTTAGTAAGACCATAGCAATGCAGGTAAGAACCAGCAACCCAGGTAAGTAAGACCACAGCAATTCAGGTAATAACATAGCAACCCATGTAAGTAAGACCATAGCAATGCAGGTAAGAAAATAGCAACCCAGGTAAGTAAGACAATAGCAATGCAGGTAAGAAAATAGCAACCCAGGTAAGTAAGACCATAGCAATGCAGGTAAGACCATATCAACCCAGGTAAGTAAGACAATAGTAGCCCAGGTAAGTAAGACCATAGCAATGCAGGTAAGAAAATAGCAACCCAGGTAATTAAGACCATAGCAATGCAGGTAAGAACACAGCAACCCAGGTAAGTAAGACCATAACAATGCAGATAATAACATAGCAACCCAGGTAAGTAGGACCATAGCAATGTAGGTAAGAGCACAGCAACCCAAGTAAGTAAGACCATAGCAATGCAGGTAAGAACATAGCAACCCAGGTAAGTAAGACCATAGCAATGCAGGTAAGAACATAGCAACCCAGGTAAGTAAGACCATAGCAATGCAGGTAAGAACATAGCAACCCAGGTAAGTAAGACCATAGCAATGCAGGTAAAAACACAGCAACCCAGGTAAGTAAGACCATAACAACATACATCCCAACATGACCCTCTCCAGGAGGGACACAATGCTCTGGTCTGGACTTCCCTGGTGAGAGTTGGGGCTGCAGCGCAGTTCAAAATTGAAATAGGGGAGCCACACCAACTCTCATTTCACACACTGCCACACATCACTAGCTGGGACTCACTGGCAGTTGGTGTGACTCCCCTATTTGAATTTTGGACTGTACTGCAGCCCCACCTCTCGAGCCGCCACCAATCATAAATTACCAGGGAAGTCCAGGACCAGAGCATTGTGTCCCTCCTGGAGAGGGTCATGCTGGGAGGTATGTAACAATGCAGGTAAGAACAGAGCAACCCAGGTAAGTAAGACCATAGCAATGCAGGTAAGAACAGAGCAACCCAGGTAAGCAAGACCACAGCAATTCAGGTAATAACATAGCAACCCAGGTAAGTAAGACCATAGCAATGCAGGTAAGAACATAGGAACCCAGGTAAGTAAGAGCATAGCAATGCAGGTAAGAACATAGCAACCCAGGTAAGTAAGACAATAGCAATGCAGTTAAGAACACAGCAACCCAGGTAAGTAAGACCATAGCAATGCAGATAATAACATAGTAACCCAGGTAAGTAAGACCATAGCAATGCAGGTAAGAACACAGCAACCCAGGTAAGTAAGACCATAGCAATGCAGGTAAGAACACTGCAACCCAGGTAAGTAAGACCATAGCAATGAAGGTAAGAACATAGCAACCAAGGTAAGTAAGACCATAGCAATGCAGGTAAGAACATAGCAACCCAGGTAAGTAAGAGCATAGCAATGCAGGTAAGAACATAGCAACCCAGGTAAGTAAGACCATAGCAATGCAGGTAAGAACACAGCAACCCAGGTAAGTAAGACCATAGCAATGCAGATAATAACATAGTAACCCAGGTAAGTAAGACCATAGCAATGCAGGTAAGAACACAGCAACCCAGGTAAGTAAGACCATAGCAATGCAGGTAAGAAAATAGCAACTCAGGTAAGTAAGACAATAGCAATGCAGGTAAGAAAATAGCAACCCAGGTAAGTAAGACAATAGTAGCCCAGGTAAGTAAGACCATAGCAATGCAGGTAAGAACACAGCAACCCAGGTAAGTAAGACCATAACAATGCAGATAATAACATAGCAACCCAGGTAAGTAGGACCATAGCAATGTAGGTAAGAACACAGCAACCCAGGTAAGTAAGACCATAGCAATGCAGGTAAGAACATAGCAACCCAGGTAAGTAAGACCATATCAATGCAGGTAAGAACATAGCAACCCAGGTAAGTAAGACCATAGCAATGCAGGTAAGAACATAGTAACCCAGGTAAGTAAGACCATAGCAATGCAGGTAAAAACACAGCAACCCAGGTAAGTAAGACCATAACAACATACATCCCAACATGACCCTCTCCAGGAGGGACACAATGCTCTGGTCTGGACTTCCCTGGTGAGAGTTGGGGCTGCAGCGCAGTTCAAAATTGAAATAGGGGAGCCACACCAACTGTCATTTCACACACTGCCACACATCACTGGCTGGGACTCACTGGCAGTTGGTGTGACTCCCCTATTTGAATTTTGGACTGTACTGCAGCCCCACCTCTCGAGCCGCCACCAATCATAAATTACCAGGGAAGTCCAGGACCAGAGCATTGTGTCCCTCCTGGAGAGGGTCATGTTGGGAGGTATGTAACAATGCAGGTAAGAACAGAGCAACCCAGGTAAGTAAGACCATAGCAATGCAGGTAAGAACAGAGCAACCCAGGTAAGTAAGACCATAGCAATGCAGGTAAGAACATAGGAACCCAGGTAAGTAAGAGCATAGCAATGCAGGTAAGAACATAGCAACCAAGGTAAGTAAGACCATAGCAATGCAGGTAAGAACACAGCAACCCAGGTAAGTAAGACCATAGCAATGCAGATAATAACATAGCAACCCAGGTAAGTAAGAGCATAGCAATGAAGGTAAGAACATAGCAACCCAGGTAAGTAAGAGCATAGCAATGCAGGTAAGAACATAGCAACCCAGGTAAGTAAGACCATAGCAATGAAGGTAAGAACACAGCAACCAAGGTAAGTAGGACCATAGCAATGCAGGTAAGAACATAGCAACCCAGGTAAGTAAGAGCATAGCAATGCAGGTAAGAACATAGCAACCCAGGTAAGTAAGACCATAGCAATGCAGGTAAGAACACAGCAACCCAGGTAAGTAAGACCATAGCAATGCAGATAATAACATAGTAACCCAGGTAAGTAAGACCATAGCAATGCAGGTAAGAACACAGCAACCCAGGTAAGTAAGAGCATAGCAATGCAGGTAAGAACATAGCAACCCAGGTAAGTAAGACCATAGCAATGCAGATAATAACATAGTAACCCAGGTAAGTAAGACCATAGCAATGCAGGTAAGAACACAGCAACCCAGGTAAGTAAGACCATAGCAATGCAGGTAAGAACACAGCAACCCAG
The DNA here is from genome assembly GCA_031769625.1 of Taudactylus pleione. Taxonomy (NCBI): domain Eukaryota; kingdom Metazoa; phylum Chordata; class Amphibia; order Anura; family Myobatrachidae; genus Taudactylus; species Taudactylus pleione. Next base: position 16,279,369 of record JAUIMM010000188.1, read on the forward strand.
GTAAGTAAGACCATAGCAATGCAGGTAAAAACACAGCAACCCAGGTAAGTAAGACCATAGCAATGCAGGTAAGAACATAGCAACCCATGTAAGTAAGAGCATAGCAATGCAGGTAAGAACATAGCAACCCAGGTAAGTAAGAGAATAGTAAGAGAATAGCAATGCAGGTAATAGCGAAATAGACTTCTTGGGGTCTTCAAGGACGAGTCAGGTGTTTTTAGGATTGCAGGTGCATGTAGCAGGTGCGTTTTTTTCACGTTTTTTAAAAGTTCACTTTAGAGACATAAAAATATGCTAGCGCCCATTTTCATGTACCCCAAATTTGACAGGACTACTTATTTTCACCAAAAAATACTGCTTTATACCATTCTTCACCACTTTTGCAAAGACGCAAATAAGAAGCAATTTAAACTACTAAAGTACCCCAAACACTTTTATTAGGGGTATTAGTACACATCTACATTGATCCCCTATGTTACTGCTTCTTTCTTTGGGGTACAGACTGATTTCCCCTCTTCTGACAGTACTTTCCGCCTGTTCCCCATTCGCCGCTTTCCGTTTTCGCCTGTTTAGGAATTGAATATGGGAGAAAAGCAGGGACGCATGCGTAAAGTTTCCGCCTCTGAAACAGGCGAAGGCGGAGGAAAGTCGGATTGGCAAAACTTTTCCGACTTTTCGCCTCTAATTGAATATGGGCCTTAATCTGTTGTTAACAGATAGTGCTTTATGTTAGTGTTCTTGCACCAGAATGGAGTACTTACCTTTTACTGTTTTCTTTTTGTGTGAAAGGTTATTTCTTTAAATGGAATACATACGATATGTCTATAGTGAATATATTGACAAATTGTTTGTGGACACAATAATGCCGACATCAGTATGTCAACGCAGTTCTAACATTAGTTAAAGCATTTTAACCATGTCAGCAGTATCACTATAAACATGATTGTAAAGCATCATGTCTAAAGTAATACTGCCAAAACAATTAAAATGCTATAACTAACATTAAAACTGTGTCAGCATACTGACATCGACATTACCGTGTCAACATACAATTTGTCAACATAATCACTGTTGGCAAACTGGCTACATCCCCTCTAAACAGTGCCTGTCTGAAGATCTGAGCAGATGTTGTACCTTTGGATCTTCTGTTCTATTCTGGAACATGATTAAATAGGGTTTGGGCTGGAAGCATCTGGTAATCTTCCATAAGCGTTGCAGGTATTTTTAGGAGTTACCTGTGTCCTTCCTGTCTCTGTCTCTTGTAGACACAGATCACGGCAAAAAGTGGTACTTCCTGGGTACAGAGGCCCTGATTCAGAGCCGGACACTCTGACAGAGCGCTCGCTCTGAATCAGGGCCATCCTTTCTGATTTTAGAGCGGCCTCCTGGCCGCTCGCATAGCTGTGGGTGACCACCCACAGCTATAGCAAGCGGCCAAAAAGATGGTCGCGATGGTCAAGACCATCACGACCATCGGTCTTGTGATGAGACCCTTGTGGTAGGGTCTCATCTGCCGCAAGCCCTGGAGTGCTTTTGGCTCTATCAGAGCCAAAAGCACTCCCAATGACATCACTTGTGATGTCAGTGGGGCCTGCCCCAGACGGTTGGCGTTCCCATGGGAACGCCTCCGTCTGGCCAGCCACGCCCCCGGCACACCCACCAAAGAGGGCGTGCTGTCACTCACCATCGACAGCACGCCCCCTCTGTAGCGAGACCCATAGTGACGGCTTGCCCGTCGCTATTTGGGTCTCGCGCATGCGCACTGGCCCAACATCGACCTGCTTACGAGCGCTCAGCGCTCGCGAGCAGGTCTGAATCAGGCCCAGAGTTCTGTGTCTTATGCGTTTCATTCGGCTATTGACCAAACGTTATCAGAAATAGCAACGCAGGTAAGAGGAGGATAGCTATACAGCGCAATAGTTCAACTAACTACGAATATAGAAACTAGGGGTGTGCACCGGCCACTTTTCGTGTTTTGTGTTTTGGTTTTGGATCTGGATCTTTCTTCGTGTTTTGGATCTGGATTGGTTTTGCCAAAACCACCCTTCCGTGTTTTGGGTTCTGGGTTTTGTGTTTTGGATCTGTATTTTTTTTTAAAAAAGCATAAAAACAGCTAAAATCACAGAATTTGTGGGGTTTTCTGCTCCTATGCTATTATTAACCTCAATAACCTTAATTTCCACTCATTTCCAGTCTATTCTGAACACCTCACACCTCACAATAGTGTTTTTATGTCCAAAAGGTTGCACCGAGGTAGCTGGATGACTATGCTAAGCGACACGAGTGGGCGGCACAAACACGTGGCCCATCTAGGAGTGACACTGCAGTGGCAGACAGGATGGAAGTTTGAAAAACTAGGCCCCAAACAGTACATACTGCAAAGAAAAACAAGAGGTGCAAGATGGAATTGTCCTTGGGCACTCCCACCCACCATAATGTTGTATAAATAGGACATGCACACTTTAACAAACCAATCATTTCAGCGCCAGGGTCTGCCACATGACTGTGGCTGAAATTATTGGTTCGTTTGGGCCCCCACAAAACAAGCTGGCAATTAATGTGTCCCTGCACAAACTGGCTCTACAGAGGCAAGATGTCGTCCTCATCCTCCTCATCCACCGATTCCTCACCCTCTTCAGTGTTGTGTACATCCTCATCCTCACAGAGTATTAATTCGTCCCCGCTGGAATCCACAACCACAGGTCCCTCTGTACGTTCAGGAGGCTGGTCTCCCTGGAAGAGTTGATAATTCATTTTATGAACATCATCTTCTCCACATTTTGTGGAAGCAACCTCCTACGCCTTTTGCTGACAAGGTTCCCGGCTGCACTAAACACTCTTTCGGAGTACACACTGGAGGGGGGGCAACTCAGGTAAAATAGAGCCAGATTGTACAGGGACCTCCAAATTGCTTCTTTTTCCTGCCAGTACAGGTACTGACTGTCTGACATGCCTACTTGGATGTTGTCACCGATGTAACCCTTTAACAGACAGACGCACGCTTGTCGCTGCTGCTTTGAGGATTCAAGTGCGGCTACAGCCCACACATTTCACAAAGACAGAAAAAAAAATAAGAATTTTTTTATTGTTTGTGGAGCGCACTTTGAGGGTTACACCACCCTTTAACAGACAGAGGCACGCTTGTCGCTGCTGCTTTGAGGATGCAGGTGGAATCTAGACAGGATTTGGAACCGGGGACACACTACCTCCATCAATTGTCTAAATCCCACTGCACTAATGGCGGATACCGGACCCACGTCTAACACCAACATAGCAGTCAAGGCCTCAGTTATATGTTTTGCTTCATGCTGACTGCTGTCGTACTTCATCCATATCGCTAGGGACTGTTGGAGGGTCAATTGTTTAGTAAAAGTAGTGGTGTTCCTACTTCCTCTCTGGGATGATGAACAACTCCCATCAGCAGCAACAGCACTAGGAGGAAGTGGTTCTTGATCTTTCCCTATTTTATTTTTATCTGAGAAAGTTTGGTCCTCCATTTATGTTATATTGATATATACGTGCGGCTAAAGCACACACACAAACACAGAAATTATTTTTTTATTTTTGCTGGAGAGTAGTGCACTTTGTGGGTTACACCACCCTTTAAGAAATGAGCCAGCCGGCTCTTTACTTATGGGACACAGGCGCACGCTTGGCGCTGCTCCCTTGTTGATGCACGTGCAGCCACAGTGCACACAATTCACAAACACAGAAAATATTTTTTTATTTGGTTTGGAGTGTACTTTGGGGGTTACAGCACCCTTTAATGGTCAAGCCAGCCGGCCCTTTACTTATGACACAGGCGCACGCTTGGCACTACTTTGTTGATGCACGTGCGGCTACTGCGCCCACAATTCACAAACACAGAAAATATTTTTTTATTTGGTTTGGAGTGTACTTTAGGGGATACAGCACCCTTTAACGGTCAAGCCAGACGTCCCTTTACTTATGACACAGGCGCACGCTTGGCACTACTTTGTTTATGCATGTGCGGCTACTGCGCACACAATTCACAAACACAGAAAATATTTTTTTATTTGGTTTGGATTGTACTTTGGGGGTTACAGTACCCTTTAACGGTCAAGCCAGCCGGCCCTTTACTTATGACACAGGCGCACGCTTGGCACTACTTTGTTGATGCATGTGCGGCTACTGCGCACACAATTCACAAACATAGAAAATATTTTTTTATTTGGTTTGGACTGGAGTGTACTTTGGGGGTTACAGCACCCTTTAACGGTCAAGCCAGCCGGCCCTTTACTTATGACACTGGCGCACGCTTGGCACTACTTGGTTGATGCACGTGCGGCTACTGCGCACACAATTCACAAACACAGAAAAAATATAATTTTTTTTAGCACTAGGGGGGAGCACCCCTGACGGACAGAGCACCCCCTTGACAACACTACAGCACCCCTTTATGACTGGGACACTGCACAGGACTTTGGAGTGGACACAGCCCCTAAGGACAACTGACTGCACAACACAGTCCAGCCAGCCCCTATGGACTTTGAAGTAGTGGACACAGCCCCTATTGACAACAGCAGCACAGCACAACACAGCCAGCCCCTATGGACTTTGAAGTAGTGGACACAGCCCCTATGGACAACAGCAGCACAGCGCAGCACAGCACAGCACAGCACAGCACAGCACAACACTACTCTGCACTACACTACACTACACAGCCCAGCCAGCCCTAACTCCCACCCTCCCTCTTCACTGTCCACAGCCGAGTGAGAAAATGGCGCCGACGCGGGTACCTTTTATAGGATCCAAAACCCGCGAGACCCGGAAGGCGGGATGATGACGTTTTGCCTCGATTTCAGATCCGAGTCAGGCGGGAAAAGTCGAGCCTGACTCGGATCGGCCTCGGATCTGGGGGGGCTCGGGGGGGTTCGGATTTCAGAAATCCGAACCCGCTCACCCCTAATAGAAACAGGTACTGTAAGTAGGAGCATTGCAATGCAGTAAATAATCAATTTCACTGCAGGTAAGTTAGAGAACAGTACAGCAGGTAAAAGATTTTACACACTTAAGTTTTAACACATTAACTCCAACCACCAAGTTACGTTTTGGCTACAATTAAACTTCACCTTCTAATTTTATTTTTATTTATTTGATTGTAAGGCATTACATTATTTCAAAGCATATTACTGAAGGTAAGAAAAGTCTGTTTTATTATATACTTTTTTGTAATTATTACAATTTATTTATATGGCACCACAAGTATTCTGCAGCGCCTTACAAAGTACATAAACAAATAAGTGAACAAGAAACCAGTGACTTACAGTACAATACAGGGCAGGACAAGGACATGGGTTATACACATTGCTGCATTATAACACTCACAATAAGCAGCATTGTATAAGTAACAAAGTGTTAGGTGCCCTTATAGGGAGTAAGAAGTAGATGAAAATGAAAAGTAAGGCGAAGCACAAGAGGGTAGAGGGCCCTGCTTGTGAGAGCTCACATTCTAAAGGGGAGGGGCAGACAGACAGGGGTGACACAGATGGGGTAGACAGGGAGGAAGGAGTATGTAGCAGCGGGTTAGGATGAGAGCTGGAAGGCTATGATGAAGTAGTGGGTCTAGAAAGCCCATTTGAAGATTTGTAGAGAGGTGGAGAGTCTGATGGGGAGAGGGAGAGAGTTCCAGAGGTAGGGCGCAGCACGGGCAAAATCTTGGAGGCGATAGTGGGAGAAAGTAATCAGTTGGCACAGGAGGTAATGTCCTTTTTTCCCTTTTATGTCTCTTCATGTACTTAATCTAAAATAACTTTGCACTAAACAGTGTTCCCTTACTTGCCATATTCAAATATCTTTCCATTTTCTGCTCATTTCTGCAGAAACCGCATTGTGGAATAATGTCATTTTGAAAGCAAAAATATGAATGCAACATTTAAGAGATTTGAAAACCAGTTGACATTTGGCAAAGCAGCAACGTGAGTGATCGTATTTCTACCAGGATATAGGAGCGGCTGAACTGCAGTCTCTAACTATAATTTATAATTAGATTTTCAAAGGCTAGGGCTGTAATTACAATCAGTACACGATCAATCCCTGCTATATAATTATGATGTGATGTTCAAAATGGCAAAGCAATGAGGTTAGATTTTCCCCTTAGCATTAGATTATATATTATGTACCATTATATAGCCGTATCAATTTCCGCTGCAGAGGACTTGTACAGTATATCGGGTATATAGAGGGAACAGGCATAGATACATTTGTACAATATTATCTTCAGGCAAATCTTTTTACTGTATTTAGATAAAATGAAAAAGGCTTAAAAAAAAAGTGTGCCACGGATATAATTACCTGATCTACCGGGATGCCTGGGAAACCCTGAGTTTTGGGGAGCGGTCCCAGATTCCCATGAAATTAGATGAGCCTCCTGATTCCCTCCCACTTTCTCATTTATATTGGAGGTCTGGGGGCTTTAAAGTCAATCTCGTCATTGTGCCCCAACCACGTAGCTTACTGGCACAAATTAGGCATAGTCGCAATTTGCATCACCAGCTTGGCCAATCGGGGAAGCAGATTTTTTTTCTCTCCACATGATGGGCGGGATGCACCAACGTCAGAAATGCAATCAAACTCCCAAAAATGCAGTTTTTGTGGGTTGGATCGCATTTATCATATGTACCAAGCATCGGTGTGCGACACATTCCGGGCTTGGATGTGGTGGGCTACACCTTCCTTAGATGACGTTGCCTAATTGAAGTGTACAGACTTCTGTTAGGGATGCCACCCTGGGAAAGGATCCAATCAGATCCCTCCCAGCTCCCCACATCACAGCATACACATCCTTCTGTGCATGCACAGAAGGACACAAGAGGGACTTCTGGGTCATAAACTCGGAAGTCCCTCTCTCGCAAAGGACAGCTCTTTTCAGGACATGCATATTATTTGTAATTAACACCGGCATGCATGCGATGAATGGCGGGATGCATAACATGCAAATTGCAATGCGTCATGCATCCTGCACTTTGAGTTTAACATTTGAAGCTTTTTACGTTTTGATTTCATAGAGATCGGGTTGAGAGCATCTGGTAATTTTGCATAGGTGTTGCGGGTACTGTTATGAAATAGCAACATAAAAAGTGATCAAGGAAGATAAAGGACAGAGAAGGATCAAAGGTGTAGGAGGATAAAGAACAATGACGTTTAGAATTGAAAAGGAGGAGGAGGACAGAGAAGAATGGAGAAGGGGCAACCTGGAGTAAAAGGATGAAGGAGGAAAAAGGAGTCTTGAGAAGAATTAAGGATGGAAAAGGAAGAGGAGAATAAGGATATAGAAGGATGGAGGATTTGGGGTAACCCTTTTTCCCAGCACTTGGTAACCATTGTGTGACTGTACCATCATCCATGGCGCACATGAAGCAATCGTATGGACTGATCCATTGTATGGTGAGAGAAAAGGTAGTTCAGGAAAGTAAGTAGCTGTGTTGATATGTAACTGGGATGCTCTCTGTACTGTATGGCAGTCTGTAGGATGCTCTCTGTACTGTATGGCAGTTTGTAGGATGCTCTCTGTACTGTATGGCAGTCTGTAGGATGCTCTCTATACTGTATGGATGTCCGTAGAATGCTCTCTGTGGGCGCGATGTACCACGCATTGCATTTTGAATGCAATGCATCCTGGTACTGATTGTATGTATAGTGGAATTTATTAACACCGTATGCATGAATATTTGCGATTAAAACCGCAAAGGCCATCTCTCCCGATAAGAGCTGTTCTTTGTGGTGGGAGTACTTCCGGGTCTATGACCCGGTAGTCCTTCTGGGCATGCTTGCTCATTGGCCAGCGCATATGCTAGCCACGGGTGACACTGGGAAGGATCCTATTAAATCCATCTCAGGAATATCAACAGTAAGTTGCCCATAAGCTTCTAATAGGCAATGCCATCTACAAAGTTGACATTTCCTATTGGGATCATTCGTGGAAATCGGTTCAAACCTCCGAAAATGGCATTTTCAGAGGCTTGACTACATTTTTGAAGATCATACATCCCATTCTATATATATTTAAAGGCAGTCACTTGGGGTGCTCTCTGTATTTTATGGTAGCCATTAGAATGCTCACTATACTGTATGCTGGTCCCTGAAATGCTCTCCATATTTTATGTGATTCCCTAGATTGCTCTCTATGTTCTGTAGTGGTCACTAATGAATGGAGAACACTGTCGAAAATAATAGCCATTCCAACCATATCCATGACCACTCTGGTGCCATGGCATGGTGGTTATTGTGGACACTACAAGTGTATTAGCCTAGGGCAGCCATAACAAAGTGCAGAACTCTGTGAGCATTAACTAAACCAGTCATGTCTGGCAAAGTGGTCTACATATTGCCATGTATTGGAGAATCTTGACAAACAAAATGGGAAACCAATTTTTTTTGGGTCCCAAACTGAGGTGCATAGCTGCAGGTAGTCCATATTCCGCATTTGACACCGCAAGCCATTCACGTCCAGCCATATCCACCATGAAGTTGCAACTTTAGCTACGACTGTAGTGACGGCTACCGTTACACCTTTGAATTTGTGTAAAAAAACCGATGCTTACCCCTACAAAGAAGAGCAACAATATTTTACTTATTTGGAAACTGCAATTACGGTGTCAACATTTTTATCCGCCATCTGTAAGTTTAAAGTTTCATAATATTAGACAATTAGCTCTGAATTATTAACATTTTGTTTTTGTAATATTATGCAAACAAAGAATGACATCATACTGGAACACTTTTCAAAATATATAGTGGAATAATTACTTTATGTTTATAATTGTTATAGTGCAATGATTGCTTTATAATTGTTACTGTTAGTAGTATTTTATGGCACAGAACAATAAGTTATCTCAACATACAACTTGTATTACAGATTTACAAAACCATATCCCGTGAGTGCCACTAGATGGCAGGCAATCCCCAGGTAAGAGTCCTCACAAAGATAATGCAGAGAATGCATCTGCCACTGGCAGTCTGGCACACAAACATCTACTGTAACCAACTGGAAAGTGTACAGTACAATTTCATCTGCACAGAGCTGTCTTGTGCGAGATGACCAGCTAAGCTAAAATATCTAGCTGGACTGAAACATTGTGTTCACTGAAGCATATACCGTTTCCTACAGAATCTAACAGCCTCCTGCTGCTGACTTGCATCTGTATATTGTAAGATAAAAAAATCAACACAACTTGTTGCTATATGCAGTGTAATACTGATTCCTGCCCCAAGTTTCAGATTCTGGCAGCAGATCTTAACACAATAAAATACAATGTTATATACAGTATGTGTACAGGTGATGATAGATAGATAGATAGATAGATAGATAGATAGATAGATAGATAGATAGATAGATAGATAGATATAAATATTAAATAGATAGCTATGAGATAGATAGATAGATAGATAGATAGATAGATAGATAGATAGATAGATAGATAGATAGAATTGAGATAGATAGATAGATAGATAGATAGATATGAGATAGATAGATAGATCGATCGATAGATAGATAATTGTTATATATGAGATAGATAGATAGATAGATAGATAGATAGATAGATGACTGTTAGATATGAGATAGATAGATAGATAGATAGATAGATATATAGATAATTGTCAGATATGAGATAGATAGATAGATAGATAGATAGATAGATAGATAGATAGATAGATATGAGATAGATAGATAGATATGAGATAGATAGATATGAGAAAGATAGATAGATAGATAGATAGATAGATAGATAGATAGATAGATATGAGATAGATAGATAGATAGATAGATAGATAGATAGATAGATAGATAGATATGAGATAGATATGTAACCCCCTTCAGTGTGCGGTGTGGTACATAGGTGCATTTGGAGTGATACACCTCCTATTGCCTCATGCTAGCTCTCCAGGGTGTGGGCAATACCTGAGAAGGGGGTCCCTGCCCATGCAGGCTTTATAACAGTCACACATATAGATACAGGTATAGCTATACACATACAGTAACAGTTCTTTTGAATAACTTGAGCGCCAGACCTTCTCTTATAAAAATAAACCACTTTATTTCTCTCCTCCTGCACATGACTTTACAGGACAAGAATATGGTTACAGCAGCTTCTCCTCTCCCTCCAGCTCATATACTTGGCATGTCAGATGGTGTATGACAATCTTATGGATATGGTTACATTACATCACACTCTTCTTCACCTGCACAGTCTTTAAGCACAGTCACAATGAATGTTTTGCATTTTACACACACAGGTCCACCTGGCCCTTTGCTGGCTGGTGCTTGTAGTTCTCCACTTCATACATGCAGGTCCCACCTAGCCCTTCGCTGGCTGGTGCCTATAGTTCTCCACTTCATACATGCAGGTCCACCTAGCCCTATGCTGGCTGGTGCCTGTAGTTCTCTACATTATACGTGCAGGTCCACCTAGCCCTATGCTGGCTCGTGCCTGTAGTTCTCCACTTCATACATACAGGTCCACCTGGCCCTATGCTGGCTGGTGCCTGTAGTTCCACAGCTTCACACACATCTCACATAACTTCTTTTGCACTCTGCCTCTCCTTTGTCTCTTCTAAGACAATATACAGAGTGTCTCATACACAGTCTGCCTCTCTCTGCTCCCCTTCTCTTTCACATGGGACAGCAATATACAGACTTTTCTATTGCAGCTATCAGACGCTCAGCTGCTGCCCATCCCTATCCTACAGGAATGGCTCCTATAGCCACACTGCTACCACAGTGACCCCCCCTTTAATGGCTGCTGGGGGGCTTTTATGCATAAGGGACTCCTCTGGTACCTTAACAGTAAAAGCTCCTGGGAAATTCCTCGTCCCCATCTCTTCAACACATATACTTGCGTCTTTTACCCCTCTCATGGGTGCTGAACACTTCACTGAGCGGCTCACACTGCAACCGTCCACCTCTTTCTCTGTAGTCTGTCACAGACTTTATCTCAGTGGTCTCACTCCAGACCTATTTCTCCTTTGGCGTTAGATGGGCATCGTGGCAGTCACCACGGCCCCACCAATCTCCCCCTGCCAGGGGAGCACGAGGGCTACATTTCTGCTTACAGCTCTGAAGCTTCCCAAAGATGTCTGCTCTCTCCCAAATTCTTCTTCCCAACTCCCTTTGTTCTCTCCCCCTCCTCCCTCTGCTCTGCCAGATACACACCAAGTCTTCCCACCCCTGCGTGTCTATCTCTCCAGCCCCTCCTTTACCTGTAAACTGATCCCAGGGTCTCAGGCATGTAATATCTACAACAGGAAGCAAGCTCTAACACTGAGAGGGGTGTATTTACAAATACCATCCCTTAGAGGGTGTTACAGATAGATAGATAGATAGATAGATAGATAGATAGATAGATAGATAGATAGATATGAGATAGATAGATATGAGATAGATAGATAGATAGATAGATAGATAGATAGATATGAGATAGATAGATAGATGATTGTCAGATATGAGATAGATAAATAGAAAGATAGATAGATAGATAGATAGATGATTGTCAGATATGAGATAGATAGATAGATAGATAGATAGATAGATAGATGATTGTTAGATATGAGATAGATAGATAGATAGATGATTGTCAGATATGAGATAGATAGATAGATAGATAGATAGATAGATAGATAGATAGATAGATAGATAGATAGATAGCGAATACGTTCAGGAAGCCAGCAGACACAATGCGGTTAGGGTTAGGCACTTAAAGGGGGGATTAGGGTTAGACACGGGGGGGGGGAGAGGTTAGGGTTAGGCACCCTACAGGAGGGTTAGGGTTAGGGGGAAAAATTAGGTTAGTTTACTTATACTTACCTTTAGGACAATCAGGATTTCTTCCTCTGTCGGGCTGCTGCTGCCATTCGGCAGGCTGTAAATCATACCAAATCCGATAGATAGATAAAGATATATAGATAGAAAGATAGATAGATATGAGACAGATAGATAGATAGATAGATAGATAGATTTTTAGATAGATATGAGACAGATAGATATGAGATAGATAGATAGATAGATAGATAGATAGATAAAGATATATAGATAGAAAGATAGATAGATATGAGACAGATAGATAGATAGATAGATAGATAGATAGATAGATAGATAGATTTTTAGATAGATATGAGACAGATAGATATGAGATAGATAGATATGAGATAGACAGATAGATAGATAGACAGATAGATAGATAAAGATATATAGATAGAAAGATAGATAGATATGAGATAGATAGATAGATAGATAGATAGATAGATTTTTAGATAGATATGAGACAGATAGATATGAGATAGATAGATAGATAGATATATAGATTTTTAGATAGATATGAGACAGATAGATATGAGATAGATAGATAGACAGACAGATAGATAGATAGATAGATAGATAGATAGACAGATAGATAGATAAAGATATATAGATAGAAAGATAGATAGATATGAGACAGATAGATATGAGATAGATAGATAGATTTTTAGATAGATATGAGACAGATAGATATGAGATAGATAGATAGATAGATAGATATGAGACAGATAGATATGAGATAGATAGATAGATAGATAAAGATATATAGATAGAAAGATAGATAGATATGAGACAGATAGATAGATAGATAGATAGATAGATAGATAGATTTTTAGATAGATATCAGACAGATAGATATGAGATAGATAGATAGATAGATATGAAACAGATAGATAGATAGATATGAGATAGATAGATAGATAGATAAAGATATATAGATAGAAAGATAGATAGATATGAGACAGATAGATAGATACATAGATAGATAGATAGATAGATAGATAGATAGATAGATAGATAGATAGATTTTTAGATAGATATGAGACACATAAATATGAGATAGATAGATAGATAGATAGATAGATAGATAGATAGATAGATAGATAGATACTGTTGAAAGATATAGTGTGGCGTCATGAGGGGGTGCGGGAGCCTGCGGGCCACACCTGGTGCATTCGGACCCCGATAATTAACATCATGAATAAACACCTAAGTGAGAAAAGTATAACCTCTCCTAATTCTCCCCATCTTCTCACCCCATCCTACCCAGCACAGAATGACCATCTTGTGATCCATATTGTGCCTTCTATGCTATTCTGCTTTTCATCTGTGTTTAACCTCCACTGTTCCCCGCACTCCACCTCTGAGTTTGTGTTTTACTTGGGAAATATGTTGTCACCCCATGGGGAGTAATAGGGATCAGCAACAAATAAGTTCACAGAAAAGTTTGTATAGTTAAGTATAAACATAGAGTATATATATAAATATATATGTGTATATATATATATATATATATATATATATATATATTGAGAAGCTTATTAGCAGCCTTGATTGCCAGAACACCTGTAAGAGTGTGTCAGTCTCTGTAGTCAGGCCCTGATTCAGAGCCGGACGCTCTGACAGAGCGCTCGCTCTGAATCTGGGCCGTCCCTCTGAATTTAAGAGCGGCCTCCTGGCCGCTTGCATAGCTGTGGGTGACCACCCACAGCTATAGCGAGCGGCCAAAATGATGGTCGCGATGGTCCCCCCATGGGGGCACCTCCGTCTGGGCAGCCACGCCCCCGGCACGCCCACCAAAGGGGGCGTCCTGTCACTCACCATCGACAGCACGCCCCCTTTGGTGCGAGACCCATAATGACGGCTTGGCCATCGTTATAAGGGTCTCGCGCATGCACACGTCGGAGCCGCCTCCGTCGTGCGCATGCGCACTTGGCCAACATCGACCTGCTTGCGAGCGCTCACTCGCAAGCGAGCGGGTTTGAATCAGGCCCTCAGTCTCTTTCTGCCTAGGAAATAGGCCAGAGGCCTGTTGAGAGACACTGTGATTAATGAAGGTAAGTGTTATGGTAAGATTCTGTTTTGTGAGATGGATGTTAGGTCCCTCCACCCTGATGGAGGGAATAATTTTATTTAGTGGGCGCTGGATAGGCCAGGATTTACTATTAAAAATTGTTTATTTTTGTGCTGCTAATAAAACTAGCTGAAGATACTTGTACCAATTTCCTAGACTAGTTTACTACTACTTGACCACTTAACATAACATTTACCCCAGGAGACACCCTGATCTTGCCATACTATCTATCTATCTATCTATCTATCTATCTATCTATCTATCTATCTATCTATCTATCTATCTGTTTTAGATACAAACAGTGGTGTACTGTTATTTGATCCCTATACTGTAAATCCTACGCTGCCTACAAGTAACAGGGTGTAACTGCAGATTCCCAGGTCCCGGCTCATGCTCACAGGCAGACTATATTGCTTGTCCTCCCTCACCATATTTTGGCAAAGGTTAGGGCTAGGCACTAGGGAAGAGTTAGTATCAGGCTACAGGAGGGGAGAGGAGGGTTAGGGGGGGCACTAGGGGGAGGGTTAGGTTGCAGGAGTATAGTGTTAGGGTTAGACGGCATGTGGAGAAGTTTAGGGTTTGGCACTAGGCTGAGGGTTATGGTTAGACTGTGGGGGGGAGGGTTAGACTGCAGGTCGGAGGCTTAGGTTTGGGCTGTGGGAGGGATGGGACAGGTTTAGGCACTAGGGGAATTTTTACAGTTAGGCTACAAAAGGAAAGGGTTAGTGTTAGGTACTAGAGGAAGTGTTATGGATAGGCTGCGGGAGTGTAGGATGAGGGTTAGACACTAAAGGGAGGGTTAGGGTTAGGCTGCGGGAGGGGAGGGTTAGGGTTAGGCTGCAGGAGGGGAGTGGAGGGTTAGGGTTATGTTGCAGGGGTGGAGAGTTAGGTTAGGCTATGGGAGGGAGGGTTTAGTGTTAGGCTCTAGAGGGAGGCATTGTGTTAGGTTGTGGGAGCAGACAGTTAGGGTTAGACAGTAGGGGAGGGTTAAGGATAGGTTGTGGGGTGGGAGGGTTAAAGTTAGGCACTAGGGAAAGGGTTTGGTTAAGGCTGTGGGAGGGGAGCATTAGGATTAGGCACTAGGGGAGGGTTAAAGTTAGTTTGCAGAAGCAGTAGCTTAGGTTTAGGCTGTGAGAGAGAAGGATTAGGGTTAGGCACTAGGGGGAGGGTTAGGGTTAGGCTGTGGAAGATGAAGAATAGGCACTAGGGGGTGGGTCAGGTATAGGCTGCGAGAGGGGAGTGTTAGGGTTTTGCACTATGAGGAGGGTTAGGTTTAGACTATGGGAGCGGAGCATGAGGATTAGGCATTAAGGGAGGTTTATGGTTAGGCTGTGGGAGGGGAGCATTAGGATTAGGCATTATGAGGAGGATTATGGTTAGGCTGTGGGAGGGGAGCATTAAGATTAGGCACTAAGGGAGGGCTAGGGTTAGGCTGCGGGAGGATTGGATTAGGTTTTGTCACTAGGGGTGGGTTAGCTTTAGGCTGTGAGAGGGTAACATTAGTATTAGGCACTAGCAGAGGTTTAGGATTAGGCTGAGGGAGGGTAGGGGTAGCCTGAGGGAGGATAGGGTTAGGTTTAGGCTGCAGGAGCAGAGGCTCAGGTTTAGGCTGAGGGGATGTTAGGGTTAGGCACTAGGGGGAGGGTTTTAGTCATGCTATGGGAGGGAAGGGTTAGTGCAAGGCACTAGGGGGAGGGTTAGGGTTTAGATGCAGGAGTCGAGGATGAATGTTTGGCACTAGGGGGAGAGTTAGGTTTAGGCACTAGTTAGGATTATGGTTAGAGGCATTAATCATCATCGGATTTGGCAGAAATGTACAATACCATCACATGATCACCGGACCCAGAAGACATTGATGGAGCCACCAGAGATTCAACAGCAGGCAAATCAGCGCTGCACCGGAACACAGTTTGGACATGTAGACATTTCTATGTTGACATAATTAATGTTGACATGATTAATGTCGACAAAAATTTACTGAACCTTACATACAGTAACTGGCCAAATATCTATTTTATTTATGATTAAACCCTCAAACAACAATCCAGATATGATTAGAGTAACACAATTTTCAGGGTAACACTGATTAAGCTTTTCTAGCATGTTCTTATAACACCTACGTGGGCAGTAAAGGTGCTTCCGATAGATGCCAACTCAAACTGAATAAATCCAGCGGTCTGTCTGCTCTGTGTTATCGCTTACAGGCTCCTTTTTATTGAAATGTCTCTCTAACAACTAGAAAGGCTGCTGCATATTTCTTCCAGACAATAACACTTGTCACCTGCCATACCCTTAATTACAGATGTATTGTACTGGCGAATTGGAACAACTATTCAGTATCCCTATGTACAACTTTTTAAGCTGTTTGCTGTGAAATAGATGTCTGACCCCAATTCGATCCAATGCTGATATAAAGAGACACTTGCATATATACTTGGCGGATGTGAAATGAGTTGTTTAACCTAAAAAAAAAAATACAACAGCTACATGGATTAACATTTCAATGCACACTTGTGATGCACAGAGATTGCCTGCTGCTACATTCCAGCCAGAGACATCGAGAGATGAAGAGAGGACGGTGACCCAGTTCATTCAATGAAAGAGTAGGTTGGGTCTTCTCTACGGAGTCTTGGCTCAGACAGCTCATCAGAGAGCTTAAAGGGGAATGCTAGTCCAAAAAAGTGTAACACAAATATGCTGAATTGATGCTTATTTCTTGCATCCCTTTCACCAGCTGAAAACTGAGAACACCCGACATTTTGGGTTCTAAGTTGCACCGACTCCTGACTCGGGTCTTCTCACCAAGATCAGAACTTGCAATTAAAAACCGGATCTTGCATATTTTGAATTGTATTGAACTCCCCCCCTCATGATTGAGGTTGGCAAAATTTGGAAATGATTTGTATTGATGGAGTTGGATGCCGGAAAATACATGACCGGCGGTCAGAATACGACACCGCAATCCAGACTGGTTTGCAATACCAACACCTGGAGGTAAGTTATCTGACACTTCCCCCAACCCTAACTCTCCACTGCTACAGCCTAACCCTCCGCTCCTGCAGCCTAAGCCTCCCCGCAGCCTAACCCTAACCACCCCCGCAGCCTAACCCTCCGCTCCTGCAGCCTAACCCTCCGCTCCTGCAGCCTAACCCTCCCCCCGCAGCCTAACCCTCCCCCCGCAGCCTAAATTTCCACCCGCAGCCTAACCCTAACCCTCCTCCCAGTGATCAATTGGAAAAGTTGTCCCTCACAACCAATCAGCTTCCAGCTATCATTTTATAGAATAATAAATGCTAGCTGTAAGCTATAAACACTATTTTAGCAAATAGAACTTAGGTTATTAGGTGAAATATATCATGTACACCCACAGGCATAGTGCTCTAATGCATACTGCAGACAGACACATCTTTACTTCTGAAGGCTAGCTAACTGAATTAGAAGCATGGGGCAAACAAGCATTGGTGATGATCTAGCAGTAATACACAATGGGCCTGATTCAGAGCCGGACGCAATTAGCGCTCACTCGTCCAGAAAATAGGGTGGCTATTCAAATCAACCGTTCGCTCTTTGCGGTCTCTAGGTCTGAACGAGCGAACCAAACTTGCAGTCGTTTTTTTTAAAAATACGCCCCCTGGCCGCTTGCATCCTACGTCATGTCCGCTATTTATTAGATTAATCGAGTACATCGACCAGGGTATGAACTGCTCGCTATTCTTGGGGTTGGTTTTTCCTACCACAATTTTGCGAGCAGTTCTGACTATAAAATAACCCAGTGACATGATCAATGACGCTGCTGTTTTAATTATGCACACCCACAAAATGCCCGTTTTGACCTTTAAGCACGCCTGCGTTTGGATCTCCACTCCCCGTTTTCAAGCACCTTCCCCCGTTACCACCCACATACGCCTCTTTCTGTCACTCAAATTATCAGGCATTCGCTATTTTGCGAGCACATGAATTTCGACCGCACTGAGTGGTTCTCGCATGCGTATAACGATCCGTACGCTTGCGCAGTTGGGCAAACATCGCTCAAGGTGAACGAGCGGCTGCTTACGAGCGGCTCTGAAGCAGGCCCAATGTACAGACAGCTATGGTACACACCGACTCTCTTCCCACCCTCCCAGGGCACCAACACAACAAAGTAGGGGCTCTGCTCTGGTGCTCCATGCTGTTTGCTCACCCGGTGTAATTGACAGATCAAGGGAAATAGCATCCAGTCAGCAGTCTATGCCATAGATGGTGAGCGGTAGGTATGGCCATCGATAATTCATAATCATCAATGGTTTATGGCCGATGTCGAATGTTTTTCCCATCGATGGAGGAGAACCAGATGGTTTCCCTCCGTCAATGGGAAAGCATAAGCGAATAGTTTATTTTTACAATGTGCCGGGACACAGAGCATAGCTCTTCCCCCTGATACATGGTCCTGATTGGTTCACAGGGCAGTCAGTCATAGAGCAGGAATGACCATCCGTCTAAATTGACTGTAAATGTTTGGAAATTAATGTTATTAAGGTTAGTAATACTCTAGGAACAAAAAAAGAACAAATTATGTGATTTTAGTTTTTTTTTGTAAATTTGTGTAAAAAATCCAAATCCAAAACCAGTTATGGCGGTTTGGCAAATCCAAATCCAAAACTGGACGAAAAATGGTGTGGCACACATCCCTAATTATGATTGGAAACCTAGACCCTCTAGCTGTTATCTCCGGATTATGATTGGACATCTGGACCCTCTAGCTGTCATCTCCGGATTCCCGACGGGGTGTTGGGGTTTTGTTTGACTTTCCGGGGCAGTGGGAGGCTGAACGCAGTTGCTAAAATATGCTAATGCCGACCAGCCGATCACAGGGATGCCCACTGCTGCCTTCTCATATGCGTGCGTAAACATCCGTAACATCGGTGCAGATCGGGCAAAGCTAGGGGGCAAATATATAAATAAACTTGTGATAACCCTTTTTTTCAGTAAGGGGTAATTCCCACTTCTAGAAATGTATAAAAAGACATACCGTGGAAAAATCAGTTATTTTTGCAGCATCACCTTCTGCTTCTGTTGATTATGCCACCATCATAGCCAGTTTATGGGCACTTACAAGGCTTTTTGTTACTTGTCCATTAAATATAGAACCATCTATAGAGGCGTTATGGCTGCTCATCAGTCCCGTTGCCACTGGGCCATATTTGTGCATGCGTCATCAGTTGTGTACAGCATGAGGTTTTGCCAAATCTCGCACAGTGCTGCCACTGGGAGTCTCTCTGTATCGCATGGGCACTAGGATGCTGCGATACAGGCAGGACAGTGGTCGCTGAAGGGTGGGTTACAGTAACATCCAGTAACACTCTTTGCAATACATTTCAGCGATAAGCAGCGATGCAGGATGGGTCTTATGGTGCATACACACGGTACGATTAAAATGGACGATATGAACGATAACGATCATATCGTTATCGTTCATATCATGCATTTTTAGGTGGCCAGCGATGTGTGAGCACGTATGGACGATAACGATATCGTTTATCGCCCGTGCATGCAGGCCAACCTGGTCGATATCGGCCAGGTTACTATAAGGACCCGCGATCGTTGTTCATGGGACGTTGGCCATCGTTGGTGGGTACATGGTGTGCTGGATGAACGATATTGAACATGCAGTACACCCGGGAGATCGTACAACGATATCGTTGTCGTTGATGATCGTCCCGTGTGTACACACCAATAGTACTGAAAAAAAAAGGGGCATGTTAGTACATTGATCCCTAGGAGCCTTAGATGATAAGAAAATCTTACATCCTTGCCAAAACAAATGTGATGTCATATTGTAAAATAATGTAAGAGGGCAGAGAGCCAGGCACACAGGGCCTGATTCAAACCCGGACGCAATTTGCGGCCGCTCGCTTGCTAAAAGGGGACGGCTATTTAAATCATGAGCTCGCACTGCATTGCGAAAAGCCGCCCACTAAGTAATAGCGAGTTGCCGCACTATGCGTTCGCACCTGTATAAAGACGCCCCTTTGCCACTCGCAACACACGTCATCTCAGTTGCAGGATTAATCGGGAACATCGAGAGCCATCGGAGCTGCTTGCAGCGCTTCTGGTAGCCTTTTCCCACCACAACATTGCGAGCAGTTCAGGTTAAAATTAGGGGTGAGCGGGTTCGGATTTCTGAAATCCGTACCCCCCCGAGCCCCCCCGATCCGAGTCAGGCTCGACTTTTCCCACCTGACTCAGATCTGATTTTCGAGGCAAAACTTCATCATCCCGCCTTCCGGGTCTCGCGGGTTTTGGATCCTATATAAGGTACCCGTGTCGGCGCCATTTTCTCACTCGGCTGTGGACAGTGAAGAGGGAGGGTGGGAGTTAGGGCTGGCTGGGCTGTGTAGTGTAGTGTTGTAGTGTAGTGTAGTGTAGTGCAGTGTTGTGCTGTGCTGTGCTGCGCTGTGCTGCTGTTGTCCATAGGGGCTGTGTCCACTACTTCAAAGTCCATAGGGGCTGGCTGGACTGTGTTGTGCAGTCAGTTGTCCATAGGGGCTGTGTCCACTGCAAAGTCCTGTGCAGTGTCCCAGTCCTAAAGGGGTGCTGTAGTGTTGTCCAGGGGGTGCTCTGTCCGTCAGGGGTGCTCCCTCTAAGTGCTAAAAAAAAAAATATTTTTTCTGTGTTTGTGAATTGTGTGCACTGTGGCTGCACGTGCATCAACAAAGGAGCAGCGCCAAGCGTGCGCCTGTGTCCCATTAGTAAAAGGCCGGCTGGCTTGTCCGTTAAAGGGTGCTGTAACCCCCAAAGGGCACTCCAAACAAAATAAAAAAATATATTTTTTTGTGTTTGTGAATTGTGTGCGCAGTAGCTGCACGTGCATCAACAAAGTAGTGCCAAGCGTGCGCCTGTGTCCCATAAATAAAGGGCCAGCTGGATTGACCGCTAAAGGGTGCTGTAACCCCCAAAGGGCACTCCAAACAAAATAAAAAACATTTTTCCGTGTTTGTGAATTGTGTGCACTGTGGCTGCACGTGCATCAACAAAGGAGCAGCGCCTAGCGTGCGCCTGTGTCGCCTTAGGAAAGGGCCGGCTGGCATGTCCGTTAAAGGGTGCTGTATCCCCCAAAGTACACTCCAAACAAAAAAAATATATATTTTCTGTGTTTGTGAATTGTGTGCACTGTAGCCGCACGTGCATCAACAAAGGAGCAGCGCCAAGCGTGCGCCTGTGTCCCATAAGTAAAGGGCCGACTGGCTTGTCCGTTAAAGGGTGCTGTAACCCCCAAAGTACACTCCAAACAAAATAAAAAAATATTTTCTGTGTTTGTGAATTGTGTGTACTATGGCTGCACGTGCATCAACAAAGGGGCAGCGCCAAGCGTGCGCCTGTGTCCCATAAGTAAAGAGCCGGCTGGCTCATTTCTTAAAGGGTGGTGTAACCCACAAAGTGCACTACTCTCCAGCAAAAATAAAAATAAAAATTCTGTGTTTGTGTGCACCTTAGCCGCACGTATATATCAAATCAATATAACATAAATGGAGTACCAAACTTTCTCTTATAAAAATAAAATAGGGAAATATCAAGAACCACTTCCTCCTAGTGCTGAAGCTGCTGCCACTAGTCATGACATAGACGATAACATGCCATCAACGTCGTCTGCCAAGGCCGATGCCCAATGTCATAGTAGAGGGTACATACAATCCCAAATGACAAAGTTCAGGAAAATGACCTTAAAAAAAACATTTAAATCATCTGAAGAGAAACGTAAACTTGCCAATATGCCATTTACGACACGGAGTGGCAAGGAACGGCTAAGGTCTTTCCTTATGTTCATGACTAGTGTTTCAGCTTCACATGACGATGGAAGCCCTCCTCCCACTAAAAAAATCAAACAAGTTAAGCTGGCAAAAGCACAGCGAAGAACTGTGCGTTCTAAGAAGATGTCACAAATCCCCAAGGAGAGTCCAAGTGTGGTGGTGGTTGCGATGCCTGACCTTCCCAGCACTGGACGTGAAGAGGTGGCTCTTTCCACCATTTGCACGCCCCCTGCAAGTGCTGAAAGGAGCACCCACAGTCCACTTGCTGATATGCAAATTGAAGATGTCACTGTTGAAGTACAACAGGATGAGGATACTGGTGTAGCTGGCGCTGAGGAGGAAGTTGGCGAGGAGGATTGTGATGGTGATGTGGTTTGTTTAAATTAGGCTCCGGGGGAGACAGTTGTTGTCCGTGGGATGAAAAAGCCCATCACGGTCATGCCTGGGCAGAAGACCAAACATTCCACCTCTTTGGTCTGGCAATATTTCTATCCAAATCCGGACAACAACTGTCTTGCCATATGTACCATATGTAAAGGAGAAATAAGTAGGGGTAGGGACGTTAACCACCTAGGAACATCCTCCCTTATACGGCACCTGCAGCGCGTTCATAAAAAGTTACTGTCAAGTTCAGAAACTTTGGCTAAGACCGTAAGCAGTCCAGGGACACCTAAATCCCTTTTTCCTGTTTTATCCAAGGAATCGGTGGATGAGGAGGATGAGGACGACATCTTGCCTCCGTAGAGCCAGTTTGTGCAGGGACACATTAATTGCCAGCTTGTTTTGTGGGGGCCCAAACGAACCAATCATTTCAGCCACAGTCATGTGGCAGACCCTGGCACTGAAATGATTGGTTTGTTAAAGTGTGCATGTCCTATTTATACAACCATAAGGGTGGGTGGGAGGGCCCAAGGACAATTCCATCTTGCACCTCTTTTTTTTCTTTGCAGTATGTACTGTTTGGGGCCTAGTTTTCAAACTGCCATCCTGTCTGCCACTGCAGTGTCGCTCCTAGATGGGCCACGTGTTTGTGCCGCCCACTCGTGTCGCTTAGCATAGTCATCCAGCTACCTCGGTGCAACCTTTTGGCCATAAAAACAATATTGTGAGGTGTTAGGTGTTCAGAATAGACTGGAAATTAGTGGAAATAAAGGTTATTGAGGTTAATAATTGAATAGGAGCATAAAAACCCACAAATTCTGTGATTTTAGCTGTTTTTATGCTTTTTTTCAAAAAAATACAGATCCAAAACACAAAACCCAGAACCCAAAACACGGAAGGGTGGTTTTTGCAAAACCAATCCAGATCCAAAACACGAAGAAAGATCCAGATCCAAAACCAAAACACAAAACACGAAAAGTGACCGGTGCACACCTCTAGTTAAAATACAGCCCAGTCACGTGTGTAATGACGCTACTTTGCTAATTATGCACACCCATAAAACGCCATTCTGACAGTCGGGCACGCCTGCGTTCGCACATCCACACCCCCGTTTACAAGCACCTTCCCCTGTTACCAACCACAAACGGCACTATCTGTCACTCAAAATAGCGGCCCGGCTGCGGGCTATGGGCGAGCACTTTCCCATCGCAATGACTGGTTCGCGCACGCGCCTTGCAACTCAATGAGAGCGAGCGCAGCATAGAGTCCGGGTCTGAATCAGGCCCACAGTTTCTAGAAGAAATTCTAGCAAGTTTTGAACTGGATTAAAATTCTTTCCAATTTCACAAATCTCATGAGTTCAAGCTGATTAAAATGTGGAAAAGGTCAACCTGGCTCAGACGTGGTTGAACCTGTTCCCCTTGCTCAAACGCATCCAGAAGTTTTTAGTCTATCTTCTAAAGTTTAAGATTTTTCAAGAAATCTAAACTTATATCTGATTTAATGAACCAGTTGGGAAAACACTTTTAAAAAACATGACAGCGTCTAATTTGCAGAAAACATTTGATCTCCGCGAGGGCCCATTTGACAAAATGCTTAATAAAGAAAAGAAAAAGCACTGCTGAACATCGTACAGGGATTCGGCATCTCCG
This sequence comes from Taudactylus pleione, assembly GCA_031769625.1. Classification (NCBI taxonomy): domain Eukaryota; kingdom Metazoa; phylum Chordata; class Amphibia; order Anura; family Myobatrachidae; genus Taudactylus; species Taudactylus pleione. Next base: position 16,303,078 of record JAUIMM010000188.1, read on the forward strand.
TGAACATCACAGCTAAAGTGTAGGTTTTTATTCTTCTCTCTTAGAATATTTATGGCCTCCACATAAAATAGATGAAGATATATTTTCTTCTTTCATATATGGCTTCAATGATTAATATTGTCCTGTGGCCATTTTTTGCTCTCAAGAATTGATGTAGCCCTAATTATTTCACTCTCTGTCACCGATCGGAGGTAGGAGCCTTATTTCCTAGAAAGTATCATTAAAAACTACTTAAGAAATATTTCTCATTAAGGTGAAAGACAAAAAATGCAAGTGTAATGACGGAACTATTAGGATTGATCTATGCAGTGTTGCGATGATCATCTGCAGTATTCTTTCATGCCTGTTAGTACTTGGGGCCTGATTCAGCAAAGATCGCTATTCTGCTAATGCACACGCAGCGCAGTTGCTAATATCAGTGGTGATATGTAAATAAGGGCCTGATTCAGCAAGGGTCGTAGATGCTAATACGCATGCAATCGGCCAATTGTTGCGCTCTGAGCATGCGCATGCATGGTGCAGGGGCGCCGAGAGGGGGGGCGGGTACAATTTACCCGGGTCCGGGCTTCCAGAGGGGCCCGGGTCTGGCGCCGCTCCCCCCTCCCTCCTCACTATCTCGCAGCAGCCCAGCACACGCATGCAGTGGGAGATTGCTGTGGCTGCTGCTTAACAGCCACGAGCAATCTCCTATGCCTGAGGGGGGGAACGATCACACTGGCTTTGCTCACATCACCCCCTCCCCGGCGTGCAGCACCGCTATGCGGCACTACAAATGTATGTTGTTATTTTTTTTGTTTGAGGGGGCGTGGCCACGCCTCCCATGATTAGGCCACGCCCCCTCTTTACCGGGGCCCGGCGGCGCTCTCAACAGCCCTGGCATCGCGCATGCATCGCAGTGCACGTGCGCGAACTAGCCATTACAAACGGGTCTGCGATCACAGTGACTACAGAGACCAAGGACCTTATTCAGAGGCGGCCGTACGGTCTACGTCCGCACGGCCGCCTCGATGTTTTGCCAGTGCGCATGCGCACGAGGGAGCCGGCTCCCTCGTGCACATACGTGAGACCCGCTACGACCGACAGCGCCGGTCGCAGCGGGTCTCTTTCCAAAGGGGGCGAGCTGTCGATGTTGATTGACAGCTCACCCCGTTTGGAAGGCGGGCCGGGGGGGTGGCAGCACAAACGGAGGCGTTCCCATGGAAACGCCTGCCATTGGGGGAGGCCCCGCTGACATCACTAGTGATGTCAGTGGAGAGCTTCCGGCTCTGACAGAGCCAGAAGCTCTCCGGGGCTTACGACAAGTGAGACCCTACCCTAGGGTCTTGTCGTAAGCCCCGATGGTCGCGATGGTCTATGACCATCGCGACCATCGTCCGAGTGGTCGTTAGAGCTGTGGGTGTTAACCCACAGCCTAACGACCGCAACAGAGGTGGGCGGTCAGGATGCAAGTGGCCGCCCAGTTTCTGAGCGACCGCTTGCATCCTCCGACCGCCTCTGAATGAGACCCCAAGACCCCTCGCAGAGTGATTGACAGGAAGTGCAGTTTGTGGTGGTGATGGGTGATGTGGTGGTGATGGGTGATTGGGCGAATGCAGGCGTGCCAGTGCGTTTCAACTCCATTGCAGGGGCGTGCATATATTATTCACTGCGATGGCCTGATAGCATGCAATGAATTTAGCAATTTCTGAGTGAGGTCAGGGCTTTTGTAAGTGTGCGTGAGGCTCTGATGGTACTCCATGTTACTGATGGTTGTGCAGTCTTGCTAAACATTACGGATGTGTGTAAGGTTAGGTGGGCTTCCCCATGTAGTGCTGCGACGACATAGCGATCGCACTGTGAACTGCGTGCGCAATCGCTATCGCATTTGCAGTTGCGATCCGTAGTGAATCAGGCCCAGTGTTAGGAACCATTTCCCATATTGCTGTGATCCCATCTAATGCAGATTTTGCAGCTAAATGCAACTTTACAAACACAGACTGACCTGCACTAAAATTGCAGATAACTTGCTGTGGATCAGAGGCAATTGTGCAAATAATTGCTCCATTAACATCTTCATGATTTCCTACCCACTCCTAAAACCTCATTTCCACGACATACACTTTTTCCACCCACCATGTCCACTGGAATGGGTATGTCATACCGCCGGAACTAAACCCAGCGGATGAAGTACCGACGCCGGCAGGCCGGCAGCAAGAGATCCCACCGGAGGTAAGTAAATCACCTAACCCTCCTCTCTCTCACCCTAACCCTCCCTTAGGGGTGCCTAACCCTAACCTCCCCCCTAGTGCCTAACCCTAACCTCCCCCCTGGGGTGCCTGAACCTAACCCTCCCTCCCCGCACCCTAAACCTAACCCTGCCGGGGGGTGTCTAACAATAACCTCCCTCCTGGGGTAAATAACCCTAACCCCCCTTCCCTTAGCCTAACCATAGTTCTCGCGGGGGTGTGCCTAACCCTAAGTCCCCAGGGAGCCCATAAACCTAACCCTTAACCCCCCGCGGCTATCCACTCCCGAGGCCCGGCTTACCTACGATTAGTAAGCTGGACGTCAGGACTTCGGCATGGGGCAGATGATAGGCGTCGTTATTTTCATGACTATCAGTCTCTTGCCAGGATTTCACAGTCGGGAAGCTGGCTGTCGGCAATTTGACCGCCGGGCTTCCTAACTACATCCCATGTCCACTTGTGTCAGGCTTGTCCAACTGTCTCTCACTATCCCCTCACATTAGAATGTAAGATCTCACAGGCAACGTCATTTCTATGCTACTGTAGTGTGGGCCTGATTCAGAGATGTACATTCATTCGATGATGAACGTACATCTCAAATTGTTGGGGGTCTTCTCCTGTGCAGGACCCATTCTGCACACATACAGAATGGGTCCTGCGATCTCGCTTGTAGAGCCCTGAAGCTGCAGCATGATTGACATTGCTGGTCCCGGAAACGTGTCGCAACTGTTTTCCAGGAGGGACGAGGTGAGGGTTTGCGCCAATGGGCACTGATTCATGGCCTCTTACGTGATCAGCACCTGGTCAGGCTGTGGGAAGCTTCAGCTCTTGCAGCCTGAACAAAGGAGCAACAAACACAACCATCGGTCGCTATGGTTGCGATTGTGATCTCAGCCTGCGTTGTTGGTCGCAGAGCTGAGATTGCAAATGCAGCAAGGAGATGTCTGACTCTTCCTTCTGCATGTGCATCAGAGACATAGGGGAAACTAGAGATCTGGTAATCGGTGGTCCCAGCTTTAGCTTTTATTTCATGGACAGGTGTGGGCTACTCCCTTGTTATTCATTATCAATTAAGCAGGTAAAAGGTCTGGAGTTGATTCTAGGTGTGACATTTGCATTTGGAATCAGTTGCTGTCGACTCTCCATATGAGATTCAAAGAGCTGTCACTATCAGTGAAGCAAGCCATCATTAGGCTGAAAAATCAAAACAAACCCATCAGAGAGATAGCAAAAACATTAGGTGTGGCCAAATCAACTGTTTGGAACATTCTTAAAAAGAAAGAACGCACCGGAGAGCTCAGCAACACCAAAAGACCCGGAAGACCACGGAAAACAACTGTGGTGGATCAAAGAAGAATTATTTCCCTGGTGAAGAAAAACCCCTTCACAACAGTTGGCCAAATCAAGAACACTCTCCAGGAGGTAGGTGTATATGTGTCAAAGTCAACAATCAAGAGAAGACTTCACAAGAGTGAATATAGAGGGTTCACCACAAGATGTAAACCATTGATGAGCCTCAAAAACAGGAAGACCAGATTAGAGTTTGCCAAACAACATCTAAAAAAGCCATTACAGTTCTGGAACAACATCCTATGGACAGATGAGACAAAGATCAACTTGTACCTGAGTGATGGGAAGAGAAGAGTATGGAGAAGGAAAGGAACTGCTCATGATCCAAAACATACCACCTCATCAGTGAAGCTTGGTGGTGGTAGTGTCATGGTGTGGGCATGTATGACTGCCAATAGAACTGGTTCCCTTGTATTTATTGATGATGTGACTGCTGACAAAAGCAGCAGAATGAATTCTGAAGTGTTTCGGGCAATATTATATGCTCATATTCAGTCAAATGCTTCAGAACTCATTGATCGGCGCTTCACAGTGCAGATGGACAATGACCCGAAGCATACTGCAAAAGCACCAAAGAGTTTTTTAAGGCTAAAAAGTGGAATGTTATGCAATGGCCAAGTCAATCCCCTGACCTGAATCCGATTGAGCATGCATTTCGCTTGATGAAGACAAAACTGAAGGGAAAATGCCCCAAGAACAAGCAGGAACTGAAGACATTTGCAGTAGAGGCCTGGCAGGGCATCACCAGGGATGAAACCCAGCATCTGGTGATGTCAATGCATTCCAGACTTCAGGCTGTAATTGCCTGCAAAGGATTTGCAACAAAGTATTAAAAAGTGAAAGTTAGATTTAGGATTGTTTAGTTTGTCCCATTACTTTTGGCCCCTTAAAAAGTGGGAGGCACATATAGAAACCGTTGTAATTCCTACACCGTTCACCTGATTTGGATGTAATTACCCTCAAATTAAATCTGAAAATCTGCAGTTAAATCACATCTTGTTTGTTTCATTTCAAAGCCATTGTGGTGGTGAATACAGGCCAAAATATGAAAGTTGTGTCAATGTCCCAATATTTATGCATCTGACTGTATATATATATATATATATATATATATGTAAGTACATATATTCTAGAGTTCAGGGGGCATGCTGAAGGGGCACGCTATGAAAAAGGGTGTGTTCACTCATACAGGGGTTGTGATTTTGAGACACACCCTCTTTTCAGATTCTGCAGAGCTTTACAGAGAATATTTGGCCAATCACATCAGTCCCTGCCCCAGTGGAGCTTACAATCTATATTCCCTATCACATGCGCACACACATACACACTAGGGTTCATTATTTTTGGGACTGAATTAACCTACCAGTATATTTTTGGAGTGTGGGAAGAAACCAGGGCACCCGGAGGAAACCCACGCAAGCACAAGGAGAATATACTAACTCCACACAGTTAGGGACGTGGTGGGAATTGAACCCATGACTTCAGTGTTGTGAGGCAGTATGTGCTGCCCGACTTCAACAAATAAAAATAATCAACATAAAATACATTGAAATATCCAGATCCAAATAAAATACATATAAAAAGCCAGCTCTAGATGGAAAGAAAAAAAAAAACATTGAAAAAGCCAAATCCCCATGACACTTATGAAGCCTTCACTGTCGAAAACTGGCAAATTTTACGGCCATCAGGGTTTTCGCCAGCGATAGCATCGCAGGAAAAACATGATTTAACTCTGAAGATTGTGCTTACCTGCCATGCACAGGTTTCTCCACGTCGCTTTTAATCATCGGCTAGTAGGACTCCATTGCCTTCAGCAGAAGAAGAGGAGGATGGCAAGGGATGAAGAAGGGAGAAGTGAAAGATGAAAGGGGGTGGCGGGATGAAGTGCAGGGCAAGAAGAAAAATGTTTTTGAGACCAGTGATGTCTGGTTATGGGAGGCCAGGGAGGGCTGCAACTTGAGGGTCAGAAGACATCAAAGAAAGGACCTGGGGAATGCAGAGCAGGGAGGGCTTGACCAAGGTGGGATGCAGGACAGGGAGGGATAGACCTGGCGGGGACAGGGCCAGGAAGGCTAGACTAAGGGTAGTGCAGGACAGAGAGGACTGGCACAGGGATGGCTAGACTTGGTGGGGGGGGCACAGGGAAAGGAAGACTGGACCTTAATGGGGGTGGGTCACAGGTAAGGGAGGGCTGGAGCAGACACAGGGCTGGGAAGGCTGGAGCTTAATTGGGGGGCACAGGGAAGGTAGGGCTAGATAAGTTTTCAGCAGGACAGGAAGGATTGGACCTATTGAGGCACAGCACAGGGATGGTTAGACATGGTGGAGGAGTGGCACATGAATGGGAAGGCTGGACCTGGGGTGGCATAGGGCTTGGAGGGCACAGTGCAGGAAAGGCTGGACCTGGGGGAACACAAGGCAGGAAAGGCTGGACCTTGTTCAGGGCTACAGGGCAAGCTGACTGCACAGGAGGGTGCATAGGAGGCAGGGTAATGATATATGCACCTGTATGGTGCACTAGAACTCCGCTGTAGGGAATCCATTCTATATTTAAACTACCACTAGCTCAACCGTGAAGCACCGACTGCATATTAAACATGGCGCCGGCCGCGAGCCGATCAGGAGCGGATACCGCAGACGCTCTTGATTGGCTGCTGTTCCATGAGCTGTGATTGGCTCATGGCTGGCGCCATGTTTAATTTGCCGCTGGCGCTGATTCATCAATTGTGCCCAGCTGCAGCAGGCGGCTCGGCCAAACAGTCACCTCACCGCTGCCTTCATTAAATATGGCGGAACTGGGCTAATGGGTGGTCCAGTGCACCCCTGGACCACCCCCCAGTTTCACCTATGATCAGAGATGGACGGATTTGCACAGCTGCTTACGTGCGACTCTGCAAATCTGTCCATCTCTGAATCAGGCCCTGTATGTCTTATGTATATGTTTCTACCTTCCTTTCCCCTGTGATGCCCTATATTCAGTTATTTGATTGACACCCTGCTGTATGCTGATTGTTACTCAACACGTGGAATTTGCACTTATTTTTGTGCTACCTGCATTTGCTGGAGCATAACTCATACTTTGTCATTTGTTTGTCTTGAATTATGTTTAATTATATTTGCTTTATATATATTTGTGTATCCATGTACTTGTTTATTGTATTCATCTATCTTACAGAAACCCAGAATTTGACGGCAGATAAGAACCTATTGGCCCATCTAATCTACCCCTCTTTTTTAACCTTTTGGTAACCTCAACCCAATTTGACATTTAGTTATTTCTATGCAGGGCTGTAGAGAGCCAGCCAGGGTCCCATTACTACCAAGAGGGCATGGCCTAATCGCGGGAGGTGCGGTCACAAACCCTTAGAATAAATGACAAAAAACTTCAAATCCAAATCCAGGGGTGGTGCGATCAGTGGGACAGTTCCCCCCTCCCCCACAGGCACAGGAGAAGCTCCTTGGTCTCCCACTGCAGCCCAGGACACAGTACAATTTGCTGGGCTGCTAACAGGTAAGAAGTAGAGGGGGCTGCTCACCAACAAGCCCCTCCTCTCGGCCTACCTGTTTGTAAGGATATTCTTCTGCCTATTCCAAGCATGTTTAAGTAGCTCTACTGTCATAGCCTCTACCACCTCTGAATGGAGGATATTCCACTTATCCACTACCCTTTCTGTGAAGTACTTTTCCTCAAAATTCCTTTGAACCTACTTCCCACCAGTCTCAGTCCATGTCCTCTTATAGAAGTATACAGGTTGCCTGGGGCTCTGAAATCTGTGCTGCCTTGTAAACCTATGCCATAGGTTCTTATGGTTAGGGACATGCTCAGTCCTGCCAGGGCTGTATGGGCTTATGGTGCATTACTTGTGTCCATATAGTGTGAGCTGGGTCCACTGTTATTATGAGTGAACATAGAGGAAGAATGTTCTTTTCCCTTGCATTCATGGTCCTCCTATGCATCCATGTGCTAATAGATACTTCTCCAAGGCATATCAAATTTACTGCACTACTGTGTTTGATTGTTAAAACTCCTCTTGCTTAAAAGAGTTTGATATTGAATGTGAGTGACTCCCGAGCCCCTGGAGTTCCTGTAATGCATGGAGGGTCATTTTGAAATTTACTAAAGTGAGAGTTTTTAGAAGTGGAGATGTTGCCCATAGCAATCAATCAGATTGTATCTATTATCTTCTAGAAGGTGCTAGTAAAATGTAAAAGTAGAATCTGATTGGTTGCTATAGGCAACATCTCCACTTCTAAAAACTGTCACTTTAGTAAATTTACCCCAATATGTTCAAAATGACCCTCCATGAATTACAGGAACTTCCACACAGCTCTGAATAAGGCACAATGGGGTATATTTACTAAAGTGAGAGTTTTTAGAAGTGAGAGATGTTGCCCATAGCAACCAATCAGATTCTACTTAACATTTTACTAGCACCTTCTAGAACACAGGTTCTCAAACTCGGTCCTCAGGACCCCAAACAGTGCATGTTTTGCAGGTCTCCTCACATAATTACTAGTGTGGATCTTTTAAAACATGTCAGTGACTAATGATTACACCTGTGCACCTGCTGGGTGACCTGCAAAAAGTGAACTGTGTGGGGTCCTGAGGACCGAATTTGAGAACCACTGTTCTAGAAGATAATACCTAGAATCTGATTTGTTGCTATGGGCAACATCTCCACTTCTAAAAACTCTCACTTTAGTAAATATACCCCATTGTGCCTTATTCAGAGCTGTGCGGAAGTCTTGCTTCGGTTCCTGCATATTCAACTGTGAGCCGCTAATCTATGGGAGATTTACTGTAGATCTCAGCTGCATCTAGACTTGCGGCTTAGTGGGTGTAACTGGACAGCCCCTGGGTGTTTGCCTGTAGGATAAGTGCGCCCTGGGCATGGCATCAGCATGTAGGTGGAAATGCAGGTTATCCAGAGGTGAGCATAGGTGAAGATCTGACTGATTTCAGATGGAATTGCTGCACCGAGGATGAGTTTGTGCATGTCCCGATCACAAGACGGTGGTAGGAGTTGGCGTAACCGCATAGATGCAGCCAACTCTGGCTACCGGTGGATCTTTGTATTTCCAAGTATGCAATGCAGATGCTGGTGAGTCCAAACTCTGTGCCCATTAAGCTAAGGAGAAATTTCAAGGGAATCCGTTGTAATGCCAGCGGCAGAAGAATACCAAAGGCTTTACATCCCGACCGGGCCTGGTATGTGCCCTAAGCCTCCCCTTCCCCCCTGACCTAAACCCCCTTAGTGGTGCCAAACCCTAACCTCCCCCCGGTGGTGCCTAATCCTAATCTCCCCCGGGGTTCCTAGCCATAACCCCCCTTCCCGCACCCTAAGCCTAGCCCTCCCAGAGGGGGTGCCTAAACCTAACCTCCCCAGTGGTGCCTAACCCTAAACTAACCACCCCTTCCCCTAGCCTAACCCTCCCCAGGGGTGCCTAACCCTAATCTCCCCCCGGGGGTCCCTAAACCTAACCCTCCCTCGCTGCTAATGCTAACCTGTCCCCGCTTACCTTTGTTGGGGATGCTGGCTGTCAGGATCTCGGCACGGGATAAAGATAGGCGTCTGTATTTTGACTCCTATTTTTAAGCCCAATTCGGGCTTCCACTGTCGGGACCCTGGCAGCTGGAATTCCGGACGCCAGTAACATAATTAGATACCATTTCAAGTAGTCCTGAAAATAGCCTGTAAAAAAAGCAGATCAAAACAAAAAATACATGCAGACTGCATAATAAACTAGGTGAACTGAACATTTACAGTATTATAGGTCATACATTATACTGTATTCCCTTTAAAGATTTTAGGACTGGACCTTAACATGTACATGAGAATTATACCACTTTTACACATAAATTCCGTGTCTGACCTGGAGTTGGAACAGGGAATACATCATTCCTATAATATACATGGAACAGACTGAAATAGCAACGAAGAATATGAGCAGAAAAGCTGAAACATCACCTTGATTTGTACAATTGTCATCATGTTCAGTTCTATCATTTCAATCAGACATGGAAATCTCTAACTTTCATTTCATGCTAATCTCCTAAATTATTTCCCCGGCACTCACATTGTAAATGCTATTAATCATGTAATTATTGTTGTTGTTAGATCATATCATCATCAGTTGCACGTTAATTGGGCAATGACGCGCCAAAGATGTTTCATTCCCTGCCCGGCCTTAATAAAATTGATTAAAGTATCAAGATCCTCTTTTCTCTCTTTGCCTAAAAATATCTTCCCTGCGCTCAATTGATCATTAATTCTTCAGCAAGTCTTGTTTTAAATAAACGGCGCTTCTCCTCGGTCTCTGAATTACTCATTAATCTTGCCTGATTACCTATTGAACAAAGAATTATATTTAAATAACTTCCATATACAGAGGACAATCAACAGCGGAGCCTTTTTCGGTATCATTTTCCCCTGATCCGGGCTTATTCATCGGTGTGTCATTTCATACCTTTAATAAGGTGTTATTAGTTTGTCAATCTCTCATTTGCTAATTCTAAGCTGGAGCCCGCTTGTCTCTTTTCATCACTTGCAGGCGAAAAAATGTTTCAAAAATACAAATGGAAAATTCCATAATATTTTGTTTAATGCATATGATAAATAATTTGCAGAAAGCGGAAGACTGTGCAGATAATGTCAGTAGGTTTCCCAGGGTTCTTTGCAATGTGGAGTCATGACATTATGGAGTTATATTACCATCTCTTCCATTTCTTTATTTCTTTTCTTTATAATGTTTCATATTTTCTTTATAATGTTTCACAATTTCTTATAATAGGATGGTTTATCTTCTTATCTGTGTATAAGTAATGCATCTGTGTGAGCCTCGTTTCTTAATGATTGCACACTATGGGGCAGATTCAATTAGCCGCGCGATTTACCCCATGGCTAATTGCTGCGCTGGACCTATTCAATTAGCGGGGATTCCTCGCGTGGGGGTCCCCGAGACCCTGTGCGCAAGCCCCTGCTGTTGGATTTTTATCTCGCACCTCATGTAGGTGCAAGGTAAAATCCGTGTGAAAACGACCAAATTGACCTCGATTTTACGATGCCGGAAAAAGGCTATTTAATTGAATAGCTTTTCCCTGCGCCGTGGGTATTTAGACCGGTAATTAGTTGCTGGGTAAATCTTTTGGCTAATTGAATCTGCCCCTATGGGGCATGTCCAATTAGTAGCTGTAAAAGGGGGCATGGCCTCGTGCTGTTGCGAAAAAGTTAAATAAAAAATACACTGACAAAAATGACTATCACAAAAGTATGAAATAAAATAGGTAAGAAGCCAGGGTGTGCCAATTATTTTTATTGCTCCATGAACATTCAGTTCTTGATTAACAAGTCCCTAGTGAACTGTTGTGATTCACATTACGGATTCACTATAAATCACGTTATCTTGTCCCTGCTCAGTTCACTTCATTACTGTGGGTACACACCTGACCGATATATCTGCAGACTGCACAGAGCATGTGTTCTGCATACAGACTGCCCGATTAGTTATGACTAGGGATGTGCGCCGGACCATTTTTGCCGGATTTGGATTTGGTTCTAATTCGTCGTCCGGCTTTGGATTTGGATTTGCCAAACTGCGGTGACTGACTTTGGATTTGGATTTGGATTTTTTGCCAAAATTGGCAAAAAAAGCTAAATTACATAAATTGGGCTTTTTTTTCTTCCTAGAGTGTTATTTACCTCAATAACATTAATTTCCAGTCATTTACAGTCAATTTAGACCACCTCACAGCTTAAATTATTGTTTTCACCATTATTGGCCAAAGGTTGCAGTGAGCTGACTGGTGACCAAGCATCAGGGCAGCGGCGCAGTGGCACAGACACCACAATTTAAAGCACATCTATGAAACTATGCCACACAGCAGTGGCAGAAATGAAAGGTAGTGCTAGATGGAATTGTCCTTGGGCCCTCCCACCCACCCTTTATGTTGGATCTTAAAAAGGACATGCACACTTTAACAAACGAAGCATTTCAGCGACAGGTACTGCCACTTTGCGGCTGAAGTGCTTGGTTTGTTTGGGCCCCCACAAAAAAATCTTCCAATCTACTAAAGGCAACTGGTCTACAGTGGCATGATGTCACCATCATTGCCATCCTCACCCTCATCAGTGTGCACATCATCCGATTCCTCACACAATATCAGTTCATCCCCGCTGGAATCCACCATTACAGAAGTATCTGTACTGTGACGTGATGGGTGGGAGAGGTTTTCCTCGTGAAATTTCCAGTTCATTTTAATGAACATCATTTTTTCTACATTTTGTGGAAGTAGCCTCCTTCGTCGTTCGCTCACAAGGTTCCCGGCTGTACTGAAAACTCTCTCCGAGTACACACTGGAGGGTGGGCAGCTTAAATAATGCAAAGCCAGTTTATACAAGGGTCTCCAAATTGCCTTTTTTTTCTTCCAATATTCGAAGGGACTCTGTGACATGTCTAAGTGTACGGTGTCCTGAAAATAATCCTCCACCATTCTTTGGATGGTAATCGTATTAGATGGAGTTGCGGTAGAGGTGTCACTGGTGTTGGGCAAATCTTTTAGACCCGACCAGATGTCAAAATGTTGACTTGACTTATCTGCATCACCACTGGGTCTTTTGGAAAAGGTGCATTTTTTTCTGGCTGCTGCTGGAGAAACCGAAGGAGGAGACGTCATCGTAGTGCCATGTGTAACTTCAGCTGCCAACTTGCTCACCAGGAGCGCTTTGGTTCTTTTAAGATCTGGGTCAGTTGTAAAGAAAGACACAGCATACGACTTAAACCTAAAATCAAGCATGGTTGCTAAAATATAATGATCAGATTTCAAGATCTTGGCCACCCGTGGATCCTGGCGAAGCGAACAATGGACTTGATCTATCAGTCCAGCATACTTTGCGGAATCACTTTGTTTAATCTCATCCTTCAATTTCTCCAGCTGCTTTTCCAAAAGCGAAATCAGGGGAACCATCTTACTCAAGCTAGCAGTGTCAGCACTCACTTCACAAGTGGCAACTTCAAATGGTCTGAGCACCTTGCACAAGACAGAAAGTACTCTCCACTGTGCTGGGGTAAGGTACATTCCCCCTCCTCTCCCAATGTCATGGCTTGTCGTATAGCTATGGATAGCTTTTTGCTGCTCCTCCATCCGCTGAAGCATATACAGGGTTGAGTTCCACCTCGTTACCACTTCTTGCTTCAGTTGATGGCAGGGCAAATTAAACTGCTCTTGCAGGTGCTGCAATCTCCTGCACGCTGTTGCTGAATGCCGAAAATGTCCCGAAATTTTTCGGGCCACAGACAGCATCTCCTGCACGCCCCTGTCGTTTTTAAAAAAACCCTGCACCACTAAGTTTATTGTGTGAGCAAAACAGGGGATGTGTTGGAATTCACCCAGCTATAATGCTTTCACTATATTTGTAGCATTGTCAGAAATCACAAATCCTGAGGAGAGTCCAAGTGGGGTAAGCCATGTTTCTATGACATCTCTTAGTTTTTCTAAGAGGTTGTCGGCGGTATGCCTCTTATTGAATCCGGTGATGCACAGAGTTGCCTGCCTCTGAATGAGCTGGTGTTGTTTGCTAGATACTGCTGCTGCTGAAGGCGATTCACCCACCCAGTGGGCCGTCACAGTCATGTAATCTTTAGTTTGTCCACTACCGCTTGTCCACATATCTGTGGTTAAGTGGACAGTGGGTACAATAGCATTTTGCAGACCAATAATTAGGTTCTGTTTAACGTCCTGGTACAGCCGAGTAATGGCTTTTCGGGTAAAATGAAACCGAGATGGAATTTGGTACCGGGGACACATGACCTCAATAAGCTGTGTAAATCCCACTGCATTAATTGAGGATGTTGGATGCAGATCTGATATTAGCATAGCTGTCATGGCATCAGTGATCCGCTGTGCGACAGGGTGAGAGCTGTCATACTTGCTTCCCCTTGCAAGAGATTCTTTAACAGTCAATTGTTTTTTTGGTGTACTACTTGGTCCACTTCTGGGATGAAGATCCACCAGCAGCAGCAGCAGCAGCTGGCCTAGCGCTCAAAGATTCAGTTTCTTCTGAGGTGTCCTGGTAATTGGAGGAGTCACCGTGACTTAGCACTAACAAATTGGATGTTGTACTATCATTCCTGAGGATATTGAGGAGGAAGGTGTTGTCGGCGGAGATTGCAGGTGCTGGGATTTAGTAGAGAGAAGGCATCTAGCTAATGCTGGAATGCTTGTTGTTATTTTTTTTTGCAGTAGTTTCTGTTATCAAACACCTGTCATGAGCTCGCTGCAGATGACGTAATAGCGTTGAGGTTCCTAGATGCTTAACGTCCCTACCTCTACTAACTGTGGTCTCACAGAGGCTACAAATGGCTTGACAAATGTTGTCAGGGTTTGGGTAAAAGTAATTCCACACAAAAGATGTGGATTTGTTGGTTCTATGCCCAGGCATGGCAATGGCCTTCTTATCTTGGCCAAGAGCTGCTTCCACTGGTGCCTGACTTATACAAATAATATCCTCATCCTCAACATCCTCATTAGTGCCAGCATCAGCTGCACATATATTCCTCTCATCCTCTTGCAATTCCACGGTGGCATCCTCAATTTCTATGTCCTCGGCAATACTGCTCATCCCCACAACTACAGATGGAAAAGAAACTGTGGAGGGCGGCTTCTCTGAAAGGTCAGGCTTACACATAGAAATGCCTCTCGAGGACCCACTTAGACTCTCCTCAGGGATTTCTGACATTTGTGTTTCAAAAAACACAGTTTGTTCTACTGCCTTATTGGTTTTAAATTTTTTCACACTTCTATAGTCTGATTGAAAAGGTCTTTTATCATCACGAGAGGCACAAGATGCCTCACTGACAGTTGCAGAACCACCACTCAGAAATAAAGGGCAAAGCCTGAGTCTTTCCTTTCCGCTACGTGTGGTGAATGGTATGTTGCCAATTTTCTGTTTCTCTGCAATAGTAGTAGTCTTTAGAGGTTTTTTTTTTGTCTTTACCCCTGTGAAATCTACATTTTTTGATTTCAGGTTCCCTAAGTTTTTAAAGCCTCTATGCCCTTGAGCATCAGCTTTAGATGAAAGTGATGGACTTCCAGCCGCTGCAATGCTAGCAATTACATCTTGTTTCTGCTCTCCTCTCGGTTCATTCTCGTGATCCATATTACTTTATCACTATGAACTGGAGTCACGGAGCTTGTATACACAAAGTGGGCTATGCCCTTTCACGGAGCTTGTATAATAGACTCAGTGGGCTTATGCCATGTCACGGAGCTTGTATAATAGACACAGTGGGCTATGCCCTGTCACGGAGCTTGTAAAATAGACACAGTGGGCTACGCCCTGTCACGGAGCTTGTACAAAACTCAGTGGGCTTATGCCCTGTCACGCAGCTTGTATAATAGACACAGTGGGCTTATGCCCTGTCACGGAGCTTGTATACACTCAGTGGGCTATGCCCTGTCAAGGACCTTCTATAATAGACAAAGTGGGCTATGCCCTGTCACGGAGCTTGTATAATACTCAGACGGCTTATGCCCTGTCACAGAGCTTGTATAATAGACACAGTGGGCTTATACCCGGTCACGGAGCTTGTATAATACTCAGTGGGCTTATGCCCTGTCACAGAGCTTGTATAATAGACACAGTGGGCTTATGCCCTGTCACGCAGCTTGTATAATAGACACAGTGGGCTTATGCCCTGTCACGGAGCTTGTATAATACACTCAGTGGGCTATGCCCTGTCACGGAGCTTGTATAATAGACACAGTGGGCTATGCCCTGTCACGGAGCTTGTATAATACTCAGTGGGCTTATGCCCTGTCACGGAGCATGTATAATACACTCAGTGGGCTATGCCCTGTCACGGAGCTTGTATAATAGACACAGTGGGCTATGCCCTCTCACGGAGCTTGTATAATACTCAGTGGGCTTATGCCCTGTCACGGAGCTTGTATAATAGACACAGTGGGCTTATGCCCTGTCACGGAGCTTGAATACACTCAGTGGGCTATGCCCTGTCACGGAGCTTGTATAATAGACACAGTGGGCTATGCCCTGTCACGGAGCTTGAATAATACTCAGTGGGTTTATGCCCTGTCACGGAGCTTGTATAATAGACACAGTGGGCTTATGCCCTGTCACAGAGCTTGTATAATAGACACAGTGGGCTTATGCCCTGTCACAGAGCTTGTAAAATAGACACAGTGGGCTATGCACTGTCACGGAGCTTGTATAATAGACTCAGTGGGCTTATGCCCTGTCACGGAGCTTGTATAATAGACACAGTGGGCTATGCCCTGTCACGGAGCTTGTATAATAGACTCAGTGGGCTTATGCCCTGTCACGGAGCTTGATTAATAGACAAAGTGGGCTTATGCCCTGTCACGGAGCTTGTATACACTCAGTGGGCTATGCCCTTTCACCGAGCTTGTATAATAGACACAGTGGGCTATGCCCTATCACGGAGCTTGTATAATAGACACAGTGGGCTATGTCCTGTCACGGAGCTTGTATAATAGACTCAGTGGGCTTATGCCCTGTCACGGAGCTTGTATAATAGACACAGTGGGCTTATGCCCTGTAACAGAGCTTGTATACACTCAGTGGGCTATGCCCTGTCACGGAGCTTGTATAATACACTCAGTGGGCTATGCCCTGTCACGGAGCTTGAATAACACTCAGTGGGCTTATGCCCTGTCACAGAGCTTGTATAATAGACACAGTGGGCTTATGCCCTGTCACAGAGCTTGTATAATAGACACAGTGGGCTTATGCCCTGTCACGGAGCTTGTATAATACACTCAGTGGGCTATGCCCTTTCACTGAGCTTGTATAATAGACACAGTGGGCTATGCCCTGTCACGGAGCTTGTATAATACTCAGTGGGCTTATGCCCTGTCACGGAGCATGTATAATAGACACTGTGGGCTTATGCCCTGTCATGGAGCTTGTATAATACTCAGTGGGCTTATGCCCTGTCACAGAGCTTGTATAATAGACACAGAGGGCTTATGCCCTGTCACGGAACTTGTATAATAGACACAGTGGGCTTATTCCCTGTCACGGAGCTTGTATAATAGACACAGTGGGCTATGCACTGTCACGGAGCTTGTATAATAGACTCAGTGGGCTTATGCCCTGTCACGGACCTTGTATAATAGACACAGTGGGCTATGCCCTGTCTCAGAGCTTGTATAATAGACTCAGTGGGCTTATGCCCTGTCACGGAGCTTGTATAATAGACAAAGTGGGCTTATGCCCTTTCACGGAGCTTGTATACACTCAGTGGGCTATGCCCTTTCACTGAGCTTGTATAATAGACACAGTGGGCTATGCCCTATCATGGAGCTTGTATAATAGACACAGTGGGCTATGCCCTGTCACGGAGCTTGTATAATAGACACAGTGGTCTATGCCCTGTCACGGAGCTTTTATAATAGACACAGTGGGCTTATGCCCTGTCACGGAGCTTGAATACACTCAGTGGGCTATGCCCTGTCACCGAGCTTGTATAATAGACACAGTGGGCTATGCCCTGTCACGGAGCTTGTATAATACTCAGTGGGCTTATGCCCTGTCACGGAGCTTGTATAATAGACACAGTGGGCTATGCACTGTCACGGAGCTTGTATAATAGACTCAGTGGGCTTATGCCCTGTCACGGAGCTTGTATAATAGACAAAGTGGGCTTATGCCCTGTCACGGAGCTTGTATACACTCAGTGGGCTATGCCCTTTCACAGAGCTTGTATAATAGACACAGTGGGCTATGCCCTATCACGGAGCTTGTATAATAGACACAGCGGGCTATGCCCTGTCACGGAGCTTGTATAATAGACTCAGTGGGCTTATACCCTGTCACGGAGCTTGTATAATAGACACAGTGGGCTTATGCCCTGTCACGGATCTTCTATACACTCAGTGGGCTATGCCCTGTCACAGAGCTTGTATAATAGACACAGTGGGCGATGTCCTGTCACGGAGCTTGTATAATAGACTCAGTGGGCTTATGCCCTGTCACGGAGCTTGTATAATAGACACAGTGGGCTTATGCCCTGTCACAGAGCTTGTATACACTCAGTGGGCTATGCCCTGTCACGGAGCTTGTATAATACACTCAGTGGGCTATGCCCTGTCACGGAGCTTGTATAATACTCAGTGGGCTTATGCCCTGTCACAGAGCTTGTATAATAGACACAGTGGGCTTATGCCCTGTCACAGAGCTTGTATAATAGACACAGTGGGCTTATGCCCTGTCACGGAGCTTGTATAATACACTCAGTGGGCTATGCCCTGTCACCGACCTTGTATAATAGACACAGTGGGCTATGCCCTGTCACGGAGCTTGTATAATACTCAGTGGGCTTATGCCCTGTAACGGAGCTTGTATAATACACTCAGTGGGCTATGCCCTTTCACGGAGCTTGTATAAAAGACACAGTGGGCTTATGCCCTGTCAAGGAGCTTGTATAATACTCAGTGGGCTATGCCCTGTCACGGAGCTTGTATAATACTCAGTGGGCTTATGCCCTGTCACGGAGCTTGTATAATAGACACAGTGGGCTTATGCCCTGTCACAGAGCTTGTATAATACTCAGTGGGCTTATGCCCTGTCACAGAGCTTGTATATTAGACACAGTGGGCTTATGCCCTGTCACGGAGCTTGTATAACAGACACAGTGGGCTATGCCCTGTCACGGAGCTTGTATAATACTCAGTGGGCTTATGCCCTGTCACGGAGCTTGTATAATAGAAACAGTGGGCTTATGCCCTTTCACGGAGCTTGTATACACTCAGTGGGCTATGCCCTGTCATGGAGCTTGTATAACAGACACAGTGGGCTTATGCCCTGTCACAGAGCTTGTATACATTCAGTGGGCTATGCCCTGTCACGGAGCTTGTATAATACACTCAGTGGGCTATGCCCTGTCATGGAGCTTGTATAATACTCAGTGGGCTTATGCCCTGTCCCGGAGCTTGTATAATAGACACAGTGGGCTTATGCCCTGTCACGGAGCTTGTATAATACACTCAGTGGGCTATGCCCTGTCACGGAGCTTGTATGATATACACAGTGGGCTATGCCCTGTCACGGAGCTTGTATAATACTCAGTGGGCTTATGCCCTGTCATGGAGCTTGTATAATACACTCAGTGGGCTATGCCCTGTCACGGAGCTTGTATAATAGACACAGTGGGCTATGCCCTGTCACGGAGCTTTTATAATACTCAGTGGGCTTATGCCCTGTCACGGAGCTTGTATAATAGACACAGTGGGCTTATGCCCTGTCACGGAGCTTGTATACCCTCAGTGGGCTATGCCCTGTCACGTAGCTTGTATAATAGACACAGTGTGCTATGCCCTGTCACGGAGCTTGTATAATACTCAATGGGCTTATGCCCTGTCACGGAGCTTGTATAATAGACACTGTGGTCTTATGCCCTGTCACGGAGCTTGTATAATACTCAGTGGGCTTATACCCTGTCACAGAGCTTGTATAATAGACACAGTGGGCTTATGCCCTGTCACGGAGCTTGTATAATAGACACAGTGGGCTTATGCCCTGTCACGGAGCTTGTATAATACACTCAGTGGGCTATGCCCTGTCACAGAGCTTGTATAATAGACACAGTGGGCTATGCCCTGTCACGGAACTTGTATAATACTCAGTGGGCTTATGCCTTGTCACGGAGCTTGTATAATACACTCAGTGGGCTATGCCCTGTCACGGAGCTTGTATACACTCAGTGGGCTAAGCCCAGTCACGGAGCTTGTATAATAATACACTCAGTGGGCTATACCCTGTCATTTGTCACGGAGCTTGTATAATACAGTGAGTACACTACACATACACACAGTGGTCTTATTATGCCCAGTCACGGAGCACACACAAAGGGCTTATGCCCAGTAAAGTCACAGCGGCAAGACCACTGCCTACTCTAATCTATCTAACACTAGAACAGACAGCGCACTACCTAACTACCTAACTACGCGGCGTCACACGCGAAATGGCGCCGACTGCCGGGCGCCGCGCCTTTTTATAGAGGCCGAACGTCACCCGGCTCTCACGAAAATCCGACGCCAGACGGGTGACGTTCGGCCTCGAGGTGGAATCCGAGTCTGGCGGGAACACCCGAACTTGCGTTCGGGTGGACTCGGATACCACCTGTTCGGAGCGGTTCGGATTCCTCAGAATCTGAACCACTCATCACTAGTTATGACTGACGTCACAACTGAGCGGGCATTTACATGCGCCTGCCCAGTTGAGCTGTTGATCACTTCCGGGCCGTGCAGCAGGTGCAAAGTCTGATGCACGATGCACCATTATATTTACAGATATATCAACCATCGGCTTTGCAGCACAACCGACGCAATATGTCTGCGAACGATGTCGTTCACAGACATATCGCTGGTACACACTGCCGACACACACACAATATATATCAGCCTACTGATATGTCAGCCAGTGTGTACCCAGCATTAGGGGATATGGAAGCCGGAGGGAATCCAGGAGTCTCGCAGACATTACGGGAGAGTATAACATGTGACTTTATGACAGTGTGTATGACGGTGTGTGACAGTGTGTATGACAGTGTGTATGACAGTGTGTATGACGGTGTGTATTCATAGAACTAGTGGATAATGCATGAACGGGGCAGCATTTTCCATTGTTATATTTGTTAGTGTGATGTTGATAACATTCTACATACACAGGTAAAATGTTTCCCTATAACTGATTTTTCCATCCATTTTGGTGAAAATTAAAAGCAATATAAAGGTCTGAAAATATCCATGGAATATACTCCCAAGAAGGTTTTTAAACAAGTGATTAATAGTGATATATTTTCATCCTGCTGAAAGTACATAGAGACAGTGCTCCTGGGTGTTTAGAATAGGTTCCTTTGAGGTAATTAATTAGCATATATGCAAACTTGCAAAGTGCATGAACCCATAGCAACCATTTAGCAATTAGCTCAGGTCAGTGTAGTGCTAAGTAGATTAATGAAAGTGTCTGATTAGTGGCTTTGAGCTATTGTATAGTGCACGTTTTCACTTCTGTTAGTAAATATTCCCCTGATGCTCCATGTTTATTCCAGAAATAAAGCTTAGATGATAACTCCTGAACCATGGGCACAATCTCCCTGACATACATGTACAGTATAACTGTGCTCTTTCTTCTAAGCTGAGTGATATGGAAATAGTGGTGTTAAATGTGTAACGAGCTTTGTCGTCCTGCCGATGCCGCACTGAGAGTCCGGACAATCGGTTCGGTCTTTGATACGATCATTTCCACATTGTTCCCTTTATAGTGAGCAAACATTACAATAGGAAAGTCCCGAATAACGTACTCAATTGTCTAAGCAAATAGTATGTCACATTACAACATAGGTTCTATTAGGGAAGCTATTATCATTGTTTACAGGGTTCAAATTATTTTTATGCCCCCAATTAGGCTTCCTTTGCTTTTGTTGACCCCACCCCCCATTAATAGAGAAAGTCATGGCGCCCCCTAATATATATAAACCTTCTATCGGATGAGGTGTTGTCATGTGTGCAAACCACTTATCATACTAACATAAAATAAAGACACTGAGACGTGGATTTGGCAGATAACTTGATGGCGATTTATTGGAGAAATTAATATTATTTATTAATTCTTAAATTAATTAAGGATGTATGGTGGCAAAGAAAGGACGGCCAGAAATCAGCCAGATCTGCTATGCCCACACACAAACAACAAAAGACATAGCAGGCGTAGATCGCCCAGAGTGCATACACATAACCATGTAAACCATGTCAAACACAAAAGGTAACGCTCACCCTCTAACTTGACTACCCACCCGTTTAGGTGGTGATACTGCCCCCCGTTAGGTTGGTACAGCCAACTACCAGTCAACGAAGGGAACGCCCTTAACTCATAATTGCACCTGGACTGGTGAACTGCCGTTCTTTCCCGCCACTACATAATTAACTACAACAACCTGCCAATAATTGCAAAGGAAAGGGAGGGTGGGCAATCTGGAACCAAGAGGCTTTGGCCCTCACTTCTAGCCCCTTATATAATGTCTCTATTGAAAACCCGCCCCTGCTAACGATAGGCTAACTCTAAACAGTAATTTGCATACATGCCGGCCCCCATCCTAGAGGTTTAACACACCTCTTTTCTTATGCAATCTTTCGGTTTCACTTATCTGTGTAAAAAAAAAATAATCTAAAAATAAATTCCGTAATTTTATATTAGAATTTAGAGTTCCAGAATGATTCAGATTTTGTTGTTTCTTTCCTGTGTAATATAAATGTCTGATTACAGGAGTTAACACTTTATATGTTGTGCTACAAGACACCCCACATCCAGGATATATATGTATGTATGTTAAATTTGAAAGGCTATATTTTGGCTTTTAGTCTATGGCAGACACACTGGGCTGTGTCCTCAGAGTGCATTCAGTAACGGTGCCATATACTGTAGATAATCTAATCCCTTCAGACAGTTGTGTTCTGTTTCCTTAATAATATTATTATTATCCTTTATTTATACAGAATGACACCACACAGGGTCTGCAGAGCCTTTCAAAGTACATAAGCAGAAACAGTGCAAACAAAATAAGAAAAAGGTGCAAAGGACAAACAGTAGAAAACATTGTAGAACATGGGATACACGTTATAAAAGCATTGCTGGGCATGCAGCTATAATTAGAAATGTGCAGATAAAAAAGATAAAAAAGAATTGCAGATTGGTTACTTGGGGTCAGTACAAAATTTCATTTAAATGTGATGTCCGTACCGAAATTCTAATCACCCTAATGTATAGCATAACGAGCCAGCTGTTGGCCCATGTATACACCTGAACTCATACTAGAGATGTGCTGGTCCTTATTTCTGAAATCTGAACACACCCGTATTCAGGGGTTCCGAGTAGGACCGAGTCAAGATTCGGAATTACTTTTGTGACCCGGCTCAAACCAAGTCGCAGTATGCATCCGTTGCTGGTTCAGAACTCGTTTTTAAAAACTGAACTCGGGTTTTGGATTCAGACATTTTAGCTGTTTTTATCGATTTTTAATCGATTTGTATAGATTTTTATCCAAAACCAAAACACAAATATGAATCCAGATCCAAAACCAAAACACTTTGGTCAGCACACATCCATAATTCATATGGGAATACAGTATTCCCATTTTTGGTAACATTTCTCGAAAGAAGTAGAGGTGCAAGTTGAAATCAGCCTACTGCAAATGGCTGATATAAGCACAACACCATCGGCACTTTACATGAGTTGAGGGCCTGAGTTATCAACAAGTTTTATTACTCAAAACAACTGATAAAACTCATTGTATATTATAAATGGTGCTCCAGCCCAGCCAATCAGCTCCTAACTGGGAGCTGATTGGCTGGAGCACCGTTGCTGCCAATTGGCTGAATAGCCGCCAGGTGAAATACCGACGCTGGAAGCCTGATGATGAGAGTTCCCGACAGGGGCAGGTAAGTATAGTAACACTACCCATCTCCCCGTCAAAATCTAACCTTCCCTTGGTGGTGCCTAATCCTAACCTCCCTGGGGGAAGCCTAATCCTAACCTCCCCTCTGTGGTGCCTAACTCCCCCTCACTGCACCCTAAACCTAACCCTTCCCGGGGGGGTGCCTAACCCTAACCTCCCCCCCGTTGGTGCTTAACACTACCCCCCCCTCCCCGTTGCATAAACCTAACCCTCCCCCCCGCAGTTGATACTTACCTTGCCTTGGTGTCCTTATGATCGGGATTCCGGCTGCTGGGATTCCAGAATCAGCATCCCCGGTCTTGCTTCGGTGATCGGCATCCCGATGCCATGATTTTGGCAGCCGGCATCCCGGTTTTCGGGATATTAACCGCATCCCGTTTTATTACTCATTGTGAGTGATAAAACTCATTGATAAATAAGGCCCTGTATCTCCTCCATAGTAACACACTAAAACTGATATATATATACAGTACTGTACATTGGGTCTGATTGTGGAGCTTATATTGCGTATATAGGCTGGATACATGAACAGTGAGACACTCTTAGAAAAGAGAAAGTTTCCAAAAGCACCCTCCAGCACTATCATCCTTTCTGTGTCCTTCCAGTGCCATCATCCTGTCGTGTGTCCCACCAGCCCTGTCATCCTTCCCTGTGAGCTGCCAGTGCCATCATTCTGCCCTGTGTCCCTCCAGCAACATCATCCTGCCCTGTGTCCCTCCAGCACTATCATCCTGCACTGTGACCATCCAGTGCCATCATCTTGCCCTTGTCTCTACAGTGCCATCATCCTACTCTGTGTCCCTCCAGTGCCATCATCCTACTCTGTATCACCAGTGCAACCATCTTTCCCTGTTACCTACCAGTGCCATCATACTTGTCTTTATCCCAGTGCTTATCATTCTGCCTTGTGTACTTTCAGTGCCATCATCCCACCCTCTTTCTCTCCAACACAATCATCATACCTTGTGTCCCTCCAGTGTCATCATCTTGCCTTGTTACCCACCAGTGCCATCATACTGCTCTTTGTCCCATTAGCTCTATCATTCTGCCCTGTGTACTTTCAGTGCCATCAACCTACTGTGTGACCCTCCAGTGCCATCATCCTGACTATAGTAGCTACCTTCCAGTGACATTATATTGCCCTGTTACCCACAAATGCCATCATACTGCTTTTTGTCCCTCAAGTTCTATCATTCTGCCCTGTGTACTGCCAGTGCCATCATCCTAACCTGTGTCCCTCCACTGTCATCATGTGGCCTGGTTACCCTTCAGCACCACCATTTTGAAACATGACCCATCAGATTCTAGCTATTATCTTCTAGAAGGTGCTAGTTAAATGTTAACTAGAATCTGATTGGTTGCTATGGGCAACATCTCTTCTAAAACTCACTTCTAAAAACTCTCACTTTAGTAAATTTACCCCTAAGAGAGAAGGATTGTGAGAATATTATTACACAGGTAACCTGTGTGATGCCCATGCCTAGAGAGACAACAGTAGATCATCGAAGGTTGCCAATTCAAGGTTCTTACACTCACCTACAAAGCCCTCACCAAATCCTTTCCAACTTACATTTCTGACCTTCTCTCCCTTCACACTCCCGCCCGTCCACTTCGCTCAACAAATACATGCCGCCTCTCTTGCCAACTGATTACATCCGCCCACTCCCGCCTCCAAGATTTTGTCCGCACTGCTCCCTACCTTTGGAACTCTCTACCTCTCCCTATTAGACTCTCCACCTCTTTACAAATCTTCAAACGGGCTCTCAAGACCCACTACTTCATCAAGGCCTTCAGCACTCATCCCAACCCACCTCATGCTCTTTCCCCCCTATCTTCCCCTTCTGTGTCACACCTCTCTGTCTGCCCCTCCCCTTTAGAATGTAAGCTCTCACGAGCAGGGACCTCTTCCCTCATGTGCTTCTCTTTACATTTTTTTCTACTCCCCACAAGGACACCTAACACGTGACTGCCAACTCCCTGCTGCTTATTATGAGCGCTTTAATCGCTATTGCAGCAATGTGTATAAATCGTGGCTTTGTCCTGCACTGTAATGTACTGTAAGTTACTTGTTTCTTGTTCACTTATTAGTTTATGTACTATGTAAGGCGCTGCGGAACACTTGTGGTGCCATATAAATAAAGGATGATAATAATAATAATAATAATAATAATAATAATAATAATAGAAGCTGCTGGAGAGCACAATGCAGAGGATCAGCACATTATCTACAAGATGTGGACTCTCAGTTCTTGTGCAACATCTGAGGGACACTGTTGTTAATTAATTGAAAATGGCACCCTATCATCAGAGTTGCCTACCCTCCCGATTTGGCTGGGAGCCTCCCGATAATTGGGCGCAGCTCCCGGCCCCCCCGGAAAGGCAGGCAATTCTCCCGGCGCCCACCGATCCTCCCTCCCCCCCGTAATTAACTGTTAAACTCCTATGGATTCCTACCTATGGATTCCTACCTACCTATACCTTCTAAAATTTTCGCTATTTAGTGTAATGAGTTGCACAAGAAATAAATGCTTTTCAGGCTTTGAGTGTGGTTCCAAAGCACAAAAAGTTATTATTCAATATAAAAACAGATGGTTACACGCTGTGATCTAAATACAATTAGCGCAAATAAATCATACAGACCCAAGGTACAGTTGTTACATACGCACGCGCTCTGGACCCAGATACTGGCATCAATATAGAAACCTCCGTCAACAGCAAGGCAAGAAGATTGACATCCAAGTTTAGAGAGCCCACATATATACTCTTACAGGGATAGGCAATGCAATAGAAAAGTTTGGCATGATTCCATTGGTTCTTCTTCTGTTACAGTATAGTTCATAGGTCAATTCGAATGGACACAAAAAAGCCTCCAACAGCCCTTTGCGTCCTTTTTCCCGCTGCATACTAAATCTAAGCTAGTTACATTACAGAGTACATTTTAATGTTTAACTCTCTATAGTCCATAGTTTGCAGACACATGTTGCGATCTTCTCACCGATGGTACCGGAACTCTGCAAAGACACAGTGGATCAGTACAACACCAAGCACGGTCTGCTTACCATGTACTAAACCTTAGATATCAAATTACATTTATTTCACAACATTAATAATACTGAATAAACCTTGAATATTACACTTTAGTACTAGGGAACCTTTTTTGTAAGTGTGCAGTGTGTAGGTATTGGGGAATTGAGAAAAGATGCAAGTTAGCGTTGTGCGACTACGTGTTTGTGGAGTACACTATGGTGTGTGTTTTGCAGGGATAATCATTTTATATGTTTTTAGACTGTCTGTATTTATATGGTGAGGATGTTTAACTTCTTTCTATTGTGTGGGAATCGCACAATGCTAAATAATAGCATCGCCGTATGTACTTATAATGGGCGAATTTCACTAAAATGGCATTGGGTGACCAGTCGCAAAATGGTGTCTCATTGCCATTCGCAAAATGGCGTCTCTCAGATTTAATTTTAAACCGATCCTGTCTCAGCCAATTATCCGGCTTCGACATCCCACTGCGAGGGCGGCCAGTAACGCAATTCACGCTGAATCGCGTCATTTGGCCCCACTCCCTGCTTCACAATGCCTGTATTATCGTCATTGTGTAGTGGGGGCGGGGCCAAAATGACACGATAGCATGACCCCACCCCCATCATGCCTACAAACGTCAGGCAACCACCCAGCCATGCCCCCTTTCCCAGCCACACCCCCCCTGCTGCCCTGCCGGTATGGCTGCTCCCTCCCAGAAGGAGCATCCTGAAAGTCGGCAACTATGCCTATCATTACAACAACTGTCAGGTCTGATAGCTTGTTTGGTTTTCTTATTTTCTTGTGCCCTTTCCTCACTTTAACTAACAAAGCCTAGAGATGGTAAGATTATGAGATACCTTGGAAGAAAAGTGAATAGGAGGTGGAATATAAGGTGAGGAAGTTTGAATCTACTGTTTCAAATGTGAAGGAGAAGCCCCATAGAAAAAACCTCAAGTCCGTCTTGAAGTCTATAGCTCCTCCCCTCATCTTAATAAACCTACGTACCGATTCTGTTCCTCTACCACTGAATCCACATTGCACTTGACTTCCTGGTCACATATAATGTATCCTCTCTGATAGAATTGGACAGTCATACCCAGGGGTGTCTTAAGAGAGGAGGGGGCCCCCTCTTCTCTCCCTGGTTGCTAGCAGCCGACTGACGGGCTGGCCGGCCACCACAGAAGCAGTAGACTCTGGGCACCAGAGTGTGCCCAGAGTCTACTGCGTATGCGCAGAACGCTGGAAAAATGGCCACGGCGGCCATTTTCCGGTGTTCTGTGCAGCGCTGGCACCCGACACGGGACCACGGACTGGTGAGTTTTAAATAATATGGGTACTGGGTGTGCGGTGCAGGGCCTCCCTGGCCTCCCCACACCCTGCACCCATTATACATATGCCCCTGTTCACACCATGTCAAGCGTAGATGGCCACAAACACAGCAGAGGAAAGCAGGGCTTGAAGTAGTACGCTACACAGGGTCCAACAACCCAAACAATCAGCTAATGACTATTTCTGTGTATTTGAAATAACTTTAACTTCATGGGACTGATTCTGAGTTGGACGGATTTCTATGCTAAGATGGAAGTAACGAGTTGTAGCAAACAGCACATGTGTAGATTGGTATTTATGCAATTTTGCATATCTTTGTCCAAGGGCATATCAAGTGAAGAGGGGGCAGTCTCCATCCTATCTAGCCGGTGGCACAAGTAATTAGACGCTGGGACTGTGGCAGTGTCTACTCAGCATGCGCAGGCCTCCAGGAAAATGGTCCGGTAGCCATTTGCCCAGTAATTTTTTTTACTGCACATGCCCTGATCATCGGAAAAATGTCTGGTGCACCATTTTCCCAGTGATTTCTGCAGTGCTGTTGCTGCAACCAAAAAGGGGGCAAGGCCTCTGAACTTGGGTCATGGCCATGTGGGAAAGGGCGTGGCCTCGCGGCCCAAACTCCTGTGGTCCTGTGCTTATTATGGGGGGGGGTTGCCAGAGGTGCGGACTGCCCTGTGAGCAGTGCCGGCCCCCTCACAGTTGGCCTGATTCAGATCCGCTCGCGAGCGCTGAGCGCTCGCAAGCGCATCAATAGTGCCCTAGTGCGCATGCACACAATGGAGGGAGCTCCGTCGTGCGCATGCGCGAGACCCGGGGAGCGACGTTGAAGCCGTCGCTCCAGGTCTCGCACCAAAGAGGGCATGCTGTCGATGTTGATTGACAGCACGCCCCCTTTGCTGGGCATGCCGGGGGCGTGGCTGATGGAGGCGTTCCCATGGGAACGCCTACTGTCTTGGTCCGGCCCCACTGGCATCACTAGTGATGTCAGTGGGAGTGATTTTGGCTCTGATAGAGCCAAAATCACTCCAGGGCTTGCGGTTATCGAGACCCTACCGCAGGGTCCCGTCGCAAGCCCGATGGTCGCGATGGTCTTGACCATCGCGACCATCATCACGGACGCTCGCATAAGCTGTGGGTGGTATCCCACAGCAATGCGAGCGTCCAAGAGGCCGCTCCAAGTTTAGGTAGGAGGGCCCTGATTCAGAGCGTGCGCTCTGGTCAGAGCGTCCGGCTCTGAATCGGGTCCAGTGTCGGGAACTGAGTGCTGCACTTAATGCTATAGTGCAGCACTCGGCTCCTGCCTCTGAGGGGGAGTCTGCACCTTGGTGTCACCCCTCGGCGGGTGACATCCGAGTGTGGCCCGCACACCCCCTGTGACGCCACTGGGAGTGGCCCCCATTTACATCACTCTGTGGGCATGCCCAGCATTCCCAGAGATTTTGGGCAGACCCAGTGACTGTGCCTACACTATCAGCTCCTCCCCAATGGCAGGAGCCGAGAGCTGCATGATAAAGTCACAATCTAGCAGCCAGCTCCCTGTCACTCCCTGGCCCCCTTGTGACGCCTCTGTGTGGCAGTAATGTTAACCATTGCACCAGCCTTGCTACAGTGTGTGCCCCTACCTGGAAAAAGGTGTCTGTTTGTACCGCACCCCTTGCACCCATTATAGAAGCGCCACTGAGTCTGAGTCTTTGCTGGACCGGTTTTTCTGTGAAATAGTCATTTCAGGGAGTCTTTAAAAACAAAGGACAAGGCTGCTTCCCACTTGAAAATGCGCAGATCTTTGCATTAGTAAATTGAGCTTCTGTGGCATCATGCAAACACAGCCACTTTCCATCAAACGCAGAATCAGTGCCCGTGTATTTTTCTTGCAACAACAAACGGGTTTGGGATGGGAGCCCGGCACTCGGGATGCCGGCTGTGAAAAAACTGACAGCGACATCCCAATGCTGAGAATCATTACAGGGGACTTGTACATACCCTAAACTTCTCTCCTTCACCCCCTAACCCTCCTGCTCTGCACCCTAACCCTAACCCTCCCTACCCCGCACCCTAAACCTAATCCTCCCCATTAGTGCTTACATCTAACCCTCCCCCTAACCCTAAGCCTTCCCCCATTGGTGTCTAACCCTAACCCCCCCCCTGTAGCCTAACACTAACCTCCCCCCTCCTGCTGCTTAATGCTAAACCCCCCGGGGTGCATATACCTAAGCCCCCCCTGCAACTTA
This sequence comes from Taudactylus pleione, assembly GCA_031769625.1. Lineage (NCBI taxonomy): Eukaryota > Metazoa > Chordata > Amphibia > Anura > Myobatrachidae > Taudactylus > Taudactylus pleione. The sequence continues at coordinate 16,332,734 of JAUIMM010000188.1, forward strand.
CAGCTATTGGTGCCCGCTGTACTTAAATCGGAATGCCAGCTGTTGCCATCCCGGCATTGGCATCAGCCCTCATGTCAGGTTTCCGGTGCTGGTGTCCTGTCCACCGTTTGGGGTTCTGGCACCGGGATTTTGTCAGCTGGCATCCCGATGGTCGCCAATTTAACTACATACCCAACAAACATGTAAATAATCACAAACAGGGGATTTGGTTTAGTTCTGAATGTAATTATAAATGTAATTAGATAAAATTTGCCACTGACCGTAAGATATATTGGATTCATTCGTTACAATGAAAAGAAAAAAAGTTTGTCAAATTGCAATTTTCTCTAAAACTTGAAGCTAGAAAACAATCACGGAGAAATGACTGCAGGTAAATCGAATAATTAGAATCTTTATGAATTTACTGATAAATTAGATATATCAAAAATGAATTAAAATGGTGACAAGTGTTAATCTTTTTAATGAGACCGTGCATAACCTCATCAGAGTTTTAATTAGAAATCAGCCAATTCCTGCTGTTCACATTTACATCTGACCCGTACACAGTATGAAGTTCTGAGCAGAATTATCTAGGAACTGTATGTGAGGGAACAGACATTGTGAGTCTTCTATCAACAAATCCTCAAGTCAGAGCTTTACAAGATATTTCATCTGGACGTCTTGTGCGATTGGTCTACACTGTGAGTGCTATGTACAAATAATAATAATTATAATGTACTAAACTTCACTATTGTAGTATTTGGTCTTTATTAACACATAAATATATAATTTACCAAATACCATACCATACCATAAATACTATTACCAAATACCATATCTGATTCAGAGGCGCAAACAGCGAGCGCCTCTGAATCAGGCCCATTGTGCGGTACATCCCACCAGACATCGCATCCCTACTGATCGCATTATGTACTAACTTATGCGATCAGTACCGCAAAGGACAGCTCTTCCGATAAGAGCTGTCCTTTGCGATCAGTGCTGCGCCCTTGACCTCCGGGTTTATGTCCCGGGGAGTCCATCTGCGCAAGTGCAAAGTGATGCAGTGGCCATGGGGCATGCTGGGAGGTATCCAGTCGGATCCCTCATACCAGCGCGATACGATAGAAGCTAATAGGCTTTATAGGGTAAAATCTGGCGTTTCCCTCCGCATCGGAGTCAAAGATTCCACCCGATAGTACATATGGAAAAACCGCTAAAACCCCTAAACAGGGTTTTTATCGTATTTTCCATTTAGTACTGTACATCCCTCCATGTTGTATCAGTATAATAATATAATAAGTAGGGATGAGCTACCTAGTTTTGCAGAACTGGGCAATTCACAGAGGTAAGAAGTTAAGTTGATACAACGTTCAAATTCTATGTTTGCTTCATCATTCCCCACAACTGTGGCCCTGATTCAGAACCGGACGCTCTGACAGAGCGCTCGCTCTGAATCAGGGCCGTCCCTCTGAATTTTAGAGCGGCCTCCTGGCCGCTCGCATAGCTGTGGGTGACCACCCACAGCTATAGCGAGCGGCCAAAAAGATGGTTGCGATGGTCTTGACCATCGCGACCATCGGGCTTGCGATGAGACCCTTGTGGTAGGGTCTCGTTGCCGCAAGCCCAAGAGTGATTTCGGCTCTATCAGAGCTGAGAACACCCCCACTGACATCACTTGTGATGTCAGTGGGGCCGGTCCCAGACGGTAGGCGTTCCTATGGGAACACCTCCGTCTGGCCAGCCACGCCCCCGGCATGCCCACCAAAGGGGGCATGCTGTCACTCACCATCGACAGCACGCCCACTTTGTAGCGAGACCCATAGCGACGGCTTGCCCATCGCTATGCGGGTCTCTCGCGCATGTGCACGCCCGAGCCGGCTCCCTCGTGCGCATGCACACTTGGCCAACATCGACCCGCTTGCGAGCGCTCAGCGCTCGCGAGCTGGTCTTAATTAGGCCCAGTATTTGTAGATTTGCAATTGCAAAGGATAGAGCTGGTACTATGATGGCCAATCATTCAGCACTGTTATTTGTATAGGGCAATCCTGGAACACTTAGGGCCGCATTCAATTAGAAGCGAAAAGTCAGTTTGGCCATCTTTTTGCCGCTGCGAAATGTCAATGCATCAGACCTGGCGAAAAAGTATCCCCATTGAATAGGTGGCAAGAAAAAGTGCAGAATTGGGGTTTTGGGGTGCAGACTTCCAAAAACCACCCTGCACCCCTTTGACAGTTCCCTAAAGGTAATCTGTGTCAATTTCTTTTTAAAAATGTACCTTAGGACATCCCAAAAAAAGCACTTTAGTTTTGGAGGCGAAAAAAAAACAAAAAGTTGGGGGACAAACTTAAAAACTAGCGAAATAGACTCCAGGGGGGTCCCCAAGTATGCCCCAGGATTATTTTTGATTGCAGGCGTTTGCGGCAGGTGGATTTTTGATGTTTTTTAAAACTTCACATTAGCAACTTCAAAATATGCTAGTACCCATTTTCATGTACCCCAAATTTAATGGGACTACTTATTTTATAAAAAAAACCCCTCCTAAATGTTTTTCTTCATCTCCTTCTTAAAAACGCAAAACAGCACCTATTGAGACTGTTTAAAGACCTCACATACCTTTAGCAGGGCTATTCGGGAGGACCCATAGTGATCTCCCATGTCAGTGCATCTTTTGGGGTGGTGACAGGCTGACTTCCCCAAAACTGACCCTTTTGCCGATTTCATTTTTGCCGGGTCTCATTTTCGACGATTTCAAATTTGAATACGGGCATACGTCGGGGCGAGTGCGATACTTTTTCGCACCCAAAACCAACGATAATGACGAAAAGTCCAGCAACTGAGTTTTTGCTCCAAATTGAACAAGGGCCATTAGGTCAAAGTTGTGCAATATTTTGCAGCTGGCTGCACAATGAGGCAATTACTTTGCAGGAACATTTTGCAGTATCAGTTGTCTTTATTAATCGTCTTATGTTAGTTGTTAGATTTGTTAATTAATAGAGGTAAATTTACTTTAGTGAGAGTTTTTTGCCAATAGCAACCTATCAGATTCTATTTAACATTTAACTAGCACCTTCTAGAAGATATTAGTTAGAATCTGATTGGTTGCTTTGGGCAACATCTCCATTTCTAAAAACTCTCACTTTAGTAAATATACCCCTTATTATTATTTTTTTAATAATATTTAAAAAAGTTTAAAAAAAAATAAAAAATTTCCCTGGCAGCGGAAGGGTTAAGATTAGAACCGGCTATCTCTTTACAGATGTGTCCTCATCAGGGGCGTATCTACAATGGGTGCAGGGTGTGCGGGGCACATGGGCCCCTGGGTCCAGGGGGGTCCTGCACCGCACACCCTGCACCCATAATATACTTACCTCTCCGGAGTCCCAGGTCGGTTCGGGGGTCCAGTGCTGTAAAAACATCTGGAAAATGGATACAGCGGCCATTTTATTTATTTATTATTTATTTATTACCAGTTATTTATATAGCGCACACATATTCCGCAGCGCTGTACAGAGAATATCTTACCATTCACACCTGTCCCTGCCCCAGTGGAGCTTACAATCTATATTCCCTACCACATGCTCACACACATACACACTATGGTCAATTTTGAGGGAAGCCAATTAACCTACCAGTATATTTTTGGAGTGTGGGAGGAAACCGGAGTACCCGGAGGAAACCCACGCAAGCACAGGGAGAATATACAAACTCCACACAGTTAGGGCTGCAGTGGGAATCATTTTCCTGTCGTTTGGCATGTCAGTACAGGGAAAATGGCCATCGCGGCCATTTTCCCGGTGACCTGTGCATGTGCTATAGACTCTGGGCACACTCTAGTGCCCAGAGTCTATAACTGCGGCACTGGCCGCGCACAGCTTAGAGCGCTGCCGGATGCTGAACAGAGAGGAGGGGGCCAGTGACGGAGACTGCACATGGGCACTAGACGCACGTTTTGAGCAAGACAGATGCTGGCGATTTGGCGTGACATGAGACAAAAGGCTCGATTCAGAGGTGGTTGCTAACGCATTCGTCGTCGCCTCGTGTACTCGAATGCGCAGTAGTGAATAATTCCTCAATTCCGCAAACAACTGCGCTGCATCCACCTCTACATTAGGCCCGCAAAGGACACATCTGTAGCTTTGGATATTCCATGTGATTGCAAAAAGTCTTAAACTCTTTGTTCTGACAATTGCTACAATAAATTCCACTTCATCTGTATCCTAAGTGCGGGGATAACGGAGAGATTACAGCTGTATGTTGCATAGGATCTTTTCAGCATACTTGTTTTCTATGCCAGCCTCCCAGCCTCACTCATACATTTGTTGTAGATTTAGTGGGGACCATGGATAATGCACTTTATAAACTCCTGCGCCATGGTGGCACTTGGCAGAAATCATTCATAATCTTTGTTTAGCAGCAAAAGTGCTGAAAGAATGAATATGACAATTGTAATCAGCACGTTAATTTAGCATACACCGTGCAAAGCGCCTAGCTCGGGCTAATATTCATAAACCATCAAATTATACTTATCTTCCTGAGGTCACAAAGAAAAACGGAAGATGCTGTTAAATGACATCCTTATATCTCCGAGATTTATTATTCTTTAAGTTAATGCACTGTATAACATGTCTGATATGTTTTATGATAGAATTTTAAAGTTCCTTACTTCAGCTTCAAATGTAGCTAGGAATGTCTCAATTTACCAAGCGGCACTGCGAACAAAATTTGTGTATCACATGAGGAATTATAATCTATTCAGAAATGACATGAGTAATGTATTGTACATATTAGGTTTTAAAAGGACTTTATTTATTTTTGCATCTGTGCCAAAACTGGATACTTATATCAAATTACTCACAGTAGTAAAAGGACCAATGAAACCTAAAACTGATTCAAACCCGTTTGCTAGGATGCGTTCGCACGCAGCCTTCAGCAGCCAAAGTATGCAAATCCCACAATCGTCCTGAGTGTTGTGTCCTTTGGCCACTCATAGAAATGCTGCATGGAGGACTGTTGTCACAAGGGGCACTGCCAAAGTAGGAGACCAGTATATACTACTTGGGCTTGGCTCTGTTTGAGATCACAGTGGGTAACTGGACCTGCCAATGATAATCAGCCACACCCCCCAGACAGTTTGTCTACACCCCATTTAGCGATGCACCTCTTCCTGGAATATACAGAGGGCCACAGTATATGCAACAGGGCAACACTAAGACATACCCCCTCTAGGACCATAGCCCAGCTAGTGACAATACACAGTAATGAGTGGGGGCCTACCATCAGAACACTCCATGCCATGGCAGTATTTCTGCCACTGTCTGTGTAATACCCTGAACTAAGTGTCTCTACACCTTATAAATGTAGTTTCATTATTCTTTCATTGCATGTAGCATTGCTTTGTGAACATGGGCTGAACTGGATTATTAGAATGCCCCCCTATTTTTTCTTAAATTCAGCAATGGTGTCAGTGGATGCTTATGGGACCAGTCACAGCGACCATGATGACCCTTGTTCACCAGCAAATATGCCTACAGTGGGCACGTGAACATTAGAACTGTATCATAGAACAATGGCAGAAGGTGGCCTAGTCTATTAAATCATTTTTTTTTACATCATGTGAACAGCCTGGTGTCTGTGTGTCATTTACCTGGGAAAGAGATGGCACCAGGATGAACTATGGGAAGAATGCAAGCTGGCGGAGGCAGTATGATGCTCTAGGAAACGTTCTGCTGGGAAACCTTGGGTCCCGGCATTTATGTGGATATTACTTTGACATGTTCCACCTACCTAAACATTGTTGCAGATCAAGTACACCCCATCTGTCATGTCTGGGAGTTGGTTTGGGCTGGAACAGGAGTAGTAGGCTGAAGAGGAGACTTGGTAGGTGTGAGTAAACCTGGGTGGTTTGAGCCAGGACTTCCTCATGTATTGCTGTGAGGAGGTAGAGGAGCTGCAGAGGACAATGGGCCCAAAGGCGAGAACAAGAATGGAATGTCTTTATTAAACAGCAGGTTGGAATGAGAACTGGAGATGATATTACTGAATGAATGAGCAGTATAGGATTGGGACTGATGATGCTGGATTGAGAGCAGGATCGGTATGAGACCAATGTTGATGATTTGAAGAACTTGATGGATTTGAATCCGATGTTGAAGAATTGATGAACTTGATCAGTTTGAGGCCGATATTGAAGAATTGAAGAACTTAATTGTTATGAGTCCGATATTAGTGAATTGATGAACATGATCGGTTGGGACCTACATTAATGAATTGAGGAAGTTAACTGATGAGTCTGATGTTGATGAATTGATGAACTTGATGGGTTGGGACCGATGTTGAGGAATTGAAGAACTTTAATTAATATAAGTTCAATGTTGGAAGCATCGGATGAGACCCATGGTTGGAGGTATCAGCTGGAACCGATGGTGGCTGTAAGAACAAGTCTCAGTGGTAAAAACCAGACTGGTGTGCAAGATGGTATAAGAGACTTGTTTACCAGATATAGGAACTGGATATAATGGACTAGCACCTGGGAGCTCAGCACTGAGCTGTAACTTCAGCAAGAAGCGACATTGTAAGAGCAACAAAGGCCAGTCTGGAAATGGAATTTATAGGGGAGGTTTCCCAGGGATTGGATGCTGTAATCTGCTGGTCTGGGAGCAGCTCTCTGACTGGAGGAAGAGCATCAGATGACAGAGTTCAACATGACTGCACCCATACTGTGGTTTAGGAGGGACCTCTGGCATGCAGCCTGTGTGCCATCATGCTGGGAAGACACGCTGTGAGCAAGAGGCAGCGGAGAGCCATCTCCATGCTCAGTAATAGGACACTGAGCAGACGGGCAGGAGCAGCAGACAGACCTCAACACCAGCCGGGAGCGATGTGCAGTGTGAGCGGAACTCTTTGCTATCCTGGACAGCCACCGAAGCAGTAAGAAAGTGGTTTAAATAGTCCGGCGCGTGACAACTTCATGATAGGCATTTCATGATGACTGTGGCCTCTTTCAGCAGTATAATGCACCCTGCCACACTGCAGAATTTGTTCAGGAATGTTTCGAGGAACATGACAGAGTTCTAGGTGTTGACTTGGACACCAAGTTTCCAAGATCTCAATCCGATCCAGCATCTGTGAGATATACTGAAAAAACAAGCCATGGAGGCCTCACCTCTCAACTTACAGGATCTGCTGCTAACGTTTAGGTGCCATACACCACAAGACTCCTTCAGAGGTCTTGTAAAGTTCATTCTCCAATGGATAAGAGCTAGTTGGTGTAACGAGGGGGACCTAAACAATATTAGGCAGGTGGTTTTACTGTTATGGCAAATCTGTATATAATTTGTAAAAAATGTTTGTACGTACAAATTTGGAATTAGTTTCCAATTTTTTACAGTAATAAGAGTGTAATAAAAATACATAGGTGTTTTTTCCGTTATGCAAGTACAATAATGTTTTTAAGGATATCCTAAAGTTCACTACATATTCTGCTATTTTAGTTTTATTTGCTATTAAAAAAAATGTCTGTGTCCCAGGGGCCTTATAAACAGTAATACATTTCCCATTAGTGACAAGAAGTCTGTGCCTAGGGGTGCCACTTGCTGGCGGAGGCATTTGGATGCTTGTTTTATTGCTGTCAGTCCAAAATTTCCCGGGATATACAAAATATTTCCAATGTACTTCAGGTTGTCTTGAGTAGAGTGTGGACAGATTGGGAAGCGCAGACTGAGAATGAAGATGGAATGGAACTCTATAGTGACGTACATATCATATGAAATGTTGACATCTTATATTATACTGGCAATTACCAAATTAGGGCTTAAGCTGCATACACACACAACGATTTTGTTACCAACGATTTTATGAACGATTTTATGAACGATTTTCTGTAAGATTATCTGTCAGATTATAGGTGCACCGTACACACTGGGCGATTAAAGTGGACGACTGAACGATAGCGATATAGTTATCGTTCAGTTGTCCACTTTATCATCCATTTTTAACACAAAAACGATGAACGATAACGACGACGCGCGTTCACGTGGGTCGTTCGTCATTATCATTCATCGGGTTAACATGCAGGCCAACCTGACGATGTCGTCAGGTTGCTGCATGTTATGGAATGGGGGAAAGAGCCCGGCGCTGAACGATATTGTTAATGATATCATTTAGCGGGTGTGCTCAATGTCATCAACGACATTGAGCACAGCCTGCCGCAGACACACTGGACGATATTGCTCAGGGAACATATCGTCTAGTGTGTACGCTCCTTAACTGGCAGATTTTTTTAAGTGTAATGAACGATTTTTTTGAACTACAAACGATTTTTGCATATTCCCTTAATGAAAATCATTGAGTTGGTCAGTCTGACTGAACTACAAACTACAAACTACAAACGTGAACGCGCATGAACGATAATCGTTCATCGTTTTAACTCAGAAAGTGAACGATTTTTACGATTGAATGATAATCAATATCGTTAACGATAATCGTTCAAAAAATCGTTGTGTGTGTATGCATCTTGATAAATAAATCTATATATTAAGCAGCTGAGGTCTGTCCTGTCACCAACATGCATGTGCAGATCAAGCCACTGCTAGGGAGACATGGCTAACCATAGCCTAGCAGGAAGGGAAGAGGAACGTGATGCAGAGAACACAGTAAGTATTGGGCAGTGACAGAGCAGGTGGGTCTGGACTGGACAGAGCAACAAGCAGATAATGGGTGAGGACCAGTACAAAGCGGGGGGGCAGAGCAGCATATAAAGAGGGGGATGGGCAGAGCAGTGGGCAGCCAATTAGATACCCGACATATGCTAGATCCTTTTACTTGTAATGAAAATAATAAAATGGGAAGGGGGATTAATTTTGTGCCCTGGAGAAGCCTGACCTCTAAATTCAAAACAACTGATGAATCACAATGGGTTTTTTAAATATTTATAATTAGGAGAAGAACTCGCCATACCCAGTAATATAATATATAATATAATTGTTGGCCCTATGAGATGCCAGATTGGTTCTCAGCCTGTTTCTTCTTGCCAAGCTATCTCTGTTTTGCCTTTGGACTGACTTCTTGAAACAAAGACAAAAAAAAGGCAACTTCCCCTGTAATGTAGGACGTTGCATTAAAACCCGTGCGTTTTGTAAATGTGTCGCGTGATGGGTGTTTTATGGTCAGTGAGATTTACTTAAGCCTCAGTGCACATGCTATTAAAATATTTCAGGTATGACGTTAACATTTTCGCAAACATGTTTTCTGCTCTCCAGTAATCAGAATGATTGATACCGAACATCATTCAGCAAAGATTCATTCTCAGCCATAGGAAAATGTGCAAAGGTGACACTGTCATGTGTGAAGAGCATAAAACCCTTAAAGGTCATTCTGAAAATCACATTTCCCGTATTTGCCTTTCGCGATAAAACTGGGTGCAGTGAGCACAGCGTCATTAGACTTCATTAGTTAAATAACGTTGAGATTGGAACGGCGCAGAGCTAGACAAATACTTCACACTTCCAGCACTTTAGCTCTAATGTATCCGAGTATAAAAAAAATAGAAAAAATAAAATAAAATTGCCATTTGCACAAATGCAAATTACAGCTTGACATTTCAGTTCACTCTTTTTATAATTTTAATGTTTAAAGCAATTGAACTTAAACCTTTGATGATGATTACCCTGCTTAGTACCTATCTTTTTTTCATTCAGAAGAATGTAAAAGAAAAGGGAAAATACTTATCAGATCCGCCCTTTAAATGGATAAAAAGCACAAACCTGTAAAAAGATATAAAGAATAGGGCCCATATTGAATATGGGGCAAAAAGTCAGAGGTTGGACTTTTCGCCCTCGTCACTATTTTTTACAGGGATAAAGTATCGGGCGCGTGCCCGCTTATCCCAGTATTCAATTAGGATCCATCGAAAATGGGACCCGGCGGAAAGGTAAGCATCGACATGTCCATTCAATTTTCGGGAAATCTTCCTGTCACCCTCCTAAAGATATCCTGACATGGGGGATCACTATGGGTTCCCCCGATTTGGGCTGCTGAAGGTAGTCGGGGTTTTTAATAGCCGCGGCAGGTGCATAAATGCGGCTTTAGAAGAAGGGGTGAAGAATAGCACTTAGGTTTCTTTGTTTTTTTTTAAATAACTTGTTCCATCAAATTTGGGGTACATGAAAATGGTTGCAAGCATATTTAAAAGTCCCTAAAGTCATTTTTTAAAATTCTTCAACAATGCACCTGCTGCTACCACCCGCATTCTAGAAAACACCTGCCGCCTTCTATGGATACCCCCCTGAATCAATTTCACTAGTTTAATACTTCCTACTATTTTCTTTTCAACCCCAAATTTAAAGTACATTTTTTGGGGTGTTCTGAGGTTTTTTTAAATATTTTTTTTGACACAGATTACTTTTAGGTGATCCTACCAGGGCTGCAGGCTATTTTTTTAAGCCTGTACCCCTAAGCCCCAATTCTGCATTTTTTTCACCATGTATAATACATATACTGTATATATATTTGTGTGCTTGCTATATATACTATATGTGTATGTATGATATATATATATATATATATATATATATATATATATATATACACACACAAATTTATATATATATATATATATATATATTCAGTCAGGTGCATAAATATTGGGACATTGACAGAATTTTCATATTTTGGCCTCTAGTCACCACCACAATGGCTTTGAAATGAAACAATCAAGATGTGCTTTAACTGCAGACTTTCAGATTTAATTTGAGGGTAATTACATCCAAATCAGGTGAACGGTGCAGGAATTACAACAGTTTCTATATGTGCCTCCCACTTTTTAAGGGGCCAAAAGTAATGGGACGAACTAAACAATCCTAAATCTAACTTTCACTTTTTAATAATTTGTTGCAAATCCTTTGCAGGCAATTACAGCCTGAAGTCTGGAACGCATAGACATCACCAGACACTGGGTTTCATCCCTGGTGATGCTCTGCCAGGCCTCTACTGCAAATATCTTCAGTTGCTGCTTGTTCTTTGGGCATTTTCCCTTCAGTTTTGTCTTCATCAAGTGAAATGCATGCTCAATCGGATTCAGGTCCGGGGATTGACTTGGCCATTGCATAACATTCCACTTTTTAGCCTTAAAAAAACTCTTTGGTTGCTTTTGCAGTGAGCTTCGGGTCATTGTCCATCTACACTGTGAAGCGCCGTCCAATGAGTTCTGAAGCATTTGACTGAATATGAGCATATAATATTGCCCGAAACACTTCCGAATTCATTCTGCTGCTTTTGTCAGCAGTCACATCATCAATAAATACAAGGGAACCAGTTCCATTGGCAGCCAAACATGCCCACGCCATGACACTACCACCACCATGCTTCACTGATGAGGTGGTATGTTTTGGATCATGAGCAGTTCCTTTCCTTCTCCATACTCTTCTCTTCACATCACTCTGATACAAGTTGATCTTTGTCTCATCTGTCCATAGGATGTTGTTCCAGAACTTTTTTAGATGTTGTTTGGCAAACTCTAATCTGGTCTTCCTGTTTTTGTGGCTCATCAATAGTTTACATCTTGTGGTGAACCCTCAATATTCACTCTTGTGAAGACTTCTCTTGATTGTTGACTTTGACACATATACATCTACCTCCTGGAGAGTGTTCTTGATTTGGCCAACTGTTGTGAAGGGGTTTTTCTTCACCAGGGAAATAATTCTTCTGTCATCTACCACAGTTGTTTTCCGTGGTCTTCCGGGTCTTTTGATGTTGCTGAGCTCTCTGGTGCGTTCTTTCTTTTTAAGAATGTTCCAAACAGTTGATTTGGCCACACCTAATATTTTTGCTATCTCTCTGATGGGTTTGTTTTGATTTTACAGCCTAATGATGGCTTGCTTCACTGATAGTGACAGTTCTTTGGATCTCATTTTGAGAGTCGACAGCAACTGATTCCAAATGCAAATGTCACACCTAGAATCAGCTCCAGACCTTTTATCTGCTTAATTGATAATGAAATAACGAGGGAATAGCCCACACCTGTCCATGAAATAGCTTTTGAGTTGATAGTCCCATTACTTTTGGCCCCTTAAAAAGTGGGAGGCACATATAGAAACTGTTGTAATTCCTACACCGTTCACCTAATTTGGATGTAATTAACCTCAAATTAAATCTGAAAGTCTGCAGTTAAAGCACATCTTGCTTGTTTAATTTCAAAGCCATTGTGGTGGTGAATAGAGGCCAAAATATGAAAATTCTGTCAATGTCCCAATATTTATGTATATAACTGTATATATATATATATATATATATATATATATATATATATAAATCAAGAGTATGGGGGCCGCACACACTCTCAATCTTACATATCAGGGTGCAAGGTACAGGAAATCTTTACCACAAAGCAATCCACTTGGTACAGCCTTAAAAAAGGTTATTTCAAACAGATAGAATACCAGCACTCCATTGAAGGTACAAAAAACTATTTTATTGTGCCATCAATAAAAATTAGCCATAAACTTGTATAAAAGGTATCACGATACTCATCAGTTTTTCAATCTGCTGTTTTTTCAAGAAGCCATATAACAGACATAGGACCTGATTCAGACCCGGTCGCTAAGTTGCGCTTGCTCTGAGTGGTTTTCGGCCATCCGTGCATGCATATAATTTGCAGTGCGCGTGCGTAAACCAGTTTTGCGATCTGTTTTTGGTTGCTCGTAAGCCACTATCAGGTCACTAGTTTGAGTGACAGATAGTGCCATTTGTGGGTGGTAACAGGGGAAGGTGCTTGTTAATGGGGGCGTGGTGTTGTGGACGCAGGCATGTCAGGTCCCAAAAATGCTGTTTAAAGGGCATGCATAATTAGCAAAGTAGTGTCATTGTCCACGTCACCTGCTTGTTTTACAGCCCACACTTATCGCTGTGCTTGCGGCGGGTTAAGGCAACCTCAAGGGCTGCGAGCTGCTCCGATGGCTCTCCATGTTCCCCGATTAATCCTACATTTCCCGGAGATGACATGTGTTGCGAGTGGCAAGAGGGCGTCTTTATACACTTGGGAGCGCACTTTGCCATAGCTCGCTAAAACATAGAGGGCATCTGTACGTGACGTAGTATGAGCACTTCATTTAAATATCCTGCCCTTTTTTGCCAGCGAGCGGCCGCTACTTGCGACCACGTCTGAATGAGCTCCATAGTCCCGGTCTCGACAGCTGTTTCGGTGCGTCAGCATCTTTGTCAAGAGACTGATAGACACCATATTACACAAGTTTGACCTAAATACCCCCTAACAAAATAACAAGCCACCTCACCTGTGTGAAAAACCTGCGTGCGTAATCACCGCTGGTCACCATATCATCCCTCTCACCCACAGGTCCACACAGCGTGGAGCAGTGCGCCATGCCGGAAGTCACTCTGATGGGTGGAACTGAGCTACCACGCTATGCAGCCGGGGAAGAGAGGAAAAGTCCCATGTGCCGGTCAAGATGCATCTAAAATCCAGTTTGCAAATAGAGACTCTCTTGCTTTCGATTTGGATAGTCCAGCAGAGATTAATGCTGACCTGTTGAAGTTATGTAAATGATTGGGGGAATTGGAGCTACATGGGCTCACATTATTGCAGTACCATAAAGATGGACTCATTCCCAGGGGTTTCCGCATAAAAAAATCAACCCACCTTGGGAAGCAGCAGCAAAGAGTTTTGCAGAAACTGGAGCATGATACTTATTCAATTAAGCCTGGATTTGATGCTATTGGTTGTGCAACAAGTGAACACTGATATAGAGAACGTTAAGAAAGAGATCAATGCGAGACCAGTGGTCTAGAAATTCTTATGGCTGACAGTGGTTATGAATGGTTAGATGATACAGCTGAGTTGTTTAAAGCAGAGTTGCTTGCCTTCAAAAAAGGGAAATACAGAAAGGTCAAAGAGGATTACCGTGAACTAAGGGTTTACCATTGGTTAACAGGTCAATTCAATAGGAGAACCTGGAGACCAGGACAAGGTGGCAGAAGGAGAGCAGATGTCCAGTTTACCAGCGTTGATTCATGCACATCTCAGAGCAATTCAGGTCAGTCCACTGTAGTAAAGAGGGCATTTATAGGCAAAAATATTTACACATGCAGCTAAAACACAGGGGGCAGGGGGTCAAAAAACCAAGAACAGGGGGGCAAAGAGGTAGTTGTTTTTAACCTGTCTAATTATTCCCCTAATACAGCAGAGATGCAAGTCCTGGCCAAGTGTTTATCCTTTGTCCTGACATACAGACTAAAAGACCCCTCGATTGTGAAATAGAGCTATATAAGTTTTATAGAAAGCTAAGATTACAAGATTTTTTTGCCAAACAAGGTGACATCCCTAAAGATAAATCCCTATTCACAGTCAAAAGCTTGTTCGATGCACCCTCATCAAATGCGTCTATAGACAAGTTTATGAGACTAGTGAAATTGGATACACTTCCACAAGTTTCTATGGCTAAGATTCATCGGTCGAATACATCCAGGGTTGAGAGTCTAGCCATCAAAACCTTGCGAGATAATACTGAACTCATAATACGCCCCGCCGATAAAGGCGGGGGTTTCGTTCTGATGAACAGGTCTGACTATATTAATGAGGTGATGCGACAATTGTTGGACACCACCTGCTATAAAAAGCTTATATTTGATCAGACTGATAAGTACAAGAGAGAGATTGATTCTATAATTCAAGTAGGATATGTCAATTTATGGATAGATGACCATACAGTACAGTTAAATTTTTGACACAGGAATATCCACGCATTCCCCTTCTGTATATTTTACCTAAAATCCATGTCACTTGATAAACCCCTGGGTAGGCCTATCATTTCCTCAAAAGGATCTCTCAGTCAGACTTTGGGCTGTATTCAATTTGGAGCGAAAAGCCGTTTTTGCGTACTTTTGGCGGAAACTTTTCGCCGATGTCATTTTTCGCCTGTTTGATTTTACTCCGTATTCAATTTGGAAGACTTTGCGCCTAGGCGGAAAGTCAATGCATTGTAATAGGCGGAAAAGTTTCGCCTATGAATAGCAGGCAGAAAAAAGTGCAGAATTGGGGTTTTGGGGTGCAACATTGCGGGAACCCCCGTGTAGCCTTCAGACAGTATCCCAAAGGAAAACTGTGTCAAAAAGTTTCAAACAAAGACTTAAGAACACCCCAAAAAATCACTTTGAATTTGGGGGCGAAAAAAAAAATGTTTGGGGCAAAGTTAAAAACTAGCGAACTTGACTCTGGGGAGGTCCCCAAGTATGCCCCAGGTGATTTTTTCATTGCAGGGGCTTGCAGCAGGTGGATTTTCAAGTTTTTTTAAACTTTACTTTAGCAACTTTAAAATATGCTGGCCCCCATTTTCAAGTACCCCAAATTTGCTGGGATAAGTTATTTTTTTTTTTAAAAACTCCTGAATACTATTCTTCACCACTTATACAAAAACACTATTTAGCAGCTATTGAACCCATTTAAAAGCAACAAATACTTTCAGCAAGCCAAATCAAGGGGTACCATACCTAACCCCCATGTCAGAGCATCTTTTGGGGGGTGTCAGGCTGATTTCCCCAAATCTGACAGTACTTTCCGCTTGTTTAAGTTTTGCCGGGTCCCATTTTCGTATCGCAGGCACGCGTGCAATACTTTTCCACCTGCAAAACAGGCAAAGTAGGCAAAAAGTCCGGGAGGCGAAAAAGTATCGCAGGACCACTCAATTTGAATATGGACCTTAATTGCAATATGTCGACTATTACTTGCAGCCTGTTGTGCAAAACACACCATACTTTTTGAGGGACACCTCTGATTTTTTGAACAAGTTATCTTTATTTGGTTAACCACCCACTGAATGCCTGCTTGTGACGCTTGATTTCACAAGCTTATATACCAACATAAATCATGATGAAGGGATGCAAGCAACCAGAGAGGACTTGTGCTCTAGTCCACACTGTGAGGGTCTGCCATTTGAATTGTTGCTGCTATTAATGCAGGTCATCTTACATAAAAATTATTTTTTGTTCAACAATGCGTTCTTTTTGCAATTAGTGGGAATTGCAATGGGGTCAAATATGGCCCCATCATATGCCAACTAATTTATGTATCATTACGAACGCATTCACATTATGGGGAACAATATATTTTCCAGGTTTATTGCATTTTATGTTAGGTTCATTGATGAACTGTTCATGGTGTGGACTGGAGGAGAGGCTAAGTTCTAACAGTTTGTTGAGACATTAAATATGCTTCCTGGGTCCATCAGGTTTACCTATGTATGCAGCCCATTAAAATTAGATTTTTTGGATGTTACTTTCACAGTTCAAGAAGAGGGTTTTTCTACTATGATTTTTATAAAATCAACTGATAAGAACACCTTCTTATTGGCATCCAGCTTTCACTCCCAACCCCTTTAGAAAGGGTTGCCATTTTCCCAGTTGGTAAGGGTGGTACATATTACCTCGGAAATCAGTGAGCTCCAAAGTGCACTTGAAAAAATGAGACAATCCTTTATATCATGAGGCTATGATAAAAGAGAAGTGCAAGACGCTATACAAAAGTGCTTAACCCTTGATAGGGTACAACTGCTCCAGACTAAATCCATTGAATCCAAAATGGAGAGAATTGTATTTTCGAGCACTTACTCGATTAAATCAGGGATGCTGTATAAAAGCATTTTGAAACACTGGCATATCTTAGCAACTGACCCAGTATTGGGTAGTAAATGCATGAATATACCACTTTTTTGTTGTAAGCGCAGTCACAACCTTAAAGAACGAAATAGCCATTCAGACATAAGTCCCAAAGTCTCACAGAAAATACGTTGGTTGGGCTCTCAGATGAGAGCCTTCCATTGTTCAGGTTGCGTCAACTGTCGCCACATACTTTTGGGTGAGAAGTTTGTATACCCAACATTGGGTACTGCCTACCAGCTACATCATCGTATGAACTGCAAGACTAAATATTTGGTAAATATCATCATATGCAAGTTACTATACATGGGCAAGACAATAAGAAAGCTCAAAGAAAGGATTGCCATGCACAGATCATCTATTAAAAAAGCCAACTTGATTGTTGAATCTGGTACCCCACCTGTTGCAAAGCATTGGGTAACCCATGGACATACCATCAAAGATTTTTCTTGCATGCCCATTGACTATATCCCCCCTTTGAGGAGAGGAGATCGACACAAGCTGTTGTTACAAAGAGAGGGACAATGGATTCATAGACTGCAGACTATGTCCCCATCCGGATTGGATGAGGAATTTGTTTTTTCAGATTTTCTGTGACAAGTTAATGGGTTACATGTTATAGGTTCAGAGTCTCAACTCACTTTAAAATATGATTAATAACCATCATGTTTATCATATGCATTGTTTGCAGTATTGACTAGTGGATCCTTTGTTAGTATTGTTATGTTAGTGTATATACTAATTGGTATTGATGCTATATATACAACTGATTAGTACTGGTGTTTATTTAGTATGCTTAGCTATTGCATAGTACTAATTTAGTTTGAATGTATCATTTTTCATTGTTTACATCTTGCGCAACATCACTTTCGGCACATGGGCCCTTTCCTCTATTCCCCGGCCACATAGTGTGGTAGTTCAGTTCCACCTGCCAGAGTGACTACCGGTGTGGCACACTGCTCCATGCTGTGTGGACCTGTGGGGGAGAAGGATGCCATGGTGACCGGCGGTGATTACACATGCAGGTTTTTCACACTGGTGAGATGGCTTGTTATTTTGTTAGGGGGTATTTAGGCCCAATTTGTGTAATGTGGTGTCTATCAGTCTCTTGACAAAGGTGCTGAAGCACCGAAACAGCTGTTGAGAATGGGACTATGTCTGCCATATGGCATCTTGAAAAACCAGCAGATTATCATGATACTTTTTATACAAGTTTCTGGCTATTTTTGCTTGATGGCACAGTAAAATTGATTTTTGTACCTTCAATGGAGTGCTGGTATTCTATCTGTTTGGAGTAACCTTTTTTAAGGCTGTACCAAGTGGATTGCTTTGTGGTATATATATATATATATATATATATATTATATATATATATATATATATATATATATATATACAGTCAGGTGCATAAATATTGGGACATTGACAGAATTCTCATATTTTGGCCTCTATTCACCACCACAATGGCTTTGAAATAAACAAACAAGATGTGCTTTAACTGCAGACTTTCAGAATTAATTTGAGGGTAATTACATCCAAATCAGGTGAACGGTGTAGGAATTACAACGGTTTCTATATGTGCCTTCCACTTTTTATGGGGCCAAAAGTAATGGGACTATCAACTCAAAAGCTATTTTGAGGTGTGGACTATTCTCTTGTTATTTCATTATCAATTAAGCAGGTAAAAGGTCTGGAGTTGATTCTAGGTGCGACATTTGCATTTGGAATCAGTTGCTGTTGACTCTCAATATGAGATCCAAAGAGCTGTCACTATCAGTGAAGCAAGCCATCATTAGGCTGAAAAATCAAAACAAACCCATCAGAGAGATAGCAAAAACATTAGGTGTGGCCAAATCAACTGTTTGGAACATTCTTAAAAAGAAAGAATGCACCGGAGAGCTCAGCAACACCAAAAGACCCGGAAGACCACGGAAAACAACTGTGGTGGATGACAGAAGAATTATTTCCCTGGTGAAGAAAAACCCTTTCACAACAGTTGGCCAAATCAAGAACACTCTCCAGGAGGTAGGTGTATATGTGTCAAAGTCAACAATCAAGAGAAGGGGCTGTGTCCACTACTTCAAAGTCCATAGGGGCTGGCTGTGTTGTGCTGTGCTGCTGTTGTTAATAGGGGCTGTGTCCACTCCAAAGTCCTGAGCAGTGTCCCAGTCCTAAAGGGGTGCTGTAGTGTTGTCCAGGGGGTGCTCTGTCCATCAGGGGTGCTCCCCCCAAGTGCTAAAATAAAAAAAAAAATTTCTGTGTTTGTGAATTGTGTGTGCAGTAGCTGCACGTGCATCAACAAAGTAGTGCCAAGCGTGCGCCTGTGTCATAAGTAAAGGGCCGGCTGGCTTGACCGTTAAAGGGTGCTGTAACCCCCAAATTACACTCCAAACCAAATAAAAAAATATTTTCTGTGTTTGTGAATAGTGTGCGCAGTAGCCGCACGTGCATCTGCAAAGTAGTGCCAAACGTGCGCCTGTGTCATAAGTAAAGGGCCGGCTGGCTTGACCGTTAAAGGGTGCTGTAACCCCCAAAGTACACTCCAGTCCAAACAAAATAAAAAAATATTTTCTGTGTTTGTGAATTGTGTGCGCAGTAGCCGCACGTGCATCAACAAAGTAGTGCCAAGCGAGCGCCTGTGTCATAAGTAAAGGGCCGGCTGGCTTGACCGTTAAAGGGTGCTGTATCCCCCAAATTACACTCCAAACCAAATAAAAAAATATTTTCTGTGTTTGTGAATTGTGTGCGCAGTAGCCGCACGTGCATCAACAAAGTAGTGCCAAGCGTGCGCCTGTGTCATAAGTAAAGGGCTGGCTGGCTTGACCATTAAAGGGTGCTGTAACCCCCAAAGTACACTCCAAACCAAATAAAAACATATTTTCTGTGTTTGTGAATTGTGTGCGCAGTAGCCGCACGTGCATCAACAAAGTAGTGCCAAGCGTTTGCCTGTGTCATAAGTAAACGGCCGGCTGGCTTGACCGTTAAAGGGTGCTGTAACCCCCAAAGTACACTCCAAACCAAATAAAAACATATTTTCTGTGTTTGTGAATTGTGTGCGCAGTAGCCGCACGTGCATCAACAAAGTTGTACCAAGCGTGCGCCTGTGTCATAAGTAAAGGGCCGGCTGGCTTGACCATTAAAGGGTGCTGTAACCCCCAAAGTACACTCCAAACCAAATAAAAAAATATTTTCTGTGTTTGTGAATTGTGTGCGCAGTAGCCGCACGTGCATCAACAAGGTAGTGCCAAGCGTGCGCCTGTGTCATAAGTAAAGGGCCGGCTGGCTTGACCGTTAAAGGGTGCTGTAACCCCCAAAGTACACTCCAAACCAAATAAAAAAATATTTTCTGTGTTTGTGAATTCAAAGTAGTGCCAAGCGTGCGCCTGTGTCATAAGTAAAGGGCCGGCTGGCTTGACCGTTAAAGGGTGCTGTAACCCCCAAAGTACACTCCAAACAAAATAAAAAAATATTTTCTGTGTTTGTGAATTGTGTGCGCAGTAGCCGCACGTGCATCAACAAAGGAGCAGTGCCAAGCGTGCGCCTGTGTCCCATAAGTAAAAAGCCAGCTGGCTCATTTCTTAAAGGGTGGTGTAACCCACAAATTGCACTACTCTCCAGCAAAAATAAAAAAATATTTTCTGTGTTCGTGTGCGCCTTAGCCGCACGTATATATCAAATCGATATAACATAAATGGAGGACTAAACTTTCTCCGATAAAAATAAAATAGAGAAAGATCAAGAACCACTTCCTCCTAGTGCTGAAGCTGCTGCCACTAGTCATGACATAGATGATAATATGCCATCAACGTCGTCTGCCAAGGCCGATGCCCAATGTCATAGTAGAAGCCACATACAATCCCAAATGACAAAGTTCAGGAAAATGACATTAAAAAAACATTTAAATCATCTGAAGAGAAACGTAAACTTGCCAATATGCCATTTATGACACGGAGTGGCAAGGAACGGCTAAGGTCCTTCCCTATGACTAGTGTGTGTCATACTAGTATGACTAGTATGTTCATGACTAGTGGTTCAGCATCACATGACGATGGAAGCCCTCCTCCCGCTAAAAAAATTAAACGAGATAAGCTGGCAAAAGCACAGCAAAGAACTGTGCATTCTAAGAAGATATCACAAATCCCCAAGGAGAGTCCAAGTGTGGTGGCGGTTGTGATGCCTGACCTTCCCAGCACTGGACGGGAAGAGGTGGCTCTTTCCACCATTTGCACGCCCCCTGCAAGTGCTGAAAGGAGCACCCACAGTCCACTTGCTGATATGCAAATTGAAGATGTCACTGTTGAAGTACAACAGGATGAGGATACTGGTGTAGCTGGCGCTGAGGAGGAAGTTGGCGAGGAGGATTCTGATGTTGATGTGGTTTGTTTAAATCAGGCTCCGGGGGGGACAGTTGTTGTCCGTGGGATGAAAAAGCCCATCACGGTCATGCCTGGGCAGAAGACCAAACATTCCAACTCTTTGGTCTGGCAATATTTCTATCCAAATCCGGACAACAACTGTCTTGCCATATGTACCATATGTAAAGTTGGAATAAGTAGGGGTAGGGATGTTAACCATCTAGGAACATCCTCCCTTATACGGCACCTGCAGCGCGTTCATAATAAGTTACTGTCAAGTTCAGAAACTTTGGCTAAGACCATAAGCAGTCCAGGGACACCTAAATCCCGTTGTCCTGTTGTATCCAAGCGCCTGCAAATCACACCGTCAACTCCCTCCTTGTCAATTTCCTCCTTAGTCAGGATCGGAAGTAGTCCTGCAGGCCATGTCACTGGCATGACTGACTCTCCTATCCGGGATTCCTCCGGAGGATCCTGCATTGCTACGCCTACTGCTGCCACTGCTGCTGTTGCTGCTGCTGGGAGTCGTTCATCATCCCAGAGAGGAAGTAGGAACACCACTACTTTTACTAAACAATTGACCCTCCAACAGTCCTTAGCGAGGAGGATGAAGTACGACAGCAGTCATCCTGAAGCAAAACGTATAACTGAGGCCTTGACTGCTATGTTGGTGTTAAACGTGCATCCGGTATCTGCCATTAGTGCAGTGGGATTTAGACAATTGATGGAGGTAGAGTGTCCCCGGTTCCAAATCCCATCTAGATTCCACTTCACTAGGCAGGCGATACCAAGACTGTACATAAACGTCAGAAAAAGTGTCCTCAGTGTCCTGAAAAATGCCGTTGTACCCAATGTCCACTTAACCACGGACATGTGGACAAGTGGAACAGGGCAGACTAAGGACTATATGACTGTAACAGCCCACTGGGTAGATGTATCACCTTACGCAGCAACAGCAGCAGCGTCACCAGTAGCAGCATCTCAGAAACGCCAGCTCGTTCCAAGGCAGGCTACATTGTGTATCACCAGTTTCAGTAAGAGGCACACCACGACAATCTCTTAGAGAAACTGAGGGAAATCATCGCCCAGTGACTTACCCCACTTAGACTCTCCTGGGGATTTGTGATATCTGACAACGCCACCAATATTGTGTGGGCATTACATCTGGGCAAATTCCAGCATGTCCCATGTTTTGCTCACACAATAAACTTGGTGGTGCAGAATTTTCTGAAAAGCGACAAGGGCATGCAGGAGACACTTTGGGTGGCCCGAAAAATTTCTGGCCACTTTCGCCATTCAGCGACTGCATGCCGAAGACTGGAGCGCCAGCAAACACTCTTGAACCTGCCCCGCCATCACCTGAAGCAAGAGGTTGTGACACGGTGGAACTCAAACCTCTATATGCTTCAGAGGATGGAGGAGCAGCAAAAGGCCATTCAAGCCTATACATCCACCTATGACATAGGCAAAGGAGGGGGTATGCACCTGACTCAAGCGCAGTGGAGAATGATTTCCGTGTTGCGCAAGGTTCTCCAGCCCTTCAAACTTGCCACACGTGAAGTCAGTTCAGACACTGCCAGCTTGAGTCAGGTCATTCCCCTCATCAGGCTTTTGCAGAAGCAGCTGGAGAAAGTGAAGGAGGAGCTAAGACGGAGCGATTCCGCTCAGCATGTGGGACTTGTGGATGAAGCCCTTCATTCGCTTTACCAGGATTCCAGGGTGGTCAATCTGTTGAAATCAGACCACTACATTTTGGCCACCGTGCTCGATCCTAGGTTTAAAGCCTATGTGGTGTCTCTCTTTCCAGCCGACACAAGCCTGCAGAGGTGCAAAGACCTGCTGGTGAACACACTGTCAGCTGAAGCGGAACGTGACACGTCAACAGCTCCTTCTTCATTTTCTCCCGCAACTGGGGCTGCCAGGAAAAAACTTAGGTATCCTAAGCAATCCACTGGTGGTGATGTGGGCAGGCAGGACCAAATTTGGACATCTGGTCTGGACTGAAGGACCTGGCAACAATTTCTGACATGTCTACTGTCACTACATATGATACTGTCACCACTGACAGAATGGTGGAGGATTACATCGGTGACAGCATCCAAGTAGGCATGTCAGACAGTCCATACCTGTACTGGCTGGAAAAAGAGGCAATTTGGAGGCCCCTGTACAAACTGGCTCTATTTTACCTTAGTTGCCCCCCCCTCCAGTGTGTACTCCGAAAGAGTGTTTAGTGCAGCCAGGAACCTTGTCAGCAAAAGGCGTAGGAGGTTGCTTCCACAAAATGTGGAGAAGATGATGTTCATAAAAATGAATTATCAACTCTTCCAGGGAGACCAGCCTCCAGAACGTACAGAGGGACCTGTGGTGGTGGATTCCAGTGGGGACGAGTTAATACTCTGTGAGGATGAGGATGTACACAACACTGAAGAGGGTGAGGAATCGGTGGATGAGGAGGATGAGGACGACATCTTGCCTCCGTAGAGCCAGTTTGTGCAGGGACAGATTAATTGCCAGCTTGTTTTGTGGGGCCCAAACGAACCAATCATTTCAGCCACAGTTGTGTGGCAGACCCTGGCGCTGAAATGATTGCTTTGTTAAAGTGTGCATGTCCTGTTTATACAACATAAGGGTGCGTGGGAGGGCCCAAGGACAATTCCATCTTGCACCTCTTTTTTTTCTTTGCATTATGTACAGTTTGGGGCCTAGTTTTTCAAACTGCCATCCTGTCTGCCACTGCAGTATCACTCCTAGATGGGTCACGTGTTTGTGCCGCCCACTCGTGTCGCTTAGCATAGTCATCCAGCTACCTCGGTGCAGCCTTTTGGACATAAAAACACTATTGTGAGGTGTGAGGTGTTCAGAATAGACTGGAAATTAGTGGAAATTAAGGTTATTGAGGTTAATAATAGCATAGGAGCAGAAAAACCAACACATTCTGTGATTTTAGCTGTTTTTATGCTTTTTTTAAAAAAAATACAGATCCAAAACACAAAACCCAGAACCCAAAACACAGAAGGGTGGTTTTGGCAAAACCAATCCAGATCCAAAACACGATGAAAGATCCATATCCAATACCAAAACACAAAACATGAAAATTGGCCGGTGCACACCCCTAGTACATACCAGTTCAAGGCAAATAAATCAGTTGTGGTATAAACTTGCATTTAAATATATATTTATATTCAGAATGGGCTTGATGTGGAATTAGGTCTGTTAAATTCAATTGATAAGGATAAATGGTGTAACAGAACCAAACGTAAACCATGGATATTTATATATGTATGGACATATCCAAAATTTGATAACCCAGAAATTGTTATTTCAAATGTTATACACTGTTTCTATCCAATCTAAATTTGATTTATCAATATGATATGCTATAATCTAATTATAGTGTCGTGTTTTAACGCCCTACGCCCTCTAAGGTATCTTATTTTTCCTATATATATATATATATATATATATATATATAAAAATATATATATATATATAAATATATATATATAATTATATATATATATATATATATATATATATATTAGATATGTTTCCTGAATACCTAGCCCACTCGAACTTCCTTGATCCGATTCAATCCGAGCGACTGCTCGAGTGTTCCCGCCTTGCTCAGATTCCAAATCAAGGCAAAACGTCAGCATCCAGTTGTTGTATTCTTGCGTGTTTCCGATTACATACAAGTTTCTGCCATGGTGATCGGGGCGCCATTTCACACTTACTCCAGTCTGTGCTAACGTGTCAAGTGGCTGCTGTGCTGTGTCCATCCTCTCCACCTCCAGTGGCTGCTGCTGTGCTGTGTCCACTCAAGTCCCTGTGTTCAGTGGCTGCTGCTGTGTCCATCCACTCCCCATGTCCAGAAGGGTAATATGACCAGCAGGTCAGTCTCTTATTTTTAGCATATGATAGGCTGATTTGGAGTTAGCTGATCTGTAGTGCAACTATTAAGTTTCTTGGCTTATTTTTAAACTCTTGTAAAGAATCCTTGGCTACTGACAATGTAATCTTTTATGGACTTAAATTTAATTTC
Source organism: Taudactylus pleione (assembly GCA_031769625.1). Classification (NCBI taxonomy): domain Eukaryota; kingdom Metazoa; phylum Chordata; class Amphibia; order Anura; family Myobatrachidae; genus Taudactylus; species Taudactylus pleione. Next base: position 16,357,772 of record JAUIMM010000188.1, read on the forward strand.
CTTAATCAGTCAATTATTAATTAATCAATGAATCAATCAATTAATTAATGCACCACTTCAATCCATTTTTGGGTGCATGTATTTTTAATAGAGATGTGCGCCAACCCCCGTTTTTTGGTTTTGGTTTTGTACTTAGATCTGGATCTCCCCTGGTTTTGGATTTGAATTGGTTTTGCCAAAACCTCACCTCCATGTTTTGTTTTTGTGTTTTGGTTTTGGATTTTTTCTTAAAAAAATATAACAAACATCTAAAATCACATAAAATTGGCCTTTTTTTGTTCCCACAGTAATAATAACCTCAATAACATTTATTTACACTTGTTTCCAGTCAATTTTGACCACCTCACAACTCACAATATTGATTTGTTCATCTTGTTTAGGCCCAAAGTTTGCACCAAGATAGCTGGCTGACTAAGCTAAGCTGCAGCAGTGGGCGGCACAAACACATGGCAGTTCAACAGCAAACATGGCACATCAGGAATCACTTTTATTATTCAAGAGAGGCCTGAGGGAGTTGGAGTATGTATGTAGTTGAAGGTAAGGCAGGGACAGGAAGGGTTGATTGGTAGTAAATTTAATTTTGTTTTTTGATTCAAAAGAAAATTTATGAGGGAGAAGGGGAAGTTACAAAAAAATGTGATACAGTACATTTACATCAGTCCTTGCCACAGAAGAATCCTCGAGCATGGCTGCTGCTCGAGGGAATTGATTTTCTCATCCCATAAGGGGCCCAGGAAGAGTGCTTTCCAAAAAAATAAACAATTGACTTAAATAATGCTTTGCAAACCTTCTATAAAGGCATTTCCCAACTTGTACAGGGACATAAAAAAACATAGTTAGTTAGTGGCCTTAAAGTGCCACTTAACCAGCACAGATATGTGGACAAGTATAAGATCTAAGATTTAAGGGCAGGAGTAGCCAAACCTGGTCCTCGAGAGTTACCAACAGTGCATGTTTTCCAGGTCTCCTCATAGAATCAAAACTATAATAATTAACTTCACCTGTGGATCTTTCTAAATGTTTTGGTGAGTAATGAATACACCTTTTGTTTTGGTGAGTAATGAATACATGAATGCACCAGCTAGGTCATCTGGAAAACGTGAGCTGTCGAGGACCGAGGTTGGCTACCCCTGATTTAAGGCCTTATGTTGTGACTTTCTTGAGAATCCTGTGCCTGCTTCTGTGGCTAGGAGTGGATTTTCATCCCAGAAGGGGACCACGAAGAGTGCTTCCAAAAAACAATTGACTTAAATAATCCTTTGCAAACCTTCTGTTCTGTAAAAGCATTTTCCAACCTGTACAGGGACATAAAAAAAACAGATTTAGTTAGTGGCCTTCAAACCGCTGTTGTTCCCACTGTCCACTTAACCATATGAGATATGTGAACAAGCGGAACAGAGCATTAAATGCTACATTTTAGATCTAAGGTTTAAGTGTTACGTTGTGTCTTTCTTGGGAATTCTTTCTTGAGCACCATGTCTGCTTGCTGGGAGTGGATTTTTTTCATCCCAGAAGGGGACCAGGAAGAGTGCTTTCCAAAAACAAATAAACAATTGACTTAAATAATCCTTTGCAAACCTTCTGTTCTGTAACGGAATTTGCCAACCTGTACAGGGACATTAAAAAAAACAGAGTTAGTTAGTGGCTTTCAAATTACCATTGTTCCCACTATCCACTTCCTAGATATGTGAATATCTTAGAATGTAGAAGGCCAAAAATTGGGTGGATCACACATGGCTGATTGATCAACCATGGCGACTGGATTCGTGTCATAAGGAAGCGGAGGCTACAAACTGGGTGTCATGTTATGAGTTGGCCATATGGGGTATGTTGCTGTTAAGGAATCAGGCTGGTTATCATTATCAGTGGACACATTATTATTATAGGTGTTGTTATTTTGGGTTGCCATCTCCTGAAGGGTGTTTACCAATAGACAGAGACTACCTACCTATCAGCTCAGGCATAGACACTTCCTGAGGAACAGAGCTCTGTTCTCTGGAGGGAAGCCAAATAGGTGGGAGCCCCTGTTCCAACACCTGAAGCTCTTATCTCTCCACATCATCTATTATAGATGAAAAAAAATGTCATCGAGGACATCTAGTTCCTCTTTCTGTACCCTGCTCACCCTTTTTGGACAGGAAGTCCAGGATGGATGGTTTGGAAGTAGAAGGCCTAGCAACAGATGGGGATGGTCATTATCAAGACCTGGTCCCCCCAGTGGGTGTAGTCTGGGAGGTATTGTTTTGCATGCAGACAGCGGAATAACAAAGACCTCCATGTTGTCTGTGCTTACTATTCTGTATTTCAGTTTGCAATTCAGGTAGGAATAAAGTCGGCTACAGAACACAGTGAAAGTTTTCATTGCAATATTCATGCAGCCCCTTGACAGACAGTAGCAGAGCACCCCTGCGCAGCTATGCCGATGATAGGTGTGGCTAACATGCACACAATAAAAATGGTTTATTTATTATTTTGGGCAGCAGCCCCTCGACAGACAGGAGCACAGCACCCCTGTGCACCTACATCGATGACAATGACAGCAAGGTGTGGCTGACACGCACACAAAAAAAATTTGACAAAAAAATATATATTTTAATTTTTTTTATGCTCCAGAATTTGGGCCCAGACCAGCAATTGAGCAGCACTAGGTTGCAACTTGCATTGCTGGCTGGATACACGCACACACACAGACAGTTAAAGTTAAAGATAAAAAAAGACAATTTATTTTTATTTTTTTTATGCTCCAGAACTTGGGCCCAGAGCAGCAATTGATCACAACTGGAGGCGGGCAGCACTAGGTTGCAACTTGCGTTGCTGGCTGGATCGTGTGTGGTTAAGCCTAACATGCACACACACACACACACACAGAAAAATATTACACTAAAAGACACTTTTTTTCTTTTAAAAAACAAACAAAACATATATATATATATATATATATATATTTTGAGAGTCCAGAACTTGGGCCCAGATGGACGCAGCATCAGCCCAGATGTATGCTGCTCCAGCCCAGATGGACACAGAACACAGCAGAGCACCAGCCCAGAATGGATGAGCATGGATAGAGACATAAGCTCGCGAACCGCAAGATTTCTGACTGTATGGTTTTGCCTTGGTTTTGAGATCTGAGTCAGGCAGGAAACTCCAAGCCTGCTTAGATCTGTCTCGGATCTGCAAAATTTGGGTGGGCTCGGTTCTCTGAGAACCGAACACGCTCATCTCTAATTTTTAATACAATTTCCACTTCTCTGCTTTGCATTTTATAGTAGTAATAAAAAAAGTGATGAATCAATCAATCAATTACTCAATCTATCTTCCTCTACATACTCCACCACCATTTCCCTGTACGGCTCTCGGGCCTCTGATCTAGTTCTTGATTAATGAAAACATTCTATAGCATTATATAGTTTATATTAAACTGACATCCTTTCTGCCACTGCAGTGCCACTCTGTTTCCTAGATGTGCCATGTTGGCAGTTGAACTTCCACATGTTTGTGCCACCCACTGCTGTCGCTTAGCTTAGTCAGCCAGCTAGCTCGGTGAAATCTTTTGCTCTAAACTGGATGAAAACAATATTGTAAGCTGTGAGGTGGTTAAATTTGACAGTTAAATTAATGATATTGAGGTTAATAATACCGTAGGAACAAAAACAGGCCCATATTATGTGATTTTAGAATTTTTTATTATTTGTTGAAAAAAATATAGATCTAAAACCAAAACCAAAACCCATGAGGGCAGTTTTGCCAAAACCAAAACACGAAGTTAATAGAGATACAAAACCAAAACAAGGGGGTTGTGGGGGGTGGGGAATTTCCACCTACAGATAGAATCCTGATTTTGCCCATGCAGTAGGGTGACATGTCGCTGGGGTTTTGTTGGCTCGGGTCAGGAACCCTAGGGCTGGCATCTTTGTGAGAGAATGAACAAAGCTGGGAGGATTAATGAGGTTTCTTCTCATTTAGACTGACTACTGAGGGATGACTGAGGAACTGAATGCAGAGTACAGTGGAAAGCCGATATCGGCCTGAAGTACCAGAGGCAGAAACTGAATTGGCTCTAGTAGTTGAGAGCACTGGCAGAAACAGATGCAGAATGGTTATTCTAGAAACATTTGATGGAGACTGAGGACCAGATTCAGAGATGGATGGAACAAGCAGCTGTGCAATTCTGTCCATCTACAATGCTAATGCAGCAGGAGGTATCTGTAGGAAACACTTCTTGCTGCATATGCGTTCCCAGCACTGTGACTGAGGATCACCATCGCAACCATCGGAACAGTTTCATCTGGATCGCTTTACATAGAAGTACCAGAATTTGGTTATGAATTGGACTCCACTATTAGAGATGATCTCATTACAACACTGTCACAATCCTGGCTAGTTTTTACCTTTTGTGACTTACCTCTGCCAGCTGCTCCATGGATCTGTGTTTGTAATTCTCCTGGGACATCTGCTCTGGCTGAATCATGCTGGCTGTAACATCTCTGTGTGTGCAGACTGCTCTCCCCCCACACTGATTAAACACCTGGACCCTGCTCTGTCTGTGAGCATTGCTAGTCTTAATTGGAATCACAGGTGTGGTCCTGTTTCTCAAGGGTGCAGAGATGAATACTCCCTCTGCATGCTGTGCCTTGCTCCACTCTGAATGCCACTGCCAGACCACCTGTCTGTATCCACCAATCGCTGCCAGACTCTAGGTATATAGATCCTCCTCTAATAGCACTCAGTGCTTGAACATCGTGTTACGTTCCGTGGTGTACTGCTTGTGCTATAGCTGTACCTCTGTGTGCCAGTATGTCCCAGGCTCCTGCTGGTTCCTAGACCAGTGCTATCCGTAAGCCTGCTGTGTTCAGCTATCCACGCTACCAGACTCTCACCTACGGCTCCCAGGCCGCTCCACGTAGCTTCCACGCTGCCAGCTTCTCCACACAGCTCCTAGGCCGCACCAAGTAGCTTCCACGCTACCATCTCTCACCCACGGTTCCCAGGCCGCACCAAGTAGCTTTCACGCTACCATCTCTCACCCACGGCTCCCAGGCCGCACCAAGTAGCTTCCACGCTACCAGAGTCTACCCACGGCTATCCAGCCGCTCCATGTAGCCACTCAGCTACCAGCGTCTACCTACGGCTATCCAGCCGCTCCACGTAGCCACTCAGCTACCAGCGTCTACCCACGGCTATCCAGCCTCTCCACGTAGCCACTCAGCTACCAGCATCTACCCACGGCCATCCAGCCGCTCCACGTAGCCACCCAGCTACCAGCGTCTACCCACGGCTATCCAGCCGCTCCATGTAGCCACCCAGCTACCAGCATCTACCCACGGCTATCCAGCCGCTCCACGTAGCCACCCAGCTACCAGCGTCTGCCCACGGCTATCCAGCCGCTCCATGTAGCCACTCAGCTACCAGTGTCTACCCACGGCTATCCAGCCGCTCCACGTAGCCACTCAGCTACCAGGGTCTACCCATGGCTATCCAGCCACTCCATGTAGCCACCCAGCTACCAGCATCTACCCACGGCTATCCAGCCACTCCACGTAGCCACCCAGCTACCAGCGTCTGCCCACGGCTATCCAGCCGCTCCACATAGCCACCCAGCTACCAGCGTCTACTCACGGCTATCCAGCCGCTCCACGTAGCCACCCAGCTACCAACGTTTACCCATGGCTATTCAGCCGCTCCACGTAGCTACCTAGCTACCGGCATCTACCCACGGCTATCCAGCCGCTCCACGTAGCCCCCCAGCTACCAGCGTCTACCCACGGCTAATCGGCCGCTCCAGGTAGCCATCCAGATACCAGTCTTCCTGCCGGTCCCAGTCCGGTTCCTCCAAGTCCACTCACCTCACGGCTCATTAGCTGCACCAAGTAGCTTCCGTGCTACCATCCATCTGCAGGCTCATCTACTGGTACCCCGACCAGCTCAGTCAGCCTACCTGCCGGTCCCAGTCCGGTCCCTCCAAGTTCCTTCTGGTCTCATTCCAACGTCTCCAGTTTCCAGTTCCAGTCACTCATCACCAAAGGCAGTTCTCACTGCTACCCACTTCTTATAATAAAGAGCTATTCATGTTAACCATGGTTCCAGTCCAGCCGGCCTCCAGTGATTCCAGCTCATCACCTGATACAGGTAACCCGCTAGCACCAACTGTGACAAACACCCGTGGAGCAAAAAGATCTCTCTGATGAACGATTGTGCCAGTACTGGAGCAGAGGGAAGAACCCATAGTGAAATGAGGTAGAGTGCTTGCAATTGATACATTAAGTTTCCCCACAAGAGACTGTCTGGAGATTTTATGCTGGGCACACTTCGATCAGACCGCCATGAACTGTTTTACATCCTGGGAGAGATTTGGCCACCAGTAGTTTCACAGTATCAACTCCTGGGTTTTATGAACTCTTGCATGACTGGCAAACTGGAAGCCATGGACCCATTGTAATAACTTTTCACACAGTTTTTCAGGAATAAATGTATTTCCCTGAGGAGGTGTAGACACTTGAGTAGTGTTTGCTAAACAAAGAGGGTTAAGGATAGGATTCCTCTCTGTGACTACGCAGTCCTCTGCAGTGGAGCATGATAAGGAAAGCCTTATGGATTCTGGAACCCAGATGAAAGGAAACATGAATATGAATTGCCAGAAGAACAATAGCCACCAAGCCTGACACAGATTCATATATTGAGTAGATTTCAGATATTGCAAGTTTTTGTTGTTTGTATAGATGGTGATCGGATACCATGCCCCTTTCAACAAGTGCCTCCACTCCTTGAGTGCTAATTTCATCACAAATAGTTCTTTGCCCCCTATGGTATAGTTCCTATTAGCCAGCAGGAACTTATGGGAAAAGAACCCACAGGGACTGCCTGTCAGTTGCTCATTGAGACAGAACTACCTCAACTCTGACAAACAAGGCATCAACCTCAAGGTAGAAGGTGCAGGAGACATCTGGCTGGTAGAGAACTGAAGCTGTGATGAATGCACGTTTACAGTAAATTGTTGGATGGTGGATTGAGCTTTCTCAGACCATTTAGTAGGATTAGAAACTTTTCTGGCAAGTGCATTGATGGGTGAGACTATTGTGGAGTTACTGGAATTAATTTAAAGTAGTAGTTGGTGAATCCTAGAAATCACTGGACTGCCTTCATGGTGATGGACTGAGTCCAATTGAAAATTTCTTGGACCTTCTCCGGATCCATATGTAGCCCTGAGCTGGATATGATGTACTGATGAGTATGAGATGAGTCATCGAAGGACCTTCATGTCATGTTAGCAATAAGACTGGATATCAGAGGAAAAGATGAGTACATTATCAAGATAGACTACTATGTAAAGCAGGTCCTGGAACATTCCATTAACACAATTTTTAAACAGAGTGGGGGCATTGCACATACCAAATGGCATTACTAGATATTGAGAAGAACCACCTCCAACAGGCATGGCAAAGCTGTAATTTTCTATTCACCATGGCTTCAACAGCTACTGTACAGCAAAGTGTCAGGCTTTTCACAATGGCAAACAGAGCACAGAGTTAACATCTTTGGTTACAAGTTAAGCAAATCAGATTAATGGACTCTCTTGATCCCAGCATCCTAATACTAACCACTACCCCGAGCCTATCACCTGGTCGACTTGTTCAGTATCAGGAGCAATATACCTTGTTCTTAAGAGAACTTTAAGCCAAACTTTCAGGTGCACTGATAACCTGGCTGTTGATTTCAGCAGGCTGTAAAATCTGGAGCATGGTGAGCATGTCACAACTCTCTCAATATCTGGGAACAACCCTGAGCCCACAAACTCAGCTGTGACTCTCTAACCTCCTTGCCACAATATTCAAAATGCCTGTTTTGGGTATTAAAAGTTGTTGTCCACTCATTTTTCAAACAAAAATTTGATTCAAAAATAGTTTTCACAAAAAATTCAAACCAAATATAAAAGACACAAATAATATAAGTCCTCACAAATTCAAAAATTATCTTGGAGTACTTGAAACAGCAACATAGGGTCGGAGCATTCATCCAAAATGGAGAAGCCCATATTTAAGTTTCAGGGGGAAAGAAAATGGATAAAAATAAAATAAAAACATTAGCTTACATTATATAGTTATACATCGAAAAAATTGTCTGATTTGGAGGTCATATTTAAAACAAATGGAAAATAAAAAACCAACAACAAACACAATAAAGACAAACAATTACTCAAACACTATTTGTAAAGTATTAAAGTAAGTTATACAAAAATATTGTATCTGAAATATCTTGCCACCACTTGGTCACGGAAAATCCCCCTCCACAGTACCACACCACCTACCTCCAGGGCCTCATCCTCAGGCATGGCTTCATCGGCCGGGAAAGGAACCCGACTCCTTATGGCAATGTTAGAAAATATCCCACACAGGACCACGATCTCTGACCCCCTAGCCGTCGAATACATAAGGTCACCACCCTTTAACAGGCCGATACACCACTCTAAAATCTGCCTGGTGTCTGTAATTGCAGCATTATATTCTGTTTGTGGTCCTGGTGTGGGGGCAACATAAGGAGTCAGAAGCCATGGTGTGCAAGGATATCCACAGTCTCCTGCAATGATAAAATTGTTTATTTTTATTTTTTTAAAATTTTCATAAAAAAGCAACAAAAAATTACACTTACCAAGAAGCCAAGCATCACCAGCTTGCATCATTCTTAATTTATGCCATATTCCTGATTGTTGGATCACAAAGGCATCATGTGCACTCCATAGAAATTTGGAATTCAGCGAAAGGGTCTGTCAGGAGGCATCACATACGACCATTACATTCAATGAATGGAAGTACTTACAGTTTGTAAACATCTGCTCCTGGGCAGCTGGAGCCAGAAGTAGTATGTGGGTGCCATCCACTACCCCTATGATGTGTGGGAAGCCAGCAATACCCATAAACTGCTGCTTCACCACACCAAGGGTTTCCATATCCAAAGGCATACTTATAAATTGGATGATGCGACTAAGAAATGCTTTAAAAATGTGCCTCAGGATCCTAGATAATGATAGCTGGGACATTCCAGCCACCACAGCCACGGTGGTCTGGAAGGACCCTGAGGCACAGAAATGTAACACCGACAACAACTTGATAAGTAGTGATATTGCTGTTGGAATGTTTGTTTGACTTTCTAGATCACTCTCTATTATGGAGAGAGTATCTAGGATAACCTGGGTCTGCAAGCGAAATAGCCTTAAAACAACATCGTCGGGCATTCCAAAAAGGGTGACACATGTTCTAAATATCTTGGTCCTTGCACGTCTCCACCTTGGAGGATGAGCAGTTTTGGTAGGGGTGTGAAAGTACAATTAAACCCTAGGCAAATCATCAAAGTAAATTTTAAAAAACTTATCTTTTGTGGTTTCTTGAAAAATCTTATGGGATTGAAAGAACTTGACATCCTGCTTTAAAAAAAAAAAGGTAACTTACAAAAATTAAATAACATTTACACTATGACAAGATTTACCAAAAAAAAAAAAACATGCAAAACCTGGCATGTAAAGGCAGCTACACTTTAGGGAGTTGCAAGAGAAAACACACACATTGACTTACCTGGCTCCAAACTCCAAATGAATAGATATCAATAGAGCAAAAAGAAAAGAAAGCCAAACCTAGAACAATAACAGGCAAAAAACAGTCAGTATTTAATCCTGGCATGCAAAGGCAGCTACACTTTAGAGAGTTGCAAGAGAAAACACACACATTGACTTACCTGGCTAGAAAAATACCAAATAAATACCAATAAGACAACAAGCCAACCACTCTAAGCCACTTGCATCAAAGAATGCACACCAAACAAGAGGTGTGAATACGCCTTAAATATAGTGCGACTTCCCGCTTGTATATAAATACACTGCGGATGCTTCTTTAGATGATGTTGTGGTATAATTTCTTGAAGAATGGAGTCAGCACAACATCAGGTTCAGAGCCCTCCTGATTTATTTATTTGAAACTGTATTAATGGTCATTTAAAATATGAAATGCTATAATTGTGAACAATGTAATGATTGTCATGTAAGATAAATTTATATTTTTATAATACTTTTAATTTTTAAATTTATAATAGCAAATGAAGTTGCAGAGCAACCTTCATGGGCCCCAACTGATGAAGCCCCTGGGCCCAGCCAGCCCGGGAAACGGGTGGCAGCCAGCATTCACTAGGAGGGAGATGGAGGTATTGGTTGAAAGGACCATGGAGCGTCTGGTTCATTTGCTGTGAAATATGGGGGCAGCACAAAAAAGGTCGCATTTGGGACGAGATTGTCAATGCTGTCAACTTGGTGGGGACCGTCGTTAGAACTACTAATGACGTGAATAAACAGTAATTTATTATGAGTTCCTTAATTATTTAAAAAAGTTAATACATTAAAAAATAAGGGAGTTCTAACCAGATTGCATTTTCAAACATTCACAGATGGTCAGACTTAAAGTACAGGCTGAAGGGAAGATGATGTCTTGAGCAATGCATGCCATGTGAACAGATGGGGGACCCACCCCAGAGTCATTAGAATACAAAGATTTAGAAGAGATAACTCTGCGGTGTATTCAAGAAGAGGAGGTGTTAGGTGTGTCCAATATGGACACAGACATGCCTAACATTGTAGCCCTGCATGATGTGGAGGGTAATACTCTTGATTTTTGATTTATACTTATTTTTATTTTTTTTGCTTTTTAGAATCACTAATTAACCAAGACACTATTGGGAATGTTTTTGATTTTTTTTCTAATTTCAGATATAGATGATGAAGAGCCTGCTCCGTTGTGCTTTTCAGGGCCCAATGTATCAGGAGTGTTTGCAGGGGATGAAGCAACATTACCACCTGCTGACCCTGCAAACACCGCCCCTGACACCCCACTCCAGATTGCCAAGGGCCTTCCCACAGAGCTCCTGGAGGAGACGAATAAGAATACTGTCATATTTGAAAGCATCCAGGCAGCTCTTGTGAGAATGGCCACGGCCCAGTAGAGGACAGTTGAGGCCCTGGAGTGGACAGCTGAGGGCCAGGGATGTTCTGTTTTGGCCCAGGAAAGAACAGCTTTGGCCCTAGAATGCCAGGCCTTGGCACAGGAGCAGGCAAACACCATGCAGGAGCGAACCTCCCTTCTTGGATCAAGAGATCTGCCCACCACCCCTGGAATGACATTGCCAAGCCCCGAGCCTAGACCCACTACATCGGGTGCCGCCCTTCGCCACAGAACATGGCAGTCTGTGGCTGAGGAAGTTTCCCTTCAGCCTAGGTCCAAAAAACCCCCCAAAAATTATAGCATTGGCAATCTCGTGCTGCCCCCATATTTCTACAACCAATACCTCCATTCCTTCCTAGTGAATTTTTATTTTGTTTGTTTGTCAAAAAAATATGACAAAGAAAAAATTTACATTTGTTGATTTCCTTTATTTGGATGCTAAATCATAACATGCCTAAATGAATTGATACTTTATTATTTCAAATAAAAACATTAAAAAAAAATAAACTCGTGTAATTTTTACTAGTTTCAAAAAACAAAACATCTATACAGTGTAACATAGCCAGGATAATGTCTACAAATAAGGTGTCATACATACATAAATTAATGCTTACATAAATACATGCTCATAGTACATACATACCTGCTAAAAACAATACTCGATAACCTTATACATTTAAGCCAGTGGTGTATTAAAGCAAAGTTTACAGAAATTAGAGGATTAACAAATGTTAAACATTCACACACACACACTGTCACAAGCTTTAGAAATTAAACTCTTACCTTAAAAAAAAAAACAGGAATAAACCAAGCAAGATGCAACACCTCCATCAGCAGTAATCTAATGATGTGAAGGCAGTTCTGACAAGTATGCAGCCTACTCAACATTAATTGCATTCCCACAACTGAAGAAACATCGCTAACATCAAATCAGAGCTGATTTACCCGCAGGCTAGAGGTAGCACATACTCTGCCTCAAGAACTGCAATCATTCGCTCGCAGTGTACATCTCTTGCTACAACTGGCAACTCAAAGCGTAATTTATGCACTCCCATAAAATGCTCTGGGAACGCCCTAAACACGCCTGCGTTTGCACAACCACACCTCTGTTTCTCAGGACCTCCCACAAATGGCCCATTCTGTCACTCAGATGTGCGGGACAACTATGTGCAACGAGTGGGCACTAGACGATCGCAGTGAGTGGTTCATGCACATTCTTTGCACTGTATACGCATGTGCAGTTTGCAAACCATCACCAATGGTATGCAATCGCAGTTTAGCGAGCGGGTCTGAATCAGGCCCTGAGTGTTATGCACAATGGAAGCAGGCTGCAGGTGACCAGGGTGGGAACTTGGAACTATGGGCCTGATTCAGCAAGGATCGCAACTGCGATTTCACACACAATCAGCCGATTGTTGCTTTCTATGCATGCGTATGCATCGCAGTGCACGTGTGCGAATCAGTTAATGAGATCGGGACTGCGATTGCAGAGACTGCGCAGACCCATCGCTTAGTCAGTGATTGACAGGAAATTTACGTTTATGGGAGGTGATGAGGGGGTGGTCAGGGAAATGCAGGCGTGCCAGTGCATTTCAGTGCCGTTGCAATGGCTAGCATAAATTATCCACTGTGATGCCATACGCAGCTTGAGTACTCATAGCGTGCGATGAGGTTAGCAATTCCTGAGTAAGGTCAAAGGCTGTGATGGTACTCCATGTTACTGATGGTTTCTCAGTCTTGTGTAGTCACTGCGTGTGATGAGGTTAGTAATTCCTGAGTAAGGTCAGACCCTGTGTAAGTGTGTGTGAGGCTGTGATGGTACTCCATGTTACTGATGGTTACTCAGTCTTGTGTAAACACTGCGTGTGATGAGGTTAGTAATTCCTGAGTAAGGTCAGACCCTGTGTAAGTGTGTGTGAGGCTGTGATGGTACTCCATGTTACTGATGGTTACTCAGTCTTGTGTAATCACTGCGTGTGATGAGGTTAGTAATTCCTGAGTAAGGTCAGAGCCTGTGTAAGTGTGTGTGGGGATGTGATGGTACTCCATGTTACTGATGGTTTCTCAGTCTTGTGTAGTCACTGCATGTGATGAGGTTAGTAATTCCTGAGTAAGGTCAGACCCTGTGTAAGTGTGTGTGAGGCTGTGATGGTACTCCATGTTACTGGTGGTTACTCAGTCTTGTGTAATCACTGCGTGTGATGAGGTTAGTAATTCCTGAGTAAGGTCAGACCCTGTGTAAGTGTGTGTGAGGCTGTGATGGTACTCCATGTTAGTGATGGTTACTCAGTCTTGTGTAATCACTGCGTGTGATGAGGTTAGTAATTCCTGAGTAAGGTCAGAGCCTGTGTAAGTGTGTGTGAGGCTGTGATGGTACTCCATGTTACTGATGGTTTCTCAGTCTTGTGTAATCACTGCATGTGATGAGGTTTGTAATTCCTGAGTAAGGTCAGAGCCTTTGTAAGTGTGTGTGAGGCTGTGACGGTACTCCATGTTACTGATGGTTTCTCAGTCTTGTGTAGTCACTGCGTGTGATGAGGTTAGTAATTCCTGAGTAAGGTCAGACCCTGTGTAAGTGTGTGTGAGGCTGTGATGGTACTCCATGTTACTGATGGTATCTCAGTCTTGTGTAATCACTGCGTGTGATGAGGTTAGCAATTCCTGAGTAAGGTCAGAGCCTGAGTAAGGTCAGAGGCTGTGATGGTACTCCATGTTACTGATGGTTTCTCAGTCATGTGTAGTCACTGCGTGTGATGAGGTTAGTAATTCCTGAGTAAGGTCAGAGCCTGTGTAAGTGTGTGTGAGGATGTGATGGTACTCCATGTTACTGATGGTATCTCAGTATTGTGTAGTCACTGTGTGTGATGAGGTTAGTAATTCCTGTGTAAGGTCAGAGCCTGTGTAAGTGTGTGTGAGGCTGTGATGGTACTCCATGTTACTGATGGTTTCTCAGTCTTGTGTAGTCACTGTGGGCCTGATTCAGAGCCGGACGCTCTGACAGAGTGCTCACTCTGAATCAGGGCCGGCCTTCTGTTTTTTTAGAGCGGCCTCCTGACCACCCACAGCTATAGCGAGCGGCCAGGAAGATGGCCGCGATGGTCAAAACCATCGCGACCATCGGGCCTCGTTGCCGCAAGCCCAAGAGTGCATAGCGCTCGCGAGTGGGTCTGAATCAGGCCCTGTGTGTGATGAGGTTAGTAATTACTGAGTAAGGTCAGAGCCTGTGTAAGTTTGCGTGAGGCTGCGATGGTACTCCATGTTACCGATGGTTTTGCAGTCTTGCTAACCATTATGGATGTGTGTAAGGTAAGGTGGGCATCCTTATGTTGTGCTGTGACAGCACAGCGATCACAATGGATTAGCATATTATCGCAGTAGGACTGCGTGCGTTATCGCAGCCGCCATTGCAGTTGTGATCCGTAATGAATCAGGCCCTATGTGCTGTGCACAATAGAAGCAGGCTGCAGATAGTGTTGGAACAGTATGCAGTCGGGATGCCGACGGTCTAAATGCCGACCATTGGCATCCCGACTGTCTAATTCCTGCAATTGTCTAATGACAGGCTTCGAAATCCGGACACCTGTCAATAGACCTACGCCGGGAGTCCGAAACCCGGCCTACCGATCGAGGGTAAGCCGGACACGGACAGCCACAGGGGGGTGGGGAGGTTATAGGTTAGGGGCTCCCGGGGGGGACTTAGGGTTAGGCACACCCCCGGGAGGTTAGGATTAGGCTAGGGGTAGAGGGGGTTAGGGTTAGGCCCCCCCGGGAGGAGGTTAGGGTTAGGCACATCCCCAGGAGACTTAGGGTTAGGCTGCGGGGTAGGGGGGGTTAGGTTTAGGCACTTAGAGGGGGGTTAGGCACTTGGGGGGAGGTTAGGGTTAGGCACCCCTAAGGGAAGGTTAGGGTTAGGGGGTTAGTAAGTAGAAAATATACTTACCTGTCGGTATCTTTACTGCCGCCGCATACTGATCCCGTTGCAACTGCGTGCTCTTCACAGTAGAAGCAGGCTGCAGTGAAATATGCTGTAAAGCAATACTGGAGCACATTTTCTGGATAGCACCGACCAGAAATCTGAGAAGCAATATTGGTAGAGGTTTTCTGGATAGCACTGAAGCTGAATTCTGTGAAGCAATTACCGGAGTAGGTGTGCTGGAACACACTGAGACAGAATGCTTGTGCAATTTTTACTGTCACCTCCCACAAACAACACTTCCTGTCAATCACTCTGTGATGGGTCTGCATAGTCACTGCGATCACAGTCCCTATCGCAGTGGCTGGTTCACGAACTCGCACTGTGAGGCATACGCATGAGCAGTACGCAACAATCGCCCTCATAATGCTTATGAAGAAAATACTGGAGCATGGTTACTGGAACAAGCACAGAATGCTGTTAGCTATACTGGAAACTGATGACTGGAACAGATACAGGATGCGAATGAAACCAGGATCCATGGCACTGATTTCTAGGGAGAGAAGATGATCTGGCAGTGAGCAGTCAGAATTTAGGGCCTGATTCAGAGCAGCTCGCTCTGACAGAGCACTTGCTCTGAATCAGGGTCTGGCTTTTTTTTTTAAGAACGGCCTCTTGGTCGCTCACACAGCTGTGGGTGACCACCCATAGCTATATAGCGAGCGGCCATGATGATGGTCGCGATGGTCAAGACCATCGCGACCATCAGGCTTGCGACGAGACCCTTGTGGTAGGGTCTCGTGGCCGCAAGCCCCAGCGATGTCCATTTAGGCAGCCACCCCCTGGCCCACCCACCAAAGGAGGCAAGCTGTCACTCAACATCGACAGCTCGCTCCCTTTGGTGCGAGACCCGGAGCGACGGATACTCTGTTGCTTGATTGGTCTCGTGCATGTGCACGACGGAGCCGACTCCGTCACGCGCATGCGCTGAAGACCACCATCGACCCGGTTGCGAGCACTCAGCTCTTGTGACCGAATCTGAATCAGGCCCTTACTGCTTTAAACAGGGCACCTTTAGCACTGATAGACTAATCATGTGACCATAGTTGCTGGAGACTTTTTTGTTAGAGTGGATCATGTGATACTGTCCCAGATAGTGGCGCCCATCATGCAGAACATCAGGAAACGCATACATGTTACAGATGAGTGATGACAAGTCTTGGATGCTGCAGGCGGCTAGCGGGCTACACAGCTTGCAGTAAGGTGACAAAGCCAAACCAGGTAACGGGGACTTGGACCCTGAAGTGTGACTCCTAAGAGGTCTAAAGGAAATATCCCAGTACCTGAAAGAGTTGGAGCATTAATTATATATCCTCACTGCACCCACTTTCAGGCTTGCTGACATTCTGGATTATATAGCAGGTGGGCACAACCGGGGATACTACTGGGGGCATGACCACGCGATCACCACATACTGCCCCCGGCCACACCGCACAATGCAGAGATTACCTGCATTGTGGAGCAGGGGGCAGGGTCATAATGACATGATTCAGCACAAATTATGTAATTGACTCCCCCGCTGCGGGAGTTTGTGTGGGAGTTGGGGGAAGGGGGGTCCATAATGTCCGGGAGGAGGGTAGGTGGCCGCCAGGAGACTTGCCTGCTTTCCTGGGGGGCTGTGAGCACCACCCAATATTTGGGAGGCTCCCGGGACAGTAGGCATGTATTCCCACTTTGTATATAACCAGTAATGTCAGACAGAGGAAGATTCTTAGAGGACAGATGCTGATTGGAACTGATTGTAATAGTAAAAGTGATAGTCAACAACATTGTTTCCAGGATTTATGTATTTCTGTGCTCATGACATTTAGCGTGTTCTTTGCCTTTATCTCTTTTACTGATTGCAAGTTAAGATACCTTAAATCTCTTACCAACTACAAAGTGACTGTATAACTTGGTACATTAATGGAACTTTTAAATGTAAAACAGAGGTGTCTCTTATCCTTATAGGAACACTAGGCCCATAAGAGTCTTCATATACAGTATGTGTTTGCTCAATACAAAGACCTCAGCCAAATGAAGCATTATCCAGTAAAACCACTAACTACAGAAAGTTACAACTTCCACACTAAAATAGTCAGCGACAGCCAAAGTTCTAGTGATATAATTGTTAGGTAACAACTGCAGCATTCAGAGGAATCACAGGGTATTATACTACACTTGCTATTATACACTAGGGTGAGACACCAGGAATTAGTACCTTGCATAATTCCAGCCTCAGTTAGTAAATTACTTTTTTGTTCAATTACCTGAATAACAGAAGTGATACTTTTGGCAATATGGAACAGAACTATAGTATCACTTTAACTTATAAACAAAGATTTAAACAGGTAATTTTCAGTACACTCCCAACTTATTAGAAATATTATAGGATAAACTGAAGACCAGACCAATCTTGTGTAATTCTATTGATAGCATTTTTTATTCATATTCATTAGAGAACTTGTTTATTGTTAAGTTAATATGAATGAATAAATAGACTGAATATAAACTCCTGAAAAAGTAGGTTAATGAAGTACACAAGTAATAATATTAGTTATATTTTTGTTGTACATATAGTAAATTAAGTTTTCCCTAAGTTACTCTTGCTTGAGTAATTGTTCATCAACCTATGGTCAAAACATTGTTTTCAATAGAAATAAATAGTCATCTTCTGTAAACAAGTTGTTTTTTGTTGTGTCTGGGAGGAGTGGGAGAACCTTGCCTCTCTGTCATGGTATGAAGATAAGTGCAGAGCATTTAAAGCAAAAAGACAGATGAAAATTTAACAGGATTGAATATCTTTATCCACATCACAATCAGGTAATTTGAACCTGTGTAAACATAATGTGCGTTTGGTGGGTTAGACAAAAGTGCAGCGTGAAATGTTATTATGCAGGATGGCGGATCAAAGATTGTATCGCTGCAATATTGTAGTTTTGTGAAACAGCCCATTCAGCCGCCATATTGGATTTGTGTGAAATTTCCTTAATTTCCACTGTACTTTTCTACAGACACTATTACAAAATTAGATTTTAAACTCCCTTATGAGCAGGGCCCTCACTATATATGGTTTCATGTCGGTATTTATTTTTATTTATTTTGTCTATATTATATGACCCTATTTTATATATGTCCTGTTTTCCCCCTGTAAACAATGTGATATCTTACAAATTAATAAAAATAATAATAATAATAATAACAACAACAACAATTAGGGAATTTGGGCGGTAACCGCCTTAGTTATGGAGGACATGAGGATATTATGGAGATAATGAATCTGTAATTTGAGGGAATTTGTTATAAAGAGTTCTGCTAAATATGGTGGAACAACCACATTGGGACAGCAGTCTGAAAAATAGCCATTAATCCCTTCTACCATGAAACATTGCACGTACATAGGACCCAAAAAGTAGCATTGTGGTGAATATTTCATGTCCAATGCAAGCGATATATCAGTTGATCTCATTATACGTTGTTTAAGATCTTTGAACTGTGCGCTCTGGACGACCTGTAAGGGTTCCACCACATTGACTTCCTCAATGCCAGCCTCTAGCCATGTTTGGTATAAACAATGCAAGGTGAAGTGAATAATGAAGTAACACAGCAGTCGGTGATTGAGGTCCCTACAAAACATGTTGATATATGTGGCTGCAAATAACTGTCACAGTTTCCAGACTTCCCAACAGGTTACATGTTCCTGGTCACCCAGCAGGTGCACAGGGAGACTTCAGTAACTGACAGTTTCCAGATCACCCAGCAGGTCACATGTTCCAGGCCACCCAGTAGGTGCAGAGGGAGAGTTCACTAACTGTCACATTTTCTAGAGCACAGTGGTGCCACATAACTCCAAAAAAGCAACAAATTACAATGTAAACATTTTTCTGCAAATCTATGGTCCAATACCATTAATTTAGTATATGAATTGCCCTGCTTAGACAACGGCATCATAGAAATATGTCACTCATAAAAGTTGTCATTCTGCTATTAATATATAGATAATAATAATAATATTAATAATGCTATTCAGAATTTAAAGGCTCATTAACATTTGAATGCATATTATTTTCAAAAACACAGCTGAAACATCCTTATGTACTTACTGTACATGTGAAAGCTGTTTTGGATGCATCTCAAAATGTTCCCAGGTCTGAAACATTGTCATATGCCCCTGGTTTACGCCTGTGTCAGGAAGTGCTAAATTCTTATCATTACCCTATTTGTAGACAATATAGTACTTCAATAAAGTGTCTGTCTGAAGATACGGTTACGTGGATGAGAAACTAGAATAGTACAGCAGTGGTAAAAGTTGCCAAACGCTATTTGCAAAACAAGGAGCTGAAGTTCACAGAAGGCAAACAGCTATTAATAACCACAAATATCTATAAAGGCAAAAACCCAGGTTTGTGATGTTAGTCATTCAATATAATCTCGCATCTATAATTGTGTGCTCAGTTTGTTCCAATTTTCTTACGGCTTCTGGCACTTTGGCATTATATGTTGTTAAACGCAGCCGTCTCGTGAACAGATAGGTAGTTTACGCATCTAACTTGCCGAGCACAACATTTAATGTTAATTTCAACACATATATTTTTAATGAAACAGAAAATGGAACGTACTGAATACATTTCCTGCACATGCCTCGAAATTCTAATTATTTGATTCTAAGCTATTTCTAATTTTCCACCAGCCAGTTCTCCTTGATAATTTTCAGTATTATAACAATTTATGCCATTTGAAACTACCCATGCATAAAATTACAGGCTTATTGTTTAAATGGAATAGTCACAGCGTAGATATCTAAGCAGGGTTTAATCACTTCACTTTATATCAAATTGTACTCCTGAAAGGCATCATCATTTTTATTAGAACGCAATAAGCTAATGGAAGGCAATCTTTGTTAATGTTAATAAAATTGTTAATACTGTATCTTAGAATGCTCAATCTTGCATAAAATGTCTCTTATTTACTTAGAATGTGCAGAGCAACAGACGGGTAAGTGCAATCGTACAGCGTATTATCTCTGAGTAATACGAGATCTGCAATGGTTTTCTGCAGGTGATGGGTAGGAGATGATATAGCTTTAAAAATATAACTGTATTTCACAGTGTTTCCAATTACATTAATAGGACAGAAGTCCATAGAGACAGCCTGTGATCTCCTGGGTGATAGTTCTAAGCTGGTGACAGTAAATTCTCTAAAAAGTTGAGCAGTCACTAATAATTTTGAAATCCTAATTGTAATTGCTTAGTATTGTGAACGGTATTATGGGTGGTATATAATTTACTTCAAAATAAATTATTTCTATTATGACTTACATTGTTGACACTTATTTATACACATTATTAGTCTAAAGGTGCGTACACACGTAACAATTTTTTGAACAATTTAACTATAATGACGTCATTATCGTTAAATCGTTTAAAAAATCATTCTTTTTTTTTGGGTGAACTATGAACGATAATCGTCCAACCGCGCTCCCGTTTGTAGTTTGTAGTTCATCGTCCATTCTGACTGTCCAACATAATGATTTTTGTTCTGAAAATCGTTCATGTTGTACAGAATGAACGATGAACGATGAACAATGTCCATTCACTGTATGCTTGATTAAAAAAATAGTTAATCGTTCATGAAAATCGTTGACTAAATTGTTCATTAATTTAGTAACCAACGATTTTTCTAAACAATTTTCGTTCACTTTTTCAAGGGAAAATCTGAACGAAAATCGTTGGTTACTAAAATTGTTACGTGTGTATGCAGCTTAAGAAATTATATGCTATATTATATTGTCATATTCTGGCTCATACTTTGTAATCAATTATCTACTTTTGTGTATGTTTTTTTTTATTAACCCTATCTTTGCAATTGTAGTTAGGGGCAGAGAGAGGGGGAGATGGAGCGGACCTGTCTGGGAGTCCCTGCATGCCAAGTACTTTAGGCCTATGCACCCACATACTTGGCTACATTCTCCTACTACCAGCCCTGTGTCTGGTGATTTACTGAGGTTTCACCATTGGTTCTATTTATATATTTACATTCTATTTATGACATGCAAACTGTCCTACAATATATTTCGTGAAAGCAGGACTATTTCAGAGGATGTAGGATTCCTGCCTATTTATCATTGCCTGTTATGTTGTGTTATGCTATTGTATGTTATGTTATTGTATGTTATGTTATGTTATGCTATGCTATGCTATGTTATGGTATTGTATGTTATGTTATGTTATGTTATGCTATGCTATGCTATGCTATGTTATGGTATTGTATGTTATGTTATGCTATTGTATGTTATGTTATGCTATGTTATGCTATGCTATGTTATGTTATGCTATTGTATGCTATGCTATGTTATGTTATACTAGGCTAGGTTAGGATAGGCTAGGCTAGGCTAGGTTATGTTATGTTATGTTATGCTATGCTATGTCATACTTGCCTACCCTCCCGATTTGGTCGGGAGCCTCCCGAAAATTGGGTGCCGCTCCCGGCCTCCCGGGAAGGCAGGCAAGTCTCCCGACCTCCGGCGACGTGTCTGCAACCCACGGACTTGTAAGTATAAAGCCCGGCAGCGGGGGGACAGAATTGCGTCATCGTGGCTCCGCCCCCTGCTCCACAATGCCATTAATATCGGCATTGTGAAGAGGGGGCGGAGCCATGATGACGCAATTGCGCTGTCACGCCCCCAGGCTCCGCCCCCAATGACGAGTCGCTGCCGGGTCCTGCCCCCTTTGATGTGCCACGCCCCCCTGCTCTGTAAGCCCGACAGCTCCCTCCCGGAAGGAGGGAGCTAAATGTCGTCAAGTCTGTGCTATGTTAAACTATGCTATGTTATGTTTTGCTATGTTATTTTATGCTATGCTATGTTATGCTATGCTATGTTATGTTACTGTATGTTGTGTTGTGCTACTGTATGTTATGTTATGCTATGCTATGCTATGTATGCTATGTTATGCTATGCTATGCTATGTTATGTTATGCTATGTTATGCTATGCTATGCTATTTCTCTTTCCATGTGATATCTGGAACTAGAAGCCCAAACCATTTGGTAAGATATTTAAATATATAAATGTTAGATGAGATAAAATAAAATTGCAAATGTTCCATGCTTATTTGGTGTTCACTGATACAGAGCAGGAGATCCTCTTTCTTGTCCAGATGGAAGTTATTCATACAGCAAACTTGACAAAGAATCTCTTCCATTAATTTCTCATCCATGTAACAGGGATGGCTTAGACAACTACAATTGAGGTTAGAACAGGAGACCATCTCTGGGACCCATCAAGTAACTATTTAAAAAGAGCGCGATAAAGATTTGCGTAAAAAAAAAAATGGCAAAACAGTGTAAATCCCAAGTCGCAGCATTGCCGATACACAACATTTCCATTTTTTCATTGAACACATTTTACGCCTGCAAATTTATCTAATGTACTAAGCAGTTTAAAAAAAAAAAAACAAACAAATACTTGATTGCTCCACACATTAAATGAATGATATTTGCAGTGCCAGTTCAATGCAAGACAGTTATAGTCTGGATCTCATTCTATTATAATAGACAAACTTCAACCATTTTTGGATTGCAGCATTGAAACAGACATCTCGGCAGTATTTTTGATCAATTTTCTTTTCTACCATTGACTGTTGATTTAACAATTTCATACAATAAAATTGGACCCAATGACGTATGGCTGGCTGTACTTACAACCCCTCCAGCTCTGGCAGTGAAAGGGTCTCACGTTATAAAACAAACAAGACTACGAGAGGAATGCCAACGCAGAGATGCAAACAGCTGAGATTCAGCAGCCTCGCAAAGTTTTGGATTGGTTGAGTCGCTGAATGGTGATGTGATACTCTGAGCATCTGTCTCCAAAGAAGTGTGAGGAACTGTGTGTTCCTCATTTCCGCATTCTCGCAACTCAGCGTTATTTTATGTCCTCTCAGCCAAATCAGCTTTATGTCACATACACTATGTATCAATGTGACATATGTCACCATCAGACTTAGTCCAGCAGCATTTTCCTTCCATACATTTTTGTGCCAGTTAAAGGGAGCAGAACTGACTGACTGATTTACCTATTTTGAAAAATGAATTATAATATTTAAAAAATATTTAAGTCTAGCATGGATCCCGCACCCACCCATGTTCATAGGCCACTATTGTAAAATGATCTCCCACACCATTGGCAATATACCCCTCCACTGGCAATTGTTCTCCAATAACATTACCCCCTACCCCATAGTGCTAATAGACCCCCAATTGTGTAGCCACCCCACAATCAGTGTAATAGATAGGGGTGAGCGGGTTCGGATTTCTGAAATCCGAACCCCCTCCGAGACCCCACGATCCGAGGCCGATCCGAGTCAGGCTCGACTTTTCCCGCCTGACTCGGATCTGAAATCGAGGCAAAACGTCATCATCCCGCCTTCCGGGTCTCGCGGGTTTTGGATCCTATATAAGGTACCCGCGACGGCGCCATTTTCTCACTCGGCTGTGGACAGTGAAGAGGGAGGGTGGGAGTTAGGGCTGGCTGGGCTGTGTAGTGTAGTGTAGTGCAGAGTAGTGTTGTGCTGTGCTGTGCTGTGCTGCTGTTGTCCATAGGGGCTGTGTCCACTACTTCAAAGTCCATAGGGGCTGGCTGGAGTGTGTTGTGGAGGGGGCGCTCTGTCCATCAGGGGTGCTCCCTAAAGTGCTAAAAAAAATATATTTATTCTGTGTTTGTGAATTGTGTGCACTGTGGCTGCATGTGCATCAACAAAGGAGCAGCGCCAAGCGTGCGCCTGTGTCCCATAATTAAAAGGCCGGCTGGATTGACCGCTGAAGGGTGCTGTAACCCCCAAAGGGCACTCCAAACAAAATAAAAAAATATATTTTTTTGTGTTTGTGAATTGTGTGCGCAGTAGCCGCATGTGCATCAACAAAGTAGTGCCAAGCGTGCGCCTGTGTCCCATATGTAAAAGGCCGGCTGGCTTGTCCGTTAAAGGGTGCTGTAACCCCCAAAAGGGCACTCCAAACAAAATAAAAATATATATTTTTTTGTGTTTGTGAATTGTGTGCGCAGTAGCCGCACGTGCATCAACAAAGTAGTGCCAAGCGTGCACCTGTGTCCCATAAGTAAAAGGCCAGCTGGCTTGTCCGTTAAAGGGTGCTGTAACCCCCAAAGGGCACTCCAAACAAAATAAAAATATATATTTTTTAGTTTGTGAATTGTGTGCGCAGTAGCCGCACGTGCATCAACAAAGTAGTGCCAAGCGTCCGCCTGTGTCATAAGTAAAGGGCCGGCTGGCTTGTCCATTAAAGGGTGCTGTAACCCCCAAAGTACACTCCAAACAAAATAAAAAAATATTTTCTGTGTTTTTGAATTGTGTGCGCAGTAGCCGCACGTGCATCAACAAAGTAGTGCCAAGCGTGCGCCTGTGTCCCATAAATAAAGGGCCGGCTGGATTGACCGCTAAAGGGTGCTGTAACCCCCAAAGTACACTCCAAACAAAGTAAAAAAATATTTTCTGTGTTTGTGAATTGTGTGCGCAGTAGCCGCACGTGCATCAACAAAGTAGTGCCAAGCGTGCTCCTGTGTCATAAGTAAAGGGCCGGCTGGCTTGTCCATTAAAGGGTGCTGTAACCCCCAAAGTACACTCCAAACAAAATAAAAAAATATTTTCTGTGTTTGTGAATTGTGTGCGCAGTAGCCACACGTGCATCAACAAAGTAGTGCCAAGCGTGCGCCTTTGTCCCATAAATAAAGGGCCGGCTGGATTGACCGCAAAAGGGTGCTGTAACCCCCAAAGGGCACTCCAAACAAAATAAAAAAATATATTTTTCTGTGTTTGTGAATTGTGTGCACTGTGGCTGCACGTGCATCAACGAAGGAGCAGCGCCAAGCGTGCGCCTATGTCCCATAAGTAAAAGGCCGGCTGGCTTGTCCGTTAAAGGGTGCTGTAAACCCCAAAGGGCACTCCAAACAACATAAAAAAATATATTTTTCTGTGTTTGTGAATTGTGTGCACTGTGGCTGCACGTGCATCAACGAAGTAGCAGCGCCAAGCGTGCGCCTGTGTCCCATAAGTAAAAGGCTGGCTGGCTTGTCCGTTAAAGGGTGCTGTAACCCCCATAGGGCACTCCAAACTAAATAAAAATATAAATTTTTCTGTGTTTGTGAATTGTGTGCACTGTGGCTGCACGTGCATCAACGAAGGAGCAGCGCCAAGTGTGCGCCTGTGTGCCATAAGTAAAAGGCCGGCTGGCTTGTCCGTTAAAGGGTGCTGTAACCCCCAAAGGGCACTCCAAACAAAATAAAAAAATATTTTTTTCTGTGTTTGTGAATTGTGTGCACTGTGGCTGCACGTGCATCAAGAAAGGAGCAGCACCAAGCGTGCGCCGGTGTCCCATAAGTAAAGGGCCTGCTGGCTCATTTCTTAAAGGGTGGTGTAACCCACAAAGTGCACTAGTCTCCAACAAAAATAAAAAATTATTTTCTGTGTTTGTGTGCGCCTTAGTATATATCAGTATAACATAAATGGAGGATCAAACTTTCTCCGATAAAAATAAAATAGGGAAAGATCAAAAACCACTTCATCCTAGTGCTGAAGCTGCTGCCACTAGTCATGACATAGATGATAACATGCCATCAAAGTCATTTGCCAAGGCAGATGCCCAATGTAATAGTAGAGGGCACATACAATCCCAAATGACAAAGTTCAGGAAAATGACCTTGAAAACATTTAAATAATCTGAAGAGAAATGTAAACTTGCCAATATGCCATTTACGACACGGAGTGGCTAAAATCAAACGAGTTAAGCTGGCAAAAGCACAGCGAAGAACTGTGCGTTCTAAGTAGATATCACAAATCCCCAAGGAGAGTCCAAGTGTGGTGGTGGTTGCGATGCCTGACCTTCCCAGCACTGGACGGGAAGAGGTGGCTCTTTCCACCATTTGCACGCCCCCTGCAAGTGCTGAAAGGAGCACCCACGGTCCACTTGCTGATATGCAAATTGAAGATGTCACTGTTGAAGTACAACAGGATGAGGATACTGGTGTAGCTGGTGCTGAGGAGGAAGTTGGCAAGGAGGATTCTGATGGTGATGTGGTTTGTTTAAATCTGGCTCCGGGGAAAACAGTTGTTGCCCGTGGGATGAAAAAGCCCATCACGGTCATGCCTGGGCAGAAGACCAAACATTCCACCTCTTTGTTCTGGCAATATTTCTATCCAAATCCGGACAACAACTATCTTGCCATATGTACCATATGTAAAGGTGGAATAAGTAGGGGTAGGGATGTTAACCACCTAGGAACATCCTCCCTTATACGGCACCTGCAGCGCGTTCATAAAAAGTTTCTGTCAAGTTCAGAAACTTTGGCTAAGACCGTAAGCAGTCCAGGGACACCTAAATCCTGTTGTTCTGTTGTATCCAAGCGCCTGCAAACCACACCGTCAACTCCCTCCTCGTCAATTTCCTCCTTAGTCAGGATTGGAAGTAGTCCTGCAGGTCATGTCACTGGCATGACTGACTCTCCTATCCGGGATTCCTCCGGAGGATCCTGCATTGCTCCGCCTTCTGCTGCCGCTGCTGCTGTTGCTGCTGCTGGGAGTCGTTCATCATCCCAGAGAGGAAGTAGGAACACCACTACTTTTACTAAACAATTGACCCTCCAACAGTCCTTAGCGAGGAGGATGAAGTACGACAGCAGTCATCCTGAAGCAAAACGTATAACTGAGGCCTTGACTGCTATGTTGGTGTTAGACGTGCGTCTGGTATCCCCCATTAGTGCAGTGGGATTTAGACAATTGATGGAGGTAGTGTGTCCCCGGTTACAAATCCCGTCTAGATTGCACTTCACTAGGCAGGCGATACCGAGACTGTACAGAAACGTCAGAAAAAGAGTCCTCAGTGTCCTAAAAAATGCTGTTGTACCCAATGTCCACTTAACCACGGACATGTGGACAAGTGGAATTGGGCAGACTAAGGACTATATGACTGTGACAGCCCACTGGGTAGATGTATCACCTTACGCAGCAACAGCCGCATCGTCACCAGTAGCAACATCTCAGAAACGCCAGCTCGTTCCAAGGCAGGCTACACTGTGTATCACCGGTTTCAGTAAGAGGCACACCGCCGACAACCTCTTAGAGAAACTGAGGGAAATCATCGCCGAGTTGCTTACCCCACTTAGACTCTCCTGGGGATTTGTGATATCTGACAACGCCACCAATATTGTGTGGGCATTACATCTGGGCAAAATCCAGCACGTCCCATGTTTTACTCACACAATAAACTTGGTGGTGCAGAATTTTCTGAAAAGCGACAGGGGCATGCAGGAGACGCTTTTGGTGGCCCGAAAAATTTCTGGCCACTTTCGCCATTCAGCGACTGCGTGCCGAAGACTGGAGTGCCAGCAAACACTCTTGAACCTGCCCCGCCATCACCTGAAGCAAGAGGTTGTGACGCGGTCGAACTCAAATCTCTATATGCTTCAGAGGATGGAGGAGCAGCAAAAGGCCATTCAAGCCTATACATCCACCTATGACATAGGCAAAGGAGGGGGTATGCACCTGACTCAAGCGCAGTGGAGAATGATTTCCGTGTTGTGCAAGGTTCTCCAGCCCTTGGAACTTGCCACACATGAAGTCAGTTCAGACACTGCCAGCTTGAGTCAGGTCATTCCCCTCATCAGGCTTTTGCAGAAGCAGCTGGAGGAAAGTGAAGGAGGAGCTAAGATGGAGCGATTCTGCTCGGCATGTGGGACTTGTGGATGAAGCCCTTCATTTGCTTTGCCAGGATTCCATGGTGGTCAATCTGTTGAAATCAGACCACTACATTTTGGCCACCGTGCTCGATCCTAGGTTTAAAGCCTATGTGGTATCTCTCTTTCCGGCCGACACAAGCCTGCAGAGGTGCAAAGACCTGCTGGTGAGCACACTGTCAGCTGAAGCGGAACGTGACACGTCAACAGCTCCTTCTTCATTTTCTCCCGCAACTGGGGCTGCCAGGAAAAAACTTAGGTATCCTAAGCAACCCGCTGGCGGTGATGCAGGGCAGGCAGGACGAAGTTTGGACATCTGGTCTGGACTGAAGGACCTGGCAACAATTTCTGACATGTCTACTGTCACTACATATGATACTGTCACCATTGACAGAATGGTGGAGGAATACATCGGTGACAGCATCCAAGTAGGCATGTCAGACAGTCCATACCTGTACTGGCAGGAAAAAGAGGCAATTTGGAGGCCCCTGTACAAACTGACTCTATTTTACCTGAGTTGCCCCCCCTCCAGTGTGTACTCCGAAAGAGTGTTTAGTGCAGCCAGGAACCTTGTCAGCAAAAGGCGTAGGTGGTTGCTTCCACAAAATGTGGAGAAGATGATGTTCATAAAAATGAATTATCAACTCTTCCAGGGAGACCAGCCTCCAGAACGTACAGAGGGACCTGTGGTGGTGGATTCCAGTGGTGACGAGTTAATACTCTGTGAGGAGGAGGATGTACACAACACTGAAGAGGGTGAGGAATCGGTGGATGAGGACGACATCTTGCCTCCGTAGAGCCAGTTTGTGCAGGGACAGATTAATTGCCAGCTTCTTTTGTGGGGGCCCAAACGAACCAATCATTTCAGCCACAGTTGTGTGGCAGACCCTGGCGCTGAAATGATTGCTTTGTTAAAGTGTGCATGTCCTGTTTATACAACATAAGGGCGGGTGGGAGGGCCCAAGGACAATTTCATCTTGCACCTCTTTCTTTTCTTTGCATTATGTACAGTTTGGGGCCTAGTTTTTCAAACTGCCATCCTGTCTGCCACTGCAGTATCACTCCTAGATGGGTCACGTGTTTGTGCCGCCCACTCGTGTCGCTTAGCATAGTCATCCAGCTACCTCGGGGCAACCTTTTGGACATAAAAACACTATTGTGAGGTGTTCAGAATAGACTGGAAATTAGTGGAAATTAAGGTTATTGAGGTTAAAAATAGCATTGGAGCAGAAAAACCAACACATTCTGTGATTTTAGCTGGTTTTATTCTTTTTTTAAAAAAAATACAGATCCAAAACACAAAACCCAGAACCCAAAACACGGAAGGGTGGTTTTGGCAAAACCAATCCAGATCCAAAACACGAAGAAAGATCCAGATCCAAAACCAAAACACAAAACACGAAAAGTGGCCGGTGCACACCCCTAGTAATAGATATCCATTTTTGCATATTTCTTTAGTTGGGGCATTACATTCCCCACCCTCATCCCCAGTGCAAATAAGTTAAAAACCTGACAACGCCAGTTTAGATAGACAGTTGCAACAGGGCCAGATATCACCCTACAGTAAATAATAAACTTTTAGGGGATTGTGTTATAAGTACACCCTGCTAAGAGAATTTCCATACTCCCAAAATCTGCCCATAAAACGTATTTGATGTCACTTGATGGCATCACCCAAGTATTTCTATTTTTATTATTATATAATATTATGCCCGTATTTTTATTTCCTATTTTATTGATTTTACATATCATGAGGTAAGCAATACATATTGCTAATATTGGTAACTTCTCAATCACTTCAGTGATATCACTCAGGTGCATGTAAGGGAGGGGCAGGTGTTGTAGGTATTACCGCTGGCCGCCTGGATGGCGGTTCAAATCCTGACAGTGGAAGCCTGGCAGAGGTGCAGATCCCGAACACTAAATAAGGTAAGTACTGCTAACCCTACTCCCTACCATAACCCTCCCTTATGAGTGCCTAACCCTAACCTCCCCCCCAAGTGCCTAACCCTAACCCCCTCTAAGCAGCCTAACCCTTAGTCTCCCGGTGGGGGGTGCCTAACCCTAACCTCCCCCCGGGGGTGCCTAACCCTAAACCCCCCTTTCCCTAGCCTAAACCCAACCCTCCCAGGGGGCTGCCTATCCCTAATTACCCCTGAAGGCCCTAAAACCTAACACCACCCCTGTGGCTGTTTGTTCCCGGTCTCCCGGTGTAGGTCTAATTACAGGCGTCGAGTTTTCAATGCCTGTCTTTAGTACCTTGCTGGGATTTGACAGTTGGGAAGCTGGCGATTGGGATTTAGACACTCGGATTCCAGACTACATCCCGTTATTCTATACAAGAAACAGCAAAGGGTATTCCCCCAGCACTCAGAATGTAATCAGCAATAAGATTTGAAAAACTACATTGTGGTAGATAATTCAGAGATCTCAGTTGCATATGTTTGCAGGCCATATCACAGCTTCTCTGATACTGGAGGTCTCTAATATTTGGCCAAAGTCTGGGGTGCAGAACCCCCAAAAAGCTGGCAAAGGCCAGCTACCTCAGCGAAGCACACAAGTGAAAGACTAAATTGATAACTATATCCAATTTTGGCCTTATATTGGACAATTATATGACCCAAATTGGGTTCATATAAAAATCGTTATCAGTTTTGGTGATGAGTGCCCCCCGGGGTTGGTATGACTGGGCTGCTCTGGGGTGGCGCACTTTAACACTTTATTTAGCACTTTGACACCTTTTCTCTTAGTGTTTTTTTTGCATTTTAATTACACTCTTCACCTACTATATGTATCACCTACTGTATTAACACATAGTTTTTGCTTTATTCTTATTAACACATACTAACATTTAGTCTTTCACTGGTGTGCTTCCCTGCGGTGGGTGACCTTTGCCGGCTTTTTGGAGTTCTGCACCCCAAATTTTGACCAAAAATAAGGGACCTCCAGTATCAGAGAAGCCATGACGTGGCCTGGAGGCTTAGCCATATCTTTGCAAATATATGCAACTGAGATCTCTGAATTATCTACTACCATGTAGTTTTTAAAATCTTATTGCTGATTTTATTCTGAGTGCTGGGTGATTACTTTTTGTTGTTTCTTGTATATCATGGGGTGAGGTAAAGTTACTTGCACCCAAAGGGGTCAATAGAATTAAGGGCAATGCCAGCGCTGTGGAATTGCAATGGCATTAAAACAACAGCAATGGGGCACCAAATTGCCCACAAGTCGCCCGGAATTTGCCCTGAAATCAAATATTTTTGTTTGCAGTCCCATAGGGGTGTGTATTTAAATATGCATCCTTGAGGCTACCATTAGTATGGCATACTGTAGTTGAGCATTACTTGCGGCGCCCACCGTTAACTTGATCCTGAAGTGTCATAGTAGGTGAAGTGAACTAAACTAAATTATTAAACATTTTATATTCACTTCCCCTGTTATAAAAAATTGAACACGAATTAAGTTCTCTACCTTTTGATTCCATTTATTTCTGAATTTGGTATTTCTAAGGCAAAACATTCTGGTGATCTTCCAGAAAGGAAGAATCCAAACCGAATATTTTCTTTAACACAAATATAATAGGTTTGATGTGAGCTGTACTGACTATTGTCCATCAGACCTCGCGTGACAGCTCCTTATTTTGAAGCCATTTTAAGGTCCATAATTTCTACTTTCCTTTTTCCCTTTTGGGCTTTTTATGTGAGTGGGACCAAGCAAACAGTGACTAAGGTAATTTATCTAGTGACCTTTTAGTTCTTTCAAAGCAAAGTGATTTAATAGCACTTAATCTGTCAAGGGCCTGGAGCTTTGTAATAACGTTTTATTAAGGCGTTTTTCATGGTGCATTAGGAGAAGTCTTAAAGACTAAAACTGAATCTTACACAATGACTATTTTTTTCTTCTTCTGGAACCTGTTCAAACAGAAGAGACGTCGGAATACTGCGCAGTTTCTGTAAACACAACTTTTTCTAACGTTTGTAGTAAGCTGGACTGACAGAGGCAGATGGGCTGATTTGCATATATGCAAATGAACCATGGTTTTTGTATCGATTCCCTTGGAGATCATATGACTTCATCTGATGAGTTTCATGACAAGAAAAAAGCTAGAAAGGCAAAACATACCCAATTATAAAAAAGGAAACTGCGACACGAAGCCTAAGAACTTCCTGGTGCTCTCTGAAATCTGCTGCTCATATTAATTACAGTTGTTCGATTTTAACACTTAATTTTATTTTAATTTTTTTAATAATCTGCAGCAATGCTTTAACATGCAATCCATGCTACTGTAAATAATGTATTACTCCGAATTAAATTTGTGCACCGACCCCCGTGTTTTGGTTTTGGCTCCGTATTCATCTTTGTGTTTTGGTTTTAGTTTTGCAAAACCACCATCAAGTGTTTTGATTTTGGATCTATATTTTTATTAGAAAATAAAAACCTGTTAGCATGCAATCCAAAACCAGAGTTCGGTTTTTAAATCCGAATTCCGAACCGCAGGAAGATCGCAAGTAGGACTCAATTTGACTCGGTACCCCCAAGTGATTCCGAATTCTGACTTGGTAAGACTCGGAACCCCTACAGACGTGTCTTCTTACATCTTTGTGCATTTCTGGTGTACTGTATGCAGTGATAGAATCCATACCATACAATACACAGTTTAACCTATGGGTGATGAATGCTCTATGGATGAAAACTACATGGTGATCCATGCTAATCTGCTATAGACATTGTATTGTACACGTTACAAGTCCATCTGTACTGCACGGTACACTGTCCTTACATGATGTAAAGAAGACTGTTGTAAAGACGCACAGGACGTTTTTCATAAAGAGAGATAATCTCAGGTTCAATACTCTTAAAACTCTTTGCTCTACTTTGTGTATTGCCCTGTACTTTCCCCCTCCCTTCATCTCTAAGTTACCGTATGCCATCCAGCTGCATTACACTCTAAATCGCTAATGACATTGCATTGTATACTTTACCTGGTGTAAAGTCACACGCTTAACATCACATACACAACAGGTGTGACTGCTGATATAGCTGGTGTGTGGGCGAGTGAGTAAGGTGAGTGCCTTACAGTGCTGGCGCCTCGGGTTCGAGGCTTGGAAAGGAACAATGTAATTTTGTTAAATAATTTGGTGTGAGAGTTCTGTCATTTATAAAAATACATATCTGCATTGGCCAGAAAATGAACGCCCAGCATTTAATAAAGACAGAGCAATTCAAGTTCAATACTCTTGAGGAACTCTGCCAAACTCAATACATTGCTCCCAACTTCCCACTATCTATCATGTCTATGCTATGCCACCCAGCTGCATTTTATGCTAAACCGCTATAGACATTGTATCGTACACATTACAGGGCAATCCATACTGCACAATAAACTGACCTTACATCATGTTAAAAAGCTTGTAGTGAAGATGCATGGAAGTTTTTCATAAAAACAGATCATTTCAGGTTCAATACTCTTAATACACTCTGCTCATCTTTACAAATTACGCCACAATTTCCCCCTTTCCCCCTCCCTTCACTGTAAAACAGTCCATCTGCAAGACGGTCTCTAAGTGCTGGATTGAATGTCTTCCCTACAGTACAGATTGGTAAACAGTGTGCATTTGTTTTGTACCATCAATTGCTACATTGGAAATTACCTTCTCCACCACAGTGACTGATAAAATTTGACTGAAACGTATTTGCGGGACCATCCTATTTAGGGGACATTACTCCCTAATTGGACCCACCTAGTATCACTGTCCAAAATTATATGACTCATGCAAATTATTTGTTCTTAAAACTGCAACCCTCAATCAAATTGCACTTATTCACTGTGCAGTTACATTCCCAGTCCTGCAGAGTTATAGTTCTAGCGTGATATTATCTGTGACCAGGATGACCTCACCTCATCAGGCAATGAATCCCACTGGATCTTGGAATATTACGACCAATAACTGCCTGTTACTGACTCTGCCCACTGCGCTGTGGGCGTATAACTTGCTGCCACCACCCCACTCCTTTGATCAGCAATTGGAGCCGCTTACTTCCACCCAGGCTCCTACACTGGCACCTGGAATCACTTCTCCCTGCCTCCTACCTGGAACCACTTACTTCTGGGATTCTGTGGGTCTGCTACTGCAACACTTCCTGGATATTTGCCGGCTAACTTCCACTGGTCCCTCACCATCGACTAGTCTCTATACAGTAGATTGCAGAGGCCTTTAGTCAGAGACACTGGGCTCAATCCAGAACAGCCGAAGAAAGGAACAGTGTTCTGTGCTATTCTGTTGGTCACAGGATACAAGCAGCTGTGTCATCTTAAAGGCTATGGGGGTCATTCAGACCCGGTCGTTAGCGCCGATGCGCTCGGACCAGGTTGATGGCTCCCCACAGAGCATGCGCACAACGGCGCCGGTGCCATCGTGCGCATGCGTAAGACCCGCTACGTCCGACAGCGCCGGTCGTAGCGGGTCTCGATCCAAAGGGGGTGAGCAGTCGATGTTGATTGACAGCTCGCCCCGTTTGGAAGGCGGGCCGGGGGGGTGGCAGCCCAAACGGAGGCGTTCCCATGGGAATGCCTACCATTTGGGGGAGGCCCCACTGACATCACTAGTGATGTCAGTGGAGAGCTTCCGGCTCAGACAGAGCCAGAAGCTCTCCGGGGCTTACGACAAGGGAGACCCTACCCTAGGGTCTCGTCGTAAGCCCCGATGGTCGCGATGGTCTCTGACCATCGTGACCATCACCGGAGCGGTCGTTAGAGTTGTGGGTGTTAACCCACAGCCTAACGACCACAACAGAGGCAGCCGGTCAGGATGCAAGCGGCCGCCCAGTTTCTGAGCGAGCGCTTGCATCCTCCGACCGCCTCTGAATGAGGCCCTATATGTTTATTGTTTAAAAAGACAATTCCTCCTTGCTGAAGGTGCTCAGGGTAAATCACAGCATACAGATGTTACAGAAGTATTCTCCTTTCAGAGTCCGATGATAACTACTTTTCAGGCTCACATGTTCTGTTTTTATCCCATTCTTATACACAGTACCACAGGGGGCAAAAACCTTCACTGGGTCCTTAACCAATCAAACTATCTCACAAAATCTAAATAAATATATCTTACATTTTAAGGAGCTAATCAAGTTTCCTTCTCCATTTTATTATACTGTATATAACACAAAAAAACAATTGGCTTTCCTAAACACAAACTAATTTAGCATACAGTATAACTGTCTCTTAACATGTAAATATAACTCACATTTCACAGGAACTGGTAAATTGCATTCATCCTTTCAAATATGTATGTATCAAATCACTTCATAAAGACCCGGCTCTAGGCATAGGCAAACTAAGCAAATGCCTAGGTTTGGGATAGGCACTGAGACACAGAGCACCTGCTGCTGGCTGGGGCCAGCTGCTACTGCCACTGCACAGCAACCATGCATTGCTTTTGGCGGGCCCAATCAGAGCTGTCAACTGAGCTCCGATTGGGTCCGGCAGCAACAAACAGTGGGCCTGATTCAGAGCTGCTCGTAAGCGGCTGCTCGTTCGCTCCGAGCGATGTTCGCACATCTGCGCATGTGTATGAGTCATAATGCGCATGCGCCAACCAGTCAGTGCTGTCGGAAATCATGTGTTCGCAAAATAGCGAGTGCCTGCTAATTTGAGTGACAGGATGAGGCGTTTGTGGGTGGTAACAGGGGAAGGTGCTTGAAAATGGGGAGTAGAGATCCGAACGCAGGCTTGCCAAACGGTCAAAACGGGCGTTTTAAGGGTGTGCATAATTAACAAAGCAGCGTCATCGGCCACGTCACTTGGTTGTCTCTTAGCCTGAACTGTTCGCATGATTGCGGTAGGAAAATCCAACCACAAGCACTGCGAGCAGTTCAGACGCCTTTCGATGTACTCGATTAATCTATTAAATAGCGGAGATGACGTATGATGCGAACTGCCAGGGGGCGTCTTTACAAAAAAGCGAGCGCATATTTCATTTGCTCGCTCAGACATAGAGGCGTCAACAGACTGCAAAGAGCGATCGCTCTATTAAAATATCCGGCCCCTTTTTCTGAACGAGCGAGCGCAAATAGCGTCCGGCTCTGAATCAGGCCCTGTGAGCGGACAGGCAGCAGCGGAACAGCCAACAAAGGTGAGGCACCTTGACAGCGGGGTTCTGCTAGTGGACAGGCAGTTGCAATCAGAGCTCTAAGCTCTGATCGGGCAGCAGCTGCAACAGGCACCCCATAGCCAACAACAGTGGGTTACTACTTCATAAACAACCAGGTCCAGGAAGGCTGCAGTAGAGTAGCAGCTGCTTGATCTCTGGAGGAGGGCTGTTGTGCATGCCCATCCTAACCCTCCCTTCTTTGCAGCCTAACCCTAAGTCTCCCGGGGGGGTGCTTAACCCTAACCTCCTCCCGGGGGTGCCTAACCTTCCCTTCCCCTAGCCTAACCCTAACCTCCCCCTGGGGGTGCCTAACCTTCCCTTCCCCTAGCCTAACCCTAACCTCCCGGGGGGTTTCTAACCCTAAGTCCCCCCTGGGAGCCCCTAACCTGACCCTCCCCCCCCCGCGGCTTTCCACGCACGGCTTACCTTCGATCGGTAAGCCGAGTGTCGGGCTCCTGGCGTAGGTCTAATGACATGCGTCAGGATTTCGATGCCTGTCAATAGACGCTTGCCAGGATTAGACAGTCGGGAAGCCAGTGCTCGGCATTCTGTCCGTTGGCTTCCCGACTGCTTCCCGTAAAACAGCTGGGGTGGATGCACAGGCAGACAGTCAGCCACTTTTAAAAAGTGACTGTATTATAAAATTGTCTTGATTAAAGTCAGCTGAGCATAGTGATGGGCAATGAGCTGACTGTTGGGAGGGGTGCTGGTGCTGTCCAGGTGAGGGGTGATGGGTGCTTGGTGTGGTTGGATGAGGATTGCTGTGTGGAAGAGGGGCGATGGGGTTTGTTGTGGCTGCCTCTGTGATTTGTGCTGCCAGGTGATGGATGCTGTGCTGTGTGACCAGGGCCGGATTAAGGTCTGTGGGGGCATTTGGGCAACAAACTTGTGGGGGCCCCTATATACCACTGTTTCTCGTCACCCTAGGATTTTTTTTTCTTTCTGTTCACCTTAATGCTCCTCTTGCAATGCCCACTGTAGAAGTGCCCCTTATGCAATGTCCCCAGTAATGGTCCCCCCTATGCAGTGCTCCTTATGCAGTGCCCCCTGTAGTCTCCCTATGCAGTGCCCCCTGTAGTCTCCCTATGCAGTGCCCCCTGTAGTAGTCCTCCCTATGGAGTGCCCCCTGTAGTAGTCCTCCCTATGCAGTAGTAGTGCCCCCTTATGCAGTGCCCCCAGTATTGGTCTGCCCTATGCAGTGCCCTTATATAATGCCTACAGTAGTGGTCCCCCCTATACAGTGCCCCCAGTAGTTGACCCCCCTATGCATTGCCCTCAGTTGTAGTTCCCCCTATGCATTGCCCTCAGTAGTAGTTCCCCTCTATGTATTGCCCCCAGTAGTAGTCCACCCCTATACAGTGCCCCAAGTAGTAATCTCCCCTATGCAGTGTCCTTTATACAGTGCCCTCAGTAGTATTCCCCCGAAAGCATTGCCCCCAGTAGTAGTAGTCCACTATACAGTGCCCCCAGTAGTAGTCCCCCCCATGTTCTGCCCCCAGTAGTAGTCCCCCCCTATACAGTACCCCCAGTAGTAGTCCCCCCATGCTCTGGCCCCAGTAGTAGTCCCCCCCTATACAGTGCCCCCACTAGTAGTCCCCCATGCTGTGCCCCCAATAGTAGTCCCCCGGTATACAGTGCCCCCAGCAGTAGCCCCCCTTCCTATGCATTGCCCCTAGTAGCACACCCCCCCCTATACAGTGCCCTCATGAAGTGGCCTCCAAATACATGGACGCCTGTAGCGCTCCCGCCTATGCAATGACAGTGCTGCCCAACATGCACACAAAAAATAAAACTTACCTGAATCCCTGCTCCTGACGCAAGTCCTGGCTCTTCTATTGCACAGATGGGAGAGACGTCAGCGTCATGATGTCTCTCCCATAATCCCCCGCTGCGGGGGGAGCCGGAAGGCGGAGCTCATGAGTGAGCTCCAGCCAGCTCCCTCAACTGACGAAGCAGCCAATGAGAGTCTGTGTGACTCATCGGCTGCTGTAACATACACACAGCTGCCGCCGGCGGCTGTGTATATGTCACTGTGTAGTGTGGCCGCGCTCACTGCGCGGTCTACACTACACTAGCGGAGGGGACACTAGTGGCGGACGCAGACAGCGCACTGCTGATTGTGGGGGCCTCTCCGTGTGTGGGGGCCCAGGGACGACCGCCCCTGTTGCCCCCCCTTAATCCAGCCATGTGTGTGACAGGAAGAGGGATGCTAAGTCAGAGACAGAACTAGCGGCGGTGCAGCCAGTACATTGCAACGACCTCGGCCCTCCGCAACAAAGGGACCCGCAGTTGGCAGCAGTATAATGAGTCTGCCTGATTCCAAGGGCCGTAACAAAGGAGGATGCTGGGATAGTTGTATATTCTGTGCATTTAGCACGTGTTTCTTTAACCAAAAACGTAAGCCATAAACCAATGTGTAATTTTTGGTGTCCGTGTATAAACACTAAGCTTGGTGGTGGGATTATCTGGTAGGGGCACCAAAAAAAATCTTGCTTAGGATCGGCTCTGCGTTCATACTTGCCAATTGCCCTTGATTGTTAGGGAGACTCCCTGAAATAGTAGCAATCTCCCTGATTCCCTGAGTCTAGCAATCTCCCTGATAGCACCTTACCCCCATTATATAGCCGTT
The DNA here is from genome assembly GCA_031769625.1 of Taudactylus pleione. Taxonomy (NCBI): domain Eukaryota; kingdom Metazoa; phylum Chordata; class Amphibia; order Anura; family Myobatrachidae; genus Taudactylus; species Taudactylus pleione. The sequence continues at coordinate 16,396,217 of JAUIMM010000188.1, forward strand.
ATATACTGAGTAAAAAACATAAATCAGATATATATATATATATATATATATATATATACTTTTCACATGGTAAAATCAGTGCCATTTCCCTGCATTGGAAATGAGGCACAATGATCTCTATGGCTACATGCATTTTCATCTAAGGTTTATCTTAGCTACTTGTATGGCAGCCCTTGTAAAACACCATACATGAGCAAGCCCTAAAAAGTATCAGTGTATTTTCATTAACAAATAGATATTACTAACTGCTTTGGTTTGTTTACATTCGGATGTAAGCCAATTTTATGACCCACCTTTCAGATGTAGTAGACACCTGTCAGTAGGTATCCTAACCCTCCCTCTCTCCCTACCCCGAACCCTCCCTCCCTGCCTAAACCTAACCCCCCCCCTTTCCCGGTGCCTAAACCTAACCCTCCCCCCTAATGCCTAACCCTAATCATCCCTCTAGAGCCTAACCCTAACCATCTCCCTAGTGCCTAACCCTATCCCTAACACACTCCATAACCCTTCCCCTAACCCCGCTACTGTCAGAATCCAGGCGCCGGGATTCTGACACGTGTCAGGATTCCGGCACCAGTATTCTAAGCACCAGCATACCCTTTGTCTGAATACTGAACATATCCCGTAAAAAGAGGTTTTGGACATTTCACACTAGGATACTTAACATTCTGTGGGCCTCATTTGTAAAACAAGTGTTATCATTCACAGTGGGTGATACAACTCGCTGTGTATGATAAATGATACTCCAGCCAATCAGCTCCCAACTGTCATTTTTCAAACAGATGACAGTTGGGAGCTGACTGACTGTAGCACCATCATCATACACAACGAGTTTTATCACTCATTGGGCTCTATTTACTACAATCCGCATATTGAATGCGGATTGTAGTGTGATATTACCGAGTGAATTCGCATTGCGAATTCAGGCAATATCACAGGGATTTACTATAAATCCCTTGCAGGGACAGAGCTTGCGATAAAGCTCTGTCCCTGCGGATCCCATCCGCACTTTAGTCGCGGTATTTTCGGAAAAAATACCGCGACTAAGAGCCCGCGCATGCGCCGACCAACCACCGCTACTACCCCCCCACCAACGCTAAGCCCCGCCCCCGGCACTAAGCCCCACCCCCGCGATCGTGGACCCCCACGACCCCACCCCCGCTACCCACCCCTCCCTTCATTACACTTACCTGCATCCTCCTGGCCTCCGGTGATCTTCTCCGGGCTTCCCGATCAGGTGATCTCCCATACTGCACTGGGGCCTGATCACCTGATGACTGGGCCCCAGTGTACTATGGGAGACCAGCTGACCGGAGAGGAGCCATCACCGGAGGCCCGATCACCGGTCCCTGGATTCAGGTAAGTAAAAAAAATAAAATGTTTAATTTTTTTTTTCTTTTTTTTACAGTAATCAGCTTGCGGGCTGCTTAGACCACATAGCTGATTACAGGTACCGGCTCCCGCCTCTGCTCTCCCCGTTAGAGCAGAGTGGGAGCCCGGTAACCGGGGGAGACCCTAGATAACGCCACCTCCAGGTGGCGTTATTATCACAGGGCTGCCCCCGGTATTTTTTTACAATTTATTTTTAGTAACTTAGGTCGGATCACATTTCCCATTACAATTATGGGAAATGCGATATGCTTTACTAAAAATAAGTGATACTGGGGGTTGGAGTAGAATTTTACTAATTCTACTCCAATTACCCTGTAATAATTACAGGTGAAACTAAAATAATGTGAAAAGGGTGTGAAAACACCCTTTTTCACTTTATTTTAGTAAAAATAATGTTAATAAATAGAGCTCATTGTGAGCGATAAAACTCGTTGATAAATGAGGCACTTACTATGTGAGAGTGTCCAAATGTCAAAACCTTCTAAAACAAAATGACTTATACATTCCCTTGTATCTCTTCATGCCTGATTCAGAAATGTACGCTAACCCGATGGCTAGCGCACATGTCCGATGTTTGGAGGACTGCGCATGCGCATCAGTTGTACTGCACATCTGCAGACCTCCGACTGCGAGCCCGCTAAAGTGTTTGGGAGGCGGAGTTGGGAGGTTCCCTGGCAGCGTTCCTGGAAATGGGGGCGTTTCGCCCCACTTTCTGGGAGGGATGATGCCAGGGTCTGCATGGGGGCACGCAGACTTCCTGGCCTCGCAAGCTGCCAGGACCCGGCCAGGCTGCGGGAGGCATTAGCTCCCGCAGCCGGGCCAATGGAACATCGACAACAATCGTGACCGATCGTCGCAATTGTTTTGATGTTGATCGATGGTGACCCCAGGCTGCGACCTGGCCTGCAGCGCTGAGATCACACAAATGCAGCAAGGTGATGTGTGATACCACCGCTTGTGTAATTCCGTCCATCTCTGAATCAGGCCCTTAGTCTGTACACTTAAACATGCAAGTCTACAACTGCACACAGCACAATAAATAGAACATGCTAAAACACATTATTATTACATATACATTTACAGGACATGGCGCCTAGCACCAATAGTTCATATGAAAATGGCGCAGCAGCACAAGGAATTAACCGTCTCGGTGTCCCATCCGCCATCTTTGCCATATGGACACGTCTCCGTGCCACTCTATCCTATTACTTTATTTTTTATACAGTATGGTATCATTTTTCTATATTTTATATTTAAATTTTTTTATTCATTGCTGATGTATTTTGATTTGCTGTATATTAAATGCTGATTGATAAAAGAAGCCTAGTGGTTAATTAGTGATGCAAATAAGACATTTTCATTAAATATCTATCTCTGGCATGATGCCTGTTGCGGCTAAGTCGCAAAGTCTATGGTGCAATTTGGGAATAGGTGCATGTGGACTAGGGGTGAGCAGGTTCGGATTTCTGAAATCCAAACCCCCCCGAGCCCCCCCGATCCAAGGCCGATCCGAGTCAGGCTCGACTTTTCCCGCCTGACTCGGATCTGAAATCGAGGCAAAACGTCATCATCCCGCCTTCCGGGTCTCGCGGGTTTTGGATCCTATATAAGGTACCCGCGTTGGCGCCATTTTCTCACTCGGCTGTGGACAGTGAAAAGGGAGGGTGGGAGTTAGGGCTGGCTGGGCTGTGTAGTGTAGTGTAGTGCAGTGTAGTGTTGTGCTGTGCTGTGCTGTGCTGCGCTGTGCTGCGCTGTGCTGCTGTTGTCCATAGGGGCTGTGTCCACTACTTCAAAGTCCATAGGGGCTGGCTGTGTTGTGCTGTGCTGCTGTTGTCCATAGGGGCTGTGTCCACTACTTCAAAGTCCATAGGGGATGGCTGGACTGTGTTGTGCAGTCAGTTGTCCATAGGGGCTGTGCCAGCTCCAAAGTCCTGTGCAGTGTCCCAGTCCTAAAGGGGTGCTGTAGTGTTGTCCAGGGGGTGCTCTGTCCGTCAGGGGTGCTCCCCCCAAGTGCTAAAAAACAATATATTTTTTTTGTGTTTGTGAATTGCGTGCACTGTGGCTGCACGTGACTCAACAAAGGAGCAGCGACAAGCGTGCGCCTGTGTCCCATAAGTAAAAGGCCGGCTGGCTTGTCCGTTAAAGGGTGCTGTAGCCCCCAAAGGGCACTCCAAACAAAATAAAAAAATATATTTTTTTGTGTTTGTGAATTGTGTGCGCAGTAGCCGCACGTTCATCAACAAAGTAGTGCCAAGCGTGCGCCTGTGTCATAAGTAAAGGTACAGCTGACTTGTCCGTTATAGGGTGCTGTAACCCAGAAAGTACACTCCAAACAAAATAAAAAAATATTTTCTGTGTTTGTGAATTGTGTGCGCAGTAGTCGCACGTGCATCAACAAAGTAGTGCCAAGCGTGCGCCTGTGTCCCATAAATAAAGGGCCGGCTGGATTGACCGCTAAAGGGTGCTGTAACCCCCAAAGGGCACTCCCAACAAAATAAACAATTGACCCTCCAACAGTCCTTAGCGAGGAGGATGAAGTACGACAGCAGTCATCCTGAAGCAAAACGTATAACTGAGGCCTTGACTGCTATGTTGGTGTTAGACGTGCGTCCGGTATCCGCCATTAGTGCAGTGGGATTTAGACAATTGATGGAGGTAGTGTGTCCCCGGTTCCAAATCCCGTCTAGATTCCACCTGCATCCTCAAAGCAGCAGTGACAAGAGTGCGTCTGTCTGTTAAAGGGTGATGTAACCCTCAAAGTGCGCTCCACAAACAATAAAAATTTTTTTCTTTTTTTTACTCTTTGTGAAATGTGTGGGCTGTAGCCGCACGTGCATCCTTAAAGCAGCAGTGACAAGCGTGCGTCTGTCTGTTAAAGGGTGGTGTAACCCTCAAAGTGCGCTCCACAAACAATAAAAAAATTATTTTATTTTTCCTGTCTTTGTGAATTGTGTGGGCTGTAGCCACACTTGCATCCTCAAAGCAGCAGCGACAAGCGTGCATCTGTCTGTTAAAGGGTGGTGTAACCCTCAAAGTGCTCCAAAAAATAAAAAACTATTTTTTTTTATGTGTTTGTGACTTGTGTGCGATGTAGCCGCACGTGCACCAACACAGTAGCAGCGCCAAGCGTGCGCCTGTGTCATAAGTCAAGGGCCGGATTGGACATCTGGTCCGGACTGAAGGACGTGCCAACAATTTCTGACAAGTCTACTGTCACTGCATATGATACTGTCCTCAAAGCAGCAGCGACAAGCGTGCGTCTGTCTGTTAAAGGGTGGTGTAACCCTCAAAGTGCGCTCCACAAACAGTACAAATTTTTTTTTTTTTCTGTCTTTGTGAAATGTGTGGGCTGTAGCTGTACCTGCATCCTTAAAGCAGCAGCAACAAGCATGCGCCTGTCTGTTAAAGGGTGGTGTAACCCTCAAAGTGCACTCCACAAACAATAAAAAAATTATTCTTTTTTTTTCTGTCTTTGTGAAATGTGTGGGCTGTAGCCACACCTGCATCATTAAAGCAGCAGTGACAAGCGTGCGTCTGTCTGTTAAAGGGTGGTGTAACCCTCAAAGTGCGCTCCACAAACAATAAAAAAATTCTTCTTTTTTTTCCTGTCTTTGTGAATTGTGTGGGCTGTAGCCGCACCTGCATCCTCAAAGCAGCAGCGACAAGCGTGCGTCTGTCTGTTAAGGGATTACATCGGTGACAGCATCCAAGTAGGCATGTCAGAATTTGGAGGCCCCTGTACAAACTGGCTTTATTTTACCTGAGTTGCCACCCCTCCAGTGTGCACTCCGAAAGAGTATTTAGTGCAGCCGGGAACCTTGTCAGCAAAAGGTGTAGGAGGTTGCTTCCACAAAATGTGGAGAAGATGATGTTCACAAAAATGAATTATCAACTCTTCCAGGGAGACCAGCCTCCAGAACGTACAGAGGGACCTGTGGTGGTGGATTCCAGCGGGACAAATTAATACTCTGAGAGGATGAGGATGTACACAACACTGAAGAGGATGAGGAATCGGTGAATGAGGAGGATGAGGACGACATCTTGCCTCCGTAGAGCCAGTTTGTGCAGGGACAGATTAATTGCCAGCTTGTTTTGTGGGGGCCCAAATGAACCAATCATTTCAGCCACAGTCGTGTGGCAGACCCTGGCGCTGAAATGATTGGTTTGTTAAAGTGTGCATGTCCTTTTTATACAACATAAGGGTTTGTGGGAGGGCCCAAGGACAATTCCATCTTGCACCTCTTTTTTCTTTGCATTATGTACTGTTTGGGGCCTAGTTTTTCAAACTGCCATCCTGTCTGCCACTGCAGTGTCACTCCTAGATGGGCCACGTGTTTGTGCCGCCCACTCGTGTCGCTTAGCATAGTCATCCAGCTACCTCGGTGCAACCTTTTGGACATAAAAACACTAGTGTGAGGTGTGAGGTGTTCAGAATAGACTGGAAATGAGTAGAAATTAAGGTTATTGAGGTTAATAATAGCATAGGAGCTGAAAAACCCACAAATTCTGTGATTTTAGCTGTTTTTAAGCTTTTTTTAAAAAAAATACAGATCCAAAACACAAAAGCCAGAACCCAAAACACGGAAGGGTGGTTTTGGGAAAACCAATCCAGATCAAAAACACGATGAAAGATCCAGATCCAAAACCAAAACACAAAACACGAAAAGTGGCCGATGCACACCCCTAATGTGGACACATCTGTACATGTACCCAATATCTCCCAAAGTAACTACTGTAATCTTCGTCTTCCTGGCCTCCCTCTATGCCACCTCTCTCCTCTCCAATCTACTATATTCTTAAGGTTGTTGCTCATCTCAATTTTCTCTGTCATCACGAGGCATCTCTCTCCCAGTGGCATTTGAATAGAGGAGAGGGCCCATGTGCAGACTCAATGTGGGCCTCCTTCTCTCTGGTGACGCAGTTGATTCTGGATTGGTGCTAGAATCTACTTTGCATGTGGGGGTCTTCAACAAAATGTCCCCTGCGCCTTTTTCCTGGGGACTTCAGTAACTGGGAAAATGGCCGTCCCAATTGTGTGGTCCCCCCTGGACCTGGGGTCTCATGTGCACCGCACACCCTGCACTCATTATAGATACGCCTCTATTCTGTTACCTGCTACACTTTCTACCTATCCTGCAGAGAATCCAGCTCAAAGTTGTATCTAGCAGTGTAAAAAGTGGAGAAGTGGATCAGTGGAGAAGTTGCCTTTGGCAACCAATCAGCTTTGAGGAAGCACAAATACAGTGGCCAGCGGTAGTGGGCAGGAGTGAAGTGTTATGGGTAAGGGGAGGGGGGTGAAGGCAATCTCCCGTCCCATTGGATCCACCATTGCTACTTGGAGGAGGTGTATCTAACCTTGGAGATAGAAGTTGCCATAGCAACCAATCAGCTTCTAACTGTCATTTTGTAGACTGCTAGATAAATAATACAGTAGCTAGAAGCCAGCTGTTTGGCTGCTACAGGCAAATTCTTCACTTTAGCTCTCTTTAAAGTTTGATACATCTCACCCCTTGTCCCCTTCAAAAACCATCTATCATAGGTATTGGGTACTGGTTTTCTGTTTTACCCTCAGAAATTGGCTGCCATTTTGAGTCAGTTAAAACCTGAGAGCAGATTGTAGCAATTGTCATCTCTCTTTTCTTCTCCCCCTTGTTGTGCATGGCTGGTAACACAGCTCGCTATGGGAGACAATGGTCTATAAATCATTGGCAGCGTCCTATGGGAACAGGTTTGTTTATAAAGAAGGTGTACTAGAAACACATAAAGAGTAAGTGAATCAAGCCCTCAGCTGGCATTTAATTGATAAGAAGTAAAGCTAATATTAGATAACAAATAAATGGTCTGTTGCACAGGCATTTAATTAAACACCAAATTAATGCAGTAATGACCTAGTAGAACTAACAGCCAGAAACATTTACTGCAGGCAGGCATCTGGAAGGCTGCAACTTTTTTTTCCATGTAGAAATACATTATAGAGAGATCTATTTATTTGTAATCAATTCCTCTTCCTTTATTTTTTTTTTTACTCTAAAAGAGTCATTAAAAAGTGATGAGAAAACTAGTTTGGAGTTAGTCCAAATATCTTCAATCCGCTACTTAGTGGAAAATGGCTGAATGTGACTGAGTCACATCCAAGTTTTATAATTAAGGTTCACTTGTCCCTGGAAAGCAATTGAGATGCATAACTGTAAATTTAAGGGTGTGTGCTCTAGTGGAAGCTGGGAAACTGGGATCCAGTAGACAAAGTGTAACCATAAAATATCCAAATTTGTTATGTATTTTATGCAACATTAGTGGAACTATGGCGGGTGTGGGTGCGGGATGCGGTTAAGATGCTGATGGACAGGATGCCGGACAATGGCATCCTAAATGCCGGCATCCCGAAGGTAAGTGCCCTAGCGTTAGCCCGGGGATGGGGGGGGGTGTTAGGATTAGGGAACTCCTGGGGTGGGTTAGGGTTAGGGGAGGGTTAGGCTGCTGGCAGGGGGGTTAGGGTTAGGTATCACCAGGGTGAGGTTAGGGTTAGGCATCACCGGGGGGAGGTTAGGGTTAGGCATCACCGGGGGGAGGTTAGGGTTAGTGAGGGAGAGGGTTAGGGTACCTACCAGCGCCTGTCAGGATATTGAAGATCGGGATGTTGCTGTCACTCTTTTGACCGCCGGCATCCAGTCCAGTATATAATACCGATTTCGTGGGTGCTACATGACCCTGAGGTGATGGGACAAGAATGGATCGCCCTCTTGATCCGAGTTTCCTGCCCCTGCCTATAGATCCCACACTACCTATTCTGTAAGGGTGTATGTATACAATATACACTGATTTATGAACAATGAACATTTATTTAAAACAATATATTGTGGTCCATTCCTCTGTTACACTTTTTCCAATCTGACCTACATATAAAGCATTTAGGTGTCTGTAAATGCGCTGTTTGATCATTTTTTCCCGTTAGACAGTTTGCCTGCTCAGAATAAGCACGTGCCATAGCGGGAAACCTCAGCACCTGGGCCGGCATTCACCTGCGCTCTGCACATGTGAAATGATGACGTCACACAGTAAGCAATGTCAAATACTGGGAGCAGGAAGATGGCTGCTGGTCACGTCCAAGGTAAAAAAAAAAAGGGTAGCCACCATTTACCCCACCCCGGTGCATGTGACATCATGATGTCACACAGCATTGCACTGGAAGTGCACTGGGAGAAGGATGATGTCTTCTCGGTGAGACCAAAGTTGAAAAGGGTGAGTTGGAACCTCTCCATACCACATTGCGATCCCACACATGCACACAAACCTACAGCCAGACTTCTAGGGACTGCATTGGCTGCAGCTCCTAGGAGCCAGATGGGGCGATCTCTATTATTGCAGTCTGGACTGGAAGTCCCAGGGGTAGAAAACACCTCTCTCTGGGGACTGCCCGTCCAGTAGTATTTAGCAGGGAGGGAAGTCTAAGTCACTGCCACTTCTAGGTAGTCACTGCAAGTAGTGGATTTTATATGGGGTCTGCAGGCTCTAGGCAAAATCTTCCAAAGATTGATCTCATTATTTGTTCTAATAAAATAATATAGATTTTTTTAACTTTGGAATTTTTTTAGATAAGGGTCACCTGTCCGTCCCAATATTAAACTTTTTTATTACATCAAAATGTCACTATAAGAATGTTGAAAAGTCACTTTACAATGGATTTAAGTTATTTTATACAAGATGATGAAGATATGTGAAAGGTTGTTATATAGGAAGGATGCATTATGTAGGCAAGTTTTACAGTGATGACAAGTAGAAAAGCAGAAAAATAAACTGAAGGAAACCTTGGCGACACTGCGGAACCAATACTGGCTGTAGGGTGCCGTTTCAGGGACCCTGCTAGCCAAATGAAGGTGCTGAGGAGCTGTGATGGTGCCGCCCACAGGGCTCTCCACCCTGTGCGATGCTACTGGTCACTTCACCCTCCCATACAGCCCTGGAAATTATTATGTGTCACAGAAAACATCCGGCATGTCTGATTGGCTATCCCCAAACACTACTACCCTTTAACAAAGTCACCAGTACCACTGTAGAGGGTGATGCACAGTAGAACACAAGTGTGTACAGATGTGTCCTCTTGTATCATTCCTGCCATTACCAGGGCCGTAGAGAGCCCGGCCAGGCCCAGGTAAAGTAGGGGGCATGGCCTAATCACAGGCGGCATGGCCACACCCCCTTGAAAAAAAAAGAATGAATCACTATTGCAGCGGTGCATAGCACTGGGGAGGGGGGCGCTGTAAGCCCCCCAGCCCGGCGCTACGCAGTGGGGGGGTGCGTTCAGTGTGATCGCTCCCCCCCACAGCCACAGGAGACTGCTCCAGCTGCAGCAGCCGCGAGCAGTCTCACACAGCAGCCCAGTACAAGCTGTGTGCTGAGCTGCTGTGAGGGTGGGGGGGGGTAACGCTGGACCCGGGCCCTGCCAGGCCCCTCTAGCAAGCCCGGGCCCAGGTAAACTGTACCAGCTCCTCCCCCCTCTCGGCACCCATGGCCACTACAGCAAACCACAGCATGCATGCCGTGAAAACCTGCCTGCTAGCATGGTGCGAATGCTCCCTCGGCGTGGCGTACTGTACCACGCGTGTGCGTGGCTAATCACATGCCACATTGCGTGTGCATATTTGCTGTATCGGTAGCAGTGATGGAAATGGACACATCTGTATATTCCCCCAGTGATACATGCATCTTGCCATATCATCATCATAGTCATCAATGTGCACTATCATCAGCCCTATACTAAGTGCAATAGATCTGTCTGTAGAGTCTCTATGCTTTCATTCAGCTGAGCACCTCCTAGAGTTAGAAAACCAAACAGTGCTTTAACCCTGCGCCTCTGTCAGCAGCTCTTAACCTCTAGATGGGCACACTCCAGTCCCAAAAACCAAATGTAAAAACTGGCAAGTAGAGGTATTTAAGCGCTGACCATGTGATACAAATGAATATGATACTATTAAATGAATGAATGTATCACTTTGCGTTGTCAATTCAATCTATGTGATCCTGTTCTCCCGAACAATTAGATATGAACTCACATTCTGACCCGAATGTAAAGAAAGGTATCTTTTCAGGTGTCAGGACCCCATGGATAGCAGAGACTTACATTGGTATCCCGTCCCGCATACACCTCAAGGTTTCTTTAAATTCCAAGAATGCAGAGATAACCTCATGGAAAAATATTTATTCATAAACAATAAAACATGGAAAACTCCAATGGAAAAAACAATAAAGTGGACTTCTAAGTACAGACAAAAAAAGTCCTTATCAGTCCTCCTGGAGGAAATAGTACCAGGATTTGCAAGCACATTAGTCAGAAATCCATCACTACAAGCTGTAGGCTGTCAAAAACTCAGCATAAAATACCACCGAGAAGGGGGACTCCATGGGACGTCACAAGACAGGTAAGTGATGGTAAATAACGGCAACATACTGTATCAAAGATAGTGAACAAGGGGCAGATGTATGAAGCTCTGGAAAGTGATAAAGTACTGAGTGATAAATGACCAACCACTCAGCTCCCAACTGTCATGTTACAGGCTGTGTCTGAAAAATGACAGTTGGGAGCTGATCAGTTGGTCGTTTATCACTCTCCACTTTATCACTTCCCAGAGCTTCATACATCTGCCCAAAAGTATGTTGTCAGCAGTTGTGGATTTTACCTAGGGGCTATAGTTTTGTAGCCCCCCCCCATATTAAATCCGTCACCTCTATGAGTCAGTTGCAGTCTGTGACTGTCAGTGGCTTCCCATTGGAAACGCTGCCTGCAGAGATCAGCCGGCTCAGCCGGCTGAGTCACCGCAGCAGTAAACTCTGGGCACTAGAGTGTGTCCAGACTCTACTACTCATGCGCAGGTCACGCGCCATTTTCCCGGTGAATTCCCTAGTGCGCATGCACACAACACCATGGCACAACACTGAGGCAGCCATTTTTCAGGTGTTTTGTCCGGCGCTGCAGCCCTACGCAGGACTTCGGAGGGGTAAGTATTAAAACACATGGACTGCACCCATTATAAATACGCGCCTGGCTAAATGCCAATCACGCACAGGACAGGCCGCCACAGGGGGAGCTGTCTTCTCCCCCTGAAACTGCCAGCCCGGGCTGTGATTAGCATAGAGTGGCTTCCGGTGGAAGCCACTGCTCTGCCTTTCGGCCAGACCTACACGGCTTCTTGGGCCTGCAGCCGATGCAGTCCCTAAAGCCTGTGTTATGCACATGTGCCAGTCCCAGCACATGCCAGATCCACTGTGCTGGCCCCCGGGACACAGACAGCCAGACCACCAGCAGCAGCCACCTCAAGGTAAGAGAGTAGGAGCTGTCGCTGGTTGCCAGTATTTGGTATCATTCATAAATGGAGCTCTAATAATTAAATATTAAATTGTGAACAATTGCATATTTGCTATAACTGAATCTTTAAAAAATTGCTTGTTTCCAAAATGATTACTCTCTTGCCAACTGATTACTTCCTCCCACTCCCGCATCCAAGATTTTGCCCGTGCTGCTCCCTACTTTTGGAACTCTCTCCCTCTCCCTATCAGACTCTACACCTCTCTACAAATCTTCAAGCGGGCTCTCAAGACCCACTACTTCATCAAGCCCTTCCAGCCCTCATCCTAACCCACCTCATACTCCTTCCCCCCTATCTTCCCTTTCTGTGTCACACCTGTCTGTTTGCCCCTCCCCTTTAGAATGTAAGCTCTTACGAACAGGGACCTCTTCCCTCATGTGCTTCTCTTTACATTTTCTTCTACTCCTTACTCCCCATAAGGGCACCTAACACGTGACTGCCAGCTCCTGGCTGCTTATTGTGAGTGCTTTAATCGCTATTGCAGCAATGTATATAAATCGTGTCCTTGTCCTGTACTGTAATGTACTGTAAATTACTTGTTTCTTGTTCCCTTATTAGTTCTATGTACTATGTAAGGCGCTGCGTAACACTTGTGGCGCCATATATATATAAAGGATAATAATAATAATAATAATAATAATAATAATAATAATAATAATAATAATAAATTAATAATAATAATAATAATAATAATAATCATTACATGATTGTAGCCCCAACACATCCTCTTTTATTATTCTTTCCTTATCAATGACTAAAATTCCCCCACCACCCGACCCCCCCCCCCAAAAAAAAAAAAAAAAAGAAACCAAAAAAGTAAACAGAAACATTAAAGTGCATTCTATGCTTTAAAAGTAAACTTATTCTGTGGATGTTGTTTGCAATGAGCTGGCATCTTCCGTTTATCGGGAAGCATATATCACTGGGACACTGCACCATGCTGTGAATTAAGAGCAATACTCTGTCTAATTTGCCAGTGAAGACAGCATACTAGTTGATTACAATATGTTACCTATACATCAGGCAACAGGATTCCTCTGTTTTTTCCACATTTATGGGGCAGAAGCAACAGTTTCCTACAACTGAGCAAATATGCTGCCAGCATATGTTGTATTTTCAATGTCCTTGTGATTTGGAAATGTCAGTGTGTCGTGATTGAGTCATTGTAAAAATATACAGTAGGTAATAAAGTCTAGAGAGTAACGAAACCCTCAAACAGTAAATAGCACTGCATAAAAAAGCCATCACGCTTTAGAGCAAGGCGAGGAAATGTATTTCCTTACGTTGTTTGAATCCAATGCAATCTTTAGAGTATATTGATGTTACTGTTTGCCAGCGCTCCTCTCCATGTTGTTCCTGATGCTGTTAAGAGACAGAAGAAAATATGTAACAGTTAGTTCCAAGTCTATTTACCAAATATTTAAGTTGTTTCTTGTTGTGGTTTTTCGCTGCGGTAAAGCTCTCCGCCATTATTGTCTATGTAATAAATGGCTTTGCACTGTCCGGCATTGACCGGATCTAATGCTGGGATACAGGGGTTTAAGAACTAAGGCGATCAGCAATATCTGTCACTGTGTTTGAAAAATAACAGTTAGGAGCTGATTGGTTGGTACTTTATATCTCTCCAAGGCTTAGTACATAGCTCTCTTAGTATTACTGCACTGATATTTATTATATTTATGCTTTGCCCCAATTCACATCTACGCGCCATTTGTGCCTGCTCACACCAAGCATTATCAAATATTTACACGCGGGGAATCCGTGGCCATTTTGGGGACTGATCAGAATGAAGCTCTCAATTTATTTCCATTATGACACAGATTTTTTATTATTTTTTTTTTAAATCTATTATAATACATTTTTGTTTTTAATTTTCATTGAAACATGGTTTCTAAATTCTTCTTATTCGTAATTTTACATTGGTAATTTACTTGTTTGACACCACTAAAAATATGTTTTACACCATTTATAGCCACATTTAGCAATGCAGTATTTGTTTCTTGTAAACTGTGAATTTAAAGGAAAAGAAGGAGTACAGAAAATGCTTGTTTAATCCTTTCTAAATAAGCCGTACAGTAATGTGTGACATTATTGTTCATGGGGATATGTATTGTAGCCAAACGCTACTCTATAAAACAGAATATACATTTTGGTTAGTAAGTACTGGTAAAATTAATGCTAATGTTACTGATAACATTACTGCTGATATTACTTATAACATTACTGCTGATATTACTAATAACAATAATACTGATATTAATGGTAATATTTCTGCTGATATTACTGATAACTTTAATGCTGATATTACCAGTAACAATACTACTGACATTACTGCTGATATTACAAACAACATTACTGCTGATATTACTGATAACTTTAATGCTGATATTACCGGTAACATTACTGCGGTAACACTGGTAACTTTACTGCTGACATTACTGGTAACATTACTGCTGATATTACAGGTAACATTACTGATAAACTAATAACATTACTGCGGTATTACTGGTAAAATTAGTGCTGATATTACTGGTAGCATTAATGGTAACACTACAGCTGGTATTGCTGGTAACATTATTGCTGATATTACTATAACATTACTGCTCATATTACTGTTAACATTACTGCTGATATTACTGTTAACATTACTGCTGATATTACTGACAACAATACTGCTGATATTACTGGTATCATTACTTCTGATATTGCTGGTAACATTACTGATGATAGTACTGGTAACATTTCTGCTGATATTACTGATAACATTACTGCGGTAACACTGGTAACATTACTTCTGATATTACTGCTAACATTTCTGCTGATATTACTGGTAACATTTCTGCTGATATTACTGATAATATTACTGCTGGTATCACTGATAACATTATTGCTGATATTACTGGTAGCATTAATGGTAACATTCCTGCTGATATTGCTGGTAACATTATTGCTGATATTATTGATAACAGTATTGCTGATATTACCAGTAACATTACTGTGGTATTACTGATAACATTACTGCTATTACTAATAACATTGCTGTGGTATTACTGGTAAAATTAATGCTGATATTACTGATAACATTACTTCCGATATTACCAGTAACATTACTACTGATATTACTCTTAACATTAATGCTGTTATTACTGGTAACATTACTGTTGTATTATTGCTGATATTACTGGTAGCATTAATGGTAACACTACTGCTGGTATTACTGGTAACATTATTGCTGATATTACTGATAACATTATTGCTGATATTACCAGTATCTTTACTGTGGTATTATTGGTAACATTACAGCTATTACTAATAACATTACTGCGGTACTACTGGTAAAATGAATGCTGATATTACTGATAACATTACTACCGATATTACCAGTAACATTACTACTGATATTACTCATAACATTAATGTTGATATTACTGGTAACATTACTGTTGTATTACTGGTAAAATGTATGCTGATATTATTGGTAACATTACTGGAAACATTACTGCTGATATTACTGATAACATTACTGCTGATATTACCAGAAACATTAATGCTCATATTACTGATAACATTACTGATAACAATACTGCTGATATTACTGATAACATTACTGCTGATATTGCTGGTAACATTTCTGCTGATAGTACTGATAATAACATTACTGCTGATAGTACTGGTATCATTACTGCTGATATTACCGGTAACATTTCTGCTGATATTACTGATACCATTACTGCAGATATTACTGGTAACATTACTGCTGATATTACTGATAACATTACTACCGATATTACCAGTAACATTACTACTGATATTACTCATAACATTAATGTTGATATTACTGGTAACATTAATGTTTTATTACTGGTAAAATTAATGCTGATATTATTGTTAACATTACTGGCAACATTACTGCTGATATTACTGATAACATTACTGCTGATATTACTGGAAACATTACTGTTGATATTACTGATAACATTACTTCTGATATTACTGATAACATTACTGCTGATATTACTGGTAACATTACTGCTGATATTACTGTTAACATTACTGCTGATATTACTGTTAACATTACTGCTGATATTACTGATAACATTACTGCTGATATTACTGGTATCATTACTGCTGATATTGCTGGTAACTTTACTGATGATAGTACTGGTAACATTTCTGCTGATATTACTGATAACATTACTGCGGTAACACTGGTAACATTACTGCTGATATTACTGATAACATTTCTGCTGATATTACTGGTAACATTTCTGCTGATATTACTGATAATACTACTGCTGGTATTACTGATAACATTACTGCTGATTTTACTGGCAACATTACTGCTGATATTACCGGTAACATTACTGCTGGCTTTACTGCTGGTATTACTGATAACATCACTGCTGATATTACTGATAACATTACTGATGATATTACTGATAACATTACTGCTGATATTACCGGTAACATAACTGCTGATATTACCGGTAACATTACTGCTGGCTTTATTGCTGGTATTACTGATAACATTACTGCTGATATTACTGATAACACTACTGCTGATATTACCGGTAACATTACTGCTGGCTTTACTGCTGGTATTACTGATAACATTACTGCTGATATTACTGATAACATTGCTGCTGATATTACTGATAACATTACTGCTGATATTACTGATAACATTACTGCTGATAATACTGATAACATTACTGTTGAAATTACTGATAACATTACTGCTGATATTACTAATAACATTACTGCTGATATTACTGATAACATTACTGCAGATATTACTAATAACATTACTGCTGAAATTACTGATAACATTACTGCTGATATTACTGATAACATTACTGCTGATATTGCTGATAACATTACTGCGGTAACACTGGTAAAATTACTGCTGATATTACTGATAACATTGCTACTGATATTGCTGATAACATTACTGTGGTAACACTGGTAACATTACTGCTGATATTACTGCTAACATTATTGCTGGTATTACTGATAACATTACTGATATTACTGATAACATTACTGCTGATATTACTGATAACATTACTGCTGATATTACTGATAACATTACTGCTGATATTACTAATAACATTACTCCTGGTATTACTGATAACATTACTGCTGATATTACTGATAACATTACTGCTGATATTACTAATAACATTACTGCTAATATTACTGTTACATTACTGCTGATATTACTGATAACATTACTGCTTAAATTACTGATAACATTACTGATAATATTACTGATAACATTACTGATAATATTACTGATAACATTACTGCTAATATTACTGTTACATTACTGCTGATATTACTGATAACATTACTGCTTATATTACTGATAACATTACTGATAATATTACTGATAACATTACTGCTAATATTACTGATAACATTACTGCTGGTATTACTGATAACATTACTGCTTATATTACTGATAACATTACTGCTAATATTACTGATAACATTACTGCTGATATTACAAATAACATTACTGCTGATATTACTGATAACATTGCTACTGATATTGCTGATAACATTACTACGGTAACACTGGTAACATTACTGCTGATATTACTGATAACATTAATGCTGGTATTACTGATAACATTACTGCTGGTATTACTGATAACAATACTGCTGATATTGCTGATAACATTACTGCTGATAGTACTGAAAACATTACTGCTGGTATTACTGATAACATTACTGCTGATATTGCTGATAACATTACTGCTAATATTACTGATAACATTACTGCTGGTATTACTGATAACATTATTGCTTATATTACTGATAACATTACTGTTAATATTACTGATAACATTACTGCTGATATTACTGATAACATTACCGCTGATATTACTGATAACATTACTGCTGATATTACTGATAACATTGCTGCTGATATTACTAATTACATTACTGTTGATATTACTGATAACATTACTGATATTACTGATAACATTTCTGCTGATATTGCTGATAACATTAATGCAGTAACACTGGTAACATTACTGCTGATATTACTGATAACATTATTGCTGGTATTACTGGTAACATTACTGATATTACTGATAACATTACTGCTGATATTGCTGATAACATTACTGCTGATAGTACTGATAACATTACTGCTGGTATTACTGATAACGTTACTGCTGATATTGCTGATAACATTACTGCTAATATTACTGATAAAATTTATGCTGGTATTACTGATAACATTACTGCTTATATTACTGATAACATTACTGCTAATATTACTGATAACATAACTGCTGATATTACTGATAACATTACTGCTGATATTACTGATAACATTATTGCTGGTATTACTGATAACATTACTGCTGATATTACTGATAACATTACTGCTGGTATTACTGATAACATTGCTACTGATATTGCTGATAACATTACTGCTGGTATTACTGATAACATTACTGCTGGTATTACTGATAACATTACTGCTGATATTACTAATAACATTACTGCTAATATTACTGATAACATTACTGCTGATATTACTGATAACATTACTGCTTATATTACTGATAACATTACTGCTAATATTACTGATAACATTTCTGCTAATATTACTGATAACATTACTGCTAATATTACTGATAACATTACTGCTGGTATTACTGATAACATTACTGCTTATATTACTGGTAACATTACTGCTGATATTACTGATAACATTACTGCTGATATTACTGATAACATTACTGCTGATATTGCTGATAACATTACTGCGGTAACACTGGTAACATTACTGCTGATATTACTGATAACATTATTGCTGGTATTACTGATAACATTACTGATATTGCTGATAACATTACTGCTGATATTGCTGATAACATTACTGCTGATAGTACTGATAACATTACTACTGGTATTACTGATAACATTACTGCTGATATTGCTGATAACATTACTGCTGATAGTACTGATAACATTACTGCTGGTATTACTGATAACATTACTGCTGATATTGCTGATAACATTACTGCTAATATTACTGATAACATTTCTGCTGGTATTACTGATAACATTACTGCTTATATTACTGATAACATTACTGCTAATATTACTGATAACATTTCTGCTGATATTACTGATAACATTACTGCTGATATTTCTGATAACATTATTGCTGGTATTACTGATAACATTACTGCTGATATTACTGATAACATTACTGCTGGTATTACTGATAACATTGCTACTGATATTGCTGATAACATTACTGCTGGTATTACTGATAACATTACTGCTGGTATTACTGATAACATTACTGCTGATATTATTGATAACATTACTGCTGATATTAATGATAACATTACTGCTAATATTACTGATAACATTACTGCTGATATTACTGATAACATTACTGCTTATATTACTGATAACATTACTGCTGATATTACTGATAACATTATTGCTTATATTACTGATAACATTACTGCTGATATTACTGATAACATTATTGCTGGTATTACTGATAACACTACTGATATTACTGATAACATTACTGCTGATATTACTGATAACATTACTGCTGATATTACTGATAACATTACTGCTGATATTGCTGATAACATTACTGCTGATATTATTGATAACATTACTGCTGATATTACTGATAACATTACAGCTGATATTACTGATAACATTACTGCTGATATTGCTGATAACATTACTGCTGATATTACTGATAACATTACTGCTGGTATTACTGATAACATTACTGCTGATATTACTGGTAATATTACTGCTGATATTACTGATAACATTACTACCGATATTACCAGTAACATTACTACTGATATTACTCATAACATTAATGTTGATATTACTGGTAACATTAATGTTTTATTACTGGTAAAATTAATGCTGATATTATTGGTAACATTACTGGCAACATTACTGCTGATATTACTGATAACATTACTGCTGATATTACTGGAAACATTACTGTTGATATTACTGATAACATTACTTCTGATATTACTGATAACATTACTGCTGATATTACTGGTAACATTACTGCTGATATTACTGATAACATTACTGCTGATATTACTGGTATCATTACTGCTGATATTACTGATAACATTACTGCTCTTATTACTGATAACATTACTGCTGATATTACTGATAACATTACTGCTGATATTACTGGTAACATTACTGCTGATATTACTATACCATTACTGCTCATATTACTGTTAACATTACTGCTGATATTACTGTTAACATTACTGCTGATATTACTGATAACATTTCTGCTGATATTACTGGTATCATTACTGCTGATATTGCTGGTAACATTACTGATGATAGTACTGGTAACATTTCTGCTGATATTACTGATAACATTACTGCGGTAACACTGGTAACATTACTGCTGATATTACTGATAACATTTCTGCTGATATTACTGGTAACATTTCTGCTGATATTACTGATAATACTACTGCTGGTATTACTGATAACATTACTGCTGATTTTACTGGCAACATTACTGCTGATATTACCGGTAACATTACTGCTGGCTTTACTGCTGGTATTACTGATAACATTACTGCTGATATTACTGATAACGTTACTGATGATATTACTGATAACATTACTGCTGATATTACCGGTAACATAACTGCTGATATTACCGGTAACATTACTGCTGGCTTTATTGCTGGTATTACTGATAACATTACTGCTGATATTACTGATAACACTACTGCTGATATTACCGGTAACATTACTGCTGGCTTTACTGCTGGTATTACTGATAACATTACTGCTGATATTACTGATAACATTACTGCTGATATTACTGATAACATTACTGCTGATATTGCTGATAACATTACCGCTGATATTACTGATAACATTACCGCTGGTATTACTGATAACATTACTGCTGATATTACTGATAACATTACTGCTGATATTGCTGATAACATTACTGCTGATATTATTGATAACATTACTGCTGATATTACTGATAACATTACAGCTGATATTGCTGATAACATTACTGCTGTTATTACTGATAACATTACTGATATTACTGATAACATTACTGCTGATATTGTTGATAACATTACTGCTGATAGTACTGATAACATTACTGCTGGTATTACTGATAACATTACTGCTGATATTGCTGATAACATTACTGCTAATATTACTGATAACATTACTGCTGATATTACTAGTAACATTACTGCTGATATTACTGGTAACATTACTGCTGATATTACTGCTGATGTTACTGATAACATTGCTACTGATATTGCTGATAACATTACTGCGGTAACACTGGTAACATTATTGCTGATATTGCTGATAACATTACTGCTTATATTACTGATAACATTACTGCTAATATTACTGATAACATTACTGTTGAAATTACTGATAACATTACTGCTGATATTACTAATAACATTACTGCTGATATTACTGATAACATTACTGCTGATATTACTAATAACATTACTGCTGATATTACTGATAACATTACTGCTGATATTACTGATAACATTACTGCTGATATTGCTGATAACATTACTGCTGATATTACTGATAACATTACTGCTGATATTACTAATAACATTGCTACTGATATTGCTGATAACATTACTGCGGTAACACTGGTAAAATTACTGCTGATATTACTGATAACATTGCTACTGATATTGCTGATAACATTACTGTGGTAACACTGGTAACATTACTGCTGATATTACTGATAACATTATTGCTGGTATTACTGATAACATTACTGATATTGCTGATAACATTACTGCTGATATTGCTGATAACATTACTGCTGATAGTACTGATAACATTACTGCTGGTATTACTGATAACATTACTGCTGATATTGCTGATAACATTACTGCTGATATTACTGATAACATTACTGCTGGTATTACTGATAACATTACTGATATTACTGATAACATTACTGCTGATATTACTGATAACATTACTGCTGATATTACTAATAACATTACTGCTAATATTACTGATAACATTACTGCTGATATTACTGATAACATTACTGCTTATATTACTGATAACATTACTGATAATATTACTGATAACATTACTGCTAATATTACTGATAACATTACTGCTGGTATTACTGATAACATTACTGCTTATATTACTGATAACATTACTGCTAATATTACTGATAACATTACTGCTGATATTACAGATAACATTACTGCTGATATTACTGATAACATTGCTACTGATATTGCTGATAACATTACTACGGTAACACTGGTAACATTACTGCTGATATTACTGATAACATTGCTGCTGATATTACTAATTACATTACTGCTGATATTACTGATAACATTACTGATATTACTGATAACATTTCTGCTGATATTGCTGATAACATTAATGCGGTAACACTGGTAACATTACTGCTGATATTACTGATAACATTATTGCTGGTATTACTGATAACATTACTGATATTACTGATAACATTACTGCTGATATTACTGATAACATTACTGCTGATATTACTGATAACATTACTGCTGATATTACTGATATCGTTACTGCTGATACTACTGATAACATTACTGCTGATATTGCTGATAACATTACTGCTGATATTACCGGTAACATTACTGCTGGCTTTACTGCTGGTATTACTGATAACATTACTGCTGATATTACTGATAACATTACTGCTGATATTACTGGTATCATTACTGCTGATATTACCGGTATCATTACTGCTGATATTACCGGTAACATTTCTGCTGATATTACTGGCAACATTAATGCTGATAATACTGATAACATTACTGCTGATATTACTGATAACATTACTGCTGATAATACTGATAACATTACTGCTGAAATTACTGATAACATTACTGCTGATATTACTGATAACATTACTGCTGATATTACTGATAACATTGCTACTGATATTGCTGATAACATTACTGCGGTAACACTGGTAACATTACTGCTGATATTACTGATAACATTATTGCTGGTATTACTGATAACATTACTGATATTACCGATAACATTACTGCTGATATTACTGATAACATTACTGCTGATATTACTGATAACATTACTGCTTATATTACTGATAACATTACTGCTGATATTACTGATAACATTATTGCTGGTATTACTGATAACACTACTGATATTACTGATAACATTACTGCTGATATTACTGATAACATTACTGCTGATATTACTGATAACATTACTGCTGATATTGCTGATAACATTACTGCTGATATTACTGATAACATTACTGCTGATATTACTGATAACATTACTGCTGATATTACTGATAACATTACTGCTGATATTGCTGATAACATTACCGCTGATATTACTGATAACATTACCGCTGGTATTACTGATAACATTGCTACTGATATTGCTGATAACATTACTGCGGTAACACTGGTAACATTACTGCTGATATTACTGATAACATTATTGCTGGTATTACTGATAACATTACTGATATTACTGATAACATTACTGCTGATATTACTGATAACATTACTGCTGATATTACTGATAACATTACTGCTTATATTACTGATAACATTACTGCTGATATTACTGATAACATTATTGCTGGTATTACTGATAACACTACTGATATTACTGATAACATTACTGCTGATATTACTGATAACATTACTGCTGATATTACTGATAACATTACTGCTGATATTGCTGATAACATTACTGCTGATATTACTGATAACATTACTGCTGATATTACTGATAACATTACTGCTGATATTACTGATAACATTACTGCTGATATTGCTGATAACATTACCGCTGATATTACTGATAACATTACCGCTGGTATTACTGATAACATTACTGCTGATATTACTGATAACATTACTGCTGGTATTACTGATAACATTACTGCTGATATTGCTGATAACATTACTGCTGATTGTACTGAAAACATTACTGCTGATATTACTGATAACATTACTGCTGGTATTACTGATAACATTACTGCTGATATTGCTGATAACATTACAGCTGATATTGCTGATAACATTACTGCTGATATTACTGATAACATTACTGCTGGTATTACTGATAACATTACTGTTGAAATTACTGATAACATTACTGCTGATATTACTGATAACATTACTGCTGATATTGCTGAAAACATTACTGCTGATATTACTGATAACATTACTGCTAATATTACTGATAACATTACTGTTGAAATTATTGATAACATTACTGCTGATATTACTAATAACATTACTGCTGATATTACTGATAACATTACTGCTGATATTACTAATAACATTACTGCTGATATTACTGATAACATTACTGCTGATATTACTGATAACATTACTGCTGATATTACTAATAACATTGCTACTGATATTGCTGATAACATTACTGCGGTAACACTGGTAACATTACTGCTGATATTACTGAAAACATTATTGATGGTATTACTGATAACATTACTGATATTACTGATAACATTACTGCTGATATTGCTGATAACATTACTGCTGATAGTACTGATAACATTACTGCTGGTATTACTGATAACATTACTGCTGATATTGCTGATAACATTACTGCTAATATTACAGATAACATTTCTGCTGGTATTACTGATAACATTACTGCTTATATTACTGATAACATTACTGCTAATATTACTGATAACATTACTGCTGATATTACTGATAACATTACTGCTGATATTACTGATAACATTATTGCTAGTATTACTGATATCATTACTGCTGATATTACTGACAACATTACTGCTGATATTACTGTTAACATTATTGCTGGTATTACTGATAACATTACTGCTGATATTACTGATAACATTATTGCTGGTATTACTGATATCATTTCTGCTGGTATTACTGATAACATTACTGCTTATATTACTGATAACATTACTGCTAATATTACTGATAACATTACTGCTGATATTACTGATAACATTACTGCTAATATTACTGATAACATTATTGCTGGTATTACTGATAACATTACTGATATTACTGATAACATTACTGCTGATATTACTGATAACATTACTGCTGATATTACTGATAACATTACTGCTGATATTACTGATATCGTTACTGCTGATACTACTGATAACATTACTGCTGATATTGCTGATAACATTACTGCTGATATTACCGGTAACATTACTGCTGGCTTTACTGCTGGTATTACCGGTAACATTTCTGCTGATATTACTGCCAACATTAATGCTGATAATACTGATAACATTACTGCTGATATTACTGATAACATTACTGCTGATAATACTGATAACATTACTGCTGAAATTACTGATAACATTACTGCTGATATTACTGATAACATTACTGCTGATATTACTGATAACATTGCTGCTGATATTGCTGATAACATTATTGCTGGTATTACTGATAACATTACTGATATTACTGATAACATTACTGCTGATATTGCTGATAACATTACTGCTGATAGTACTGATAACATTACTGCTGGTATTACTGATAACATTACTGCTGATATTTCTGATAACATTACTGCTAATATTACTGATAACATTACTGCTGGTATTACTGATAACATTACTGCTGATATTACTGATAACATTACTGCTGATAATACTGATAACATTACTGCTGAAATTACTGATAACATTACTGCTGATATTACTGATAACATTACTGCTGATATTACTGATAACATTGCTGCTGATATTGCTGATAACATTACTGCGGTAACACTGATAACATTACTGCTAATATTACTGATAACATTACTGCTGGTATTACTGATAACATTACTGCTTGTATTACTGATAACATTACTGCTAATATTACTGATAACATAACTGCTGATATTACTGATAACATTACTGCTGATATTACTGATAACATTACTGCTGATATTACTGATAACATTACTGATATTACTGATAACATTACTGCTGATATTGCTGCTAACATTACTGCTGTAACACTGGTAACATTACTGCTGATATTACTGATAACATTATTGCTGGTATTACTGATAACATTACTGATATTACTGATAACATTATTGCTGGTATTACTGATAACATTACTGATATTACTGATAACATTACTGCTGATATTGCTGATAACATTCCTGCTGATAGTACTGATAACATTACTGCTGGTATTACTGATAACATTACTGCTGATATTGCTGATAACATTACTGCTAATATTACTGATAACATTTCTGCTGGTATTACTGATAACATTACTGCTTGTATTACTGATAACATTACTGCTAATATTACTGATAACATTACTGCTGGTATTACTGATAACATTACTGCTGATATTACTGATAACATTACTGCTGATATTACTGATAACATTACTGCTAATATTACTGATAACATTACTGCTGATATTACTGATAACATTACTGCTGATATTACTGATACCATTACTGCTAATATTACTGATAACATTATTGCTGGTATTACTGATAACATTACTGATATTACTAATAACATTACTGCTGATATTACTGATAACATTACTGCTGATATTACTGATAACATTACTGCTGATATTACTGATAACATTACTGCTGATATTGCTGAAAACATTACTGCTGATATTACTGATAACATTACTGCTGATATTACTGATAACATTACTGCTGATATTACTGATAACATTACTTTTGATTTTGCTGATAACATTACTGCTGATATTACTGATAACATTACTGCTGATATTACTGATAACATTACTGATAATATTACTGATAACATTACTGCTAATATTACTGATAACATTACTGCTGGTATTACTGATAACATTACTGCTTGTATTACTGATAACATTATTGCTTATATTACTGATAACATTTCTGCTGGTATTACTGATAACATTACTGCTTGTATTACTGATAACATTACTGCTAATATTACTGATAACATTACTGCTGGTATTACTGATAACATTACTGCTAATATTACTGATAACATTACTGCTGGTATTACTGATAACATTACTGCTAATATTACTGATAACATTACTGCTGGTATTACTGATAACATTACTGATATTACTGATAACATTACTGATATTACTGATAACATTACTGATATTACTGATAACATTTCTGCTGATATTGCTGATAACATTAATGCGGTAACACTGGTAACATTACTGCTGATATTACTGATAACATTATTGCTGGTATTACTGATAACATTACTGATATTACTGATAACATTACTGCTGATATTACTGATAACATTACTGCTGATATTACTGATAACATTACTGCTGATATTACTGATATCGTTACTGCTGATACTACTGATAACATTACTGCTGATATTGCTGATAACATTACTGCTGATATTACCGGTAACATTACTGCTGGCTTTACTGCTGGTATTACTGATAACATTACTGCTGATATTACTGATAACATTACTGCTGATATTACTGGTATCATTACTGCTGATATTACCGGTATCATTACTGCTGATATTACCGGTAACATTTCTGCTGATATTACTGGCAACATTAATGCTGATAATACTGATAACATTACTGCTGATATTACTGATAACATTACTGCTGATAATACTGATAACATTACTGCTGAAATTACTGATAACATTACTGCTGATATTACTGATAACATTACTGCTGATATTACTGATAACATTGCTACTGATATTGCTGATAACATTACTGCGGTAACACTGGTAACATTACTGCTGATATTACTGATAACATTATTGCTGGTATTACTGATAACATTACTGATATTACTGATAACATTACTGCTGATATTACTGATAACATTACTGCTGATATTACTGATAACATTACTGCTTATATTACTGATAACATTACTGCTGATATTACTGATAACATTATTGCTGGTATTACTGATAACACTACTGATATTACTGATAACATTACTGCTGATATTACTGATAACATTACTGCTGATATTACTGATAACATTACTGCTGATATTGCTGATAACATTACTGCTGATATTACTGATAACATTACTGCTGATATTACTGATAACATTACTGCTGATATTACTGATAACATTACTGCTGATATTGCTGATAACATTACCGCTGATATTACTGATAACATTACCGCTGGTATTACTGATAACATTGCTACTGATATTGCTGATAACATTACTGCGGTAACACTGGTAACATTACTGCTGATATTACTGATAACATTATTGCTGGTATTACTGATAACATTACTGATATTACTGATAACATTACTGCTGATATTACTGATAACATTACTGCTGATATTACTGATAACATTACTGCTTATATTACTGATAACATTACTGCTGATATTACTGATAACATTATTGCTGGTATTACTGATAACACTACTGATATTACTGATAACATTACTGCTGATATTACTGATAACATTACTGCTGATATTACTGATAACATTACTGCTGATATTGCTGATAACATTACTGCTGATATTACTGATAACATTACTGCTGATATTACTGATAACATTACTGCTGATATTACTGATAACATTACTGCTGATATTGCTGATAACATTACCGCTGATATTACTGATAACATTACCGCTGGTATTACTGATAACATTACTGCTGATATTACTGATAACATTACTGCTGGTATTACTGATAACATTACTGCTGATATTGCTGATAACATTACTGCTGATTGTACTGAAAACATTACTGCTGATATTACTGATAACATTACTGCTGGTATTACTGATAACATTACTGCTGATATTGCTGATAACATTACAGCTGATATTGCTGATAACATTACTGCTGATATTACTGATAACATTACTGCTGGTATTACTGATAACATTACTGTTGAAATTACTGATAACATTACTGCTGATATTACTGATAACATTACTGCTGATATTGCTGAAAACATTACTGCTGATATTACTGATAACATTACTGCTAATATTACTGATAACATTACTGTTGAAATTATTGATAACATTACTGCTGATATTACTAATAACATTACTGCTGATATTACTGATAACATTACTGCTGATATTACTAATAACATTACTGCTGATATTACTGATAACATTACTGCTGATATTACTGATAACATTACTGCTGATATTACTAATAACATTGCTACTGATATTGCTGATAACATTACTGCGGTAACACTGGTAACATTACTGCTGATATTACTGAAAACATTATTGATGGTATTACTGATAACATTACTGATATTACTGATAACATTACTGCTGATATTGCTGATAACATTACTGCTGATAGTACTGATAACATTACTGCTGGTATTACTGATAACATTACTGCTGATATTGCTGATAACATTACTGCTAATATTACAGATAACATTTCTGCTGGTATTACTGATAACATTACTGCTTATATTACTGATAACATTACTGCTAATATTACTGATAACATTACTGCTGATATTACTGATAACATTACTGCTGATATTACTGATAACATTATTGCTGGTATTACTGATATCATTACTGCTGATATTACTGACAACATTACTGCTGATATTACTGTTAACATTATTGCTGGTATTACTGATAACATTACTGCTGATATTACTGATAACATTATTGCTGGTATTACTGATATCATTTCTGCTGGTATTACTGATAACATTACTGCTTATATTACTGATAACATTACTGCTAATATTACTGATAACATTACTGCTGATATTACTGATAACATTACTGCTAATATTACTGATAACATTATTGCTGGTATTACTGATAACATTACTGATATTACTGATAACATTACTGCTGATATTACTGATAACATTACTGCTGATATTACTGATAACATTACTGCTGATATTACTGATATCGTTACTGCTGATACTACTGATAACATTACTGCTGATATTGCTGATAACATTACTGCTGATATTACCGGTAACATTACTGCTGGCTTTACTGCTGGTATTACTGATAACATTACTGCTGATATTACTGATAACATTACTGCTGATATTACTGGTATCATTACTGCTGATATTACCGGTATCATTACTGCTGATATTACCGGTAACATTTCTGCTGATATTACTGCCAACATTAATGCTGATAATACTGATAACATTACTGCTGATATTACTGATAACATTACTGCTGATAATACTGATAACATTACTGCTGAAATTACTGATAACATTACTGCTGATATTACTGATAACATTACTGCTGATATTACTGATAACATTGCTGCTGATATTGCTGATAACATTATTGCTGGTATTACTGATAACATTACTGATATTACTGATAACATTACTGCTGATATTGCTGATAACATTACTGCTGATAGTACTGATAACATTACTGCTGGTATTACTGATAACATTACTGCTGATATTTCTGATAACATTACTGCTAATATTACTGATAACATTACTGCTGGTATTACTGATAACATTACTGCTGATA
Source organism: Taudactylus pleione (assembly GCA_031769625.1). Taxonomy (NCBI): domain Eukaryota; kingdom Metazoa; phylum Chordata; class Amphibia; order Anura; family Myobatrachidae; genus Taudactylus; species Taudactylus pleione. The sequence continues at coordinate 16,426,575 of JAUIMM010000188.1, forward strand.
TTACTGATAACATTACTGCTGATAATACTGATAACATTACTGCTGAAATTACTGATAACATTACTGCTGATATTACTGATAACATTACTGCTGATATTACTGATAACATTGCTGCTGATATTGCTGATAACATTACTGCGGTAACACTGATAACATTACTGCTAATATTACTGATAACATTACTGCTGGTATTACTGATAACATTACTGCTTGTATTACTGATAACATTACTGCTAATATTACTGATAACATAACTGCTGATATTACTGATAACATTACTGCTGATATTACTGATAACATTACTGCTGATATTACTGATAACATTACTGATATTACTGATAACATTACTGCTGATATTGCTGCTAACATTACTGCTGTAACACTGGTAACATTACTGCTGATATTACTGATAACATTATTGCTGGTATTACTGATAACATTACTGATATTACTGATAACATTATTGCTGGTATTACTGATAACATTACTGATATTACTGATAACATTACTGCTGATATTGCTGATAACATTCCTGCTGATAGTACTGATAACATTACTGCTGGTATTACTGATAACATTACTGCTGATATTGCTGATAACATTACTGCTAATATTACTGATAACATTTCTGCTGGTATTACTGATAACATTACTGCTAATATTACTGATAACATTACTGCTGGTATTACTGATAACATTACTGCTTGTATTACTGATAACATTATTGCTTATATTACTGATAACATTTCTGCTGGTATTACTGATAACATTACTGCTTGTATTACTGATAACATTACTGCTAATATTACTGATAACATTACTGCTGGTATTACTGATAACATTACTGCTAATATTACTGATAACATTACTGCTGGTATTACTGATAACATTACTGCTAATATTACTGATAACATTACTGCTGGTATTACTGATAACATTACTGCTTGTATTACTGATAACATTATTGCTTATATTACTGATAACATTTCTGCTGGTATTACTGATAACATTACTGCTTGTATTACTGATAACATTACTGCTAATATTACTGATAACATTACTGCTGGTATTACTGATAACATTACTGCTGATATTACTGATAACATTACTGCTGGTATTACTGATAACATTACTGCTGATATTGCTGATAACATTACTGCTAATATTACTGATAACATTTCTGCTGGTATTACTGATAACATTACTGCTTGTATTACTGATAACATTACTGCTAATATTACTGATAACATTACTGCTGGTATTACTGATAACATTACTGCTGATATTACTGATAACATTACTGCTGATATTACTGATAACATTACTGCTAATATTACTGATAACATTACTGCTGATATTACTGATAACATTACTGCTGATATTACTGATAACATTACTGCTAATATTACTGATAACATTATTGCTGGTATTACTGATAACATTACTGATATTACTAATAACATTACTGCTGATATTACTGATAACATTACTGCTGATATTGCTGATAAAATTACTGCTGATATTACTGATAACATTACTGCTAATATTACTGATAACATTACTGTTGAAATTACTGATAACATTACTGCTGATATTACTAATAACATTACTGCTGATATTACTGATAACATTACTGCTGATATTACTAATAACATTACTGCTGATATTACTGATAACATTACTCCTGATATTACTGATAACATTACTACTGATATTGCTGATAACATTACTGCTGATATTACTGATAACATTTCTGCTGGTATTACTGATAACATTACTGCTGATATTGCTGATAACATTACTGCTGATAGTACTGATAACATTACTGCTGGTATTACTGATAACATTACTGCTTATATTACTGATAACATTACTGCTAATATTACTGATAACATTACTGCTGATATTACTGATAACATTACTGCTGATATTACTGATAACATTATTGCTGGTATTACTGATATCATTACTGCTGATATTACTGATAACATTACTGCTGGTATTACTGATAACATTGCTACTGATATTGCTGATAACATTTCTGCTGATATTACTGATAACATTACTGCTGATATTACTGATAACATTACTGCTGATATTACTGATAACATTACTGCTTATATTACTGATAACATTACTGCTGATATTACTGATAACATTATTGCTGGTATTACTGATAACACTACTGATATTACTGATAACATTACTGCTGATATTACTGATAACATTACTGCTGGTATTGCTGATAACATTACTGCTGATTGTAATGATAACATTACTGCTGATATTACTGATAACATTACTGCTGGTATTACTGATAACATTACTGCTGATATTGCTGATAACATTACTGCTGATATTACTGATAACATTACTGCTGATATTGCTGATAACATTACTGCTAATATTACTGATAACATTTCTGCTGGTATTACTGATAACATTACTGCTTGTATTACTGATAACATTACTGCTAATATTACTGATAACATTACTGCTGGTATTACTGATAACATTACTGCTGATATTACTGATAACATTACTGCTGATATTATTGATAACATTACTGCTAATATTACTGATAACATTACTGCTGATATTACTGATAACATTACTGCTGATATTACTGATAACATTACTGCTAATATTACTGATAACATTATTGCTGGTATTACTGATAACATTACTGATATTACTAATAACATTACTGCTGATATTACTGATAACATTACTGCTGATATTACTGATAACATTACTGCTGATATTACTGATAACATTACTGCTGATATTGCTGATAACATTACTGCTGATATTACTGATAACATTACTGCTGATATTACTGATAACATTACTGCTGATATTACTGATAACATTACTTTTGATTTTGCTGATAACATTACTGCTGATATTACTGATAACATTACTGCTGATATTACTGATAACATTACTGCTGGTATTGCTGATAACATTACTGCTGATTGTACTGATAACATTACTGCTGATATTACTGATAACATTACTGCTGGTATTACTGATAACATTACTGCTGATATTGCTGATAACATTACTGCTGATATTACTGATAACATTACTGCTGATATTGCTGATAACATTACTGCTGATATTACTGATAACATTACTGCTGATATTGCTGATAACATTACTGTTGAAATTACTGATAACATTACTGCTGATATTACTAATAACATTACTGCTGATATTACTGATAACATTACTGCTGATATTGCTGATAAAATTACTGCTGATATTACTGATAACATTACTGCTAATATTACTGATAACATTACTGTTGAAATTACTGATAACATTACTGCTGATATTACTAATAACATTACTGCTGATATTACTGATAACATTACTGCTGATATTACTAATAACATTACTGCTGATATTACTGATAACATTACTCCTGATATTACTGATAACATTACTACTGATATTGCTGATAACATTACTGCTGATATTACTGATAACATTACTGCTGATATTACTAATAACATTACTGCTGATATTACTGATAACATTACTGCTGATATTACTGATAACATTACTGCTGATATTGCTGATAAATTACTGCTGATATTACTGATAACATTACTGCTGATATTGCTGATAACATTACTGTTGAAATTACTGATAACATTACTGCTGATATTACTAATAACATTACTGCTGATATTACTGATAACATTACTGCTGATATTGCTGATAAAATTACTGCTGATATTACTGATAACATTACTGCTAATATTACTGATAACATTACTGTTGAAATTACTGATAACATTACTGCTGATATTACTAATAACATTACTGCTGATATTACTGATAACATTACTGCTGATATTACTAATAACATTACTGCTGATATTACTGATAACATTACTCCTGATATTACTGATAACATTACTACTGATATTGCTGATAACATTACTGCTGATATTACTGATAACATTACTGCTGATATTACTGATAACATTATTGCTGGTATTACTGATAACATTACTGATATTACTGATAACATTACTGCTGATATTACTGATAACATTACTACTGATATTGCTGATAACATTACTGCTGATATTACTGATAACATTACTGCTTATATTACTGATAACATTACTGCTGATATTACTGATAACATTACTGCTGATATTGCTTATAACATTACTGCTGATATTACTGATAACATTACTGCTGGTATTACTGATAACATTTCTGCTGATATTACTGATAACATTACTGCTGATATTACTGATAATATTACTGTTGATATTGCTGATAACATTACTGCTGATATTACTGATAACATTACTGCTGGTATTACTGATAACATTACTGCTGATATTACTGGTAACATTACTGATGATAGTACTGGTAACATTTCTGCTGATATTACTGATGACATTACTGCGGTAACACTGGTAACATTACTGCTGATATTACTGCTAACATTTCTGCTGATATTACTGGTAACATTTCTGCTGATATTACTAATAATACTTCTGCTGGTATTACTGATAACATTACTGCTGATTTTACTGGCAACATTACTGCTGATATTACCGGTAACATTACTGCTGGCTTTACTGCTGGTATTACTGATAACATTACTGCTGATATTACTGATAACATTACTGATGATATTACTGATAACATTACTGCTGATATTACCGGTAACATAACTGCTGATATTACCGGTAACATTACTGCTGGCTTTATTGCTGGTATTACTGATAACATTACTGCTGATATTACTGATAACATTACTGCTGATATTACCGGTAACATTACTGCTGGCTTTTCCTGCTGGTATTACTGATAACATTACTGCTGATATTACTGATAATATTACTGCTGATATTACTGGTATCATTACTGCTGATATTACCGGTATCATTACTGCTGATATTATCGGTAACATTTCTGCTGATATTACTGGCAACATTAATGCTGATAATACTGATAGCATTACTGCAGATATTACTGATAACATTACTGCTGATAATACTGATAGCATTACTGCTGATATTACTGATAACATTACTGCTGATAATACTGATAACATTACTGCTGATATTACTGATAACATTTCTGCTGATAATACTGATAACATTACTGCTGATATTACTGATAACATTACTGCTGGTATTACTGATAACATTACTGCTGATATTACTGATAACATTGCTGCTGATATTACTGATAACATTACTGCTGATATTACTGATAACATTACTGCTGATAATACTGATAACATTACTGTTGAAATTACTGATAACATTACTGCTGATATTACTAATAACATTACTGCTGATATTACTGATAACATTACTGCTGATATTACTGATAACATTGCTACTGATATTGCTGATAACATTACAGCGGTAACACTGGTAACATTACTGCTGATATTACTGATAACATTGCTACTGATATTGCTGATAACATTACTGCGGTAACACTGGTAACATTACTGCTGATATTGGTGATAACATTACTGCTTATATTACTGATAACATTACTGCTCATATTACTGATAACATTACTGCTGATATTACTGATAACATTACTGCTGATATTACTAGTAACATTACTGCTGATATTACTGGTAAAATTACTGCTGATATTACTGCTGATGTTACTGATAACATTGCTACTGATATTGCTGTTAACATTACTGCGGTAACACTGGTAACATTATTGCTGATATTGCTGATTACATTACAGCTTATATTACTGATAACATTACTGTTGAAATTACTGATATCATTACTACTGATATTACTAATAACATTACTGCTGATATTACTAATAACATTACTGCTGATATTACTGATAACATTACTGCTGATAATACTGATAACATTACTGCTGATATTGCTGATAACATTACTGCTGATATTACTGATAAAATTACTGCTGATATTACTAATAACATTGCTACTGATATTGCTGATAACATTACTGCGGTAACACTGGTAACATTACTGCTGATATTACTGATAACATTGCTACTGATATTGCTGATAACATTACTACGGTAACACTGGTAACATTACTGCTGATATTACTGATAACATTATTGCTGGTATTACTGATAACATTACTGCTGGTATTACTGATAACAATACTGCTGATATTGCTGATAACATTACTGCTAATATTACTGATAACATTACTGCTGGTATTACTGATAACATTATTGCTTATATTACTGATAACATTACTGCTAATATTACTGATAACATTACTGCTGATATTACTGATAAAATTACTGCTGATATTACTAATTACATTACTGCTGATATTACTGATAACATTACTGATATTACTGATAACATTACTGCTGATATTGCTGATAACATTTCTGCGGTAACACTGGTAACATTACTGCTGATATTGCTGATAACATTACTGCGGTAACACTGGTAACATTACTGCTGATATTACTGATAACATTATTGCTGGTATTACTGATAACATTACTGATATTACTGATAACATTACTGCTGATATTGCTGATAACATTACTGCTGATAGTACTGATAACATTACTGCTGGTATTACTGATAACATTACTGCTGATATTGCTGATAACATTACTGCTAATATTACTGATAACATTTCTGCTGGTATTACTGATAACATTACTGCTTATATTACTGATAACATTACTGCTGATATTACTGATAACATTACTGCTGATATTACTGATAACATTACTGCTAATATTTCTGATAACATTACTGCTGATGTTACTGATAACATTACTGCTGATATTACTGGTAACATTACTGCTAATATTACTGATAACATTATTGCTGGTATTACTGATAACATTACTGATATTACTGATAACATTACTGCTGATATTACTGATAACATTACTGCTGATATTACTGATATCGTTACTGCTGATATTACTGATAACATTACTGCTGATATTGCTGATAACATTACTGCTGATATTACTGATAACATTACTGCTGATATTACTGATAACATTACTGCTGATATTACCGGTAACATTACTGCTGGCTTTACTGCTAATATTACTGATAACATTACTGCTGATATTACTGATAGCATTACTGCTGATATTACCGGTATCATTACTGCTGATATTACCGGTATCATTACTGCTGATATTACCGGTAACATTTCTGCTGATATTACTGGCAACATTAATGCTGATAATACTGATAACATTACTGCTGATATTACTGATAACATTACTGCTGATAATACTGATAACATTACTGCTGATAATACTGATAACATTACTGTTGAAATTACTGATAACATTACAGCTGATATTACTAATAACATTACTGCTGATATTACTGATAACATTACTGCTGATATTACTAATAACATTACTGCTGAAATTACTGATAACATTACTGCTGATATTACTGATAACATTACTGCTGATATTACTGATAACATTGCTACTGATATTGCTGATAACATTACTGCGGTAACACTGATAACATTACTGCTGATATTACTGATAACATTATTGCTGGTATTACTGATAACATTACTGATATTACTGATAACATTACTGCTGATATTGCTGATAACATTACTGCTGATAGTACTGATAACATTACTGCTGGTATTACTGATAACATTACTGCTGATATTGCTGATAACATTACTGCTAATATTACTGATAACATTACTGCTGGTATTACTGATAACATTACTGCTTATATTACTGATAACATTACTGCTAATATTACTGATAACATTACTGCTGATATTACTGATAACATTACTGCTGATATTACTGATAACATTACTGATATTACTGATAACATTACTGCTGATATTGCTGCTAACATTACTGCTGTAACACTGGTAACATTACTGCTGATATTACTGATAACATTATTGCTGGTATTACTGATAACATTACTGATATTACTGATAACATTATTGCTGGTATTACTGATAACATTACTGATATTACTGTTAACATTACTGCTGATATTGCTGATAACATTACTGCTGATAGTAATGATAACATTACTGCTGGTATTACTGATAACATTACTGCTGATATTGCTGATAACATTACTGCTAATATTACTGATAACATTTCTGCTGGTATTACTGATAACATTACTGCTTATATTACTGATAACATTACTGCTAATATTACTGATAACATTACTGCTGGTATTACTGATAACATTACTGCTGGTATTACTGATAACATTACTGCTGATATTACTGATAACATTACTGCTGATATTACTGATAACATTACTGCTAATATTACTGATAACATTACTGCTGATATTACTGATAACATTTCTGCTGATATTACTGATAACATTACTGCTGATATTACTGATAACATTATTGCTGGTATTACTGATAACATTACTGATATTACTAATAACATTACTGCTGATATTACTGATAACATTACTGCTGATATTACTGATAACATTACTGCTGATATTGCTGATAACATTACTGCTGATATTACTGATAACATTACTGCTGATATTACTGATAACATTACTGCTGATATTGCTGATAACATTAATGCTGATATTACTGATAACATTACTGCTGGTATTACTGGTAACATTACTGCTAATATTACTGATAACATTATTGCTGGTATTACTGATAACATTACTGATATTACTGATAACATTACTGCTGATATTACTGGTAACATTACTGCTAATATTACTGATAACATTATTGCTGGTATTACTGATAACATTACTGATATTACTGATAACATTACTGCTGATATTACTGATAACATTACTGCTGATATTACTGATATCGTTACTGCTGATATTACTGATAACATTACTGCTGATATTGCTGATAACATTACTGCTGATATTACTGATAACATTACTGCTGATATTACTGATAACATTACTGCTGATATTACCGGTAACATTACTGCTGGCTTTACTGCTAATATTACTGATAACATTACTGCTGATATTACTGATAGCATTACTGCTGATATTACCGGTATCATTACTGCTGATATTACCGGTATCATTACTGCTGATATTACCGGTAACATTTCTGCTGATATTACTGGCAACATTAATGCTGATAATACTGATAACATTACTGCTGATATTACTGATAACATTACTGCTGATAATACTGATAACATTACTGCTGATAATACTGATAACATTACTGTTGAAATTACTGATAACATTACAGCTGATATTACTAATAACATTACTGCTGATATTACTGATAACATTACTGCTGATATTACTAATAACATTACTGCTGAAATTACTGATAACATTACTGCTGATATTACTGATAACATTACTGCTGATATTACTGATAACATTGCTACTGATATTGCTGATAACATTACTGCGGTAACACTGATAACATTACTGCTGATATTACTGATAACATTATTGCTGGTATTACTGATAACATTACTGATATTACTGATAACATTACTGCTGATATTGCTGATAACATTACTGCTGATAGTACTGATAACATTACTGCTGGTATTACTGATAACATTACTGCTGATATTGCTGATAACATTACTGCTAATATTACTGATAACATTACTGCTGGTATTACTGATAACATTACTGCTTATATTACTGATAACATTACTGCTAATATTACTGATAACATTACTGCTGATATTACTGATAACATTACTGCTGATATTACTGATAACATTACTGATATTACTGATAACATTACTGCTGATATTGCTGCTAACATTACTGCTGTAACACTGGTAACATTACTGCTGATATTACTGATAACATTATTGCTGGTATTACTGATAACATTACTGATATTACTGATAACATTATTGCTGGTATTACTGATAACATTACTGATATTACTGTTAACATTACTGCTGATATTGCTGATAACATTACTGCTGATAGTAATGATAACATTACTGCTGGTATTACTGATAACATTACTGCTGATATTGCTGATAACATTACTGCTAATATTACTGATAACATTTCTGCTGGTATTACTGATAACATTACTGCTTATATTACTGATAACATTACTGCTAATATTACTGATAACATTACTGCTGGTATTACTGATAACATTACTGCTGGTATTACTGATAACATTACTGCTGATATTACTGATAACATTACTGCTGATATTACTGATAACATTACTGCTAATATTACTGATAACATTACTGCTGATATTACTGATAACATTTCTGCTGATATTACTGATAACATTACTGCTGATATTACTGATAACATTATTGCTGGTATTACTGATAACATTACTGATATTACTAATAACATTACTGCTGATATTACTGATAACATTACTGCTGATATTACTGATAACATTACTGCTGATATTGCTGATAACATTACTGCTGATATTACTGATAACATTACTGCTGATATTACTGATAACATTACTGCTGATATTGCTGATAACATTAATGCTGATATTACTGATAACATTACTGCTGGTATTACTGATAACATTACTGCTGATATTACTGATAACATTACTGCTGGTATTACTGATAACATTACTGCTGATATTGCTGATAACATTACTGCTGATTGTACTGATAACATTACTGCTGATATTACTGTTAACATTACTGCTGGTATTACTGATAACATTACTGCTGATATTGCTGATAACATTACTGCTGATATTACTGATAACATTACTGCTGATATTACTGATAACATTACTGCTGGTATTACTGATAACATTACTGCTGATATTGCTGATAACATTACTGCTGATATTACTGATAACATTACTGCTGATATTGCTGATAACATTACTGCTGATATTACTGATAACATTACTGCTGGTATTACTGATAACATTACTGTTGAAATTACTGATAACATTACTGCTGATATTACTAATAACATTACTGCTGATATTACTGATAACATTACTGCTGACAATGCTGATAACATTACTGCTGACATTACTGATAACATTACTGCTGATATTACTGATAACATTACTGTTGAAATTACTGATAACATTACTGCTGATATTACTGATAACATTACTGCTGATATTACTGATAACATTACTCCTGATATTACTAATAACATTACTGCTGATATTACTGATAACATTACTCCTGATATTACTGATAACATTACTACTGATATTACTGATAACATTACTGCTGATATTACTGATAACATTACTGCTGATATTACTGATAACATTACTGCTGATATTACTGATAACATTACTGCTGATATTACTGATAACATTACTGCTGGTATTACTGATAACATTACTGCTGATATTGCTGATAACATTACTGCTGATTGCACTGATAACATTACTGCTGATATTACTGATAACATTACTGCTGATATTACTGATAACATTACTGCTGGTATTACTGATAATATTACTGCTGGTATTACTGATAACATTACTGCTGATATTGCTGACAACATTACTGCTGATATTGCTGATAACATTACTGCTGATATTACTGATAACATTACTGCTGGTATTACTGATAACATTACTGCTGGTATTACTGATAACATTACTGCTGGTATTACTGATAACATTACTGCTGATAGTACTGATAACATTAGTGTTGATATTACTGATAACATTACTGCTGGTATTACTGATATCATTACTGCTGATATTGCTGATAACATTACTGCTGATATTACTGATAACATTACTGCTGATATTGCTGATAACATTACTGCTGATATTACTGATAACAATACTGCTGGTATTACTGATAACATTACTGCTGATAGTACTGATAACATTACTGCTGATATTACTGATAACATTACTGCTGATTTTACTGATAACATTACTGCTGATATTACTGATAACATTGCTGCTGATATTACTGATAACATTACTGCTGATATTACTAATAACATTACTGCTGATATTGCTGATAACATTACTGCTGATATTGCTGATAACATTACTGCTGGTGTTACTGATAACATTACTGCTGATATTACTGATAACATTACTGCTGATAATACTAATAACATTACTGCTGATATTACTGATAACATTACTGCTGATATTACTGATAACATTACTGCTGGTATTACTGATAACATTACTGCTGATATTGCTGATTATATTACTGCTGATATTGCTGATAACATTACTGCTGATATTGCTGTTAACATTACTGCTGATATTACTGATAACATTACTGCTGGTATTACTGATAACATTACTGCTGATATTACTGATAACATTACTGCTGGTATTACTGATAACATTACTGCTGATATTACAGATAACATTACTGCTGGTATTGCTGATAACATTACTGCTGATATTACTGATAACATTACTGCTGGTATTACTGATAACATTACTGCTGATATTACTGATAACATTACTGCTGGTATTACTGATAACATTACTGCTGATATTGCTGATAACATTACTGCTGATTGTACTGATAACATTACTGCTGATATTACTGATAACATTACTGCTGGTATTACTGATAACATTACTGCTGATATTGCTGATAACATTACTGCTGATATTACTGATAACATTACTGCTGATATTACTGATAACATTACTGCTGGTATTACTGATAACATTACTGCTGATATTGCTGATAACATTACTGCTGATATTACTGATAACATTACTGCTGATATTGCTGATAACATTACTGCTGATATTACTGATAACATTACTGCTGGTATTACTGATAACATTACTGTTGAAATTACTGATAACATTACTGCTGATATTACTAATAACATTACTGCTGATATTACTGATAACATTACTGCTGATATTGCTGATAACATTACTGCTGATATTACTGATAACATTACTGCTGATATTACTGATAACATTACTGTTGAAATTACTGATAACATTACTGCTGATATTACTAATAACATTACTGCTGATATTACTGATAACATTACTGCTGATATTGCTGATAACATTACTGCTGATATTACTGATAACATTACTGCTGATATTACTAATAACATTGCTACTGATATTGCTGATAACATTACTGCGGTAACACTGGTAACATTACTGCTGATATTACTGATAACATTGCTACTGATATTGCTGATAACATTACTGCGGTAACACTGGTAACATTACTGCTGATATTACTGATAACATTATTGCTGGTATTACTGATAACATTACTGATATTACTGATAACATTACTGCTGATATTACTGATAACATTACTGCTGATATTACAAATAACATTACTGCTGGTATTACTGATAACATTACTGCTGATATTACTGATAACATTACTGCTGATATTACTAATAACATTACTGCTAATATTACTGATAACATTACAGCTGATATTACTGATAACATTGCTGCTTATATTACTGATAACATTACTGATAATATTACTGATAACATTACTGCTAATATTACTGATAACATTACTGCTGGTATTACTGATAACATTACTGCTTATATTACTGATAACATTACTGCTAATATTACTGATAACATTACTGCTGATATTACTGATAACATTACTGCTGATATTACTGATAACATTGCTACTGATATTGCTGATAACATTACTACGGTAACACTGGTAACATTACTGCTGATATTACTGATAACATTATTGCTGGTATTACTGATAACATTACTGCTGGTATTACTGATAACAATACTGCTGATATTGCTGATAACATTACTGCTGATAGTACTGATAACATTACTGCTGGTATTACTGATAACATTACTGCTGATATTGCTGATAACATCACTGCTAATATTACTGATAACATTACTGCTGGTATTACTGATAACATTATTGCTTATATTACTGATAACATTACTGCTAATATTACTGATAACATTACTGCTGATATTACTGATAAAATTACTGCTGATATTACTAATTACATTACTGCTGATATTACTGATAACATTACTGATATTACTGATAACATTACTGCTGATATTGCTGATAACATTTCTGCGGTAACACTGGTAACATTACTGCTGATATTGCTGATAACATTACTGCGGTAACACTGGTAACATTACTGCTGATATTACTGATAACATTATTGCTGGTATTACTGATAACATTACTGATATTACTGATAACATTACTGCTGATATTGCTGATAACATTACTGCTGATAGTACTGATAACATTACTGCTGGTATTACTGATAACATTACTGCTGATATTGCTGATAACATTACTGCTAATATTACTGATAACATTTCTGCTGGTATTACTGATAACATTACTGCTTATATTACTGATAACAATACTGCTAATATTACTGATAACATTACTGCTGATATTACTGATAACATTACTGCTGATATTACTGATAACATTATTGCTGGTGTTACTGATATCATTACTGCTGATATTACTGATAACATTACTGATATTACTGATAACATTACTGCTGATATTGCTGATAACATTTCTGCTGGTATTACTGATAACATTACTGCTGGTATTACTGATAACATTACTGCTGATATTACTGATAACATTACTGCTGATATTACTGATAACATTATTGCTTGTATTACTGATAACATTACTGATATTACTGATAACATTACTGCTGATATTACTGATAACATTACTGCTGATATTACTGATATCGTTACTGCTGATATTACTGATAACATTACTGCTGATATTGCTGATAACATTACTGCTGATATTACTGATAACATTACTGCTGATATTACTGATAACATTACTGCTGATATTACCGGTAACATTACTGCTGGCTTTACTGCTAATATTACTGATAACATTACTGCTGATATTACTGATAGCATTACTGCTGATATTACCGGTATCATTACTGCTGATATTACCGGTATCATTACTGCTGATATTACCGGTAACATTTCTGCTGATATTACTGGCAACATTAATGCTGATAATACTGATAACATTACTGCTGATATTACTGATAACATTACTGCTGATAATACTGATAACATTACTGCTGATATTACTGATAACATTTCTGCTGATAATACTGATAACATTACTGCTGATATTACTGATAACATTACTGATGGTATTACTGATAACATTACTGCTGATATTACTGATAACATTGCTGCTGATATTACAGATAACATTACTGCTGATATTACTGATAACATTACTGCTGATAATACTGATAACATTACTGTTGAAATTACTGATAACATTACAGCTGATATTACTAATAACATTACTGCTGATATTACTGATAACATTACTGCTGATATTACTAATAACATTACTGCTGAAATTACTGATAACATTACTGCTGATATTACTGATAACATTACTGCTGATATTACTGATAACATTGCTACTGATATTGCTGATAACATTACTGCGGTAACACTGATAACATTACTGCTGATATTACTGATAACATTATTGCTGGTATTACTGATAACATTACTGATATTACTGATAACATTACTGCTGATATTGCTGATAACATTACTGCTGATAGTACTGATAACATTACTGCTGGTATTACTGATAACATTACTGCTGATATTGCTGATAACATTACTGCTAATATTACTGATAACATTACTGCTGGTATTACTGATAACATTACTGCTTATATTACTGATAACATTACTGCTAATATTACTGATAACATTACTGCTGATATTACTGATAACATTACTGCTGATATTACTGATAACATTACTGATATTACTGATAACATTACTGCTGATATTGCTGCTAACATTACTGCTGTAACACTGGTAACATTACTGCTGATATTACTGATAACATTATTGCTGGTATTACTGATAACATTACTGATATTACTGATAACATTATTGCTGGTATTACTGATAACATTACTGATATTACTGTTAACATTACTGCTGATATTGCTGATAACATTACTGCTGATAGTAATGATAACATTACTGCTGGTATTACTGATAACATTACTGCTGATATTGCTGATAACATTACTGCTAATATTACTGATAACATTTCTGCTGGTATTACTGATAACATTACTGCTTATATTACTGATAACATTACTGCTAATATTACTGATAACATTACTGCTGGTATTACTGATAACATTACTGCTGGTATTACTGATAACATTACTGCTGATATTACTGATAACATTACTGCTGATATTACTGATAACATTACTGCTAATATTACTGATAACATTACTGCTGATATTACTGATAACATTTCTGCTGATATTACTGATAACATTACTGCTGATATTACTGATAACATTATTGCTGGTATTACTGATAACATTACTGATATTACTAATAACATTACTGCTGATATTACTGATAACATTACTGCTGATATTACTGATAACATTACTGCTGATATTGCTGATAACATTACTGCTGATATTACTGATAACATTACTGCTGATATTACTGATAACATTACTGCTGATATTGCTGATAACATTAATGCTGATATTACTGATAACATTACTGCTGGTATTACTGATAACATTACTGCTGATATTACTGATAACATTACTGCTGGTATTACTGATAACATTACTGCTGATATTGCTGATAACATTACTGCTGATTGTACTGATAACATTACTGCTGATATTACTGTTAACATTACTGCTGGTATTACTGATAACATTACTGCTGATATTGCTGATAACATTACTGCTGATATTACTGATAACATTACTGCTGATATTACTGATAACATTACTGCTGGTATTACTGATAACATTACTGCTGATATTGCTGATAACATTACTGCTGATATTACTGATAACATTACTGCTGATATTGCTGATAACATTACTGCTGATATTACTGATAACATTACTGCTGGTATTACTGATAACATTACTGTTGAAATTACTGATAACATTACTGCTGATATTACTAATAACATTACTGCTGATATTACTGATAACATTACTGCTGACAATGCTGATAACATTACTGCTGACATTACTGATAACATTACTGCTGATATTACTGATAACATTACTGTTGAAATTACTGATAACATTACTGCTGATATTACTGATAACATTACTGCTGATATTACTGATAACATTACTCCTGATATTACTAATAACATTACTGCTGATATTACTGATAACATTACTCCTGATATTACTGATAACATTACTACTGATATTACTGATAACATTACTGCTGATATTACTGATAACATTACTGCTGATATTACTGATAACATTACTGCTGATATTACTGATAACATTACTGCTGATATTACTGATAACATTACTGCTGGTATTACTGATAACATTACTGCTGATATTGCTGATAACATTACTGCTGATTGCACTGATAACATTACTGCTGATATTACTGATAACATTACTGCTGATATTACTGATAACATTACTGCTGGTATTACTGATAATATTACTGCTGGTATTACTGATAACATTACTGCTGATATTGCTGACAACATTACTGCTGATATTGCTGATAACATTACTGCTGATATTACTGATAACATTACTGCTGGTATTACTGATAACATTACTGCTGGTATTACTGATAACATTACTGCTGGTATTACTGATAACATTACTGCTGATAGTACTGATAACATTAGTGTTGATATTACTGATAACATTACTGCTGGTATTACTGATATCATTACTGCTGATATTGCTGATAACATTACTGCTGATATTACTGATAACATTACTGCTGATATTGCTGATAACATTACTGCTGATATTACTGATAACAATACTGCTGGTATTACTGATAACATTACTGCTGATAGTACTGATAACATTACTGCTGATATTACTGATAACATTACTGCTGATTTTACTGATAACATTACTGCTGATATTACTGATAACATTGCTGCTGATATTACTGATAACATTACTGCTGATATTACTAATAACATTACTGCTGATATTGCTGATAACATTACTGCTGATATTGCTGATAACATTACTGCTGGTATTACTGATAACATTACTGCTGATATTACTGATAACATTACTGCTGATAATACTAATAACATTACTGCTGATATTACTGATAACATTACTGCTGATATTACTGATAACATTACTGCTGGTATTACTGATAACATTACTGCTGATATTGCTGATTATATTACTGCTGATATTGCTGATAACATTACTGCTGATATTGCTGTTAACATTACTGCTGATATTACTGATAACATTACTGCTGGTATTACTGATAACATTACTGCTGATATTACTGATAACATTACTGCTGGTATTACTGATAACATTACTGCTGATATTACAGATAACATTACTGCTGGTATTGCTGATAACATTACTGCTGATATTACTGATAACATTACTGCTGGTATTACTGATAACATTACTGCTGATATTACTGATAACATTACTGCTGGTATTACTGATAACATTACTGCTGATATTGCTGATAACATTACTGCTGATTGTACTGATAACATTACTGCTGATATTACTGATAACATTACTGCTGGTATTACTGATAACATTACTGCTGATATTGCTGATAACATTACTGCTGATATTACTGATAACATTACTGCTGATATTACTGATAACATTACTGCTGGTATTACTGATAACATTACTGCTGATATTGCTGATAACATTACTGCTGATATTACTGATAACATTACTGCTGATATTGCTGATAACATTACTGCTGATATTACTGATAACATTACTGCTGGTATTACTGATAACATTACTGTTGAAATTACTGATAACATTACTGCTGATATTACTAATAACATTACTGCTGATATTACTGATAACATTACTGCTGATATTGCTGATAACATTACTGCTGATATTACTGATAACATTACTGCTGATATTACTGATAACATTACTGTTGAAATTACTGATAACATTACTGCTGATATTACTAATAACATTACTGCTGATATTACTGATAACATTACTCCTGATATTACTGATAACATTACTGCTGATATTACTGATAACATTACTCCTGATATTACTGATAACATTACTACTGATATTGCTGATAACATTACTGCTGATATTACTGATAACATTACTGCTGATATTACTGATAACATTACTGCTGATATTACTGATAACATTACTGCTGATATTACTGATAACATTACTGCTGATATTACTGATAACATTACTGCTGATATTACTGATAACATTACTGCTGGTATTACTGATAACATTACTGCTGATATTGCTGATAACATTACTGCTGATATTACTGATAACATTACTGCTGATATTACTGATAACATTACTGTTGAAATTACTGATAACATTACTGCTGATATTACTAATAACATTACTGCTGATATTACTGATAACATTACTCCTGATATTACTGATAACATTACTGCTGATATTACTGATAACATTACTCCTGATATTACTGATAACATTACTACTGATATTGCTGATAACATTACTGCTGATATTACTGATAACATTACTGCTGATATTACTGATAACATTACTGCTGATATTACTGATAACATTACTGCTGATATTACTGATAACATTACTGCTAATATTACTGATAACATTACTGCTGATATTTCTGATAACATTACTGCTGGTATTACTGATAACATTACTGCTGATATTGCTGATAACATTACTGCTGATTGTACTGATAACATTACTGCTGATATTACTGATAACATTACTGCTGATATTATTGATAACATTACTGCTGGTATTACTGATAACATTACTGCTGGTATTACTGATAACATTACTGCTGATATTGCTGATAACATTACTGCTGATATTGCTGATAAAATTACTGCTGATATTACTGATAACATTACTGCTGGTATTACTGATAACATTACTGCTGGTATTACTGATAACATTACTGCTGGTATTACTGATAACATTACTGCTGATAGTACTGATAACATTAGTGTTGATATTACTGATAACATTACTGCTGGTATTACTGATATCATTACTGCTGATATTGCTGATAACATTACTGCTGATATTACTGATAACATTACTGCTGATATTGCTGATAACATTACTGCTGATATTACTGATAACAATACTGCTGGTATTACTGATAACATTACTGCTGATAGTACTGATAACATTACTGCTGATATTACTAATAACATTACTGCTGATATTACTGATAACATTACTGCTGATATTACTAATAACATTGCTACTGATATTGATGATAACATTACTGTGGTAACACTGGTAACATTACTGCTGATACGACTGATAACATTGCTACTGGTATTGCTGATAACATTACTGCGGTACCACTGGTAACATTACTGCTGATATTACTGATAACATTATTGCTGGTATTAGTGATAACATTACTGATATTACTGATAACATTACTGCTGATATTACTGATAACATTACTGCTGATATTACTAATAACATTACTGCTGGTATTACTGATAACATTACTGCTGATATTACTGATAACATTTCTGCTGGTAATACTGATAACATTACTGCTGATATTACTAATAACATTACTGCTAATATTACTGATAACATTACTGCTGATATTACTGATAACATTACTGCTTATATTACTGATAACATTACTTTTGGTATTACTGATAACATTACTGCTTATATTACTGATAAAATTACTGCTAATATTACTGATAACATTACTGCTGATATTACTGATAACATTACTGCTGATATTACTGATAACATTGCTACTGATATTGCTGATAACATTACTGCTGATATTACTGATAACTTTACTGCTGATATTACTGATAACATTACTGCTGATATTACTAATAACATAACTGCTGATATTACTGATAACATTACTGATATTACTGATAACATTACTGCTGATATTGCTGATAACATTACTGCGGTAACACTGGTAACATTACTGCTGATATTACTGATAACATTATTGCTGGTATTACTGATAACATTACTGATATTACTGATAACATTACTGCTGATATTGCTGATAACATTACTGCTGATAGTACTGATAACATTACTGCTGGTATTACTGATAACATTACTGCTGATATTGCTGATAACATCACTGCTAATATTACTGATAACATTACTGCTGGTATTACTGATAACATTATTGCTTATATTACTGATAACATTACTGCTAATATTACTGATAACATTACTGCTGATATTACTGATAAAATTACTGCTGATATTACTAATTACATTACTGCTGATATTACTGATAACATTACTGATATTACTGATAACATTACTGCTGATATTGCTGATAACATTTCTGCGGTAACACTGGTAACATTACTGCTGATATTGCTGATAACATTACTGCGGTAACACTGGTAACATTACTGCTGATATTACTGATAACATTATTGCTGGTATTACTGATAACATTACTGATATTACTGATAACATTACTGCTGATATTGCTGATAATATTACTGCTGATATTACTGATAACATTATTGCTGGTGTTACTGATATCATTACTGCTGATATTACTGATAACATTACTGATATTACTGATAACATTACTGCTGATATTGCTGATAACATTTCTGCTGGTATTACTGATAACATTACTGCTGGTATTACTGATAACATTACTGCTGATATTACTGATAACATTACTGCTGATATTACTGATAACATTACTGCTAATATTTCTGATAACATTACTGCTGATGTTACTGATAACATTACTGCTGATATTACTGATAACATTACTGCTGGTATTACTGATAACATTACTGCTGATATTGCTGATAACATTACTGCTAATATTACTGATAACATTTCTGCTGGTATTACTGATAACATTACTGCTTATATTACTGATAACATTACTGCTAATATTACTGATAACATTACTGCTGATATTACTGATAACATTATTGCTGGTGTTACTGATATCATTACTGCTGATATTACTGATAACATTACTGATATTACTGATAACATTACTGCTGATATTGCTGATAACATTTCTGCTGGTATTACTGATAACATTACTGCTGGTATTACTGATAACATTACTGCTGATATTACTGATAACATTACTGCTGATATTACTGATAACATTACTGCTAATATTTCTGATAACATTACTGCTGATGTTACTGATAACATTACTGCTGATATTACTGGTAACATTACTGCTAATATTACTGATAACATTATTGCTGGTATTACTGATAACATTACTGATATTACTGATAACATTACTGCTGATATTACTGATAACATTACTGCTGATATTACTGATATCGTTACTGCTGATATTACTGATAACATTACTGCTGATATTGCTGATAACATTACTGCTGATATTACTGATAACATTACTGCTGATATTACTGATAACATTACTGCTGATATTACCGGTAACATTACTGCTGGCTTTACTGCTAATATTACTGATAACATTACTGCTGATATTACTGATAGCATTACTGCTGATATTACCGGTATCATTACTGCTGATATTACCGGTATCATTACTGCTGATATTACCGGTAACATTTCTGCTGATATTACTGGCAACATTAATGCTGATAATACTGATAACATTACTGCTGATATTACTGATAACATTACTGCTGATAATACTGATAACATTACTGCTGATATTACTGATAACATTTCTGCTGATAATACTGATAACATTACTGCTGATATTAGTGATAACATTACTGATGGTATTACTGATAACATTACTGCTGATATTACTGATAACATTGCTGCTGATATTACAGATAACATTACTGCTGATATTACTGATAACATTACTGCTGATAATACTGATAACATTACTGTTGAAATTACTGATAACATTACAGCTGATATTACTAATAACATTACTGCTGATATTACTGATAACATTACTGCTGATATTACTAATAACATTACTGCTGAAATTACTGATAACATTACTGCTGATATTACTGATAACATTACTGATGGTATTACTGATAACATTACTGCTGATATTACTGATAACATTGCTGCTGATATTACAGATAACATTACTGCTGATATTACTGATAACATTACTGCTGATAATACTGATAACATTACTGTTGAAATTACTGATAACATTACAGCTGATATTACTAATAACATTACTGCTGATATTACTGATAACATTACTGCTGATATTACTAATAACATTACTGCTGAAATTACTGATAACATTACTGCTGATATTACTGATAACATTACTGCTGATATTACTGATAACATTGCTACTGATATTGCTGATAACATTACTGCGGTAACACTGATAACATTACTGCTGATATTACTGATAACATTATTGCTGGTATTACTGATAACATTACTGATATTACTGATAACATTACTGCTGATATTGCTGATAACATTACTGCTGATAGTACTGATAACATTACTGCTGGTATTACTGATAACATTACTGCTGATATTGCTGATAACATTACTGCTAATATTACTGATAACATTACTGCTGGTATTACTGATAACATTACTGCTTATATTACTGATAACATTACTGCTAATATTACTGATAACATTACTGCTGATATTACTGATAACATTACTGCTGATATTACTGATAACATTACTGATATTACTGATAACATTACTGCTGATATTGCTGCTAACATTACTGCTGTAACACTGGTAACATTACTGCTGATATTACTGATAACATTATTGCTGGTATTACTGATAACATTACTGATATTACTGATAACATTATTGCTGGTATTACTGATAACATTACTGATATTACTGTTAACATTACTGCTGATATTGCTGATAACATTACTGCTGATAGTAATGATAACATTACTGCTGGTATTACTGATAACATTACTGCTGATATTGCTGATAACATTACTGCTAATATTACTGATAACATTTCTGCTGGTATTACTGATAACATTACTGCTTATATTACTGATAACATTACTGCTAATATTACTGATAACATTACTGCTGGTATTACTGATAACATTACTGCTGGTATTACTGATAACATTACTGCTGATATTACTGATAACATTACTGCTGATATTACTGATAACATTACTGCTAATATTACTGATAACATTACTGCTGATATTACTGATAACATTTCTGCTGATATTACTGATAACATTACTGCTGATATTACTGATAACATTATTGCTGGTATTACTGATAACATTACTGATATTACTAATAACATTACTGCTGATATTACTGATAACATTACTGCTGATATTACTGATAACATTACTGCTGATATTGCTGATAACATTACTGCTGATATTACTGATAACATTACTGCTGATATTACTGATAACATTACTGCTGATATTGCTGATAACATTAATGCTGATATTACTGATAACATTACTGCTGGTATTACTGATAACATTACTGCTGATATTACTGATAACATTACTGCTGGTATTACTGATAACATTACTGCTGATATTGCTGATAACATTACTGCTGATTGTACTGATAACATTACTGCTGATATTACTGTTAACATTACTGCTGGTATTACTGATAACATTACTGCTGATATTGCTGATAACATTACTGCTGATATTACTGATAACATTACTGCTGATATTACTGATAACATTACTGCTGGTATTACTGATAACATTACTGCTGATATTGCTGATAACATTACTGCTGATATTACTGATAACATTACTGCTGATATTGCTGATAACATTACTGCTGATATTACTGATAACATTACTGCTGGTATTACTGATAACATTACTGTTGAAATTACTGATAACATTACTGCTGATATTACTAATAACATTACTGCTGATATTACTGATAACATTACTGCTGACAATGCTGATAACATTACTGCTGACTTTACTGATAACATTACTGCTGATATTACTGATAACATTACTGTTGAAATTACTGATAACATTACTGCTGATATTACTGATAACATTACTGCTGATATTACTGATAACATTACTCCTGATATTACTAATAACATTACTGCTGATATTACTGATAACATTACTCCTGATATTACTGATAACATTACTACTGATATTACTGATAACATTACTGCTGATATTACTGATAACATTACTGCTGATATTACTGATAACATTACTGCTGATATTACTGATAACATTACTGCTGATATTACTGATAACATTACTGCTGGTATTACTGATAACATTACTGCTGATATTGCTGATAACATTACTGCTGATTGCACTGATAACATTACTGCTGATATTACTGATAACATTACTGCTGATATTACTGATAACATTACTGCTGGTATTACTGATAATATTACTGCTGGTATTACTGATAACATTACTGCTGATATTGCTGACAACATTACTGCTGATATTGCTGATAACATTACTGCTGATATTACTGATAACATTACTGCTGGTATTACTGATAACATTACTGCTGGTATTACTGATAACATTACTGCTGGTATTACTGATAACATTACTGCTGATAGTACTGATAACATTACTGCTGATATTGCTGATAACATTAATGCTGATATTACTGATAACATTACTGCTGGTATTACTGATAACATTACTGCTGATATTACTGATAACATTACTGCTGGTATTACTGATAACATTACTGCTGATATTGCTGATAACATTACTGCTGATTGTACTGATAACATTACTGCTGATATTACTGTTAACATTACTGCTGGTATTACTGATAACATTACTCCTGATATTACTGATAACATTACTACTGATATTACTGATAACATTACTGCTGATATTACTGATAACATTACTGCTGATATTACTGATAACATTACTGCTGATATTACTGATAACATTACTGCTGATATTACTGATAACATTACTGCTGATATTACTGATAACATTACTGCTGATATTACTGATAACATTACTGCTGGTATTACTGATATCATTACTGCTGATATTGCTGATAACATTACTGCTGATATTACTGATAACATTACTGCTGATATTGCTGATAACATTACTGCTGATATTACTGATAACAATACTGCTGGTATTACTGATAACATTACTGCTGATAGTACTGATAACATTACTGCTGATATTACTGATAACATTACTGCTGATTTTACTGATAACATTACTGCTGATATTACTGATAACATTGCTGCTGATATTACTGATAACATTACTGCTGATATTACTAATAACATTACTGCTGATATTGCTGATAACATTACTGCTGATATTGCTGATAACATTACTGCTGGTATTACTGATAACATTACTGCTGATATTACTAATAACATTACTGCTGATATTACTGATAACATTACTGCTGATATTGCTGATAACATTACTGCTGATATTACTGATAACATTACTGCTGATATTACTGATAACATTACTGTTGAAATTACTGATAACATTACTGCTGATATTACTAATAACATTACTGCTGATATTACTGATAACATTACTCCTGATATTACTGATAACATTACTGCTGATATTACTGATAACATTACTCCTGATATTACTGATAACATTACTACTGATATTGCTGATAACATTACTGCTGATATTACTGATAACATTACTGCTGATATTACTGATAACATTACTGCTGATATTACTGATAACATTACTGCTGATATTACTGATAACATTACTGCTAATATTACTGATAACATTACTGCTGATATTACTGATAACATTACTGCTGGTATTACTGATAACATTACTGCTGATATTGCTGATAACATTACTGCTGATATTACTGATAACATTACTGCTGATATTACTGATAACATTACTGTTGAAATTACTGATAACATTACTGCTGATATTACTAATAACATTACTGCTGATATTACTGATAACATTACTCCTGATATTACTGATAACATTACTGCTGATATTACTGATAACATTACTCCTGATATTACTGATAACATTACTACTGATATTGCTGATAACATTACTGCTGATATTACTGATAACATTACTGCTGATATTACTGATAACATTACTGCTGATATTACTGATAACATTACTGCTGATATTACTGATAACATTACTGCTAATATTACTGATAACATTACTGCTGATATTTCTGATAACATTACTGCTGGTATTACTGATAACATTACTGCTGATATTGCTGATAACATTACTGCTGATTGTACTGATAACATTACTGCTGATATTACTGATAACATTACTGCTGATATTATTGATAACATTACTGCTGGTATTACTGATAACATTACTGCTGGTATTACTGATAACATTACTGCTGATATTGCTGATAACATTACTGCTGATATTGCTGATAAAATTACTGCTGATATTACTGATAACATTACTGCTGGTATTACTGATAACATTACTGCTGGTATTACTGATAACATTACTGCTGGTATTACTGATAACATTACTGCTGATAGTACTGATAACATTAGTGTTGATATTACTGATAACATTACTGCTGGTATTACTGATATCATTACTGCTGATATTGCTGATAACATTACTGCTGATATTACTGATAACATTACTGCTGATATTGCTGATAACATTACTGCTGATATTACTGATAACAATACTGCTGGTATTACTGATAACATTACTGCTGATAGTACTGATAACATTACTGCTGATATTACTAATAACATTACTGCTGATATTACTGATAACATTACTGCTGATATTACTAATAACATTGCTACTGATATTGATGATAACATTACTGTGGTAACACTGGTAACATTACTGCTGATACGACTGATAACATTGCTACTGGTATTGCTGATAACATTACTGCGGTACCACTGGTAACATTACTGCTGATATTACTGATAACATTATTGCTGGTATTAGTGATAACATTACTGATATTACTGATAACATTACTGCTGATATTACTGATAACATTACTGCTGATATTACTAATAACATTACTGCTGGTATTACTGATAACATTACTGCTGATATTACTGATAACATTTCTGCTGGTAATACTGATAACATTACTGCTGATATTACTAATAACATTACTGCTAATATTACTGATAACATTACTGCTGATATTACTGATAACATTACTGCTTATATTACTGATAACATTACTTTTGGTATTACTGATAACATTACTGCTTATATTACTGATAAAATTACTGCTAATATTACTGATAACATTACTGCTGATATTACTGATAACATTACTGCTGATATTACTGATAACATTGCTACTGATATTGCTGATAACATTACTGCTGATATTACTGATAACTTTACTGCTGATATTACTGATAACATTACTGCTGATATTACTAATAACATAACTGCTGATATTACTGATAACATTACTGATATTACTGATAACATTACTGCTGATATTGCTGATAACATTACTGCGGTAACACTGGTAACATTACTGCTGATATTACTGATAACATTATTGCTGGTATTACTGATAACATTACTGATATTACTGATAACATTACTGCTGATATTGCTGATAACATTACTGCTGATAGTACTGATAACATTACTGCTGGTATTACTGATAACATTACTGCTGATATTGCTGATAACATCACTGCTAATATTACTGATAACATTACTGCTGGTATTACTGATAACATTATTGCTTATATTACTGATAACATTACTGCTAATATTACTGATAACATTACTGCTGATATTACTGATAAAATTACTGCTGATATTACTAATTACATTACTGCTGATATTACTGATAACATTACTGATATTACTGATAACATTACTGCTGATATTGCTGATAACATTTCTGCGGTAACACTGGTAACATTACTGCTGATATTGCTGATAACATTACTGCGGTAACACTGGTAACATTACTGCTGATATTACTGATAACATTATTGCTGGTATTACTGATAACATTACTGATATTACTGATAACATTACTGCTGATATTGCTGATAACATTACTGCTGATATTACTGATAACATTATTGCTGGTGTTACTGATATCATTACTGCTGATATTACTGATAACATTACTGATATTACTGATAACATTACTGCTGATATTGCTGATAACATTTCTGCTGGTATTACTGATAACATTACTGCTGGTATTACTGATAACATTACTGCTGATATTACTGATAACATTACTGCTGATATTACTGATAACATTACTGCTAATATTTCTGATAACATTACTGCTGATGTTACTGATAACATTACTGCTGATATTACTGATAACATTACTGCTGGTATTACTGATAACATTACTGCTGATATTGCTGATAACATTACTGCTAATATTACTGATAACATTTCTGCTGGTATTACTGATAACATTACTGCTTATATTACTGATAACATTACTGCTAATATTACTGATAACATTACTGCTGATATTACTGATAACATTATTGCTGGTGTTACTGATATCATTACTGCTGATATTACTGATAACATTACTGATATTACTGATAACATTACTGCTGATATTGCTGATAACATTTCTGCTGGTATTACTGATAACATTACTGCTGGTATTACTGATAACATTACTGCTGATATTACTGATAACATTACTGCTGATATTACTGATAACATTACTGCTAATATTTCTGATAACATTACTGCTGATGTTACTGATAACATTACTGCTGATATTACTGGTAACATTACTGCTAATATTACTGATAACATTATTGCTGGTATTACTGATAACATTACTGATATTACTGATAACATTACTGCTGATATTACTGATAACATTACTGCTGATATTACTGATATCGTTACTGCTGATATTACTGATAACATTACTGCTGATATTGCTGATAACATTACTGCTGATATTACTGATAACATTACTGCTGATATTACTGATAACATTACTGCTGATATTACCGGTAACATTACTGCTGGCTTTACTGCTAATATTACTGATAACATTACTGCTGATATTACTGATAGCATTACTGCTGATATTACCGGTATCATTACTGCTGATATTACCGGTATCATTACTGCTGATATTACCGGTAACATTTCTGCTGATATTACTGGCAACATTAATGCTGATAATACTGATAACATTACTGCTGATATTACTGATAACATTACTGCTGATAATACTGATAACATTACTGCTGATATTACTGATAACATTTCTGCTGATAATACTGATAACATTACTGCTGATATTAGTGATAACATTACTGATGGTATTACTGATAACATTACTGCTGATATTACTGATAACATTGCTGCTGATATTACAGATAACATTACTGCTGATATTACTGATAACATTACTGCTGATAATACTGATAACATTACTGTTGAAATTACTGATAACATTACAGCTGATATTACTAATAACATTACTGCTGATATTACTGATAACATTACTGCTGATATTACTAATAACATTACTGCTGAAATTACTGATAACATTACTGCTGATATTACTGATAACATTACTGCTGATATTACTAATAACATTGCTACTGATATTGCTGATAACATTACTGCGGTAACACTGATAACATTACTGCTGATATTACTGATAACATTATTGCTGGTATTACTGATAACATTACTGATATTACTGATAACATTACTGCTGATATTGCTGATAACATTACTGCTGATAGTACTGATAACATTACTGCTGGTATTACTGATAACATTACTGCTGATATTGCTGATAACATTACTGCTAATATTACTGATAACATTACTGCTGGTATTACTGATAACATTACTGCTTATATTACTGATAACATTACTGCTAATATTACTGATAACATTACTGCTGATATTACTGATAACATTACTGCTGATATTACTGATAACATTACTGATATTACTGATAACATTACTGCTGATATTGCTGCTAACATTACTGCTGTAACACTGGTAACATTACTGCTGATATTACTGATAACATAATTGCTGGTATTACTGATAACATTACTGATATTACTGATAACATTATTGCTGGTATTACTGATAACATTACTGATATTACTGTTAACATTACTGCTGATATTGCTGATAACATTACTGCTGATAGTAATGATAACATTACTGCTGGTATTACTGATAACATTACTGCTGATATTACTGATAACATTACTGCTGATATTACTGATAACATTACTGCTGATATTACTGATAACATTTCTGCTGATATTACTGATAACATTACTGCTGATATTACTGATAACATTATTGCTGGTATTACTGATAACATTACTGATATTACTAATAACATTACTGCTGATATTACTGATAACATTACTGCTGATATTACTGATAACATTACTGCTGATATTGCTGATAACATTACTGCTGATATTACTGATAACATTACTGCTGATATTACTGATAACATTACTGCTGATATTGCTGATAACATTAATGCTGATATTACTGATAACATTACTGCTGGTATTACTGATAACATTACTGCTGATATTACTGATAACATTACTGCTGGTATTACTGATAACATTACTGCTGATATTGCTGATAACATTACTGCTGATTGTACTGATACAATTACTGCTGATATTACTGTTAACATTACTGCTGGTATTACTGATAACATTACTGCTGATATTGCTGATAACATTACTGCTGATATTACTGATAACATTACTGCTGATATTACTGATAACATTACTGCTGGTATTACTGATAACATTACTGCTGATATTGCTGATAACATTACTGCTGATATTACTGATAACATTACTGCTGATATTGCTGATAACATTACTGCTGATATTACTGATAACATTACTGCTGGTATTACTGATAACATTACTGTTGAAATTACTGATAACATTACTGCTGATATTACTAATAACATTACTGCTGATATTACTGATAACATTACTGCTGACAATGCTGATAACATTACTGCTGACATTACTGATAACATTACTGCTGATATTACTGATAACATTACTGTTGAAATTACTGATAACATTACTGCTGATATTACTGATAACATTACTGCTGATATTACTGATAACATTACTCCTGATATTACTAATAACATTACTGCTGATATTACTGATAACATTACTCCTGATATTACTGATAACATTACTACTGATATTACTGATAACATTACTGCTGATATTACTGATAACATTACTGCTGATATTACTGATAACATTACTGCTGATATTACTGATAACATTACTGCTGGTATTACTGATAACATTACTGCTGATATTGCTGATAACATTACTGCTGATTGCACTGATAACATTACTGCTGATATTACTGATAACATTACTGCTGATATTACTGATAACATTACTGCTGGTATTACTGATAATATTACTGCTGGTATTACTGATAACATTACTGCTGATATTGCTGACAACATTACTGCTGATATTGCTGATAACATTACTGCTGATATTACTGATAACATTACTGCTGGTATTACTGATAACATTACTGCTGGTATTACTGATAACATTACTGCTGGTATTACTGATAACATTACTGCTGATAGTACTGATAACATTAGTGTTGATATTACTGATAACATTACTGCTGGTATTACTGATATCATTACTGCTGATATTGCTGATAACATTACTGCTGATATTACTGATAACATTACTGCTGATATTGCTGATAACATTACTGCTGATATTACTGATAACAATACTGCTGGTATTACTGATAACATTACTGCTGATAGTACTGATAACATTACTGCTGATATTACTGATAACATTACTGCTGATTTTACTGATAACATTACTGCTGATATTACTGATAACATTGCTGCTGATATTACTGATAACATTACTGCTGATATTACTAATAACATTACTGCTGATATTGCTGATAACATTACTGCTGATATTGCTGATAACATTACTGCTGGTATTACTGATAACATTACTGGTGATATTACTGATAACATTACTGCTGATATTACTAATAACATTACTGCTGATATTACTGATAACATTACTGCTGATATTACTGATAACATTACTGCTGGTATTACTGATAACATTACTGCTGATATTACTGATATCGTTACTGCTGATATTACTGATAACATTACTGCTGATATTGCTGATAACATTACTGCTGATATTACTGATAACATTACTGCTGATATTACTGATAACATTACTGCTGATATTACCGGTAACATTACTGCTGGCTTTACTGCTAATATTACTGATAACATTACTGCTGATATTACTGATAGCATTACTGCTGATATTACCGGTATCATTACTGCTGATATTACCGGTATCATTACTGCTGATATTACCGGTAACATTTCTGCTGATATTACTGGCAACATTAATGCTGATAATACTGATAACATTACTGCTGATATTACTGATAACATTACTGCTGATAATACTGATAACATTACTGCTGATATTACTGATAACATTTCTGCTGATAATACTGATAACATTACTGCTGATATTAGTGATAACATTACTGATGGTATTACTGATAACATTACTGCTGATATTACTGATAACATTGCTGCTGATATTACAGATAACATTACTGCTGATATTACTGATAACATTACTGCTGATAATACTGATAACATTACTGTTGAAATTACTGATAACATTACAGCTGATATTACTAATAACATTACTGCTGATATTACTGATAACATTACTGCTGATATTACTAATAACATTACTGCTGAAATTACTGATAACATTACTGCTGATATTACTGATAACATTACTGCTGATATTACTAATAACATTGCTACTGATATTGCTGATAACATTACTGCGGTAACACTGATAACATTACTGCTGATATTACTGATAACATTATTGCTGGTATTACTGATAACATTACTGATATTACTGATAACATTACTGCTGATATTGCTGATAACATTACTGCTGATAGTACTGATAACATTACTGCTGGTATTACTGATAACATTACTGCTGATATTGCTGATAACATTACTGCTAATATTACTGATAACATTACTGCTGGTATTACTGATAACATTACTGCTTATATTACTGATAACATTACTGCTAATATTACTGATAACATTACTGCTGATATTACTGATAACATTACTGCTGATATTACTGATAACATTACTGATATTACTGATAACATTACTGCTGATATTGCTGCTAACATTACTGCTGTAACACTGGTAACATTACTGCTGATATTACTGATAACATAATTGCTGGTATTACTGATAACATTACTGATATTACTGATAACATTATTGCTGGTATTACTGATAACATTACTGATATTACTGTTAACATTACTGCTGATATTGCTGATAACATTACTGCTGATAGTAATGATAACATTACTGCTGGTATTACTGATAACATTACTGCTGATATTACTGATAACATTACTGCTGATATTACTGATAACATTACTGCTGATATTACTGATAACATTTCTGCTGATATTACTGATAACATTACTGCTGATATTACTGATAACATTATTGCTGGTATTACTGATAACATTACTGATATTACTAATAACATTACTGCTGATATTACTGATAACATTACTGCTGATATTACTGATAACATTACTGCTGATATTGCTGATAACATTACTGCTGATATTACTGATAACATTACTGCTGATATTACTGATAACATTACTGCTGATATTGCTGATAACATTAATGCTGATATTACTGATAACATTACTGCTGGTATTACTGATAACATTACTGCTGATATTACTGATAACATTACTGCTGGTATTACTGATAACATTACTGCTGATATTGCTGATAACATTACTGCTGATTGTACTGATACAATTACTGCTGATATTACTGTTAACATTACTGCTGGTATTACTGATAACATTACTGCTGATATTGCTGATAACATTACTGCTGATATTACTGATAACATTACTGCTGATATTACTGATAACATTACTGCTGGTATTACTGATAACATTACTGCTGATATTGCTGATAACATTACTGCTGATATTACTGATAACATTACTGCTGATATTGCTGATAACATTACTGCTGATATTACTGATAACATTACTGCTGGTATTACTGATAACATTACTGTTGAAATTACTGATAACATTACTGCTGATATTACTAATAACATTACTGCTGATATTACTGATAACATTACTGCTGACAATGCTGATAACATTACTGCTGACATTACTGATAACATTACTGCTGATATTACTGATAACATTACTGTTGAAATTACTGATAACATTACTGCTGATATTACTGATAACATTACTGCTGATATTACTGATAACATTACTCCTGATATTACTAATAACATTACTGCTGATATTACTGATAACATTACTCCTGATATTACTGATAACATTACTACTGATATTACTGATAACATTACTGCTGATATTACTGATAACATTACTGCTGATATTACTGATAACATTACTGCTGATATTACTGATAACATTACTGCTGGTATTACTGATAACATTACTGCTGATATTGCTGATAACATTACTGCTGATTGCACTGATAACATTACTGCTGATATTACTGATAACATTACTGCTGATATTACTGATAACATTACTGCTGGTATTACTGATAATATTACTGCTGGTATTACTGATAACATTACTGCTGATATTGCTGACAACATTACTGCTGATATTGCTGATAACATTACTGCTGATATTACTGATAACATTACTGCTGGTATTACTGATAACATTACTGCTGGTATTACTGATAACATTACTGCTGGTATTACTGATAACATTACTGCTGATAGTACTGATAACATTAGTGTTGATATTACTGATAACATTACTGCTGGTATTACTGATATCATTACTGCTGATATTGCTGATAACATTACTGCTGATATTACTGATAACATTACTGCTGATATTGCTGATAACATTACTGCTGATATTACTGATAACAATACTGCTGGTATTACTGATAACATTACTGCTGATAGTACTGATAACATTACTGCTGATATTACTGATAACATTACTGCTGATTTTACTGATAACATTACTGCTGATATTACTGATAACATTGCTGCTGATATTACTGATAACATTACTGCTGATATTACTAATAACATTACTGCTGATATTGCTGATAACATTACTGCTGATATTGCTGATAACATTACTGCTGGTATTACTGATAACATTACTGGTGATATTACTGATAACATTACTGCTGATATTACTAATAACATTACTGCTGATATTACTGATAACATTACTGCTGATATTACTGATAACATTACTGCTGGTATTACTGATAACATTACTGCTGATATTGCTGATTATATTACTGCTGATATTGCTGATAACATTACTGCTGATATTGCTGTTAACATTACTGCTGATATTACTGATAACATTACTGCTGGTATTACTGATAACATTACTGCTGATATTACTGATAACATTACTGCTGGTATTACTGATAACATTACTGCTGATATTACAGATAACATTACTGCTGGTATTGCTGATAACATTACTGCTGATATTACTGATAACATTACTGCTGGTATTACTGATAACATTACTGCTGATATTACTGATAACATTACTGCTGGTATTACTGATAACATTACTGCTGATATTGCTGATAACATTACTGCTGATTGTACTGATAACATTACTGCTGATATTACTGATAACATTACTGCTGGTATTACTGATAACATTACTGCTGATATTGCTGATAACATTACTGCTGATATTACTGATAACATTACTGCTGATATTACTGATAACATTACTGCTGGTATTACTGATAACATTACTGCTGATATTGCTGATAACATTACTGCTGATATTACTGATAACATTACTGCTGATATTGCTGATAACATTACTGCTGATATTACTGATAACATTACTGCTGGTATTACTGATAACATTACTGTTGAAATTACTGATAACATTACTGCTGATATTACTAATAACATTACTGCTGATATTACTGATAACATTACTGCTGATATTGCTGATAACATTACTGCTGATATTACTGATAACATTAATGCTGATATTACTGATAACATTACTGTTGAAATTACTGATAACATTACTGCTGATATTACTAATAACATTACTGCTGATATTACTGATAACATTACTCCTGATATTACTGATAACATTACTGCTGATATTACTGATAACATTACTCCTGATATTACTGATAACATTACTACTGATATTGCTGATAACATTACTGCTGATATTACTGATAACATTACTGCTGATATTACTGATAACATTACTGCTGATATTACTGATAACATTACTGCTGATATTACTGATAACATTACTGCTAATATTACTGATAACATTACTGCTGATATTACTGATAACATTACTGCTGGTATTACTGATAACATTACTGCTGATATTGCTG
Organism: Taudactylus pleione; assembly: GCA_031769625.1. Classification (NCBI taxonomy): domain Eukaryota; kingdom Metazoa; phylum Chordata; class Amphibia; order Anura; family Myobatrachidae; genus Taudactylus; species Taudactylus pleione. The sequence goes on from JAUIMM010000188.1 coordinate 16,464,107, forward strand.
ATAACATTACTGCTGATTGTACTGATAACATTACTGCTGATATTACTGATAACATTACTGCTGATATTACTGATAACATTACTGCTGGTATTACTGATAACATTACTGCTGGTATTACTGATAACATTACTGCTGATATTGCTGATAACATTACTGCTGATATTGCTGATAAAATTACTGCTGATATTACTGATAACATTACTGCTGGTATTACTGATAACATTACTGCTGGTATTACTGATAACATTACTGCTGGTATTACTGATAACATTACTGCTGATAGTACTGATAACATTAGTGTTGATATTACTGATAACATTACTGCTGGTATTACTGATATCATTACTGCTGATATTGCTGATAACATTACTGCTGATATTACTGATAACATTACTGCTGATATTGCTGATAACATTACTGCTGATATTACTGATAACAATACTGCTGGTATTACTGATAACATTACTGCTGATAGTACTGATAACATTACTGCTGATATTACTAATAACATTACTGCTGATATTACTGATAACATTACTACTGATATTACTGATAACATTACTGCTGATATTACTAATAACATTGCTACTGATATTGATGATAACATTACTGTGGTAACACTGGTAACATTACTGCTGATACTACTGATAACATTGCTACTGGTATTGCTGATAACATTACTGCGGTACCACTGGTAACATTACTGCTGATATTACTGATAACATTATTGCTGGTATTAGTGATAACATTACTGATATTACTGATAACATTACTGCTGATATTACTGATAACATTACTGCTGATATTACTAATAACATTACTGCTGGTATTACTGATAACATTACTGCTGATATTACTGATAACATTTCTGCTGGTAATACTGATAACATTACTGCTGATATTACTAATAACATTACTGCTAATATTACTGATAACATTACTGCTGATATTACTGATAACATTACTGCTTATATTACTGATAACATTACTTTTGGTATTACTGATAACATTACTGCTTATATTACTGATAAAATTACTGCTAATATTACTGATAACATTACTGCTGATATTACTGATAACATTACTGCTGATATTACTGATAACATTGCTACTGATATTGCTGATAACATTACTGCTGATATTACTGATAACTTTACTGCTGATATTACTGATAACATTACTGCTGATATTACTAATAACATAACTGCTGATATTACTGATAACATTACTGATATTACTGATAACATTACTGCTGATATTGCTGATAACATTACTGCGGTAACACTGGTAACATTACTGCTGATATTACTGATAACATTATTGCTGGTATTACTGATAACATTACTGATATTACTGATAACATTACTGCTGATATTGCTGATAACATTACTGCTGATAGTACTGATAACATTACTGCTGGTATTACTGATAACATTACTGCTGATATTGCTGATAACATTACTGCTAATATTACTGATAACATTTCTGCTGGTATTACTGATAACATTACTGCTTATATTACTGATAACATTACTGCTAATATTACTGATAACATTACTGCTGATATTACTGATAACATTACTGCTGATATTACTGATAACATTATTGCTGGTGTTACTGATATCATTACTGCTGATATTACTGATAACATTACTGATATTACTGATAACATTACTGCTGATATTGTTGATAACATTTCTGCTGGTATTACTGATAACATTACTGCTGGTATTACTGATAACATTACTGCTGATATTACTGATAACATTACTGCTGATATTACTGATAACATTACTGCTAATATTTCTGATAACATTACTGCTGATGTTACTGATAACATTACTGCTGATATTACTGGTAACATTACTGCTAATATTACTGATAACATTATTGCTGGTATTACTGATAACATTACTGATATTACTGATAACATTACTGCTGATATTACTGATAACATTACTGCTGATATTACTGATATCGTTACTGCTGATATTACTGATAACATTACTGCTGATATTGCTGATAACATTACTGCTGATATTACTGATAACATTACTGCTGATATTACTGATAACATTACTGCTGATATTACCGTTAACATTACTGCTGGCTTTACTGCTAATATTACTGATAACATTACTGCTGATATTACTGATAGCATTACTGCTGATATTACCGGTATCATTACTGCTGATATTACCGGTATCATTACTGCTGATATTACCGGTAACATTTCTGCTGATATTACTGGCAACATTAATGCTGATAATACTGATAACATTACTGCTGATATTACTGATAACATTACTGCTGATAATACTGATAACATTACTGCTGATATTACTGATAACATTTCTGCTGATAATACTGATAACATTACTGCTGATATTACTGATAACATTACTGATGGTATTACTGATAACATTACTGCTGATATTACTGATAACATTGCTGCTGATATTACAGATAACATTACTGCTGATATTACTGATAACATTACTGCTGATAATACTGATAACATTACTGTTGAAATTACTGATAACATTACAGCTGATATTACTAATAACATTACTGCTGATATTACTGATAACATTACTGCTGATATTACTAATAACATTACTGCTGAAATTACTGATAACATTACTGCTGATATTACTGATAACATTACTGCTGATATTACTGATAACATTGCTACTGATATTGCTGATAACATTACTGCGGTAACACTGATAACATTACTGCTGATATTACTGATAACATTATTGCTGGTATTACTGATAACATTACTGATATTACTGATAACATTACTGCTGATATTGCTGATAACATTACTGCTGATAGTACTGATAACATTACTGCTGGTATTACTGATAACATTACTGCTGATATTGCTGATAACATTACTGCTAATATTACTGATAACATTACTGCTGGTATTACTGATAACATTACTGCTTATATTACTGATAACATTACTGCTAATATTACTGATAACATTACTGCTGATATTACTGATAGCATTACTGCTGATATTACCGGTATCATTACTGCTGATATTACCGGTATCATTACTGCTGATATTACCGGTAACATTTCTGCTGATATTACTGGCAACATTAATGCTGATAATACTGATAACATTACTGCTGATATTACTGATAACATTACTGCTGATAATACTGATAACATTACTGCTGATATTACTGATAACATTTCTGCTGATAATACTGATAACATTACTGCTGATATTACTGATAACATTACTGATGGTATTACTGATAACATTACTGCTGATATTACTGATAACATTGCTGCTGATATTACAGATAACATTACTGCTGATATTACTGATAACATTACTGCTGATAATACTGATAACATTACTGTTGAAATTACTGATAACATTACAGCTGATATTACTAATAACATTACTGCTGATATTACTGATAACATTACTGCTGATATTACTAATAACATTACTGCTGAAATTACTGATAACATTACTGCTGATATTACTGATAACATTACTGCTGATATTACAGATAACATTGCTACTGATATTGCTGATAACATTACTGCGGTAACACTGATAACATTACTGCTGATATTACTGATAACATTATTGCTGGTATTACTGATAACATTACTGATATTACTGATAACATTACTGCTGATATTGCTGATAACATTACTGCTGATAGTACTGATAACATTACTGCTGGTATTACTGATAACATTACTGCTGATATTGCTGATAACATTACTGCTAATATTACTGATAACATTACTGCTGGTATTACTGATAACATTACTGCTTATATTACTGATAACATTACTGCTAATATTACTGATAACATTACTGCTGATATTACTGATAACATTACTGCTGATATTACTGATAACATTACTGATATTACTGATAACATTACTGCTGATATTGCTGCTAACATTACTGCTGTAACACTGGTAACATTACTGCTGATATTACTGATAACATTATTGCTGGTATTACTGATAACATTACTGATATTACTGATAACATTATTGCTGGTATTACTGATAACATTACTGATATTACTGTTAACATTACTGCTGATATTGCTGATAACATTACTGCTGATAGTAATGATAACATTACTGCTGGTATTACTGATAACATTACTGCTGATATTGCTGATAACATTACTGCTAATATTACTGATAACATTTCTGCTGGTATTACTGATAACATTACTGCTTATATTACTGATAACATTACTGCTAATATTACTGATAACATTACTGCTGGTATTACTGATAACATTACTGCTGGTATTACTGATAACATTACTGCTGATATTACTGATAACATTACTGCTGATATTACTGATAACATTACTGCTAATATTACTGATAACATTACTGCTGATATTACTGATAACATTTCTGCTGATATTACTGATAACATTACTGCTGATATTACTGATAACATTATTGCTGGTATTACTGATAACATTACTGATATTACTAATAACATTACTGCTGATATTACTGATAACATTACTGCTGATATTACTGATAACATTACTGCTGATATTGCTGATAACATTACTGCTGATATTACTGATAACATTACTGCTGATATTACTGATAACATTACTGCTGATATTGCTGATAACATTAATGCTGATATTACTGATAACATTACTGCTGGTATTACTGATAACATTACTGCTGATATTACTGATAACATTACTGCTGGTATTACTGATAACATTACTGCTGATATTGCTGATAACATTACTGCTGATTGTACTCATAACATTACTGCTGATATTACTGTTAACATTACTGCTGGTATTACTGATAACATTACTGCTGATATGGCTGATAACATTACTGCTGATATTACTGATAACATTACTGCTGATATTACTGATAACATTACTGCTGGTATTACTGATAACATTACTGCTGATATTGCTGATAACATTACTGCTGATATTACTGATAACATTACTGCTGGTATTACTGATAACATTACTGCTGATATTGCTGATAACATTACTGCTGATATTACTGATAACATTACTGCTGATATTGCTGATAACATTACTGCTGATATTACTGATAACATTACTGCTGGTATTACTGATAACATTACTGCTGATATGGCTGATAACATTACTGCTGATATTACTGATAACATTACTGCTGATATTACTGATAACATTACTGCTGATATTACTGATAACATTACTGCTGATATTACTGATAACATTACTGCTGATATTACTGATAACATTACTGCTGGTATTACTGATAACATTACTGCTGATATTGCTGATAACATTACTGCTGATTGTACTGATAACATTACTGCTGATATTACTGATAACATTACTGCTGATATTACTGATAACATTACTGCTGGTATTACTGATAACATTACTGCTGGTATTACTGATAACATTACTGCTGATATTGCTGATAACATTACTGCTGATATTGCTGATAAAATTACTGCTGATATTACTGATAACATTACTGCTGGTATTACTGATAACATTACTGCTGGTATTACTGATAACATTACTGCTGGTATTACTGATAACATTACTGCTGATATTGCTGATAACATTACTGCTGATATTACTGATAACAATACTGCTGGTATTACTGATAACATTACTGCTGATAGTACTGATAACATTACTGCTGATATTACTAATAACATTACTGCTGATATTACTGATAACATTACTACTGATATTACTGATAACATTACTGCTGATATTACTAATAACATTGCTACTGATATTGATGATAACATTACTGTGGTAACACTGGTAACATTACTGCTGATACTACTGATAACATTGCTACTGGTATTGCTGATAACATTACTGCGGTACCACTGGTAACATTACTGCTGATATTACTGATAACATTATTGCTGGTATTAGTGATAACATTACTGATATTACTGATAACATTACTGCTGATATTACTGATAACATTACTGCTGATATTACTAATAACATTACTGCTGGTATTACTGATAACATTACTGCTGATATTACTGATAACATTTCTGCTGGTAATACTGATAACATTACTGCTGATATTACTAATAACATTACTGCTAATATTACTGATAACATTACTGCTGATATTACTGATAACATTACTGCTTATATTACTGATAACATTACTTTTGGTATTACTGATAACATTACTGCTTATATTACTGATAAAATTACTGCTAATATTACTGATAACATTACTGCTGATATTACTGATAACATTACTGCTGATATTACTGATAACATTGCTACTGATATTGCTGATAACATTACTGCTGATATTACTGATAACTTTACTGCTGATATTACTGATAACATTACTGCTGATATTACTAATAACATAACTGCTGATATTACTGATAACATTACTGATATTACTGATAACATTACTGCTGATATTGCTGATAACATTACTGCGGTAACACTGGTAACATTACTGCTGATATTACTGATAACATTATTGCTGGTAGTACTGATAACATTACTGATATTACTGATAACATTACTGCTGATATTGCTGATAACATTACTGCTGATAGTACTGATAACATTACTGCTGGTATTACTGATAACATTACTGCTGATATTGCTGATAACATTACTGCTAATATTACTGATAACATTTCTGCTGGTATTACTGATAACATTACTGCTTATATTACTGATAACATTACTGCTAATATTACTGATAACATTACTGCTGATATTACTGATAACATTACTGCTGATATTACTGATAACATTATTGCTGGTGTTACTGATATCATTACTGCTGATATTACTGATAACATTACTGATATTACTGATAACATTACTGCTGATATTGCTGATAACATTTCTGCTGGTATTACTGATAACATTACTGCTGGTATTACTGATAACATTACTGCTGATATTACTGATAACATTACTGCTGATATTACTGATAACATTACTGCTAATATTTCTGATAACATTACTGCTGATGTTACTGATAACATTACTGCTGATATTACTGGTAACATTACTGCTAATATTACTGATAACATTATTGCTGGTATTACTGATAACATTACTGATATTACTGATAAAATTACTGCTGATATTACTGATAACATTACTGCTGATATTACTGATATCGTTACTGCTGATATTACTGATAACATTACTGCTGATATTGCTGATAACATTACTGCTGATATTACTGATAACATTACTGCTGATATTACTGATAACATTACTGCTGATATTACCGGTAACATTACTGCTGGCTTTACTGCTAATATTACTGATAACATTACTGCTGATATTACTGGTAGCATTACTGCTGATATTACCGGTATCATTACTGCTGATATTACCGGTATCATTACTGCTGATATTACCGGTAACATTTCTGCTGATATTACTGGCAACATTAATGCTGATAATACTGATAACATTACTGCTGATATTACTGATAACATTACTGCTGATAATACTGATAACATTACTGCTGATATTACTGATAACATTTCTGCTGATAATACTGATAACATTACTGATGGTATTACTGATAACATTACTGATGGTATTACTGATAACATTACTGCTGATATTACTGATAACATTGCTGCTGATATTACAGGTAACATTACTGCTGATATTACTGATAACATTACTGCTGATAATACTGATAACATTACTGTTGAAATTACTGATAACATTACAGCTGATATTACTAATAACATTACTGCTGATATTACTGATAACATTACTGCTGATATTACTAATAACATTACTGCTGAAATTACTGATAACATTACTGCTGATATTACTGATAACATTACTGCTGATATTACTGATAACATTGCTACTGATATTGCTGATAACATTACTGCGGTAACACTGATAACATTACTGCTGATATTACTGATAACATTATTGCTGGTATTACTGATAACATTACTGATATTACTGATAACATTACTGCTGATATTGCTGATAACATTACTGCTGATAGTACTGATAACATTACTGCTGGTATTACTGATAACATTACTGCTGATATTACTGATAACATTACTGCTGATATTACTGATAACATTACTGCTGGTATTACTGATAACATTACTGCTGATATTGCTGATAACATTACTGCTGATATTACTGATAACATTACTGCTGATATTGCTGATAACATTACTGCTGATATTACTAATAACATTACTGCTGATATTACTGATAACATTACTCCTGATATTACTGATAACATTACTGCTGATATTACTGATAACATTACTCCTGATATTACTGATAACATTACTACTGATATTGCTGATAACATTACTGCTGATATTACTGATAACATTACTGCTGATATTACTGATAACATTACTGCTGATATTACTGATAACATTACTGCTAATATTACTGATAACATTACTGCTGATATTACTGATAACATTACTGCTGGTATTACTGATAACATTACTGCTGATATTGCTGATAACATTACTGCTGATTGTACTGATAACATTACTGCTGATATTACTGATAACATTACTGCTGATATTACTGATAACATTACTGCTGGTATTACTGATAACATTACTGCTGGTATTACTGATAACATTACTGCTGATATTGCTGATAACATTACTGCTGATATTGCTGATAAAATTACTGCTGATATTACTGATAACATTACTGCTGGTATTACTGATAACATTACTGCTGGTATTACTGATAACATTACTGCTGGTATTACTGATAACATTACTGCTGATTGTACTGATAACATTACTGCTGATATTACTGATAACATTACTGCTGGTATTACTGATAACATTACTGCTGATATTGCTGATAACATTACTGCTAATATTACTGATAACATTACTGCTGATATTACTGATAACATTACTGCTGGTATTACTGATAACATTACTGCTGATATTGCTGATAACATTACTGCTGATATTACTGATAACATTACTGCTGATATTACTGATAACATTACTGCTGGTATTACTGATAACATTACTGCTGATATTGCTGATAACATTACTGCTGATATTACTGATAACATTACTGCTGATATTGCTGATAACATTACTGCTGATATTACTGATAACATTACTGCTGGTATTACTGATAACATTACTGTTGAAATTACTGATAACATTACTGCTGATATTACTAATAACATTACTGCTGATATTACTGATAACATTACTGCTGATATTGCTGATAACATTACTGCTGATATTACTGATAACATTACTGCTGATATTACTGATAACATTACTGTTGAAATTACTGATAACATTACTGCTGATATTACTAATAACATTACTGCTGATATTACTGATAACATTACTCCTGATATTTCTGATAACATTACTGCTGATATTACTGATAACATTACTCCTGATATTACTGATAACATTACTACTGATATTGCTGATAACATTACTGCTGATATTACTGATAACATTACTGCTGATATTACTGATAACATTACTGATGATATTACTGATAACATTACTGCTAATATTACTGATAACATTACTGCTGATATTACTGATAACATTACTGCTGGTATTACTGATAACATTACTGCTGATATTGCTGATAACATTACTGCTGATTGTACTGATAACATTACTGCTGATATTACTGATAACATTACTGCTGATATTACTGATAACATTACTGCTGGTATTACTGATAACATTACTGCTGGTATTACTGATAACATTACTGCTGATATTGCTGATAACATTACTGCTGATATTGCTGATAAAATTACTGCTGATATTACTGATAACATTACTGCTGGTATTACTGATAACATTACTGCTGGAATTACTGATAACATTACTGCTGGTATTACTGATAACATTACTGCTGATAGTACTGATAACATTAGTGTTGATATTACTGATAACATTACTGCTGGTATTACTGATATCATTACTGCTGATATTGCTGATAACATTACTGCTGATATTACTGATAACATTACTGCTGATATTGCTGATAACATTACTGCTGATATTACTGATAACAATACTGCTGGTATTACTGATAACATTACTGCTGATAGTACTGATAACATTACTGCTGATATTACTAATAACATTACTGCTGATATTACTGATAACATTACTACTGATATTACTGATAACATTACTGCTGATATTACTAATAACATTGCTACTGATATTGATGATAACATTACTGTGGTAACACTGGTAACATTACTGCTGATACTACTGATAACATTGCTACTGGTATTGCTGATAACATTAATGCGGTACCACTGGTAACATTACTGCTGATATTACTGATAACATTATTGCTGGTATTAGTGATAACATTACTGATATTACTGATAACATTACTGCTGATATTACTGATAACATTACTGCTGATATTACTAATAACATTACTGCTGGTATTACTGATAACATTACTGCTGATATTACTGATAACATTTCTGCTGGTAATACTGATAACATTACTGCTGATATTACTAATAACATTACTGCTAATATTACTGATAACATTACTGCTGATATTACTGATAACATTACTGCTTATATTACTGATAACATTACTTTTGGTATTACTGATAACATTACTGCTTATATTACTGATAAAATTACTGCTAATATTACTGATAACATTACTGCTGATATTACTGATAACATTGCTACTGATATTGCTGATAACATTACTGCTGATATTACTGATAACTTTTCTGCTGATATTACTGATAACATTACTGCTGATATTACTAATAACATAACTGCTGATATTACTGATAACATTACTGATATTACTGATAACATTACTGCTGATATTGCTGATAACATTACTGCGGTAACACTGGTAACATTACTGCTGATATTACTGATAACATTATTGCTGGTATTACTGATAACATTACTGATATTACTGATAACATTACTGCTGATATTGCTGATAACATTACTGCTGATAGTACTGATAACATTACTGCTGGTATTACTGATAACATTACTGCTGATATTGCTGATAACATTACTGCTAATATTACTGATAACATTTCTGCTGGTATTACTGATAACATTACTGCTTATATTACTGATAACATTACTGCTAATATTACTGATAACATTACTGCTGATATTACTGATAACATTACTGCTGATATTACTGATAACATTATTGCTGGTGTTACTGATATCATTACTGCTGATATTACTGATAACATTACTGATATTACTGATAACATTACTGCTGATATTGCTGATAACATTTCTGCTGGTATTACTGATAACATTACTGCTGGTATTACTGATAACATTACTGCTGATATTACTGATAACATTACTGCTGATATTACTGATAACATTACTGCTAATATTTCTGATAACATTACTGCTGATGTTACTGATAACATTACTGCTGATATTACTGGTAACATTACTGCTAATATTACTGATAACATTATTGCTGGTATTACTGATAACATTACTGATATTACTGATAAAATTACTGCTGATATTACTGATAACATTACTGCTGATATTACTGATATCGTTACTGCTGATATTACTGATAACATTACTGCTGATATTGCTGATAACATTACTGCTGATATTACTGATAACATTACTGCTGATATTACTGATAACATTACTGCTGATATTACCGGTAACATTACTGCTGGCTTTACTGCTAATATTACTGATAACATTACTGCTGATATTACTGATAGCATTACTGCTGATATTACCGGTATCATTACTGCTGATATTACCGGTATCATTACTGCTGATATTACCGGTAACATTTCTGCTGATATTACTGGCAACATTAATGCTGATAATACTGATAACATTACTGCTGATATTACTGATAACATTACTGCTGATAATACTGATAACATTACTGCTGATATTACTGATAACATTTCTGCTGATAATACTGATAACATTACTGCTGATATTACTGATAACATTACTGATGGTATTACTGATAACATTACTGCTGATATTACTGATAACATTGCTGCTGATATTACAGGTAACATTACTGCTGATATTACTGATAACATTACTGCTGATAATACTGATAACATTACTGTTGAAATTACTGATAACATTACAGCTGATATTACTAATAACATTACTGCTGATATTACTGATAACATTACTGCTGATATTACTAATAACATTACTGCTGAAATTACTGATAACATTACTGCTGATATTACTGATAACATTACTGCTGATATTACTGATAACATTGCTACTGATATTGCTGATAACATTACTGCGGTAACACTGATAACATTACTGCTGATATTACTGATAACATTATTGCTGGTATTACTGATAACATTACTGATATTACTGATAACATTACTGCTGATATTGCTGATAACATTACTGCTGATAGTACTGATAACATTACTGCTGGTATTACTGATAACATTACTGCTGATATTACTGATAACATTACTGCTGATATTACTGATAACATTACTGCTGGTATTACTGATAACATTACTGCTGATATTGCTGATAACATTACTGCTGATATTACTGATAATATTACTGCTGATATTGCTGATAACATTACTGCTGATATTACTGATAACATTACTGCTGGTATTACTGATAACATTACTGTTGAAATTACTGATAACATTACTGCTGATATTACTAATAACATTACTGCTGATATTACTGATAACATTACTGCTGATATTGCTGATAACATTACTGCTGATATTACTGATAACATTACTGCTGATATTACTGATAACATTACTGTTGAAATTACTGATAACATTACTGCTGATATTACTAATAACATTACTGCTGATATTACTGATAACATTACTCCTGATATTACTGATAACATTACTGCTGATATTACTGATAACATTACTCCTGATATTACTGATAACATTACTACTGATATTGCTGATAACATTACTGCTGATATTACTGATAACATTACTGCTGATATCACTGATAACATTACTGCTGATATTACTGATAACATTACTGCTAATATTACTGATAACATTACTGCTGATATTACTGATAACATTACTGCTGGTATTACTGATAACATTACTGCTGATATTGCTGATAACATTACTGCTGATTGTACTGATAACATTACTGCTGATATTACTGATAACATTACTGCTGATATTACTGATAACATTACTGCTGGTATTACTGATAACATTACTGCTGGTATTACTGATAACATTACTGCTGATATTGCTGATAACATTACTGCTGATATTGCTGATAAAATTACTGCTGATATTACTGATAACATTACTGCTGGTATTACTGATAACATTACTGCTGGTATTACTGATAACATTACTGCTGGTATTACTGATAACATTACTGCTGATAGTACTGATAACATTAGTGTTGATATTACTGATAACATTACTGCTGGTCTTACTGATATCATTACTGCTGATATTGCTGATAACATTACTGCTGATATTACTGATAACATTACTGCTGATATTGCTGATAACATTACTGCTGATATTACTGATAACAATACTGCTGGTATTACTGATAACATTACTGCTGATAGTACTGATAACATTACTGCTGATATTACTAATAACATTACTGCTGATATTACTGATAACATTACTACTGATATTACTGATAACATTACTGCTGATATTACTAATAACATTGCTACTGATATTGATGATAACATTACTGTGGTAACACTGGTAACATTACTGCTGATACTACTGATAACATTGCTACTGGTATTGCTGATAACATTACTGCGGTACCACTGGTAACATTACTGCTGATATTACTGATAACATTATTGCTGGTATTAGTGATAACATTACTGATATTACTGATAACATTACTGCTGATATTACTGATAACATTACTGCTGATATTACTAATAACATTACTGCTGGTATTACTGATAACATTACTGCTGATATTACTGATAACATTTCTGCTGGTAATACTGATAACATTACTGCTGATATTACTAATAACATTACTGCTAATATTACTGATAACATTACTGCTGATATTACTGATAACATTACTGCTTATATTACTGATAACATTACTTTTGGTATTACTGATAACATTACTGCTTATATTACTGATAAAATTACTGCTAATATTACTGATAACATTACTGCTGATATTACTGATAACATTACTGCTGATATTACTGATAACATTGCTACTGATATTGCTGATAACATTACTGCTGATATTACTGATAACTTTACTGCTGATATTACTGATAACATTACTGCTGATATTACTAATAACATAACTGCTGATATTACTGATAACATTACTGATATTACTGATAACATTACTGCTGATATTGCTGATAACATTACTGCGGTAACACTGGTAACATTACTGCTGATATTACTGATAACATTATTGCTGGTATTACTGATAACATTACTGATATTACTGATAACATTACTGCTGATATTGCTGATAACATTACTGCTGATAGTACTGATAACATTACTGCTGGTATTACTGATAACATTACTGCTGATATTGCTGATAACATTACTGCTAATATTATTGATAACATTTCTGCTGGTATTACTGATAACATTACTGCTTATATTACTGATAACATTACTGCTAATATTACTGATAACATTACTGCTGATATTACTGATAACATTACTGCTGATATTACTGATAACATTATTGCTGGTGTTACTGATATCATTACTGCTGATATTACTGATAACATTACTGATATTACTGATAACATTACTGCTGATATTGCTGATAACATTTCTGCTGGTATTACTGATAACATTACTGCTGGTATTACTGATAACATTACTGCTGATATTACTGATAACATTACTGCTGATATTACTGATAACATTACTGCTAATATTTCTGATAACATTACTGCTGATGTTACTGATAACATTACTGCTGATATTACTGGTAACATTACTGCTAATATTACTGATAACATTATTGCTGGTATTACTGATAACATTACTGATATTACTGATAAAATTACTGCTGATATTACTGATAACATTACTGCTGATATTACTGATATCGTTACTGCTGATATTACTGATAACATTACTGCTGATATTGCTGATAACATTACTGCTGATATTACTGATAACATTACTGCTGATATTACTGATAACATTACTGCTGATATTACCGGTAACATTACTGCTGGCTTTACTGCTAATATTACTGATAACATTACTGCTGATATTACTGATAGCATTACTGCTGATATTACCGGTATCATTACTGCTGATATTACCGGTATCATTACTGCTGATATTACCGGTAACATTTCTGCTGATATTACTGGCAACATTAATGCTGATAATACTGATAACATTACTGCTGATATTACTGATAACATTATTGCTGGTATTACTGATAACATTACTGATATTACTGATAACATTACTGCTGATATTGCTGATAACATTACTGCTGATAGTACTGATAACATTACTGCTGGTATTACTGATAACATTACTGCTGATATTGCTGATAACATTACTGCTAATATTACTGATAACATTACTGCTGGTATTACTGATAACATTACTGCTTATATTACTGATAACATTACTGCTAATATTACTGATAACATTACTGCTGATATTACTGATAACATTACTGATATTACTGATAACATTACTGCTGATATTGCTGCTAACATTACTGCTGTAACACTGGTAACATTACTGCTGATATTACTGATAACATTATTGCTGGTATTACTGATAACATTACTGATATTACTGATAACATTATTGCTGGTATTACTGATAACATTACTGATATTACTGTTAACATTACTGCTGATATTGCTGATAACATTACTGCTGATAGTAATGATAACATTACTGCTGGTATTACTGATAACATTACTGCTGATATTGCTGATAACATTACTGCTAATATTACTGATAACATTTCTGCTGGTATTACTGATAACATTACTGCTTATATTACTGATAACATTACTGCTAATATTACTGATAACATTACTGCTGGTATTACTGATAACATTACTGCTGGTATTACTGATAACATTACTGCTGATATTACTGATAACATTACTGCTGATATTACTGATAACATTACTGCTAATATTACTGATAACATTACTGCTGATATTACTGATAACATTTCTGCTGATATTACTGATAACATTACTGCTGATATTACTGATAACATTATTGCTGGTATTACTGATAACATTACTGATATTACTAATAACATTACTGCTGATATTACTGATAACATTACTGCTGATATTACTGATAACATTACTGCTGATATTGCTGATAACATTACTGCTGATATTACTGATAACATTACTGCTGATATTGCTGATAACATTAATGCTGATATTACTGATAACATTACTGCTGGTATTACTGATAACATTACTGCTGATATTACTGATAACATTACTGCTGGTATTACTGATAACATTACTGCTGATATTGCTGATAACATTACTGCTGATTGTACTGATAACATTACTGCTGATATTACTGTTAACATTACTGCTGGTATTACTGATAACATTACTGCTGATATTGCTGATAACATTACTGCTGATATTACTGATAACATTACTGCTGATATTACTGATAACATTACTGCTGGTATTACTGATAACATTACTGCTGGTATTGCTGATAACATTACTGCTGATATTACTGATAACATTACTGCTGATATTGCTGATAACATTACTGCTGATATTACTGATAACATTACTGCTGGTATTACTGATAACATTACTGTTGAAATTACTGATAACATTACTGCTGATATTACTAATAACATTACTGCTGATATCACTGATAACATTACTGCTGACAATGCTGATAACATTACTGCTGACATTACTGATAACATTACTGCTGATATTACTGATAACATTACTGTTGAAATTACTGATAACATTACTGCTGATATTACTGATAACATTACTGCTGATATTACTGATAACATTACTCCTGATATTACTAATAACATTACTGCTGATATTACTGATAACATTACTCCTGATATTACTGATAACATTACTACTGATATTACTGATAACATTACTGCTGATATTACTGATAACATTACTGCTGATATTACTGATAACATTACTGCTAATATTACTGATAACATTACTGCTGATATTACTGATAACATTACTGCTGGTATTACTGATAACATTACTGCTGATATTGCTGATAACATTACTGCTGATTGCACTGATAACATTACTGCTGATATTACTGATAACATTACTGCTGATATTACTGATAACATTACTGCTGGTATTACTGATAATATTACTGCTGGTATTACTGATAACATTACTGCTGATATTGCTGACAACATTACTGCTGATATTGCTGATAACATTACTGCTGATATTACTGATAACATTACTGCTGGTATTACTGATATCATTACTGCTGATATTGCTGATAACATTACTGCTGATATTACTGATAACATTACTGCTGATATTGCTGATAACATTACTGCTGATATTACTGATAACAATACTGCTGGTATTACTGATAACATTACTGCTGATAGTACTGATAACATTACTGCTGATATTACTGATAACATTACTGCTGATTTTACTGATAACATTACTGCTGATATTACTGATAACATTGCTGCTGATATTACTGATAACATTACTGCTGATATTACTAATAACATTACTGCTGATATTGCTGATAACATTACTGCTGATATTGCTGATAACATTACTGCTGGTATTACTGATAACATTACTGCTGATATTACTGATAACATTACTGCTGATATTACTAATAACATTACTGCTGATATTACTGATAACATTACTGCTGATATTACTGATAACATTACTGCTGGTAT
This sequence comes from Taudactylus pleione, assembly GCA_031769625.1. Taxonomy (NCBI): domain Eukaryota; kingdom Metazoa; phylum Chordata; class Amphibia; order Anura; family Myobatrachidae; genus Taudactylus; species Taudactylus pleione. Next base: position 16,482,105 of record JAUIMM010000188.1, read on the forward strand.
TACTGATAACATTACTGCTGATATTGCTGATTATATTACTGCTGATATTGCTGATAACATTACTGCTGATATTGCTGTTAACATTACTGCTGACATTACTGATAACATTACTGCTGGTATTACTGATAACATTACTGCTGATATTACTGATAACATTACTGCTGGTATTACTGATAACATTACTGCTGATATTACAGATAACATTACTGCTGGTATTGCTGATAACATTACTGCTGATATTACTGATAACATTACTGCTGGTATTACTGATAACATTACTGCTGATATTACTGATAACATTACTGCTGATATTACTGATAACATTACTGCTGATATTGCTGATAACATTACTGCTGATTGTACTGATAACATTACTGCTGATATTACTGATAACATTACTGCTGGTATTACTGATAACATTACTGCTGATATTGCTGATAACATTACTGCTGATATTACTGATAACATTACTGCTGGTATTACTGATAACATTACTGTTGAAATTACTGATAACATTACTGCTGATATTACTAATAACATTACTGCCGATATTACTGATAACATTACTGCTGATATTACTGATAACATTACTGCTGATATTACTGATAACATTACTGCTGATATTACTGATAACATTACTGCTGGTATTACTGATAACATTACTGCTGATATTGCTGATAACATTACTGCTGATATTGCTGATATATATTACTGCTGATATTGCTGATAACATTACTGCTGATATTGCTGATAACATTACTGCTGATATTACTGATAACATTACTGCTGATATTACTAATAACATTACTGCTGATATTGCTGATTATATTACTGCTGATATTGCTCATAACATTACTGCTGATATTGCTGATAACATTACTGCTGATATTACTGATAACATTACTGCTGGTATTACTGATAACATTACTGCTGATATTACTAATAACATTACTGCTGGTATTACTGATAACATTACTGCTGATATTACTGATAACATTACTGCTGATATTACTGATAACATTGCTGTGTACGTTGCTCCTGACCTGGAGGAGGGGCCTGTGTGCAGCCTCGCGCAGCCCCTCTTCTCTCTCCGTGGCCCAGATACACATGCATGGAAACATGGCGCTATTACATTGTTCCCAATGAATTCTGTATTGTACATGCACAAATCTATGTGCAGTGTGCTATTTCCTAGAGACATGTGCAGTGTGCTATTTCCTAGAGACATGTGCAGTGTGCTATTTCCTAGAGACATGTGCAGTGTGCTATTTCCTAGAGACATGTGCAGTGTGCTATTTCCTAGAGACATGTGCAGTGTGCTATTTCCTAGAGACATGTGCAGTGTGCTATTTCCTAGAGACATGTGCAGTGTGCTATTTCCTAGAGACATGTGCAGTGTGCTATTTCCTAGAGACATGTGCAGTGTCAATTCGGGTCACCAGCACAGTAACTATACTACACAGGTGCAGTTAGTGCATTATGTTCACCGCACACCCTACACCCATTATAGAAACACCGCTGGTCATGACTTTATTTTTCTGAAAATGATTTTGTTTTCACCAGAAACATCCCAGCCCTGGAGGGCTAAATCCATTACCGACATTAGTCAAAGAAAGGAGGTACGGTCACTATTATTACCTATGGTAACTTGTAACTGATGCAGGGGAATAGCATTATTTCTAAAATATATATCCCCTATTAGGCAAAATTAATTTGAAGTTGGCAGCTCCTTTAATTACAAATACAATGCATTACCTAAAAGTAGGAGCTACCTGCCAATATTGCATCATCGTCTATCATGTGCAGGTTTCAGCCTGAAACATTTATTTTGGAAGTTATAATAAGACGTCTCATTAGCACGTTCAGGAAATGTCTGCGGTACCTATAATACGGAGAGTGCAGAATGCAGAGATAGCCAGCATGCCGTATGGCTGGAACATCTTGCATTTTTGCATTGTGTCACGCCGTGTCAGAAGTCTCCGGTAAGGTAATACTGGGGACGAATGAACGTCTGCCATCAGTCTGCCAAGATGAAAAACTGACAGCTCGTAATGAAAAGAAAAATCGTTTCCATTTTGGGTCACTGTGAGTAAGAAAAAGCCGAGAGAGCTCTAAAGCTGGAAAATTGGGCTTTTGACTGACATAGCTGCAAGTGAAAGTGCACAGAGTATAATGCTATCTATTATACGCCAGATAATGATTATTTTAGGGGCTGCATGGTTTAGAATAAATCCTCAGATGCTCCGTAGGATTGGAAATAAAGGTGAAGGCAGCATGCCATTATTAGAGGCATTATGAAAAGATGACTTGCTCTATCTTCTTCTACAGACTTAGGGTCATTGCAATCAGAAAAAAAAGAAACAAAATTTATTTGCTGTTAACCTTGGCATTGGTGGCGGCTGGCGAGGGACGTTCTGGGGTAATGGCAATCACAGCGGCGTAAACAGCGGCTGGGCTCAGATTGAATAAAGATAATGGCCTGTCGGGTTTGCGATTGCATGGCAGAAGCATTGATGCTGGCATCATTAATGTGACACCATCATCTCCATATTACAGTGGTTATATATATCCTTCCAGAGGCTGGTTTTAATATATGGCATCAGTTTCTTTAGTGTGGAACTTTCATTGTTATTTCATTAGCAACTTTGCTTTGTTTAGAAAATGTTGAAACTTCATTCAAGTCCACTGGGTTGTCTCACTTTTGACCCACATGTCCTTCTTTATCTCCTCTTATTTATTTTTAAAGATATTTTAGTACTCACTTTGGAGCTGATTCGGATGCAAAGTTGCTGCATTTGTGTGATGCCACAGTACCCAGATTTTCTACCTTATGCTGTTGCAAGTTTCCGTAGGGTTAAGGCGAGGATCTGTGCGGTTCCACTGTACTTCCGTACACAGCCGCAACAGTCATTGTTAGTGTTGGCAAGTGCTATACTTGCCTATTCTCCCGCAATGGCTGGAAGGCTCTTGAAAATCGAGTGGCGCTCATGTTCTCCTGGAAAAGTGGGCAAGTCTTCTGCCTTACCCCTGTACCCCACCCCCTGCACACTCACACACACACCCACAGCGGGGAGGGGCAATGAAGCAATTCACGATGACGTAGCACCTCCCCCTGCTTCACAATGCTGGAGTATACTGAAGCATGACAGGAGAGGCTCTGCCTCACCTGACCACACATCATTGCTGGAAATGTGTATTTTTGCTGTTGCGCATACGCTGTAAGCTAATAACTCACCGTTTGTAGCCGTCAAAAGAGATACATCCAATCAGCCCCATGTGCACCTGGAAAGGATCCAAACCTAACAGAAAATGGCAGCTGCTCTAATCAATCTGGCAGTACTCTTCAGGTGCATGAAAGGGAGGGGTCATACCAAGTAGAAAAAAAGGGGGGGGAGTTAATTCCCTATTGTTCCTCAGCACACTGAATTGCACCTGCAACAATACATGAAGACTATATGGTGATAGAAATTCATACATGGGAAGCTGCTAGGCCTCGTCACGGCTTCTCTGTTACTAGCAGTCCCTAACACTAAAGGGTTCACATCCGGTGTGCAGGGCACCCCAAAAAATGTCCAGCCCAGGACAACCCCAGGACATCACATGAAAAATGGAAGAAGGGTGACAGTGAAGAGGAACGTATAGATGTGTAAGACTAATTAATAAGTGTTGAAAAAAGGTTAAAATATATGTGAAAAAATTACATGAATAAAAAACAAACATAAAAGGTGATAATAAAAGTGACTATGTGTATTAAGTGGTGATGCCCTGAAGAGGTCCAGCCAGCCACTTAATACTTCCCATGGATTTGCAAATGTATGCAACTAATGTCTCTGAATTTCTATCACCATGATGGGCCTAATGTAATAGGGTGAGAGTTTAGAAAATGTGAGAGTTTAGCAATAAACTCTCACATTGGTTGAGTATTATCTTCAAAATGGGAAAACATCTGAATGAGACTTTAAATCTTGAGAGTTTTTTAAGTCTAAAAAAACATGCAAGTTCGCTCTGTTACTTTGTTTTTGGACTCTATTAAATTGGCAAAGTTTAAAAAGTGTCAGAAACTCTCACTTTTCTAAACTCTCACCCTATTACGTTTGGCCCATAGTCTTCATGTATTGTTGCAGGTGCAATTCAGTGTGCTGAGGAACAATAGGGGGTTAACCCCCCCCCCCCCCCTATTGTCTGCCTCAGACAATAGGTCTTTCAGACATGGCTGACTGCACAAAAAATCGTGCTAAGAAAAATCAAAACTCTTGCAGGAGATATTGATGAAACAAAACACTTTTGCAGACATAAACCCCTAGATTGATAGTATTGCAATTTTATGTTATGTCATTTTGGTGTGTAGTATAAATATAAGCATACATTATATCTATCAAGCATTTAATGAGTCTGTAGTACAAACACTTAATGACTAACATGTTTCATAGCAATAATCTCTGCATTTGGCAAACAGTAACCTTTATTGCGCTGAGGAAATACATTATAGGGATGATTCTGAATACTGTGACTTTGCACCTGGACATGGGCATTGGAACGGATGGGGGGGGGGGAAGAAGGGGGCAGCCTGCCCCGCCCCTAACATTTCAAAGGTGGTGTTTTAACTTAAAGTCTGCACATTTCACCTCTTCCTCCGTGCAGTCTATTGCTATAAAGCACAGCCCCTGTCTGTGGCCGTGGATCTAGTTCCTGCGCGCCCAGGTAAGAGAGAGGGAGGAAGATAGAGGAGAGCACAGGGGCTTCAGAACAATTTTATGTCCCCCCCCAACATAAAAACATACTGACGCCCCTACATCAGGAGAAACCATACTGCAACGCAAGTGGTGCCAATACATTTTCTGTACTTTGTTTTTGCATGCAGGGTAAATACTGGACGCTTTTGCATGTTGTACACAAACGCAGCAGAGTTTTATTCTTACGCTCCAATTTGAGTTTGGACACCCCCCCTCCCAAATTTAAATCTCTCTTCACATTTTACATCTGTCCTACCTGTTGTGCAAAATGGTTTTAGCAAGGTGCTTGACTTAGAGCTGTATGCTAATGTCACCACAGCTTGGATCCCATACGCAAATGTCGCAGACTCAGGATATGTATTAAAATGCCCACAGGCGTCTTTGCAAATCCAAACATCTGCATACATTACATAGTCACAGCATTGGTCGCAGAGCATTCAATGTCAGCCATCCCGAGTAACCCCTTGGTCATGCAGAATGACCGCAGGTACTACGAAGCAGGAGCCATATTTCTTGCGTACTTGAACACAGATACAGTATGTGACATGCCCCCAGAAACGGTCACAACACGCCTGCATTTTTTGCTATCACTTCCAGGTTACCACCCCCAGGCGCTCCCTGACTGTCAATCACACTGCGCATAAGTACTCACTGCAAGTGACTACTACGGTAATGTACTAACGCAACTCAGACGTATGCGCAGATGGCCGATAGTCTCTAAACTGCAAAAACATCCAAAGTTACTTGCTCTTTTTGGCTTTGCTCCCAACTAAGAATCAGCACCTGTATGTTCTTCTTATACCAGAAACCAATTGGTAAATGTTGATTTTCAGCCATATTGTTACAAAACATTCATGAAAATATTTGCAATGTTTTGTAATATTATATGTTGCAGATTATGTTTTTATTTTTGGCACATTTGAATGGTTATCGGTACATTTCTAGTTGGAAAGAAAGATGAATTCATTAAATTTAGAATAATGTTGAAAAAGAATGTTTATTCAGATGGTTGCATCGGTCATTAGTACATAGGGGATAGCTTATACAAAATCACTCTGAAGCTGGTTTTCAGGGGCTGCCTAAACACGAGCACTAAAAAACCATAACGAATTTAGGGGCCCATTTATCCACGCGTTTTATCCATACTTGCCGACATTCAGCTCCCTCCTTCTGGGAAGGAACTGAATATCTGCATACAGAGGGGAGCGTGGCAATGATGAAGTATTAGGGGCAGGGCCGGGGGCATGATGACGTGACCGTGTCATCGTGGCCTCGCCCCCTCTTCACAGCACGTCAATGCCCCCCCTCACCACTGTAGGGGTTTCACTTTGTTCTGGTGGGGGGGGGGAGGCTTGTCTGCCTTTCCATGGGGCCGGGAGTGGCACCTGATATTCGGGAGGGTTCCGGCCAAATCGGTACGGTAGGCAAGCCTGGTTTTATCATACGCAGACTAATTTAAAACTCATTGCATATGATAAATGGTACTCCAGCCGATCATCTCCTGACTGTCATTTTTCAAACAGATGACAGGAGCTCCATTATCGTACGCAATGAGTTTTAAAGCTCATTGCGTATGATAAAATTAGGGATGTGTGCCGACACCCATTTTTTAGTTTTGGTTTTCAATCTGTTTCTCCTTCAAGATTTTGGATCTGGATTTGGTTTTGCAAATCACCCTCAAGTGTTTTGGTTTTGGATCTGGATTAAAAAAAAAAAAAAAAAGATAAAAAGTTTTAAAAACAGCTAATATCATGTAATTTATGCAATCCAAAACCTGAAATTCGGATTTAAAATCCGAATTCTGAACCGCAAAAAGATCAGAACCGTGACCCGGATTTACCCGAATCTCCTCAGGAGACCAGAACTGCGACTCGGATTTACCCGGATTCACGAAATTCAGGTGGATTCGGATTTCTGGAGAACTGAACCGCACATCTCTAGATAGAATTAGTTGATAAATGGGCCTCTTAATGTTAAAGACCTGCAAACTAGACATTTATAACATAGTGTACTTGCCAACTCTCCCTGAAATAGTGGAAATCTCCCTGACTACCTGAGAAGTCTAGCAATCTCCCTGATTACACCTTACTCCCATTGTGAAGCCGTTTTATGTAAAAAATAAATAAAAAAAATAAACAAAAAAGAGATATATACATACAAATAGTATCATTAGTATCATTTCTGCATTGGTTATAAGGCACAATGGGGGTGATTCAGCTTCAGACAGAATTGCAAAGCTGCACGCAGGCAGCTTTGCTTCCATCCTTGCTAATATGGAAATGCAGAAGGATGTGTATGTCACACCCTGTATGTCACCCCCTGTATGATACCCCCTGTATTTCAACCCCTGTATGATACCACCTGTATGATACCCCCTGTATGTCGCCCCCTGTATGATACCCCCTGTATGTCACCCCCTGTATGGTACCCCCCTGTATGATATCCCCTGTATGATACCCCCTGTATGATACACCCTGTATGTCACCCCCTGTATGATACCCCCTGTCTGATACCCCCTGTATTGTCACCCCCTGTATGATACCCCCTGTATGATACCCCCTGTATGATACACTCTGTATGTCACCCCCTGTATGATACCCCCTGTATGATACCCCCTGTATGTCACACCCTGTATGTCACCCCCTGTATGATACCCCCTGTATTTCACCCCCTGTATGATACCCCCTGTATGATACCCCCTGTATGTCGCCCCCTGTATGATACCCCCTGTATGATACCCCCTGTATGTCACCCCCTGTATGATACCCCCTGTATGTCACCCCCTGTATGTTACCCCCTGTATGACACCCCTGCCGCATTTGTGATCCCAACACTGCAACCGAGCTGAGGTTTCAACATGTACTTATCATTACTCGCTTGTGGATATAAATAGCTGAAAGTAAGTAAGCATGTCTTTGGTAATGCTAAATAACTGTACCATTACAACCACCTTAAGGTATATCATTCAATAAACAGCACGACTGTGTATGTTTGTCTTTCGATATAAAGCTTGAATCACATGTTTAATAACAGATAATTGGCTACTTATGCATCACAATGAACCTGCTTGTGGACATTACAACATCAAGCAGAGTCTTCATCAGGTATTAAGACAAGGGAACATATACTAGTTCTTACAGCTCAATTGATTTTTCTTGTTTGATGCTTTGATTTTGGAGAATCTATGTGATATATACGACTGAGAGTCCCCTTTTTTTGCATTTATCTGCCTAAGGTTAATTAAGATATGTGCCTATCTGTTTAAGTGATATAATTACTGATACCTACCTGTCTATTTCTGACCACAGTATAACGATCCATGTAGATCTCTCATCACCTGCTCAATACTCTAGAGGCATAACAGCAAGCTGACAGTAGAATCGTTAGGATTGGACAACTGTGGTCTTTCTGTTGTTTCTATGAATGGTGGCAAGTACTGATCTCTCATTTGTTGTTCACTGTCTTATGACACACAACAAGAAGCAGAATCCGGAACACAATTAAAGCCAGTCCGCTATATCTCTTTCTTAACAAACAACAGTTGATATAATCATAAACATTTCTGATTCCTAACGAGATTGCATCAATATTGCATCTGATACTAATCAAAGCAATTGATTTAGAGGACAGTGCCTCATTGCTTATCCTGGTGTATTTTACAAATTGTTTTTTTTTATATTTTCGTATAATATATGTATGTATGTTCAATATATTCACCACTTACGCACTTATATTGTCACAATTTATGTTGTCTATTTATCCATTTGTTATTGGTAAAATTAATAAAAGCTAAGGCCCTGATTCAGAGCCGGACGCTCTGACCAGAGCGCTCGCTCTGAATCAGGGCCCACCTCCATTAATATGGAGTGTCCTCCTGGATGCTCGTATAGCTGTGGGTCACCACCCACAGCATATACGAGCGTGCAGGATGATGGTCGCAATGGTCTTGACTGCGAGCAGAAGCCTGCGGTTGAGTTTTTCAACCGCAGGGCCAGGAGTGATTTTGGCTCTATCAGAGCCAAAATCACTCCCACTGACATCACTAGTGATGTCAGTGGGGCCGGCTTCAGACAGTAGGCGTTCCCTTGGGAACGCCTCCGTCTGGCAGGCACGCCCCCGGCATGCCCACCAAAGGGGGCGTGCTGTCAGTCAACATCGACAGCACGCCCCCTTTGATGAGACACTTCGAGTGAAGGAAAGTCCTTCGCTCATCGCGTCTTGCGCATGCGCAGTGCAGACCATCGACCCACTTGCATGCGGACAGCCGCTCGCGAGTGGGTCTGAATGAGGGCCTAAGTTTTTACTACTGAGATTCTATCCTTGATGTCCTCTACATATTACAGCGCTTTCCTTCTCTACATCTAATAGTCTATAAATACTCTAGTGGTGCACCACCACTATTTCAATGCTTTTTGAATACACATTTGACTATTATCTTTAATAGTGGGATACATTATTGGATTTAGTTGGTGCAGAAATCATCCAACCCCCTATTTTTAATGACAGTAGATAAATCAAGTGCATCCCCCAAGGTCTTGAGATAAGACCCTTGGCAAATGCTCCTCAAGCCTACCCACAGTACACCCAACAACATTCAGCACATCACCAAGAAGAGGAGTCCACAAGCTTCTAAAGCCCTGTCAATGTTACCAGTGGGACCGATGTGGACACATACAGTGAGACCATCTGAATAGCATGGGTCTTCTCATGGTAATCATCCCTAAGCCAACCACTCGTATTTTTTACAGAAAGATTTAAACCTTTCTGATGTATATGGAGGAATATAAAGGATTTAACAAATGTTGGTAGTAGTCAGGAAGAAGATAATTGCCCTACTGTCAGGATTAGGTACTGAGATTAGGATAGAAGCAATGACAAATTTGGGTCTTTTACTACTTTTTTTTCCAGCTCATTTTCACTGTTCACACTGGTTGCAGTGACATCACTTAACTTTCTTGGCAGTCAGGTGCTTAGTATAACTGCTCATCATTGTAAGAGTTGAGTTGATTGACATTTTGGATTTGATTCCAGGTGACTAAATAAATCTGTAAGCAGAAAACTCTCATTGCCTGTTGGAGATCTAGTTTGCTTGGAGACTGTGCTCTGAATCTATTTGGCTGTCTGTTACCAGTGAGGAGCCCAAAAACTGACATTACTGACCAAAGGGTTGACTTGGGGAGTGTACCTAGCCTAGATTTTGAGGGCCAATGAATGGATCCAACACTAGCTTGCCCCTACAGTGCCACAGACCAACAGAATGATCTTAGCAGTGGGGACTGTATCATGATGAAGAACAGGCTGCAGTTCAGATGGCATGAGGAATATTGAAATTTTCCATGAGAGCACTGACATGCAAGCTTCTCATGAGCACTGAATGGCCATCAAACAGTTATTTGTTCCAAGTAAGCATTAGCTCTAGCTCTTGATGTTCTCTTAATGTTCTCCCACTTGGCCATTTAAAGATCTGCAAAACCAATGTCACTTTGTAACATTGGACCTCATTCAGAGCCGGACGCTATTTGCGGTCGTTCGTTCAGAAAAAAGGGGTGGCTATTCAAATGAACCGTTCACTCTTTGCGGTCTGTTCACGCCTCTAGGTCTGAACGAGCGAACAAAACTTGCGGTCGTTTTTTGGATAATTACGCCCACTGGCCGCTCGCATCCTACATCATGTCCGCTATTTATTCGATAAATCGAGTACATCGACCAGCGTATGAACTGCTCGCTATTCTTGTGGTTGGTTTTTCCTACCACAATCTTGCGAGCAGTTCTGACTATAAAATAACCCAGGGACGTGGTCAATGACGCTGCTGTATTAATTATGCACACCCATAAAACGCCCGTTTTGACCTTTAAGCACGCCTGCGTTCGGATCTCCACTCCCCGTTTTCAAGCACCTTCCCCTGTTACCACCCACATACGCCTCCTCCTGTCACTCAAAATAGCAGGCATTCGCTATTTAGCGAACAAACGATTTTCGGCCGCACTGACTGGTTCGCGCATGCGTATTACGATCCGTACGCATGCGCAGTTGGGCAAACATCGAACGAGCGGCCGCTTACGAGCGGCTCTGAATCAGGCCCATAGTTTCTTCTTGCCTGTGGTCACTCAAAATGTGGAAATGTAATGGGCCTCCAACAGGATGTACCAATGTCTTGTGGGATTTAAATTTGAAAAGTAAAGATCGCATAGTACATCAGCAATTTCTTTTCTGTGCATTGTATTTCATAATCTCAGTTTGATTGCACCTTTCTTTACTATTAGGGTGTGCAGTCTAGAGCCACAAGCTACTGTGGTTGGCTTATGGATGATTACCATGAGTAGACCCATGCTATTCAGATAGTCTCACTGTATGTGTTCATATCGGTACCACTGGTAACATTGACAGGATTTTAGAAACTTGTGGACTCCTCTTCTTGGTGATATGCTGGAAGTTGTTGGGTGTACTGAAGCTTGAGAGGCATTTGCTAATAGTCACTTTTTATATACAGTAACTTTTTATGTTTGTTTATTATGCATGTATTATTTCACATATTCTTTACCTTTGTTACTATTTTAAAATGTATTAGCTATTTTCACACACCTGATACTTTATGCCCTGGGGGTCCTTGGCTGGTCTGGTTTTGGGGTGTCCTGCACCCCAGATGTGATCCCCAGAGTGTTAGGGACCTGCTCGACGAGGTGACCTGGATGCTGGTGGGCAGGCCCGTATCATTGGTCACTGATATGCTAACTATCTCTGAAATTATATTTAATTACAAAATACATTTAAATTTGAACAGTAATGATCTCATAGTGTATCAGCAATTTCTTTTTCTGTGCATGACTGTGATGCCCGAAGGCGGTGACTGGAAGGATAAAGTCTATTATATGAGTACTTGGTAATTGCATAGGCAGAAGAACAATGATGGTTGAAATAACTTGATATAGATAAAGTCCAATGTAATAGAACAAACTTGTTAAGAGTGGATTAATGTTTATAAATGAGGAATGACATTTCATTTGATGAGGATCCGATGTTTGAAGAATGATAATTGATTTGATGAGGATTCGATGTTTGAGGAATGATAATGGATTAGATGAGGATTCCATGTTAGTTGATCGGTAGGAACCGATAATGAGTTTATTAGAGATGATCGGTGGGAACCGATGATGTCACTTTATTAGAGATGATCGGTAGGAAAAGATGATGACACTTGGTAGGAATTGATGGTGAAACTTTATTAGAGATGATCGGTAGGAACTGATGGTGATGCTTTATTAGAGATAATCTGTAGGAACCGATGATGATTTGAGAGATAATTCTCAATGATCATTTCCAGACTCCAACAGATGATAACTGAGAGATAATTCCCAATAACACTTAAAGACTGCGGCAGGTGATATGAGAGGGATTCCCAATGGCAAGTCCGGACTGCAGCAAATGATGAAGGAGTCTTGATAGATGATGGAGACAATCGCATAGGACGGACTGTGCCATTCAGAAACAGCAATTGAGGGACCTCAGCACTAGAGCTGTTACTTCAGAAAGAAGCGACGTTGCACTGGCAACAGAGGCCAGTCAGTGAAAGGAATTTATAGGACTGGATCCTGGATGATTGGACAGTGAAGTCAGCAGTTCACCAGGATGTGCACTGAGCGTCATGTGACAGAGTCCAAGATGGCCATGCCCATGTCTCCTTTCCAGAGGGAGACCCGGTGTGCGGCCTATATGTCAACAAGCTGGAGAAGCATGCCTGTAGTAGAACGCAGCAGAGCACCAAGTGTATATCCTGACACCGTCTGTGCACGCCGTGAGCACCAGAGCACCCTCTGTGCCAACCTGGATAGGCACTGGAGAGGTAAGAAGGAGACTTATGTACCGCGGATCATGACAGGTACATCCTAAACCAAATACACTATGCTAATCAATAACCCTATAGCTTTGTTATACATAAATCCTGTGTACTGATGCAGCCACGCTCATTGTTGCCGCAATGTGTGTGCATCATGGCATGGATGGCGCGACTAATGTGCCTGCGTCTATGGCCTGCGTGTGTATTTGCACTTGCATGCCATATACTTCAATGGAGTGAATACCTACTGCGACAAGTTGTAGCCTGGCGAGTGCTGTGCTATGCCACGATGCATGTGCCTGTGCACACGCATCACGGCAATGATGAGCATGGCTACATCTGTATGTTAAGCAATCAACATTATTAGCCATTTAAGGTTCCGCCAGGAGGTGATCAGTGACCAGGGATCCCAATTCCTACAGCAAAAGGAATTGCATTTATCCACTCAGCAGAGGGAGGCTGGAGAAAGTCCCTGAGGCAGAGGCTGTTTTTTAAATGTTCACAATCAGGGCATTTTACCCTTGCCGCTGGGTTACTTACCGCTCCTGTGGCCAGCCGGCTCACTCCTTGAAAATGATTCACGCGTCCACTGTCATCCCAGTGAAATGCAAGCTTCATTGTTTCTGGCCTGCTAGGCCACAGCTCACATCCAGCCAGCCTCAAAGTGCTGCTGTCCCGATCACCTGATCAATCTGGCCAATGTCTATCCAGTCTGAGTCAGCTGGGATCATCTGATGCTGCTCATCCAATCCTGGCTAGCCCTAGGGTATATTTTCTAGCTGCTGACTCTCAGTCATTGCCAGTACAATGTCTAGCTCAGTCCCTACTGAGTGAAGCTCAACTGTGCTCCATTTACTGTCAATTATTATTTTGCTGTTCCAGTTCTGTTACTGTTTGCTGAACTAACTTTCTATGCTATTCTACTCCTGTATAATCAGCATCTCAAGTTGCACAGGTAATCTCAGCTTGTTCCCTTGTGCTGAATCTGTGCTATGCCCGTGCAAAGTATCCACCTGTCTGCTCAAGTATATTAGCCCTTCCTTCCATCCTTTCCAGATTATTCCACAGCTACTGTGCCATCCATTCTGTTCAGTCTGTATCCATTCCTGTCATGATTAGAGTGCTCTCAGACTACAGAGAAAACCCAGTCCAAGCCTGGTAAATCCTTCTGCCAAGATCTGCCACTCAGGTGTCCTGGACTACAGAACCAAGTTAGAAGAGTGTCATATTATTATCAAGTAACAACCCAGTTCAGCCTTGTTAATCTACTGCTACATTCTTCTCTGCTGCATACATCATACCATCAACAACACCATTGTCCCTGGTGGTCTAGTGGGTATGATCCGGCATCTCTTCAACAAGACCCAGGTTTGATTCCCTTTTAGAGAAGCATCTATTTACATGTTAAGAGACCTCCTCAGGCCTGCCAGCTTTACAAACACCTCCCACTTCTCAAGCAGACATCTACCCGATCCTGGTTTTACAAACAGTACAAATACAAGTGTGACAGAAATACCAAAGAAGTCTACCCTATTGTTCCTGCACTAGTTGCCATAAGACCAGATGATAGGAAAACCACTAAATTTGGTCCATAAGAGTTGGGAGGGAGTATTAAGTGTGTTAGAGGTATTCGTCATAGAGTATGTGAGAAGTGGTGAGAGGCTCAAGTGGTTGATGGAGCTGACAGGCAATCCTAAACCCAAACAAGTCAGTGGGTTATGCTGGTGTTACCAACCCATAAGAATAAATTACAGTCTACTTGGACCAGGCCATACACCATGCTAATATTAACTATACTTTAGTTCTTGCTGCCATGTACCTTGTTACCAACATTCCACATGAACAAGGTTAATGCATACTTGGAAAGGTAAATTGTGCTAATGGTCATTTCTAACCAGGCAATTCCTGAGACCTATCCTGGCCAGAAAGGTATAAAATCTTCCTTTCCATTTACATGTCTATTCTTTTAGACCACACTGAGATTGGAGGAGGGTGGGTGGCCTTCAAGGAAATGGGAATGACAGACTTCGCTACATTGTTAAAGTGTTTAACAGTAACACAGATGTTTTATACGTAGAAATTGTCAAATCCAAAAGATGAAGTAACCAAAACCCAGGGCTAGATGACATACCTTTCCTATTACTTCTGAGGTGATTCTGGGCACTGTATCACAAGGCTCCATAATTTAGGGCATTCCCAATAGATATTTATTGGAGTCCTCAGAGCTTCTCCACAAAGCGGAAAGTCCGATATGCCCGGGATCATTTTACATAGCAGACTAGGGCATTCATACCATTACATAAAAAATTGGAAATGGGCCTCAACAATCAAAGTGCTCAGTGATAATATGTGAGCATGTACATTTTATTTTCAAATTGATGATCAGAAATAGTAAAGCCCAGATCATGTTGCTGTACCAAGATGAAATTGGGTAGATAACTAAACTGACAGGCACGTAGGCAGGCAGCAGCATATATAATATATATATATATATATATATATTTATATGTATGTACACACACAGGTTGGGTATGATACCCCGGCTGTCAGGCTGCCACTAGCCAGAATACCGACAGTGGCATCCTGATAGCCAGAATCCCGGCACCCATAGGACTCAATGGTGAGTAGTTTTCTAACCCCTACCCTAACCCACCCTTTCCGGTCCCTAACCCTCCCCCTCTAGTGCCTAATTCTTTCATCCCCCTCCCTGCACCCTAATCCTAACCCTCCCCTGTGCCTAACGCTAACCCTCCCCCTAGTGCCTAACCCCGCTAACTAACACTACCCTCCCTCTGCACCCCGTTACTTAACTTCGGTATGCCGACTACATCCCATATATACATATACTGTATACATATATATAAGGGATGTACGCTGACCCCTGTGTTTTGGTTTTGGATCTGTATCTCCTTCAAGGTTTTGGATCTGGATTTGGTTTTACAAAACCACCCTTGCTTGTTTTGGTTTTGGATCTGTGTTTTTTTTCTAAAAATCATAAAAGCTGCTGAAATCACATTATTGGGCCTGTTTTTGTTCCTACAGTGTTATTAACCTCAATAACATTTATTTCCAGTCATTTCCAGTCAATTTTGACCACCTCACAGCTCACAATATTGATTTCATCCAGTTTAGGCCAACAGGTTGCATAGAGCTACCTGGCTGACTAAGCTAAGCAACAGCAGTGGGCGGCACTAACATGTGGCAGTTCAGCTTCCAACATGGCACAGAGTGGCACTGCAGTGGTAGACAGGATGGCAGTTTAATAAACTATAAAATTAAAAATGCAAGGCAGCAATGCCCCAAACAGCACATAATGCAAAGAAAAGAGATGCAAGATTGAATTGTCCATGGGCCCTTCCACCCAACTTTATGTTGTATATAGTAAATAGGACATGCACAGTTTTACAAAGCAATCACTTGAGCAACAGGGACTCCCAATTATGGCTGAAGCAATTGGTTTGTTTAGGTCCACACATAACAAGCTACCAACAGGCAGCTGACATTGCTGGCAATGATCTCTCCATGCACAAACTGGCTTTACAGAGGCAAGATGTTGTCACCATCATCATCCGATTCATCACCCTCATCAGTGTGTACATCATCTTCACACAACATAAATTTGTCCCCGCTGCAGTCCACCATTACTAACTCAGGTGCCTCTGTAATTTTTGGATGTAATTGGCGCTAAATGTCTTCCTCATGAAATTTGTAGTTCATTTTGATGATCATCATCTTTTCCACATTTTGAAGAAGTAACTTCCTACACCGATCGCTGACAAAGTTCCCGGCTGTGTTGAAAACTCTTTCTGAGTACACACTGGAGGTTGGGCAGCTCAGGTAAAGCAAAGCCAGTTTGTGCAAGGGCCTCCAAATTTCCTTTTTTTCCTGCCAGTAGTGAAATGGACTGTCTGACATGTCCTTTTGGATGCTACCATTAAAATAGACCTCAGCCATTCTATGAAAGGTGACCACATCAGATGGAGTCACAGTAGAGGTCTAATTAATTGTAGGCGATTCTTTTAGACCTGACCAGATGTCAAAACTTTGTTGTGTTGACTCATCTGCTTCACCAGTGGGACTTATTTTGGAAAAGTTTAATTTTTTCTTGACAGCAACACTTGCTGGAGAAACTGAAGGACATGCATATCATGTGCCGCTTAAGGTGACCATTTCCTTACCATCAGCTCTTTGCATCTCTTCAGATCTGTGTCCACTGGGAAGAAAAATGTGAAGTATGACTTAAGCCTAGGATCCAGTGCGGTCGCCAAAATGTATTGATCCGATTGTAAGATCCTGACAACACTTGGATCCTGGTGAAGCGAATAAAGGACTTAGGGGGTCATTCAGACCCGGTCGTTAGTGCCGATGCGCTCGGATCGGGTCGATGGCCCCCCACAGAGCATGTGCACGACGGCGCCGGTGCTGTCGTGCGCATACGTGAGACCCGCTACGACCGACAGCGCCAGTCGTAGCGGGTCTCGATCCAAATGGGGCGAGCTGTCAATGTTGATTGACAGCTCGCCCCGTTTGGAAGGCGGGCCGGGGGGTGGCAGCCCAAATGGGGCGTTCCCATGGGAATGCCTACCGTTTGGGGGCGGCCCCACTGACATCACTAGGGATGTCAGTGGAGAGCTTCCGGCACAGACAGAGCCGAAAGCTCTCCGGGGCTTACAACAAGGGAGACCCTACCCTAGGGTCTCATCGTAAGCCCCGATGGTCGCGATGGTCTTGACCATCGCAACCATCACCTTAGGTGGACGTAAGGCTGTGGGTGTTAACCCACAGCCTTACCACCGCAAAGGAGGACATCTTGAAAATTCAAGAGTTCCTCCCCTCATTCAGACCGACCACGCGCTCTGTGCGCCCGGCTCTGAATGAGGTCCTTAATCTACAAGTCTGACATACTTAGCGGAATCGCTTCGCTTCAGCTCATCCTTAAGTTTCTCAAGCTGCTTTTCCAAAAGTCCTAATTAGGGGAATTACCTCACGTCACAGGTGACTTCTTCGAAGGGTTTCAGCACTTTGCACAACACAGAAAGTGTTTTCCACTGAACTTAAGTAAAGTACATTCCCCCTCCTCTTCCAATGTCATAGTTTTGTTGTGTAGCTTTGGATGGCTTTTTGCTGTTCCTCCATCCGCTAAAGCATATAAAAGGTGGAGTTCCACCTTGTAAATTCCTCTTCCTTCAGCTGGTGACAGGACAAAATCAACATTTCTTGCAGGTGCTGCAATCTTCAACATGCACCTGCTGAATGGTGAAAATGTCCAGAAATTTTGCGGGCCATAGAGAGCATCTCCTGCACGGCCCTGTCATTTTTTAAAAAAAATTGCACCACCAAGTTGATTGTGTTAGCAAAACATCCGATGTTTTGGAATTCACCCAGCTGTAATGCTATTATAATATTGGTGGCATTGTCAGAAGTCGCAAATCCCGAGGAGAGTCCAAGCGGGGTAAGCCATTTTGTGATGACTTCCCTGAGTTTTTCAAAGAGGTTGTCAGCAGTATGCCTCTTCGTGAAACTGGTGATACACAGAGTAGCCTGCCTCTGAATGAGCTGCTTTTTCTTAGATGCTGCTGTTGGTCACTGAAGGCAATACACCCACCCAGGGGGCTGTTACAATCATGTAATCTTGCATTTGCCCTGTGCCACTTGTCCACATATCTGTGGTTCAGTGAACAATGGGTATAACAGCATTTTGGACACTAATTCATTGTTTTTAATGTCACTGTACAGGCTGGAAATTGCTTTTCTAGTAAAGTGGAACCTTGATGGGATTTGGTATCTGGGCCACAGGACCTCAATTAACTGTATAAAACCCACTGTACAAATGGCAGATATCGGATGCACATCTAATACCAGCATAGATGTTATGGTGTCGGTGATCCACTGTGCAACTGGGTGACTGCTATCATACTTGCTCCCCCTTGCAAAGGATTGTTTAACAGTCAATTGTATTTGTGAACATCAGTTCCAGCACTAGTATGTGGTTCCTGCTCTCCTCTCAACTGATCATTCTCCATATTAACTAACACAAACGAAGTAGGTAGAGCACACATGTCAATTTGTACCAATTCTAAATATTACACTGTGGTGTCAATGATCTACAGTATCACAATAAGTTTTATGAATACACTGATCTACCATTTATAGTGTCACTATTTTTTATGAATACAGTGTGCTACCACTTAGTGTCACAATATTTTTTATGAATACACTGCACTACCACTTACAGTGTCACAATAGTTTTTATGAATAATACACTGCGTTTCCACCTACAGTGTCACAATATTTTTATGAATAATACACTGTGCTACCATTTACAGTGTCACAATATTTTTTATGAATACACTGCGCTACCACTTACAGTGTCAGAATACGTGTGCACTTCAGGTACACTTAATGTCACAATACGTGTATGAATATTACACTGCGGTCTGACCAACAGTGACACAGTTAAAAAATAATAATAATATAGTACACTGGGATACAACACACACTAAAAATATTATTACCTTTATTAGCTTTCTTTTTTTTTTTTACACTGGGCACCCTTGGACAGACAGAGCACCCCTGGATGGACACAGCAGCCCCTGCCCCTGGATGAACACAGCAGCCCCTGCCTCTGGATTGACACAGCAGCCCTAGCCCCTAAATAGACACAGCAGCCCCTGCCCTGGATGGACACAGCAGCCCCTGGATTGACACAGCAGACACTACCTCTGAATTTACACAACAAACCCTGATGGACACAGCAGCCCCTACCCTAGACAGACACAGCACCCCTGGACAGACACTGCATGTCTGTTCACATCACTCTCCACAGCCGGAGTGAATGGCGCCGATGACCAGGTACCTTTATAGTATCCAAAATCCTCAAGAATCCCACAGCGGGATGATGATGTTTTGCCTCGTTTTGGGATCTGAGTCTGGCAGGAAAACCCGAGCCAGACTTGGATCCTGGGCCGGATCACGAATTTCGGGTGGGTTTGGTTCTCAGGGACCATATACAGTATATATATATATATATATATATATATATATGTAAAACAATAGGTGGAGAAAGAGCGCCTCCTAGTGCATTAAAATGGTATATAATGTAACCGTCACCAAAGGTAATCGCCCTCTGTGTAGATGGGGGTGTACCTTGTATAGTGGAATACACCACTTATTAAACAGCAAGAACAATCACAGTGAATCCTTATTTATCCAGTTTCTGGAGATCATCAGACTTCTCCTGGTATGGGTGTAGAAGACATGAAGCAGGCACTCCTCATCTCCTCATCTCTGCAGAGATGAGGAGTGCCTGCTTCATGTCTTCTACACCCATACCAGGAGAAGTCTGATGATCTCCAGAAACTGGATAAATAAGGATTCACTGTGATTGTTCTTGCTGTTTAATAAGTGGTGTATTCCACTATACAAGGTACACCCCCATCTGCACAGAGGGTGATTACCTTTGGTGACGGTTACATTATATACCATTTTAATGCACTAGGAGGCGCTCTTTCTCCACCTTTTGTTTTACAGAAATTTATGTTGTTTGGGCAGCAGTGCTTGGGAGTTGGAGCAGCCACCTTATATACTTGGGGAGTGCGTCACTTGATGAATATAGGGCCTGATTCAGAGCTGAACGCTCTGACCAGAGCACTCGCTCTGAATCAGGGCCCTCCTACCTTTTTTTGGAGCGTCCTCATGGACGCTCGCATAGCTGTGGGTTACCACCCACAGCTATAGCGAGCATCCATGATGATGGTCGCGATGGTCTTGACCATCACCACCATCGGGCTTGCGACGGAGACCCTGCAGTACGGTCTCGCTGCCGCAAGCCCTGGAGTGATTTTGGCTCTATCAGAGCCAAAATCACTCCCACTGACATCACTAGTGATGTCAGTGGGGCTGGCTTGAGACGGTAGGCGTTTCCTTGGGAACGCCTCTGTCTGGCAGGCACGCCCCTGGCATGCCCACCAAAGGGGGCGTGCTGTTAATCAACATCGACAGCACGCCCCCTTTGGTGCGAGACCCGGAGCGATGGAGAGCCCGTCGCTCGCCGGGTCTCGCGCATGCGCACAACAGAGCTCCCTCCGTCGTGCACATGCGCAGTGGGGGAACATCGACCCGCTTGCGAGCGTACTGCCACTCACGAGCGGGTCTGAATTATCCCCATAGACTGAGTCTGCATTGGGATTACATTGACTTTATAGGACTTAGCGCCGTGTACTACTCCTTTTTCATATATATATACAGAAATAGTATTTTTAGGCACCTCCACAGCAATTAATAATGATTCATTTATGGGAGCCCGAGAGAGTGAAAGTCTCAAGTCTCGCAGATATGCTTTCATATGAAATGTTTTAAGTAGTGCAAAAGGGAATGGGCTACAGATTCTAGTTCAAAGGTTCAGGAGACCTCAAACAGTTTCGTACAGACTCAATTACTGTAGGTATTATTTTCCCAGCAAGAGATTTCACAGTGATAGAAGCAGATGTTATAACAAGACACTGGAGTTTTCATGAAGCATCATGTCTTCCTCTAATTCTGTGAGCATTGATGAAAAACAGAATGGAAGCAGCAGAGTTTATAGCAATTCTAGCATTTGGCCATGCCAGGTACAGTATTCCACAGCCTGGCAGATGTCCCTTGAACTGACCATACCATTACCACTCTGTGCAGATCTACACCAGATACCTGCAAAAGTGTTCATGAACCATCGAGTGACAGTGGAGAAGATCACGGTCTAAGGCATATTTTCTCCATTTCAAATTTATGCTCTCCTCCTACAGTGCTGCCCTCACGCTCTCTAAACAGACATATTTCAAGAACCTCATGTCCTCCCAGTGCTCAAATCCACAGTGTCTCTTCACCACCGTCAAATCCCTCCTCTCCACACCCCTTTCTTGTCTCCCTTTATTGCTCTCTGCTCTTGACTTTGCTACCTACGGTACTTTACATTTAAAATTGATTCCATACTACATGACATCATATCCCACCAGTCCCCCAGCACTCCTTCTCCTCCATTCCTGGACCTCCCCTCCCCAACCATTTTACTCACTCTGACATCCTTCTCCCATGTATCTGGAGAGGAAGTCATGGCCCTCTTCCACCTCCCCCCTCAAACCTATCTCCTGCCACCTCCTCCACTACATCTCTCTCCTTCTGCCAGCTCCCATCTTGCCTACCTCCTTAATCTTTCCCACTCATCAGGCACTGTCCTTTCTACATTCAAGCATGCCCTTGTCTCTCCCATTCTTTAAAAACATACTCTTGATCCTAACATTCTCTCCAACTACTGACACAGCTCTCTCCCTTTTGCTTCCAAACTCCTTGAGCATATTGTTTGCAACTGCCTTACTGCCTTCCTTTCCTCCCACTCTCTCTGTGACCCTTTCAGCCTGGCTTCCATTCTCTCCACTCCACTGAAACTGCCCTCACGAAAGTCAGCAACAACCTCCTTGCTGCCAAATCCAAGGGCCACTACTCTCTGCTCATTCTCCTTGACCTCTCTGCTGCTTTCAACACTGTGGACCACCCTCTCCTGCTGCAAATCCTTCACTCCCTTGGTCTACATGACACTGCCCTCTCCTGGTTACCCTACCTCTCTGACTGATCCTTCTCTGTTTCCTCTCATGACTCCCCCCCCTCCAAAGCCTCTTGCAGTAGGTGTTCCCCAAAGTTCTGGTCTTGGACCTCTCCTATTCTCACTCTATATGTCCTCTCTAGGTGAACTCATCTGCTCTATTGACCTCCATTATCATCTCTATGCTGATGATACTCAGATCTACCTTTCCTCCCCTGATCTCTCCCCATCTCTACTGACTTGTTTCTCCGACTGTCTCTCTGATATCTCTTCCTGGAAGTCCCAGCAATTTATTAAACTTAATATGTCTAAGACTGCACTGATGGGCTTCCCATCCTCCCACATAACCTTACTTCCCAGTATTTATTTATCAATTGATGGCACAACTATCTCATCTAGCCCTAAAGTGTGCTGTCTTGGAGTTATCCAGGACTCATCCCTCTCCTTCAAACCACGTATCAAGAACCTCTCACAGTCCTGTTGTTTCCATCTAAAAAAGCATTTCCAAGATCAGACCCTATCTCACCCAGGATGTTACTAAAACCCTCATACACTCACTAGTCATCTCCAGATTGGACTAATGTAACCTCTTCCTACCTGGCCTCCCCAACTCCCATCTCTCTCCTCTCCAGTCTGTTCTCAATGTTGCTGCTCGGCTCATTTTCCTCTCCAAATGCTCTACATCTGCCTACCCTCTCCTACAAGCCCACCACTGGCTCCCTTTCCCTTTCAGAACCCAATTCAAGGTTCTGAAGATAGTTTACAAAGCCCTCACCCAATCTTCTCCCATTACATCTCTGATCTCATCTCCCTTCACTGTCTGCCCTATGCTGCCTTTCATGCCAACTGATTACTTCCACTCCTGCTTCCAAGATTTTGTCCAAGCTACTCCCCACCTTTGGAACTCTCTCCCTCTCCCCATCAGACTATCCACCTTCCTACATTCATTCAAACTAGTTCTCAAAACCCACTACTTCATTTAAGCCTTCCAGCTCTCATCCTAACTTGCTCCTACATGTTCCTTTCTCCCCGTCTACACCATCTGTGTCACTCCTGTTTGTATGCCCCTCCCTTTTAGAATGTAATCTCCTACGAGCAGGGTCCTCTATCCTCTTGTGCTTCTCCCTTCTTTGCTTTCATCTACTTCTTACTCCCCACTAGGGCACCTAACACTTGGTTGCTTATGCTCTGCTGCTTATGTGGGTGTTGTGGTTGCTAATGTAACAATATATATTATCCATGTCCTTGTCCTGTATTCAGGGCCGGTGCTACCATTAGGCAACCTTAGGCAGCCACCTGGAGGGCGCAGCTGAGTCCACAAAAAAAATGAATGGTTTAATTCATGGCTGAGTGGCATATAATGAATTTGTGGCACAGCTGTGTGGCATATTATGAATTTACGGCAGTGTTATGAGGTACATTCTGATGTTGGCGCTCTGCTGTATGTAATATTTTATATAGTATATTATGAATTTGGGACACTGCTGTGGTGCATGTTATTTAACTGAGGAGACTGATGCGTGGCATATTATGAATTGAGGGAGAAAGGGTGCTTGGTTAAATGTTGCCTAGGGTGCCCGGAAACCTTGCACCAGGCCTTCCTGTATTGTATTGTAATGTACTGTATAGCTGAGCACACACATAAAGATTTTCTGTCCAACCATCCAACTATTTGATTTTTTTGGAATGAAAATCTGCTAAGGTATAAAAGCAAATGACAATCAGCAATTTGCTCCAAAACGCCGGAAAATGGACAAAAACTGTTGTTTGAACAAATTGTTTAGATCAAACATTTAACAAACTTGTCTGACCGACCATTTTCATCTGTTTTCTGGCATTTAGGAGCAAATTGCTGATCATCATTTACTCCCATTTGTTACCAGATTATCATTCCAACCAATAACAAGTTGGATGTTTGGACAGAAAATCTATGTGTGTATGCAGCTTAAGCCACTGTTCACCTATATTTGTTTATATACTTTGTAAGGCGCTGCGGAACAGTTGTGGCACCATATAAATACATAATATTAATAATACTAAAACAAGGACCAGTTTATCATTCAGATCCAGAAGCTCTCATTTCTCGTATTGGCTTTTAAGTGACAACTGCTCAGACAAAGGGTCTCTCAAAAGGAGTAATTGATGTGTTGGTACAAAACAGAAAAAATAATTAATTAGCAATATACAGTACCATAGGAGTACTCTCACTGGAACAACCATATCTGGGACAACCAGATTTCATTTACTATCTCTCAGGTTCTGGCCTTACTCAAGGAAACAGTTTTGGCCTGAGTACCTTAAAAGTTCAAGTCTTCACACTCCTTATCTTTTGCATAAATGTCTACCTTGGAAGACCTCATCATACAATTTTTTTAAACCGTGACACCTCATATGGAATGCTTTGAAGAAAGATGTTATCTGAAATTCGTATTGGGCACACATTCCACTTAAATGGCTCACATCGAAAGCTTTGCGAGTAGCATAGGTACTATAAATGATCTTTGGTGCAAAGAACCATTTTTGAATCTGTAAACTGTACAGATAAATTTGTGTTAAGAACAATCTCAGCTTCTAAGGTGGCCTCCTCTTTTTATATTAACCAGGCAATCATTTTACCATTTTTTTATCCACATCCCACTAATATGGTGAAAGAGGAGGAAGAGGAGAAGGAGGAGCATCTTCACACCCTGGATTTGATAAGAGCAACCACTATACATCTATCAAAGACATTAGGTACACTGATCAACTTTTTGTTTTACCAGAAGGATCTCATTAGTGTCAGGCTCCTTCTAAAAATGCTCTTGCCAGGTGGATCCAGGAAAAGGACAAGTGTTGGTAGAAATTCTAAAGGCACATTCAACATTGGCATATGGTAGCTCTGTGGACACGGAAGGCAGAGACTTCAAAATCTGAGCTTTGTAAAGCAGCAGGGTGATTGTCACCTCACATACCTATAGCTTGGGATAAAAATTGTTCAAGTGGTTTAGCAATAAATATTATACTGATGTGTCCTCATACATCTAGCGTCTTTACACCATACAGAACAAAAAGCTTTGCGTGACTGAGATGCTCCAACACAGGTAGCGTAGTGGACTTTTTCACTACATTAAGGGGCCTAATGAATCGAGGTGCCCGGCCCCTGTTGCAACTAGTACTAGCAGCAGCTGCTGCATCAAGTGAAGGTATGTTTGTGTACTGTTTACTGTGTACTGTTTCAGTCTGTGTGTGTATGTATGTGTATGTATGTGATTCTGTGTGTATATGTGTCATTGTGTATTTGTGTTATGTGTATACTGTGTATGTTAGTGTATATGTTGATTTGTATATATATGTTGGTGTGTACAGTATATGTTAATGTGTATAAATGTGTTGGAATGTAATGCCAGCTGTCGGATGCCTCCTGTCAGAATACCGACAGCGGCATCCCAATGGTTGGTATCCCGACAGGGGTCTGGTAAGTATACTTACCCTCCCCCTTCTTCCCCTTTCCCTCCCTTCTTGCAGACTTACTCTAACCCTCCCCATCCGCACCCTAACCATCCCCGTTAGTGCCTAAACCTAACCTTCCTCCCATTGTGCCTAAACCTAAACCTCCCCCCTTAGTGCCTAACCCTAACCCCCCCAGTAGTGCATAATCCTAACCCTCCCCCCTTGGGGGGCCTAACCCTAACCTCCTCCCCCAAAACCTAACATCTCTATGCTCCCTAAACCTAACCCCCCATGACTAATGCTAAGGGTGCCCTGGACATACCTCGTTCGAGCATGGCGGTCCGGCATCGGGATTCATGTGGACAAGGGCGGGGGGTAGGCTCTGTGTGGAGCTTTTGGGGGAGGGGGGGTAGGCTCTATGCACAGCTTTTTGGGGGAGGGTGGGTAGGCTCTGTGTGGCTTGGATGGGACCCCCACAACTTAGTTGCCCTGGGGCCCCAACAAGCCTTAATCTGTCCCTGGGAATAGCCACAGCTATTCGTATTGAAAACTTTGTATCTGTTACACAGATTTGTGACCAGGCTGATTACAGATGTACAAGTATCACAAACCCAAGTGGTCAGTGTACGCTAGTGATGTAGTTTTGTCACTTCTTATAGTTTTTAGCTGTGCGAATAAGATGCAACTTTTGAAGAAAGGACCCCAGTGCTCCAAGAGTGGCTATTGGGCATGCGAAGAGCAAATATGTATGAGGACATATCTTTATTTGTGTTAAAATTTTATTCTTAATATTGTTTAAAACCCACCCTTTCTTCACATTGCATGGGTGCATCCACTAACCAAGGGATTCCGCTGAGGAAAATGGCAAGTTGTAGCTGATAGTTTCATTTCCATGAGAGCATCGGGGCAGCCTAAATGTTCCAGCTTTTGTTCTTCTAATCTTTTTAAACATAGATTGTGGAGTCACACAAAGGGCCTAATTCTGAGTTGCATGCTTTGCTGATATATGCGCAAATGGACAATGTTTTTTCTTGTACGCAAGCATCAGAAGTCTCACAGCACATGCACAACAATTGCTACCACATGGAGACACAGATCTGATGTGGACACAGGGGTTTTGGAACTCAATGGGCATTCCCGGGAAGTAACAGCGACACTGGCATGCTGCTGTGCAAAGATGCACAGCCGCTTACACGGGACACCATGGTCAGATGGAGAAGCTGCACCTCTCATAGGGTTGGTGAATCCGATTGTGCCTCTAAAGATGCACTGAGACGGAAATACACAGCTGCAGAACTCTGCAAGTTGGACCTTAGATTGCATTAGCATAAGACGCAGACTCGCATGCAGCTGTATAACAGAATTTTCTTTTGCTGTGTCAGCTCAGCTGACCAAGGATCAAGCCATTTGTTAGGGCCATGCGGTAGTCAATGAGAAAATTAAATTATCACTAACAGTTTACCTTTATCAGCAAAACAATGTTACACGGATGTTTATAAGATTATATTTTCAGGGAATTTATATTTGACAACCTGTAATAATAGTTCAATCGCAAAAAACAGGAAGTTGTATACATACATAAAAGCCATTAGGACATTGTATACATACACAGAAGTCATTAGGAAGCTGTATACATAAACAGAAGTCATTAGGAAGTTGTATACATAAACAGAAGTCATTAGGAAGTTGTATACATGCACAAAATCCATTAGGATGTTGTATACACACACAGAAGTCATTATGAAGTTGTATACATAAACAGAAGTCATTAGGAAGTTGTATACATAAACAGAAGTCATTAGGATGTTGTATACATACACATAAATCATTAGGAAGTTGTATACACACAGAAGCCATTAGGAAGTTGTATTCATACATATAAGTCATTAGGAAGTTGTATACATAAACAGAAGTCATTAGGAAGTTGTATACACACACAAGCCATGAGGAAGTTGTATTCATACACAGAAGTCATTAGGAAGTTGTATTCATACACAGAAGTCATTAGGAAGCTGTATACATAAAAATAAGTCATTAGGAAGTTGCATACATACATAAGTAATTAGGAAGATGTATAAATATACACAAGACATTAGGAAGTTGTATACACAAACATAAGTCATTAGGAAGTTGTATACATAACCAGAAGTCATTAGGATGTTGTATACATAAACAGAAGTCATTAGGATGTTGTATACGTACACATAAATCATTAGGAAGTTGTATACACACAGAAGCCATTAGGAAGTTGTATTCATACATATAAGTGTTTAGAATGTTGTATACATAAACAGAAGTCATTATGAAGTTTTATACACACAGAAGCCATTAGGAAGTTGTATTCATACATATAAGTCATTAGGAAGTTGTATACATAAACATAAGTCATTAGGAAGTTGTATAAATATACACAAGCCATTAGGAAGTTGTATTCATACATATAAGTCATTAGGAAGTTGTATACATAAACAGAAGTCATTAGGAAGTTGTATACACACACAAGCCATGAGGAAGTTGTATTCATACACAGAAGTCATTAGGAAGTTGTATTCATACACAGAAGTCATTAGGAAGCTGTATACATAAAAATAAGTCATTAGGAAGTTGCATACATACACATAAGTAATTAGGAAGATGTATAAATATACACAAGACATTAGGAAGTTGTATACACAAACAGAAGTCATTAGGAAGTTGTATACATAACCAGAAGTCATTAGGATGTTGTATACATAAACAGAAGTCATTAGGATGTTGTATACGTACACATAAATCATTAGGAAGTTGTATACACACAGAAGCCATTAGGAAGTTGTATTCATACATATAAGTGTTTAGAATGTTGTATACATAAACAGAAGTCATTATGAAGTTTTATACACACAGAAGCCATTAGGAAGTTGTATTCATACATATAAGTCATTAGGAAGTTGTATACATAAACATAAGTCATTAGGAAGTTGTATAAATATACACAAGCCATTAGGAAGTTGTATACACAGACACAAGCCATTAGGAAGTTGAATTCATACACAGAAGTCATTAGGAAGCTGTATACATAAAAATAAGTAATTAGGAAGTTGCATACACACACATAAGTCATTAGGAAGTTGTATACATACACAAAAGCCATTAATAAGTTGTATACATAAACAGAAGTCATTAGGATGTTGTATACATACACAGAAGTCATTAGGAAGTTGTATACATACACAGAAGTCATTAGGAAGTTGTATACATACACAGAAGTCATTAGGAAGTTGTATTCATACATATAAGTCATTACGAAGTTGTATACATAAACATAAGTCATTAGGAAGTTGTATACATAAACAGAAGTAATTAGGAAGTTGTATAAATATACACAAGCCATTAGGAAGTTGCATACACACACAGAAGCCATTAGGAAGTTGTATACATAAACATAAGTCATTAGGAAGTTGTAAAAATATATACAAGCCATTAGGAAGTTGTACACACACACAGAAGTCATTAGGAATTTGTATTCATACACAGAAGTCATTAGGAAGTTGCATACATAAAAATAAGTAATTAGGAAGTTGTATAAATATACACAAGCCATTAGGAAGTTGTATAAATATATACAAGGCATTAGGAAGTTGCATACATACACATAAGTAATTAGGAAGTTGTATACATACAAAAAAGACATTAGGAAATTGTGTACATACTGTACACAGAGCCATTTGGAAGTTGTGTACATACACAGAAGCCATTATGCAGTTGTATACATACACATAATCCATTAGAATGTTGTATACATACAATAAGTTACATATGTAAATAAATGGTGATTTTTATATCGGATGAGGTTTCAGTACACTGTGAAATCACAAAGTTGCTACAAAAATTTCCTGAAACAGCATCACCATGCTCATCAAGTGGAGTCAGGAGCTGAGGACGCCTACAAGCATTTTCATTAATTGCACAGCGGGAAACAGTTATGAGAACTGTTTTGTGCTGTCAAGAAAGTAGCGTTCCAAGAACTGTCAGTCGCGCTGGAATATGAAACTTTGAAGCTGCTGAACAAAGTTTGACGGTTGTAGTAACACTTTGCATTGCTGAAGGTGTCCAATAACATGGAAGTTCTGTCCATTGTAAAGAGCAGACAGAACAACCCGCTCTTATGATTTTGGTTAACAAATACTGTATCAAGATATTGATGGTTATCCGACAACTCTTAAAGCTTTTCAGGGTCACAATACAGTATATAAACTTAATATGCACTCCCAAGGTGAAACTGGACACTGGAACGCATACAGTAACTTCCTCCACAAATGAATGATATGGCTGCCAGTGTGAGGATTGCTGATTGACCAAACATACACTTTGAATGTTGATTTCCAGAAAAATTGACTGATGGGATGGAACATTACTGAGTAGGACATTACTGCCTTCCCCAGCTCCGTGATTGTCAATTTGGTCAGAAAGAGATTACCAGAGAATGATATTCTGGTCACCTGCAGCCTAATTCACACAAGTCCATTTTGCTGATGTATCCCATGATTTTTAGCAACTGCACATGTGCCAGAGCCGTGAGCGTGCATCTGCGAGCAATTCAGAGTTCTACGCATCTCAGTCGCATTACACATGCAGCCAGTGGCGGCTCCAGGGCTGGGGCAGCAGTGCAGTCTAAAATTCAAATAGGGGAGCCACACCAACTCCCAGTGAGTCCCAGTCATCTATGTTTAGTAGCGTGTGAAATGGCAGTTGGTGTGGCTCCTCTATTTGAATTTGGAACTGCGCTGCAGCCCCACCTCTGGCACATAATTAAAGGTGATCAAGGGTGTTAATATAGCCATGGGGACTGAGTACTGAAGTGGGCATGGCCAAATCTTGGAAGCGTGACCATGGGGATGTAGTGAATATGCCGGCGGACAGGATGCCGTTCATCGATATACTGCCACCAAAATCCCGCTACCCGGCAAACTGCCAATGCTGCTATACCGAATGGGATCAGGATTTCAGCGTCGGCTTCCCTACCGCCGGAATCCCCAACATACAGTAGCATCCGGGTAAGTATTTGCGTTAGCCCCTGGAAGGGGGGGTTAGGTTTAGGGACCCCCGGGGGGAAACTATGGTTAGGCACCCCCATGGGAAGGTTAGGCTGTGGGGAGGGGGGGGTTATGGTTAGGCACCACCTGAGAGAGGTTTGGGCTAGGCACACCCCACAGGAAACTTAGGTTTAGGGTGCAGGAAGGGTGGGTTAGAGTTAGGCACCACCGGGGAGAGGTTAGGGTTAGACACCAGTAAGGGAGGGTTAGGGGAGGGAGAGGGGATGGTTAGGTTCTTACCTTCACCTGTCAGGATTCTTCAGCCGCCGGTATTTCATACCCAAGCCGTGACCATGATCCCTCTAGAAAAAAAATAATGGAAAATACTATGCTGCAAAAGGGAACATAAGTTCCACTTAAGTAGCTGGCCCAGGCCCCTGCTTGGAATCTTCAAAAGGCCTGGGTAATTAGCACCTGCTTGTCCCCTCTCTTGGCACCCTAGCAGGAGAGTGAGGGTGTGCTGTGGGCATGTAGATGGAGTTCAGGGCTATGCAGGGTTATGCATATGCAGAGATCTATCTGATTTCAGACGGGTTTCTTGCACCAAGTATTTACTGGTTCAAGCCCACACTGATAGTGATGACAGCTAATTCCAGAAGTGGATCTGTGGCCTTGTAGACATTTGCAGCTCTAAATACAGGCTATTATGCACATTTATTTTTTAATCCAATGCCCTTAATGCATATCAAAATGACCCAATCATTTTTTTTAGGTCAATATCAATATTAGAGAAGATGACATTGGGGTTGAAGATGTCCATTTTGCATTGCGAATAGACCAGTTCAATGATGAAACAATTCGTCTTGATATTTAAACAACGTTTCTTGCATCCAGTTAAGATTCTGAACGTGGTTTCAGTCTGATGAACATTACATTGAGTCACAATCGATTACAAGTTTTATACATGGAGACACTCATGAGGATTAAGTCATGCCTAAGTTATGGGCTAAAGATTAATCTCAACAAAACCTGCTTGTGATGGCATTGGGTAAAGGACCGACATCAGAAGTGGGACAATTTGCAATAGTTATATTGTTTGAAATGTGTTATTGTTAGCAATAGTACTGAAGTTTGTAATAAGTGAAAAGTTATTCTGAACTTGTTAGTGAAGTTGGTTACATTGACATAGCAATGACTGGAAGTTGGGAGCGAATACTAATTCTCTTCTTCTTTATCATGACAGTGACAGCATTATTTCTGCACTTACTGCACAATACTCAGTCTGTCCATTGCCCATTCTTAGTTTATATTGATAATAGTGATTAAATAGACTCAGGTCATGAACTGCTTTACTAAAGCGAGAATAACATTGGCACAGGGTGGCAGCAGAACCCAATGAGATAAGTGTGATATGAGGGAAAGAAATGATTACAGTATATTGGCGTATTACTTGAGCTCACCTACTGTGTGCGCATACGCACACACACCACACAAGCATGCACACACTATGTATGCACATACAACACACATGCACACACGTACACACTATGCATGCACACACGCCACACACACATGCACACACTATGCATGCACACACAACACACATGCACACACTACAAAATGCATATTCATGTCACAATATTTTGAATGTTTGAATATGCTACAAAACAATATCATAAATATGTCATGGTTTCACAAATATGCTTTCATATCATGATACTGATAATAATGTTTCAATTAAATATGATTTATAGAAAAAGTTTTTTTATCAGTAAATAAATATACATATGTATGAAATAAAAGATAGCAGCAGCAGTTGCTATATATATATATATATATATATATATGTATATAATATATGTGTGTATATATATAACAAACCAATCTTCCATATAGAAGGAGGCTGCACTCATCTGGACTTCTTTCAAAAAATAAATAGCATGATTTATTAAGCCGACGTTTCAAAGCCGGAGCGGCTTTGTCATCAGGGTGCAGAGGTGAAAAAACCCTGCACCCTGAAGACAAAGCCGCTCCGGCTTTGAAACATCGGCTTAATAAATCATGCTATTTATTTTTTGAAAGAAGTCCAGATGAGTGCAGCCTCCTTCTATATGGAAGATTGGTTTGTTGTGAATTTTGTTTAGGAAGGCACCGTGGCATGTGACTATATACCAGGAGTGCCCATCTACATGCATACTGTGTATATATATATATATATATATATATATATACAGTCCATATGAGCCCACACTCTCTGTAACATATGCATCCATCTGGGGTGCAGCCTCAATGAAACTATCAGAGACCGAGGTCCACTGTATACAAAAAATCCAAACTTAGAGGGCACTTACCATCAAAAAGGTAATCAAGTCCTTTATTTATAACATGCCACCAGTGTGAAACTTTCTTAGGCTAAGTCCGAAGTTTTTGGTCCACTACGGTACCTTTGTCATGGTAGAGTAATGCCACTGCATGCTCAAGCCATCAGAAAAAAGTACAACTAACACACATAGTCACCACAATTTAAATACCATGAGAACTACTCACCAGATGAAAGCCATGTAGTGTATGTTAAGTGCGCACACCATGCTGGACCGCACACCAGGGAAGTCCCCCCCACTCAGCGGGGTCTACAACCAAGCCTCACTATCAAGCCTCCAATTGAGAGAGAAATTAGTCACATGATGTACAGGTCACGTGGGGCAGATGCCCACTGAATCACTGAACAACACAATCACCGGCATAAGCAACATATAAATCAAGCAGCCAAACAGCATCACCATCAATTCAACCCTGTGAATCTCATAATCATGGCATCAAGGAGCACACCATCATAGCACTAACACACCTGTTCATGCACTCACACCAGAAAAACATAAGTGTCACATGGTTGCTCCAACAACCAATGAAAAAGCGACATCACGGTCTCCAGGCAACCTATGTAAACACAGATAGACAATATAATAGATGAGGATAGGGTAGTACTCTTATCAACATCACCAGACATCTCCACAAGGCTCTCATGATGAGAATACTCATGTTAGTACATTAGTACACACACACATATATACAAAATACAATAAAATACATAGACAATTAAAAAGTCAGCAAGTCCAGAAAGCTCTGATGTATGTACAAAGAGTAACACCGATGCCCCAAGTTGAGTTCCTCTTGGAACTTCTTAGGTGTGTTCTGGAATATAACCACTTCCAATACAAAGATAGGTTTTATATGCAGGTCTCTGGGACCGCTATGGGATCCAATGTGGCCCCTATGTATGCTAACATATACATGCATTTCTTTGAGCAGACA
Source organism: Taudactylus pleione (assembly GCA_031769625.1). Taxonomy (NCBI): domain Eukaryota; kingdom Metazoa; phylum Chordata; class Amphibia; order Anura; family Myobatrachidae; genus Taudactylus; species Taudactylus pleione. Next base: position 16,516,006 of record JAUIMM010000188.1, read on the forward strand.
CATATTATTCCTAAATATGGCAAAAATATTCTGTATTTAAAATGGTTTAGTGATGACTTATTCATGATTTGGTCAGGTGATCATCCTAGTTTTGTGACAATAATGAGTGAACTCAATGATTTACCCACTCCTATTAAATTAATGTATATGGTTGATAGGAAACGTGTGGACTTTCTTGACCTAACTGTATTTAGGAGTGAAACTAAAAGTGCAAGAACTTTGTTCTGAAAGACAACGGATTGCAATACGTTATTACTTTCAACAAGTTTCCACGCTGAACATCTTAAATCTAGTCTCCCGATATCACAATTTTTGCAGGTTTTGAGAAACAACAGCGAAGCTGAGATAGCTGAAGTACAATTGCAAGAGGTAGGGTAGTACTCTTATCAACTTTACCAGACATCTCCACAAGGCTCTCATGATGAGAATGCTCATGTTAGTACATTAGTACACACACATATATACAAAAATACAATAAAATACATATAGACAATTAAAAAGCCAGAGAGCTCAGAAAGCTCTAATGTATGTACAGAGAGTAAAGTCAACTGCTACAAGTTCCGGAAAACAAGGCAATGTCACTCTGCAGTTTGTCAGCACTGGGCAAATATATCTCTGACTAGTTTCACTACTTTTATAGGAGCTTTATCCTATAAAAGAGCGAAACTAGTCAGTAATAGGAGGACTTGTTCATCCATCCAGCACTTCAATATAGGGACTTTGTAATATGTTATTTTGTGTGGTGAGATCACTGACAGATTGATATTATTTTGAAACAACCTGCTTATATTGTAACTAATATTTTTTTTCCGTGTTTGAGGCTGTCCATATCTTAAGGCACACATCCATTTGCAGATATTACTGAGTGATTGCACAATAATGACATTGTTATCATGGAAAAGTCTGATCATGGGCATCAATATATCTTGGTGGTGGTTGATTACGCTACCTGGTACCCTGATGCGATACTGCTATGGAATACTATGTCTAACACCATCACCCGGTAGTTGGTAATGTTATATACATTATTGGGAATCTCAATAGTGGTAATGACGGACCAGGGTATCCCTTTTATGTCTAAGTTAGTGAAAAATTTGTGCTGCCTGTTTGGGATTGATAGAATTACCACCTCAGTGTATCAACCACAAACAGATGGACTGGTAGGATGATTAAACCAAACCCTTAAGCATATGATAAGGCAGAGAGTGTTTCAAGAGAAGCTACATTGAGACCTGCTTTTACCCTACCTAATGTTTGCAGTACAGGAGGTACCCCAGTCGTCTACAGGGTTTAGCCCCTTTAAGCTCCTTTATGGTAGTCAGCCTAGAGGAATTTTGGATCTCTTAAAGGAGGTCTGGGATCAGCAACTGACTCAAGAGCCTAAGGCAAATTGAGCCACTAGTAAAAGATCATATGAACCAGGCCCAACAACATTAGAAACGTAATTATAATGTCACAGCAGTCAACCACTCATTTAAACTGGGGGAAAAGGTATTTGTTTTAGTTCCCACCCCTGAAAGTAAACTATATTCCCCACTGGTAAGGTCCATATGAGGCCATAGAGACTGTGGGACCCGTTAATTATAAAGTACACCAGTAGGGTAGAAGAAAGGAGATACAAATTTACCATGTACATTTGTTAAACACTGGAAGGGAAATGTTAGTCAACTTTCTCTACTGGCCCTTAAAATGCCAGATTGCCAGGTGCCCATTGAAGCCTTATTAAGGTCCAACCAAAAGAGGGAAGCAATAGACTTGGTAGCATGGAACAAAGATGCCTTTTCTGCCATTCCTGGGAAAACCCAAATAATACAACATGATATTTTTACTCTACCAGGGGTTGTGATTAAGCAAAGACCATATCGCATTCCTGATGCTAAATGGGCTGCGGTAAAAAAAGAGGTAGAACAGATGCAGCACTTTGGGGTCATGGATGAGTCAAACAGTGAATGGGATATTCCCATTGTGTTAGTACCCAAGCCTTCGGGAGCCCTGGGGTTTTGGAATGACATCAGGAAAGTAAATAAAGTCTTACAGTTTAATGCCTACTCTATGCCTCAGTTTGATGATCTAGTGAAAAATGTAGCAAAAGCCCGATATTTGACTACTCTTGATTTGACAAAATGGTGCTGGCAAAAACCTTTAACCCATGCTGCCAAGGAGAAAATGGCTTTTTCTACTCCAGAGGGATTGTTTCAGTATAGAATGCTGCCCTTTGGTTTGCATGGGGCCCCTGCAACTTTCCAGAGGGCTATGAACAAGTTGCTTTGGCCTCATCGGGACTATGCAGCAGCTTACCTTGATGACATTGTCATCTTTAGCTCCGACCGGAAAACTCACCTTCTGAAGGAAGAAGCAGTTCTGCAGTCTCTGCGGGCACACATGTTTACAGCTAACCTGGAGATGTGTGCTATCGGAATGGTAGAGTCAAAATACTTGGCATATTTGGTAGGTAGAGGGCATTTTAAACCACAACCGAATAAAGTGGAGGCAGTAGCAACCAGCCTAAGCCAGAACGAAAGTCTCAGCTTAGAAATTTCTCGTGCTAGTGGGCTATTATCGCAGGTTAATATGTGACTTTGTCACTAGAGAAGCTCCGCTGAGTGTTTAAAGAAGCATATGCAGGACTTTGCCATATACCTAACTGCAATCTACTAACATTTCTGGCTGTATGCGGTTTTTGGAAGTGCATGCTTACTAACAAGCTGGAGTTTAATCATGTATGCAGGACTTTGCCATATACCTAACTGCAATCTACTAACGCTTCCGGTTGTATGTGGTTTGTGGCAGTGCATGAGATGCTTTTCAGCTAATCCTTCTTTTATTAACACTAGCTGCTATCTATGTGATTTTATTTGTATTTATTGTTTGATTATTTTTACTGACTGAGGTGCCTCCTAATTAACACTTTAGCATTAATTGATCTGACGGATCCTGGATTTATATTCATTTAATTTTTATTATTGTATATTATATTGTCATTTCTTATATCTATATGTTTTTTGTAAGTGGTAATTAAATATTATACCTCTGTCCAGCACTTTCCCCATCTTTTTTATTTAAAGAAGCTGGCACCAGACAAAATAATCTGGTCTCAGCTAGCGGAAGCTGCTTTTCGAGATTTAAGATGAGCCTTATGTGCATGCTCCAGAATTTTGAAAACCATTTTTGTTGCAGACTGATGGGACAGAGTTGGGTGCAGTACTTTCCCAGGAGGTAGATGGTGAGGAAAAACTCATTCTATACTTTAGCCTGAAATTGTTACCCAGGGAGAGCAAGTACTCAACTGTCGAAGAAGAGTGCTTGGCAATTGAGTGGGCAGTAGAGTCTCTAAGGTACTATTTACTGGGGAGAGAATTCCGGCTAGTTACAGACCATGCACCCCTACATTGGATGCACACACACAAAGAGGTGAATGCTCGTGTGACCCACTGGTTTTTGGCTTTACAACCATTCAAATATGAGGTGCAACACCACCCTGGTAAGCTTCATCTCAATGCAGGCGACTTATCAAGGAAAGTTATGATCCCCAAACTTACAGTCAACCATGTGGTGAAGCTAGGGAAGTAGGAAGAAGGTGTCGGAGATGAGGAACTTTGGAAGGGGGTAGAGAAGGAGTGTTTTCCCAGACGGCTGGTAAGAATTGGTGTAAGCCTAAGGGTGTTTGCCTAAAGAACCTGTAGCTTCATCAGTGTGGTTGAAGCTAAGGGGTAAGGAGTGTGGCAGAGACAGCATGCCTGAGGTGTGGATGAGTGTCCAGGATTGCAGCAGGAGATAATCAAGGCCAGGTGTTTCTTTTGGCCAGTGTTGAGAAGCAGCTGATTGCAGACACCTGCCAGCTTATTTTTAAACTGTGTCAGGTATTGTGAACAGTACTCCTGGTGGTGGATAAGCTGCCCAGGTGGTAGGCCAGGGGATGGCTAGTGTTAGGGGTCCTAGACCTTAGGATCTACTGAAAAACTTGTATTTGCTGTATGTGAAGACTCTTTGAACACTGTATTGGCTGTGAGAACTGACCTGTCTCGTTAACCCAGCACATGCCCGTGAAACTGCCTGTGGAAAAATTCAGTTATCTTGGAGTGTACTCCAGTCTTTGTGATTCGTGTCACAATATACTGTATATATATATATATATATATATATATATATATATATTATTTTTCCGCAGGCAGTTTCACAGGTAAGAGCAGGGTTAACAGGACAGGTCAGTTCTCACAGCCAATACAGTGTTAACAGAGTCTTCACTTACAGCAAATACAAGTCCTTCAGTAGACCCTAAGGCCCAGGATATTTATATATATATATATATATATATATATATATATATATATATATATATACATATATATACACACTATATATATATATATATATATATATATATATATATATTATTACGTACAAAGAAAAAGAAGGATTAAACGATCATAACTTTTCAGGCTAAAATAATTGCCTGGTGCATTCATCTGAGAAAACTATATGTTCAAAAGATTAAGAGTAATTTCACCAAATATTTAGATACAATGGTAACGCTTGATAAGCCATGTGGATACGTCGGATAGATCTCTGACATCAAAAGAGATTGTTCTGAAGTAAAATTCATGAAGTGTAGCAACTTAATGTTGGAACAGTTACGCTAGAAGGGCACTTTGCATTGTTATAGTCCTAAACTCATTACACAATACTTACTGAATGCCCTTTTGAACATTAAATTATAATAGTTTCTTATATTAATAAGCAATAAGTAAATGAAGCACTAAAGAATTACAATGTTGCTGGCTATAAAGATTCAGTCTAGTGACAGTATAAAAATCCTAATGAACTTCACCAGCTCCATTTAGAATTGAGTTCATATTACCTTGTATTACATTGCAGCATCCACTGAATACTTTTATTTTATAGAAGAAGTGGAGGAAGTAGAAAAAAGGTCTTTTTGATATTTGCAGATTTGACATTTTCTGATTATTTAGTATTTTTTTCAACTCAAAAAAGACAATTCAAGGGGAGAACAGACTTCTGGGTAATTCAATTGGAAGCTCTTTCAGTAAATGCTTTATTCAAAGGGGTTTAGAACATTACATGGACTTCTGCCGACAATGAGTAGCCGCCTACAGACAGTCAGTATGACCATTGTGTGGACCCACATGTACGGGGTAGGATATTCTGGTCATTACCTGACTCACAGTAGGAGAATAAGGGGAATATTTGAGCTGTGAGTGAATACTATGCAAACTGAAAAAGACATGGAAGCTTTTTAAAGATGAAAGAAATTCTATGAACCATCTTCACAAAATCCCCTATGACTTATGCTGACACATAGTTATTTATTCATATGTTATCTGATGCAGAGTGCTGGTGGTCTAAACTGGTGTAATTGTCCTGGCAGAACTTTTCAAGTGATTTTAATTATTTATATTTACTGCAGTGTTCCATCTCACCAATACTATCCAGGGTCTAAGGAGAAAATCATGGAAATAGAAGGTCCAAACAGGCTGCAACACTCCAGAAGATGCTATAAAGATGGTAACTAAGAGCTTAAATATTCCAACGTTTCAGGTTTATATTAATCTTTCACCACCTGATGAAAGATTAAAATAAATCTAAAACGTTGAAAAAAAATATATCTATATATACATACTAGCTGAAGTACCCAGCATTGCCGTGTTTAAATCTTCAAGTTATTAAGCTTTATTATGTGATGGTGTCCAAATCCATCCAGTGGAAGGCCCAGAACAGGCTCCTGGGTCAAAGTTCTGCTCAGCATACACCAATGGGAGGTCCGACCAGGACCTCAATCCCGTAGTATGTCTTCTGAGATCTAATGTTAACACTTTGTGAAGTTTTCGTCCATATTATGTGAGGTCGTCCAAATTCATCCAGCGGAAGGCCCAGAACAGGCACCCAGCATCAAAGTTCTGCCCAGTGCACTATACATTGAGATCTGACTGGGACCCCAACCACTCCATTAGGCATCCCAAACCAATTGCCACCCCTCTGTAAAGTTTTCATCCAAATCCATCCAGTGTAAGGCCCAGAACAGGCTTCCGGGTCAATGTTGTACCCAGCATACACCAATGGGAGTGTCACAGTGTGCTGGACACCAGGGGCCAAATGTAATAGGTTGCAAATTTGTAAAATTGCGAGTTAAGCGCTAAACTCATATTTTTTTACTCACTCGCAAAAGTAATAGGGTGCAACTATAATAAAACTCGCATTTTGCGGGCTTTACTATAACTTGCAAAAAAGCATCTCGCATCCAGATGTTTTCCCATTCTCTAGATAGAACACGGGCAATGTAATAGAGTGCGAGTGCTTCACTCGCACATATTACTTACTGTCTGAGAAATTGCAAAAACAATAGACCAGCTTCAGGATAGTGAGTTTATCCAGACCAGGTCAGAGTAACACAGAATTAAGCACATATCCATGAGATATGTGCATGTTTCTGTGTGTTCATATGAAAATACTTTTTTACAAAAAAAAAGACTTGCACCCTCTCCCCAGAAACATAACCAGCTCTGGGCTCTGTACAGCCTGTGCTGGTTTTTAAAATACAGGGGCCAAAGTGTGTATGGGGGCCCAGTATTTTAAGAACCAGCACCGGGTTATTTAAAGCCTGTCCTGTTTCTAAAAATATAGGGGCCAAAATGAGTAAGGGGCTCCTCTATTTTATGTACCAGCACATGGATTTTCTGATCCAGTCCTGGTTGTGGAAATACAGAGGACAAAACAAGTAGGGGTCACCTGTAATTTCCATAATAAGCACCAGACTTTCTAGCAGGGGGTAATGTCACAGCCAGGGAAAACCCTTTCAACGGGTTGCCCGACCAAAGCATTATCTCTGACCATTAGTCAGCCCTGGCTGGGGATCCCTTGGAAAGGTGGGGACCCCCCAAAAATGGGGTCCCCCTCTCTAGGGTACCCCAGGCCTAGGCTGATAGCCTGGGACCATCCCCGGCACCCCTGGCTGGTGGGTGCTGGGTTGATAGTGTAGTGTGGTGTAAATATTAGATGTGATAATATTGTATTTTGCTGTGAAAGTACAGTAATGTGAGGGTCTGTAGAGAATGTGATGATCCGTAGAGAATGTGATGATCCATAGAGAATATGAGGATCCATAGAGAATGTGATGTTCCTTAGAGAATGCGAGGATCCATAGAGAATGTGATGTTCCTTAGACATTGTGAGGATCCATAGAGAATGTGAGGATACATAGAGAATGTGATGTTCTGTAGAGAATGTGGTGATATGTAGATAATGTGAGGATCCGTAGAGAGTGTGAGGATCCGTAGAGAGTGTGAGGATCCTTAGAGAATGTGAGGATCCGTAGAGAATGTGATGTTCCTTAGACAATGTAAGGATCCATAGAGAATGTGATGTTCTTTAGAGAATGTGAGGATATGTAGAGAATGTGATGTTCCGTACAGAATGTGATGATCCGTAGAGAATGTGAGCATCCGTAGAGAATGTGAAGATACGTAGAGAATGTGATGTTCTGTAGAGAATGTGATGTTCTGTAGAGAATGTGATTATCCGTAGAGAATGTGGTGATCTGTAGAGAATGTGATGATCCATAGATAATGTGATGATCCATAGAGAATGTGATGATCTGAAGAGAATGTGAGGATCCGTAGAGAGTGTGAGGATCCGTAGAGAATGTGGTGATCTGTAGATAATGTGAGGATCCGTGGAGAATATGGTGATCTGTAGAGAGTGTGAGGATCCCTAGAAAATATGAAGATCCCTAGAGAATGTTCCTTAGACAATGTGAAGATCCTTAGAGGATGTGAGGATCCATGTGTCTTCAAATGGTGATCTGCTCTGCCCAATTTTTTCCCTTCCACTGTCACAACCATCATCATTATCGTCACTGGCACCAGCCCCATGTGACATGCAGAAGATCCCTCTGTAACAGGCTTCACTTCTCTTTATGCATGAAACAAAACAGCCTGGAGCTCAAGCTAAACTCCCTCAAGACAGAGTAGCTCCGTGCAAGCACATTGTCGCGCTCAGCTCCAACCCGTCAGGTTGCAGCCTAGGATCGGCCGTTACTCACCTCAGCACTGTCTTCGTCTGATCTCCCGTGTGGTCAGACATCAGGTGCGGCGGAGGATAATGCGCTGAGTATTATTCTTAGAGCCATGTAGACTTCCTTGAGTTGCGCTGTGCCTTGGTTACTGTGGTTGCCATCATGGCAACTTACAGTTTACATCACCTGATGACTCTGTACCCAATAGTAGCATGGTGGTGGTCAGCTGACGCTGTCCACCAATGATCTGCTACTGCAGGGTATAAAGCCGGCCTCCATTGTCGCTACTGAGTATATTCTTGCTGTTACCTCATTTCAGGTTCCTCCATGATCACTGGTGATCCAAGTGCTGAATCTCTCTGCAACAGTGCATCCATCATCTAGCCTGTGTGCAAATCAAGGAGCTCATTCAGAGCCACTCGCAAGCGGCCCGATGTTTGTGCCCTGCGCATGAGCTGCATCCGGCGTGCACATGTGCGAGCCCCTCTGAGCGACTGAGTTCAGTCGCTACGGGGCTCACAACAAGACGAGGCGGCTGTCGATGGTGAGTGACAGCTCGCCCTGTTTTGTGGGTGGGTAGGGAGGGTGGCCGGACAAATGCAGGTGTTCCCTTAGGAATGCCTGGCACTTGTTGGGAGGCCTTACTGACATCACTACTGATGTCAGTAGTGGACTTTCTGCTCTATTAGAGCAGGGAGTCCACTCGGCCTTGCGGCAGCCTACAACCTACCACAGGGTCTCGTCACAAGGCCGATGGTCGTGATTATCGCGATGGATCCAGGACCCCTTTCTGGTGTAGATGTTTAAAATGCCCATCTCGACGCAAGTTTGCGTCCAAGACTCTTTCTGGGGAGAACTAGTTTACAAGAGTCTTTCCTTGTTATAACAGTGCATCCAGCATTCCAGTACAAGTATCAATCTCCTGTACTGGTACTTCTTCTAGAAGTATATTCCCAGGGCCATTGTTTATTAGTCTCTATTCCCATGGTATCAGACACCAGTTCAAAGGAGCGCGACCTGCCAGTTCTGTGCAGCTTAAACCCCTATACCGATTGGAGGGGTCACTGGAGAACACCTCCCAGCTGTTTAGACTCCGCACTTTTGGACTGGTCTCGTCAACGTCTGACATTCGTGGAAGAGGAGATCTTATATTCAGGCCCCACGCCTCCAGTTCCTCCCTCAACCCGGGATCTCAGCTTTCACCCCATCAACAGGAGATTTCTCCTTGGCGACCATGACACCACCCCAAATCTCCAATCTCACGGAAAGACAGATCCGGCAGACCCTGAATAGGACTGATATATCCAAAATACATAAACTTCCATCTGCGCTTGCACTGTATGCTGAAGTTTGACGTCTATGCCCATGGATACAGTTCCAGCCAACTTATCATAAGCCCCTAAAATTCAGGGTTACTGTAAGTTCTGTGCGTTCTGTGCTCCATCCCCATTTCTACAGGGAGACTGGGTTAAAGACTAACCTAAAGCTGCTGCGATGGCTTTAAACATAAAAATGTAAAACATATATATGCAGAATTTAATAAATGCACAAAACAGGACCAATGACAATCACCCGTTACATCCTCCCCCCATGCTTTTTGGGGAAGGGTGTGAGACTTGATTTCTAGCTCTTTATCTTCAAAACGAATATGTATTATAGGTATAGCAAGTTTATTTTGTCTTTATAAAGGACGGCTGGAGTTTTATGTTTCTGAATAAGCCTCTTGAGAATGTTAATCGAAAAACAAAACAGATAGGTCACCAGGAGATGTCTAGCTATTACATGCATTATCAATGAAATACGTATTGCAATGCAAAGGCAGACATTACGAGTAGTGTTTTGCGCAGCAGACCACGAGATAATGAGGGGATGTCTGCACAAAAAGCTGCAGCTAAAATTTATAAAGAAATGTGGGTTAGAGAGGTGGAAGGAAATTGATGGGCACCTTATGAAGGAGGGCTAGCATTAGTGCGTTTTATAAAAATCAAATTTTAGAACCAGAACACTAAAATAAGTGACAGTAAATGAAAGGAGAAAAGGTCAGGGAGGTAGACAGCAAATGATTCATGAGATGTTTTTATTTATTAAAATGTCATGTTTCCAAGGAGTTGAGACACATAATAACAAAATAATCTAGTTTGTGCTCAGCAATTTTACCAATGAGCTGTCACTGATATTTTTACTTTATTTACCGGTTGTGTTATTTTTACGCACATTTTCTTCTAGCAGAAATAAAGAACATAAAAGGCTTATTTAAAGACTAAAATAGTCCCTAATGGTCGTAATTTAGAATACTAAAAACAAAAATTGGCCAGGAGTGTTAAGCCAGCATTTGGGGGAGGTAATGGGGGGGGGAATTTAAAAATGCAGGCGTGTCGGGACTGTGGCCCTGATTCAGAGCCGGATGATCCGACAGAGTGCTCGCTCTGAATCAGGGCCATCCCTGCTCCTTTTTGGAGCGGCCTCCTGGCCGCTCGCATAGCTGTGGGTGACCACCCACAGCTATAGCGAGTGGCCAAAATGATGGTCGCGATGGTCAAGACAATCGCGACCATCGGGCTAGCGACGAGACCCTGCGGTAGGGTCTCGTTGCCGCAAGCCCTGGAGTGCTTTCGGCTCTATCTATCCCATTGGAACACCTCCGTCTGGGCAGCCACGCCCCCGGCACGCCCACCAAAGGGGGCGTGCTGTCAATCACCATCGACAGCACGCCCCCTTTGGTGCGAGACCCTTAACGACGGCTTGGCCATCGTTATTCGGGTCTCGCGCATGCGCACGACGGATCCGCCTCCGTAGTGCGCATGCGCACTTGGGCACCATCAACCCGCTTGTGAGCGCTCAGCGCTCGCGAGCGGGTCTGAATCAGGCCCTGTATTCTAGGCATGCCCTAGTTAACCTAGATGCTCATTCTGAGACCACATAGGCTTGCTCGGAGGCTCGATGTGCGGCTGATGTTTCCTATGTTTACGCTTTTGTAGGTAAGCGGCGGGTGTGAGATGCCGGCTGTGGGCGTCTCTGTGCACAACACGTTAGTGTCATTAGCATATTTTTGCAAGTTCACAGCAGCAGCGGGCATTGGGCCTGATTCAGCTCGGATCGCTATTCTGCTAATACGCACGCAATGCAGTTGCTAATATAAGCGGTGATATGCAAATAACTGCATTCGCATTGCGATCACAGCCTAACATAAGGACGCCCACTTCCCCATACACACATCCATATACTTTAGCAACATAGCGATACAATCAGTACATCGGACCCATACGCAAAGTTAAGGCAGGTCAGACCTTACTCAGGAATTGCTAACTTTAGTAGACGCTATGAGGCCTCAGGCTGCGTATGGTATTGCAGTGGATAATTTATGCACGCCCCTGCAATGGCGTTGAAACGCACTGACACGCCTGCCTTTGCCTGACCATCCCCCCATCACCACTCACAAATGGTGCTTCCTGTCAATCACTCTGCGATGGGTCTGCGTAGACACTGCGATTGCAGTCCCGATCGCAGTGGCCTGTTCATGCATGCGCACTGCGATGCATACGTATACGCAGAACGCTACAATCAGCCGATTGCGTGCGTATTAGAAACTGCAATCACAGCTGAATCAGGCCCTCTGTTATGACCAACTTTCACCTGAGACTTGTGACACTTGTATGACAAAGGATTCATCAGAAAACAACCCCTAGGGGTAAGTTTACAAAGTGGCGCTTTTCAAAGCTGAAGAGTCTTTGGAGCCAGGTTACAGAGATGGATTCAATGCCGATATTTTGGGGGAATTTTTTGCCATTGGGCATGCTTCAACTCCGCACTGTGCATGTGCTGCGATTACAATCTGATTACGTTTGTACAGAGGAACCATTCGCAAAATGAGTGACAGGTAGTCAGCATTTGGGGGGTGGTGGTAACGGGGAGGAGGTTAGAAGAATGCAGGCGGGTTTGACTGTTTAAATGCTGTTTCATGGGCATGACTAAATTAGACATTGCGATCCCCTGTGCAGCATGAAACCACTCTGCATGTCAGGAGAGCAGCAGTGCTTGTGGCTGGTCAGAATTGCCGTACATGCTGCATGACTGCCCTCTGTGATTTAATATTACCAATGTTTATGCTGTTGCACATCATGGTACGGACATGAGAAGGTAGCAGTTGGCGCCCCTATGCTCGGCTATGCTTTGGAAGACATTAGCACATTTTAGCACCTGCAATATGTAAGACACTGCAGTTGCGATTGCATTACAGTCCGTCTCTGAATCAGGCCATTAGTGTTTTTGGATCCTGGATTTAAAGGTTCAACAACAGTACATACAGAACCAGGTGGGTTTTGTATTTAATATTATTGGGCCTGATTCAGAGATGAACACAAACCCAATGTTTGGAGATCTGCACAATCTCCTTCTGTGAGCTCATATGCAGTGCCCGAACAATGCAGCCAGATAGACAGGCTGCAGATATTTGGGGGCAGCATCAGGCTGCGTCTCAGAAAAAGTGGGTGGGTTGCCCCATGTTCTGGATGTGCTGAAGACAGAGGGCCTGATTCAGAACCGGACGCTCTTTCAGAGCGCTCGCTCTGAATCTGGGCCGTCCTGCCTGATTTTAGAGCGGCCTCCTGGCCACTCGCATAGCTGTGGGTGACCACCCACAGCTATAGCGAGCGGCCAAAAAGATGGTCGCAATGGTCAAGACCATCGCGACCATCGGGCTTGCGGTAGGGTCTCATCTGCCGCAAGCCCTGAAGTGCTTTTGGCTCTATCAGAGCCAAAAGCACTCCCACTGACATCACTTGTGATGCCAGTGGGGCCGGCCCCAGATGGTAGGTGTTCCCATGGGAATGCCTCCGTCTGGCCAGCCATGCCCCCGGCACACCCACTCACCAACAACAGCACACCCCCTTTGTAGCGAGACCCATAGCGACGGCTTGCCCGTCACTATCCGGGTCTCGCGCATGCGCACGACGGAGCCGGGTCCGTCGTGCGCATGCGCACTGGCCCAACATCGACCTGCTTGCTATCGCTCAGCGCTCACGAGAAGGTCTGAATCAGGCCCAGTGTCTGAGTCCTAGTACGCATCTTCACTGGCTTCAGCTGCATGAAAACATCATCACTGGCTTCAGCTGCATGAAACATGCTAAACCAAGATTTGAAATTGTTCACCAGACTTGTTACTATACGCTTACAGAATCTCCTGCCCTTACGTCTACACCCTACCCAAAATGGTTTTGTCTAGGGGAGTTAGTGCATGGTGTTCGGCTCTTAGTGTCTGTTATGGTTCAGTCTCATCAGTGGGGTAATAAAACTAACGTAGTAGTAACACAATATAAAGTAACTAAAAATGTAGTCGCTAATCCTGTTACAGTTTATATTATATGACATTGTTCAAAATAAAGAAAAAGTAGGATATAAATAAAACTTCCCTTAATGGGATGGTTTCCTTTCTTTATACGATGTGAAGGTGTCAAAATATAGATATAATGTATGAAAGATGAAAGGCGTAAAATGCAACATAGTGTAATAAAATACAATACACTTTAATTATTCAACATAAATCCACAATATCTTGAAAAAACGATTTATTCATAATAGATAGTCGTGCAAAAGGTGCATATAAATGGTTTAGAGTTGGAGGTTCCGGAACCTCAGACTCAGCTGATTGTCAACCACGGTTCTCCAGTGTTTGCTCCAACCCCTTAAAATGGTCCTTCTGTCACAGGCCAACGTGTATCGTGCAATGCTCTTCCTCAGACATGCCCTTTGGAAGAGCGTTGCTCGATACGCGTCAGCCTGTGACACAAAGTCTGAGATTCCAGAGCCTCCAACTCTAAACCATCTATATGCGCCTTTTACATGATTATCTGGTAAAACCTCCACCTGTCACCTGTGCTACGGTGTTTAATGCATTAGGAATATTTTATCAGATCGTTTTTTCAAGATATTGTGGATATATGTTGAATAATTAAAGTGTATTGTATTTTATTACAGTATGTTGAGTTTTTATGCCTTTTGTTTTTTGATATATGAAAAATTATATCTATATTTTGACACCTTCAGATCGTGTCAATAAAGAAAACCATCCAATGAAAGGAAGTTTTATTTATATCCTACTTTTTCTTCTGAATAACATCATATAATATATAACAGGATTAGCGTCCAAGTTTCTAGTCACTTTATATTGTGTTGAATTTGTTGTGGTTGTGGGGTGTTAACCCTGACTAGAATATGGCAGCTTGATATCTCATGCACCAAGGTTTGCTGTTCTGTCTCTTGTTATTGTAACATAGTAGTAATTTGTGATGCTGATAAGGCTTTTGAGCGCGTCTGCTGGTCCCATATTTTGAGGGTCCTCCAATTAATATTTGGCATTGATTTCATAAGTATTTTCCAAATGCTTTGTCGTCAGGCAACATCATTCTTGATGGTTAATGGTTTGAACACTACTTCTACAAGGTTGTCTCCACTGCTTTTCAACCTGGCCCTTGACCCCCTCATTAAACACTTTTATTGGTATGGCGAAATGGTGCAATGTTTTCACAGAGGTGGCCTTGCTGGCTATTATTGGGTCTTCATTGTATGCTGAGATGCACTTCAAGCTGCTTCATAGGGCTTAATATACTCCAAAGGTGAGGTGCTGATATAAAGTATGAATCTTCAGACTCTCAACCTGATGTGCACCTTCTGCAACTGCATACGCTCATGTGCTAATGTACAGGAGTTCTGGTTGACTGTTCATACTTATATCACGTGTGACCTGGGCATACCTTTCATCATTGACATGGCATGAGTGCAGTGGGATCTCTGCACCTCTCCTTTTCCATGCATTTATTCAGCGGACACTACCATACTCTTAGCTTCAATTGCTGCAGCTGCCAAAAACGACAATCCTCTCCTAGTTGATTAATGAGGCTATCTATATATCCTTGATGCTTCCTAGGTTGTCATTTTATGTACAAAATTAATTGGATAGAATGTTTGTTAGATGTGGCTAGGGCTGACATTGTTTTTCAATTTGGCTCCAATATTTTTCTACTTTACCCCTTGTGAACAAGATTTCACCAGGTAAGTGGTTAAGAATGTTCTTGCACCAGTATGGGTTAATGGCTCTTGCCCAATATTCTAGACATTGCAGCCTCACACACACTTGCACAAGCCCTGACCTTACTCAGAAATTGCTAACGTCATCGCACGCTATCAGGCCTCAGGCTGCATAAGGCATTGCAGTGAATCATTTATGGACGCCCATACAACAGCGTTCAAACGCACTGGTACGCTTGCGTTTCGCCGACCACCCCCGTCACCATCCACGAACAGCACTTCCTGTCAATCACTCTGCGATTGGGCTGATTAGTCACTGCGATCGCAGTCCCGATCGCAGTGGCAGGCTCGCGCACTGCGATGCATATGCATACACAGTATGCAACATTCGGCCGATTGCGTCCGTATTAGCAACTGCGATCCAAGCTGAATCAGGCCTAGAGACCGAAAACCCACTGTTAGTTGTTGCTAGTTATTATTATTAATATTATTATTATTATTATTATTATTATTATTATTATTATTATCCTTTATTTATATGGCACCACAAAGGTTCCGCAACACCTTACAAAGGGCCTGATTCTAATTTGCGCGGAAGCGGTTGTGCAATATGCACAACTAATGTAAATGCAGCAGGAGGTATCTGTAGTAAATAGAGATGTAATAGGATATATGCACGATTGCCTAGTATAGGTTAGGTTTACATACTCACTGCATACTTGCCTACCCTCCGGATTTGGTCGGGAGCCTCCCGCAAATCCGGTGCCGCTCCCGACCTCCCGGGAAGGCAGGCAATTCCCCCCGGCTGCCGCCCAACCCTCCTATCCCCCCCGCAATGACCCCTGCAATCCCCGCAGCGGGGGGCCGGTGACGCGATTCGCGTCATTTTGGCCCCGCCCCCTGCTACACAATGCCTATTTTATCGGCATTGCATAGCAAGGGCGGGGCCAAACTGAAGCGATCGCGTGACCCCGCCCCCACCACGCCTTCAAGAGATGTCACCCACCCGGCAACTCCCCCTTGTACCGGCCACGCCCCCCTGTCCTGCCGATCTGGCTGCTCCCTCCTGGAAGGAGCAGCCAGAAAGTTGGCAGGTATGACTCACTGATGATGGTGACTAGTAATAAATCAGCTGCACGTGGATATATATTGTCACCTCATGATGTGTACAGCTCTACATATGGGCTAATATACACATTTTTAACGTTTCTTTTGAGCAATGCGCCTGATTCAGAGTTGTATGCTACGCCAACATTTACGCAGTTGAGCAATGTGTTTGCTAGCGCGCATGCACGAAATGCAAAGGCTATTACATTGCTCATTCTTGTATAGTTTTAGATGTGTCCTTAAAATCGTGCAAAATAACCTCAATTTATAACAGGCTTTGTAACTTATACGGAAATTAGAACACTGATAAAGCTAAATATCTAGATCAGGCGCAAAAATGTATAAGTATTACTAATAGCCAATTGTTACCCATATTGCAGCTCTGAATAAGGTTCTGGAAACACTAAATACACAACAGACAAATACACACAAGGGAGTGCTATAATAAAAAGTTACAAATTAGTTTAATATAAAATGATTGTTAAGATATATTTTACACCTTACATATAATAAAACCACTTAGGGCCATAAACAATTGCCAGCGAAAAGTCCTGGACTTTTAGCCTGCCGGAGGTTTCGCCGTCATCGCCAGTTTTGCCTCCAGAAAAGTATTGCGCTCGTCATCGAGATTCGCCCTATTCAATTCCAAAGGATGTGAAAACGCGGCCCGGCGAAACTCAAATCGGGGAAAAGTCCTGTCAGATTTGGGGAAATCACCCTGGCACCAGCCAAAAGATGCACTAACATTGGGGTTCATGGTAGATGCCCCCGAATAGCCCTGCTGTGAAACTCCTTTGGGTACTTAAATGCTCACATTCGCTGCTAATTAGCATCTTTGCACAAGTGGTGAAGAATAGCATTTAGCAGTTTTTATTGGTGAAAATAAGTAGTCCCAGCAAATTTGGGGTACATGAGAATGGGTGCAAGCATGGTTAAAAATTGCTAAAGTGAGGTCTTAAAAAGCGTTAAAAACGCACCTTCAATAAAAAAACACCTCCCTCAAACTTGCAGACCCCCAAAGTCTACTTCGCTAGTTTTTAAGTTTGTACCCCAACTTTGAACTTTTTTGCCCCCTTTTTCAAAGTAATTTTTTGGGATGTTCTTTAATTCTTTTTTGGATTTTCTTGACGCAGTTTACCTTTGGGGACCTGTCCTAAGGCTGCAGGGTGGTTTCCTCAACTTTGCACCCCAAAACCGCAAATCTGAACTTTTTTCCGACAGCTATTCATAGGGGAAACTTTTCTGCCGGGTATATTGCATTGCGTTTTCGCACTGGCGAAAAGTCCCAACAATTGAATACGGGAATAAGTTTCTGCTGGCAAAATGATGTCACTGTCGAAGCTTTTTCGCAAAAAGCGGCTTTTCGCATCTAATTGAAAATGGCCCTAAATATGGCCAAAGATAATTTAAAAAAATAAATAAAAAACTAGTATAGAATAGGGCAAAATAGCCTCAAGAAGAACAAATATAAAGTCCACTATGCCTTTAGAAATCCGTTTAAAATGCGGGGATCCGCTTTGTGAATTGACATGTACATTTATCCAGATATACAATATAAGGATCAATAGACCCAAATGCTGGCTCTTCAAGCTCAACCTCCTCACCGTGAATCTACCTCACCACCTTGCAGATCTCGATCCCCGGTACTCTGTCCCGGAGTAGCAGCGGTGGGAGGACAATACCTCGGAGGATTACGCTCCCCGTGAGGTGTATACGCATCCACCTGATGTTGAAGATGGAGCTGTGTCAGCGGGAGTAACACATCATCGGCCGGTGTATAAGGTGAGAGACGCAGATGGAGCAGCGTAATAGATCCAAGTGCTTGTAGTTTAAATGGATTTTTAAAGGTATAGTGGACTTTATATTTGTTCTTCTTGAGGCTATTTAGCCCTATTCTATACTAGTTTTTTTATTTATTTAAATTATCTTTGGCCATATTAAGTGGTTTTATTATATGTAAGGTGTAAAATATATAGTAACTAATACCCCTTTCACATCTCAATTGGCGGGTCGCCCCCGGGATTTGTACACACGTCGATCCCGGGTGTGACCTACCTTTCTAGGCTGGTGGCCCAACCCGGAAATAATACCAGGTCGATGAAGTCACCGCCATTGCTGCTGAGCCGGCGCTTGGAGATGAGCGCCAGCTTTTGCTATGCAGTGAATGGGACCCGAGTCGCCTAGACCTGGTTTACACGTTCACACTGCACCGCGAGCCGGGATGAACTTGTGTTCAACCCTGCTCGTTACCCAGGTTGAAATGCCGGGTCACTCGACCCTGGTTATTTCAACTGTTCCCTTTCACAGTGCGCAGTAACCTGGGTTATTTGATGGGAGTGTGAAAGGGTATAGGTCACACAATGCGTCTCACCATAAACTTTTTCACCAAATATCTTATTTGCATTATTAATGTGGCACAATTACAATGCATGCGTAAAATGGACACTGGCGTGCAGTCCCTCTGTGCCACTCTAATGCTAACCTGTGTACAAAGGCAAATGATGGGCGTCCGTTACCAGTGAGCCATGCCATGCATCCTACCACACATCATTGTGCTGAATATGCAACTTTATACCAATTCCTTTGAAACAAAGGTACTAAGTAAGTGAGCCTAGTACCCTGTAATGAACCTTGTATTAGTCTAAATTTAGGAAAAAGTAAGAATATTCCAGAAATCGCTACCCGTGATGGGCATCTAAGTCATGCCCCATATCACAAAAAGGATAGGTGCATGAGGACACATCTGAGCCATGGCATGTCCAATACATGGAGCATACCTCCCAACCATATCAATTTCAGGGGTGTGGTATGTTAGGTCGACATTTGACATGTATCAGGTTGACATGAGAATGTCGACATGGTCGAAAATGTTGGCGAGCATCATGTCGGCATTTATCATGTCTACACAGATGACATGTCGACATGATAGAATGTTGACCTAACATCCCTGGTGGCTCAGTGGTCACTATCGGAGCCTCCCAGGTCCCAGCAGCCATGTGACAAACACTTCCAGTGAAGACTTCTGATGGAGCAGCGTTCCAGTGAGTATTTTACCCCAATCCCTAACCCTCACCATATTACCTAACCCTAACCTCCTCCTCCCTCTGCAGCCTAACCCTCTCGGCTGCACCTAACCCTACAAAGAGACATTTCATATGATGATATTGTGAACACAGTGATTTTCTGAAGATATTGACATGGTGCCCATCATGTTGAACATGACGGCATTTAATGGTGACATTGTGGTGGCAACAGGGTTACGCGGTCAACGTGACTGGATCCCTACTTCAGAGGAATAGTTGCGACTGCATGGTGACTTCTGTCTTCAGTTGCATGGATGGTGGTGGTAGTAGTAGTGGTGGTGGGTGGGTGGGTTGTTGGGAGGTTTACCACTGCTACTTACCATGGAGGTAGGTGCCTTCATGGCACATGGTTCCAAAAATTACTTTTTTTTTACTATGTGTAATTAGCATCTAGTTTTCCCAGGAAAGGCATCATTGACCCATGACAGTAACTAGAGCATTTTTTGGGAGGTAAAGACTTTGGGAGATTAATTTTTATTCTTTAATTTTTACATGTCTATTAGTTTAAATGTATACATATGCACCCACATTTATATTTTACTTGTAAAACTTCTACATACCACACACACAAACAAGGAGTTTTCTAATATTTTTGGAGTTAATATTGTAGAAGTGCCTTCCAGACGAGACTTCATGGAAGCATACTTGTATAATTGATAAATGCATGCTTCCCTTTTCCAGTCAATTTGATGAATACTTTCTATCTAATGTACAAATAATCTTTATGACCCATGTAAGCAGATCTGATGATATGCAGCTGAGCAATGTACTAGAACTGAAATATCTATCTCTTTGATGTTTTGTACAGGCTTTTTGATGAAGTCGGTATCAGCAGCTATTAAGTTAATATCTAGTCTTGATAATGTCCTTTCCCTTCTATCTTCACACTGCTGGGGCTCAAATTAATTGCTTAAAATGAATGTCTCTGCATGTATACCTAATCTTCTTAAGAGGATAAAAGTTTCCAGGGAGAATGAAGAAGTGCGCCAATATAATTAGCTGGATGTTTTGAATAAAAAGCAGCTATTGGTTAACAAAAACAGTTATGGAAAAGAAACTCGCCGTGACCTAACATTAATGTACTATTTTGAAGAAAATTCTTAATTCCAGTTAGAACAAACTCAGTATTTCGGTCTGAGCAATTAAGGTACTTTGTAAATAAAAAGTGGTAAAAAATCAGAATATAAAATGAACTCACGGCAAGGTGATGACTGTGTAAAGCGAGAGAAGTACATTAATGGTGTCGCTGCTGCAAATTGTGATGCAGCTTCTTTGTGAAAACATGCAAGTGTCCAAGCCACTGGGATTTGTATTGAGACGCCCATCGGCGGCTGCATACAAAATGCAGTATTGGTCGCAGATCAGTCGATTATTGTAAGTTCTGAGTAACCCTATGGTTACCCATAATGGCTGCCGGAACTAAGACACCAGAAGTGTTTTTAATGCATACGGGATCGCAGACAAAAGCTGTGACATGCCCCGAAAAGGTCCGCGTCTCTTCTGTGTTTGAGACACCACTTTCTGGTGCCGCCCCCAAACGGTCCCTGCCTGTTATTTGCTTTGTGGATAGAGCCTCACTGTGAGTGGCAAAGGTAATAAAACTGGATGCATGCGCAGATCACCGATAATCGCTCAACTGCGTAAACATCGGAATTGCATCCATCGCTAAATCAGGTCCTAAGTACAAAATTTCTATATACATATCACCAGGCTGCTTAAGCTGAAGCAAATGTCCATGTTATTGGTTATTTAGGACGGTTGGTTATGGGTTCTTGGCGGTCGGTGTATTGAAAAGGTGGATTTTGCATACGCATGGGCATAACTGCACATGATTGCACCAGCAAATCCGTAACTTTCCCTTATAAATGTATATGTAATGTTATTTGTGTATAGGAAATGACAAAGCTTTGAAGATGGACAGAAAGATTGTGAGAGATTGTAGGAAGTCCTGTCTTCCTGCCCCAGCCATAAATGTGTCCAATTGTATGTAGAATGCAAAAAGGATGTCCAGGGAAATTAACTGATAGCTGGCCAGATCCTTGATAGCCAGTGTGTAAGAGATCTGTGTTCTGTGTAGGGTCAGAGATCAAAGGCGGGGGTCTGGTTATAACCCCACAGGGGGGTCAGACTTACAGGCCAATGAGAGACAGACCAACCAGCAAGGTGTCAAATCTCTCTCCTAACTCCAAACAGGAGGGAGTAAGCAGTTACCTAACCCCTGATCAAATGACAGAGAGACCCTGGAGTCCAGCTAGAGAGTTAATGCACTATGAGCCGACAAGGGTTAAATTACCCCAGGGAAGGGGGTGAGGGGGAATTCTGGAGAAGCAGCCATAAATATATGATTCAACTATAGCTTGTTGTTCATTCTGAGAGGGCTATCATAAGGCACAGATGATACAAAGTTCATCAATGGGATTGCCTCGTCCCAGAACCACTTGAGTCAATGGTGTGGTCTGTTTCTCCAAATTTGTTATTTTCTGTAAATCCTTTTATTTTAATAGTATTCTAATCTTGCAATTTTTTGCAACTAAGCTTTGAAGATTTTTCTTGAATTAAAACATTAATTCTAGTTCTGGAACTGTGTTTTTATGACCCAAAGCCTCATTTTCCCATGTTACCTATTTTGCTAAGTGTGCATAATCATATAGCAGGTAAGAACAAAGGTTTACCCTGTATTTAATACTAAAGTTCCCCTTTTCTGGTGGCAGCTATCAGGTTTATTTAACCACACATGCTGAGTTAACTTTCAAGTGTCACGGGCGGCGATTCTCAGATTGGCGTATCTGGGGGGATCGGCCGGCGGACTGTGACAGTCGGCATGACACCGGTCAGAATACTGACAGCTGTAGGTATGTACTCCTAATGCTAACCTGTGCCCTTCCCCTATCCCTAACCCTCCCTCCCTGTTGCCTGATCCTACCCCCCCTAGGGCCTAAACCTAACCTCCTCTGCCCTGCACCCTAACCCTCCCCCCTTAGTGCCTAACCCTAAATCTCCCCCTAGTGCTTAAACCTTCCCCTAGTGCTCTGCGTTAATATACTATGGTTACTCGGGGCTTGAGGACAAGGGTGAAGGATAACATTGTCACGAAAATTTGTAGATACTTCTTCCCTTACTGATGGTTCAAAGGAAAATTTTGAGTAGGCTAAGCACATGAGTGGTGTTGGCAAGGAGGCCTTTAGCAGTAGCGTAGGTATAATGGGTGCAGTGTGTTACGGGGCACATGGGCCCCCCCGGGTCCAGGGGGGCCCTGCACTGCACACACTGCACCGATATTATTTTAGACTTACATGTCCGTGGTCCCACGTCGGGTGTCTGCGCTGCTCAGAACACCAGAAAATGGCCACCGTTAATATAAATGATTGGGCTGGTTTCCACTGGGGGACAAAGCCCATTTTCATTTAGATGGGTTTATGAATGGTTTTCATTCATCCATTGTTAGGTCACTAAATATTTTGACGTGCAAGAATCTTAAGCCAACAACAGAATTGGAAGTGGATGCCAAAATATATCTAGGGTTCTAGCACAGTCCCTTCTCTTCATCACCACTTTCTGGTTTGTACATTTCTCCTCTGGACAGCCCTACCTTTTGTCTGTCGTTTCTGGTTATTGAAATATTGTAGATACATTAGCAGGGTTTTGCCTTCTTCTGGCTAATAAAGTTCAACAACTTTAGCGTAGATTGTTTATGCTCATTGAATCAGGTTCAGTTTATATTCAGTCTTTTTAGTTTTGCTTTCCACTTAATTCCCATGTGGCTGACTTGTTTGGCTTAACTTGGGGAGGCCGATAGCAGGAGTCACCAAACTGCATCATTCTGTTTGGTTGCCGCGTTGTCTAATAGTAATAATCAGGGTCTTTTTCTTGTCAGGCCTTGTGATTATTGAGACATTAAGGGTCCACTATCACTCATTATTAGTTTTAGATGGTGCTCCAAAAAATCAACTCCTAACTGTTATTTTACTGGCCTTATGTGTGGGGAAGCCAAACTTGTGCCAGGAGTTGATAATGCTATAGTAGATGATTTGTAGCATTTCAACTGGGCTAAGTTTCATGCGCTTGCACCAGATGTCAATCTTGTGGGATTAATCTGTACTTCTTATGTCTGGTTACCATTCAGGTATAGAAATCGTGGCACAAAAATCCTTATCACAACGCCTTTGAGGACTGGGAGACCTATATTGCTCATTGTGATGAAGCAGTTAAGTCTGCTGGTCAGTGTTTGGTGGTATATGTTTGGAAGCATATTCAGCACAGAGATCCGAGGCCACCATGTCATCAGCTTTGGCTAGGATATCATTTTTCTGAAAGTTGAAGGGTCTAACAAATCAATCCAAGTCTGTTGTGCTTTTCAAGGCACTGAAAGTATGGTCTAAATAGAGTTTTATGTGTGTTGATTCATGTAGGCCCATTGATTGGGAAGCAATCGGGAATCCGACTGCCTAAATACTGGCAGCCGGCTTCCCGACTGTCATATCCCGGCAAGGGTGAAATGCCGGGCGTCTAGATGTAGACGCCCTCATTTTCCCGACTCCAGGAGACCGGCGCCCGGCATCCCGATCGTAGTGATGCCGGGCACCCCCAGCAGACAGCCACGGGGTGGGTGGGTTAGGTTTATGGCTCCCGTGGGGGATTTAGGGTTAGGCACCCCCCCGGGAGGGTTAGGCTAGGGGGAGGGAGGGTTAGGGTTAGGCACCCCTGGGGGGGACTTAGGGTTAGGCATCCCCCCGGGGGACTTAGGTTTAGGCAGCGGGGAAGGGGGTGGTTAGGGTTAGGCACTTAGAGGGGGGATTAGGGGATAGGCACTTGGGGGGGAAGTTAGGGTTAGGCACCCCTAAGTAGGGTTAGGGTTAGGGGGGTTAGGTTAGGTTAGTAGATACTCACCTATCCACGATCGGGATTTTCAGCGCTGTCGGGCTTCCACTGCTCGGAACTCTGCTAATGTCGGCCTGCCGCTGACGGGAATCGAACCCGTTCCCATTCATTTGCCCTTGTTGGAGGATTTGATGTGGTGGTTGAATGACTCTGAAGCTACTCTTTTTAGATTAACTATTTTTAATTCGCCTTTTACGATTGGATGTGGATCATTAGATTGGATGCGTCTTTGTCAACCATCAAAGAATCGACCAGGTTAGTTAGACATGTAGTTTAGACAGACAAAGTATAGATCGACAGTAACTTACGATTATGGTGCATTTTGCTTAATGAATTAGGGCTTGATTCAAAGATGGATGGTATTGCATAAATTAAAGCAGCAGGAGGCGTATGTAGTAGAAAGACCCCCGCTGCCAGCTTTTGTGATCCACTGCTGCATCCGAAGATGCAGAATATGATCATCTGCGTGAACATCTGTCATCTGAGTAATCCTGGCTGGCCCCAGTGAAGCTGAGTTGAAAGATGCAGACCCTGGTCTCGGCATGCCTACAAAACGGGCCTGACACGCACCCGCTGTAGCACCCTCCCCACCCACAAACAGCCGCAGACTGCCCACTGTCTCCCACTACCGATATCTCGCATCCGTAATACCTTGCAAACCTCCATAAACATCGGTAACATCGAGTACCATCATCCCATCATGCAGAATTACAGTGGCCCTGACCTTACTTTGAAATTGCTAACCTCGTAGCACACAGAAAGTACTCACGCTGCATATGCAATCACACTGGCTAATTTATGCATGCCCATGCAACGGCGTTCAAACAGACAGACATGCCTGCATTTCTCCGATCACTCGCCCGTCATCACCCGAAACGCTCACTGCCTGTCAATCAATTTTGTGATGGCTCTCCGTGGTCTGTGTTATCGCAATGCGATCAGAGTGGTGCTTTCGCGGACGCATACTGTGATGCATATGCATGCGCAGTATGCAACAATCGGCCATCTGCATACGCTTTAGCAATAGCGATCCTTAATGAATTAGGCCCTAAGAGGGAACTGTTCAGCCAGTCTGGTTCATGAGTCACTCATACTGTACATCCTTGTGGCTGAAGGACATGGTTTGGCTAAATGGGTGGGTATATTTTGGGTTGTAGTGGGGTTAGATGATTAGGTGGTAGGGGGTTGTATTGGAAGGGATTCTAGGATATTATCTTCTCAGCTGTGAACAAGTACAGGAAGCCAGACTAGTTGGTTATTTACTTGACTCCTGTCCTTTTTGGAATAAGCATAATCTGATTGGTTCATACTTGCCGACAATCAGTTCCCTCCTTCCAGGAGGGAGCTGATTGTCGGCTAAAAGCGGGGGCATGCCCGGCCATGACATCACATTTGGGGGCGGAGCAGGGTCATGTGGTAAAGTTGCATTGATGTGTCAGTGCAGCCACACAACAATATATGATTATGGTACCAGGGGCGTATCTATAATGGGTGCAGGGCACAAGGCCCCACAATGCACACCCTTCACTCATACTTACCTGTCCGTAGTCTCCAGAGTGGTGCTCATGCAGTACTGGCCTGGTGCTGCAGAGCAGCAAAAATCACTATGGAAATGGTGGCGGCCATTTTTCTGAAGACCCGCGCATGCGCAGTAGATTCTGGCACTTTTAACAAGCACTTATTGTACAGTACTATACAGGGGTGTTTTAAGAGAGGAGGGGGCACATGTGCAGACCCAGTGCAAGCCCTCTCTATGGTGGTTGCAGAGTGTAGTAGATTCTGGTACTAAGCCAGAATCTACTGCACCGATCAACCATCAGTATGGTACTGTAAGTGCTTGTCAAATATGGACCCTGTATCTTTAAGTCCAAAGTTTAGACTGAACCCTTAAATTTAAATCTGTTTTGTAATGTTCACATTGAGCAGATCCCAATGTGTCCAATCCAGTGCGTGGTCTATACATTCATCCCTAGGAATAACCTAAACTGCTGGCAAATTCTTCAGTGATAGTCTCCCCTGTAAGTATGCCAGCAGAAAGCATTTGAAGAATTAAACACTACAGAAAGGTGTTGCGTTATAAATAAATAATGGTAATACTAGGAATAATACAATAAATATTTGATATTGTCTAAAAGTGCTAAAACTGAACTTTACTTGCTATGCATTATTAACCAGCTCAGCATTGTCCTTCCATATAGTGACTCCTAAGGGACCCAAAATATTGCAAAGAGGGAATTAACTTTGTTGACAGTTTCCATGACCTCATTGTTGCATCATGTCAGTGAAAAGTCTACATCCAACTGGTGCAATAGTGGGGTCGGAACTTTCATACCATATATATTTTCAATTATTCTTGATAGACTATCCAGAATTGACTATTTGGGATAAGATATTAGGTTAGTCACTTGTTGTTTATGCAACCACCATTGGACATTGTGTAATAACTATCCAACGCTTGTTGACATCCTTCTGAGGGTGACTTTACACACAGTATTTCAACACCCTATTTTTTACACTACTACTGTATGTGCACTGTTTTATAATTTTCTCTTTCACATATTCTATGATATCCCACTGGTACATTCATTGACGATTAAGAAGCGCTAGAACCACTTACTCCATTGCATATACAGTATCCCTTCTTAGGAACCCAGTTAAAAGGCTCCTACTGTTCTTGGCTGCAAATTTACATCGTCATCCTCAAGTAATCCTCTGGCGCAAGTCATCACATCGCCTTCTGGTTTTTCAGAACGGCCTCCTGGCCACTCGCATAGCTGTGGGTGACCACCCACAGCTATAGCGAGCGGCCATGATGATGGTCGCGATGGTCAAGACCATCACGACCATCGGGCTTGCGACGAGACCCTTGTGGTAGGGTCTCGTTGCTGCAAGCCCAAGAGTGCTATTGGCTCTAACAGAGCCGCAAGCACTCCCACTGACATGTGGTGTCAGTGGGGCCGGCCCCAGATGGTAGGCTTTCCCATGGTCCTAGCCCGCCCACCAAAGGGGGCGTGCTGTCACTCAACATTGACAGCACGACCCCTTTGGTACGAGACCCGGAGCGATGGATTGCCCGTCGCTATCCGGGTCTCACGCATGCGCACAACGGAACTGGCTCCGTCGTGCGCATGCACTTTGGGCCACCATCGACCCGGTTGCGAGCGCTCAGCACTTGCGACCAGGTCTGAATCAGGCCCACAGTCCCATCTGCGGGGAGCAAGGAGATCCCATTTCCTCCTTCCAGCAATGTGCATTCCTTGATGGAAAGACATCCTATCGCAATTCTCAGATGGTGATATACATCGGACACAAGTTTTGACAATGAGACAATGAGCCTCATTATAACTAGGTAACATTTTAAAACATATATTTATCCCCAAAAAATTCAAATTCATAACACTTTTTAAAAACAGTTATTTTTTTTATTTTATTTTAAAACAGGTTTTTCTTTCCAGTTTTGACAGTCATATCATTCTTCTCACAAGCTCCTATAGCTTTTCAGAAATCTGAAATGTTAGCCCTAAAAATATCACTAGTAAGGCACAGAGGAACAATTGAATCAATTATCTCTGACCGATGAATATAAAGTACATGTTTTCTGCTGGTAAAGTCTCGTTCTCGAATCAGCCAATGGATGAAAATGTAAAAACCCCAAATAAATACTGTACATGCGTATACCACTGACAATACTAACAAATGTCCCATGTCACACACTGTGGGCCTGATTCAGACCCAGTCGCAAGCGCTGAGCGCTCGCAACCAGGTCGATGGTAGCCCGGAGCGCATGCGCACGACGGAGCCGGCTCCGTCGTGCGCATGCGCGATACCCGGATAGCAACGGGCACTCCGTCGCTCCAGGTTTCGCAACAAAGGGGGCGTGCTGTCGATGTTGAATGACAGCTCGCCCCCTTTGGTGGGCGGGCCAGGGGGGTGGCTGCCCGAAAGGAGGCGTTCCCATGAGAATGCCTGTCGTTTGGGGGCGGTCCCACTGACATCACAAGTGATGTCAGTTGAGAGCTTCTGGCTCTGTTAGAGCCGAAAGCTCTCTGGGGCTTGCGGCCACGAGACCCTACCACAAGGGTCTCGTCGCAAGCCCGATGGTCGCGATGGTCTTGACCATCGCGACCATCTTCCTGGCCGCTCGCCATAGCTGTGGGTGGTCTCCCACAGCTAGGCGAGCGGCCAGGAGGCAGGTCTAAAAAAACAGAAGGCCGGCCCTGATTTAGAGCGAGCGCTCTGTCAGAGCGTCCGGCCCTGAGGTCGTTATTAAACATTGTTGTGCTAATAACAGACGATCATGGACAATATTTAGCTCAAATTGCAAATTGCAGTTCACTTTGTGGTTTGCTATGTACAACTTCTGAGCCGTGGAATTGAGTGACAGAAGGCAAAAGGGGCACAGTATCATGTCCTTGTGCCTGAACATTTATTTCAGGGGAATGGGCATTGCCAACGTGCGTTCTGTCAGCCTGTCAGCCTTTCTCCAGCACAAAATGCACAGTTTAGTAAATAAAGATAAATGAGCATTGCTCCTTTTACCCGGACTGCAGAAACCTCTTATGGCTCGGCCCTGCTTCATTGAGTGTTCAGACAGCCCAGTAATACGACAGATGTATCCAGCCGTTTCTTTTTTCCCGCTGTCCCAAAGATTATGATCATTTTATCTGAGATGCCATTATAATTCTCAAGGTCAAATAAGTCACAGAGGAGCGGGAGGAAGGCTTGTCATATTTTTCCTACCTTGTCACATTCTTCTAGAACTCATTTACCATATTTTGAGAAGCAAACAATTACAGCAGCTTAACTTCTGAGCAGAATGCATAGATCATTGTGATTGGGATGTCTTTTTAAATGGTAGAATGTGTCCTTAGAGCGGCTGTTATTACAAAGTTTGCAATTAAGCAAAAACTTTAAGCCTGAATAAGAGGCAGAAGCTCACGTTTATCGCTCCGGCATTTTATGAAAAATTAAAACGAAATGGAAATTTTTCTTGTGCATAAAGTAAGTTGGCTTATGCAGTATAAAAGAGTTTTCATTGGGCCCTGATTCAGCAAAGAACGCAGTTGCTTATACGCACGCAATTGGCCGATTGTTGCATTGCAGTGTGGTGTGCAAACTGGCCACTGCGATCGGGATACACAGACCCATGGCAGAGTGATTTACAGAAAGTGCCGCTGGTGGGTGGTGACGGACGGGGGGTTGGTCGAATGTAGACGTGCCAGTGCATTCCAACGGTGTTGCAGAAGCATGCATATATTAGCCACTGCGATGCCATATGCATCCTGATGCCTCATTGCATGTGCTGAAGTAAACAATTCCTGAGTAAGGACTGACCTGTCAAAACTGTGCATGGGGCTTTGATGGTACTCGATTGTACTAATGTTTTCGCAGTCTTGCTAACCATTAAAGATGTGGGTGTAGGTGATGTGGGCGTCCTTATGTAGTGGTGTGGCGTCATTGCGTTTGCTATGGATTAGCATACTTCCGGTTTTGTGTTGTCGGATGTGAGGCAGATGCGGCTGTCTCGTGCTCTGTGTGACGGACTGGCAGACTGCACTGGGTGTTTTATAAAGGTAAGACGCCTTTTGTATCTTTGCTGTTCCTTGAAAAAGGGTTATTAAAGACCAGACACATTGGTTCACTTATCTGGCTGGTTGTTGTACTTATTACACTGAATCATAGTCCTAGGAGTGCCACCCGTTCTGCATACTGTATATATATATATATATATATATATATATAGTGATAGGATCACTGGTAAAGTGGTCTGTGGCAGGTACATTTGTCCCAGATTCCTGTCTTTTGTGTTTTAAACCCCCAGGAGAAAGTCTGCAGTGTAGCAGGCATGAGTTTCGGCTTTTTGAAAAGCCGGTTTGGGACCTGGGGGTTGTGGGTGAGAGGGGAGGGAGGGCTCCACCCACGGCCACTCAGGTTTTGGTTCTCGCAGCCTGGTAACAGGCTTGTTAGTTTTCCACCTGAGAGTGGCCAATATAAGCCTAGTGTGTTTAGGGCTGATTGTCTCACCTGGGAGAGCAGGCAGGGAGTTTGCTCAGAGACACTTGAAAAACCTATTTGTGAGTACTGTGCTGTGCTTTGTTGCTGGCGAGGGCATTAGGCCCTGCCAGGTTCTGGTAGTGAGGGAACTACCTGTGAAGTTATGTTTTCTTTATATTTCTGTCATTGTACAATAAAGACTGGCGCCGACCAGCTTGTACTTGCATCCAGACTGGTGTGCTGCTTCCCTGCTGCTGTGTGTGTGTGTAAGGAAGGAGTCCTCTACCCAGGAGAGGGACCCCCTAACCTAACTGTGTCACAATATATATAAATATATATATACATACATTCCAGGTTTCTGGCACTCACTGTTACAGATGAATACTTCACCCCGTTGCCAGCACTAATGTTTCTGGTGAAAACGCTTTGCCATTGAGACGTTGACCACAGCAAGATATTTGTCTCGATTATTATTGAAGCCTCTGAATGCCACACATACATTATGTTTTATATATATTTATATATATATATATATATATAGCAGCACAGATGGTGTAATAGTTAGCATTACTGCCTCACAGCACTGAGGTCATGGGTTCGATTTCCACCATGGCCCTACCTGTGTGGAGTTTGTATATTCTCCCTGGGCCTGCGTGGGTTTCCTCCGGGTACTCGGTTTCCTCCCACACTCCAAAAATATACTGATAGGTTATTTGGCTCCAAACCAAAATGAACCCTAGTGTGTATGTGTGTGAGCATGTGATAGGGAACATAGATTGTAAGCTCCACTGGGGCAGGGACTGATGCGAATGGACAAATATTCTCTGTGAAGCGCTGCGGAAAATGTGTGTGCTATGTAAGTAACTGGAAATAAATAAAGAATAATAAATTTATATTGTCAACAAAAAAATGGGATCAGATCCACCAAACTCCCCAAACCGTTTTCCACCTGTAGTATGTGGCCAGGTAGCTTTAGATATTTAGAGCTTACTGCTTAGTTCCCTGAAATTGTTTTCAATAACTTTGCCCATCAAAACTTATATGAACCATGATTGCTGGATCTTCTCTAGCCCTTCCCAACATTCTATCAACCCACAGTATGCCAATCCTGAGCACCCTGGAGAAAATAATCTTAGTAACTGAGTCACCTAATTTCAGGGATGTAACTAGATATTTGGGGATCCCATACAGTAGCAACTGCTTGTATGTTCCCTTTTGTACATCACATGGACCTTGTACAGGAAAGATGGGCCCCCATCAGCTGTTGGCCCTAGAGTAGGGGCACCTCCTGTAGCTATGGCAGTTATGCCCTAGCCTACCTTGTCTTAACTAATCTCCCATTTACATTTTACTGGTATTTTATAGGATGCTGTAGACATGTAGGGAACGTTATCTGCACAATTTCCTTGCAGATGGCAAAACAATGAAAAATATCTGTTTCATATACAGTAATGTATTTTGTGAAAGCAAAGAAGTCCCTAGTCTGCTTTATTGGTGATATGTAGCACAGCCTGAAAATGATGCTTTATAACATTATAGCAGGTCTGATGCACCGCGGGCTTTGTAAATGAGGACAAAATAACAAATGATACCCTAAGCTGGTTAGAAAACTTGTGGGTTGCACACTCAGAAGTCAATTGACAGTCAGTACAATACAATTACAATCACTGCTTGCAACATGATTCAAGAGTGATCAGTATCCTGCATTAAACCATGCTTCTGGCATGTCTTGTACCTCATAGCTTCACTCCCTGAGAAGATGAACACTTAGCTCAGTAGTTACCAAAATAATTATGCTGTCGCCATGATATCCAGCTAGGAAATAGTTACAAAATTGTGTAATTTTTTTCCCATATTGGATTATATTGCGTGGCCAAAATATATCACATCAGTTTTCATAAACTACAATTGGTTATAAGGTGAGAAATGATTTGTTTTATGGTACATAAAAATGTAAATTCCTAAATTCTGCAATGCTATATTCATAGAGAAGTGATATATTTTATATGTGATACACAATAAATCAATGTATCACAGGGATGCCTACTGTATAAGGGTAACTTCAAAAATTGTTTACCAGATCTTGGGGCTTATTTATCAACAAGTTTTATCATACAGAACAAGTTTAAAACTCATTACGTATGGTAATTGTGGTCCAGCCAATTAGCTCCAGTCATCTGTTTGAAAAATGACAGTTGGCTGGAGCACCATTTACCACAGGCGATATTTTTGAAACTCATTGCGTATGATAATGATGCTTCAGCCAATCCGCTCCCGTCATCTGTTTGAAAAATGACATTGCATATGATAAAACTCGTCGACAAAAAGGGCCCCTTTGTCCCAAAACATCATCATGGCTAAAAGAAGGTGGGCGGAGAGTGATGACATCAACACTGTGTTGAGTACACCCATCTTGGCCTCATGGAGATTGCTAGACACTTCAGGGAGTCAGAGAAATCTCCAGTGTAAGTACAGGATGTCTTGAGCCGACCTGCTTATGCATAAAATTAATTTGTTATGCAATTTGGAATTTTAGCCCAGATTTATCAACTAGAGATATTCTTGTTATCACTCGTTACAAGAGATGTGCGGTTCGGTTCTCCAGAAATCCAAATCCACCGGAATTTCATGAATCCAGACAGATCGGAGTCGCAATTCTAATCTCCTGAGGTGAACCGGATAAATCAGAGTTGCGGTTCTGATCTACCAGCGGTTCAGAATTTGGATTTTAAATTCAAATTTCGGGTTTTGGATTGCAAAAATTATGTGATTTTAGCTGTTTTTGAGAACTTTTTATAATTTTTTATTTTTTACAAAAATCCATATCCAAAACCAAAACACTTGAGGGTGATTTTGCGAAACTAAAACTAAAACATGAAGTTGAATCTGGATCCAAAACCATAACCAAAACTCGCGGGTCAGCACACATCCCTACTTGTTACTAATTTTAAATAGTGCTCCAACCAATCAGCTCCTAACTATCATGTGTTTGAAAAATGGCAGTTACTGTAGGCGCTGATTGGTTGGAGCTCCATTTAAGATTAGTAACAAGTGACAACAAGAATATCACACATTGATAATTCAGGGCCTTTAAACCAAACCGCTTTAGAACTACAATAACAACACCCATTATATGAAAAAGGCCTTTCTGGGTGTTGTTATTGTAGTTCTATTATCAAACAATTTGATATGGGTGTTGTTATTGTAGTTCTAATACCAAACAATTTATCACCTTCTGTCATCAAGTATCACCGGCAGGTTGTAATCTTAGGATTTCCATGCCCATCTACATGACCCATTAGCGGTTCTTGAAAAATAGAACTAAGTATCACTCATAGATTTAACATGCGCAGAGACAAAATATGGCCACTTCCTAAGATCACCATTTATAGTTGAGCATTAACTCACATGCTCTAAGTAGACCAAATAAACCAAAAAGATTAGGAAAACGTAATGTTACTTTTTTTTTGTGCTCTCAAAATGGGTAGATTAAAAATAAATAAATAAAAGAGCCATCAGAAAACAAAACAGAATTCTATCTTGGAAAGTTGAAATTTAAAGAATGTTGGAAACTTTCCTGACAGTGCACCTGTCTCTGCAACACAATCTAGACGGCCAGAACTAGTGATGTCATCCCTTAATGATGGCCTTAGTGTCTAGTGAATTGATATTCTGAATATTGGTTCCTCCCCAACCATAGCTGCCTCAACTGTGTTCATTGTATTTATCACAGCACAAAGCAAAGTCTTCGCTTATGGCAATATCCCATTAGAATGTTGCAACATTCATTTAGTCTGCCAGCAGAATCTCAAAATACATTGTCTTGTTTAATTACTTGGTACTGACGGTGGTGCGCTTTCATCCCCAGCATGAAAGGCCTGACTGACTTTACTTCCAGCTGGTGAAATAGTTGTATCATCAAGCGCTCTTGCGAGTTATTTTGTAAATGTATATAATAATAGCTTCCTCCATCCCTGAAGACAGTATAAACTTTAAGGCATGTACAAAACAGTCCTTTCATGTTTCATTTTCTCATCAGCTTTTAACACCCAGCAGTAAAATCAATTAGCTTTAACAGAAATGTAGCCTTTGTATCTACTAAATAATGCAAAGAAACAACTCGGGGAAAGCACAATAGTTCCTTTTCAGAAGTAAGATTGATTTACCTATAGGTTTAATTGTGAAGAGCAGGGATCTCTGAAACAATCCTGTCCGTGTGGATACATGAAGACAAAGAATTGGACTTGAGAACTGTCCGATGCAATCTTGTAAATTGCCAGAGAAAGTGGGAAAGATATTCTAAATATATTTATGGGCTTACAAACACCATTATGACATTGAGGATTTCATTCAAATACCTTGCTCTGAAAATGTCTATTGAATTGCGAAATGTCTTAAAACAGAATGGACAGATTAAAAAAAAATAACAAAAATAACAAAAACAAAAAAATAAATTTTTCATTTTCGACAGTCATTTTTAAAAAAAAAACAAATTGTCCCAGACAATAGGGGCATATCGTAAAAGTGTTTGGCAGGTAACTGGTCAGAATATATAGCAGGGACCAGTTAGATGTTTGCTTTCATTTTGTAAACTGTGCTAGAAGGCAGATAGAATGTGATGGGTGTCTATGGGTGTAGCGACCTCTTCTATACGGTTATTATGGAAAACTTTTCATAAACATAACCCTGTGTTATCCATATTATCTCAATTATACATTCTATTGCTTTGCGGTCTTGCAACATCCATGTTTTGTGTAACAAATCTATAAAGTGTCATTTAAAAAATATAGTGCATGAAAAACTTGTCTATGGTAATTCATAGCAGCCAATAACATCTTTGCTACCATTAGACTGTGGGCACAAGGCCGATATCAGATTAGCTGCACTCGATTGCAACAGTTTATGTCACTGGTATACAATCGGGAAACCGTCTGCCTTAATACCGACAGCCGGCTTCCCGACTGTCATATCCCAGCGAGGGTGAAATGCCAGGCATCTAGATGTAGACGCCTGACATTTCCCTGATGCCGGGAGACCAGCGCCCGGCATCCTGATCAAAAGAATGCCGGGTTCCACGACCGTACAGCCGCGCGGGGGGGGGTTAGGTTTAGGGCACCCGGGGGGGACTTAGGGTTATGCACCCCCTGGGATGGTTAAGGTTAGGCTAGGGAGAGGGAGGGTTAGGGTTAGGCACCCCCGGGGGGGACTCAGGGTTAGGCACCCCCACGGGGGACTTAGGTTTAGTCAGCGGGGAAGGGGGGGGTTAGGTTTAGGCACTTAGAGGGGGGATTAGGGTTAGGCACTGGGGGGAAGGTTAGAGTTAGGCACCCTTAAGGAGGGTTAGGGTAAGGCACCCCTAAGGAGGGTTAGGGTTAGGTTAGGTTAGTTTATACGTACTTTAGCGACGATCGGGATTTCCTGCACTGTCGGGCTTCCGCTTCCGGGAACTCTGCTTGGGTCGGCCAGGCGCTGCAAGGAATCATACCGATTCCATGTCAATTGTATGAAATTATTAAAAAGTTGGATGATTGAGCTACACTCCATATACAGTACTATGGGGGTCTATTATTACGGCAAACTTCCCACACAGGAGTATTGGAATATGCCATTTACAGGCCTTAAAGCCCAAGTGGGGGCAGAGAACAACAATTGCAGCCAAATATTATTACTAGTAAAGGGACCTGGCCTATGCACCCTCCCTTCAGCAGCTTCATACCTGCCCAATCTCGGTGGGTCCTCCTCTCCATGTACAGTAGGCTAGGGTCTGTACTGGCTCTTCAGCAGTTGGAACTGTTGGAGGGGTGGCTGTTCCTTGCTCCCACTGCACATGCATGTTGGAGACAGTACAGACCATAGTATATATTTGTTGTTTATTATTAATATTATGATATTTATCATTATCATCATCATGGATTATTTAGATTGAACTTCACTGTTCAAAACTCAAAAGAGCACAGATTAGCCTTCAGGAGGGTGATGAAGCACTGCCTTGGCTGGCTCAGGGGTCTGAGCACCATGTGCCAGCACGGTACGCTGTGCCCTGCTATCACGTGACCAATTTTGGGGGCGTGGCCTCATTTCCATAGGCCATGCCCCCTACATGATGTTATTTGGAGGCGTGCATGCATGGCACGCCTCAAAGTAACGTCAGGCTGGTGGTAAAGCCCAGCCCTCCGTCACTGGCTGGGCTTCCACCAGCCCTCTCCTGCATGTGCGCTGAATCCATTCACACTCAGGGGGTCCGGCACTGCTGCACAGCTGCGGTGGTGGGGGTCCCGAACCTCGCGATTTCACTACCCGCGGGTCACTTCTGCCCACGGATGGAACAGCAGTAGTGTCCCGCTTAAATCAGGATGTTGGGGAGGGGTGCGCCCTCTATGGGTGGTGACCCTGAGCCGGCCCTGAGCACTGCTGGACCTCCCACACCTCATCCAGCACAGTTTAGCATCATCCTCACATCATTGATCTGCGCTGTTGGAGGACCCTGCTCCTTCCACTACCTGTCAGTCTGTTGATTCTGGCTTTCCTTCATCACCCCCTGATATTACAACAAGGCCACTATTACATGTAGCTCTGTCCTCACTGACAAAAACCGAAATGAGTGGACGAGTGGTCATTGCTTCCCACAAGATCAGTCAATTCATCTGCTGAAATAATCTGTGCTTCTCTGAACATTTTACCATCCTATGAAGGCTTCTGTACACATCACTCTTTTACTAATGCACACATTTTTTAATTATCTGGTTTGCCTTAGATTTGACATCAATATTCCGGGTATAATTTGTTGACATTCATAGTGTTGACATAATCATAATGTCAATATACTGTACACATTGTCAACATTCTTCATGTCAACACTGATGAAATGTCGACATGATTAGAATTTCGACAAAACAATGTGTCTCGGTACACTGGTTAGTAATCTTATAGCGGATTTCGGGCGACTCCGACGGCTCCAGCTTTGTCTTCTGGGTCCGACGAACAGGTGATGGTGTATTCTGAATGTCATTTAGAGGTTTCGGTGGTGAGTAATGCTAACTCCTAACCCATAACCTAATCACGAACCCTCCCCTGCAGCAGCCTAAACCTTATTTTCCCTAGAGCCTAACACTAACCCTCCCTTCAGCAGCCTAAACCTAACTTTCCCTAGTGCCTAACTCTAACCCTGCCCTGCAGCAGCCTAAACCTAACTCTCCCTAGTGCCCAACACTAACCCTCCCCTCTTGTAGCCTAACTGTAACCCTCACCCTAGTGCATAACCCTAACCTTCCCTCCCATAGCCTAACCCTAGTGCCTAACTAACCTTCCAATTCCACAGCCTAACCCTAACCCTCCCCCTAGTACTTAACCCTAACCCCCCACTCCAGTATATTAACCATAAACCTCCCCCTAGTGTCCAACCCTAACCCCCCACTCCAATAGACTAATACTAACCCTTCCCCTAGTGCCTAACACTAACCTCCCCTCCTGTAGCCTAACTCTAACCTCCGCTCCTGCAGCCTAACCCTAGCCTTCCCACTATTGCTTAAACCTAAACTTTTGCACGCACACGCACACCCTAAATCTTCCTCTAGTGCCTAACCCTAACCTGCCCCTCCCTTAGCCTAACCCTAACCCTCCCACTAGCACTAACTCTAACCCGCCACTTAGTGCCTAACCCTAACCCTCCCCTTAGTGCCTAACCCTAACCAACCCCTTAGTGCCTAACCCTACCTCCCTCTATTGCCTAATTCTAACCTTCCCCTCCCTTAGCCTAACCTTAACCCTCCCCCTAGTACCTAAACCTAATCCTCTGGTCCTCTAGGATAACCATAACCCTCTGTTCCTTGCAGAATGATGAAATTTCATGTGAACATATCAACATTCTGTAGATGTTGATACGTTCCATGTCGACATTTCAACAATGTCGACACAATAACTGTCGACATTGTGGTGATTGTTGATACTTTGAATGTCGACATGGTGACTGCTTCCTGAATATTCCATTAAGACAAAGAAGTCTATTTATTATTGGCATGTCAGTGGTTTAGATTCCTATAGCTACATATCACAGAAATACAGAAAGCATGTTGGATGGAATTTATAAGCATAAACCCTGCTGTTATGTAGTGGATTTTGCCTAATTACCGGCAACATAGTTCCAGCAATGTGTGCATGTGCGGCCAGCAACCTTGTATGCGCCCTCGGCTGCGGGATCTCCAGCTTTGCATTTCCCCCATTGGCAGGGACAGGCTGACACCATCTCTAGATGTCTAGATGTTTCCATAGCTGTGTTACTGCAGCCATTATAAGAGACACAACATGTTTCAAGACTAAAAAAAATAATAGAAATTGATACATTGTATCTGAAATTTAATTTACTGCTCCTACTGGATTGTACAGTAATTACCACAGACATAACAACAAGAAATGTTGGTTATAAATATATAATGTTATACTGTTAGTAAGGGTGACAAAAGACATTGCTCCGTAGAGTTTTACCTGACATCAATTCTACCTGCATTGAGCCAAAACCAACTCCCAGATAACAAATAAGATTTATATGGGGAAAAAAATCTCCTTAGTGTACCGGTCAGTGATAGGTAAAAGAAGAGCACAGGGGCTACTGGGGTGTATGGTGGGGGAAATTACAATTAGTGAAACTGTGAAAACCTGATTTTTTGCTATTGGTTACTTATATTTATTGATAATAAATGGCGAGGTCTCCTTACACAAAGGCTTATGCCCACCTTGTTTGCCAAACAGCTGTAGGTAAATTAACCCTATATCTATATAGGATAGGATTTCTATATAGGGTAGGATTTATCCTTGACCATAGGATTGAAAAGGAGCCAATACAAGTGGTGCCACAATGAGACACCAAACCTACCCTACCCTCCTGTGAATGAGCAGTCATGGACTTCTTGTGTCGCCTCCTTTACCCCCCCAATGCCTGGACATATACTACCCACCTGGGCAGCCTAGGTGAGCAGTCTATGTTCCAAAAGGGAGAGGGGGTGTGGTCCATGACCTGGCGGGGGAAAGTCTCAATACAGCACCCTCTGTAACACTTCTGTGCACGCGATGTCTAAGACAGGGACAAGGATCTAGTCCCCAATGTTAGGAAAATACTGTGTACAAGATGCAAATCCAATTAGATTAATCAATTAAATCTTTAATTTTTGTTAAACATTTTATTAATCCACCTATGTCCCTTTAGCCAAGGGCATTAGAGTATTAACTACTGCAAAAAAAAATAAACATTCAAGCTAAAATATACTCATGGGAGTACCTAAAAGTGAGATGTAGCCATAATAGTTCCAAAGAGATATTTACAGATATTTTACGTTCCCCTATAATTAGTTGGCTCGAGATACCAACAATCCTCTTGTGTAAGCAATGTCCGCATCTATCTTTCATATACTGTGAATTTTTCCATCACATACAACAGAGCGGATTGCTGATAACTGTGCTGTGGATTTCAACTTAAACATAACATATGCCAGCAGGAAAAAAGCACATCAATACCAACAAATGAAATCACAACACTACCAACAAAAGAAATCACAAAACAACCAACAAAATGAAAGCACAGCCTACCAATAAACAAAACTAGAGCAATACCAACAAACAAAAGCACAGCACTAACAAAAACCAAAGCAGAGCACTACCAACAAACAAAATCACAACACTACCAACAAACGAAATCACAACACTGCCAACAAATGAAAGCAAAGCACTACCAACATACGAAAGCACAACACTACCAAAAAACCAAGCACAACACTATCAACAAACAAAAGCACAGCACTACCAACAAACAAAATCACAACACTACCAACAAACGAAAGCACAGCACTACCAACAACCGAAAACACAACACTACCAACAAACGAAATCACAACACTACCAACAAACCAAAGCACAACACTACCAACACACCAAAGCAGAGCACTACCAACAAACGAAAGCACAACACTACCAACAAATGAAAGCACTGCACTACCAACAAAGCAAAGAACAACACAACCAACAAATGAAAGCACAGCACTACCAACAAAAGAAAGTACAACACTACCAGCAAAGGAAAGCATGGCACTACCTACAAACAAAAGCACAGCACTACCAACAAACGAAAGCACAGCACTACCAGCAAACCAAAGCACAACACTACCAACAAACGAAAGCACAAAACTATCAACAAACGAAAGCATGGCAGTACCAACAAATGAAAGCACGGCACTACCAACAAACCAAAGCACAGCAGTAACAACAAACCAAAGCAAAGCACTACCAGCAAACAAAAGCACAAAACTACCAACAAACAAAAGCACAACATTACCAACAAAAGAATGCACAACACTATCAACAAACCAAAGCACAACACTACCAACAAACGAAAGCACAACTTTACCAACAAACCAAATCACAGCATTACCAACAAACGAAAGAAAAGTACTACCAACAAATAAAAGCACGTCACTACCAACAAACCAAAGCACAACACTACCAACAAACAAAAGCACACCACTACCAGAAAACGAAAGCACAGCTCTAACAACAAATGAAAGCACAACTTTACCATCACCCCAAATCACAACACTACCAACAAATGAAAGAAAAGCACTACCAACAAATCAAAGCACGGCACTACCAACAAACGAAAGCACAACACTACCAACAAAAGAAAGCACACCACTACAACAAACGAAAGCATGGCACTACCAACAAACGAAAGCATGGCACTACCAACAAATGAAAGCACGGCACTACCAACAAACCAAAGCACAACACTACCAACAAATGAAAGCACACCACTACCAGCAAACAAAAGCACAGCACTAACAACAAATGAAAGCACAACTTTACCATCACCCCAAATCACAACACTACCAACAAACGAAAGAAAAGCACTACCAACAAATCAAAGCACGGCACTACCAACAAACGAAAGCACAACACTACCTACAAACGAAAGCACACCACTACAACAAACGAAAGCATGGCACTACCAACAAATAAAAGCATGGCACTACCAACAAATCAAAGCACGGCACTACCAACAAACTAAAGCACAGCACTACCAACAAACGAAAGCACAGCACTACCAACAAACCAAAGCACACCACTACCATCAAACGAAAGCACACCACTACCAACAAACGAAAGCACACCACTACCAACAAACGAAAGCATGGCACTACCAACAAATGAAAGCATGGCACTACCAACAAATGAAAGCATGGCACTACCAAGAAACCAAATCACAGCACTAACAGCAAACAAAAGCACAGCACAACCAACAAACGAAAGCACAACATTACCAACAAAGGAATGCACAACACTATCAACAAACCAAATCACAACACTACCAACAAACGAAAGAAAAAAACTACCAACAAACCAAAGCACGGCACTACCAACAAACCAAAGCACAGCATTACCAACAAACCAAAGCACAGCACTACCAACAAACCAAAGCACACCACTACCAACAAACCAAAGCACACCACTACCAACAAACGAAAGCACACCACTACCAACAAACGAAAGCATGGCCCTACCAACAAATGAAAGCATGGCACTACCAACAAACCAAAGCACAGCACTACCAGCAAACAAAAGCACAGCACAACCAACAAACGAAAGCACAAAATTACCAACAAAGGAATGCACAACACTATCAACAAACCAAATCACAACACTACCAACAAACGAAAGAAAAGCACTACCAACAAATCAAAGCATGGCACTCCCAACAAACGAAAGCAAAACACTAGCAACAAATGAAAGCACAATACTACCAACAAACGAAAGCACAACTTTACCAACAAACCAAATCACAACACTACCAACAAGCGAAAGAAAAGCACTACCAACATATCAAAGCACGGCACTACCAACAAATGAAAGCACAGCACTAACAACAAATGAAAGCACACCACTACCAACAAACGAAAGCACGGCACTACCAACAAATGAACGCACGGCACTCCCAAAAATGAAAGCACGGCATTGCCAACAAACGGAAGCACAACACTATGAACAAACCAAAGTACAGCACTACCAACAATCGAAAGCACAACACTACCAACAAACGAAAGAACAGCACTACCAACAAACGAAAGCAAAACACTACTAACAAACGAAAACACAACACTACCAACAAACCAAAGCACAGCACTACCAACAAACGAAAACACAACACTACCAACAATTGAAAGCACAGCACTACCAACAAATGAAAGCACAGCAATACCAACAAACGAAAGCACAACACTACCAACTAACCAAATCACAACACTACCAACAAACAAAAACATGCCACTGCCAACAAATGAAAGCACAGCACTATCAATAAACCAAAGCACAACACTATCAACAAACTAAAGCATGGCACTACCAACAAATCAAAGCACGGCACTACTAACAAATGAAAGCACAGCACTACCAGCAAACCAAAGCACAACACTACCAACAAATGAAAGCACACCACTACCAACAAACGAAAGCACGACACAACCAACAAACCAAAGCAAGGCACTACCAACAAACGAAAGCACGCCACTACCAACAAACGAAAGCATGGCACTACCAAAAAACCAAAGCTCAGCACTACAAACAAACCAAAGCACAACACAACCAACAAACCAAAGCACGGCACTACCAACAAACCAAAGCACAGCACTACAAACAAAAGAAAGCCCAATACTACCAACAAACGAAAGCACAACACTACCAACAAACGAAAGCACAACACTACTGACAAACAAAAGCACAACACTAACAACAAACCAAAGTACAGCACTACAAACAAAAGAAAGCCCAATACTACCAACAAACGAAAGCACAACACTACCAACAAAAGAAAGCACAACACTACCAACAAACGAAAGCACAGCGCTACCAACAAACGAAAGGAAAACACTACCAACAAATGAAAGCACAGCACTACCAACAAATGAAAGCACAGCACTAACAACAAACGAAAGGAGAACACTACCAACAAATGAAAGTACAGCACTACCAACAAACAAAAGCACGGTCTACCAACAAACGAAAGCACGCCACTACCAACAGAAAAAAGCACAACACTACCCAAAAACCAAAGCACAACACTACCAACAAACGAAAGCACACCACTACCAACAAACGAAAGGAGAACACTACCAACAAATGAAAGCACAGCACTAACAACCAACAAAAGCACGGCACTACCAACAAACGAAGGCGCGGCACTACCAGCAAACAAAAGCACAGCACAACCAACAAACGAAAGCACAACATTACCAACAAAGGAATGCACAACACTATCAACAAACCAAAGCACAACACTACCAACAAACGAAAGCACAACTTTACCAACAAACAAATTCACAACACTACCAACAAACGAAAGAAAAGCACTACCAACAAATCAAAGCACGGCACTACCAACAAACGAAAGCACAGCAGTAACAACAAATGAAAGCACGGCACTAACAACAAACGAAAGCACAGCACTACCAACAAATGAATGCAAACCACTACCAACAAACGAAAGCAAAACACTAGCAACAAATGAAAGCACAATACTACCAACAAACGAAAGCACAACTTTAACAACAAACCAAATCACAACACTAAGAACAAGCGAAAGAAAAGCACTACCAACATATCAAAGCACGGCACTACCAACAAATGAAAGCACAGCACTAGCAACAAA
Organism: Taudactylus pleione; assembly: GCA_031769625.1. Taxonomy (NCBI): domain Eukaryota; kingdom Metazoa; phylum Chordata; class Amphibia; order Anura; family Myobatrachidae; genus Taudactylus; species Taudactylus pleione. The sequence continues at coordinate 16,559,804 of JAUIMM010000188.1, forward strand.
TGAAAGCACAGCACTAACAACAAATGAAAGCACAGCACTAACAACAAATGAAAGCACAACACTATCAACAAATGAAAGCACAATACTACCAACAAACGAAAGCACAACTTTACCAATAAACCAAATCACAACACTACCAACAAGCGAAAGAAAAGCACTACCAACATATCAAAGCACGGCACTACCAACAAATGAAAGCACAACACTACCAACATATCAAAGCACGGCACTACCAACAAATGAAAGCACAGCACTAACAACAAATGAAAGCACAGCACTACCAACAAATGAAAGCACAACACTACCAACAAACCAAAGCACAACACTACCAACAAACCAAAGCACAACACTACCAACAAATGAAAGCACGGCACTCCCAAAAATGAAAGCACGGCATTGCCAACAAATGGAAGCACAACACTATGAACAAACTAAAGTACAGCACTACCAACAAACAAAAGCACAACACTACCAACAAATGAAAGAACAGCACTACCAACAAACGAAAGCACAACACTACTAACAAACGAAAACACAACACTACCAACAAACCAAAGCACCTCACTACTAGCAAACCAAAGCACAACACTACCAACAAACGAAAACACAACACTACCAACAAATGAAAGCACGGCACTACCAACAAACCAAGCCACAACACTACCAACAAATGAAAGCACAGCAATACCAACTAACCAAATCACAACACTACCTACAAACTAAAACATGCCACTACCAACAAATGAAAGCACCGCACTATCAATAAACCAAAGCACAACACTACCAACAAACAAAAGCACGACACTGCCAACAAACCAATGCACAACACTTCCAACAATCCAAAGCACAGTACTATCAACAAACCAAAGCACAACACTACCAACAAATCAAAGCACAGCACTACTAACAAATGAAAGCACAGCACTACCAGCAAACCAAAGCACAACACTACCAACAAATGAAAGCACACCACTACCAACAAACGAAAGCACGGCACTACCAACAAACCAAAGCAAGGCACTACCAACAAACGAAAGCACGGCACTACCAACAAACGAAAGCAAGGCATTACCAACAAATGCAAGCACAACACTACTGACAAACAAAAGCACAACACTAACAACAAACCAAAGCACACCACTAGAAACAAAAGAAAGCCCAATACTACCAACAATCGAAAGCACAACACTACCAACAAACTAAAGCACAACACTACCAACAAACGAAAGCACAGCGCTACCAACAAACGAAAGGAGAACACTACCAACAAATGAAAGCACAGCACTACCAACAAACAAAAGCACGGCACTACCAACAAACGAAAGCACGGCACTACCAACAAACAAAAGCACAACACTACCCAAAAACCAAAGTACAGCACCACCAACAAACGGAAGCACAACACTACCAACAAACGAAAGCACAACACTACCAACAAACATAAGCACAGCACTACCAACAAATGAAAGCACAGCACTACCAACAAACGAAAGCATGGCACTACCAACAAACAAAAACACAAAGCACTACCAACAAACAAAAGCACGGCATTACCAACAAACGGAAGCACAACATTATCAACAAACAAAAGCACAACACTACCAACAAACCAAAGTACAGGACTACCAACAAACAAAAGCACAACACTACCATCAAACGAAAGCACAACACTACCAACAAACATAAGCACAGCACTACCAATAAACGAAAGCACAACAATACCAACAAATGAAAGCACAATACTACCAACAAACGAAAGCACAGCACTACCAACAAACGAAAGCACAACACTACCAACAAACGAAAGCACAGCACTATCAACAAACAAAAGCACAACACTACTAACAAACAACAACACAACACTGCAAACAAACCAAAGCACAGCACTACTAACAAACCAATGCACAACACTACCAACAAACGAAAACACAACACTACCAACAAATGAAAGCACAGCACTACCAACAAACGAAAGCATGGCACTACCAACAAACAAAAGCACGGCACTACCAACAAACAAAAGCACGGCATTACCAACTAATGGAAGCACAACATTATCAACAAACAAAAGCACAGCACTACCAGCAAACAAAAGCACAACACTACCAACAAACGAAAGCACAACACTACCAAAAAACATAAGCACAGCACTACCAATAAATGAGAGCACAACACTACCAACAAATGAAAGCACAATACTACAAACAAACGAAAGCACAGCACTACCAACAAATGAAAGCACAACACTACCAACAAACGAAAGCACAGCATTAACAAAAAACAAAGCACAACACTACTAACAAACGACAACACAGCACTACAAACAAACCAAAGCATAGCACTACCAAACAACCAAAGCACAACACTACCAACAAACGAAAACACAACACTACCAACAAATTAAAGCACAACACTACCAACAAATGAAAGCACAGCAATAACAATAAATGAAAGCACAATACTACCAACAAAGTAAAGCACGCCACTACCAACAAACCAAAGCACAACACTACAAACAATTGAAAACATGCACTACCAACAAATGAAAGCATAGCACTACCAACAAACAAAAGCAAAACACTACCAACAAATCAAAGCACAGCACTACTAACAAATGAAAGCACAGCACTACCAGCAAACCAAAGCACAACACTACCAACAAATGAAAGCACACCACTACCAACAAACGAAAGCACGGCACTACCAACAAATGCAAGCACAACACTACTGACAAACTAAAGCATGGCACTACCAGCAAACCAAAGCACAGCACTAGAAACAAAAGAAAGCCCAATACTACCAACAAACGAAAGCACAACACTACCAACAAACGAAAGCACAACACTACCAACAAACGAAAGCACAGCGCTACCAACAAACGAAAGGAGAACACTACCAACAAATGAAAGCACAGCACTACCAACAAACAAAAGCACGGCACTACCAACAAACGAAAGCACGGCACTACCAACAAACAAAAGCACAACACTACCCAAAAACCAAAGTACAGCACCACCAACAAACGGAAGCACAACACTACCAACAAACGAAAGCACAACACTACCAACAAACATAAGCACAGCACTATCAACAAATGAAAGCACAGCACTATCAACAAAAGAAAGCACAGCAATACCAACAAACGAAAGCACAACACTACCAACTAACCAAATCACAACACTACCAACAAACTAAAACATGCCACTGCCAACAAATGAAAGCACATCACTATCAATAAACCAAAGCACAACACTACCAACAAACAAAAGCACGGCACTACCAACAAACCAAAGCACAGTACTTTCAACAAACCAAAGCCCAACACTATCAACAAACTAAAGCATGGCACTACCAGCAAACCAAAGCACACCACTACCAACAAACGAAAGCACGGCACTACCAACAAACCAAAGCAAGGCACTACCAACAAACGAAAGCACGGCACTACCAACAAACGAAAGCAAGGCATTACCAACAAATGCAAGCACAACACTACTGACAAACAAAAGCACAACACTAACAACAAACCAAAGCACAGCACTAGAAACAAAAGAAAGCCCAATACTACCAACAAACGAAAGCACAACACTACCAACAAACGAAAGCACAACACTACCAACAAACGAAAGCACAGCGCTACCAACAAACGAAAGGAGAACACTACCAACAAATGAAAGCACAGCACTACCAACAAACAAAAGCACGGCACTACCAACAAACGAAAGCACGGCACTACCAACAAACAAAAGCACAACACTACCCAAAAACCAAAGTACAGCACCACCAACAAACGGAAGCACAACACTACCAACAAACGAAAGCACAACACTACCAACAAACATAAGCACAGCACTACCAACAAATGAAAGCACAGCACTATCAACAAAAGAAAGCACAGCAATACCAACAAACGAAAGCACAACACTACCAACTAACCAAATCACAACACTACCAACAAACTAAAACATGCCACTGCCAACAAATGAAAGCACATCACTATCAATAAACCAAAGCACAACACTACCAACAAACAAAAGCACGGCACTACCATCAAACCAAAGCACAGTACTTTCAACAAACCAAAGCCCAACACTATCAACAAATTAAAGCATGGCACTACCAGCAAACCAAAGCACAACACTACCAACAAATGAAAGCACACCACTACCAACAAACGAAAGCACGGCACTACCTACAAACCAAAGCAAGGCACTACCAACAAACGAAAGCACGCCACTACCAACAAACGAAAGCATGTCACTACCAACAAACCAAAGCTCAGCACTACAAACAAACCAAAGTACAACACAACCAACAAACCAAAGCACGGCACTACCAACAAACCAAAGCACAACACTACCAACAAACGAAAGCACAACACTACCAACAAAAGAAAGCACAACACTACCAACAAACGAAAGCACAGCGCTACCAACAAACGAAAGGAGAACACTACCAACAAATGAAAGCACAGCACTACCAACAAATGAAAGCACAGCACTAACAACAAACGAAAGGAGAACACTACCAACAAATGAAAGCACAGCACTAACAACAAACAAAAGCACGGCACTACCAACAAACGAAGGCGCGGCACTACCAGCAAACAAAAGCACAGCACAACCAACAAACGAAAGCACAACATTACCAACAAAGGAACGCACAACACTATCAACAAACCAAAGCACAACACTACCAACAAACGAAAGCACAACTTTACCAACAAACAAAATCACAACACTACCAACAAACGAAAGAAAAGCACTACCAACAAATCAAAGCACGGCACTACCAACAAAAGAAAGCACAGCAGTAACAACAAATGAAAGCACAGCACTACCAACAAACGAAAGCATGGCACTACCAACAAATGAATGCACACCACTACCAACAAACGAAAGCAAAACACTAGCAACAAATGAAAGCAAAATACTACCAACAAACGAAAGCACAACTTTACCAACAAACCAAATCACAACACTACCGTCAAGCGAAAGAAAAGCACTACCTACATATCAAAGCACGGCACTACCAACAAATGAAAGCACAACACTACCAACATATCAAAGTACGGCACTACCAACAAATGAAAGCACAGCACTAACAGCAAATGAAAGCACAGCCATACCAACAAATGAAAGCACAACACTACCAACAAACCAAAGCACAACACTACCAACAAACCAAAGCACAACACTACCAACAAATGAAAGCACGGCACTCCCATAAATGAATGCACGGCATTGCCAACAAACGGAAGCACAACACTATGAACAAACTAAAGTACTGCACTAACAACAAACAAAAGCACAACACTACCAACAAACGAAAGAACAGCACTACCAACAAACGAAAGCACAACACTACTAACAAACGAAAACACAACACTACCAACAAACCAAAGCACCACACTACCACAAACCAAAGCACAACACTACCAACAAACGAAAACACAACACTACCGACAAATGAAAGCACGGCACTACCAACAAACCAAACCACAACACTACCAACAAATGAAAGCACAGCAATACCAACTAACCAAATCACAACACTACCTACAAACAAAAACATGCCACTACCAACAAATGAAAGCACCGCACTATCAATAAACCAAAGCACAACACTACCAACAAACAAAAGCACGACACTGCCAACAAACCAATGCACAACACTACCAACAATCCAAAGCACAGTACTATCAACAAACCAAAGCACAACACTACCAACAAATGAAAGCACAGCACTACTAACAAATGAAAGCACAGCACTACCTGCAAACCAAAGCACAACACTACCAACAAATGAAAGCACACCACTACCAACAAACGAAAGCACGGCACTACCAACTAACAAAAGCAAGGCACTACCAACAAACGAAAGCACGGCACTACCAACAAGCGAAAGCAAGGCACTACCAACAAATGAAAGCACACCACTACCAACAAATGCAAGCACAACACTACTGACAAACAAAAGCACAACACTAACAACAAACCAAAGCACAGCACTACAAACAAAAGAAAGCCCAATACTACCAACAAACGAAAGCACAACACTACCAACAAACGAAAGCACAACACTACCAACAAACGAAAGCACAGCGCTACCAGCAAACGAAAGGAGAAAACTACCAACAAATGAAAGCACAGCACTACCAACAAACAAACGCACGGCACTACCAACAAACGAAAGAACAGCACTACCAACAAACGAAAGCACAACACTACCAACAAACCAAAGCACCGCACTACCACAAACCAAAGCACAACACTACCAACAAACGAAAACACAACACTACCAACAAATGAAAGCACGGCACTACCAACAAACCAAACCACAACACTACCAACAAATGAAAGCACAGCAATACCAACTAACCAAATCACAACACTACCTACAAACAAAAACATGCCACTACCAACAAATGAAAGCACCGCACTATCAATAAACCAAAGCACAACACTACCAACAAACAAAAGCACGACACTGCCAACAAACCAATGCACAACACTACCAACAATCCAAAGCACAGTACTATCAACAAACCAAAGCACAACACTACCAACAAATCAAAGCACAGCACTACCAACAAACGAAAGCATGGCACTACCAACAAACAAAAACACAAAGCACTACCAACAAACAAAAGCACGGCATTACCAACAAACGGAAGCACAACATTATCAACAAACAAAAGCACAACACTACCAACAAACCAAAGTACAGGACTACCAACAAACGAAAGCACAACACTACCAACAAACGAAAGCACAACACTACCAACAAACATAAGCACAGCACTACCAATAAACGAAAGCACAACACTACCAACAAATGAAAGCACAATACTACCAACAAACGAAAGCACAGCACTACCAACAAACGAAAGCACAACACTACCAACAAACGAAAGCACAGCACTATCAACAAACAAAAGCACAACACTACTAACAAACGACAACACAGCACTGCAAACAAACCAAAGCACAGCACTACTAACAAACCAATGCACAACACTACCAACAAACGAAAACACAACACTACCAACAAATGAAAGCACAGCACTACCAACAAACGAAAGCATGGCACTACCAACAAACGAAAGCACGGCACTACCAACAAACAAAAGCAAGGCATTACCAACTAACGGAAGCACAACATAATCAACAAACAAAAGCACAGCACTACCAGCAAACAAAAGCAGAACACTACCAACAAACGAAAGCACAACACTACGAAAAAACATAAGCACAGCACTACCAATAAATGAAAGCACAACACTACCAACAAATGAAAGCACAATACTACAAACAAACGAAAGCACAGCACTACCAACAAATGAAAGCACAACTCTACCAACAAACGAAAGCACAGCATTACCAACAAACAAAGCACAACACTACTAACAAACGACAACACAGCACTACAAACAAACCAAAGCACAGCACTACCAAACAACCAAAGCACAACACTACCAACAAACGAAAACACAACACTACCAACAAATTAAAGCACAACACTACCAACAAATGAAAGCACAGCAATAACAACAAATGAAAGCACAATACTACCAACAAAGTAAAGCATGCCACTACCAACAAACCAAAGCACAACACTACAAACAATTGAAAAATAGGAACTACCAACAAATGAAAGCACAGCACTACCAACAAACAAAAGCACAACACTACCAACAAACCAAAGCACAACACTACCAACAAACCAAAGCACAACACTACCAACAAACGAAAGCACAACACTACCAACAAACCAAATCACAACACTACCAACAAACGAAAGCAAAGCACTACCAACAAACCAAAGCACAGCACTACCAGCAAACTAAAGCATGGCACTACCAACAAATCAAAGCACGGCACTTCCAACAAACCAAAGCATCAACACTACCATCAAACGAAAGCACAGCACTACCAACAAAAGAAAACACAGCACTACCAACAAAAGAAAGCACAATAATACCAAAAAAAGAAAACACAATACTACCAACAAACGAAAGCACAACTCTACCAACAAATCAAAGCAGATCACTACCAACAAACCAAAGCACATCACTACCAAAAACCAAAGCACAACACTACCAACAAACCAAAGCACAACACTACCATAAAACCAAAGCACAGCATTACCAACATACCAAAGCACAACCATACCAATAAACGAAAACACAGCACTACCAACAAACGAAAGCACAGCACTACCAACAAACCAAAGCACAGCACTATAAACAAACCAAAGCACAACACTACCAACAAACCAAAGCACAACACTACCAAAAAAACCAAAGCACAGCATTACCAACAAAAAAAAACACAACCCTACCAATAAACGAAAGCACAACACTACCAAAAAACCAAAGCACAGCACTACCAACAAACCAAAGCACAACACTACCAACAAACCAAAGCACAACACTACCAAAAAAACAAAGCACAGCATTACCAACAAACCAAAGCACAACAATACCAAAAAACCAAAGCAGAGCATTACCATCAAACCAAAGCACAACCCTACCAATAAACGAAAGCACAACACTGCCAACAAATGAAAGCACAACACTATCAACAAACCAAAGCACAACACTAACAACAAACGAAAGCACAGCACTACCAACAAACAAAAGCACAACACTACCAGCAAATTAAAGCACTGTACTATCAACAAACCAAAGCATGGCACTATTAACAAACTAAAGCATGACACTACCAACAAATCAAAGCACAGCACTACCAACAAACGAAAGTACAGCACTACCAACAAACCAAAGCACAGCACTACCAACAAACCAAAGCAAGGCACTACCAACAAACGAAAGCACGGCATTACCAACAAACGAAAGTACACCACTACCAACAAACAAAAGCACGGCACTGCCAACAAACGAAAGCACGGCACTACCAACAAACAAAAGTACGGCATTACTAACAAACGGAAGCACTACACTACCAACAAACCAAAGCACAATACTACCAACAAAGGAAAACACAGCATTACCAACTAACCAAATCTCAACACTACCAACAAACTAAAACATGCCATTACCAACAAATGAAAGCACAGCAATATCAATAAATCAAAGCACAACACTACCAACAAACCAAAGCACAACACTACCAACAAACCAAAGCACATTACTTTCAACAAACCAAAGCACAACACTACCAACAAATCAAAGCACAGCACTACTAACAAATGAAAGCACTGCACTACCAGCAAACCAAAGCACAACACTACAAACAAATGAAAGCACACCACTACCAACAAACGAAAGCACGGCACTACCAACAAACCAAATCAAGGCACTACCAACAAACGAAAGCACGGCACTACCAACAAACGAAAGCAAGGCATTACCAACAAATGCAAGCATAACACTACTGACAAACAAAAGCACAACACTAACAACAAACCAAAGCACAGCACTACAAACAAAAGAAAGCCCAATACTACCAACAAACAAAAGCACAACACTACCAACAAACGAAAGCACAACACTACCAACAAACGAAAGCACAGCACTACCAACAAACGAATGGAGAACACTACCAACAAATGAAAGCACAGCACTACCAACAAACAATAGCACGGCACTACCAACAAATGAAAGCACAGCACTACCAACAAACGAAAGGAGAACACTACCAACAAATGAAAGCACAGCACTACCAACAAACAAAAGCACGGCACTACCAACAAGTGAAAGAAAAGCACTACCAACAAATCAAAGCACGGCACTACAAACAAATGAAAGCACAACACTTCCAACATATCAAAGCACGGCACTACCAACAAATGAAGCACAGCACTAACAACAAATGAAAGCACAGCACTACCAACAAATGAAAGCACAACACTACCAACAAACCAAAGCACAACACTACCAACAAACCAAAGCTCAACACTACCAACAAATGAAAGCACGGCACTCCCAAAAATGAAAGCACGGCATTGCCAACAAACGGAAGCACAACACTATGAACAAACCAAAGTACAGCACTACCAACAAACGAAAGCACAACACTACCAACAAACGAAAGCACAACACTACCAACAAACCAAAGCACTGCACTACCAGCAAACCAAAGCACAACACTTCCAACAAACGAAAACACAACACTACCAACAAATGAAAGCACGGCACTACCAACAAACCAAACCACAACACTACCAACAAATGAAAAATGAAAGCACAGCAATAGCAACTAACCAAATCACAACACTACCAACAAACTAAAACATGCCACTACCAACAAATGAAAGCACAGCACTATCAATAAACCAAAACACAACACTACCAACAATCAAAAGCACGACACTACCAACAAACCAATGCAAAACACTACCAACAAACCAAAGCACAGTACTATCAACAAACCAAAGCACAACACAACCAACAAATCAAAGCACAGCACTTCTAACAAATGAAAGCACAGCAGTACCCGCAAACCAAAGCACAACACTACCAACAAATGAAAGCACACCACTACCAACAAACGAAAGCACGGCACTACCAACAAACCAAAGCAAGGCACTACCAACAAACAAAAGCACGGCACTACCAACAAACGAAAGCAAGGCATTACCAACAAATGCAATCACAAATCTACTGACAAACAAAAGCACAACACTAACAACAAACAAAAGCACAGCACTACAAAAAAAAGAAAGCCCAATACTACCAACAAACGAAAGCACAGCGCTACCAACAAACGAAAGGAGAACACTACCAACAAATGAAAGCACAGCACTACCAACAAACCAAAGCACGGCACTACAAACAAAAGAAAGCCCAATACTACCAACAAACGAAAGCACAGCGCTACCAACAAACGAAAGGAGAACACAACCAACAAATGAAAGCATGGCACTACCAGCAATCAAAAGCACAACACTACCAACAAACCAAAGCACAACACTACCAACAAACGAAAGCACAACACTACCAACAAACAAAAGCACAGCGCTACGAACAAACGAAAGGAGAACACTACCAACAAATGAAAGCACAGCACTACCAGCAAACAAAAGCACGGCACTACCAGCAATCGAAAGCACGGCACTACCAACAACCAAAAGCACAACACTACCCAAAAACCAAAGCACAACACTACCAACAAACGAAAGCACAACAATACCAACAAACATAAGCACAGCACTACCAACAAATGAAAGCACAGCACTACCAACGAACAAATGCATGGCACTACCAACAAACAAAAACACAGCAATACCAACAAAGAAGAGCACGGCATTACCAACAAACGAAGCACAACATTATCAACAAACAAAAGCACAACACTACCAACAAACCGAAGTACAGGACTACCAACAAACGAAAGCACAACACTACCAACAAAAGAAAGCACAACACTACCAACAAATGAAAGCACAATACTACCAACAAACGAAAGCACAGCACTACCAACAAACGAAAGCACAACACTACCAACAAACGAAAGCACAGCACTATCAACAAACAAAAGCACAACACTACTAACAAATGACAACACAGCACTGCAACCAAACCAAAGCACAGCACTACCAACAAACCAAAGCACAACACTACCAACAAACGAAAACACAACACTACCAACAAATGAAAGCACAGCACTTCCAACAAACGAAAGCATGGCACTACCAACAAACGAAAGCACGGCACCACCAACAAACAAAAGCACGGCATTACCAACAAACGGAAGTACAACATTATCAACAAACAAAAGCACAGCACTACCTGCAAACAAAAGCACAACTCTACCAACAAACGAAAGCACAACACTACCAACAAATATAAGCACAGCACTACCAATAAACGAAAGCACAACACTACCAACAAATGAAAGCACAATACTACCAACAAACAAAAGTACAGCACTACCAACAAATGAAAGCACAACACTACCAGCAAACGAAAGCAAAGCATTACCAACAAACAAAGCACAACACTACTAACAAACGACAACACAGCACTACAAACAAACCAAAGCACAGCACTACCAAACAACCAAAGCACAACACTACCAACAAACGAAAACACAACACTACCAACAAATGAAAGCACAACACTACCAACAAATGAAAGCACAGCAATAACAACAAATGAAAGCACAATACTACCAGCAAAGTAAAGCACGCCACTACCAACAAACCAAAGCACAACACTACCAACAAACGAAAACACAACACTACCAACAAATTAAAGCACAACACTACCAACAAAGGAAAGCACAGCAATAACAACAAATGAAAGCACAATACTACCAACAAAGTAAAGCACGCCACTACCAACAAACCAAAGCAGAACACTACAAACAATTGAAAACAAGGCACTACCAACAAATGAAAGCACAGCACTACCAACAAACAAAAGCACAACACTACCAACAAACCAAAGCACAACACTACCAACAAACCAAAGCACAACACTACCAACAAACGAAAGCACAACACTACCAACAAAACAAATCACAACACTACCAACAAACGAAAGCACAGCACTACCAACAAACCAAAGCACAGCACTAACAGCAAACTAAAGCATGACACTACCAAAAAATCAAAGCACGGCACTTCCAACAAACCAAAGCATCAACACTACCAACAAACGAAAGCACAGCACTACCAACAAAAGAAAACACTGCACTACCAACAAAAGAAAGCACAATACTACCAACAAAAGAAAACACAATACTACCAACAAACCAAAGCACAACACTACCAACAAACCAAAGCACAACACTACCAAAAAACCAAAGCACAACACTACCAAAAAACCAAAGCACAGCATTACCAACAAACCAAAGCACAACCCTACCAATAAACGAAAGCACAGCACTACCAACAAACGAAAGCACAGCACTACCAACAAACGAAAGCACAGCACTACCAACAAACGAAAGCACAGCACTACCAACAAACCAAAGCACAGCACTACCAACAAACGAAAGCACAGCACTACCAACAAACCAAAGCACAGCACTACCAACAAACCAAAGCACAACACTACCAAAAAACCAAAGCACAGCACTACCAACAAACCAAAGCACAACACTACCAACAAACCAAAGCACAACACTACCAAAAAACCAAAGCACAGCATTACCAACAAACCAAAGCACAACCCTACCAAGAAACGAAAGCACAACACTACCAACAAATGAAAGCACAACACTACCAACAAACCAAAGCACAACACTACCAACAAATGAAAGCATAACACTACCAAAAAATGAAAGCACAACACTACCAACAAACCAAAGCACAACACTAACAACAAATGAAAGCACAGCACTACCAACAAACAAAAGCACAACACTACCAGCATATTAAAGCACTACACTATCAACAAACCAAAGCATGGCACTATTAACAAACTAAAGCATGACACTACCAACAAATCAAAGCACAGCACTACCAACAAACGAAAGCACAGCACTACCAACAAACCAAAGCACAGCACTACCAACAAACCAAAGCAAGGCACTACCAACAAACGAAAGCACGGCATTACCAACAAACGAAAGTACACCACTACCAACAAACAAAAGCACGGCACTACCAACAAATGAAAGCACGGCACTACCAATAAACGAAAGCACAACACTACCAACAAACGAAAGCACAACACTACCAACAAACCAAATCACAACACTACCATCAAAGGAAAACACAGCAATACCAACTAACCAAATCACAACACTACCAACAAACTAAAACTTGCCATTACCAACAAATGAAAGCACAGCACTATCAATAAATCAAAGCACAACACTACCAACAAACCAAAGCACAACACTACCAACAAACCAAAGCACAACACTACCAACAAACCAAAGCACATTACTTTCAACAAACCAAAGCACAACACTACCAACAAATCAAAGCACAGCACTACTAACAAATGAAAGCACAGCACTACCAGCAAACCAAAGCACAACACTACAAACAAATGAAAGCACACCACTACCAACAAACGAAAGCACGGCACTACCAACAAACCAAATCAAGGCACTACCATCAAACGAAAGCACGGCACTACCAGCAAACGAAAGCAAGGCATTACCAACAAATGCAAGCAGAACACTACTGACAAACAAAAGCACAACACTAACAACAAACCAAAGCACAGCACTACAAACAAAAGAAAGCCCAATACTACCAACAAACGAAAGCACAACACTACCAACAAACGAAAGCACAACACTACCAACAAACGAAAGCACAGCGCTACCAACAAACGAAAGGAGAACACTACCAACAAATGAAAGCACAGCACTACCAACAAATGAAAGCACAGCACTACCAACAAACGAGAGCATGGCACTACCAACAAATGAAAACACAGCACTACCAACAAACAAAAGCACGGCATTACCAACAAACAGAAGCACCACATTATCAACAAACAAAAGCACAACACTACCCACAAACCAAAGTACAGCACTACCAACAAACGAAAGCAAAACACTACCAACAAACGAAAGCGCAACACTACCAACAAACAGAAGCACAGCACTACCAATAAATGAAAGCACAACACTACCAACAAATGAAAGCACAATACTACCAACAAACGAAAGAACAGCACTATCAACAAACAAAAGCACAACACTACTAACAAACGACAACACAGCACTGCAAACAAACCAAAGAACAGCACTACCAGCAAACCAAAGCACAACACCACCAACAAACGAAAACACAACACTACCAACAAATGAAAGCACAGCACTACCAACAAACGAAAGCATGGCACTACCAACAAACGAAAGCACGGCACTACCAACAAACGGAAGCACAACATTATCAACAAACAAAAGCACAGCACTACCAACAAACGAAAGCACAACACTACCAACAAACATAAGCACAGCACTACCAATAAATGAAAGCACAACACTACCAACAAATGAAAGCACAATACTACCAACAAACGAAAGCACAGCACTATCAACAAACGAAAGCACAACACTACCAACAAACAAAAGCACAGCACTACCAACAAACAAAGCACAACACTACTAACAAACGACAACACAGCACTACAAACAAACCAAAGCACTACCAACAAACCAAAGCACAACACTACCAACAAATGAAAGCACAAAACAACCAAAAAATGAAAGCACAGCAATAACAACAAATGAAAGCACAATACTACCAACAATTGAAAACAAGGAACTACCAACAAATGAAAGCACAGCACTACAAACAAACAAAAGCACAACACTACCAACAAACCAAAGCACAACACTACCAACAAACCAAAGCACAACACTACCAACAAACCAAAGCACAACTCAACCAACAAACCAAATCACAACACTACCAACAAACGAAAGCACAGCACTACAAACAAACCAAAGCACAGCACTACCAGCAAACTAAAGCATGGCACTACCAACAAATCAAAGCACAGCACTTCCAACAAACCAAAGCATCAACACTACCAACAATCGAAAGCACAGCACTACCAACAAAAGAAAACACAGCACTACCAACAAAAGAAAGCACAATACTACCAACAAAAGAAAACACAATACTACCAACAAACGAAAGCACAACTTTACCAACAAATCAAATCAGATCACTACCAACAATCCAAAGCACAACACTACCAAAAAACCAAAGCACAACACTACCAACAAACCAAAGCACAACACTACCAAAAAACCAAAGCACAGCATTGCCAACAAACCAAAGCACAACCCTGCCAATAAACGAAAGCACAGCACTACCAACAAATGAAAACACAGCACTACCAACAAACGAAAACACAGCACTACAACAAACCAAAGCACAACACTACCAACAAACCAAAGCACAACACTACCAAAAAACCAAAGCACAACACTACCAAAAAACCAAAACACAGCACTACCAACAAACGAAAGCACAACACTACCAACAAACCAAAGCACAACACTACCAAAAAACCAAAGCACAGCATTACCAACAAACCAAAGCACAACACTACCAAAAAACCAAAGCACAGCATTACCAACAAACCAAAGCACAACCCTACCAATAAACGAAAGCATAACTCTACCAACAAATGAAAGCACAACACTACCATCAAATGAAAGCTCAGCTCTACCAACAAAAGAAAACACAGCACTACCAACAAAAGAAAGCACAATACTACCAACAAAAGAAAACACAAAACTACCAACAATCGAAAGCACAACTCTACCAACAAATCAAAGCAGATCACTACCAACAAACCAAAGCACAACACTACCAAAAAACCAAAGCACAGCACTACCAACAAACCAAAGCACAACACTACCAAAAAACCAAAGCACAGCATTACCAACAATCCAAAGCACAACCCTACCAGTAAACGAAAGCACAGCACTACCAACAAACAAAAGCACAGCACTACCAACAAACTAAAGCACAGCAATACCAACAAACCAAAGCACAACACTACCAACAAACCAAAGCACAACACTACCAAAAACCCAAAGCACAGCATTACCAACAAACCAAAGCACAACCCTACCAATAAACGAAAGCAGAGCACTACCAACAAACGAAAGCACAGCACTACCAACAAACGAAAGCACAGCACTACCAACAAACCAAAGCACAACACTACCAAGAAACCAAAGCACAACACTACAAAAAAAACAAAGCACAGCACTACCAACAAACCAAAGCACAACACTACCAACAAATCAAAGCACAACACTACCAAAAAACCAAAGCACAGCATTACCAACAAACCAAAGCACAACACTACCAAAAATCCAAAGCACAGCATTACCAACAAACCAAAGCACAACCCTACCAATAAACGAAAGCACAACACTACCAACAAATGAAAGCACAACACTACCAACAAACCAAGGCACAACACTACCAACAAATGAAAGCACAACACTACCAACAAATGAAAGCACAACACTACCAACAAACCAAAGCACAACACTACCAACAAACGAAAGCACAGCACTACCAACAAACAAAAGCACAACACTACCAGCAAATTTAAGCACTGCACTATCAACAAACCAAGCATGGCACTATTAACAAGCTAAAGAATGACACTACCAACAAATCAAAGCACAGCACTACCAACAAACGAAAGCACAGCACTACCAACAAACCAAAGCACAGCACTGCCAACAAACCAAAGCAAGGCACTACCAACAAACGATAGCACGGCATTACCAACAAACGAAAGTACACCACTACCAACAAACAAAAGCACGGCACTACCAACAAATGAAAGCATGGCACTACCAACAAACGAAAGCACTGCAGTACCAACAAACAAAAGTACGGCATTACCAACAAATGAAAGCACTACACTAAAAACAAACAAAAGGACAACACTACCAACAAATCTAAACACAGCACTACCAACAAACCAAAGCACAACACTACCAACAAACGAAAGCACAACACTACCAACAAACCAAATCACAACACTACCAACAAAGGAAAACACAGCACTACCAACAAACCAAAGCACAACACCCCCAGCAAACTAAAGCATGGCACTACCATCAAATCAAAGCACGGCACTACAAACAAATAAAAGCACAGCACTACCAACAAACCATCCCACATCACTACCAACAAATGAAAGCATGGCACTACCAACAAACGAAAGCACAGCACTACCAGTAAACCAAAGCACAACACTACCAACAAACGAAAGCACAACACTATCAACAAACCAAACCACAACACTACCAACAAATGAAAGCCAACACTACCAACAAACCAAAGTACAACACTACCAACAAACCAAACCACAACACTACCAACAAATGAAAGCATGGCACTACCAACAATCAAAAGCACAACACTACCAACAAACCAAAGCACAACACTACAAACAAACGAAAGCACAACACTACCAACAAATGAAAGCTCAACACTACCAACAAACAAAAGCACAGCACTACCCACAAACGGATGCACAACACTACCAACAAACGAAAGCACACCACTACCAACAAATGAAAGCACAGCACTACCAACAATCAAAAGGACAACACTACCAACAAACCAAACCACAACACTACCAACAAACGAAAGCACAACACTGCCAACAAACGAAAGCACAACACTACCAGCAAACCAAATCACAACACTACCAACAAAAGAAAACACAGCACTACCAACAAACCAAAGCACAACACCAGCAGCAAACTAAAGCATGGCACTACCATCAAATCAAAGCACGGCACTAACAACAAATGAAAGCACAGCACTACCAACAAACCAAACCACAACACTACCAACAAATGAAAGCATGGCACTACCAACAAACGAAAGCACAACACTACCAACAAACCAAACCACAACACTACCAACAAATGAAAGCATGGCACTACCAACAAATGAAAGCATGGCACTACCAGTAAACCAAAGCACAACACTACCAACAAATGAAAGCACACCACTACCAACAAATGAAAGCACAGCACTACCAACAAACCAAAGCACAACACTACCAACAAAAGAAAGCACAACACTACCAACAAACGGAAGCACAACACTACCAACAAACCAAACCACAACACTACCAACAAATGAAAGCATGGCACTACCAACAAACCAAAGCACAACACTACCAACAAACCAAAGCACAACACTACCCACAAACGAAAGCACAACACTACCAACAAACGAAAGCTCAACACTACCAACAAACAAAAGCACAGCACTACCAACAAATGAAAGCACAACACTACCAACAAACGAAAGCATAGCACTACCAACAAACGAAAGCACAACACTACCAACAAATGAATGCACAGCACTACCAACCAACCAAACCACAACACTACCAACAAATGAAAGCATGGCACTACCAACAAATGAAAGCACGGCACTACCAACAAACCAAAGCATGGCACTACAATCAAACGAAAGCACGGCACTACCAACAAACAAAAGCACAGCATTACAATCAAACGGAAGCACGGCACTATCAGCAACCGAAAGCACAACAATACCAACAAACTAAAGCACAGCACTACCAACAAACCAAAGCACAACACTACCAACAAACCAAAGCACAACACTACCAACAAACCAAAGCACAGCACTATCAGCAACTGAAAGCACAACACTACTAACAAACAAAAGCACGGCATTACCAACAAACAGAAGCACGGCACTATCAGCAACCGAAAGCACAACAATACCTACAAACCAAATCACAACACTACCAACAAACAAAAGCATGGCACTACCAACAAACCAAAGCACAACACTACCAACAAACCAAAGCACAACACTACCAACTAACCGATGCACAACACTACCAACAAATGAAAGCAAAGCACTACCAACAAACCAAACCACAACACTACCAACAAATGAAAGCACGGCACTACCTACAAATGAAAGCACGGCACTACCAACAAACCAAAGCACGGCACTACAATCAAACGAAAGCACGGCACTACCAACAAAGGAAAGCACAGCATTACCAACAAATGGATGCACGGCACTATCAGCAAACGAAAGCACAACAATACCAACAAACCGAAGCACAACACTACCAACAAACCAAAGCACAATACTACCAACAAACCAAAGCACAACACTACCAACAAACCAAAGCACAGCACAATCAGCAACTGAAAGCACAACACTACCAACAAACCAAAGTACAACACTACCAACAAACCAAAGCACAACACTACCAACAAACCAAAGCACAACACTAACAACAAACAAAAGCACAGCACTACCAACAAACAAAAGCACAACACTACCAGCAAACTAAAGCACAACACTACCAACAAACCAAAGCACGGCACTACCAACAAATTTAAGCATGGCACTACCAACAAATCAAAGCACGGCACTACTAGCAAACATAAGCACAGCACTACCAGCAATCCAAAGTACAACACCACCAACAATTGAAAGCACAGCATTACTAACAAACAAAAGAACACCACTACCAACAAACAAAAGCACGGCACAACCAACAAACGAAAGCACGGCACTACCAACAAACAAAAGCACAACTCTACTAACAAGTCAAAGCACAGCACTACCAACAAACCAAGGCACAACACTACCAACATACGAAAGCACAACACTACCAACAATCCAAATCATAACACTACCAACAAACGAAAGCACAACACTACCAGCAAACTAAAGCATGGCACTACCAACAAATCAAAGAAAGGCACAACCAACAAACGAAAGCACAGCACTACCAGCAAACCAAAGCACAACACTACCAACAAATGAAAGCACAGCACTACCAACAAACCAAAGCACAACACTACCAGCAAACTAAAGCATGGCACTACCAACAAATCAAAGAATGGCACTACCAAGAAACGAAAGCACAGCACTACCAGCAAATCAAAGCACAACACTACCAACAAATGAAAGCACACCACTACCAACAAATGAAAGCACAGCACTACCAACAATCGAAAGGACAACACTACCAACAAACCAAACCACAACACTACCAACAAACGAAAGCACAACACTGCCAACAAACGAAAGCACAACACTACCAACAAACCAAATCACAACACTACCAACAAAAGAAAACACAGCACTACCATCAAACCAAAGCACAACACCAGCAGCAAACTAAAGCATGGCACTACCATCAAATCAAAGCACGGCACTAACAACAAATGAAAGCACAGCACTACCAACAAACCAAACCACAACACTACCAACAAATGAAAGCATGGCACTACCAACAAACGAAAGCACAACACTACCAACAAACCAAACCACAACACTACCAACAAACCAAAGCACAACACTACCAACAAACAAAGCACAACACTACCCACAAACGAAAGCACAACACTACCAACAAACGAAAGCTCAACAATACCAACAAACAAAAGCACAGCACTACCAACAAACGAAAGCACAACACTACCAACAAACGAAAGCATAGCACTACCAACAAACGAAAGCACAACACTACCGACAAATGAAAGCACAGCACTACCAACAAACCAAACCACAACACTACCAACAAATGAAAGCATGGCACTACCAACAAATGAAAGCACGGCACTACCAACAAACCAAAGCATGGCACTACAATCAAACGAAAGCACGGCACTACCAACAAACAAAAGCACGGCATTACCATCAAACGGAAGCACGGCACTATCAGCAACCGAAAGCACAACAATACCAACAAACTAAAGCACAGCACTACCAACAAACCAAAGCACAACACTACCAACAAACCAAAGCACAACACTACCAACAAACCAAAGCACAGCACTATCAGCAACTGAAAGCACAACACTACCAACAAACAAAAGCACGGCATTACCAACAAACGGAAGTACGGCACTATCAGCAACTGAAAGCACAACAATACCAACAAACCAAAGCACAACACTACCAACAAACAAAAGCATGGCACTACCAACAAACCAAAGCACAACACTTCCAACAAACCAAAGCACAACACTACCAACTAACGGAAGCACAACACTACCAACAAATGAAAGCAAAGCACTACCAACAAATCAAACCACAACACTACCAACAAATGAAAGCACGGCACTACCAACAAATGAAAGCACGGCACTACCAACAAACCAAAGCACGGCACTACAATCAAACAAAAGCACGGCACTACCAACAAACGAAAGCACAGCATTACCAACAAATGGAAGCATGGCACTATCAGCAACCGAAAGCACAACAATACCAGAAAACCAAAGCACAGCACTACCAACAAACCAAAGCACAACAATACCAGCAAACCAAAGCACAACACTACCAACTAACGGAAGCACAACACTACCAACAAATGAAAGCAAAGCACTACCAACAAACCAAACCACAACACTACCAACAAATGACAGCATGGCACTACCAGCAAACCAAACCACAACACTACCAACAAATGAAAGCACGGCACTACCAACAAATGAAAGCACGGCACTACCAACAAACCAAAGCACGGCACTACAATCAAACGAAAGCATGGCTCTACCAACAAACGAAAGCACAGCATTACCAACAAATGGAAGCCCGGCACTATCAGCAACCGAAAGCACAACAATACCAGAAAACCAAAGCACAGCACTACCAACAAACCAAAGCAAAACACTACCAGCAAACCAAAGCACAACACTACCAAGAAACCAAAGCACATCACTATCAGCAACTGAAATTACAACACTACCAACAAACCAAAGCACAACACTACCAGCAAACCAAAGCACAACACTACCAACAAACCAAAGCACAACACTACCAACAAACCAAAGCACAGCACTATCTGCAACTGAAAGCACAACACTACCAACAAACCAAAGCAGAACACTGTCAAAGCTGTGCATTTTTATAAGAGATATATGTTTGTGTTTTATAAATCACCTACAAGCATACTCTGCGAAGCGTGGTATAATATGTCTGCACTACATTAATAGCTTGTAGCACATATTTGCAGACATTTGATAACAGGGTATTAGTACATCTCAGAGGTTAAGCTGTAACATAGTGAAATAAATAACAAAAATAGTGTTGTTTTTAATTCAAAAGAAACATGTTTAGTGGACCAAAAAAATAAAAAATTCAGACAATTGTCTAGTCACCCCATAATAGTGTACAGATGGGGTAATGTTATTTAATTCCAGAACTTTTCGGGGTGAATCAACTTATATGATTCACGTGTCAATTATATGTGCTTTCCAAATCTTGGAGAGAGATAAAGTGGAAGAGTTACCCTGAGCAACCAATCAGCTTCTACGGTATCTGTTATTTATCTAGCACAGTCTTTGAAATTATTGCTGGAAGCTGATTGTTTGCTTTGGACAACTTCTCTACTTTAGCTCTGTACAAGGCTCGATGTATTTCCCCTAAGGAGAGATATTACAGTAGTTGCTAGGTGATGAGCGCAGTGACAGACAGAAATGCTGAGGCTACATGGGATCCTCTCTAGGTGAACTGATCAGCTCTTTTGACCTCCATTATCATCTCTATGCTGATGATACTCAGATCTACCTTTCCTCCCCTGACCTCTCCCCCTCACTCTTCACCTGTATCTCCAGCTGTGTCTCTGCTATATCTTCCTGGATGTCCCAGTGATTTCTTAAACTAAATATGTCTAATACAGAGCTGATCATCATCCCACCCTCCGACATAACCTCACTTCCCACTATTTCTTTATTAATTGATGGCACAAATATCTCCTCTAGCCCCAACGTGTGCTGTCTTGGAGTTATCCTGGACTCCTCCCTCTCCTTCAATCCACATATCCAGAACCTCTCACAGTCCTGTTGTTTCCATCTTAAAAATATTTCCAGGATTAGACCCTATCTCACCCAAGATGCTACTAAAACACTCATACACTCACTGGTCATCTCCAGATTGGACTACTGTAACCTCCTCCTTTCAGGCCTACCCAACTCCCTTTTTTCTCCGCTCCAGTCTGTCCTCAATGCTGTTGCTTGGCTCATCTTCCTCTCCAAATGCTCTACATCTGCCTCCCCTCTCCTTCAAGCCCTCCACTGGCTCCCCTTCCCTTTCAGAACACAATTCAAGGTTCTCACACTTGCTTACAAAGCCCTCACACATTCCTCTCCCACTTACATTTCCGACCTCATCTCGCTTCACTCTCCTGCCCGCCCTCTTAGTTCAACAAATGCACACCATCTCTCATGCCAACTGATTACTTCCTCCCACTCCTGCCTCCAAGACTTTGCACGTACTGCTCCCCACCGTTTGGAACTCTCTCACTCTCCCCATCAGATTATCTACCTCGCTACAATTCTTCAAACAGGCTCTCACGACCCACTGCTTCATTAAAGCCTTCCAACACTCATCCTAACCCTCTACTCCATGCTTGCTTCTCCCTGTCTACCCCATCTGTGTTACGCCTGTTTCTCTGCACCTCCCCTTTAGAATGTAAGCTCTTGCGAGCAGGGCCCTCTACCCTCTTGTGCTTCTCCTTACTTTATTTTCATCTACTTCTTACTCCCCACTACTAGAGCACCTAACACTTGGTTGCTTATACTTTGTAGCTTATTTTGGTGTTATGGTCACCAATGTAGCAATGTATTTTATACCTGTCCTTGTCCTCCATTGTATTTGTATAGTACTGTTAGTCACTTTTTTGGTTATGTACTTTGTAAGACACTGCGGAACACTTGTTGCACCATATAAATAAACGATGATAATAATAATAATAATAATAATAATAATAATAATAATCCCCTGTTGTATACTCGTATGGGGATCACTGATAGTGCTGATATATTCAGTTTTGGGAAAATGCTGCTCATCTTGCATCTGTTGACTATACTTACCTTTCCCCATTCATTGTAAAAACCATATGAGCATGTGTGGTAGACTCTTGCATAGTGCCAGAGTCAATGCGTCAGCGCGAAGGGATGGACCGCACGGAGATTATAAGCAGACCCCATCCTCTGGTGAAACGCCTGTGAATTGTGCATCGTGGATATATAAAATTTGAATGATAGTTATTTTTGTAATAGGCAATTATAGATGTTTTCTCACTGGTTTTCCATATGCAGTTGCGCACGGATGCCATGAGAGGAGTAGCATACTGTATTTTTCTTTAAATTTTTGAGTCTCAGTCGCACAGCCGATGCAGCAAAAACCCAGATCACAGGTCCTGTGCCCTGGAAACACAAAGCACATTTTACTGTAGTAAGATGCAAAGCCTCGTAATACACTTTCAGGCACAGCAGGAGGTTAATTGTGTTTCTTATAAAATTTGTACTTCTTTTCCCAACTGCCCCTCTTTTATAGGGACTATCATTCTTTTAGACTGACTTCCCCTAATCCCTGTTCCTTCTTTTATAACCATTATATAACCATTTTGAACACACACCTGCTTTCTGTTTGCTAGCTTGCACCATTATTAGGACTTACTATCACAGGATGCATTGAATAATAGGTATGCTACATCAATTGTCAAATCTCTCCTGTCACTTAGTCATTTCTCTCTCACTTGCAGTCTGCTTAGTGTGATTTTCTTAACCAGTATAAAGAGAGATTAGTGAATCAATTCCTTTTTTTTTCAAAATGGAATTTTAGCAGCCAGAGACAGTGGTGTTTTAGTATAGGGATGGCTGTCGAACATCGATGGTTAGCAACCATTGTTGGTTTGCCTCTGATGGTTTAATTTTTTTTTTGTCATTGCTTGGCTGAAGGTCTGATGGAGATGTGGTGCTGTTTCTTTCACACAACTTATGTTGCACTGTGCTTAGCCCTTCTCTTCAATTGTGCACCTTTTAACCCTACCCACCTTCCCTGATTGACCCGCCACATTCACATTTCCCCAGCTAGTGCTGGCCATCGATGATTCAAACCATGGTTTTCCAGTGATGATTTCCTTTCTTCGATGTGAAGTACTGATGGCTCCATTGATGGAAAACCATTCGATGGCCATCTCAAATTAATATTGTATCAAATTAATATTTATAAACAGATCTAGAACTAAAAGGGCTCATGATGCAGAGATTTTACATAGTATCACTATATGTTAAATGCCCTACAGTCTAATGTGCGGATACTCCCTTACTGCAAGATAAACCCTAAACACTTAAACTTAAATATAGCAAACACATAGGCATATATATGGGGAAAAGAAAAGATGAGATTTATTAATTATAATAGATTAATTATAATAGAGCAAACATCAGAAGGAGGAGAAAATAGAGGATAGATAAAGTATGGTGTCGAAAAATGAAGGCCCTACTAAGAGAAGATAGATAAAGTATGGTGGCAAAGAATGTAGGCTCCACTAAGAGAAGATAGATAAAGTATGGTGGAGAAGAATGTAGGCTCCACTAAGAGAAGATAGATAAAGTATGGTGGCAAAGAATGTAGGCTCCACTAAGCAAAATCACCATCTGCAAAACTCCTCCACCTAGATGGGAGGCGAGGCCAACTGCCAACCTATCGTCCCAACTCAAGGTATCCACCTCCCAAACCAATGACACAAAAAATGGCCCACCTGGATCGGTGGTGACCCTGACCCCAGTATGCTTGAATCACCTTAACCTATGTATTGGTTGGGAGAACACCTCAAGCTCTCAAAGGCAGATAGCGACTGCCACCCTTCTTTCCTGCTACAAAAGCCGACACCACAACACCCAATATCAAGGAGAGCAGGTGGGAAAATCTCCTGAAGAAGAAGATCCCTAAAACTGGAGACGGGCACATATCCACAAAATGGCCCTAAAACATGCAGCTTAACATAAAACCTGCCTACCACTAACACAGACTCAAAGTGTAGCCCTTGCCTAACCAGGAGCATCCTCACACATACTATGGGTTTAAGTTCCAACATGCATATTAAATGCATTCTGTCTCTCATCTTACAGTATTATACAGTAGTGAGAGGACAGCACTGTGCTGCTGTTAGAAACTTACTGACATTTGGTTAACTAAGATGAAGTGGCAGGGTAAGAGCTGAGAGAGGAATGGTCAAAACCTGGGAGAGGCAGTAAAATTTTTGTTTGCAAATTTGTGTTCATATAATTCTTGAGCTCTGCTGGTTATATCATGGATAGAGGATTTGCAATAAGGGATTTTTCTTTTTGCATTAAAAAAAACCCTTTTTGACAAACATATACCAAGTAAAGAAAAAGGCCTAATATTTTACCTTACACATTTGTTAGTATGAGAATATACACAGGACAAGTGCATATGCACTGTTCTGTACTGTTGATTGCTAAATAGATTTTCCAGTAGGTGGCAGTGTTGTTCTTAGCTGCATACTTATGAGTCAACATGACTTTGCATAAACCGCAGCTTTCATAATAACTGGAGTCGATGTTCTATGGAAGTGCCATAGCCATATTACAGTGGATGTTAAACAGTGTAATTAAAGTTCTCGATACAAAGGGATAACTGTTCCTAGACAATATAAAACACAACCACAGTGCACACTGCAATTCATTGTCGAAAAATTTAACTATCTGGGCATCATTTAATTATATCTTGAATTTATTTAATAAAATCTCAATATCTCCTAAGAATATCAAAGCTAATGTGACAGGGAGCACAAAGTACATCAGTGCTGACATGTTAAGCAGACAAAGAGAGCATGTTTCGTCTGGATAAATGGCACATTAAAACGTGTCCCAAACTGCAGGGCGCACACTTCGCTGGCTCTGCTAACTCCACCATCTCAATAGAAATAATATTGGATTATGATTCCATCTGTAGATCAAATTTATCAAATGCAAATATATATCTGCTTCTGCAGCAACAGAAAGACTTCATCACAAGGCAGATGCATGTTATGTATAGCAAGCACCATTACTTATCAGCTTAAAAAAAGATGTTATTAAATAAGTCTTCTATCCCTCCTGAATGCAAGTAACTACACTATGTAGACAAAAGTGATTGGACACTCCAGCGCAAGATGGGTCCACTAGTTGTAGAGCATGATCACATAACTCTGAGAAGTATAGAGATGTTCTCGACAACTCTGTGCTCCCTACATTGTTGCAGTTCTACGGAAACAACAAATGTTTTTATCAGGACGACAATGCCACCTGTCAGGCTTCCAGGGCGACGCTGGACTGATATACAGTAAATTCGGTAACCCGGATGGACTGGCCAGCTCAGATACCAGATCTTAACCCCATTGAGAACCTCTGGGATGAATTGGAGCGACGGGTGCATTCTAGGTCGACTCAACCTTCTTCAGTGTCACAGTTGGTCACTGTACATAAGGCAGAATGGCAGAACATACCGCCTGCTGCTGTCCAGGAACTTGTGGACAGTTGGCCAAGAAGGGCGCCTTCAGTAATCGCTGCACGTGGTGGACCTACAAAGTACTGACGTCAATAGCATCTTGCTGATCTATTTGTTGTCAGTGTCCTATCACTTTTGTCTACATAGTGTACATAAAAATGGATTATTAGGAGCCTGTACCTTAATATTTCCGATGGCCCCGCTGAACTGATGTATTTTTGCAATGGCAGACACTAATGTACCAGAGCTTGCAACTGAGCTGGGACAGCTGCTCTGAAAAGCAGCTGTCCTGCGGATCCGTGACACTGCCATCTTTGATCCTAATACCAGTGGTGAAAGTTTATTCTGTCTTAGGTCACACACGCACACAGGGCTGGCTGGCTTAGTCTGTCACTCAGGGGTCTAGTTACTAAGCAGTGTCAGGAGACAGAGTGAAAAGTGATAAAGTGCCAACCAATCAGCTCCTAACTGCCATCTCACAGGCTGTGTTTGAAAAATGACAGTTGGGAGCTGATTGGCTGGCACCTTATCACTTTTCACTCTGTCTCCTAACAATGCTTAGTAACTAGACCCCTCAGTGTAGTGTGTGGGTCTGTGTGTACAATTGTACACTACACTGTACTACATCTAGGAAGCGGGGCGGACAGCAGGGGTGGGCGCCAGGCAGCGGGGAAATCAGCAGCTAGATAGCAGTAAGTTTAGGAAATTGCCACGTCCATATAGGATGGCGCCCTTGTGCGGCTGCACTGGTAGAACGTGCCTTGAGTCAGTCCTGTTGTTGAATTTATGTCCCCATACTAGTGTATGAGGACTGCGGGCCACATAGGGGCTGTACAGCGCACAGGAGTTATTAGTGATTTTTCCTGCATTGCATCAATGGGTAACGGGTCCATTATTTAAATCATGTGGAAACTACTGTTCTCACAATTAGAATAGACCCATTCTTCTCAGAGAGAACACTTGATTTCCCATCCAAATACTTCTGCCTGCCCCTTCATATTCCTACTATGTACGATACTGTGTGTGTTGGATTCATTAGAAGATAATTATAAAAGGTTCTAATTTGAATGAGCCAAATGGGTGCTTAGGACCATAAACAAAGCATTGCCTGGGAACCTGACAAGTGAGAAGATAGTATGCCATATCAAACTGAGGTCCCTGGGCCCTTGAACTCATCATCATCAGTCATGACAAGCCTGGGGGCCAACCAGGTCATTTGTACCGCAATAAAATTGAAAAGGTTGCAGGCACCACTCAGCTAATACTGTATATCGGACCAGGTTATCCAACCAACCCTTCTTTAATTTAGTTGGTAAGATGGCTGCTTTCATTTGCTCATTTCATTTCTGCATGTGCTTCTGTTTTTTTAAATAGAAATTGAAAATAGCCAATGCTCCCAGAGTAGATTGGAGTATTAGCAGAGTAAGTAGTGATCATGTACTAGGTGACAGAACCTGTGTCTATCAATATGAAATCTGAGCAGACGTGCTGAGAGCAGTAGTCCTCTAGACAGAAAGTAAAATTTGGGTATAATGCACTTTGGCTGAGTGACATATGCAAAGCGGTTGTTGGTGCTGGTGGCAGTTAGTGGTACAGCTTAACCAGTTCTTAGATGTATAAACAACAAGTAGTATAGAGACAGGCAGAGCTGTAACTAGACATTTTGGTGCCCTGTGCCAAAAAAAGCATTGGCTCCCCCCTCGTTTTTCAAAGGGACATAATGCAACCAAAAAAGGGCCATGGCTTCATGGGGAAGGGCCAGGGAAGAGATAGGAGAGGACAGGAGATGCTGGGGATGAAATTAGAGAAATGATAATAAATAGAAATTTGACAGGCCCAAACAGTGTCCCCTGACCTGTGGTGCCCTGTGCGATGGCATCGGCTGCACTACCCTAGCTACGGCCCTGGAGACAGGAATATTACAGGTGTAACAGTGGTATTCAGAATATTTCAGTAACAGCAGCCTGGAGTTTAAGGTGTTGCTGGGCGTTGTAGTGCGCCAGGCGTGATTACGGTTAAAAACACAGGCGGATGGTAGCACTGCTGCCTTATACACTAGCAGTGGTGATACAGCGTAGTTGCTATTCGGTGTTGCGGCTCTGTATGCGTTGAGTCTTCTGTGTCTGATCGTCCCCATGGAATGCTAGGGAGTAAAGTCCCGTAGAGACGCTGTAAATGCACAGTAGTGCATGTTGGAGGTTGGGCCTGTTTACCTGACCCCAGCAGGTCCTAGTGACCACAGAGTCAGGCTACGCATCTTGTCAGGGGAGGAGGCAGCGCAAGGAGCACACTACTTCCAACACAGAGGGCCTAATTCAGACCCGCTCGCGAGTGCTGAGCACTTGCAAGTGGGTCGATGTTGCCCAAGTGCGCGTGCGCACGACGGAGGCGGCTCCGTCGTGGGCATGCACGAGACCCGAATAATGATGGCCAAGCTGTTGTTATGGGTCTCGCACCAAAGGGGGCGTGCTGTCGATGGTGATTGACAGCACGCCCCCTTTGGTGGGCGTGTGGGGGGCGTGGCTGCCCAGATGGAGGCATTCCCATGGGAATGCCTACCATCTGGGGCCGGCCCCACTGACATCACTAGTGATGTCAGTGGGAGTGCTTTTGGCTCTGATAGAGCCAAAAGCACTCCTGGGCTTGTGGCAGCGAAACCCTCCTGCAAGGGTCCCGTCGCAAGCCCGATGGTCGCGATGGTCTTGACCATCGTGACCATCATTTTGGCCACTCGCTATAGCTGTGGATGGTCACCCACAGCAATGCGAGTGGCCAGGAGGCTGCTCCAAACAGTAAAAGGGACGGCCCTGATTCAGAGCGAGCGCTCTGTCAGAGCGTCAGGCTCTGAATCAGGGCCAGAGTTTCTTAAATCTCCTGTCTAGTACCATGTCATGTGGTTGATGCTTATGACCCAGGCTTGTCCTTGGTGACAAAATATGGCGACAAATATGTTTTTGTAATTGAGTCAGATGAAACTCAAAATGTGCCTGGCTTTGCTGCAGTAGCAGATGAGCATAGGTGTAAGCATGGGGTGTGCAGGGTGTGTGCCCACACAACCCTTAGAGATCCCTAGCCTATTAGCCCTGACGATAATCACTGGCTGTATGCATGATGGCGGGCTGTCTCAGCAGTGACGTTGGCAGGTGCTCCAAACCAGCTCAGCCATGTTGTCAGATGGCTCCCAGGAAGAGGTGATAAGTCTGTGTGTGGAAGGTGCATGGATGGCTATGTTCGGGGGGACACATAGCTATGTTTGGGGGGACATGGCTATCTCACGCAAACCCTTCACCAAGACCCTGCAGATGTCTATGCACAAAAGCCAGGCCTACATCAGGGGTAATAAAAGCATATATGGTATACAACCGGGAAGCCGGCTGCCTTAATACCGGCAGCCGGCTTCATGACTGTCATATCCCGGCGAGGGATGAAATGCCGGGCGTCTAGATGTAGACGCCTGACATTTCCCCGATACCGGGAGACAGGCGCCCAGCATCCCGATTGAAGGGATGCCGGGCGCCGTGAATGGACTGCCGTGGGGGGGAGAGGGTTAGGTTTAGGACACCCGGGGGGGACTTAGGGTTAGGCACCCCCCCGGGAGGGTTAGGGTTAGGCTAGGGGGAGGGAGGGTTAGAGTTAGGCACCCCCGGGGGGGACTTAGGGTTAGGCACCCCCCCGGGGGACTTAGGTTTAGGCAGTAGGGAAGGGGGGGTTAGGGTTAGGCACTTAGAGGGGGGATTAGGGTTAGGCACTTGGGGGGGAGGTTAGGGTTAGCCACCGCTAAGGAGGGTTAGGGTCATGGGGTTAGGGTAGGTTAGTAGATACTTACCTTAGGATGATCGGGATTTCCAACGCTGCCGGGAACTCTGCATCTGTCGGCCAGGCACTGCCGGGAATCGAACCGCCGGCCGTATTTCATACCAATTCCGCATATATATGGGCTGTTATCAGTAATTGCTTAAGTCACATTTACCATGTAAAATGCAATTAAATACATTACTAAATTTGCACACAATGTAATAGTGTGATGAAGTGTCTTATGCATAAGACAATCTGTGTGCAGACACAAATACAAAATAAAAGTACAAATGAAATTCAGTTCAATAACATTTTTATTTGCTTTAAAAATTGATTGAGAATCTGCCTAACTGCTGTGTTCCAAATGCAAATATCAATTAAATAACAAAATCAGGTGTCTGCAACATATATAACATAGGCTTAAAAATAATATACAGTAGCAGTTGCATTAATGAGCTATAGACCCCGATGGGAGGAATTAGCATTACGGCTAGGGTGAGAGCTAGGGTTACCATTAGGGTTAGGGTTAGCATTAGGGTTAAAGTTAGTGTTAGACTTACCATAAAGGTTAGGGTTACCAGTAGGGTTAGAGTTAGCATTAGGGTTATACTTACCATAAGGGTTAGGGTTACTATTAGGGTTAGAGTTAGTGTTAGACTTACCATTAGGTTAAGGGTCACCGTTATGGTAAGAGTAAGCTTTAGGGTTAGACTTGCCATTAGGGTTAGGTTTACCTTTAGGGTAACAGTTAGTGTTAGAGTTATCATTAGGGTTACCGTTCGGGTTAGAGTTGGTGTTAGGGTTAGACTTACCATTAGGGTTAGGGTTACCATTAGGGTTAGACTTACCATTAGGGTTAGGGTTACCATTAGGGTTAGGGTTATCATTAGAGTTAGAATTAGCATTAGGGTAAAACTTGCCATTAGGATTAGGGTTACCATTAGGGCTAGGGTTACCATCAGGGTTATGGTTACTGTTAGGGTTAGATCTACCATTAGGGTTAGGTTAGGGATTAGGGTTACCGTTAGGTTTAGTGTAAACATTACGGTTAGGGTTATTATCATGTTTAGACTTACCATTAGGGTTAACGCTATTATTAGGGTTAGACTTATCATTAGGGTTAGGGTGTAACCTTTAGGTTAGAGTAAGCACTAGGGTTAGACTTACCATTAGGGTTAGGGTTACTGTTAGGTTTAGAGTAAACGTTAGGGTTAGACTTGCCATTAGGGTTATGGTTACCATTAGGTTTAGAGTTGGCAATCCACAGTAAATGCTGTTGTTTACCAGGATGAGATGTATCAAGCCTTGGAGAGTGATAAAGTGGAGAAGTTGCCCAAAGCAACCAATCATCAGCTTGTTATTTATCAAGCACAGTCATTGAAATGACAGACGTAGAGATGTGTGGTTCTGCTCTGCTGAAAACCAAACACACCCAACTTTGGGGTTCCAGTCAAATCCAGTCTTGGGTAGAATCACTTTTGGGGTTCTGAGTAGAACTGAGTCCTTTCTCGTGTCTGCTCTAAGTCTGGTACTCGTAAAAATCGAATCTCGGGTTTTGGATGGCATGTAAACAGGTCCAAGTTACATGATTTTAGCTGTTTAAGCAGTTTTAAATGAACCAAAACCAAAACAGAAAAGAACCAAAACTCTTGAGGATGGTTTTGCCAAAACCAAAACATAGGGATCCACGCACATCCTACAAGTTGGTTGGCTGCTTTGGGCAACTTCTGCACTTTATCTCTCTGCACTTTATCTCTCACCAAGGCTTGATATCCCCCCAGAATTCTATACCAACATCACTAGTACCACTGTTTTTCATTAAACATAATTGTACAGTAGCTTTTGCCCAATATATGCCCACTCTCTCAACGTTATGGAGTTGGCTTCCTCTAGTCATCGTGGAAAATACTAGGCAATAACACTTTTATCAATAGCCTTACAATTACTTAAATAACTGAAGAGCTACAGCTGCTTTCACCATATTTTGTATGGCTCATTTCCTGAAAGGCTAACATTGGCAGGTAACTGCATTTCAGCTGTGGGGTGAGAAATTAGTTTCTATCCAGTATGCAGATGTCATAAACAAAATTCTACAGAAAATTTGAGAAACATATATTTAGAAACACTGGTCTAAGTATTTTGGTGATTACTCCAGAACTCAGTGGGATTTTTTTTTATTATTATTTTAATAAAGTCGCTATCTAGCAAAAATGCTAAAAATAAATCTGTTTTTGCTGCAAGAAGTTTCTTCCTTAATGTAGATTGAAAGCTCTTCTTCATTGTGTTCATTCCCTCAGTTTACTTTTATGTATTGTGCCTTTATTCCGGAATTTAATTAGCATTTTTATTTTTTGTTTTTTTAAAAATTACTAATTCTTACAAAGCACTTTGCATAATTGAAATTAAAGTCACATTAAGACCCTTTTCATATAATTTAATTTTGTTAGCAGAGGAACATGGAGATAATGACTTGTCTCAAAGCACAAATGACTGACATTGTTTTTCAAAATAAGTTCTCTTCCATATTTCGTTCACTTCTAATCGAAAGCTTGTTTACTTGCGACAGAAAACAGCGGCAGCAGAATAAATAAGTTATTCCATTTATTATGCTTACTTGTTATGGCAAAATAATTACCGCTGTGTGCCACCGCCGTGTCATGCATCTACATGGATTAGTCAACTTTTCACAATAAACTTTTTGTTAGTCTCTTGTGACTTAATAGGCATAAGAAATTAGAAGGAAATTAATTACACTGATTTATTAATCTTTTCTATCAAACCAATTCTACATGATAATATCCAAATTGATGATACCTAAACTTTGCTTAATCCTTTCCATAGTGTTTATACTTTTGTAACCAGATTACTTTACCAAGTGTCACTTTGCTTTGGTTAAACCAAAAAATAGGCTAGAACAATTATTTTCTTTGCTTTATCTTGTAATTAGTGTGACCCAGTGTAGACTCTAAAAAGTACACCAAGTTCTGAAGGAAACTAATTATATAGGTTATATGCAGATATTGGACCTAGAAATGTAGATAAAGGCTTTTATTATTTAATATATTTTTAAATAAAAACAAATATATATTTTCAAACTTAATCGTTTACTGGGAACAAATCCGAGGGCTCTCCTGTAGCTAGTGTTGGTGGATTCAGTGTAACCTGGATCTAACAGCAGTTTATAATATACTATGCTCCTATAGACAGCAAGCTGGTGAGTAGGGCCATCTTACCTCTTTGAGGGGTATTCAATATAAAAGGTTAACTTCCCTGGCGAAGTTAACGAGTTTTTTTCTGCATAAAGGTATGGTGCGTGCTCCCGCTTATCCCCGTATTCAAAATAAAATAAACGAAAACGGGAAACTCCGAAGTTGGATTTGCATAAAGTTACGAATTTTTCATTAAAATAATTGTAAGACCCCCCTAAAGTTGTAAAAACATGGGGGAACACTATGGGTACCCCCGTTTTAGCCTTTAATTGAAAGTCGGGATTTTAAATAGCCGCAGCAGGTGTTTTTTTTCTGACATTGAAGAAGTGATGCAGAAGAGCACTTAGGCTATTTTTTTGTTCTTTTAAGTGGTCCCATCAAATTTGGGGTACATGAAAATGGATACTAGCATATTTTGGTGTCCCTAAAGTAATTTTTTTAAAATTCTGCATTTGTGCACCTGTCGCTATAATTCTATTCTAGAAAACATCTGCCGCATCCTTGCAGAATAGCCCTGAACCTATTTCCCTATTGTTAAAAAAATTTTCCCATTTTTTTCTTTTGCACCCCAATTTTTAAATTCATTTTTTGGGGTGTAACTATTTTTTTTAAAACTTTTTTTGACACAGTTCTTTTTTAAATGTCAATCTCAAGGGTGCAGGCTATTTTTTTT
This sequence comes from Taudactylus pleione, assembly GCA_031769625.1. Lineage (NCBI taxonomy): Eukaryota > Metazoa > Chordata > Amphibia > Anura > Myobatrachidae > Taudactylus > Taudactylus pleione. The sequence goes on from JAUIMM010000188.1 coordinate 16,595,219, forward strand.
AAGCCTGCACCCCTAAACCCCAATTCTGCACTTTTTTTCGACACCTATTCAATGGTGAAAAGTTATCCCCGTTTCTTATCAAAGACTTTTCAAAACTGCGATAAGTCTTTGAAATTGAATAGGGTGTAAAACTAAAACAAGTGATATTAACGCAAAAAACGATGTTATCGCACCCATATTGAATATCCCTGTTTGTCTATCTGTTATTATTACCCAATTTTGTTTTATTACTGTTTTGTTCCCAATTGTAAATAAAAATGGAATATGCTGTTGTAATATACAAAAGTGATTGGACACTGACAGCAAATTGTAGGTCCACCACGTGCAGTGATTACTGCAGACACCCTTCTTGGCAAACTGTCCACAAGTTCCAGGACAACAGCAGGCGGTATGTTCTGCCATTCTGCCTTAGGTACAGTGACCAACTGTGAACAAGGTCGAGTCGGCCTAGAACGCACCCGTCTCTCCAATTCGTCCCAGAGGTTCTTAATGGGGTTAAGATCTGGACTCTGAGCTGAGCAGTCCATCCGGGTTACTGAGTTTTCTTTATACCAGTTCAGCATCGCCCTGGAAACATGACAGGTGACATTGTCGTACTGATAAAAACATTTGTTGTTTCAGTAGATCTGCAAGTGCATGGGCCTCCCTACGTAGTGTTCTTGTTGAAACTGACACATTAGTGTCCGTTTGGTACTCGTGTGCAATCCTATGCATGGGATCTGTGGCGGCTCCAGGGGTGGGGCTCCAGCGCAGTACAAAATTCAAATAGGGGAGCCACACCAACTGCCAGTGATTCCCAGCCATCTATGTTTGGCAGCGTTTGAAATGGCAGTTGGTGTGGTTCCCTTATTTTAAATTTGTACTGCGCTGCACTTTTGTCTACATAGTGTAATTGTTAATAATAAAAATAATATGGTTACACCCAGGTTATGCCAAATTTAGTATTGAGCGCTGACAAACATGGGGAGGTCTGTGTAAGGTTCCCTTGTAGATTACTAGGGCTTTCCGAAAATTAAATCCTGGTGTAGTCGCTGTTGTGGCATCACAAGACTTGCCTTCATCCATGCAAGAGCCCAGACTTCTGTCCACAAAACATTAATATTTGAGATGTGTGCCGACCCCCATGTTTTGGTTTTGAATCTGGATTCATCTTTGTGTTTTGGTTTTGGATCTGTTTTTTTTTTTTTATTTTAAATAAAAAATAAAAAAACAGCTAAAATTATATAATTTTGACCTGTTTACATGCAATACAAAATCCGAGTTTGATTTTTAAATCCGAGTCTTGAACTGCGGGAAGGTCCGAACCGGTACTTGGTACCGCAAAGTGATTTCGATCTTGGATTCGGTTCGACTCGGAACCCCTAAATTCGGCTGTTGTTGGTTCTCTGGGAACTGAACCGACATATCTCTAATTAATATACAGTACAGACAACGGACAGGAACATTCTGAAATATGCCCTTACTAGGTTCTTTAACAACCTGGAACCCAGCCCCTTAATCAAATCATGATATTTTTTTTATATTGTGTACCATATACAGAAGAAAGTTACCAGGGAGGAACATTAATGAAATTCATATTTATTATAGTTATGATAATTAGATTAGATTTACACAATGGGCTAAGGCCCTGTATCAGATACAGTATGTATATACTGCCTATAATAATGTATAATGATACATTTTTAGTAAAGATGTGCAGTTCGGTTCTCCATAAATCTGAATCCACCCGAGTTTCGTGAATCTGGGTAAATCCGAGTCGTGGTTCTAATCTCCTGAGGAGATCAGGGTAAATCCGTGTCGCGGTTCTGATCTTTTTGCGGTTCGGAATTCAGATTTTTAATCTGAATTTCGGGTTTTGGATTGCATAAATTACATGATTTTAGCTGTTTTTAATACTTTTTATCTATTTTTTATTTAAAAAGTCCAGATCCAAAACCAAAACCAAAACACTTGAGGGAGGTTTGCAAAACCAAATCCAGATCCAAAACCTTGAAGAAGATACAGATCCAAACCAAAAACAGGGGGGTTCGGCGCACATCCCTAATTTTTAGCCATTGCACTTGCGTGAAAGCCGTACTGTGCACGATCAGTGATTGGGTTGCGATTACACTCGCACAGAAGATTCCCTCACAGAGTAAATGACAGATAGTCAGTGTTTGGAGGAGGTAACAGTGTTTGAGGCATGTAAGACTTCAGTCAGAAGCTATGTGGCTGCCCAATCATCATCGATGTGGCGTCTTTAGGCACGGGTACACTTTGGAAGCCATTCGTATATATTTTCGCCTTTGGCATTCGTGAGAGATTGCAGTTGTGATTGCATTAGCGTAAATCTCTGAATCAGACCCTAAGTATATAAAACCCATTGCTGTAGGGTAAATGCTAAAATATGAACACATCATTCTCTAATATTTTCTTCCTCGGACGTCCAGGAATAGGTTGCAAGAGACAACAAAGAGTAAATAAATGTAATGAAAAATAAAATCTCTATAATGTTAAGCACAACGTTACACAGATCCTGCACATGTCATTTCTACCTTATATTTACATTACATTTGCCTAATGGGTTTTTAATAGCATATTGTCTATACAGCCTCTTTTGCCAGGAGCCAGTGCTGTGGCTGCCATTTTACACCAGGGCACATTACCTTTCGCTCAGGGTACCACTGACTAGCTTTGGCTCCCCTCCCCCCTGTGATCTATGGGTTGGTATGTATGTACCAAGGGAAATGTGGCAATTATGAAAACCGAGTTGCAGGAGGACATCATAAGATCATCAATACAATTGAAAACACAGTTTGTAAAATCCAATAATCAACTAAGTCCTTTCTATAATTGAGCTTGTCCTGCACAGGCTTATCAGTTATAATAAACTAAACAGAGCTCAACTGATGTTAAACAAGAGCTGATGCTCTCCTGTTAGCCTTAGTGACAGTTTCTCTCACCCTTGTCCTTTGTAGCGATCACCATGTTTCTCAGTGATTGGACACAGAAACAACACTCTTATTAGATGTCCCCAGGCTCACAGGTGGGCCTGTACTGCTGAACCCCTTGGAGCCCAAAACCTGGCGGAGAACTCACACTCGCACGAGTGTAGCAGTGGACATGTTTCGATTCCACATCCAACGGTTTGGTGAACCGAAGTGATAAGTGAATGTATATTTGTTTTACTGTACAAGTTTTTATTCTTGTATTTGAATTATTAATAAAATTAACAAAATAACTAGAAGATAAGAGGACGTGGGGCATTTTTGGGGGGAGTTTGGTGCTGGTCCCTGCTCTCAGATTTTAAAGGGACAAGTTACCATAATTCCAGTATTTCCTAAGGTGGATTGTGAAGGGGGTCAATGATCCTGGTATAAAGATATCAGATAAGCATTAAAGAATTGTATTCAAATAAACCCAATATTAGCTTATATTTTACATTGCCATACACATACCGCTCTAAAAGTGACTTATTACTATAAGCAGGCCTAGATTTGACAAACAGTTCTTTGAAATCAGGGATGAGGTAATAATATGATACTGAACCAGTGTGGTATTTTTTTCGACATTCATAATGTTGACATGAGAATCTTAACATGGTCATAATGTCGACATGCATCACATCGACATTCATCATTCCTACATTGATGAAATGTTGACATGATTATGGTGTCCGCAAAATTTCCCTGGAAGTATAGTGGTGACTTACCCGGTAGGGTATCCCAGGTGGCCCCACTGGTGTCTTTTGGGTCAGGCTGTCACGTCTTAATTATTTTTGGCGAATCCTTTGGCACTTTCAGTGGTGAGTATTGCTAACCTTAAACCCAACCCTCTCCCAAGTGCCTAACACTTACCTCCCCTCCTGTAGTTTAACCCTAACCATCCCCCTATAGCCTAACCCTAACCCTCCCCCTAGTGCCTAAACATAACCTTACCCCTAGTGCCTAACCCTCCCCCTAGAGCCTAACCCTAACACTTTTCTCCCGTAGCCTAACCCTAACCCTCCATGTACATAACATACCACAATATACATAACCTACCACAACACACATAACACAATGTACATAACCTACCGCAATGTACATTACCTACCATATAATACATAACCTACCATATTATACATAACCTACCACAATGTACACAACCTACCACGATATACATAACCTACCACAATATTCATAACAAACCATGATATACATAACCTACCACAATATACTTAACCTACCACAATGTCAATGACCTATTATATAATACATAACCTACCACAATATACATAACCTACCATAATGTACATAAACTACCACAATATTCATAACCTACTACATTGTACATACCATACCATGATATACATAACCTACTTGTCAGGGTTTGGCCTAGGATCGGCCTCTTCTGTCTTCTCGTGCAGTCAGACGTCAGGTGTGGTTGCGGGTGACAAGCTGAGGATTTTGCCTCAGGTGCTGTTGGACTTCCTTGTGTGGCTCCATGTCTTGATGGGTGCCGCCATGTTAGTCTTTCTCACCTGACTGTTCCTTCTACCAATGGTAGTGTAGTCTTGGTCAGCTGATACTGATCTCCAATGAACTGCTACCTTAGGGTATATAACTGGGCTCTGGACACCAGGAAGTTGCCTGTGCATCATCGTTACTACTGGTGTATGTCACTCCATTCCAGGTTCCTGTTCCTCATTCTCGAGTTGTTGCCAAATATCATCTCGAAACCACCCACCGGTGCATTTGGATTTGCACGTTGTGTACTCGGTACACACAACTGAGTACAACTACTAAACCATCCTAAGGTGCGTCTGGATTCGCACATTGGGCCTGTTTCAGCTTTGGAAATAGAGTGACATATCTCTCTTAACTGATCATCTTTGTGAAACCGTGCTGCACTGCAGGTGGGGCAGATTTAAAATGTGCAGAGATTTAGATTTGAGAGGGAGGTGTCCAAACTAATGTCTAAATTGTAGAGTAATAAAAAGCTGTGCAGTATTTGTGGGCTACATGTAAAAGCAACCAGTACTCACCCTACATGCAAAAAAAAATATATGTATTTACACCCCTTGCATTGCAACATTGTTTGTCCAGGTACAGTTATTAGTACTTCTCCAAAGTGCTTCCTCTGGACCATAGCTGTGTACCTCTCTCCATTTCCCACTCGTATTGAATACCTTATCAAAGGGTCGCGACTTGCTTTCTGGGAGCAGCTAAACTCATATCCCACTTGGAGGGGTCACTGGTGAACACCTTCTGGCAGGTTAGACTCCGTGCCTTTGGTCAGGTCTCATCAACATCCGATACTTGTGGATGAGCAGAACTTACAATCAGGCCCCTCACCTCCAATTCCTTCCTCAACCCGGGACCTCAGCTTTCAGCCCTTCAGTAGGGGATTCCCTGGAACTGAGTGTGACACTACCATGATATACACAACCAAACACAAAATACATAACCTATCACAATGTATATAACCTACAACAATGTACATAACCTACCATGATATACACAACCTACTACAATATACATAACCTACCATAATATACTTAATCTACCACAATGTCAATAACCTATCATATAATACATAAACTACCACAATATACGTAACCTACCATAATGTACATAAACTACCACAATATTCATACCCTACTACAATGAACATAACATAGATAAACATAACCTACCTGTCAGGGTTTGGCCTAGGATCGGCCTCCCCTGACTTCTCGTGCAGTCAGACATCAGGTGCGGCGGGTGACACACTGAGGATTTTGCCTTAAGTGCTCTTGGACTTCCTTGTGTGGCTCCATGTCTTGGTTTCCGAGGTTGCCATCATGGGCGCTACCATGTTAGTCTTTCTCACCTGACTGTTCCTTCTACCAATGGTAGTGTAGTCTTGGTCAGCTGATGCTGATCTCCAATGAACTGCTACCTTAGGGTATATAACTGGGCTCTGGACACCAGGAAGTTGCCTGTGCATCGTCGTCACTACTTGTGTATGTCATTCCGTTCCAGGTTCTGTTCCTCACTCTCGAGTTGTTGCCAAATATCTTCTCGAAACCAACCTCCGGTGCATCTGGATTTGCACGTTGTATACTCAGTACACACAACTGAGTACAACTACTAAACCATCCTAAGGTGCGTCTGGATTCGCACATTGGGCCTGATTCAGCTTTGGAAATAGAGTGAGATATCTCTCTTAACTGATCATCTTGGTGAAACCATGCTGCACTGCAGGTGGGGCAGATTTAAAATGTGCAGAGATTTAGATTTGAGAGGGAGGTGTCCAAACTAACGTCTAAATTGTAGAGTAATAATAAAGCTGTGCAGTATTTGTGGGCTACATGTAAAAGCAGCCAGTATTTAACTACATGCAAAAAAATATATATGTATTTACACCCCTTGCATTGAAACATTGTTTGTCCATGTACACAGTTAAGTGCTATTTCTCACTCTATTCCCAACTCTGCATCAGGCCGATTGAATAATCAGTACACACAACTGAGTACAACTACCGAAACATCCTCCTGTGGTTCTGGATTCGCACGTTGTGTACTCAGTACACATAACCAGGTACAACTTCGGAACCACTCTCCGGTGCATCTGGATTCGCACATCGTGTACTCTGTACACACAAACCGAGTACAACCACTGAATCAACTTCTGTACCAATGGTGCACCAGTATCCACCACCCTCTTCCAGTGCTAGCAGAGTATCCTACTCCTCAGTGGATCTTCTCTCTTGTCGTTCTGTACCACTACTTGAAGCAATCCCCATTGTGCCAATAAAGGTATAGAATACGTATTAGTACTTCACCAAAGTGCTTCCTCTGGACAATAGCGGTGTACCTCTCTCCATTTCCCACTCGTATTGAATACCTTATCAAAGGCCCCTCACCTCCAATTCCTTCCTCAACCCAGGAAATCAGCTTTCAGCCCCTCAGTAGGGGATTCCCCGGAACCGAGTGTGACACTACCTTGATATACATAACCAAACACAATATACATAACGTAACACAATGTACATAACCTACCACAATATACATAACCTACCATGATATACACAACCTACCACAATATACATAACCTACCACAATGTACATAACCAACCACGATTTACTTAACTTACTGTACCACAATATATATAACCAACCATGACATACATAACCTACCACAATACACATAACCTACCACAATATACATAACCAACTACAATGTACATAACCTAACAAAATATGCATAACCTGCCAAGATTTTCAAAACCTACCACAATACACATAACCTACCACAATGTACATAACCAACCATGATGTACTTAACCTACAATGATATACATAAGCTACAACGATATACATAGCCTACCACAATGTACATAACCTACCACAATACACATAACCTACCATGATATACATAACCTACCACAATGTAACCTACCACAATATACTTAACCTACCACAATGTACATAAACTACCACGATATACATAACCAACCATGATATACTTAAACTACCACAATGTACATAACTTACCACAATATACATAACCTACAACTAAGAGATCACATGTTCTGTACATAGGTTTTCACAGCCTTTTCTCAATACTTTGTTGATGCACCTTTGGCAGCAATTACAGCCTTAAGCCTTTTTGAATATGATGCCACAAGCTTGGCACACCTATCTTTTGGCAGTTTCGCCCATTCCTCTTTGCAGCACCTCTCAAGCTCCATCAGGTTGTTCAATCGGATTCAAGTTTGGGCTCTTGCTAGGCCACTCAAGGACATTCACAGAGTTGTCCTGAAGCCACTCCTTTGATATCTTGACTGTGTGCTTAGGGTCCTTGTCCTGCTGAAAGATGAACTGTCACCCCAGTCTGAGGTCAAAAGCGCTCTGGAGCAGGTTTTCATCCAAGATGTTTCTGTACATTTTTTTTTGTTTCTCATGGTCTGTGAGTCCTTCAGGTGCATTTTGGCAAACTCCAGACAAGCTGCCATGTGCTTTTTACTAAGGAGTGGCTTCCGTCTGGCCACTCTACCATACAGGCCTGATTGGTGGATTGCTGCAGAGATGGTTGTCCTTCTGGAAGGTTCTCCTCTCTCCACAGAGGAATGCTGTAGCTATGACATAGTGACCATTGGGTTCTTGGTCACCCCCCTGAAAAGGGCCCTTGTCCCATGATCACCATTAATGGATGATGGAGGCCACTGTGCTCATTGGGACCTTCAAAGCAGCAGATATTTTTCTGTACCCTTCCCCAGATTTGTGCCTCGAGACAATCTTGTCTCGGAGGTCCACAGACAATTCCTTGGACTTAATGCTTGGTTTGTGCTCTGTCAATGTTATGCACTGTCAAGTGTGAGACCTTATATAGACAGGTGTATCCCTTTCAACATCATGTCCAAACAACTGAATTTACCACAGGTGGACTCCAATTAAGCTGTAGGAACATCTCAAGGATGATCAGTGGAAACAGGAAGCACCTGAGCTCAATTTTGAGCTTCATGGCAAAGGCTGTGAATACTTATGTACATGTGATTTCATAGTTGTTTCTTTTATTAAATTTGCATTAATCTAGAAAAAAACTTTTTTCACGTTGTCATTATGGGGTATTGTGTGTAGAATTTTGAGGACGAAAATGAATTTATTCCATTTTGAAATAAGGCTGTAACATAACAAAATATGGAAAAAGTGAAGCGCTTCCGGATGCACTGTACATAACCTACCACTATACACATAACCTACCACAATATACATAACCTACCACAATATACATAACCTACCACAATGTACAAAACCGACCACAATATATTTAACCCACCACCTTATATACATAATACATAATCTACCACAATATACATAATTTACCACGGTATACATAACCTTTTCATCCTTTGCTCACTAAACATGCTGATCCATCAGATTTTAACCATGCAAACAGAGACAGATGCTGATCATTTATAATAAATGCAAATTTGTATAAAAAGTTATTTGTGCAGAATAACTTATGCAATTCTGATTTACTTAGAAATTGGGTATGATTCACCTTAAAATGAAAATAAATTATTATGTGAATTTGATGTAGACATTGATAGCACTCAGAGACATTTCTAGAGTGCAGGAGACCTTAAGGTGTTGTATAAATGACTATAGAACACAATAATGCTATTTAAATGGACAGTTTCCAGGCTACTTATAGTTAATGCTTATAATGAAGCGTCCTGATAAGAGTCCAAACGTTTTTTCTTGCTATAACGTTGAGCTAATTTTTTATGCTACGTTGACACTGATGAAAGATATTACATTGGAACGCCTCTTGGTGAAGCTGTAATTAGAATATTGTAATTTTGCTCAAGGCAAGAACTTGTAAACCCCCGGAGTAAAAATAATACAAAATGTAAAGGCAGCTAATGTCATGTTATAAATGCAAAGTGCTCTGCTCTATAATACTTCAGCATTTCTGTCTCCTGTTTCATGATCATTGTGTTCAGGGTTTGTACATTTATAGAATCGTGTATTGGTCATCAAAGGGTTTCTTTACTCTAAAACTATGACTGAAATATTATAATATGGGGTATATTCATAGCAACATCCTCAAGGGTCCCCATACCCTGTTTACCTGCCCACACAGCCCCATTCTTTCACATCCACACTTATGTCAGACAACTGTGCGCTTATACTGTACGCTATTTCCTGCACATAGAAAACACAGTATGCCGCAAGTTCCACGATCACTGGATGCAGAGTCGGCACGAGGAGGAGCCGCACCCTGTGCAGAGAGGGACTCAGATGCCCTTTTACCCTGGGTGTGCCTGAAAAGGGGCGTGATCTACTTACTATAGGTCACTCTCCTAAATGACGCTTATTATGGTGTGCCCATATGGCACGCCTCCTATTTAACGTAAGCTGGGGACGAGCCCAGCACTCCTTCTGTAGCTGGGCTGCCCCCCAGCCCTCTCCCTGCACTGAATGGATGGCGTGCTGCATTCATTCCTCTACTCCAGGGCCGCTGGGGGTGCCCAACCACTGGCGGAACACTTTGGCCCACGGGTGGAACATCGGGATGGTTGGGAGGGGAGCGCCCTCTAGGGGGTGACGCCCCTGTTCGACCGCAATGGTCGAACATGCCTCAAGCCGGCCCTGACTGGATGCAAAGCAGTAGATGTTTTAGCAATTTAGAGGTCTATGTAGTAAGCCTTGAAGAGAGAGAGAAAGTGGATGGAGATGAAGGAGTTTATGTACTAAACAGAAAAACAGAAAGGGGAGTATCCCCTAGAAATCCTCCAGCACACTAAATTCTACCTGCAACAATACTTGAAAACTATATGGTAATGGAAATTGATTTGAGCAGCTTCCATTTTGGGTTTATGTTCTAAGCCTTGGAGAGAGATAAAGTGGACAGACATACAGTACCAACCAATCAGCTCCTGTCATTTTACACGCTGTGTTCGAAAAATGACAGTTAGGAGCTCATTGGTATATATTCAACTCGTGTATATATATATATATATATATATATATATATTTATACTGCTATTTTTCAGTACTACTGAATCTATTATTAACTGTCCTGGGCCAAAATGTATTTTCCACAAGATAAGTTTTATTTTAAAGGCCCTTTTGGGTTCCATCTTTTCTAAATATATATATATATAAAAACATATACTTCACAGTCACATCCTTGACTGCAGGTTTTATTGTGAGATTTTACCAGTGTATTGAATGGCTGACGTGGCATCACATGACTACTGAGCCCTCCGCTCTCTTCACGGTCATAAATAACCCCAATCTGGTCACTTCCAGCGCCAATGTACTGCATGTTATTAAATAAATTTCAATGCAGCATCATGAAGTACGCAGCATGGCATGATCTATGGATGGCTGTATGAAACTTTGTGCATTAGCAAGTAGCACAGGTCAGTAAATGAAAAGGCCAGCAAGGGCTTGTAATTGTAATTCAGAGTATTAACTATCCTCAGCATGACGGCCCCTCTGTAGCTGTAAAACATTAAAGAGATAAAGGCCTGGAGACACAGGGAAGTGCTCTTCACCGAGACCCACTGAAATGCTGACATTGAAACTTAAAGGGTCATAAATGAAAGGCATGAATGATGAAGCTGCTGTTTCAGCATTAATTGATGCACTGACCACAAGTGATATTACAAGGGGACAGCAAAGGAGAGGTCATCTTGCTCAACACATTCATGCCACCACCAAACCTCATTCTCCGAAACTTCGTCAAACCAGGCACATTGGTCCCAGTACTGTTAAATAATGAATATTGTAGCTCAGTCTTTATTGAAATTGATACTCATCTGAAAGCTTTTGGTTAGAGAATCCAAAACAATAGATTTGCATTAAGAACATTAACCTTTTGGTACTTGTGTACTTTACGGACTCATTGCAGAGAAAAGTGTCCTACACTCATTATTATTATTAATAATGGTAATGTCTACATCCCCTTCACGGAGAGGACCCTGACGTCATCAGCCAGTGTCCAGCATCATTCCCAGTGTCCAGCATTATTCCTTACCATCCAAGTGGGCACAGAGGGGGAATATAACCTTGTGTCGAGCCACCGAGCCCGAAGTGTGGTGAGCGCAGCGAGCGCATCAAGCCCGCGAGGGGACAACTTTCTTTTTAGGTGGGGACAACTTTTGGTACTTGTGTGCGTAAAGTACACGAGTACATAACATTCATTGGGTTCTCTCTGCAATGAGTCCGTAAAGTACACAAGTACCAACTTTTTTTATGGTTAATCTCTGTTTTTTAATCTCTGCCGAAAGTTCAAATGTCTCAGATGTCAATTCCAACCTACTGCACCCAACAACTGGGCTCCTGAGATATCGGAAAGAGAGAGAGAGATTGATTGCTGCCATATTTGTTGTTTGCTGACCACAGCGGCTGAGTGAGTGGTTCTTTGAATGAATCATGGTTGCAGAGTGGTAAATATTGGACATACTAAATCATAGCCACTGTTAGCAAGTGGTGGGATAGAACATCGTGATACAGTATATCACTTGGGAGATACTTTGGTATACCTGATTTTGTCTACAAAGTCCGCTTACTGTAGCTGCAACCTCTAAAGTGAAATCCTACCTTCTACATCATTACCACTGTTGCAAAGCCCAATCATTACTACAGTACACAGTGTACATGGAAGTGGGATTAGCACATAATAGCATTAATGTACCCGTACATGTGAGTACGTGTTGCCTCCCTTATCATTGTGTGAGTCTTTAACCACTTGCCAGATGATGTGGTCGCATCATCTGAGACTACCCCAAGCTGTGTGTCCCCTGACATGGTCACACACAATGCGACCAGTCAGAAATGCCAACTACACAACTCCTGGAAGATCATTTTCCAGCAGTCGCCAGTCTCAGAGAGACCTGTCGGCCCCTCTGCATCTCTCCACCCTCCATCAGTGTCTGCCCAGTTCCTGTCTTGCAGCTGATCAATGCGGATAGGAGAAGCCGCCGAGGAAATTTAAGTAAAATTTTAATTAAGCAGCCCTCAGCCCTCCAATGTAATGCAAAGTTGTGATGTTGTGATGTTCCGATCATCGACAGCATGATATATGTGTAATGTGTTTTGGAAAAAAATAATAATTTTGTAATAAAATTGTGTTGGATAATTTATATATAGATGTCCTTGACCTAATTCAATAAAAAAAAAATAATTTTTGAGCGGTTTTTGGAAAAAAAATATTAGCTAGTTAAGTGGTCAACTACCTAATGTGATAGTGAGCTCTTTGGGTTAGGAGATTCGTTGCCATTGTTACATTCTGAAGTTGCATGCAATTTTTGCCGTACTGGGCTGCTTACACATGTTAGTACCAAATACATAGGGCAATATAGCTGTGAAAATATCCTAATGTATTCCAAAGCTTAGCCAGCATAGAGACGCCCACTACTGCTTTCTCACATCTGTAATATCTCACAGTCCTGTGTATACATCTGTAACATCAGCCAAAGCTCAGCCAGCATAGAGACACCCACTACTGCTTTCTCACATCTGTAATACCTCACAGTCCTGTGTATATATCTGTAATATCAGCCACAGCTCAGCCAGCATAGAGACACCCACTACTGTTATCTCACATCTGTAATACCTCACAGTCCTGTGTATACATCTGTAACATCAGCCACAGCACAGCCAGCATAGAGACGTCCACTACTGCTTTCTCACATCTGTAATACCTCACAGTCCTGTGTATACATCTGTAACATCAGCAACAGCTCAACCAGCATAGAGACACCCACTACTGTTATCTCACATCTGTAATACCTCACAGTCCTGTGTATACATCTGTAACATCAGCCACAGCACAGCCAGCATAGAGATGTCCACTACTGCTTTCTCACATCTGTAATACCTCACAGTCCTGTGTATACATCTGTAACATCAGCCACAGCTCAGCCAGCATAGAAACGCCCACTACTGCTTTCTCACATCTGTAATACCTCACAGTACTGTGTATACATCAGTAACATCAGACACCGCTCAGCCAGCATAGAGACGCCCACTACTGCTATCTCACATCCGTAATTCCTCTCTGTCCTGTGTATATATCTGTAACATCAGCCACAGCTCAGCCAGCATAGAGACACCCACTACTGCTTTCTCACATCTGTAAAACCTCACAGTCCTGTGTATACATCTGTAACATCAGCCACAGCACAACCAACATAGAGACGCCCACTACTGCTATCTCACATCTGTAATACCTCACAGTCCTGTGTATACATCAGTAACATCAGCCACCGCTCAGCCAGCATAGAGACGCCCACTACTGCTATCTCACATCTGTAGTACCTCACAGTCCTGTGTATACATCTGTAACATCAGCCAAAGCTCAGCCAGCATAGAGACGCCCACTACTGCTTTCTCACATCTGTAATACCTCACAGTCCTGTGTATACATCTGTAACATCAGCCAAAGCTCAGCCAGCATAGAGACGCCCACTACTGCTTTCTCACATCTGTAAACCTCATAGTCCAGTGTATACATCTTTAACATCAGCCACAGCTCAGCCAGCATAGAGACACCCACTACTGCTATCTCACATCTGTAATACCTCACAGTCCTGTGTATACATCTTTAACTTCAGCTACTGCACAGCCAGCATAGAGACAACCACTACTGTTATCTCACATCTGTAATACCTCACTGTCCTGTGTATACATCTGTAACATCAGCCAAAGCTCAGCCAGCATAGAGACGCCCACTACTGCTTTCTCACATCTGTAATACCTCACTGTCCTGTGTATATATCTGTAACAACAGCCACAGCTCAGCCAGCATAGAGACGCCCACTGCTGCCTTCTCATATCCGTAATACCTCACAGTCCTGTGTATACATCTGTAACATCAGCCACAGCTCAGCCAGCATAGAGACGCCCACTACTGCTATCTCACATCTGTAATACCTCACAGTCCTGTGTATACATCTTTAACATCAGCCACAGCTCAGCCAGCATAGAGACACCCACTACTGCTATCTCACATCTGTAATAGATCTCAGTCCTGTGTATACATCTTTAACATCAGCCACAGCACAGCCAGCATAGAGACACCCACTACTATTATCTCACATCTGTAATACCTCACAGTCCTGTGTATACATCTGTAACATCAGCCAAAGCTCAGCCAGCATAGAGATGCCCACTACTGCTTTCTCACATCTGTAATACCTCACAGTCCTGTGTATACATCTGTAACATCTGCCACAACTCAGCCAGCATAGAGACACCCACTACTGCTAGCTCACATCTGTAATACCTCACAGTCCTGTGTATACATCTGTAACATCAGTCACAGCACAGCCAGCATAGAGACACCCACTACTGCTATCTCACATCTGTAATACCTCACAGTCCTGTGTATACATCTGTAACATCAGCCACAGCTCAGCCAGCATAGAGACGCCCACTACTGCTATCTCACATCTGTAATACCTCACAGTCCTGTGTATACATCTGTAACATCAGCCACAGCTCAGCCTGCATAGAGACACCCACTGCTGCTATCTCACATCTGTAATACCTCACAGTCCTGTGTATACATCTGTAACATCAGCAACAGCTCAGCCAGCATAGAGACACCCACTACTGCTATCTCACATCTGTAATACCTCACAGTCCTGTGTATACATCTGTAACATCAGTCACAGCACAGCCAGCATAGAGACACCCACTACTGCTATCTCACATCTGTAATACCTCACAGTCCTGTGTATACATCTGTAACATCAGCCACAGCTCAGCCAGCATAGAGACGCCCACTACTGCTATCTCACATCTGTAATACCTCACAGTCCTGTGTATACATCTGTAACATCAGCCACAGCTCAGCCAGCATAGAGACACCCACTACTGCTATCTCACATCTGTAATACCTCACAGTCCTGTGTATATATCTGTAACATCAGTCACAGCACAGCCAGCATAGAGACACCCACTACTGCTATCTCACATCTGTAATACCTCACAGTCCTGTGTATATATCTGTAACATCAGTCACAGCACAGCCAGCATAGAGACACCCACTACTGCTATCTCACATCTGTAATACCTCACAGTCCTGTGTATACATCTGTAACATCAACCACAGCACAGCCAGCATAGAGATGACATTGAAGCACATCGGCCCCTCATACACAATTACAGCAGCTCTGACCTGTCTGTGATCTCCGTGCATATAAAGTGCGGGGCATACGCATGTGCAATGGCTAACAATCGTTCAATCAGCATAAGTAATTTGCGATCCGTGCTGAATGAGGCCCATAGTCCTTTACACATATACACACAAATGGAAAACTTGCACAGTACCATGAACTCCAGGAAACCAAACAGCTTCATCTTATTTTCATTCGGAAAAATAAATGTGTAGGGAATGTGAGAGGTATCCGAGGACACTGATTATATTCTGCCGGCTCACCCTGCCGCCTTGTGCGTCTGATTGCTGTGAGACACATCTTGCACATTCGGTTAAAAATATATTTTTGGTTTCCTTGTGACTTGCTGCATTCACACATTACACTTGACAATATGGTTCAACACTTTCCCAGGAAATACATTTGATTTGCAAAGTGAGCACAATTAAAGTGACATCTCGCATGACATTAATGTAAGGACTATGTAAGGCTTGCAATTGCAAAGCTGCACGCAGGCAGCTAAATGTCTCTTTGATTGCGATATCTCTGTGGTGTTTTGTGTTATCTAACACCAGGGGCGCCGAGAGGGGGGGGGAGCGGGTACAGATTACCCGGGCCCGGACTTGACGGGGGCCCGGGCCGCCTGCAGCACATCACCGCTTTTTTTTTTTTCTACTTTTTTTTTTTAATTATTATTATTCTTTACTAAAATCACCGGGGGTGGCGGCAGTTTGGGGGGTGTAGGAGGGAGGAGGGGGGAGAGCGGAGTAGTGGTGCACTGGCTGTCACTCACTTGACTTTCATTCATGCAGTCAGTACAGCCGCGGAGCTGGTGCTGAGAGAAAGCCTCGCGAGATAATGTCGTCATCATCCCGTGAGGCTTTCTCGCTTTCTCTCAGGACCAGTTCCAGGCTCCGGGCGGAGATTGGGAGGGAGGGAGACAGGTGACCGCGAGCAGCCTACAGTATGTAGCGCAGTTTGGCGTCGTGATGTCAGGTCGCGCGCACTTGCTCTGCTCAGTATGCTGCTGTGGTTATGACTAGAATAGAGCTTGCTGTGAAGAGGAATGGAGGAGGAGCTGTGCACCAAGGCCCCGAGGAAGATGCTTCACCCAGCCACCTGTGTGTCAGTGACAGCCTGTCTGTAGCAGAAGAGGAGGGGATCAGACGTCAGAGAGTTTGATTTACAGCAATTCTTTGCTTTCCCCAGGTGAGGCAATGTTTCTGGCTGCAGCTTTGCAGGGGAGAGAGTGTGGGGTTCATTTGCTTGTTATGATTTATTACTCCGTAATGGGGGGAACCCCTATTTTTATTCAATCTTCTTTTTTTTTTTTATGTAACTTTGTAAGAATATATGTTTTTAAACTCTGCAACTTCCAACAGGGAGGTAGTCAGCATCCCGGCAGATGTCAGCATCCCGGCAGATGTCAGCATCCCGACATTCAAAACCAGTGCCGGAATCCCTACAGCAGTCAGGACTCTGGGCCTGACTCCGACCCACTCGCGAGCGGGTCAATGTTTGGCCACTGCGCATGCCGGAGCCGGACGCTCCGTCACTCCGGGTCTCGCACCAAAAGGGGGCGGCTGTCGATTTTGATCGACAGCTCGCACCATTTTGGAGGCGGGCAGAGGGGGGTGGCTGGCCAAATGGAGGCGTTCCTGACGGAACGCCTGCCATTTGGGGGTGGACCCACTGACATCACGAGTGATGTCAGTGGTGAGCTTCCGGCTCTATTAAGAGCCAGAAGCTCACTTGGGCTTGCAGGAATGAGACCCTACCGCAAGGGTCTCGTTGCAAGCCCCGATGGTCGAGACCATCGCGACCATCACCTGGCCGCTCGCAATAGCTGTGGGTGGTCACCCACAGCTATGCGAGCTGCCCGGAGGCCGCACCGGAAAAAAAAAAAAACGCCCTGATTCAGAGTCCGGCTCTGAATTGGTCCCTCTGTCTCCAGAATCCAGAGTGCCAGGGGTTAGGGGGAGAGGTATGTTTATGTTTAGGAATATGCAGTATGTTAGGGTTGGGGGGAGGGTTAGGTTTAGGCATCGGGGAGGGATGGTTAGGGTGCGGGTAGGGTGGGTGGAGGGGGAGGTTAGGTTTAGGCACTAGGGGGGAGATTATGTTCAGGCATCGGGGAGGGTTAGGGGTAAGAGTTAGCGTTAGGGTACTTATCTAATGGTGTCGGGGTTCTGACTGTCAGGATACCGCTGTCAGTATTTTGACCGCCGGTATCCCATACCCAACCCTTTCCAACAATATATTATTATTTTATGTTGTCTTTTTTTTTAAATAATTTTTATGTTTTATTTATATAGATATTTTTGAACCTGTTCTTTTGGGCGCCTTAAATACTAATGGGTGTCTAATCTGAGTAACAATTTATTTACTCTGATAGACGCCTATTAGTTTAGACACCCAGCAGGGGGCACGCTAAACATTTGAATCGCCCCATGTATATATGTATAAAGCATACATTAACAAATTAATTTGTAATTTAAAAAATGATCGGTATTAGAAAAAAAGGGCAGGGGAATGGAGGGCATACAGGGAGCAGTAGGTTATACAACAGAAGTTCAATCAGACTTGTGCCCTGTATGATGACATGGTTATATTCCTACACAAACAGGCATCTTCTGGGACCATGTGATCTCCAACATGACTACTGAATACTGACTGAAGACAACGTCTTCCCAGGGAGGATCAGTTTCTTCAGAGGTTCTACGTTGCAGAGAAACCACCATATAGTTAAGGTGTATTTGGAACAGAATGGAGAGGAATGTTCCCAGAGTGACGAGAAATGGGTGGAGTGTCATGATGACATGCCCCCATTTCCAGTGACCACGCCCCTAAAGACACGTGACCATGCCTATTTTTTTGCTGGGTGCCTTCGGCGCGCATTCACTTCCTGTTTCTTTGTTTTCAAACTTGCACCACTAAAGTTAACATAAGTTATGGAACTGGGACCACCCATTATCAAATGGCTGGTTTCACCTATGGGTGCAGACAGTGAGTCAGAACAAGACTGTCACTGTCTGTAAAGGGATGCCTAACCCTAACCTCCCCCCCAGTGCGTAAAAAAAAAAAATATATATATATATATATATATATATATATATCTGTATGTGTGGATAGATAGATAGATAGATAGATAGATAGATAGATAGATAGATAGATAGATAAATATAGATAGATAGCAATATATGGAGAGAGGCGGCACTCAGTCTTTTCAATCGAAAAGTGAACCCTAAGACAGGGTGATTTATTGGGACAATGTTTCAGGGACCGTATCCCCTTCCTCAGAACAACATCAATTGTAACGGGTGCGTGCCATAATACCACGCCCCTCTTTGGTGCGCGGATGTTCCGACCGCTGAATCACCAGTGTTGGGAGGTATGATCCTACTAGTGAAAACTTATGTCCCAGCTACTGGTAGCCATGTCATGCTCCAGTGGGTGGGTGCTTCTCACATGAAAGACACGCCCCAAAGAGGTACAGTCCTGTCCCTAAAATGCTGTGGCCACACCACCTCCAGGGGGGGCTGTGGGAAGTTTCTGTACCGGGGCCCAGGATTTCTCTTGGCAGCCCTGATGACATGCCCCCATTTCCAGTGACCACGCCCCTAATGACACGTGACCATGCCTATTTTTTTGCTGCGTGCCTTCCGCGGGCATACACTGCCTGTTTCTTTGTTTTCAAACTTGCGCCACTAAAGTTAACATAAGTTATGGAACTGGGACCACCCATTATCAATGGCTAGTTTCACCTATGGGTGCAGACAGTGAGTCAGAACAAAACTGTCACTTTCTGTAAAGGGATGCCTAACCCTAACCTCCCCCCCCAGTGCATAAAAAAAAATATATATATGTATATATATATATATCTTTATGTGTGGATAGATAGATAGGTAGATAGATAGATAGATAGATAGATATATAGATAGATAGATAGCAATATATGGAGAGAGGCGGCACTCAGTCTTTTCAATCGAAAAGTGAACCCTATGACAGGGTGATTTATTGGGACAATGTTTCGGGGACCGTATCCCCTTCCTCAGAACAACATCAATTGTAACGGGAGCGTGCCATAATACCACGCCCCTCTTTGGTGCGCGGATGTTCCGACCGCTGAATCACCAGTATTGGGAGGTATGATCCTACTAGTGAAAACTTATGTCCCAGCTACTGGTAGCCATGTCATGCTCCTGTGGGTGGGTGCTTCTCACATGAAAGACACGCCCCAAAGAGGTACAGCCCTGTCCCTAAAATACTGTGGCCACACCACCTCCAGGGGGGGGGCCGTGGGAAGTTGCTGTACCGGGGCCCAGGATTTCTCTTGGCAGCCCTGTCTACCACCATTTATGTCTTTGGGGCCTATTCATCATACCTTAAAACTGTCTGGAGGTAATTAGGTTTAGAGCTCGCATGGAGTTCTACCTAATTACCAGAGGAATTCATCATTCCTCCTCCCCATAAGTATCTATTCCGAAAAGCTGTCATTTTTGCGATGACAGCTTTTCGGGAAATAGATAGTTATCTCTATCTACACTAACTTACCGCAGCTGGAATCCGTTCTGCCCATGCGCTGTTACATTCGTAAAGCCAGCGCATGCGCAGCACTGCCTACAGAGGTAATAAGTTTGTGTACCCCCCAACCCCCTCCCCCATCCCCGCTCACCTCCCCCCGTCCCCGCACTTACCTGCTTGCTGCAGTGCCTCCGGCTCCGGTGGCTGTGCTGTCACATGTTCTCCCAGCTGCCCACAGTACAGTTTAGAAAAAAAAAAATACATATATTTTTTTCTAAACTTTGTGTTCTTCTGGGAGAACACGTGACAGCACAGCCCCAGGAGCCAGAGAACGGACCAGAGTGCCGGAGGAAAGCGCTGGGGGACCTCACCTGCTGGGAGCAAGTAAGTGTCACCTACTATTCGCCACCTCACAGTGGTGAATAGTAACTCCATCAAATTCCGAAAACACATAATTTTCGGAATTTGAGGAATACCATAATTTCCATATCCCCATACTAATGTATGGGCAGTATAGAAATTAACGCAGAGGGACTTAGCAAGGAGATATCAGTGATATCTCCTGTGCTAAGTGTGTTCATGAATACTAAAATAATGTTAATTAAGGAAAATGTCCTTGAAAACTTTATTTCAGTGTTGATGAATAGGCCCCTTTATGTCTTTCATTTCACTGGATATAATGTTGCTCCAATTCTGCACAAAGTAGACATTGAAAATGAAACAAAGCAGACAAAGCATTATGGGCCTGATTCAGAGCCGGACGCTCTGACCAGAGCGCTCGCTCTGAATCAGGGCCCTCCTACCAAAAAATGGAGCGGCCTCCTGGCCGCTCGCATAGCTGTGGGTGACCACCCACAGCTTATGCGAGCGGCCAAAAAGATGATCGCGACCATCGGGCTTGCGACGAGACCCTGCAGTAGGGTCTCGCTGCCGCGAGACCAGGTGTGCTTTTGGCTCTGTCAGAGCCAAAAGCACTCCCACTGACATCACTAGTGGGAACGTCTCCATCTGGGCAGCAACGCCCTTGGCACGCCCACCAAAGGGGGCTTGCTGTCACTCACCATCGACAGCACGCCCCCTTTGGTGCGAGACCCATAGCGACAGCTTGGCTGTCGCTATACGGGTCTCACGCATGCGCACGACGGAGCTCAGTGCTCGCGAGCGGGTCTGAATCAGGCCCTATGTTCACTAAAGAGATGGAGGTCTTATTATTCATGGGCTGCAACTCATTCATCAGATGGCCAATATAAAGCTATCCTTAATGATTCCAACAGCATGCATAAAAGCCATGGTGATGTGAAAATTCAACCCTCCTTGATGGTTATTGGTCAATCACCAGAAAACAATATTGACAGTCAGCAGGATCAATAGGTGTGCATTTCTGATTTGCTCCATGCAACTGTCAGTGTGGAGAAAAGTCTCTGCTCAGAGTAACCAATAAAATGCCGTATATTATTGTGCTCCATTTGGTACATATAGTCATACAAACTCTTCCTAATGTTACTGTCTAAATCAGAGATTCACCAAGGCACCCTAACAGCCCAAGTTTTAAGGAACTCCATGCTTGAGCACAGGTGATTTAATTAGTACCTCAGTCAATTTAGTTAACCATCTGTGCTCACTCTTGGATATCCTTAAAACCTGGACTGTTAAGGTGCCTTGAGGACCGAGATTGGGAACCACTTGTCAAAATGGAAACCTTGTTAATAGTAAAAACATGACAACTATCACACCAGACATTAGGAAATTATAAAAAAAAAATTGTACAAAATGTTTTCGTTCACATTGGTCAAAATATTCAGTGGGTTAAAGGCTGAGTAGTTAAAATCATTGTTTATTTTAGGATATTGGTTTGATGGTAATTTAATTAGAATATATTCTCTTCTGTAGGGTTGGACTTAAGTATACAGGTCTTGCCAGTAAAATACACATACATATTAGAGATGTGTGGTTTGGTTCTCCAGAAATCCGAATCCACACGAATTTCGGGAATCCAGGAAAATCCGAGTCGCGGTTTTAATCTTCTGAGGAGATCCGGGTAAAACCGGGTCACAGTTCTGAATTTTTTGTGGTTCGGAATTCGGATTTTAAATCTGAATTTTGGGTTTTGGATTGCATACATTACATGATTTTATCTGTTTTTAAATCTTTTTATCTATTTTTATTTTAAAAATCCAGATCCAAAACCAAAACCAAAACACTGGAGGGTGGTGTGCAAAACCAAATCCAGATCCAAAACCTTGAAGGAGATACAGAATAAAAACCAAGACACGGGGGTCGCGCATATCCCTTTTAAATATATATGTCTCGAACAATACATCAAAGTTAAAAGAATACCACAGGGTCTAAGAATTAAAAAAAAAACTACCTTTGGACTCGATAATGAAGGATTCAATAGAAATTGAGACCAGATTCTTAATGCTTGCTCTACTAAATTAATACAATTAATTATACAAGAAAAGAAAAGAGAACTCAATTTAATTGAAACAGAAATTAAGAATACAGACCAGAAATTAAAACCCCCTCAAAAATAATGAGGATTTTAAGAAAAATGAAGAGGTACTTCTGAAAAAAATTGAAAAAGTAGAAAAAGAGGTCATAGGCAGGAAGGAAATTAGTTTTCTAGGGATAAGCAAGATTATATCAACAATAATATAAAGAAATGGACCAATACGGACCAAAATAAATATAGAACTAAATCTTACATGGAACCCAAACAGTTTGGAAAACGGTTCCATTCAGACCAAAAAGGAAACAATGGCAGGACTCTCCCAAAGGTAATGGAAACAACTTCACATCCAGAAATAGAGATACACAGCTCTAGCCCGTTTAGGATCTGAGTCAGATAGTAATTTTTTTGTCTCCAAGCACACCTCTATGGAGAGAAAGATACAAAAAACATGCAATCAAAGAGGTTACGCACAGCGCCTTACCATTAAAAATAAATCTGGTAGAAGAAGAGGAAGCAGAGGGGGGGGGGGAATCTAAATTACAGAAAAATAAATCTGTACTAGTGGAGGAGAATGACCTTAAAGAACAAGGAGTTTGCCACCTATTAGATAAAAAATTAACAAGTTCACAGATCATCCTACTGTACTTAGTAAGGGACTCTCTTTCGCTCTAACATCCAAACCTAATACTTTTCATCTATATACTGTATAGATCTGAATAAGTATGTAAGAAAGATCACCTTAAAGAGACATTTTTTGAAGGCGGAATCAGGTACTATTAAAAATTATGAAAATCTAAAATAAAAGTTAATCTCACAAATTTCGAGAATCAAGCTTTGAAACAATTGAAGGACGACACACAATTAGTTTTTAAAACCTGCTGATAAGGGAGGGAGGTCTTGTGATCATGAATCATGTGGATTATGAGACAGAAGCGTTTAGACTCCTTAGTGACACAAGCTCATATAAAACCCTAAAAGAGGATCCTACTGTAGAATATGTTTTGGAATTAAGAAATTTACTATTAGAGGGACTTAGAAAAGTAATTATAAGTAAGGATGAATTTCAGTATCTCATTAACAATAACCCCAATATTTAGATTTTTTTTTTTTGCCAAAAATACATCCAATTTTAGAAAATCACCAGGCAGACCCATTATTGCCAGTATAAACTTGGTTTCTGCCCATATCTCAGAATACATGGAGATTTTTCTGAATAAATATGTAAAAAAACTTGAGTCATATGTAAAAACACTACTGCCATACTGCAAAAACTTATGGGCTACCATAGATGTGCAATCAGTCTACACTTTAATAACACACGAAAAAGGGATTGCATCATGTTCAGAATTTTTGTTAGCAGATTCCGAACTAGATCAAGAACATAAGCACTTTACTAGCCAGCTGATGGATTTTATATTAATGCACAATTAATTTAGATTTTTAGAAGAATTTTACCTCCAAATCTGTAATACTGCCATGAGAACAGTTTTTGCACCCAGCTTTGCGTACCTACATATGGGCAGCTGGGAGAGTATGAACATATATAGTAATAACCTGTTTAACCCATTTAAAGATAACTTATTCCTTTACCAAAGATACATAGATGACATTTTAATCATTTGGAAAGGTGATAAGGAGGTTTTTAAAAGATTTTATTAAATTTATAGGTTCATAAAAAAGAAATAGAGTACCTAGACCTTGTGTTAATAGAAGGAAATAATAGGATAGAAAGGACTTCATCAAGAAAGTAGATAAAAATAGCTATTTACACTATAAGAGCGGATATCTAAAGAGCTAGAAAACAAACATTCTGTATTCACAATTCTGCAGAATAAAAAGAAACTGTAGCAGACAAGAATTGTGTAAAGAACAACTGGATATTTATGCTTCCAGGTTTCTTGACAGAGGATATCCCGAAGACCTTATTGAGCAACAGTAGAAAAAACTAATTCCACAGATAGGCATGATCTTTTGGTGTATAAGAACAAACATGTACATACTAAGAAAGAAAACCTCAGTTTCGTGTCTTCCTTTAGAGATGGAGAAAAAAAGATAAAGGCCTTGTTGAATAGACATTGTAAAGTCTTACAGATGGATCCTATCCTCAATGGGATTCTACCCCTGAAACCAGAAGTAGTTTTTAGAAGAGCCAGGAACTTTAAAGAAATCCTTGCCCCTAGCATGTTGGTTACTGGTCTCAGTAACAACAGCACAGGTTGGCTAGTGAAACTTAAAGGGTTCCACAAGTGTAATCACTGCTGTATTTCTAAATTCTCAATTAGAGACATTAAACATTTTTGTAATCATAATGGCAAAAAATTTAATATCAAGGAAATCATAAATTGTTCAACTACACATGTGATATATCTGATTGAATGTACGTGTGGATATAAATATTTTGGGAAAACCAAAAGGCCTCTAAGCATAAGAATATAGGAACCTGTTAGAAGAATCCGTAATAAACTAGACTCCCACTCAATACTGAGACACTTTAATAATTTTCGCAGTTTCAACTTGGATCATTTTAGTTTCAAAGGTATTGAGCATGTTATTATACACAAATGGCAAAAAGGACTACACCTAGGCGCTAAAAATGCTTCTAAATAATAATCAGAGGTATATACATTCCTTTTACAAGATGGAGTCTTTTTTCCTTTTCCCCTTCCTGTTGTTTCTTTTCCAGGAAGAATGGAAATTGGATGTTAAATGACCTTCTCCTCAAAGTAAGTTGACATGTGGAGAAATATATCCATGTATAAATACTCAAATATATATTATTTTTGCAAAATGTAAAGCAGAGAAACCAAGCTCCCCAAGACCCTTGTGACACAGCAGCGCACCCCACTCACAGAAGAGACATGGTGTATAATCCTCAAAAAGTTTCTTTGTAAGATACCATCACCCGGAGATTTCAGAGAAATAGAAACAAAGGATGTATCCTGTGTACCATAACACACATATAAAGGTTTATTTGATGGAAGCGCACCAGGACTCACAATCAAAGGTGGTGGTTATATACCAATGGTTTCTTTTCATCGTGATTATATTATATCCTCCAAATGATGGGGTCAGTGAATACTGGATCAGAAAAAAGTATTTATTATTAATATGTGGAAATAAAATACAATTCCACAAAATTAACAATATTAAATTAGGGATGTGCAGGCTCGGATAGGTTCGAGTTTGCACGTGGAGTTCGGATTTTTCCCTCCAAAAAAAACGGAACTCAGAGAGAGGCAAAACGTCATCTTACATGGACGAACATCATCATTCCTGGACAAAAGTCCAGGAATTATAATGTTCGTCCGTGCAAGATGACGTTTTGCCTCTTTCTGAGTTCCGTTTTTTGGTAGGGAAAAATCCGAACTCCACGTGCAAACTCGAACCTATCCGAGCCTGCACATCCCTATATTAAATACATATAAAATAGAATAAAACAATGAAGAAAAATGAAAAATTCATAGAAAAAATATATGATCTCCCTTGTGGATAATGTCAGATGTAAAGTACTTAGGCAAAGTTGTCATAAAGTTATGTTCCAAAATGAACTAGTTAGACATACCTCAGCACAGGGGATCAAGAAAATGCAATCACACTTCCTAGTTGACGCGCGTTTCTGCTCGTGCAGGAGCCTTTGTCAAGACATATCGTTAACTGTGAAGAGAGTTGCTATTTAAACTATGGTCCTCCATTCACGGCAACCCGTGGGACAGACCATCTAGACAGAAACCAGTCAATGTTCACTGATCTCATGTATGAGGTAATTCAATTGCCTCAATCGTTGTTCATACCAGAAGGAGCCAGATATGATGTTCCTTACATTGTCAAGAGACACGACCGCGTCAAATGGCAAGCGGAGGTGAAATTTCATAAGCCGCCGGAAGTGGCACTAGCGTGTCACCTAACGGCAGGTAATGGAATGCAAATAGAGTGGATACGATAATATAGATATCAATACTTGATGTCAAACCCGGAAATGACATAATGCTGTCAACAAACGGGAGAAAATGGAATCATTACCTTAAAAAGGGATTAAATCAGAGTGGACTGTCAATAAACACAAATGTAAAAAACCTGTTTTCTCTCAGGCTGGTATATGTACATGAGTTATACTACTCATAAGTAATACTAGAGATGATGTTTTCTATCACAACAATGGGCACTACCCCGTGATAAAACGAACAAAAATAATGTTCCAGTGGCCGCCGGAAGTGACATCAACGTATCACTTAACATCACGCAGTGAAACACAAGCACAGTGAGAACAGTTATTATTAGCCCAGACATAACAAATAACATAAAAAGAAAACTTAAAAGTATAAGTTTTCTTTTTATGTTATATGTTATGTCCTGGCTCCCGGAAGTGACAACAGAACCATTCTCAGATGCTACTAATTTGCATATGACCATGAATGCATAAGAGGTGGTACGAGGCATATATTTTGTTGGTCTTTTGACCAGGTGCTGTGAACATCTACCAAGCATGAGTGGAGAGCTTTTTTATACCAATCAGTGAATTAAATTTCGATTTTTATAGTTCACTACACGATTTTTCCTGCATGAGAGCACATGCACGAGTATATCAGTTAAACACTATATATTTTTCTGTTTTGTTTTTGTGTTTGTATCATGCACCAACATTGTGTGAGTACCGTATAAAGATACCCCGAGGCTGTTAATAGGGACTTCTTGGAACACCTTTTCAACAAAAGGGTTTTTTGAATTAGACACTTGCACTAAAGGCACCATTTCTTCACCATTTTTCTCACTATATGTATATATATATATATATATATATATACAGTAAATAAAACTGCGGCACTCTAGAACAAATGCGTAGATAAAACTTGTATTTCGCAATAAGCTGCCGACGTTTCAGAGCTGCGCTCTTTTCTCAAGGCAGCCAAATACAGCATACAAACAGAGTAATAACAAGAATAATTGCATTACCTCTTACCTTAAGTAGGTAACCGGGATCACTGGCCTGCTGCAGACTGGGCACTGCGCATCCACGCCGAGGCCGGGGTCCCGTCATGATGACGTCAGCCAGCCGCTACATTCTTGAGTGCCGCTGTTTTATTTACTGTCTACTTCTACGTCCACTGAAGGCACCCTTCACTACACTACTAAGAAGTGCACTACCAGTCCTTTTTTGCAACCTATATATATATATCCCATATTTAATGCCATGAATACACAATAGTCTACAATATGAATCTATTGATTTTATGATAACAAATAATAATAAATTCACTTTTATCATACATTTTTTATTGCATCAAACTATAGAGCCCCATATTCGCCTATCATAATATTAATGGCTAGTCTGACAATTACAGAAATAATATTCATTAATGAAAAGGAGACAAGTGACAATTATCAACCACTTTTAACTACTTACTAGATACTTAATCTCCCGGGAGAATGAAATAACAATCAATTTAAGTAAAACATCTAATAAATTAAAGGCTGATCCCAATTGTCCACCAATTGAGTGATGAGTTTGGCTTTTATCGGCGCACTAGCACAACTGAAGAGAAGAACCACTGACTTTTATTTATCGACATAAAACATAAAATAGAAACATTTCAATCAGCGTGGCTTTGATATTATAATATTGTTTAGTAACTAAATGCAAACTGACATCCAGGTTTCTCATGCAGGTTTATTGTCCATGGTCTCGCGTGCATCATGAGCTATCATAAAACACCAGAAAACCACTGGAATTATTATCCGATGTGATGAATTATACCTACAGCGGAAAAGCCATTTTCTCTGGATGTTCAGAATGTGGTGAGTGATGGCTTTCTGACCCTTGTTGGGAATTGTTATTTATTTGACATAGAATAATTGTGGTGTCTCTTTAATGTGGTGCAATACTAGCTTAAATCATTGGCGGTACAGTATATTCCATGACTAATCCTTCTGTTTGCAGTGATTTCCTAGACAGCAACAGGGACAAATATACAATCTTAATAAGTGGAACCTTGAAAGCATGGAAACGTGAATGAATTTATAGTGCGATCTATGCTTTTCCCAAATTGAATTTTACCATTACACATTAAGCTGAGGTGAAAATTTTATATAGATGTTTTTCTTGTAAAAATAAATGAATACTACTACTACTACTACAATAATAATAATAATAATAATAATAATAATAATAATAATAATAATAATAATAATAATAATCTATACTTATAATAAAGTTGTAATGGTGGTGTCTGTACATTTTTTTGGAGAAATGTACTCCTTGGGACTGCGTGCCTGATTCATTAAGGATCGCTATTGTAATCACAGCTCCGTAATTGCATGCAGGTCTGCTGCGAAAATATGCTAATGAATGCGATTGCAATGCCGTTGCACTGCCAGCATAGAGATGCCCCCTGCCTTCCACTACCGCTATCTCACATCCGTAGTGTCCAGACCTCCATAAACATCATTACCATTGAGTACCATCTGCCCCTCACGCAGAATTACAGTAGCCCTGATCTCACTTAGAAATTGCTAACCTTGTTGCACACAGTATGTACTTAAGCTGCATATGCAATAGCACTGGCTAATTTATGCAAGCCCATGCAACAGCTCTCAAACGGATAGGTACGCCGGCACTTCACCGACCACCCTCACCACCCCCAAATGGTCACTGCCTGCTCCATGTATTTGCGGTGGGGTGATGGAGGGGGGAGGATAATATTTATTAGATTATGCCAGCTGTCTGCTGTATGTTATTCCCGGGGGGTGGGGGAATGGGAGGCATCCTCCCATTCCCCCCCCAGGGAATAACATACAGCTGGCATAATCTAATAAATATTATATTGCAGGCTTATTCTGGTGAGACGTTTTTTCTTTGGTTCTGTTATTTGGAAACCCCCCTTTCAAATTCCTGCATTTGCCACTGAGTGTGATCGCAGTGGTGCCTTGGCGCACATGCACTGTAATGCATATGCATGCACGATACACAACAATGTGGCATCAGGGAGATGAGCAACAAAGGAAAAACCAGACACTTGACACTTGGAACGTGCAGTGTGCAGGCTCCTCAAGCTAAAAATGACTAGCTGTATATAAATAGAATTTTTGGGGGACAAATATACTTGTAAGGACTGTTTATGGAGACAAAAACTTTTTTTATCGCAATTTGTACAGGATTCTTCAAGTCCAAAATGACTATATGTATATAAATAAATAAACAAATACAGTCAGGTGCATAAATATTGGGACATTGACAGAATTTTCATATTTTGGCCTCTATTCACCACCACAATAGCTTTGAAATGAAACAAACAAGATGTGCTTTAACTGCAGACTTTCAGATTTAATTTGAGGGTAATTACATCCAAATCAGGTGAACGGTGTAGGAATTACAACGGTTTCTATATGTGCCTCCCACTTTTTATGGGGCCAAAAGTAATGGGACAAACTAAACAATCCTAAATCTAACTTTCACTTTTTAATACTTTGTTGCAAATCCTTTGCAGGCAATTACAGCCTGAAGTCTGGAACGCATAGACATCACCAGACGCTGGGTTTCATCCCTGGTGATGCTCTGCCAGGCCTCTACTGCAAATGTCTTCAGTTCCTACTTGTTCTTGGGGCATTTCCCCTTCAGTTTTGTCTTCATCAAGTGAAATGCATGCTCAATCAGATTCAGGTCAGGGGATTGACTTGGCCATGGCATAACATTCCACTTTTTAGCCTTAAAAAACTCTTTGGTTGTTTTTGGGGTATGCTTCGGGTCATTGTCCATCTGCACTGTGAAGCACCGTCCAATGAGTTCTGAAGCATTTGGCTGAATATGAGCATATAATATTGCCCAAAACACTTCAGAATTCATTCTGCTGCTTTTGTCAGCAGTCACATCATCAATAAATACAAGGGAACCAGTTCCGTTGGCAGCCATACATGCCCACACCATGACACTACCATCACCATGCTTCACTGATGAGGTAGTATGTATTGGATCATGAGCAGTTCCTTTCCTTCTCCATACTCTTCTCTTCCCATCACTCTGGTACAAGTTGATCTTTGTCTCATCTGTCCATTGGATGTTGTTCCAGAACTGTAATGGCTTTTTAAATGTTGTTTGGCAAACTCTAATCTGGTGTTCCTGTTTTTGAGGCTCACCAATGGTTTACATCTTGTGGTGAACCCTCTATATTCACTCTTGTGAAGTCTTCTTTTGATTGTTGACTTTGACACATATACACCTACCTCCTGGAGAGTGTTCTTGATTTGACCAACTGTTGTGAAGGGATTTTTCTTCACCAAGGAAATAATTCTTCTGTCATCCACCACAGTTGTTTTCCGTGGTCTTCCGGGTCTTTTGGTGTTGCTGAGCTCTCCGGTGCATTCTTTCTTTTTAAGAATGTTCCAAACAGTTGATTTGGCCACACCTAATGTTTTTGCTATCTCTCTGATGGGTTTGTTTTGATTCTTCAGCCTAATGATGGCTTGCTTCACTGATAGTGACAGCTCTTTGGATCTCATATTGAGAGTCGACAACAACTGATTCCAAATGCAAATGTCACACCTAGAATCAACTCAAGACCTTTTACCTGCTTAATTGATAATGAAATAACAAGGGAATAGTCCTCACCGGTCCATGAAATAGCTTTTGAGTTGACAGTCCCATTACTTTTGGCCCCTTAAAAAGTGGGAGGCACATATAGAAACCATCGTAATTCCTACACCGTTCACCTTATTTGGATGTAATTACCCTCAAATGAAATCTGAAAGTCTGCAGTTAAAGCATATCTTGTTTGTTTCATTTCAAAGCCATTGTGGTGGTGAATAGAGGCCAAAATCTGAAAATTCTGTCAATGTCCCAATATTTATGCACCTGGCTGTATATGTATATATATATATATATATATATATATATATTGCACACCCCAAACACAAACAGTTATATATGTATGCTTATAGAAATACATAGATATATATATATATCTGTATATATCAAGATCTATTTTGCAGTAAAATCCAACTATTGTATATATTAAGCACTAATCAGACAGCTTGTCTTGACTCATGAAGTTGCAGTATACATGTCAATCCAGTAGATGACGCACCAATGGGCTGCTTTATGTTGGGTTGCTCACTAGTTAGTAGCCCCAAGCATTTTTTGTATCAATCCCTGAAGGAAAAACTGCAAATATTGTTTACAAAGACTTTTTGTGATCATGTCTTCAATATAAAATATGCATCACAAAATTAGATGCTACAACTGTCTATGTAAAATTGGTTCCTTTGAGTAATAACAGACATACACGCGAGCAAGGCTGCGGGCAAACACTAGTAATAATAATAATAATAATTATAATAATAGCAATAAATACACCAGTTTTACGCATGTTTTGAGTAACAGGTACATTCATTATTAGGGGCCCCATGTGGCCCCCCTGTATTAAAAAGACTCCAAAATTTCAAAGGTATATATGTTTGCTTGTGGGAACTGATGCCAGAGTTGGATACATAATTATACCCCTGGTACCTCTGGTGCAAAGCAAAACTGGAAACAGCATGTGACTTCACCATGGCAGAAGTCCCTTAGGCCACCCCAATGCATTTCATCATCATCAATGGATTTGGGCGTGGCCTATGGGATGTCTGACGTGGTGACATCACATGCTGTTTCCAGTGTTTGCTTGTCAGCTTCTGATTGCTATTGAGACCCTGCTGTAGCCAAGACTGACACGCTGGTATTATCCAGAGGTACCAGAGCTGCATCCTGTGCAAAGAGTTTGTACTACTCCTACTGCTATAATCCTAGATGTACGAGAGCTTTTATATTTGGTAATGTGCTTGGAAAATTTGCTCATTGGTGCACCCTCCATCTTTTTTCATATATATATATATATATATATATATATATATATATATATATATATATATATAGGCCAAATGTTGATAGACACGTGGTGGCTACCATAAGATCAATAATTATAGACCATGTTCCTGCCAAAGCTAGATGGGGGACTCTTGGCCAGTTCCTCTTACAAAAAGAAAGTCTGTGGATTCACATGTTAAAAACACCATGGCCCCTAAGGGGTTAAATGAAACCTTGGGCTGCTATGTTTTTTGTAAGTGTATGCATACCATCCAATACCTGTTGGACCCATAGTGGATATACAATAACATAGATTTGGGGGATCTTAAACATTTTAAACATCTAAAGTTTGAATATACTTAAATTCATAAAATATCAAATAGTTAGATTTTGGTTTAGTCATAATAACTTGTTGGAGGTTTTTGTGAGTATATGTATTTTTTTGAACAAATTTGTCTAATGATTTCCTATCTTACTCAGGCTTCTGTTTATTTGTTTATTTGAATATCGTATTTATCTATGATACATGTTTACGAGTTGCTAGGAGACTGAGAATAACCAATCAGCCTGGGACACCTGATCGGACTTCGCTTGGTGACGTCAAATCTATAGTACCGCTAGTGTGTAGCGAGTGGAGCGGGCTCCGTCAAGCGGCGTCTGACAGGTTAGTTGATTGGGGATAATCAATGTCTGTGGGGGGGTGGATATAAGCTGTTGGAAAATCTGTTGTCTTTTATACTGTCTGTCCTTGAAAACGGGGGAACTGTCCCCGAAATGGCGTTGGAAATAAAGGACTTTTAACTTCACATTCAAGTCTGACAAGTGCCGTCTGACTTTCCAGTTGTACTGAGTGATGCACTCACTCTAGGAGGGTACCACATATTGTTTTCATTAATTGAGAGTGCCGTATATATATATATATATATATATATATATATATATAAATATATATAAATTCCATATACCCATTATTCCATGTCCCATTAAGGCTGTTTAGACATGATCTGAAAATTCACAAAACCTATTGAATTTCTGCCACTCAAACTCCAAAAAGCAATGAAATTACGATCATTAAGGCTGACGCCTTAATGGACATGTTCCTTGCATAACTCAGATATGGTATGCCATGACACCATGTGGTTAACTGCAGATTCAGCACTCTCACAGAGTGAGATTGCTATCACTCACAAAATGGTAGAGCAGCTAATTCACAGAATTGTGTGCTCATTGGAATACACACATGCAATCTATGCAACTGAGGTCTGTGCAGTTATGTGGCACACACATCTCATTCAGTGCCACAATCTTCCCATTCAGTCACCATAATAATCCCACTATGTTCCAACATCCTTCTAACTCAATACATGTATCCAATTTATTATACACATTCAGCTTCCAAATTGCTAAAACTATGCTTTTGGGGCCACCAGCCACCTGTGAGTTTGACACATCTGTTGTAGAGCATCCACACAATATTTAAAAAACACAGAACACACACACCATAGTAAATTTTTTTAGCAAAACATACATACACATACGTGTACTCACTCATGCACACACTATCTCAAATACTCACCTATGTATCCCTGTAGCCAATCTGTCCAATGGAGCACCTGTAAATATGGAAAAAAAACAGCTTGCCCCGCCCCCAAATCCAACACTGGGCTTTGAAGATCCAGTACAGGTTGTGCTAAATACAGGGGACAAATGACGTAGGGGTCCCCCGTATTAAGCACAACCAGCACCAGACTTTTCAGAACCAGTCCTTGTTGCCAAAATATGGGGGACAAATGACGTAGGGGTCCCCCATATTCAGCACTACCAGCACTGGGCTCTGAGCTGGCCCTGGTTCTGGAAATACAGGGGGAATAAATGCATATTGTCCCCCTGTATTTACAATCACCAACACAGGACTCTTTCTAGTGAGAAGGGGTGATGCCACAGCCTGGGGAGCCCTTTCACCCAGTCCCCCAGCCACAGCATCACCCCTAGACAGCCCAGGCTGGGGATCTCTGGGGAGCTGGAGACCCCCCAATAAAGGGGTCCCCCTCTCCAGGGCACCCCAGACCCAGGCTGATAGCCCATGGCTATCCCCAGCATCCCTGGGCGGTGGGTGCTGGGTTGATTGTGTTGTGTGGTGCATATGAAAATATACACATCGTTTTTTGCAGTAGTACTACAGGTCCCAGCAGGCATCCCCACATACTGGCACTTGGAGTACCACAAGTACCAGCAGGCAGGGCATTAAGGACCTGCTGGTACCTATTGTACCCCTGCAAAAGAATATTCCAATTAAAATAAAAAAAAAATACACAATTAAAATATTTTATTATGCTGCACCTTCCCCTGGGGGGGTGGCAGCCTTTTAGATCTTTTCCATGGCTGCTGCTTCCCCCAGGACTTCTACAGTGTCTTCACCTGGAGCGCAGCGGCCTTTAAGCTCTTTTTTCCCGGCCAACGCCCATACAGGGCTTCCGCGGCATCTTCTGTCTTCGGCTGCTCTTCTCTGCTTCCTCCCAGGCGATGGACTTTGAGTGGCCGGCGCCTCGCGCTGGCTGTATGTAAGCCAGCTGCGGGGGCAGGGCAATGATGTTGCGAGCCGTGATTGACTCACAGTGGCCATCTTTGAATTTCAAAAATGGTGCTGAGGTGCCATTTTTGAAAAGGGCATGCTCGGCTCTCACCATTGAAGTCTTTGACTGAGAGGTGGAAGGCTAACCAATGAGCGCTCTGCACCGGGATTTCTGTACTGAAATCCCAGGCTGAGCTGGTATTCGGGTAGTAGTGTCCTTAGATGACACTACTAATGTACGAGGGTCTGCATAAGTGTGTTTTTTTATTTTGCCAAGACCCTGGATTGTCTGAAGAGCACAGATCCATGCATAGGAGGAGGTGAGTATGGATTTTTTATTATAGGTACTCCATAGGATTGTCTACTGGAGAAGAGGACAGATTTACTTCAGGGATACTAGGTGAGTATGTGAGATAGTGTGTGCATGTGTTTTTTAATAAAATTTTACTTTTCTACGGTGTGTGTTCTGTTTTTTAATATTGCTTTTGCTGTGGAACTACAGGTACCTGCAGGCCCGTAATGCCCCGCACGTTGATACTTGTGGTTCTCCAAGTACCAGCATGCAGGGGAGGCTTGCTGGGAACTATAGTTCCAAAGCAAAAGCCAATATTTTAACTCTTTACTTGCACCACACTACATAATCAACCCAGCACCCACCGCCCAGGCTATCCCGGGGTCCCGGTGAAAGGGCTCCTCTGGCTGTGGCATTACTTCCCCACTAGAAAGAGTCCGGTGCTGGTTCTGGTAAATACAGGGGGACCCTACACATTTTTCCCCCTGTATTTCCAGAACCAGGCTGGCTCAGAGCCCAGTGCTGGATGCGCTGAATACTGGGGATCCCTACATCATTTGTCCCCCAAATTTTGGCAACCATGACTGGTTCTGAAAATCCTGATGCTGGTTGTGCTTAATACGGGGGACCCCTACATCATTTGTCCCCTGTATTTATCACAACCAGTACTGGGTCTCCAAAGCTCGGTGCTGGTTGTTTTTTGTGGGGCGGGGCCATGCTTTTTTTTTTTTTTTAAACACAGAAGCAGGTATCACAGATCTTACAGATCCAAGCCTGCATTCTGTGTGCTGCTACCTCCCCCTGGGTCCTAAAGCCTAAACCCACCGCCGACCGCACTGCCACCCACACGACCGGCGCTAAGGCCCGCTACCGTCCCTGGGTTCAGGCCACAGCTAACGGCCGCTACCCTAGGCTACCCCAGGGTGCCCTGCCGAAAATGCTACATGCATTGAAACATTGGTTTCTCTAAACATCGCTGCAAGGGTCTTTATTTCTGCATCGAGTGCCACTGTCCATTCGTCTATGTTTACCTGACTGATGAAGGTCAACTAGGTGGGCACCTGCATTTTACAGTCTTACTTTATTCATTGAGGATTTCTGCTTGCCACTATATTACTTTTATATACTGTATATATATATATATATATATATATATATATACTGTATATATATATATATATATAAAATCTTAATTCAGATGAGTACAGCTTGAGCACAATTTGTTTATAAAGAAATAAAAGCAACCGAGCGCCTTCATCTAACTTACATATCAATCTGTACAATATACCTGAAGGCTTGGAAGGCTTTTCACAAGAGCTTACAATCTACAGAAGATGACGGAATTAAAGAAAAGGAAAATGTACCTGTTTTGTACTAGTCACAAATTTAGGCTGTCCAAAAGGGCGTTTCTTTCCTAGCATTCGCGTTATGCTGTAATACATATTAATAAAACTGGGAAATTAAACGACTATTGCTAAAATTCAGCATTAACAATGTTCAATGTTCTTCTCATGCAGTTTTCTATTACGGATCACAATGACTTTGTAACTGAGCTGCGGCACTTAGCGACACAATATAATATGTTTTCTTTTAACTTGAAGGGTGTTTTGTGTTTTTTTTTCCCCTTTGTTTTAGTTAAGTTTATTACAAAATGAGCAGTACAATCATTCATGCACTCATCCAAAACGTCCAATAGATGGCAGCGTTCACATACGTTTGTGCTGCGGATGCTGCTGAAATTGCAAGTGGATAAATAGAGAAAATGTCTACTGTTATTCGGCGTCTAGTGTAATGATATGACGTTCTGTATTTTGTTAGTGCACTAAAGGGGAAAATGGGTGTAGTTGTCAGAATAATTGTTGACAGAATAAACACAAATGTAATACAGAAAGATAATATAAAAGCAAGAGTAGGAGGTCTGCCTCCAAAGCCTTTGAAGAGGTAATGAGAAACAACCGGCTGGATGTCTTTTGTTAGCTCCTGACTTCTGTATCGGAGATGTCACCTGCTTTTCTGCATTCTGTGTGGCACTGTTGTGCTTCTTACTGTACGCTGTTAGTTTATTGTTAGAAAGAGAATGGCGGCAGGAACAGGTGTGAATTATGATGGGGTAATAGAGGCTACAGTGCTACATAAGTGTTTTCAGTAGGGGACCCTGTAGAACATTGCTCCTCTAATTGCATAACAATCAGGGTGGATGCTCTACAACAGACGTGTCAAACTCGCATGTGGCCCCTAAAGCATATTTATGCTGCCCCACATTGACTATAGTAAAACAAGTGGAATGCAGCCCGCCTGCAAACAAGGTGAGTTACTGCTGGGCCACTGCTGCGGGGCCGGCTGCCGCGAACAGAGCTCAACTCCGATTAAGCAGCATTCACCATACTGCCTGTGGAGGAAGCTTCTGCACATGCATAGAAGTTCTATGTAGAGACAGCAAAATGCCCACAGGGGGAGCTGCTGCACATGCCTGGCTGCAACAGCTACTCCCATGGGCCTTTGCAGTTCTGACTCCACAAACCTCTGCCCCCCCCCATCCCTCCTGTTCAGGACCAAGAGCACTGCTGATACCACGCTGTCTGCGCCCTCAGTGTGTGTCTGGCTGCCTGCGAAGAGCAGGAGGATTCATATGCCTTCTGCAAAGAAGAGGAGCAGACGGCTATCAAAAATGAAGGTAAATTGGAGGGGGCTGGCACAGGGGTTGGAGGCTGAACAGACACAGGATAGGAGGCACAGAGGGCTGGAGTGACAGAGGGGGCTGGAAGGGACACATGTTCCATGTTAGAGAGAAACCACCATATAGGTAAGCCACAAGCCTCCTGTCTCATCTCTACCTGAGGTAAATCTGGCAGGGATGGTAAAGGGAGGCAGTATTAATTTAATTATCAGCTCCCGGCACACACTGATATGTGGTATTGTCCAATAAGATTTATCCTAAAATAGGAAAATTGGTGGCAGAAAAGAGATGTCAAGTATTGGGAAGAAAACATTAAACTTTATTGTTGTTTTTTTTCAAAATAAAAATTACATATAAGACTTAAACAAAGTTAGACCATGATTATTTGGCCCAGTTATTTTGAGTTTGACTAATGACAGATGCCTCATCTCTCATTTCTGTCATTGGCGTCATGTACGATCCATATTACATGTACTGGACAACGTTCTGACTCAGTGTGTTGGAGCCAGGGCCGGACTGACCATCGAGAAGTTCAGGCAGATGCCAGAAGAGCAGATGGCCAGATGGGCCGGTCCAGGCAGTGCCGAATGGGGGGAGGTGGACGGCGGACAGCAGCAGTGTTCATGGCCAAAGCACTCTGTAGAGGCAGTGCTGTGGCTGTCTGATTGAATGATTCTTCCTGCCTGCCCTGCTGCACACTGAGCCACCTGCCACTAGACACTCAGCCCACCTCCCTCGATCCCCGTTGGTCCCCCTCCCATTGTGCTGGAAGAAATGAGATGACACGGTGACGTCATCGTGCGTTTGTCTCTCCTGCCACACGAAGAGCCAGAAGCCGCCGTGAGAGGACCAGACACAGACCAACCTGGGCGGACGCCGAACACCCATGTCAGTGACAGAGAGCAAGCGACGGAGGAGAAATTCTGAAGACAGCATGAGGAGTGCAGGATAGAGGTCAGTTGGAAAGAGCTGTATGAGGGGGAGCCACATGAGGGAACATATGCTGTGTGAGAGCCAGGGGGAGAGCTATGTCATGGGAGTGCTGCATCAGGGGGACAGCTGTGTCGGGGACATCTGTGTTAGGGGCATTTGCATCAGGGGGAGAACTGTGTCAGGGGCATCTGCATCAGGGGGAGAGCTGTGTCAGGGGCATCTGCATCAGGGGGAGAGCTGTGTCGGGGGCATCTGCATCAGGGGGAGAGCTGTGTCGGGGGCATCTGCATCAGGGGGAGAGCTGTGTCGGGGAAATCTCCATCAGGGGGAAATCTGTGTCGGGGGCATCTCCATTAGGGGGAAATCTGTGTCGGGGGCATCTGCATCAGGGGGAGATCTGCATTGGGTACATCTGCATCAGGGGGAGATCTGTGTCGGGGGCATCTGCATCAGGGGGAGAGCTGTGTCGGGGGCATCTCCATCAGGGGGAAATCTGTGTCGGGGGCATCTCCATCAGGGGGAAATCTGTGTCGGGGGCATCTGCATCAGGGGGAGATCAGTGTCGGGGGCATCTGCATCAGGGGGAGATCTGTGTCGGGGGCATCTGCATCAGGGGGAGATCTGCATTGGGTACATCTGCATCAGGGGGAGATCTGTGTCGGGGACATCTGCATCAGGGGGAGAGCTGTGTCTGGGAAATCTCCATCAGGGGGAGAGCTGCTTCAGGAGGAGAGCTGCGTCGGGGAGTGCCTCGTCAGGGGTAGAACTACATTAGGGGGAGAGCTGTGTGAGGGATACAGTTCTGTGGGAGTGCTGCGTCAGGGGGAGTGCTGCATCAGGGGGAGTGCTGCATCAGGGGGAGTGCTGCATCAAGGTGAGTGCTGCATCAGGGGGAGTGCTGTGTCAGGAGGAGTGCTGTGTCAGGGGGAGTGCTGCGTCAGGGGGAGAGCTGCGTCAGGGGGAGAGCTGTGTGAGGGATACGGTTCAATGGGAGTGCTGCGACCGGCGGAGTGCTGCATCAGGGGGAGAGCTGCATCAGGAGGAGAGCTATGTCAGGGGGAGTGCTGTGTCAGGGGGAGAGCTGCGTCAGGAGGAGAGCTGTGTCAGTGGGCGAGCTGCGTCAAGGGGAGTGCAGCGTCGGGGAGTGCTGTGCCAGGGGGAGTGCTGCGTCATGGGGAGTGCTGTGTCATGGGGAGTGCTGCATCGGGGAATGCTTCATCAGGGGTAGAGCTATGCCAGTGGGAGAGCTGTGAGGGATACGGTTCAGTGGAAGTGCTGCGTCAGGGGGGGTGCTGCATCAGGGGGATTGCTGCGTCAGGGGGAGTGCTGCGTCTGGGAGAGCTGAGGGAGGAATAGGCTTCAGTGGGAGTGCTGTGTCAGTGGGAGTGCTGTGTCAGTGGGAGTGCTGTATCAGTGGGAGAGCTGCATCAGGGGGAGAGCTGCTTTATGGGGAGAGCTGCATCACCGGGAGAGCTGTGTTGGTGAGAGCTGCGTCAGTCGGTGTGATGAGGTAGGGGGAGAGCTGTGTGAGGGATATGGTTAAGGGGGAGACCTGCATCAGGGGGAGTGCTGCATCAGGGGGAGTGCTGCGTCGGGGAGAGCTGTGAGAGGAATAGGCTTCAGTGGGAGTGCTGTGTCAGTGGGAGAGCTGTATCAGTGGGAGAGCTGTATCAGTGGGAGAGCTGCATCAGGGGGAGAGCTGAGTGAGGGATATGGTTCAGGAGGAGAGCTGTGTGGCATAAAGTGTTATAAAGGGCATTACTGTGTGGCATGTATAAAGGGCACAACTACTGCATGGCATAAAGAGTGACAAAAAGGGGATGTGTCTTATAGACATGCCCCCTTTTCAATGGCGTTGCCCCCTTTTCGGGTGCGCTCGCGCCTTCGGCACGTTCAGAAGTGCCTTCTCTAGCTCCGGCGCCCTACATGCCGTCGGAGTTAGAGTAAACACTAGGGTACTATTGTGTGGTCACGCCCCTTCCCAGCAAGACCATATCTGTCTTTTTTCGGTGCGCGCCTTAGACGTGCATTCTCCCTAGTTTGGTTGTGGATGACAATACCAATGTTCTTTATGTACACAGGACACCAAAATGTATAGTTATGGCTCTGCTTTGGTGTGCATAGAAGTATCCTCCTTTTTATTCAGCACCCCATGCCATAAAACAATCCTACAGTGAACACTGGGCCTGATTCAGACCCGGTCGCAAGTGCTGAGCGCTCGCAATCGGGTTGATGGTGGCCCAGAGCACATGTGCATGACGGAGCCGGCAACGTCGTGTGCATGCGCGAGACCCGGATAGCGACGGGCAATCCGTCGTTCCGGGTCTCGCACCAAAGGGGGCGTGCTGTCGATGTTGAGTGACAGCACGCCCCCTTTGGTGGGCGGGCCGGGGAGGTGGCTACCCAGATGGAGGCGTTCCCATGAAAACGACTACCATTTGGGGACGGCCCCACTGACATCACAAGTGATGTCAGTGGGAGAGCTTTCGGCTCTGTTTGAGCCGAAAGCTCTCTGGGGCTTGCGGCCACGAGACCCTACCACAAGGGTCTCGTCGCAAGCCTGATGGTCGCGATGGTCTTGACCATTGCGACCATCATCCTGGCCGCTCGCATTAGCTGTGGGT
Organism: Taudactylus pleione; assembly: GCA_031769625.1. Lineage (NCBI taxonomy): Eukaryota > Metazoa > Chordata > Amphibia > Anura > Myobatrachidae > Taudactylus > Taudactylus pleione. The sequence continues at coordinate 16,636,746 of JAUIMM010000188.1, forward strand.
GGCAACCCACAGCAATGTGAGTGGCTAGGAGGCCGCTCCATAAAAAAAAAAAAAGACGCCCTGATTCAGAGCGAGCGCTCTGTCAGAGCATCCGGCTCTAAATCAGGGCCACTATCTAATCCTGTACAACTGCTAAGATGGGTCTTGGTCATTTGGAAACATTTCTTCCCTTTTCTTTGTGTGTGACCTGCCCCAATGAAGTGCCAGCTTTACCTAACAGAACCAACCATATACTTTTATGTTCTTCTAATAATTATATTTGTAAGAGCATAGACTAAGAAGTGGGAGGAGTTAGGAATTGTAAGGGGAGGAGTATATGCCAGCAGCCAGGTGCTGACGCTAGGTGGGCCTGTGTGTTTTAAATGCCATCGCCTATTTTTAGTCCCAGTCCGGCCCTGTTTGTAGCTAAACATCAGGATTGAACTCTACGCATGATGTATTAAAGTATAATGTATAGGTACCTCTAGATCCTAGTTGAACCCCCCCCCCTCATTATCTCACATTCTTACTGATTGTAGGTACTGCTTCGGGTACCCCAAGTCCATACGGATATGATTATGCCATTACCCTTGCTGAAGAACCATTGATGGCTATAAACTCATTGATCCTCAGTGGTATCATTGTCAAAGAGTAGGAGCACACATGCTGGGTGTACAGTATATAATGACTCATAGATGAAGTGTCACATCAAGTTCTGCCACAGGTCCTCTTTTGCTAACTGCAATCTATTTATCTGTCCTCTGTAATGGTTAATGTGCTAATCACCCCAGCTGCCCCTTGCTCTGTATCGGTGCCCCTGACCAGTGTGCAATAAACATGGAGGGCATGCTGCCCATCTGCCATCTCCTGGGTGTATTGTTTTGAATTTGAAATGTTTGTAACTAACAAAAGAGGATCTGTCAGAGAACAGGACATGTCCACAGCTCGTTGGTGCTGTGGCTGTATTATGTAGTCATTATGTCGGCATTCAGAATGTCGACATGGACATTATGTCTACAGTGAACATCCACAATGTCGGCATGGACATAATGTTGCCATGTTTGTTATGTTGACATTGTTAATGTTGGCAGTCATAATGTCAGCATTACAGGTGAAGGGTTAGGTTTAGGTTTAGAGTTTGGTTTATGTTTACGGTTAGGTTGCAGGTAAGGTTAGACTACAGTTAGGGTTAGGGTTAGGCTGCAGTTAGGGTTTGGCTACAGTTAGGGATAGGCTACAATTAGGGTTAGGCTGCAGTTAGTATTTGGCTGCAGTTAGTATTTGGCTGTAGTTAGTGTTTGGCTACAGTTAGGGTTAGGCTGCAGTTAGGGTTAGGCTACAGTTAGGGTTAGGCTGCAGTTAGGGTTAGGCTGCAGTTAGTGTTAGTGTTTCCTGCAGTTAGGAAACTTTGTATTTGGCTGCAGCTAGTGTTTGGCTACAGTTAGGATTAGGCTTAAGTTAGGGTTAGGCTACAGTTAGGGTTAGTGTTTGGCTGCAGTTAGGGTTAGGCTACAGTTAGGGTTAACCTACAGTTAGGGTTAGGGTTAGGCTGCAGTTATGGTTAGTGTTTAAGCTGCAGTTAGGGTTAAGCTGGCTACAGTTAGGGTTAAGATGCAGTTAGGGTTAGGCTGCAGTTAGTTTTAACCTACAGTTAGGGTTAGGCTACAGTTATGATTAGTGTTAGGCTACAGTTATGTTTAGAGTTAGGCTGAAGTTAGGGTTAGGCAGCAATTAAGTATTAGGCTGCAATTAGGGTTAGGCTTCAGTTATGGTTAGGCTGCAGTTATGGTTAGAGTTAGGCTGAAGTTAGCTTTCACCTACAGTTAAGGCTAGGCTGCAGTTATGGTTAGTGTTATTCTACAGTTATGGTTAGAGTTAGGCTGAAGTTAGGGTTAGGCTGCAGTTAGGGTTAGGATTAGGCTGCAATTTGGGTTAGGCTGCAGTTAGGGTAAGGCTGCAGTTAGTGTTTGGCTGCAGTTAGGGTTAGACATTCTGAATACCTGTTTTGTACTGCACCGTATGGCTGCACCTCTTTGGAAGACCAGATCCCTTAGGTGGGCACATGCCTTCCTTCACAGCACCTCTGCATATAAAGTGTTTTCTGTAGGCACAACCGTCAAAGACTTTTCTTGTTTTTCTATCTGCAAGTCCGGAGTTTAATAAATAATATCTTGAGAAATCCTGTAGTTTTATATCAGTTTAATTTTAAATATAATAATGCTTGGTGACCTTTACTAGGTGTTTTCTACCCTATCCAGTATTATAAAGCAGAATTCAAGGGGTGAGATAAATAATGATGTAATCTTCTTCTGCCATTCTATCCAACATGGGCAACCACATAGTATTACCCAGGTAAGTTGCTGTGTGCTTACTGGTGAAGTCAATGTCTATGGAGCTGGTTGGACTACCATAAGAGAGGGGGGATTTAGGGGAGGGCTCTTGAACAGGGTCATTAGGTGGCATAAGGGGGAACAATGTCTGAACCAAACAAGAGGGATTTAAAGACAGCCCACCAGCTGGGGATGCAAACTGCATACTGAATATTAGTTCTTAGCTATATTCTTTGTCTGGAAATGTTTTTAAATGGTAAATAGAAGAATCTGAAAGCATATTTAGTTGCTCCCTAGGCTTTACCTTTTCTAGCTCAAAAATAATGTTTGCAAAGTTTTACTCCTGATTTACAGAACAACTCTGACCTTCACCGGGGAGCACAGCTAGCAGAGACTGCTCCGAGAACATGTCAGTCAGGACTTTCCCTTTCTTACTTCTTGTTACTGAAGTTTATTGTTAGAGTTGTATAAACTCCCAACTTATTTTACTCTAGATCTGAAGTGATCGACAGTGACAAGTGGGAGCTACAGTGCAATTTCCGGCACAATAAGTTTTGGAGAGGCGCCAGGTTCTTGTGACACAATCCCTTAGCTCCATTCCCCATGGAACGCCATTGCGCATTCTGTTTGTAAATTTGCATAATATATAATACTAGCTGGTATGTTTATATATTAACAGTTATTTATATAGTGCACATACACTTTTCAATGCTTTACAGGGAATATATCAGTCCTTTACATATTTCTCTGCCCCAGAGTTTACAATCTATGGGCCTGATTCAGACCCGGTCGCAAGTGCTGAGCCCTCGCAACCAGGTCAATGGTGGCCCAGTGCGCTCTGCGCTTGCGCGAGCCCCTAGCGAATGTCAAAAGCACTCTCTCCGGGACTCACTACAAAAGAGGCGGCTGTCGATGTTGATCGCCAGCTCGCTCCATTTTGTAGGCGTGGCGTGGGGGTGGTTTCATAAACGGAGGCGTTCCCATGCGAATGCCTGCCATTTGTGGGTGGCCCCACTGACATCACCAGTGATGTCAGTGGGAGAGCTTCCGGCTCTATTTGAGCCAGAAGCTCTCTGGGGCTTGCGGCCATGAGACCCTACCACAAGGGTCTCATCACAAGCCCGATGGTCGCGATGGTCTTGACCATCGCGACCATCATCATGGCCACTCGCTATAGCTGTGGGTGGTCACCCACATCTATGCGAGCGGCCAGGAGGCCGTGCCTAAAAAAACCAGCGCCGCCCAGATTCAAAGCGAGTGCCTCTGAAGCAGGCCCACTATTCCTTATCACATGGACATTAGCATAATAATTTTTTTTACAGTAAATTAACTAGGGACGTGCTCTGACCCCCGTGTTTTGGCTCTGTAGCTCCTCATGTTTTGGATCTGCATTTGGTTTTGCCAAAACCGCCCCTTCTGTGTTTTGGTTTTGGATCTGTATTTTTTTTTTCAAAAATTTATAAAAACTCCTAAATTCACATCATTTGGGTATTTTTTATTTTTCCTACAGTATTATTAACATCAATAACATTAATTTGCACTCATTTCCAGTCAATTTTGACCACCTCACAGTTCACGATATTGTTTTCATTCAGTTTAGGCCCAAAATTTGCACCAAGCTAGCTGGCTGACTAAGCTAAGTGGCAGTAGTGGGTGGCACAAACACGTGGCAGTTCAACTTCCAACATGGCACATAAGGAAACATATGTTTTCATTAATCAAGAGGCCTGAGGGAGTTGGAGTATGTATGCAGTTGAAGGCAGGGACAGGAAGGGTTGATTGGTAGTAAATTTAATTTCATTTTTTGATTCTGAAGCAAATTTATGATGGAGAAGGGTAGATCATAGGTTAACAATATGTCCCATGTTTTACCCACAAAATCAACTTGGTGGCTCAGAATATTTATTTTAAATCAAAGGGGCATGCAGGAGATGCTGTCTGTGGCCATGAACATTTTTGGACATGTCAAAGATTGCATGTCAAGAAGATTGCAGCAGCAGTGGCAGTTCAACTTCCAACATGGCACATCAGGAAACAAATGTTTTTATTATTCAAGAGGCTGAGGGAGTTGGAGTATGTATGTAGTTGAAGGCAGGGAAAAGAAGATTTGATTAGTAGTAAATTTTATTTCCTTTTTTGATTCACAAGCAAATTTATGAGGGAGGAGGGGAGGGCAGGAGGGAAGGCATTTACAAAAAATATTTAAATCATTCACATCAGTCCTTGCCCCAGAAGAATCCTTGAGTGCTCTGCCTGCTGCTGGGAGTGGATTTTTATCCCAGAAGAGGACAAGGAAGACTACTAGTAGTACTTTAAATAACAATTGACTGTTAAACAATGACAGCAGTCACCCAGTTGCACAGTGGATCTGACGCCATAACTTATATGCTGGTATTAGATGTGCATCCAATATCCACCAATAATGCAGTTAGTTTTAGATAGTTAATTGAGGTCCTGTGTCCCTGCTACCAAATCATATCAAGATTCCACTTCACTAGAAAAGCAATTCTCAACCTGTACAGTGACATTAAAAAAACTTAATTAGTGGCCTTCAAAATGCAGTTGTACCCACTGTCCACTTAGCCACATATATGTGGACAAGCTGAACAGAGAAAATGCAAGATTTAAGATATAAGGTTTAAGTCATACATTGTGTCTTTCTTCCCAACGGACACAGATCTGAATAGTTGAAAAGAGCTGTTGGTAAGCAAAATGTCAGCTCAAGTGGCACATGATGCAGCAATGGTTTCTCCTTCGGTTTCTCCAGTAAGTGCATCTGCCGAGAAAAAACTAAACTTTCCCAAAAGACCCACTGGTGATGCAGATGAGTCAACACAAAACACAAAAACTTTTTGGATGGATTCACTGCAGATGACGTAACAAGTAGGAGATTCCTAGATGGTTAAGGTACCTACCTCTACTTACTCTGGCTTTACAAAGGGTACAGATGACTTGACAATTGTTGTCTGGATTTGGGAAGAAATAATTCTACACATAAGAAGTGGATTTTCTTGTCTTGTGCCCAGGCATGACAATTTATTTTCCTTATCATGGGCAATAACTGTTTCTTACACTGGTGCCTGATGTAGACAAACAACATCCTCATGAACAACATTCTTATTAATGTCATCTACACAAATATCCTGCTCATCCTGGTGCAATTCCACAGAAGCATCCTCAATTTCTATGTCAGCATGTTTACTTGTGCCTACATCATCATAAGAGGCTGAACCACCAGTCATAAATAAAGGCCAAGACCTTAAGCTTTCCTTGCCACTTTATGTGTTGAAAGGCATATTGCCAATTTTATATCTTTCTGCAGCTAACTTTCACTTTGATGTTTTTTTCTTTACCACTGTAAAAAATTGGTTATTTATTTTAGATGCCCTGACTTAAGCCCTGTATGCCATTGAGTATCGGCTTTAGTAGATGACGTAGATGGACTAGTATCATAATGACTGGTGGCACTGGCAGCAGCTACAGCACTAGTATGTGGTTCCTGCTCTCCTCTCAACTGATCAGTCTCTGTATCAACAAACACGAATGAAGTGGGGTACAGCACACACATCAATGTGTACCAATTTTAAATATTACACTGTTGTATTAATGACCTACAGTGTCACAAGATTTTTTTTGAATAAGAAGAGAATAACTCACTGCGCTGCCACTTAGTGTCACAAGATTATTTATGAATAAAAATAACACACTGCGAAACCACTTACAGTGTCACAAAATTATTTATGAATAAGAAAAGAATAACACTCTGTGCTGCCACTTAGGGCTGTATTCAATGGCAGGCGAAAAGCCGAGATCGCCAAAAAGTTTTCGCCAATGATGTAATTTCGCCTGTTGGAAACTTTCTACCATATTCAACTGCAAAGACTTTTCGCTGGTGCAAAAAGTCTGTGCCTTGTAACCAGCGGAAAAGATTACCCCCTGAATGGAGGTGGAAAAAAGTGCAGAATTGGGGGTTTGGGGTGCAAAGTTGCAGGAACACCCCTGCAGCCTTGGGACAGTCCCCAGAGGTAAACTGCATCAATTAAAGATTAAAAATACTATTGATCCCCTCAAAAAAGTTATTTTGTATTGGGGGTGAAAAAGTTCAAAATTGGGGGACAAACTTAAAAACTAGTGAAATAGACTCCAGGGGTTACCCCAAGTATGCCCCAGGTGATTTTTTATTGCAGGTTTTTGCTGAAGGTGCATTTTTTAAAACCTCACTTTAGCGAATTTTAATCATGCTTGCACCCACTTTCATGTACCCCATATTTGCTGAGACTAAATTTTTTTTTCCAAAAAAAACCTGCTACTGTAAATGCTATTCTTCACCAATTGTGTAAAGATGCTAAATAGCAGCAATGGAGAGCATTTAAGCACCCCAAATACTTTCTGCAGTGCTATTCGGGGGTATCCATAGTTATCCCCTATGTCAGTAAATCTTTTGGGTAGTGTCAGGCTGATTTCCCCAAATCTTACAGAACTTTTCGCCTGTTTGAGATTTGCTGGGACGTGTTTTCGTGTCATTTGGAATTGAATAGGGCCAAAAGCGGCCACGCGCACGGAAAGTGTTTTCGCCAAAAACACATGATGTAGGCGGAAAGTCCGGCAGATGAAAAGTTCGGGACTTTTCTCCGGCAATGAATACGGCCCTTAGTGTCACAGGATTATATATGAATAAGAATAACACACTGCGGTGCCACTTAGTGTCACAAGATTATTTATGAATAAGAATAACACACTGCAATTCCACTTACAGTGTCACAATATTTTTTATGAATAAGAAAACAATAACACACTGCAATACCTTTTACAGTGTTACAAGATTATTTATGAATAAGAAAAGAATAACCCACTGCGCTGCCACTTACATTGAAGTCATCATGTTTTAAAGCATGTTATTTTGCACTTTGTTTTGGTCTTATATTCGGCTTGTAGACTAATAATTTATTCACGATTGAGGAAAGAAGTGAAAAGTGTAATATTAGACTGTGCTACCACCATAGTGTAACAAGATTTTTTATGAGTAAAACACTGTACTACCACATACAGTGCCACAAGATTTTTTATGAATAAGAATAACACTGCTCTACGACAATAATAGCGCAGCTAAGTTGCTAACGCACACACACAAACAAAGCACTTTTATTTTTTTTTACACTGTAGAAGAGCACCCCTGAATCAGGCAGCAGCCCATTGATGAACAACACAGACAGCACCCCTTTTTTATGGACAACAATGCACCCCTGCCATGTGCGTACTGACCACCTGCAGAGTCACAAATATGTGGACGAACAATAATAGCGCAGCTAAGTTGCGAACACACACAAATAAAAAAAAGCACTTTGATTTTTTTTTACACTGGGGAAGAGCACTCCTAATTGACATAGCACCGCCTTGAAAACACAGCACCCCTTTATGGACTGCAGCCCTAGCCTGATGGACAGGACAACAACACAGCAGCAGCCACAGTTAATTGACAGGACAAGTAACACAGCAGCTGCAGAACCCACAGAAGGAAGCCCCCTTTATATACTGCAGCCTAAGCCCCTTTATGGACAACACAGCAGCAGCCTTCAGCCCAAGACCCCCCTGGACACACACTGAGGGCTTGACAGTGACTACACTTCTGCTAGCTTCTCTCTCCACAGCCGGAGTGAAACTGGCACCAATCGTGGGGACCTTTATATAATCCAAACCTGCGAGAATCCGACAGTGGGAGGATGACATTTTGCCTCGTTTTGAGATCCGAGTCTTGCGGGAAACCTCGAGCCACGTTCAAATCTCGGTTTAGATCTCAAAGTTCGGGTGGGTCCGGTTCTCGGACCCGCTGATCTCTAAACTTAACCTACCGGTTATGTTTTTTGGATTTTGAGAAGAATCCAGAGTACCTAGAGGAAACCCATGCAAGGACGAGGAGAACATATAAACTGCACAGATTAGGCATTCGTCAGTAATTGAACTCACAACCTCAGCACTGTGAGGCAGTACTGCTAACCAGAATGTGGTGCTGATGATGGACAATTCATTCAACGGCGTGGTGTGGGTGGGATACGACTGGAAATATATGATTATAACAAGCTCCTCCTCCCCCCAACTTCTTATTTAAAATAATATTAAAAAAAAAAATTACCTATTAACTGATTGGGTCAAAATGGGCCGTTTTGTTCTTCTCTGACAGCAAATTATATGTGCCCACCTTCATGTCGATCTGCGACAATGTACTGAAAAAATACTCAAAAATGCTGGTGAAAATTAAATTAGTCATATTAATTATGAAAGCATCCAGTATGCACCTGATTCTGTTAAGCCATCCTGCATGCCTTTTCCTTGTTTGACACCCATTATTTAAATGAACACTACAGATATCCATGCACCTTTAATGTGATTTACAGTAGAAAAACGACATTCAAACTGCGCCACCATAAATCACATCCTGTACACTAGTGGGGATCCGGTCACAATCCCAGCAAAAGGGATGCCGACATTTAGAATACCGACTCCAGAATAATAACACCTGTCAGAATCCTGGCGCTGGCATCCTGATGGTAAGTAGTGGGGTTAGGGGGAGGGTTAGGCACTAGGGGAAGGGTATGGGTTAGGCACTAAGGGGTAGGGTTACATAAGGCACTGGGGAGGGATGGTTAGGTTAGGCACTAGGTGGATAGTTAGGGTTACGCACTAGGGTGGAGGGTTAGGTTTAGGCACCTGGGAGAGAGTGCTAGGGGTAGGCGTAGGAGAAGGGTTTGGAAACCTACCGACAGGTCAGTATCTAAACCCTGGACACACAGGGACAGCAGGACTCCTCAGTTGCTTCTTTGTCAGTGTAACACTTCACCCACAACTCTCTTTCTCAATCCTCCATACAGTGTCTGCGGCTATGATGGAAGGGCACCAAATAAGAACTTGCCTACGGGCATCTGGGATGAATTTAAGCCACTGTCGCTTCCAGTTCCCCAAAGCCATGAACTGATTGACAGGATTTGGCCATTTGGGGGCAGGGCTGGCCTCCATTCCAGAAAATGGGGACATGTCATCTCCATTTTCTGGGAGGTGTGGGTCTGTGTGGGGCAATCTGAATAACTTCAGGGGTACTTAGATTGCCAGTAGTCTCACAGAAAATCCAATGCTGGGTCTTAGGATGCAGCATATGGATCTACGGTGCAATCAGGAGGCGTCTATTTACACCAGATGCCTCATGCTGCATTTGCATATGTGGTGTATGGTATGGCATAACAGCTTCCCTACGGGATTAAGCAAACACTAATCTCAGCTTTCCTTTTGTGTGGGATGGTACAATGGGGTGTACGAGCAGTGAGACACCCACTTTCAGGCTCCATGGTCTTTGCATTTGTGATGGACACTCAAACATCGATGCAACATCAGTAGCACCATCAAGATTTGTGGTAGCCTAGGATCTAATTTATCTACTCTCCTCTAATCCAACCAAACATGGTCTCTGAAGCAGTGGTACTGCAACTGGGAGTCCATCAGCATTCCCAGACATGCCAGTGACACACCCATAACATGCTCATGTAATGGTCCCTTTTTGCGATCACTTTAGGTCACCTCCCAGTCTCCACCCAGAAAGGCCCAGGTGTTAAAAATGCTGCACACAGTTGTAAATGTCAGAAGATACTTTACGTCACATGTGCACAGTAAGGGATTCCTGGACTTCACCAATTCACATTAGCAAGTATCGCTCAGGCGTGGGAAAATTGGGATAGCATCCATCTGTGAATTATGAGCTTAATGTCTCAATCTCTGACACACTGTAAGCTGCAGGCATGTCTAGCAATACAAGTTGTACAATACTCTAGTTCTTTAGCTAAAGTAGTCTCCTGAACGACAGCGTCTCTCGATAGTATAAGCTTTTTGTCACTAATGTTCCACAAACAATAGCCTTTGCTTTTCTTACAGCATCCTAGCACAATGCTTTCAATGGATTTAGAGTCAAGTTTGTGTCTTCTCTCTTTGGGTATATAAGCAAAAGGTCTACTTCCGAATACACGTAAATCCGTAATATTTGGTCTTTTACCAGTCCACACCTCCATTGATGTCTTCTCTGTGACTGCCACCATAGGTTTTCAATGTTTTGGGCAAACATGCTCCCTCCTCCCTGTCTTCCCCATCTGTATCATGCTTTTCTGTCTGCCCCTCCCCTTGAGATTGTAATATCTTGTGAGTAGGGCCCTCTACCCTCTTGTGCTTCTCCTTACTTTATTTTCATCTACTTCTTACTCACCACTAGGACACCTAACACTTCGTTGCTCATGCTCTGTTGCTTAATTGGGTGTTATGGCCACCAATGTATCAATGTATATTATCCATGTCCTTGTTCTGCATTGTTTTGTATTGTACTTAAGTCACTTTTTTGGTTATGTACTTTGTAAGGCGCTGCAGAACACTTGTGGCGCCATATACATAAATAATAATAATAATAATAATAATAATAATAATAATAATAATAATAATACAACTGATTGTACTGCTTCGGGCCAAAATCTTTTGTCGTCTTTTAGCACTGCTCGAGGTCTTTCAACTATTGTCCAATTTTCTCTCACTCACGCCATTTTGTTCTGGTGTATAGGTGATAGTTAGCTGATGCTTTATGTCATTTCTACTAAGATAGCTGGCTAGATCTTTGGTCTTGTATTCTCTGCCATTATGAGATCTTAGTATCTTTAGTTTCAGACCGTCTTGTTTTCTATGAGGCTCTTGTACTCTTTGAACTTACCTGTCACTTTTGTTTCTTAGAAAATAAACATGTCTTTGTAGCATCATCGATGAGTGTCATGAAGTACCGATTCCCATTCATGGATTCTACCTCCATGGGTACACACACATCTGTATGCACTAATTACAATGACACTTGTGTTCTGGGTGCAAACTCGGGAAAGATGCAATGTGTTTGCTTGCCCTGCATGCAGTTTTCACATCCTGGATTGTCACTTACAGGGTCGTCTACTGACATCCCAGTCACTATGCCATTTTGAGGCTGCTGTATATTTTCATAATGTAAGTGTCCTAGTCTCCTGTGCCAAAACTCCATTGATTAGTTGGATTCAGCAGCTACCATTGCACAACATTCCACTGTGTCTAGTGTATAGAGTTGTGGGTAATGGGTTGATGCAGCAATTACAGTACCTCTAGCTGTGCAAGTGTCACCGGCCTTTTGCAGATTGGACTTGGTATCCTCTCCTCTCAAGTAAACTAATGGCAATCAGATTAGTTCCAAGCCTTGGCACAAATAGTACATCTTCAACATCTGTGACAATTGCTTTGCCATTAATTTTCAGGCATAGTAATTGCCCTGACTTTTGTGGAATTTAGGACCTTGTCACTGTTAGGAACTCTGGGTTAATCATGCAAGATCAAGTCAAGTGTCAGCCTTGAGGGCTGATTTGCATTGACTAGTCATGGCCAGAGGGCTGGGGGAGTGACGCAACCTCTGGGCTGTGGAAGCAGCCTTGAGGGCAGATTTGCCTTTACTAACTGTGACCTGTGGGCTGAAGGTGAGATGCAGCCTGTGGGCTGTTGTAGCAGCCTTGAGGGCTAGTTTGCATTTACTAGTTGAGGCCTGTGGGCCGAAGGTGAGACACAGCCTGTGGGCTGTTGTAGCAGCCTTGAGGGCTAGTTTGCTTTTACTAGTTGAGGCCTGTGGGCCGAAGGTGAGACACAGCCTGTGGGCTGTTGTAGCAGCCTTGAGGGCTGGTTTGCTTTTACTAGTTGAGGCCTGTGGGCCGAAGGTGAGATGCAGCCTTTGGGCTGTTTGAAGCAGCCTTGAGGGCTGGTTAGTCTCTACATGAAAATGTGAACAAGACACTGAGATGCTACCAATGTCGACTAGTTGACACTGGCATCGGTTCGCTGGATCGCGCATTTGCGATGCTGAGATGCTACCAATGTCCCCAGGTTGACACTGGCATCGGTCCACCAGATTGTGCACTTGGGATGCTGAGATGCTACCAATGTCGCTGAGTTGACACTGGCGTCAGTGCACTGAATTGCGCACTTGGGACGCTGAGATGCTACCAATGTCACTGGGTTGACACTGGCGTCGGTGCGCTGGATTGTGCACCTAGGACGCTGAGATGCTATCACTATGCTGGAATGCACCCACGATGGAGGTGTACTCTGAACCGCTGGGATGACACATGCGGCTTAGGGCAGAGATACACACTGTGCTGCTTAGATGACTCAAGCATCACACAGCAGATGGAATGCAGACCGTGCCACCTGGATGGAACAAACGGCAATGAATTATATTCAAACTGGACACAGGTACTCGACTGAACAAACAGGAGATTGGAACATACGGAAGCACGAGTAACTCTATCATCGGCATGGAGGGAAGGGCTGGCTGTAATTTAACAGATACAACGTCCAATCAGAGGAAGCCCTGAAAGCCTCCTTAATGACAGACCAGTGTGCAGTTGGCCTGTGCACACAGACAAGACAATTAATGAGCAACTGATACTGCACACAGGCAAACAATGAATTACTGAACACATGTGATCAGCACACAGACAGGATTAAAAATGCAGTGTCTCAATAGCAACTAAAAATTATCTGCTAACCGCAGATCCTAACAGTCACATATTCATCTGACATTTACTGACTCACGGCTTTAATGACTTGAACCAACTTTCATTACAGCTAAAATGTTTGTGGCTGCTAAGTCCATGTACCAGCAGTCATTGTGGTGGCTATCTGCTACAATTAATGCTGATTCATTCCCGCTGTCACGTTTAGGCAATATTCTGACACTCATTACATGTAAGCAGTGTGTAACTATCAGATAGCTAAACCAAATCCATCTCTTAATTCACAGACAATGAGTCTTCTGGAACTTTGTACTTCTATTAATACAGACTGGAATTATAGTCCATATAACACAACTGTGGTTCTGCAGAGTAGATCATTGACATGTAGTAGCAAAATAAAATAAGAGAATAAACGTGTGAGCAATAAGAAGATATAAGCCTTGTGGGGTACAGGAGACTCACACAGCTTGTGTCAGCATCTCATATACAGACTTCTGTAGTAAGTTAAAATGGAGGATTCAACCCCTTGACCTGTCACTTGGTAAAAGGTAGCCAGGCATAGGCAAACTAATGCAAATCTACACAGAACAGAGTAGACTAAACTAGCAGAGTGCAAAACAAGCTTGTCACACAAAATCACTGGCAAGAGTATATGAAACAATATTAGAAATGCTGTGGCTACAGTACACTCCCTTTCTGATATCACTATATACTGTACCTATGCAAACACATAAGGAAAAAAGAACAATAACATATTGATGCATACATAACATTACACAAGATCCCTATGAGACATAACAAGCACAGCCTCTGTAATTGACCTGACGAATGTCTTAGCCGTTCCACCTTCAATTACTTTGACTGCTACTTTCTGAATCTTTTCATCTCTGCTGGGAAAGGATGTAACAATTAGTCCCATTGGCCATTCATTTTGATTGATCTGCTTGTCTTTAAGTAGCACAAGGTAATTTTCTTGTAAGTTGGTACAATTAGATTGGTACAATTAGATTGCCGTTTACAATGATTTTGTAGAGTAGTCAGGTACTCATGCTTCCAACGATTCCAATAGGTATTGGCAAGGCACTGCATCTGTTTCCACTGTTGTTTGTACAAGTCTTTATCATTAAAGTTTCCAAATGGAATAGTTGACACACCATTTTTGGCGTAAGAAGCGTGGCTGGAGTCAAGATGACTGGCATCTCTGGATCAGTAGAAATTGGTACAAGAAGTCTTGCACTGATGATAGCTGAAACTTCTGCTATTAATTCTGTTGCTAGTACAGCTCCACACAGTTTGAGTCTTGGAATAGTGTTTGAGATTTTGGTGCTAACTTAGCCTTGCCTAGAATGAATCCAACCTGTCAAGCTCCCTTAGTATCTTTCACCTTTAGGTAAATAACTGCAGCTATGGCCTTTGTTGAAGCTTCCGATAAAATACAAATCTCCTTGTGTTTTGCTGTGATAAGTGACACAGAGGTATAGCAACGTGGAACTAGGATTTGTTCTAGGGAACGTAAAGAATCTTTCACCATCTCCCATTCTTATTTCCTTCCTAAAGGTAGTGGTGCGTCCCATTCTTATGAAGCTGCTGAAAGCTCCCTTAGAAAAGACTTCCCTTGTATTGTTACTGGAGCTGCAAAACCAAGTGTGTCATAGAGACTGTTGACTGTTGACAGGGTACCTCTTTTGGTGTATGGTCTTTCTTCCATTGACACTTGGAATGTAAAGGTGTCTGTCTTTATATCCCAACTTATTCCTAAACTGTGCTGAATTGGAGGAGTACTCAACTCCTAGATCTAAGTTCTTGAAATCCTTGGCATAATCTTCCAAGTTGAACACCTTCATAACTTGGGTACTGTTCAAAACTATCTTGTGAAGTCTCAAATTAGCAACATTTAACATAGATTGATCTCTTTTGAGTAGATGTATAGCTTTATATTCAGTAGGCAGGGATTTAAGTCGATCATCTACATAAAATCCCTAGTATCAGCACCATATTCCATTTCTCCCTCTTGAGCTGTTCTTCTAAGTCAATAGGTAGCCTCTGCAGGTGAAGGACTATTACCAAACACATGCACTTTCATTCCTGCATTCTTTTCCAAGTTACGCCTCAGTGAGTTAAAGCTTGCAAGAACTTGCTCCTTATTGCTGGGTAGACGACATCTAGTTGAGCAAAAAGGGAGTGGGGCAACCTAATTATTTGATTCATCTTTGAGGAATTCTTTATCCATATATTTTAGAAATTCCTTGTCTTCCCTTGAGGGTGCAGTTTTATTGTCATCCTTCGTTGTCTGAAATACAGCATCACCAAGACCTTCACCACCTTTCTCAAAAGTAGTAAGCTCTTTGTCAGTGTGATTCACTTGACCTTGTTGAACTGTTCTGGTGAGACTTTCTTTTATAAAGAAGTGATTAGGATATGGTTCAAATACTGATATACAACCATTTTTCAGCACGTTTGTTTTTAAGGCATTGATGCTGCCTGGTCTGTGCATCTTGTTAATGCAAACGTCACCCACTATTACCCATCCTAAGTTGAGTCTTTGGGCATTGGGTGAGTTGTGAGGGCCGTTGTTTTGTTGATGAACTTTGTGTACCCTCAGTATGTCTCTGAAAAGCAGAAGAATAATTTTTGCTGCATTATCCAATGGTGGGATGTGATCAGCAATAGCTCTCAATTGGGGGTGATTACGTGCAATGTCAGGGGTAGGGATCTCGCTGTTGTTTTCAATTTATCACACTCTATAAGTGTAGGAAGAGGAAGTTTTAGGCTACCATCCACAGTCTTTATTATGTATCCACTTACTCTTCTTCCTAATGTATATTTTGTCCCAGCACACATGTTTAGTGTCTATGGAGAGGGATTCTCTCCTATGTTGAATAGGTCAAAGAACTCTGACTCAGCTAAAGATCGATTACTTTGATCATCCAAAATGGCATACATTCCGACGGATGTTTCTGAATGTCCTTTGAGATACACCTTGACCAGGCATATTTTTTTAATAGAATTGACTGCTATCACCTTCTTTGCATTTCTCAGTACATGTAGATGTGACTAAAAGTTTCCAACTTTTTACCCCCTTCTCTCCGCCATCCTATGACACAGAGTTGAGGGTGTTAGCAGAATTTGGGTTACAGTTGTCTGGGTGTAAATCAGTTACATGCTTCTCACTGTCATACTCCAAACATTTAATTGTAGATTTACAGTCTCTAGAGAGGTGATTTGTAGAAGAACAGCATCAGAAACATATTCCAAAGTTTTTAAGTACATTATTTCTCTCTTTTAAAGGTTTCTCTCTGAAAGTATGACATTTCTTAAGAGGATGTGGCTTCTTGTGCAGAGGGCATTGTCTATTTGGATCCTTTACTTGTTTAACCATTGTGAAAAGAGAAGTTGAAAGTGTTTTCAACTCTGTCTTGTGTACTGAAATAGGTATTTTGGAGTTATCATACCTTTTCATAGTTTTTTTTTACTTTTTGGATGACCTGGACAGTCAGTAGTTTGGGTTAAGGGCAAAATTTGGATAATTTCTAGTTTCTGCTAAATTCTGAATGAACTTTGAAAAGAAAGAGAAGGGAGGAAATGCCACTTGATTTTCTTCCTTGTACCTTGAGCCTTGAAAGGTAAGTGTTTCTTGTATGTTATATGGAAGTTTTTCAACAATGGGTTTCACCCCTTGAGCAGTATCTAAATAGCTCAGTCCTGGTAAAAAATGGATAAGTTTTAACTGACTAATTCTAGCAATAGATCTGAAAGTTCTTGTAATTTCTGATTTACTGTGTTTGAATTTTTGGGAAAGTTTTTAGCTTTGTTGAGAAGGGCTACTACAATAACTGCTGGGTTATCATAACACTCTTCAAGTCATTCCCATACTACTGTAGTTTGAGTCTTATTAAGGGATTATTCACATTGACTGACCTGAGTGTTCTCACGTATCTGAAGACTTGCTCTCCAACCATTTTAATAAAAGATCAAGTTCTTCACTTGCGGTGATGTTCAGGTCATTGACAGAGTTCTTAAAGCTGGACCTCCATGATTTATAGTTCTCTGAATGGTCATCAAACTTTGCAAGTTCTGTGTTAACTAGCTCATGGTGAACCATGAATCTAACAAAGTCTGTCATCTCTGATTTAACAGCCTGTGTATGATGTGTATTTAGGATGTTGTGATCCAATGTATCACTCTGCTTATTTGGTCTCATGTGAGGGCCAAGTTTCTGCTGATCAGGCATTTGTAGTCTGTAAGGAATTTTTGTTCTTGAAAGCAAAATAGTGTATCCTTCAGCTGATCTACACTTGGTATGTGAGCCTGTTGAAAGAAATTTGCTTGTGAGAAGGATTGTAAATTACTGTGGAGATTGCCAATGTGCCTATCAGATTGTATATTTAAAGGTTCAGCATTTACTACTGGTTCCTCATTGTCAGAGCAGGGTAAGCTGCTGTGCTTACTGGTATGAGTTAGTTGATATTCTCTGGTGCATTTATCAGGGTCTTCTGAGATAAATTGGCTACTTAGATCCTCTCTGCTATCTCGGTTTATGGCAGCTTAAAGGGCCTCAGCCTGTGCCGCAGTAGCAACTTCTTCTTTCTCTGATGCAGAGCATTTAAACTGGCTTCCAGATGCGCTTTTTCTAATTTTAATGCGATCTCCATTTTTGCATAAGAGGCTCATGCTTTTGCAGCATCAGCATCTGCACATGCGTTGATGGCGGCATCCTAGATGAACTAGAGCATTGGGACTGAACTTCCCTCAAGCGGTCTAATCTAGATTCAGCATCTGAGACTGCATTACATATAAGATGGTCACGTCCCTGATCAATGTCTCTCTGTATGTCACGTTCCTTCAAGCTTTCTTCCACATTTGTTTTGGTTAAAAAGGTGGAATATTTATCTGACTGCAATCTATAGGTCACATAAGTGGACATGATTTGAGCCAGAGTATTTTGAATTTGTTCCTGAACACTCCTTTCATTTGTCACTTTAAGCATATAGGTTTCTGTTCTATCCCATGATTTTTCTAGTCTTTCTTGGTATGCAGCTCTCTCACTGATGTATTTATCCCTGGCTTTTTGAGATAGCTTAACTGTACGTATAGGTCTAGTGCCATCTTGGGCCTGCTGGGGCTGTGATGGAATTTCATCATCTGAATTTTCAGCAGTTTCTACCTTAGAGTTATAGTCTGCCATGACGTGGTGTTTGCAGGTGTATGACTGATTTACAGTGGAACCCTACACATTTTTTTCCCTGTAAATTAAGAACCAGGACAGGCTGGCAAGCCTGGGGCTGGTTAGTGTTTTTTTGGGGGGGCCTCACATCATTTTTTTTTTTAAATTACCCCTATTTTAACCATTTACAGAAAGAAACATACACAAATCATGATGATTTGTGTATGTTTCTGACCATCTCGCAGCTCAGGAGTTGAGAGTTTGAAAAGTGATTTTGACAGAGAGTTTGCTCCTATCTCACCCGAGCTTGTCATCCCGATTCTTGGTAAATTTGAGAGATATATGTTTTAGATGAAAAGTACTTCCGATTTGGCCTGATGGTGATTTGATTCGAGATTGCTATCTCACCCGAGTTTTACGAGTGAGATTTGAGAAATCTCTCTCTAACTCACCCGACTTTACCTTTAGTAAATTTTCAAGCTTGAAAAAAATCAATAATTCACCCGAGATGGTCATCTCGACCTATCTCGATTCTTAGTCAATTTATCCCTAAGCCTGTAAAGCTTGAGCCCGCAGAAAGGTTATCTTCTTAACTCACTCACTGACCCTCATTATAAGTTGTGTGTAGCTATTCAGATAGCTAAACCAAGGTCATCTCTTATTTCACAGACAATGAGGCTTCTGGAACTTTGTACTTTTAGTAATACAGACTGGAATGATTGTCCATATGATACAACTGTGGTTCTGCAGAGTACATCATTGACATGTACAGTAGTAGCAAACTAAAATAAGAGAATAAACATGTGAGCGATAAGAAGATATAAGCCTTTTGGGGTACATGAGACTCACACAGCTTGTGTCAGCATCTCATATACAGATGGTTGATGCTAGATCCTGTGTGGAGAAAGGACCTCTGTGACGTATCAACCATGTGAACGCTGCAGGAGGGCTGGACCGCTCCAGTGTTACCATCCATGTGGGCATAGAGGGGGAATAAATATTTGTGGCAAGCGTAGCGAGCCACCGTGCCTGAAGCATGGTGAGCTTAGCAAGCCCGTGAGGGGACATTTTTGGTCCCCCGTTTGCATCCCCGCCCCTCCCCCTTTGATGCCGGGTCACGTGGGTGTGACATCACAGGTCCATTAGAGCTCTTTAGTCTAGACCTAACCATGTCAGCTTCTCATATACAGTCTTCTGCAGTAAGTTAAAATTGAGGATTGAAACCTTTGACCTGTCACATAGTGAAAGGTAGCCAGGCATAATCAAACTAATGCAGATCTACACAGAACAGAGCAGACTAAACAAGCAGAGTGCAAAACATAAGCTTGTTACACAAAATCACTGGCAAGACTATATGGAGAAATATTAGAACTGATGTGGATACAGTACCCGCGATGAAATGCCACTTGATACATTTGATCTGCAATGTGAGGCCTTTTGTCACAACTTGTGACATTTGAAACATCTATACTTAAGCTTCTTGTGCTTTGAACTTTTAGACAGAAGGACAGAATTTTCAGCATTTGTTTCTGTATGTGCTCTTGAAACTGCAATAATTTATACAACCTCTGTGGTTAGCTTTGTAGTACTAGACTAATGCTACTACCTGGAAGTTGTACTCTTGCATAATGTTTTTGCATTTTAGCTATTGTAACCTCCTCATCATCTACTATGATTCCCACTGAAGTCAGTTGCTGAGAGACTAATAAAATTCTGTCTATATAATCATTCGTGTTCTTAAATGCGTTAAGCTTTTTTGCATATAATTTGAGCCCCAAGTTAAATCTTCTCATTAGCCCTTTATCTTCATAAGCCATCTGTATAGTTGCCGATATATCTTGTGCAGTAGTTTTTCCATTTTGATGGAATATATGTATGATTCCAAAGCTGCAGTACTATAGACCTACAGTATTGTCCCCATAGCTCACTGGATTATCACCAGGATTGCTAGTAACTTTTCCACTTTATTTGCATCCCCATGGCAAATGTCCACGTACTGTAGCAAAATTGTCTGCACCTTTCAGCTTCTCAAAACTCATGCTGATGTACATTCTTCATACAAGTGAATAAGGGTCTGTCTGTACTTAGTCAGACCCTCATATTATGTGTCTCTGCAGTTTGTAGCTCTAGTAATCATCTTGTTCCAAGCTATCTGTACTTTTGGCAGCTGGAATTGTACACGGTGATGGCCATAGTTTAGATCCTACTTCTGCTAGGTTGAGCCTATGGCTAGGCTCATAACCTGTTATTAGAGCATTGTACTGTACCCATAATCTATTGGCAGAGTAAATCAGGATGAACCTGGGCATGTGACCTATTGGCAGAGTGACTCGGGAAGGAAATTGGGGTCCATAACTTGATAGGTGGTATGATATAAATATATGTATATAACCACAGGCAGTAAACTGGGAGTACACTGGGCCCTAGGTGTACAGAATTTTAAGTGAGTTATGCAGCAGAGGTACTGGTGGCGGTTAGTCCACACATGGTAAAGCTTAGCTAGGTTTCAGGTTTAATTAACCAGGTAAAACAACAAGGTGGCATAGAGACATAGGGATGAACTCTTACAATAACAATGCTGGAGTGTAATAGTATTGCTGGACGATGTAGTGCGCTAGTTGGGAGGATGGTATATGCCCTGGTGGTTAGTAGTGCTATGCCCCTTAGTCTTAGTGGTGGTGGTATAGATTACTTGCTGTACTCTCACTGTATATGGGTCTTAAGGCTGGGAGTTTCAGAGGGCAAGACGTGACAACAGGGGGTGCATGCTGGGTGGCGCATATTGAAGGTCATGTTGAAGGTCCAGCCTCCTGCTGAACTACGTTGGGTCCTAGAGACCACTGGCTCTGCTGTTATATGGATATGAGGCAAACCAGAGTCCTCCTTATACAATGTATACATCATTATATTGCCAGTTGCCTGGAGTGGCTCTCCATATTCTTAGGATACACCCACCAGCCATGTTCCTGTTCCTCTGGTGCTTCCCTGTGATGTCATAACATTACGTTCGCTGGGTGCAGTGTGTGTCAGACCAGGTCACACAGGAGCTCTGCTGTAGCACTGTCTTCCCTCCAATAATGCTCTCAGTGAGAATCTAAATTGTATTAAACGAGATTTTTTAGAATAGATGTGTGGGAAAAACTGCATAATATGTAGAAACTAATTGTATATACATTTCCAAATACATATATGTTTAGCCAGAATATTGTGACATACAGGTACTGCATGTGGTGCCAACTTAGCACTAAATCATAGCTCATTATAGATGTTACTTTCGGTAGTTTCAAACCTATTAGACCTCATTAATTTTCACATCAGAGTATTATTACACCATCAGTGATGTCTTCAATTGTTGAGGATATTATCATTCAGATGGATGGCTCCATCTTCTCTGTAAGATGCCAAGGTTCTGCACATGTTCATAAGCCAAAGACAACACTAATCAGCGACACAGCAACAACAGCACCTACAGAATCATTTTCATCATATTGAGAAAATATTAAGAATTTACAGAGTGAATTTTTGTTTGTTTGATCACAGAAAAGTGTAAACATCTTGTCTAATGACTGTAGGCATACAATAGCCATTGTATGCTTATCATCAACTTCATCATCATCATGGATCTTTGCTCTAGAAGTCAGGCATCTACAAGTGATAAGTCTCCTGAAAGGCATATCTGCTAATACATCCACATCTAATTGTGTGAACATGTCCTTACTGCAGTATACTTGGCCTTCATTTGCTCATCCCTTCCACCTCCCGTTCTGCAGCTCCAGATGTAAAAAGATGCAACCTAGGATATGCAAAAAAAACGAGATACGAACACTGTTCTTTGCTCCACACATTTAATATCTATCCTAGTACATACATCTACTGTAACATATTCAGACTACACCCATATCTCACACAAGACACTACAAACACTCATATTCGTGCCAGCATTATCTCTGCTTTGATCTTTATAATATTCTATTTACTGATCTCCCCCTAACCAGACTTTCACCCTTAAAAAATTTTTTATACAGCTGTGAGGCTGATCTTCCTCGCTAAATGTTCATCTTTTGACGATCCGCTCTGTCAGTACCTCCACTGGTTGTCTGTATCGTACAAATACAATATGAAACACTTCTGCTTACATATAAGAATCATAAACAACACTACACCAAAATATGTATACAATGCTACACCAACATATACAACGCTACACCAACATATACAACACTACACCAACATATATATTTTTTTGCTTTTCTTAAAATATCTCACAGCTCATCCCTCCGCTCTGCTCATGATCTGCTTCTCTCATCCACACTCATTACTTGCTCCCATTCATTGGTACAGGACCTTTTTTAGGCTGCACCCACTATGTGGAATGCCCTCCCATCCACAATAGGACTTTCCTCTAATCACCAAATCTTAAGCATCAACTGAAAAGTCACCTCTTCAAAAAGCTTATCATATTCCTGACCTGTACCCTCCTATCTTCCATAAGCTAGTCTACTAACTCACATCCCCTCTATATAGTCCATACATAACTTTACAAATATAATCTTTCTACACTCAAACAAACCTGCTGAAATAAGGCCAACATTCCTGTGTAACTGGATCATACAGCCCACCAAGAGGGTCTGCAATCTGGTTGGACAGATATACAATATGTAGCACTTATCCTCATGTATCAAATACCTACTATATTTCCTTATAGAGTGTACATTTTAGAGCAGGTCCCTTCTATCTCTGTGTATCTGTCTGTTATTATCCAGTCTTGTTTTATTACTGTTTTGTTCCCAATTGTAAAGCACATTGGGATATACTGGAGCTACTGTATATAAATAAATGTTATTAATAATTCCATCCACCTTTAAGGGCAATATTCATCATCTAATTTCTACAAAAGTAGGTGAAAATTTAAATTTGTACCTACATTTGTAGAAATTAGGTTTTGGGGCCATTCATCATAAAGGTAACATACGAGATATAACTGATATCTCGTACTTAACTTTCACTCCGATCTGGCCTAGCGTCCCCATAAATTAATATAGAGACACTTCACTGCGGGAAGATTTCCCATCTTCAGATGGCATTTGCTCCTGCATCCTGCTCCTTCCCCATGGGTAGGAGTCCCAGGTTGAGAAAAGGAGTCCTTTCGGATTCCTCCTCCCTTGCCCGGCTCATTCCACAGGAAGTTGGGACTTTGCGCCTGCGTGAACCCTAGTTTATGCAGGTGCACTAGCACTACCGAGTCAGCAGTAGCAGTGAAAAGATTCAGGGAGACAGCTGATTTCTCTGAGCCGGAGCAATGATGAATTACTCAGGCACTTGCGGCAAGCCATCCAGCCCCTGATAATTAATGTAATGAATATGCCCCTAAATGAGCCCCAAAATAAATATATAATTAAAAATATTGGAGGTGAAGATGGTCAATGTGCAGGGATGGGGTAAATAGCATCATCATCTTACTGCCCTCCATGACACAATGCCATCAATCAAAGCAGCTTGCAGAGTGGGCTTGGCCATGGTTACAGAATTTGCTGAGACTCTCATTATTACTCTCCCTGTCCCACCCATTTCACTAGGCAGTAGGCAGTATGTTGGTGGGTGAAATGCTTTTCTGGTAATCTGTTGGGACTTCACAAAATTTGGCATTCTCCCGGACATTCTGTGAGAATAGGCAAGTTGGTTCAGTTTTAATGGTTTTCTTTCCGTTTGTGATTATGAACCAGTTCCAATTGTATAAAATTCTAAGATAGGCAGATCTTTTGGTCTTTACCAACTTAAACACTTTGGGCCTGATTCAGAGCCACTCGTAAGCGGCAGCTCGTTCGCTCCGAGCGATGTTTGCCCAACTGCGCATGCATACGGATTGTTATACGCATGCGCGAACCAGTCAGTGCGGCCGAAATTCATGTGCTCATAAAATAGCGAATGCCTGCTAATTTGAGTGACAGAATGAGGCGTATGTGGGTGGTAACAGGGGAAGGTGCTTGAAAACGGGGAGTGGAGATCCGATCGCAGGCGTAGTTAAAGGTCAAAACGGGCATTGTATGGGTGTCATATTTAAAACAGGAGCGTCATTGACCACGTCACTGTTTTTTTTTTAGCCAGAACTGCTTGCAAAATTGTGGTAGCAAAAACCAACCACAAAAATAGCGAGCAGCTCATACCCTGTTCGATGTACTCGATTAATCTATTAAATAGCGGACATGACGTAGGATGCAAGCGGCCAGGGGGTGTAGTTTCCCAAAAAACGACCGCAAGTTTTGTTCGCTCGTTCAGACCTAGAGGCGTGAACAGACTGCAAACAGCGAACGGTTCATTTGAATAGCCACCCCTATTTTCTGGACAAGCGAGCGCAAATAGCGACCGGCTCTGAATCAGGTCCTTTGTCTTAATTTAGTATATATTCCCTGGTTTGCTTCAGGTCCAAAATGTAAAGTTTTTTGTGGTTCCCTGAATAAGATTTATATTTGTTTACAATGTTGTGGTATATTGGTTATCACAGGCTCTGATGTTACCTTCTGTTGGTGCATCTTAAGGGAGTAGCTCTTGTTCCAAAATGTTATATTCAGCATTACTCTCATAATTTCCCCCATTCACACCATAGCAGAGAGGCAAGGATTTCTCACCCAGAGACAGACAGTAATCAGACCACTATAAATTTCTTAGGGCAAGGTATTCAGATAGTTGCAAAAAGCCATTTTCTGCGATAAAGTATCACGAGTGATGTAATTTCTCCATGCGAAAAGTTTCCTCCGTATTCAATTCCGGAGACTTTTCGCCACAGCAGAATCTCAATGCATTGGAACCTGCGAAAAAGTTTCGCCTAAGAATAGGTGTAGAAAAAAGTGCAGAATTGGGGTTTTGGGGTGCAAACCTCGGAAAACCCCTCTGCACCCTTGGGATAGTCCCTGAAAGATGAACTGCGTCAAAAAAGTTGAAAAAATACTTGAGTTCACCCCAAAATAGTACTTTCATTTTGACGGTGAAAAAGTCCAAAGTTGGGGGACAAACTTAAAAACTAGTGAAATAAACTCCAGGGGGCCCCCCAAGTATGGCCAAGGTGTTTTAAAGTTTGCAGGTGGTTGCGGCAGGTGGATTTTTAAAGTGATTTTTAAAGTTCACTTACCAACTTTAAAATATGCTAGCACCCATTTTCATGTACCCCAAATTTGCTGGGACAACTTATTTTCACCAAAAAAACCCTGCTAAATACTATTATTCACCTACTTATGCAAAGCGCTAAATAGCAGCTATTGAGATCATTTAAGGACCCCAAATACCTTCAGCAAGCCTATTTGGGGGTGTATATATAGTGATCCCCAATATCAGTGCATCTTTTGGGGGGTGTCAGGCTGATTTCCTCAAATCTGACAGTAATTTTTGCATATTTAAGTGTCGCCGGGTCCTGTTTTTGCTGATTTCTAATTGAATTTGGGGATAAGCGGGGACGCGCATGATACTTTTTCGCATGGAAAACTAGCGAAGATGGCAAAAAGTCTGGCATGCGAAAATTACGGGACTTTTAGCACCTAATTGAATATGCCCCATAGTCTCAAATGTACATATTTTACTGGCTCTTTCTTTTCCCCTTGTACACCAACCAATTCCTAACACCCCTCATTTGTATTCACTGCTACCATACAATGATACTACTAATGACATATATCACTATATGATGCCCTAATGTATTTACAGTATATACTTCTTTATACTGCAGAAAATACGACTTACTGTACTAACTTCAGCTTATGTAACTAACAATTAGCAGGCTTATTACTATATCACTGATACAGTATCTCATCAATTCTCTTCATATTTATAATATAATGTAACCAATACTAATATATTTCTCACTTATCCAAGAGCAAAAGAAGAAATGTAAAAAAACATAAAAAAGAGTACCTTTAAGAATCATCTACTATGGTTTTTAGTCCTCGCACATATCATACCTTTTCTCAGAGCGCCTTGAACCTTTGTTGGAGATGCCACACTGGGGAAGGCACCCTGTCCTATGACTTTTGGTCTTGTCCTAAGTTATCCTAGCTATAAAAAAGTCCATAATTTAACCTACAGTGTCTTAAATGTACATATCTTACAGGCTCTTTCTTTTCCCTTCTTACACAAACCAATTCCTAACACCCCTCATTTTTATAAATTGATAAGGCATATCTTGTATGCTACTAAGCGTGCCTCTGTTCCCCCTCCATTACAATTTGGTATCTACAGTAATTATTGTTCCTCTCACTCTTTTGTGAATATCCTGCTGTTTACAGTTTCCTATATATGCCGATTTAAAAAATGTATGATCCTGTGAAATAAACTTATATATTATATTGTTCGAAGACTGCACTGTATCCCCCACTTCTTTCCTTCTGTACCCCCTCACTACATAATTGATAAAACTCTCAATAAAATGTTTATTTTAAAATATCAAAAAAGGAAAAGAATCTGTTACAGTAATCTTTGCCTGGATGTTTTATCACTGTCCTTCTTAGCCTCAATTGAATTTTAATCATAGTTAGACCTTAAGGACTAGATTTACTAAAAACCAGGTGGTTTTCAATCATCAGAAATTACTTTCCTGCACTTAGGAAGATCAAAGTATAATCACCGGCAATACTCCGTGGTTTAAAAACCCTTAATCACAAGTAGTTTAAACAAAAACTCTTGTTTTTCATGGTAAACAGCCACCATTCTGGTGGTGGTGGGAATACTAAGGATGCCCACATTAATGCTAAGTATCATTGACACCTTCCTTGTACCCCAGGCTGTTGGGTAACTAGAAAAAAAGGAAAGGTTGCTACCTTTAGTGTAAAACATTTTATCTGTACACTAATAATAATAATAATAATAATAATAATAATAATATCAATAATAACCTGAGTAGAATAATAATAATAATCTATGCCACTTCAACTTTAATAAACATTATCAGTGCCCTTTTAGTCTAATTATCATAATAATAATAATAATAATAATAATAATAATAATAATAATAATAATAATAATAACAATAATAACCTGAGTAGAATAATAATAATAATCTATGCCACTTCAACTTTAGTAAACATTATCAGTGCCCTTTTAGTCTAATGATAATAATAATAATAATAATAATAATAATAATAATAATAATAATAATAATAATAATAATAATAATAATAATAATAATAATAAGTGTTCCCTTCAGAAAAAAGGAAGTGCCACCTTTACTTTTTTAAAATAATATGGCCACTGATATTAAAATAATAATGTTCCCCTATATTATCTGTAGTGTAGTTGATGTACTTCTCTGTGGTTTAGTGTTGTGTAGTACTTACCTTAGAACTCTTTATAAATCTTCATTGCGGTAACTTGGGCCCTCATTCAGAGCCGTACGCTCTGAGCAGAGCGCACGCTCTGAATGAGGGCCGCCCTCCATGAAAATGGAGCGTCCTCCTGGATGCTCGTATAGCTGTGGGTCACCACCCACAGCCTATACGAGCGTGCATTTTGATGGCCGCGATGGTCGTGACCATCGCGACCATCTAAACTGCGAGCCGGAGCCTGCGGTTGAGGTTTTCAACCGCAAGCTCCGGAGTGATTTTGGCTCTATCAGAGCCAAAATCACTCCCACTGACATCACTAGTGATGTCTGTGGGCCGGCTTCTGACGGGAGGCGTTCCCGTGGAACGCCCCCGTCAGGGAGGCACGCCCCCAGCATGCCCACCAAAGGGGGCGTGCTGTCAATCAACATTGACAGCACGCCCCCTTTTGATCAGACACAATGAGCGAAGGACTTTCCTTCGCTCGTCGCGTCTGGCGCATGCGCACGACGGTGCTCCCTCCATCGTGCGCATGCTCAGTGCATAACATCGACCCACTTGCGAGCGGACAGCCGCTCGAGAGTAGGTCTGAATCAGGCCCTTAGTTCATACTGTATACAGAGCAGTTACCATCTGCCTTAAGCATTGCAGTCATGATGTAATGATTATATGACACTTAAGGGATCCGGGGACCTTCTCTGCAAACATTATTGGTGCACAGGTGCTGCCAAAGCAGTTAAGGCCAGCATGCTGCGCACATATTGAGTTCAGCTCTGCCTCACTAAGATAGGGGGCGGGCCCCTTAGGCAGTGTGGTCTACCTGGGACTTACCAGGCTCCCCTCTGAATGCACACTGTGCACCCAGAATACATCTTACCAGGATACCTGACTGTCAGCATCACCATCTTCCTGCTAAATTCTTCAGAAATATGACGTTGTCGCAGTAGATATCAAAGACCCTTGGCACTGTGCCAGATTTTTTTGCTATCTTCTCAGCAAGCACCATATCCATGAAGACTTTGCTGAAAAATGTATGCCACTAGCTGCAAGGTATCCTGCGGAAGTCCATCCCACAGAAAACAATTGCACCAAAGCCCGATGTCACAAGCCACCACTGCGGCTTGTTACCATCACGTCATATCCTCCAGCCGCAGAGTCTGACTACCTCCCTGGTCACCAGGCAAAGTGGATGCTGTATTGGGACGGCACCCGCGGTTGCTGGGAGACCAAGATGCCGGGCGGCTGTGGGTGCGGGTGGGTCTGCCGGATCGACGTGCAGTGTCCCAGCTGTCTATCGATCTGTACAGGTTATTGGTGGAGGATATGTTATTAGTC
The DNA here is from genome assembly GCA_031769625.1 of Taudactylus pleione. NCBI lineage: Eukaryota > Metazoa > Chordata > Amphibia > Anura > Myobatrachidae > Taudactylus > Taudactylus pleione. Next base: position 16,665,403 of record JAUIMM010000188.1, read on the forward strand.
TGTCTGTACCAGTGCCACATTGCCAGTGATAGTTTACACCACGTGTGTGAATACTGGTTCCTGTCAGTCTGTGTCTGCCAAAATCCTCCCAGTTTGTGTCTTGGACTGCCCTGTCTGTGTTCCTGAACATCCAGTCTCAGTCTGCAGTTTTGCCACATCTGCAGCATTCAGCTCTCGGTGGCGACTTCATCCTCTGTCTTACTGTGATCTATGCCAGCCACTCATATTACTTTCCTCTGCAGCGCTGCCTATGGCCTATTTACCTTCTCCACCTAGGTGGCAACTCGGCACCAGTGCCGCACCTCGGCCCTCAAGGCCGCACCTCAGTGCCAAGTGCTGCACCTCGGCCCTCATGTCGCACCCGACCCTTAAGGCTGCACCTTGACACCAAGTGCTGCATCTCGGCCCTCAAAGCCACACCTCGGCATCCTTGCCGCACTTCGGCAACCTTGCGGCACCTTGGACCTCAAGGCTACATGAAGCCCTTAAGGTTGCACCACTGCCAACAAAGTCGCACCATGGATCTCAAGCCCACACCTCGGCATCAGTGTCATACCTCGGCTCTCAAGGCTGTACCTCAGCCCTCAAGGCTGCACCTCAGCACCTGTGCCACATCTCAGCCCTCAAGGCCACATTATGGCCCTCAAGTTTGCACCACTGCCAACAAAGTCACACTCCAGCCCTCATGGGTGCACCTAGGCACCTCAAGTCCGCATTGCATTTCCAAAGACATCCTTCGGCCCTCAAGGCTGCACTTAGGCACCAGTTCCGTACTTCGGCCATCAAGGCCACACCATGGCCCTCAAGGATGCTTCATCTTTCCAAAGACAATCTCTGGCCCTCAAGGCCGCACCTTGGCACAAGTGCCATACTTCAGCCCTCAAGGCCACATTGTGCCTCCAAAACTGCACTTCTGCCCTTAGGGCTGCGTCTTGACCCTCAAGGTTGCAACTTGCCACCAAAGCTGAATCTTGGCTCCATTACCATCACTAGCTGTATACATCCTCTGATCAGCAGGATTGCCGTGTAAGCCCTTACAGTTTAGAATTTTAAGACCAGGTGGCCACCTAAGTACCGGTGAGTGTATCCAGCTCTAAGGGAACAGTAGGTGGCTGTCATTGGCATAAGACCTTGCCAGTGTGACTCTAGGGGTCTTACACGGTGGTAACTAGCTGATTGTAACACCTGATTCTTTTTTTAAATTCCCTTGGCTTGTAGATTAATAAGAATCAGAACAATTTTATTGGCAAACTATAAAATTATATACAAGGTATTTGTCTCTGGTTAATTGCTAGCCAAGTACTCACTTAACACAACAAACAAATGTTCTCAATATATGAAATCATAAATTAAACATACAATAACAACCTTAAAATAAAACAATTAACATGATAAGGCCTAGATATATTTCCAGTTAGGAATTTATCAGCAAAACCACCTGCGGAAAAACAATATCTATCTATACTTACTATGTTTACTGTTGACATTATTACTGTATATTTACCATCTAAGGTCTAACTTTTTTTTATCCCAATCATATGTTTATACCACCCTTATGTGATGGTAGCAAAAAGAAAAGTGACCCATTATATTTAGTTTATTTGGGTTATTCTGTATTATCACTATTATTGGATATTATTGAGAACTACTGTATGTATCAAAAAAAGGATCCTGGTGAAGACACTAGTTCCAAAGGATGCTCTGTGCTGCTTTTTTATTTCATGCCTGTGTGACGCCAAGTGTTTCTTAAGGAATTAATTTGCTGCATTTTCACAATGGTTGGTTTAGGCCAAAAACATCAGTCATCACTGTGTGTATGTGGCAGACGCTCTTTAATGAGCAACAAATGTGATGGGAATATGTGCCGTCCATAACCTTAGATTCTTTATCGTCAACAACCTTAATATTTGAACAATGCAAAATTAAAAAATGTTTTTTTTAAGGAAATATATCTGCCCACTATGATGCCTTGAAATCGTCATAACCTAATATGTACTTGCAGCGAATCTCCATTAATAAGCAGTGACCAGTAAACTGAAATATACAAAAGGGAAAAAAATGGACGTTTTCAAGCTCACAAACTTGATGAAAGCAGAAATAATGATTTAATGCTATTTGACTCATCTTGTGACTGGCCCAGAACACCGTAGTAATAAAACATGGCTTGTATTGAAAGCATCTGTCACTGTAGATAAATGCAGCATAAGAAAAAGCACAATTCACAGTCGTCACAATTTGATGGATCGGTTGGTAAACAATAATGTTTTTTACTTGACAACTGTTCTCTGTTAATTTTCTTGCTGCCGGCAAATCTGACTAGTAATGTCCTATAAATAGTATAAGTGTTATTATTAATGCTGCCACTTTATGAGAGTCTTACGTGGAAGTCCAAGGATTGACTGTAGCCTACTAGCCTAACTAAACTCCAAATGTACTTACAATCCTTTACAGTCTAATCCTCATACTGCAATTCCCAGATCATAACAGATACTCCCCTAACTGCTTTGTTTCATGCACTCATACTCCTCTCTCTGCTTTATGTTCAATTCTCCCTTCGCTGCTATATGTTTCATACTCCCCTCACTGCTTATGTTTCATACTCTCATACTCCCATCGCTGCTTTATGTTTCATACTCCCCTCACTGCTTATGTTTCATACTCTCATACTCCCATCGCTGCTTTATGTTTCATACTCCCCTCACTGCTTATGTTTCATACTCTCATACTCCCATCGCTGCTTTATGTTTCATACTCCCCTCACTGCTTATGTTTCATACTCTCATACTCCCATCGCTGCTTTATGTTTCATACTCCCCTCACTGCTTATGTTTCATACTCTCATACTCCCATCGCTGCTTTATGGTTCATACTGCCCTCACTGCTGATGTTTCATACTCCCCTCACTGCTGATGTTTCATACTCTCAAACTCCCATCTCTGCATTATGTTTCATACTCCCCTCACTGCTTATGTTTCATACTCCCCTCACTGCTGATGTTTCATACTCTCAAACTCCCATCTCTGCTTTATGTTTCATACTCCCCTCACTGCTTATGTTTCATACTCCCCTCACTGCTTATGTTTCATACTCTCATACTCCCATCTCTGCTTTATGTTTCATACTGCCCTCACTGCTGATGTTTCATACTCTCATACTCCCATCTCTGCTTTATGTTTCATACTGCCCTCACTGCTGATGTTTCATACTCTCAAACTCCCATCTCTGCTTTATGTTTCATACTCCACTCACTGCTTATGTTTCATACTCCCTTCACTGCTTATGTTTCATACTCTCAAACTCCCATCTCTGCTTTATGTTTCATACTCCCCTCACTGCTTATGTTTCATACCCTCATACTCCCATCTCTGCTTTATGTTTCATACTCCCCTCACTGCTTATGTTTCATACCCTCATACTCCCATCTCTGCTTTATGTTTCATACTCCCCTTGCTGCTTTATGTTTCATACTCTCCTTGCTGCTTTATGTTTCATACTGCCCTCACTGATTATGTTTCATACTCTCATACTCCCATCTCTGCTTTATATTTCATACTGCCCTCACTGCTTATGTTTCATACACCCCTCACTGCTGATGTTTCATACTCTCAAACTCCCATCTCTGCTTTATGTTTCATAATCCCCTCACTACTTATGTTTCATACTCCCCTCACTGCTTATGTTTCATACTCTCATACTCCCATCTCTGCTTTATGTTTCATACTGCCCTCACTGCTTATGTTTCATACTCTCAAACTCCCATCTCTGCTTTATGTTTCATACTCCACTCACTGCTTATGTTTCATACTCCCCTCACTGCTTATGTTTCATACTCTCAAACTCCCATCTCTGCTTTATGTTTCATACTCCCCTCACTGCTTATGTTTCATACCCTCATACTCCCATCTCTGCTTTATGTTTCATACTCCCCTCACTGCTTATGTTTCATACCCTCATACTCCCATCTCTGCTTTATGTTTCATACTCCCCTTGCTGCTTTATGTTTCATACTCTCCTTGCTGCTTTATGTTTCATACTGCCCTCACTGATTATGTTTCATACTCTCATACTCCCATCTCTGCTTTATGTTTCATACTCCCCTCACTGCTGATGTTTCATACTCTCAAACTCCCATCTCTGCTTTATGTTTCATACTCACCTCACTGCTTATGTTTCATACTCCCCTCACTGCTTATGTTTCATACTCTCATACTCCCATCGCTGCTTTATGTTTCATACTCCCCTCATTGCTTATGTTTCATACCCTCATACTCTCATCTCTGCTTTATGTTTCATACTCCCCTTGCTGCTTTATGTTTCATACTCTCCTTGCTGCTTTATGTTTCATACTGCCCTCACTGATTATGTTTCATGCTCCCAAACTGCCATCTCTGCATTATGTTTAATACTGCCCTCACTGCTTATGTTTCATATTCTCATACTCCCATCTCTGCTGATGTTTCATACTGCCCTCACTGCTTATGTTTCATACCCTCATACTCCCATCTCTGCTTTATGTTTCATACTCCCCTTGCTGCTTTATGTTTCATACTCTCCTTGCTGCTTTATGTTTCATACTGCCCTCACTGATTATGTTTCATACTCTCATACTCCCATCTCTGCTTTATGTTTCATACTGCCCTCACTGCTTATGTTTCATACCCTCATACTCCCATCTCTGCTTTATGTTTCATACTCCCCTTGCTGCTTTATGTTTCATACTCTCCTTGCTGCTTTATGTTTCATACTCCTCTTGCTGCTTTATGTTTCATACTCTCATACTCCCATCTCTGCTTTATGTTTAATACTCCCCTTGCTGCTTTATGTTTCATACTCTCCTTGCTGCTTTATGTTTCATACTCTCCTAACTGATTATATTTCATACTCCCCCTCAGTGCTTATGTTTCATACTACCCTCACTGCTTTATTTTTCATACTCCCCCTTGCTGCTTTATGTTTCATACTCCCCCTTGGTGCTTTATGTTTCATACTCCCCCTCGGTGCTTTATGTCTCATACTCCTCTCACTGCTTATGTTTCATACTCTCATACTCCCACCTCTGCATTATGTTTCATACTGCCCTCACTGCTGATGTTTCATACTCTCATACTCCCATCTCTGCTTTATGTTTCATACTGCCCTCACTGCTGATGTTTCATACTCTCAAACTCCCATCTCTGCTTTATGTTTCATACTCCACTCACTGCTTATGTTTCATACTCCCCTCACTGCTTATGTTTCATACTCTCAAACTCCCATCTCTGCTTTATGTTTCATACTCCCCTCACTGCTAATGTTTCATACCCTCATACTCCCATCTCTGCTTTATGTTTCATACTCCCCTCACTGCTTATGTTTCATACCCTCATACTCCCTTCTCTGCTTTATGTTTCATACTCCCCTTGCTGCTTTATGTTTCATACTCTCCTTGCTGCTTTATGTTTCATACTGCCCTCACTGATTATGTTTCATACTCTCATACTCCCTTCTCTGCTTTATGTTTCATACTGCCCTCACTGCTTATGTTTCATACTCCCCTCACTGCTGATGTTTCATACTCTCAAACTCCCATCTCTGCTTTATGTTTCATACTCCACTCACTGCTTATGTTTCATACTCCCCTCACTGCTTATGTTTCATACTCTCATACTCCCATCTCTGCTTTATGTTTCATACTGCCCTCACTGCTGATGTTTCATACTCTCATACTCCCATCTCTGCTTTATGTTTCATACTGCCCTCACTGCTGATGTTTCATACTCTCAAACTCCCATCTCTGCTTTATGTTTCATACTCCACTCACTGCTTATGTTTCATACTCCACTCAGTGCTTATGTTTCATACTCTCAAACTCCCATCTCTGCTTTATGTTTCATACTCCCCTCACTGCTTATGTTTCATACCCTCATACTCCCTTCTCTGCTTTATGTTTCATACTCCCCTCACTGCTTATGTTTCATACCCTCATACTCCCTTCTCTGCTTTATGTTTCATACTCCCCTTGCTGCTTTATGTTTCATACTCTCCTTGCTGCTTTATGTTTCATACTGCCCTCACTGATTATGTTTCATACTCTCATACTCCCATCTCTGCTTTATGTTTCATACTGCCCTCACTGCTGATGTTTCATACTCTCAAACTCCCATCTCTGCTTGATGTTTCATACTCACCTCACTGCTTATGTTTCATATTCCCCTCACTGCTTATGTTTCATACTCTCATACTCCCATCTCTGCTTTATGTTTCATACTCCCCTCACTGCTTATATTTCATACTCTCATACTCCCATCGCTGCTTTATGTTTCATACTCCCCTCATTGCTTATGTTTCATACCCTCATACTCCCATCTCTGCTTTATGTTTCATACTCCCCTTGCTGCTTTATGTTTCATACTCTCCTTGCTGCTTTATGTTTCATACTGCCCTCACTGATTATGTTTCATACTCCCAAACTCCCATCTCTGCATTATGTTTCATACTGCCCTCACTGCTTATGTTTCATATTCTCATACTCCCATCTCTGCTTTATGTTTCATACTGCCCTTACTGCTTATGTTTCATACCCTCATACTCCCATCTCTGCTTTATGTTTCATACTCCCCTTGCTGCTTTATGTTTCATACTCTCCTTGCCGCTTTATGTTTCATACTGCCCTCACTGCTTATTTTTCATACACTCATACTTCCATCTCTGCTTTATGTTTCATACTCCCCCTTGCTGCTTTATGTTTCATACTCCTCTTGCTGCTTTATGTTTCATACTCTCATACTCCCATCTCTGCTTTATGTTTAATACTCCCCTTGCTGCTTTATGTTTCATAACTCTCCTTGCTGCTTTATGTTTTATACTCTCCTAACTGATTATATTCATACTCCCCCTCAGTGCTTATGTTTCATACTCCCCTCACTGCTTTATTTTTCATACTCCCCCCTCGCTGCTTTATGTTTCATACTCCCCCCTCGGTGCTTTATGTTTCATACTCCCCCTCGGTGCTTTATGTCTCATACTCCCCTAACTGATTATATTTCATACTCCCCCTCAGTGCTTATGTTTCATACTCCCCCTCACTGCTTTATTTTTCATACTCCCCCTCGGTGCTTTATGTTTCATACTCCCCCTCAGTGCTTTATGTTTCATACTCCCCCCCTCAGTGATTTATGTTTCATACTCCCCCTCAGTGCTTTATGTTTCATACTCCCCCTCAGTGCTTTATGTTTCATACTCCCCCTCAGCGCTTTATGTTTCATCCTCCCCCTCGCTGCTTTATGTTTCATACTCCCGCTCGGTGCTTTAATATTCATTACTCTCACTCAGTGCTTTATGTTTCATACTCCCGCTCGGTGCTTTTAATATACATTCTCTCACTCAGTGCTTTATGTTTCATACACTCCTTGCTGCTTTATGTTTCATACTCTCCTAACTGATTATATTTCATACTCCCCCCTCAGTGCTTATGTTTCATACTCCCCTCACTGCTTTATTTTTCATACTCCCCCTCGCTGCTTTATGTTTCATACTCCCCCTCGGTGCTTTATGTTTCATACTCCCCCCTCGGTGCTTTATGTTTCATACTCCCCCTCGGTGCTTATGTCTCATACTCCCCTAACTGATTATATTTCATACTCCCCCTCAGTGCTTATGTTTCATACTCCCCTCACTGCTTTATTTTTCATACTCCCCCTCGCTGCTTTATGTTTCATACTCCCCCTCAGTGCTTTATGTTTCATACTCCCCCCTTGCTGCTTTATGTCTCATACTCCCCTAACTGATTATATTTCATACTCCCACTCAGTGCTTATGTTTCATACTCCCCCTCACTGCTTTATTTTTCATACTCCCCCTCGCTGCTTTATGTTTCATACTCCCCCTCGGTGCTTTATGTTTCATACTCCCCCTCGGTGCTTTATGTTTCATACTCCCTCTCGGTGCTTTACTTTTCATACTCCCCTCACTGCTAATGTTTCATACTCTCATACTCCCATCTCTGCTTTACGTTTAATACTCCCTTTGCTGCTTTAAGTTTCATACTCGCTCTGGGTGCTTTATGTTTCATACTCCCCTCACTAATGATTATGTTTCAGACTCCCACTCCGTGCTTTATGTTTCATACTCCCCATCAGTGCTTATGTTTCATACTCTCATACTCGCATCTCTGCCATAACGTTTAATACTCCCTTCGCTGCTTTTTGTTTCATACTCCCCTTGTTGCTTTATGTTTCATACTCCCATCTCTGCTTTATGTTTCATACTGCACCACACTGCTTATGTTTCATACTCCTCTTGCTGCTTTGTGTTTCTTGCTCTCATACTCCCATCTCTGCTCTATGTTTCATACTGCCCTCACTGATTATGTTTCATAGGGGCCTATTCATCATTACTAAACTTTCCCCTGGAGGTAACTAGGTTTAGAGCTCGCATGGAGTTTCTACCTAATTACCAGAAGAATCCATCATTCCTCCTCTCCATAACTATCTATTCTGAAAAGCTGTCTTTTTTGCGATGACAGCTTCTCGGGAAATAGATAGTTATCCCTGTCTACACTAACTTACCGCAGCTGGAAACAGTGCTGCAGATGCGCTGTTAAATTCGTCAACCCAGCGCATGTGCTGAACCCCCCTCCCCCTGCTCACCTCCCCCCCCTTCAGCACTTACCTGTCCGCGCAGCAGCCTCCGGCTTCCGTCCTGCTGGTCTGTCACATGGTCTCCCAGCACACCACAGTACAGATTAGATTTAAAAAAAAGTTGTTGTTTTTTTTCTAATCTTTATTGTGTTCTGCTGAGAGAACTCAGTTTCTGACCAGCCTCCGGAGCCAGAGGACGCACCAGACCGCCAGAGGAAGATGCCGGGGGCCCTGTCCAGCTGGAAATAGGTAAGTTTCACATGCTATTTGCCACCTTCTTAGTGGCGGATAGTAACTCCATCAAATTCCGAAAATACATAATTTTTGAAATTTGATGAATACCATAATTTCCATATCCCCCATACTAATGTTTTATGTTTCATACTCCCCCTCAGTGCTTTATGTTTCATATTCCCCCTCAGTGCTTTATGTTTCATACTCCCCCTCAGTGCTTTAATGTTTCCATACTCCCCCTCAGTGATTTATGTTTCATACTCCCCCTCAGTGCTTTATGTTTCATACTCCCCCCTCAGTGCTTTATGTTTCATACTCCCCCTCAGTGCTTTATGTTTCATACTCCCCCTCGCTGCTTTATGTTTCATACTCCCAGCTTGGTGCTTTAATATTCATACTCTCACTCAGTGCTTTATGTTTCATACTCCCGCTCGGTGCTTTAATATTCATACTATCACTCAGTGCTTTATGTTTCATACTCCCGCTCGGTGCTTTAATATTCATACTCTCACTCAGTGCTTTATGTTTTCATACTCCTCCTCAGTGCTTTATGTTTCATACTCCCCCTCTGTGATTTATGTTTCATACTCCCCCTCGCTGCTTTATGTTTCATACTAATGCTCCCTGCTTTATGTTTCATACTCCCGCTTCGGTGTTTTAATATTCATACTCTCACTTCAGTGCTTTATGTTTCATACTCCTCCCTCAGTGCTTTATGTTTCATACTCCCCCTCAGTGATTTATGTTTCATACTCCCCCTCGCTGCTTTATGTTTCATACTAACGCTCCCTGCTTTATGTTTCATACTCCCCCTCAGTGCTTTATGTTTCATACACCCCTATGCTGCTTTATGTTTCATACTCTCCCTCGCTCCTTGATGTTTCATACTCCCCCTCGCTGCTTTATGTTTCATACTCCCCCTCGCTGCTTTATGTTTCATACTAACGCTCCCTGCTTTATGTTTCATACTCCCCCTCAGTGCTTTATGTTTCATACTCCCCCATGCTGCTTTATGTTTCATACTCCCCCTCGCTCCTTTATGTTTCATACTCCCCCTCAGTGCTTTATGTTTCATACTCCCCCTCAGTGCTTTATGTTTCATACTCCCCCTCAGTGCTTTATGTTTCATACTCCCCCTCAGTGATTTATGTTTCTTACTCAACCTCAGTGATTTATGTTTCATACTCCCCCCTCAGTGCTTTATGTTTCATTCTCCCCCTCAGTGCTTTATGTTTCATACTCCCCCTTGCTGCTTTATGTTTCATACTCCCCCTCACTACTTTATATTTCATACTCCCCTTACTGCTTTATGTTTCATACTCCCCCTCACTGCTTTATGTTTCATACTCTCATACTCCCATCTCTGCTTTATGTTTCATACTGCCCTCACTGCTGATGTTTCATACTCTCAAACTCCCATCTCTGCTTTATGTTTCATACTCCACTCACTGCTTATGTTTCATACTCCCCTGACTGCTTATGTTTCAGACTCTCAAACTCCCATCTCTGCTTTATGTTTCATACTCCCCTCACTGCTTATGTTTCATACCCTCATACTCCCATCTCTGCTTTATGTTTCATACTCCCCTTGCTGCTTTATGTTTCATACTCTCCTTGCTGCTTTATGTTTCATACTGCCCTCACTGATTATGTTTCATACTCTCATACTCCCATCTCTGCTTTATGTTTCATACTGCCCTCACTGCTTATGTTTCATACTCCCCTCACTGCTGATGTTTCATACTCTCAAACTCCCATCTCTGCTTTATGTTTCATACTCCCCTCACTGCTTATGTTTCATACTCCCCTCACTGCTTATGTTTCATACTCTCATACTCCCATCTCTGCTTTATGTTTCATACTGCCCTCACTGCTGATGTTTCATACTCTCAAACTCCCATCTCTGCTTTATGTTTCATACTCCACTCACTGCTTATGTTTCATACTCCCCTCACTGCTTATGTTTCATACCCTCATACTCCCATCTCTGCTTTATGTTTCATACTCCCCTTGCTGCTTTATGTTTCATACTCTCCTTGCTGCTTTATGTTTCATACTGCCCTCACTGATTATGTTTCATACTCTCATACTCCCATCTCTGCTTTATGTTTCATACTGCCCTCACTGCTTATGTTTCATACTCCCCTCACTGCTGATGTTTTATACTCTCAAACTCCCATCTCTGCTTTATGTTTCATACTCCCCTCACTGCTTATGTTTCATACTCCCCTCACTGCTTATGTTTCATACTCTCATACTCCCATCTCTGCTTTATGTTTCATACTCCCCTTGCTGCTTTATGTTTCATACTCTCCTTGCTGCTTTATGTTTCATACTGCCCTCACTGATTATGTTTCATACTCTCATACTCCCATCTCTGCTTTATGTTTCATACTGCCCTCACTGCTTATGTTTCATACTCCCCTCACTGCTGATGTTTTATACTCTCAAACTCCCATCTCTGCTTTATGTTTCATACTCCCCTCACTGCTTATGTTTCATACTCCCCTCACTGCTTATGTTTCATACTCTCATACTCCCATCTCTGCTTTATGTTTCATACTCCCCTCACTGCTTATATTTCATACTCTCATACTCCCATCGCTGCTTTATGTTTCATACTCCCCTCACTGCTTATGTTTCATACCCTCATACTCCCATCTCTGCGTTATGTTTCATACTCCCCTTGCTGCTTTGTTTCATACTCTCCTTGCTGCTTTATGTTTCATACTGCCATCACTGATTATGTTTCATACTCCCAAACTCCCATCTCTACATTATGTTTCATACTGCCCTCACTGCTTATGTTTTATATTCTCATACTCCCATCTCTGCTTTATGTTTCATACTGCCCTCACTGCTTATGTTTCATACCCTCATACTCCCATCTCTGCTTTATGTTTCATACTCCCCTTGCTGCTTTATGTTTCATACTCTCATACACCCGTCTCTGCTTTATGTTTCATACTGCCCTCACTGCTTATGTTTCATACCCTCATACTCCCATCTCTGCTTTAAGTTTCATACTCCCCTTGCTGCTTTATGTTTCATACTCTCCTTGCTGCTTTATGTTTCATACTGCCCTCACTGATTATGTTTCATACTCTCATACTCCCATCTCTGCTTTATGTTTCATACTGCCCTCACTGCTTATGTTTCATACCCTCATACTCCCATCTCTGCTTTATGTTTCATACTCCCCTTGCTGCTTGATGTTTCATACTCTCCTTGCTGCTTTATGTTTCATACTCATCTTGCTGCTTTATGTTTCATACTCTCATACTCCCATCTCTGCTTTATGTTTAATACTCCCCTTGCTGCTTTATGTTTCATATTCTCCTTGCTGCTTTATGTTTCATACTCTCCTAACTGATTATATTTCATACTCCCCCTCAGTGCTTATGTTTCATACTCCCCTCACTGCTTTATTTTTCATACTCCCCCTCGCTGCTTTATGTTTCATACTCCCCCTCAGTGCTTTATGTTTCATACTCCCCCTTGGAGCTTTATGTCTCATACTCCCCTAACTGATTATATTTCATACTCCCCCTCAGTGCTTATGTTTCATACTCCCCTCACTGCTTTATTTTTCATACTCCCCCTCGCTGCTTTATGTTTCATACTCCCCCTCGGTGCTTTATGTTTCATACTCCCCCTCAGTGCTTTATGTTTCATACTCCCCCTCAGTGATTTATGTTTCATACTCCCCCTCAGTGCTTTATGTTTCATACTCCCCCTCAGTGCTTTATGTTTCATACTCCCGCACGGTGCTTTAATATTCATTCTCTCACTCAGTGCTTTATGTTTCATACTCTCCTTGATGCTTTATGTTTCATACTCTCCTAACTGATTATGGCCCTCATTCAGAGCCACTCCCTAGCGGCAGTACGCTCGTTCCGAGCGATGTTCGCACATCTGCGCATGCGTACGGTTTTTAGTACGCATGCGCGAACCAGTCAGTGCGGCCAAAAATCGTTGGTACGCAATATAGCGAGGGCCTGCTATTTTGAGTGACAGAATGAGGCGTATGTGGGTGGTAACAGGGGAAGGTGCTTGAAAACGGGGAGTGGAGATCCGAACGCAGGCGTGCTTAAAGGTCAAAACGGGCGTTTTAAGGGAGTGCATAATTAATACAGCAGCGTCATTGACCACGTCACTTGGTTTTTTTTAACTCAGAACTGCTCGCAAAATAGCGGTTGAAAACACCAACCACAAGAATAGCGAGCAGTTCATACGCTGTACGATGTACTCGATTAATCTAATAAATAGCGGACATGACGTATGGTGCGTGCGGCCAGGGGGCGTTTTTATCAAATAAACGAGCGTATGTTTTGCTCGTTCGTTCAGACTTAGAGGTGGGAACAGACTGCAATTTGCGAACGGATCATTTGAATAGCCACCCCTTGTTTTTGAACGAACGACCACAAATAGCGAACGGCTCTGAATCAGGCCCTATATTTCATACTCCCCCTCAGTGCTTATGTTTCATACTCCCCTCACTGCTTTATTTTTCATACTCCCCCTCGCTGCTTTAAGTTTCATACTCCCCCTCGGTGCTTTATGTTTCATACTCCCCCTCGGTGCTTTATGTCTCATACTCCCCTAACTGATTATATTTCATACTCCCCCTCAGTGCTTATGTTTCATACTCCCCTCACTGCTTTATTTTTCATACTCCCCCTCGCTGCTTTATGTTTCATACTCCCCCTCAGTGCTTTATGTTTCATACTCCCCCTTGCTGCTTTATGTCTCATACTCCCCTAACTGATTATATTTCATACTCCCCCTCAGTGCTTATGTTTCATACTCCCCTCACTGCTTTATTTTTCATACTCCCCCTCGCTGCTTTATGTTTCATACTCCCCCTCGGTGCTTTATGTTTCATACTCCCCCTCGGTGCTTTATGTTTCATACTCCCTCTCGGTGCTTTACTTTTCACTGCTAATGTTTCATACTCTCATACTCCCATCTCTGCTTTTCGTTTAATACTCCCTTTGCTGCTTTATGTTTCATACTCCCTCTGGGTGCTTTATGTTTCATACTCCCCTCGTTGCTTTACGTTTCATACTCCCCTCACTGATTATGTTTCAGACTCCCACTCCGTGCTTTATGTTTCATACTCCCCATCAGTGCTTATGTTTCATACTCTCATACTCCCATCTCTGCCATACGTTTAATACTCCCCTCGCTGCTTTTTGTTTCATACTCCCCTTGTTGCTTTATGTTTCATACTCCCATCTCTGCTTTATGTTTCATACTGCCCACACTGCTTATGTTTCATACTCCTCTTGCTGCTTTATGTTTCATGCTCTCATACTCCCATCTCTGCTCTATGTTTCATACTGCCCTCACTGATTATGTTTCATAGGGGCCTATTCATCATTACTAAACTTTCCCTGGAGGTAACTAGGTTTAGAGCTCGCATGGAGTTCTACCTAATTACCAGAAGAATCCATCATTCCTCCTCTCCATAACTATCTATTCCGAAAAGCTGTCTTTTTTGCGATGACAGCTTCTCGGGAAATAGATAGATATCCCTGTCTACACTAACTTACCGCAGCTGGAAACAGTGCTGCAGATGCGCTGTTAAATTCGTCAACCCAGCGCATGTGCTGAACCCCCTCCCCCCGCTCACCTCCCCCCCTTTAGCACTTACCTGTCCGCGCAGCAGCCTCCGGCTCCGTCCTGCTGGTCTGTCACATGGTCTCCCAGCACACCACAGTACAGATTAGATTTTAAAAAAAGTTGTTGTTTTTTTCTAATCTTTATTGTGTTCTGCTGAGAGAACTCAGTTTCTGACCAGCCTCCGGAGCCAGAGGACGCACCAGACCGCCAGAGGAAGATGCCGGGGGCCCTGTCCAGCTGGAAGCAGGTAAGTTTCACATGCTATTTGCCACCTCTTAGTGGGGGATAGTAACTCCATCAAATTCCGAATATACATAATTTTTGAAATTTGATGAATACCATAATTTCCATATCCCCATACTAATGTTTTATGTTTCATACTCCCCCTCAGTGCTTTATGTTTCATACTCCCCCTCAGTGCTTTATGTTTCATACTCCCCCTCAGTGCTTTATGTTTCATACTCCCCCTCAGTGATTTATGTTTCATACTCCCCCTCAGTGCTTTATGTTTCATACTCCCCCTCAGTGCTTTATGTTTCATACTCCCCCTCAGTGCTTTATGTTTCATACTCCCCCTCGCTGCTTTATGTTTCATACTCCCGCTCGGTGCTTTAATATTCATACTCTCACTCAGTGCTTTATGTTTCATACTCCCGCTCGGTGCTTTAATATTCATACTCTCACTCAGTGCTTTATGTTTCATACTCCCGCTCGGTGCTTTAATATTCATACTCTCACTCAGTGCTTTATGTTTCATACTCCTCAGTGCTTTATGTTTCATACTCCCCCTCAGTGCTTTATGTTTCATACTCCCCCTCGCTGCTTTATGTTTCATACTCCCGCTCGGTGCTTTAATATTCATACTCTCACTCAGTGCTTTATGTTTCATACTCCCGCTCGGTGCTTTAATATTCATACTCTCACTCAGTGCTTTATGTTTCATACTCCCACTCGGTGCTTTAATATTCATACTCTCACTCAGTGCTTTATGTTTCATACTCCCCCTCAGTGATTTATGTTTCATACTCCCCCTCGCTGCATTATGTTTCATACTAACGCTCCCTGCTTTATGTTTCATACTCCCCCTAAGTGCTTTATGTTTCATACTCCCCCTCGCTGCTTTATGTTTCATACTCCCCCTTGCTCCTTGATGTTTCATACTCCCCCTCGCTGCTTTATGTTTCATACTCCCCCTCGCTGCTTTATGTTTCATACTCCCCCTCGCTGCTTTATGTTTCATACTAACGCTCCCTGCTTTATGTTTCATACTCCCCCTCAGTGCTTTATGTTTCATTCTCCCCCATGCTGCTTTATGTTTCATACTCCCCCTCGCTCCTTTATGTTTCATACTCCCCCTCAGTGCTTTATGTTTCATACTCCCCCTCAGTGCATTATGTTTCATACTCCTTCTCGCTCCTTTATGTTTCATACTTCCCCTCAGTGCTTTATGTTTCATACTCCCCCTCAGTGCTTTATGTTTCATACTCCCCCTCAGTGCTTTATGTTTCATACTCCCCCTTGCTGCTTTATATTTCATACTCCTCCTCACTGCTTTATGTTTCATACTCCCCTCACTGCTTTATGTTTCATACTCCCCCTCACTGCTTTATATTTCATACTCCCCCTCGCTCCTTTATGTTTCATACTCCCCCTCGCTGCTTTATGTTTCATACTAACGCTCCCTGCTTTATGTTTCATACTCCCCCTCAGTGCTTTATGTTTCATACTCCCCCTTGCTGCTTTATGTTTCATACTCTCACTCAGTGCTTTATGTTTCATACTCCCCTCACTGCTTTATGTTTCATACTCCCCCTCAGTGCTTTATGTTTCATACTCCCCATTGCTGCGTTATGTTTCATACTAATGCTCCCTGCTTTATGTTTCATTCTCCCCCTCAGTGCTTTATGTTTCATACTCCCCCTCGGTGCTTTATGTTTCATACTCCCCCTCGGTGCTTTATGTTTCATACTCCCCCTCGGTGCTTTATGTTTCATACTGCCCCTTGCTGCTTTATGTTTCATACTCCCCCTCAGTGCTTTATGTTTCATACTCCCCCATGCTGCTTTATGTTTCATACTCCCCCTCGCTCCTTTATGTTTCATACTCCCCCTCAGTGCTTTATGTTTCATACTCCCCCTCAGTGCTTTATGTTTCATACTCCCTCTCGGTGCTTTAATATTCATACTCTCACTCAGTGCTTTATGTTTCATACTCCCACTCGGTGCTTTAATATTCATACTCTCACTCAGTGCTTTATGTTTCATACTCCCCCTCAGTGATTTATGTTTCATACTCCCCCTCGCTGCATTATGTTTCATACTAACGCTCCCTGCTTTATGTTTCATACTCCCCCTAAGTGCTTTATGTTTCATACTCCCCCTCGCTTCTTTATGTTTCATACTCCCCCTTGCTCCTTGATGTTTCATACTCCCCCTCGCTGCTTTATGTTTCATACTCCCCCTCGCTGCTTTATGTTTCATACTAACGCTCCCTGCTTTATGTTTCATACTCCCCCTCAGTGCTTTATGTTTCATACTCCCCCATGCTGCTTTATGTTTCATACTCCCCCTCGCTCCTTTATGTTTCATACTCCCCCTCAGTGCTTTATGTTTCATACTCCCCCTCAGTGCTTTATGTTTCATACTCCCTCTCGCTCCTTTATGTTTCATACTCCCCCTCAGTGCTATATGTTTCATACTCCCCCTCAGTGCTTTATGTTTCATACTCCCCCTCAGTGCTTTATGTTTCATACTCCCCCTTGCTGCTTTATGTTTCATACTCCCCCTCACTGCTTTATGTTTCATACTCCCCTCACTGCTTTATGTTTCATACTCCCCCTCACTGCTTTATATTTCATACTCCCCCTTGCTCCTTTATGTTTCATACTCCCCCTCGCTGCTTTATGTTTCATACTAACGCTCCCTGCTTTATGTTTCATACTCCCCCTCAGTGCTTTATGTTTCATACTCCCCCTTGCTGCTTTATGTTTCATACTCTCACTCAGTGCTTTATGTTTCATACTCCCCTCACTGCTTTATGTTTCATACTCCCCCTCAGTGCTTTATGTTTCATACTCCCCATTGCTGCGTTATGTTTCATACTAATGCTCCCTGCTTTATGTTTCATTCTCCCCCTCAGTGCTTTATGTTTCATACTCCCCCTCGGTGCTTTATGTTTCATACTCCCCCTCGGTGCTTTATGTTTCATACTCCCCCTCGGTGCTTTATGTTTCATACTGCCCCTTGCTGCTTTATGTTTCATACTCCCCCTCAGTGCTTTATGTTTCATACTCCCCCATGCTGCTTTATGTTTCATACTCCCCCTCGCTCCTTTATGTTTCATACTCCCCCTCAGTGCTTTATGTTTCATACTCCCCCTCAGTGCTTTATGTTTCATACTCCCTCTCGGTGCTTTAATATTCATACTCTCACTCAGTGCTTTATGTTTCATACTCCCACTCGGTGCTTTAATATTCATACTCTCACTCAGTGCTTTATGTTTCATACTCCCCCTCAGTGATTTATGTTTCATACTCCCCCTCGCTGCATTATGTTTCATACTAACGCTCCCTGCTTTATGTTTCATACTCCCCCTAAGTGCTTTATGTTTCATACTCCCCCTCGCTGCTTTATGTTTCATACTCCCCCTTGCTCCTTGATGTTTCATACTCCCCCTCGCTGCTTTATGTTTCATACTCCCCCTCGCTGCTTTATGTTTCATACTAACGCTCCCTGCTTTATGTTTCATACTCCCCCTCAGTGCTTTATGTTTCATACTCCCCCATGCTGCTTTATGTTTCATACTCCCCCTCGCTCCTTTATGTTTCATACTCCCCCTCAGTGCTTTATGTTTCATACTCCCCCTCAGTGCTTTATGTTTCATACTCCCTCTCGCTCCTTTATGTTTCATACTCCCCCTCAGTGCTTTATGTTTCATACTCCCCCTCAGTGCTTTATGTTTCATACTCCCCCTCAGTGCTTTATGTTTCATACTCCCCCTTGCTGCTTTATGTTTCATACTCCCCCTCACTGCTTTATGTTTCATACTCCCCTCACTGCTTTATGTTTCATACTCCCCCTCACTGCTTTATATTTCATACTCCCCCTTGCTCCTTTATGTTTCATACTCCCCCTCGCTGCTTTATGTTTCATACTAACGCTCCCTGCTTTATGTTTCATACTCCCCCTCAGTGCTTTATGTTTCATACTCCCCCTTGCTGCTTTATGTTTCATACTCTCACTCAGTGCTTTATGTTTCATACTCCCCTCACTGCTTTATGTTTCATACTCCCCCTCAGTGCTTTATGTTTCATACTCCCCCTTGCTGCTTTATGTTTCATACTAATGCTCCCTGCTTTATGTTTCATTCTCCCCCTCAGTGCTTTATGTTTCATACTCCCCCTCGGTGCTTTATGTTTCATACTCCCCCTCGGTGCTTTATGTTTCATACTCCCCCTCGGTGCTTTATGTTTCATACTCCCCCTTGCTGCTTTATGTTTCATACTCCCCCTCAGTGCTTTATGTTTCATACTCCCCCATGCTGCTTTATGTTTCATACTCCCCCTCGCTCCTTTATGTTTCATACTCCCCCTCAGTGCTTTATGTTTCATACTCCCCCTCAGTGCTTTATGTTTCATACTCCCTCTCGCTCCTTTATGTTTCATACTCCCCCTCGCTCCTTTATATTTCATACTCCCCCTCAGTGCTTTATGTTTCATACTCCCCCTCAGTGCTTTATGTTTCATACTCCCCCTTGCTGCTTTATGTTTCATACTCCCCCTCGCTGCTTTATGTTTCATACTCCCCTCACTGCTTTATGTTTCATACTCCCCCTCACTGCTTTATATTTCATACTCCCCCTCGCTCCTTTATGTTTCATACTCCCCCTCGCTGCTTTATGTTTCATACTAACGCTCCCTGCTTTATGTTTCATACTCCCCCTCAGTGCTTTATGTTTCATACTCCCCCTTGCTGCTTTATGTTTCATACTCTCACTCAGTGCTTTATGTTTCATACTCCCCTCACTGCTTTATGTTTCATACTCCCCCTCAGTGCTTTATGTTTCATACTCCCCCTTGCTGCTTTATGTTTCATACTAATGCTCCCTGCTTTATGTTTCATTCTCCCCCTCAGTGCTTTATGTTTCATACTCCCCCTCGGTGCTTTATGTTTCATACTCCCCCTCGGTGCTTTATGTTTCATACTCCCCCTTGCTGCTTTATGTTTCATACTCCCCCTCAGTGCTTTATGTTTCATACTCCCCCTCAGTGCTTTATGTTTCATACTCCCCCACGGTGCTTTATGTTTCATACTCCCCCTCGCTGCTTTATGTTTCATACTCCCCCTAGCTGCTTTATGTTTCATACTCCCCCTCAGTGCTTTATGTTTCATACTCCCCATCGCTGCTTTATGTTTCATACTCCCCATCGCTGCTTTATGTTTCATAATCCCACTTGGTACTTTACTTTTCTTACTCCCTCTCGGTGCTTTAATATTCATACTCCCCTCACTGCTCAACATAAACATACCAATGCATCCTAGCTCTATCTTCCCAAATCATACTAACCTTACCTACTTACTGGGACCACGGGGTGCAGCAGGGTGGTGGGGTGGGGTTGCTAGATGGTTGAGGAGAGGGGGAGACAAAGCAAGTAACACTGCCAGGTCCCTTTATAGGTATAATTTAATTTAGTTAAAAACATTTTAAAGAGGAATTTCTTAGAAAAGATAATTTGCTAACCATGAAATATGCAGAGTTCATACCTCGGAGTCTTTCCACTGTCCGCTTTTCTAAAGTGATTCTGTGCAAAGGTTGTCCGATAACCGTTTGCCGGGCTGCAGGAAGATTTGACAAATGCCACTACTGGCAAAAGTCAATTCTTCATTTCTCTCCATAATCCTACCTAAAACATCTGGCCTACACCTTACCTAGTAAAATAATTTTACAACTAAAATCTAGATTATTGAAATCTCATTATTGTCAAAAATTAGTTATAAGAGTAGTTAGAAGGATCATCTCATTGTAACCTCCGAACTGTTCCAATTTAGGAAGGACAGTCCCGACTAGAGGTTTGCCCCTTTTCCAGGAGAGTTGGAAGTTTTTCTAAAGACTTTTCAATACAAAATCCTGTGTCTATATGTGTTATCCGCATCCCTGTGCCTAATCTACTTTTAACAAAGAACCACATCTACTGAGCAAGAGATTATACCCCCAGCGTTCATGCCACCATGTCCCATAACTGTACAAGTGGATGCATTTTTTTTTTAAATAGCTTATGGTGCCACAGAAGTAAATTTTTGCTCTGGCCGTGCATGTTTGCAACTTAATAAATTGGATTTCAGGAGTCAAAATTAATCTGGTGATGTCAGGCTAATGGTTTATTAATGAATAGTCCTATTAAAAAAAACACCTACATTGGAGAAGTTGTGTTTTGTCATCTTGGTACTGTAACTTCATCTTTGTGAACATTTTAAGAATACACTGAATTAATGGTGGGAGAATAACAAATCTTAGTCATTTCATTTACTTTTTGCGATAAAAGATCCATAGGGAGTTCAATGATCGCATGATTGGCTAATTTCTGTAGCTTCTTTTACCTATTATGACTTACAGAGATTTTATAGATCTGTTAATGAATACCCCAGTAGACTTGCAGTGTGATGGAAATTGTATTAAAGCACGAGCTTAGGAGCCCTGCGATGGAAGGGCACTTCCATTAATTCTCATTATAAGCCTAGAAGGACCTGGGAGAGGGGGGCTATCTTTTTCTGTTGTCTGTGTTATGCTGTAGCTAATATTATATATTGGTATTACATAAATAGCTCAAATGTTTGATAGAAAGATCAGGAAAGACATATGAGATCATCTAATTTTTAATCTTGGAGAGGTGAGAGGTTTAAGTGGCCCAGTTATTGTTTTTTCATGAGCTGACCCGTGACATTTCAATTGCCATTTACTACTCCGAAAACGGGTCAAGTTTTACAAATTACAAAGTTGTGCGGCTTCATACAGTTACAGTCAGCCAGCCAGCAAGAGGATTCTAGAATGCTGTTAATTGTGAATTATCTCTTCTCCGTCCCTCTGAAATGCAGAGTAAAAATAATGTTTTCCTTTATAGGAATTACTGTACGTCTAAGAGAACATTCTAAAGACCCCATTACCTTCTATATGCTAATTATGTTGGGCTTCTTTCTGAAATTGTAACTAACAAATAACAAAAATGAATTTAGGGGTTTTGAGTTGAACCGAGTCCGAGTTCAGAATCACTTTCGGATCTTCCTGCAGTACGGAACTTGACAGAGACAGAGTTGTTATATACAAGAACACAGTTTACACATATCTTATATACAGTATATAATTTGCTTGCCCATTACGCTTTTTGAATTTGAATATCTCAAAGACTAATTAAGATAGTAATGTGATTCTTTTGCGACAGATTTCAATCAGCAATAAATTACATAATTTGGAATAAAACTGTATAAAATTGGCTGGAAAAAAAAATCAACAAAAACCATAATAAATGCTTTAATATAGCTAACCTTAAAATGTCTAGAAAACTGCCAGAACACTGAGCTGGCACAGTGACCTGGGGGAAGCAGGATAGAGGTGACCGCCGCCGGTTGCTGTTCTCACGCACTACTGGTGATCTATGCTCTCACATGGACCCGGCGCCCTAGCCATATGCAGACACTGTTTACATTCTGCCCAGTTCAGCTCTTTATTGGCCGCCTGGCTGAATGACGTACATAATGAGGGAGGGTGTGCAGGTGGCACAACACGTGAGGCTGCTGCTGTAGGGTATGCTCTTCCCTCAACTACTTTCTCTAACATGTCGATTCCAGGCTCGCAACTCCCAGCCAATCAGCACTGGGTTTGTGCCTCAAAAGCAATGCTTCTTTTCTCTGCTTTCCATGAGAGCAGCCGGCAGCCGCTGATTGGCGAGAGGATGGGATATGGTGAGGCTGAGTAACAGTGCATAATCACTTGCATCTAAAGGGGCACAGCTAGCAATACCCCCAGGAAAAGGGAGGCTGAGAGATGGTGAGGCGGAGTAACAGTGCATTATCATGTGCATCTATAAGGGCTCAGCTTGCAATACTCCCTGAAAACAGTGAATTTTGCTTCAGAGTACAAGGCCAAATATATCGACACGTCGATTTCAGGCTCGCAACTCCCAGCCAATCAGCACCGGGTTTGCGCCTTGAAAGTAATGCCTCTTTTCTCTGCTTTCCACGAGAGCTGCTGGAAGCCACTAATTGGCGAGAGGATGGGATATGGTGAGGCTGAGTAACAGTGCATAATCACTTGCATCTAAAGGGGCACAGCTAGCAATACCCCCAGGAAAAGGTCCATTTTGCTTCAGATTCCATGGACAAATATATCAACACGTTGATTCCAGGCTCGCAACTCCCAGCTAATCAGCACTGGATTTACACCTCAAAAGCAATGTCTCCTTTCTCTGCTTTCCATGAGAGCTGCCAACAGCCACTAATTGGCGGGAGACGGAGATATGGTGAGGCGGAGTAACAGTGCATTATCAGTGGCATCTATAGGGGCTCAGCTTGCAATACCCCCTGGAAACAGTACATTTTGCTTCACAGACCATGGCCAAATATATCATCGCACTTACAAATTGGCAAAATGTTACAATAAAAAATCCCCCAAAACCATAAAAGAGCGTGGCTTAGCCGGTTAAGTTTCACACACTTCTTTTATTTCCCGATTCCATCGGACTGAGATATGAGCTAGCAATTATCTAGTGAAGCATTTTCTGTACGTATGTTCTGGGTTCAAATTGGTATACTGTAGTACATAAATTAATCTGCAGATTGCTGTACATAATTAACTAGTGACTGAGGGAGAAACAGCCTTGTTTGCAAGAGTTGGGTGAGATTGGAAATAATGGAGGGTCTGGATATGTTTTGAGCATTGTAGAAGCCTGAGAGTTAGGAGGAGATGAGTCTTGGCTAACAGATGAGATGTGAGGGCACATTTGAAGGCAGGTAGAATGAGCTTTCAGCATACTAGGACCTTTTGACACAATTAACATGGCCATGAATACAGAGCATGAGAAGCTGACTTTTAGTTACATTATATGTTACACCCTCATTGAATTACTTCAGTCCACAATATGCATACCTCCATTGCAGTGACAACCTCTCCTCTCTATGTTCTGATCAAATAGAGAATACATGAGTGTACAGAGTATATAGAGTGTACATGCATGTAGGGGGTGAACTGTACTGGTGCTCATGGTGTACTTGCACTTATGTCATACAATCCTGTTCCATGGATCAGAAGAATTATTCTGTTTTAAAGTCTAATATCATAAGATTTATTAAGGCTTCAATGGAAGTTTACTCTAAAATAGAAATTTCAACTATACAATTCCCAAGTATTAAGAAAGTAACATACCAACCTGATATCTCTATCATTGTTGTTAACTCAGCAATCAACCCTACCCCACAAGCTCGCTGCCAAGGTGTTATCTTTGAATCTGTACTGTCCTTTTTCCCCACATTTATTGTGTCTAATTTCTGTTACCTACAGTATATCTAAAAAACATATCATGTAGTGCCCTGGAGATGGGGAACCCTTTTATTGGGTGGCCCCCACCTCCCAAGGGACCCCAAACCTGGGCTGACTAGCAGTCAGGTGAGGAATGCTTTGGCCGGGGGACCAGGTGGCTGTGGCATAACATCCCTACTAGAAATAGTTTGGTGCTTGTTGTGACTAATACGGGGGACCTACTCATTTGTCCCCGGTATTTCCACAACCAGGACTGGCTTACTGAGCCTGGTGCTGCTCGATGAATATGCAGAGGACCTCGCACCTGCTCATGCTAAAATCTCCAGCACGAAGCATGTCTATTGTTTTGGGGATTTTATTTTCGATTCTGAGTTTGTTTTGGTGTTCGATTTCACTTCTAATATTAGTAAATCAAGGGATCCTATGTTGGACTATGTAAAGGGTACTTATGTTTAGACAATATTCGAATTTGAAGGGGATTCGGTTTTATATTTGATTTCACATTCATTTTTGTCATTAGTAAATCTCTGATGCTCAAAATCAAATGCAAATCGAAAGCTAAATCAACCAAAACACAAAATCATCCAAAATCTAACTTTTATAAACATACCCCTAAGTGTGTCCATGAGTGCTATGTGTGATCCTGACCTTTCTGATACAGTTCTCATAAGGAAGCCTCCTTCTACCATTTCTGCACCCTCTGCAAATGTGGGGATGAGCAGCACAAGTACAGATGGTGACATAATAGAAATTGAGGATGATAGTGTAACAGGAGGATGAGGAATATATTTGTTTACTATCTAACACTAATGAGGTTGTAGATGATGAGGATGTTGTTTGTATAAGACGGCCACCTGTGGAAGCAGTTCTTGCTTGTGATAAAAAGAAAGCCATTGTCATTCCTGGGTATAATACTAGAATATCCACCTCTTGGGGGTGGAATTATTTTATCTCAAATCCTAACAACATTTGTGAAGGTGTCTGTACCATTTGCGAGGTCATAGTTAGTAGAGGTAGAGACATTAACCATGTAGGTACTTCCTTCCTGTTATGTCATTTGAAGCAAGTTCATGCAATTTACTTAGCAATATTATAATAATTTGTAAAAGAGTAATAATAAACAGTCCAGTATCAGCTACCAGCAGTTTGGAGTTTGGACCAACACTAGCAATCTCTTCCACCAACACCCTCAACATCAACCTCTTAATAAATGATCGGAGGTGGTCCTTCCAAAAAGATCTTTGTGGGGGTCCAAACAAACCAAAGACTTCAGCCACAAAAGTGACTGTCCCTGCTAAAGTATTTTGTCTGATATAAGGTGCATGTCCTTTTTAATATACAACATAAGGGTGGGTGGTAAGACCCAAGGACAATTCCATCTTGCACCAATTTTCTTTTCAATATGTACTGTATTATCAGGGGGCATTGGATATCTTTTTGGATAGACAAACATTTTTTTGGTTATTTGTCTGCTTGTGGACTAGATTATTATCATGCTCAGACTCTCCGGTTCACCGCACAATGTACTACAGTGGTGAGTTACCCAATTATGGGGGGGAGAGTATGGTCAGCTTCCCAATATTTGTTAGTATAAAATAGGCTGATATGGAGTTTGCTGCTCTGCAGTACAACTATTAATTTTCTTGGCTAGAATGCTATCCTATTAACATTGTATTCTTTTATGGTCTCAAATAAAATTTTCTTAATTAATCAATCACATACAATTAATCAATGAATCAATCAATCAATTAATGCACCACTTTCTTCAATTTTTGGTATTTGTTTTTTAATAGCATTTTCCATGTCTCTGATTTGTCTCTTTTATAGCAGTAATTAAAAAATGATTAATCAATCAATAAATCAATTACTCAATCAATCAATTAATCAATCAATCTCTCTTTATTTACATACTTCACCTCCATTTCCCTGTATTGCTCTCGGGCCTCTGATATAGTTCTTGATTAATTAAACCATTCTATAGCATAGTATAGTTTATATTAAACTGCCATCCTATCTGCCACTGCGCTGCCACTCTATATCCTAGATGTGCCATGTTTGAAGTTGAACTGTCACTTGTTTGTGCCACTCACTGCTGTCAATAAGATTAGTCAGACAGCTAGCTCGGTAAAACCTTTTGGCCTAAACTGGATATACTGTGAGGTGGTAAAAATAACTGGAAATTAATGTTATTGAGGTAGTTGTTTTTATAAATTATTGAAAAAATTCAGATCCAGTACCAAAACATGTTAGGGCAGTTTGACAAAACCAAAACCAAACAAATTAGAACCAAAACCAAAGCATGGGTGTCAGCGCACATACCTAATAATAATCATCAGCCCAGGTGCTCTAATGGGCCTGCATCTAGGGATTACCAGTCCAATGCAGTGTAGTTTTGGGTCCACCTGTGGGAATCGGTATGATTTACCGACATTCACAATGTCGACAATAACATTTTCAGCAGTGTAATGTTTAGCACAGAATGTAAATATGGTACTAATTAGGGATGTGCGCCGACCCCTGTGTTTTGGTTTTGGATCTGTATTTCCTTGTGTTTTGGATCTGGATTTGGTTTTGCCAAAACCGCCCCTTGCATGTTTTGGTTTTGATTTTGGATCTGTATTTTTTTTTTAAATTTATAAAATCGACTAAAATCACATAATTTGTTTACTTTTTTTCCTACAGTATTATTAACCTCAATAACATTCATTTTCACTAATTTCCAGTACATTTTGACCACCTCACAGCTCACAATATTGTTTTTATCCGGTTTAGGCCCAAAATTTGCACCAAGCTAGCTGGCTGAATAAGCTAACCAGCAGCAGTGGTTGGCACAAACACGTAGCAGTTCAACTTCCAACATTGCACATCAGAAAACAAATGTTTTTATTATTCAAGTGGCCTGAGGGAGTTGGAGTATATATGTTGTTGAAGGCAGGGACAGGAAGGGTTGATTGGTAGTAAATGTAATTTAATTTTTTGATTCCAAAGCAAATTTATGAGGGAGGTTGGGAGGGGAGGAACTTACAAAAAAATATTTTACTCAGTCTCAGTCCTTGTCCCACAAGAATCCTTGAGATATATGCCTGAATGGGACCAAGAAGACTACTAATAGTGCTTTCAAAAACAATTGACTGTTAAACAATCCTTTGCAAAGATTCCACTTCACTAGAAAAGCATTTCCCAACCTGTACAGGGACATAAAAAAATAATTAATGGCCTCCAAAATGCCATTATACCCACTGTCCACTTATCACAGATATGTGGACAAGCTGAGCAGTGAAAATGCAAGATTTAAGGTTTAAGTCTTACATTGTGTCTTTCTTGAGAATCCTTGAGTGCTATGCCTGTTGCTGCTGGGAGTGGATTTTCATCCTAGAAGGGGACCAGGAAGACTACTAGTAGTGCTTTTAAAAACAATTGACTGTTAAACAATCCTTTGCAAAGATTCTACTACACTAGAAAAGCATTTCCCAACCTGTACAGGGTCATTAGCATTTTTTAATTAGTGGCCTCCAAAATGACATTGTACCCACTGTCCACTTAAACACAGATATGTGGACAAGCCAAACAGAGCAAATGCAAGATTTAAGATTTAAGTCTTATGTTATTCTAGAGAATACTTGACACTATGCCTAATGCTGCTGCAGGGAGTTTATTTTCAACCCACAAGGGATGAATACATTGTGTCTTTCTTCCCAACTGACACAGATGTGAAGAGATTCAAAGAGTTATTCATAATCAAATTGTCAGCTCAAGTGGCATGTGATGCAGTGGTGGCTTCTCCTTTACTTTCTCCAGCAAGTACATCTGCAGAGAAGAAACTAACCTCTCCCAAAAGACCTACTGGTGATGCAGATGAGTCACACAACCAGATTTTGACATCTGTTTGGGTCTAAAAGAATTGCCTACAATTAATGAGACCTCTACTGTGACTCCTTCTGATACGGTCACCATTCAAAGAATGGTTGAGGACTATTTAAAAACTTTTAACGTTATCATCCAAATAGGCATGTCAGACAGTCCGTTTGACTACTGGCAGGAAAAAAAGGTAATTTGGAGGCACTTGCACAAACTAGCTTTGCTTTCCTTGACTGCCACCCTCCAGTGTGTACTCGGAAATAGTTTTCAGCACAGCCGGGAACCTTGACAGTGATAGGTCTATGAGGCTACTTCCCCAAAATGTGGAAAATATGATGTCCATCAAAATGAACTGAAAATTCTATGAGAAAGACCTTTATCACCAATTACATCCAAATATTACAGAGACACCTGTAATGGTGGATTCCAGCGGGGACAAATTAATATTGTGTGAATATGATGAGGGTAAGGAATCGAATGATGATGATGATGGCGACAACATCTTGCCTCTATAAAGCCAGTTTGTGCACATATAGATCATTGCCAGCAATGTCAGCTGCCCATTGATAGCATGTTTTTTTTTTGCCCAAACAAACTAATTCCTTCCTGATTGAGGATATTGTTGATGAAGGTGTTGATAGTTAAGATGGCAGGTGCTTGGATCTAGCAGAGAGAAGGAAGCTAGCTGATGCTGGACTGCTGTTTCTGAATTTTGCAAAACGTTTTTGATGGATGCACTGCAGATGATGTAACAGGGTGGAGGTTCCTAGATAGTTAAGGTCCCTACCTCTACTAATTTTGGCTTTGCAAATAGTACAGATGCCTTCACAACTGTTGTCAGGATTTGGGTTAAAATAATTCCACAACCAAGACGTGGCTTTTCTGGTCTTATGCCCAGGTGTCACCAAAGCCTATCTATAACACCTGTTTATCGTTACCCCAGCCTATAACATCACCCCAGTTTATACCAGCGCCCAAGCCTATATCATTATTTCATCCTGTGTTAAATTACAGCTGCACTACCTTTTAGATTAGGCATTCATTGTCCACTTTAGTGGATGTGAGCTCTATTTTAGTCCATTTTAGTCCATATCACCACACCCCCCACACATCTTCTGACCGGGCTACAGGAGGAGCAGCTGCACTCTGGAATATGGTTGCATGGAGGTGCCCCTCTGACTCGCTGAAATTCAGGTAGAGGGGTCATGGGTAGGGAGTAGGGACACTAGATCAGAGAACGCAGTTATTGCTGATTTATGAAATTTTTTAAACCATATCCTCTAATTTCACCTTTTGAAAATATGTTTATGTGAATCTCAGCTAAGGTGTTTATGATGTCATTATGTTTTATGTATTATGCACATTATTTAGCACTTTGTTGTGGTCTTGTTGTCAGCGTGTAAACTAATCAATTATTCATGATTGAGGAAAGAAGTAAAAAGTAGCATTTTTGTATTGCTAATTTTGTGTTATTCATTTGTAAAATTATGAAGTTTCAACTTACAGTGTCACAAATTAATTTAATACGTGTTGAATATTACACTGCGGTTCCACTTACAGTGTCACAAGATTTTTTGTGAATAAGAAAAGATTAACGCTGCGGTACCACTTACAGTGTCACAAAATTATTTATGAATAAGAAAATAATAACACTCTGCGCTACCACTTACAGTGTCACAAATTTTTTTATGAATAAGAAAAGAATAACAACAAGAAAAACTACACTGGGGAAGAGCACCCCTGGACGAGGCAGCAGCCCCTTGACAGCACCACTTCTTTATGGACAACAAAGCACCCCTGCCGAGTGTAGACGGACCACCTGCAGAGTCACAAATACAATGTCATCATACAAAAATAGCGCAGCTAAGTTGCTAAAGCACACACACCAAAAAAAATAAATATTTTTTTTTTGTGGATTGATATTGATATTATTAATTTAATTTCACTTTTTTTTTTCACACTGGAGAAGAGCACCCCTGAATGAGGCAGCAGCCCCTTGATGAACAACACAGACAGCACCCTTTTTTGATGGACAACAAAGCACAGAGCCGGCCCTAATCAATTTGGTGCCATAGGCACGATTTTGGCTGGTGCCCCGAGCAGATAATCCCAGGCTCTCCCCTCACAATACCCCTCTCCCCTCACAGCACACTTCTGTAACTAAAGAAAAAAGGGATGGGTTTTAGGGGAAAGTTTCTAATACCCCCACCTATAGCGCACATTCTCACAGCACTCCTCTTCCCACACTGCACAGCACCCCTCACATCAGATTACAACACAGCACCCATCACCCCTCTCCCAGCACAGCACCCATCACCCTTCACCCAGCACACTACAGATTACAACACCCCTCACTCAACACCCCTCTCTCAGCATAGCAACCCTCTCCCAGTACAGCACCCCTCTCTCAGCATAGCAACCCTCTCCCAGTACAGCACCCCTCACTCAGCAGAGCACATCATCCATCACCCCTCACCTAACACCCCTCTCCCCACACAGTACCCCTCACCCAGCACCCTTCACAGCACACATCACCTTTTACCCAGCACAGCACCTTTCACCAAGCACCCCTCTCCCAGGACAGCACAGATCACAGCACAGCACCCCTCACCCTACACAGCACCCCTCACAGCATAGATTACTACACAGCACCCATCACCTCTTACCCAGCACAGCACCTCTCAGCCCTCTCCCAGTAAAGCACAGATCACAGCACAGCACCCATCACCCCTCACCCAACACAGCACCCCTCACAGCACAGATTAGTACACAGCACCCATCAACCCTCACCCAGCATCCCTCATAAAACAGATTAGAGCACAGCACCCATCAACCTTTACCCAGCACCACACCTCTCATAGCACAGATTACAGCACCCATCATCCCTGATCCAGCACAGCACCCCTCACAGCACAGCACCCATCATCCCTCAGCCAGCACAGCACCCCTCATCCAGCACAGCATCCCTCACAGCACAGATTAGCGCACAGGCCATCACCCCTCACCCAACACAGCATCCATTACATTACAGAGTAGAGCACAGCACCCATCACCCCTCACCCAGCACATCACCCTTGACAGCACAGTGGCCATCAACCCTCACCCAACACAGCACCCCTTACATTACAGAGAAGAGCACAGCACCCATCACCCCTCACCCAGCACAGCACAGATCACACCACAGTCAGCACCCATCTCTCACAGTACAGGCTGACCCCCACACCCCACCCGCTACATATAAGTTTGCAGGGCACCCATGTAGACTGTTGTAGCACATCTCTGTACAATGGTAGCTGATGGTTGCAGCTTATTGCTGCTCCCTACACCCTTCTATCCTGGTGACCATCATCATCACTAGTCCACACACTGGGTCCCTTCTTACAATATGGATTATGGAGTCCACCTACAGTATGCCCATAGTAGTGTCATATTTCCCTGTGCCCCCACTCCCAATATTTCTCTCCCTTCCCTCTATAGCAGTGTCATTAGCACCCTAAGCCCCCACTCCCCATGTGTCTCTGCCTCCTGTCCTCTTCCAATAGCAGTGTCATCAGCCGTAAGCTCCCACACACCCTTGTCTCTGCCGCCCCTTCTCCCCCATAAGTGTCATCAGTCCCCTGAGCCCCCACTCCCCATATATATCTGCCCCCTCCCCCCATAGCAGTATAATTAGCTCCCTGAGCCTCCACTCCCCATATGTATACATATCTTACCTTTATTATCCTGTGTGGCTGGGGCACTGGCCAGGGTCCTGCAGCTCCGCATGTGTTGCCTGGCTTCCTCTGCAGCTGCTCAGCCTCAGGCAGAAAGTGAAAGTAAACACACTTCCTGCCTGTCTGAGCACCAGCTCTGTGTCCTACTGCTGCAGCCTCCTGGCTGGCTCGGATTGCTGAGAATGCAATCAGCAACTGAGCCAGCTCAAGGAAAAAAAAAATCCAACGCTGGCCCTAGGCTTGGGATGCACCCAGGCATTTGCCTATAATGCCTATGCCTAGGGCCGGCCCTGACAAAGCACCCCTGCGGACAGACCACCTGCAGAGTCACAAATACATGTACGATAAACTGTGGCAGTGTCACTGAACAATAATAGCGCAGCTAAGTTACTTACGCACACAGACACACACACACACAAAAAGCACTTTTGTTTTTACTCTGGGGAAGAGCACCCCTGATTGGCACAGCACCCCGTCTGGACAACAAAGCACCCCTTTATGGACTGCTGCCCTAGCCTGATGGACAGGACAACAACACAGCAGCAGCCACAGTTAATGGATAGGATAAGTGACACAGCAGTTGCAGCACCCAATGAAGGAAGTCCCCTTTATATACTGCAGCCGAAGCCCCTTTATGGACAACACAGCAGCAGCCTTCAGCCCAAGAACCTGACTGGACACACACACTGAGTGACTGACAGTGACTGACTACACATCTGCTAGCTTCTCCACAGCCAGAGTGAAAATGGCGCCGATCACCGGGACCTCTATATAATCCAAAACCTGTGAGAATCCGACAGCAAGAGGATGATGCGTTTTGCCTCGTTTTGAGATCTGAGTCACACGGGAAAACCCGAGCCTAGCTCGGTTCTCGCCTCAGATCTGGAAGTTCGGGCAAGTCTGGTTCTCAGAGAACCGGACACGCTCATCTCTAGTACTGATATTAGTTAAAGCATTGTAACCATGTCGGTAATGTAACTTTAAACATGATGGTAAAGCATTATGTCTACATTTTTATTGCTGTACTAGTTATAATTAGAGATGAACGGTTCGGTTTAGACTCGGTTCTTTTCACCAAATTACAGCAAGATTTGATTTATTTTATTGGCTATCCAAAACACGTGAGAGCCGGTTAGCCAATAAAATGCCGTTTTTGAGATCTGAACATAACTGAGCAAAACCGAACTGCTCACCTCTAGTTACAATGCTTTAACAAACATTGGTACCATGTTGGCACACTGTGCTTGACATTATGCTGCCAACAGTGTGATTATAAACATTGTGACTGTTAGATAAATAACTAATTTGCCATCTGTGTACCCCTGGCAGGTGTAATCCACAAAATCACAAAATAATGAAACAAAAATGCACTTGTTTCTTTAAATAAACAAAGTTCCCCCATATACAGTAATTCTTATATACACTGAATAACCAAATTATTATGACCACCAGATTAGTACTTTGTTCGGTGACCTTTTGAACTTATTATGGCTTGAATTATTCTAGGCATGGATTCTGTAAGTATGTTCAGTGGGGAATATTAGCAAAATGCGATTAACTGATCTTCCAGTTCTTGATAGCTTGATGGTAGCAGGTCCATGCTTCCATGCAGTTGTCTCCATATCCTCACCCTACCATCTGCATGGTTCAATTGGAAGCATGATTCTTCAGACCGCATGACCCGTTTCCAATCATTTACTGTCCAATTCCTGTTTTCCTGAGCAAACTGGAGGCATTACACCCAGTTTGCACAAGGTGGCAATGACGCATGGACAGGCCTTCTGCTTCAGTCACCAATACAATGTAATGTGAGGTACATTATTCACTGAGAGGCCATCTGAATTGGTCCTTGATTTGGATTATATGTCATATGATGCACTGTTGTCCATCTGTGGGACTGAAAAAATGTGCCCACTCTCCGTTCCACTCAAGTATCCAGTAGCCATTTCTGACAACAGTCCCTGTGCTCAACAGTTTTGTGTCTGATGGTCCACTCTGTGCACACTTTCACAAATGCCGCCCTTGACCATTTCACCAGTGCGGTTTTTTTTGCTAATGCTTACACCACTAGTGCAAGCTCCAAAAAGTCCAAAGATCACATTGTTTACCCATTATTTAATTGGTGATGCACTTCATTATTTGTTGCATACCTTCACCTTTCCATTCTAATACAGATTAAGACACCCTACGGCAGCATTATCTGTGGGATAGCTGTGTTGCATAAAATCGGCTGGTGTAAATAATAGTTTGGCCACTGAATAATATGTTGCACAATTTTTTTTCAATATATACAGTTTTAGAGAGGTGCGGTACGGTCTTCCGGATATACGAACACACCTGAACTTAGAGGTTCCGAGTTGAATTGAGTTGCAGTTTGGAATCACTTTGGGGTTCAGAGTCGAACCGAGTTCCGGCTCGGGTCTGCTGTCATCTATCACAGATAGTAAATCTGGAGTTTCAATACCTCCACAAAATTGAATCTTTAGCAAATTTAGGCCCTCATTCAGAGCCGTACGCTCTGAGCAGAGCGCACGCTCTGAATGAGGGCCGGGCTCCATGAAAATGGAGCATCCTTCTGGACGCTCGTATAGCTGTGGGTCACCACCCACAGGCTATACGAGCGTGCATTTTGATGGCCGCGATGGTCGAGACCATCGCGACCATCGAAATTGCGAGCCGGAGCCTGCGGTTGAGGTTTTCAACCGCAAGCTCCGGAGTGATTTTGGCTCTATCAGAGCCAAAATCACTCCCACTGACATCACTAGTGATGTCAGTGGGCCGGCTTTTGACGGGAGGCGTTCCCGTGGGAACGCCCCCATCAGGGAGGCACGCCCCCGGCACGCCTACCAAAGGGAGCGTGCTGTCAATCAACATTGACAGCACACCCCCTTTGATCAGACACAACGAGCGAAGGACTTTCCTTCGCTCGTCGCGTCTGGCGCATGCGCACGACGGAGCTCCCTCCATCGTGCGCATGCTCAGTCCAGAACATCGACCCACTTGCGAGCAGACAGCCGCTCGCGAGTGGGTCTGAATCAGGCCCTTAGCTCCAAGTCTTAGTTGTACTTCTGTGGGTGATTCTGTCATCGGGAGCGATATTTATTTTCGAGAAGTCTATCCCACTTATAAACTGTTCATAAGCTCAGCCAATGGACTTCACCCACCAGCGATGTTTCCACATAGACATGAAGATCTCAAGTACTTGCTTAAAGCTGTCCAACAACATCACTTATTAGGGAGGAAATTATCCTTCCCACTGTCCTTCAGCAGCTTAATGTTGATTTTCCACTTCAACAGTTCTTGTTAAGAAAAGACACATATGTCAAGTCCTTGAGTGAACACACTTTCTACTGCAGACATACATTATCTCCCAGACCCGTGAGCTGATTGTGCTCAGACTTTATGAAGATGGTACAGGACATTTACAGAGAACACTACACACTGCAAATACAGCTCTGCAGCCACTGTTCCTTTGCTTGCGCCTATACTGTAATTACCCTGTGCGTAAATTTGCAGCGCAAAAGGATTTTATTTGCGGAGTAGCAGAAATCTGCTCACTGTTAGGCTGATGCAATGGTCAACTAATCACCAGAGGGACTGTAAGCGGTACTATAACAGTGCGTCTATCTGCAATTTACCTGTATAATTGTCTTGTTTAGGTTATTTGTGGGAATATATTTCCTTTGTTTCTGGCGCCTAGGTTTTAAATGTATATATGGTGTATTTTTATTGTTGATCCATTCAAATGTATCTGAGTAATTTTGGCTCAAAATATGATTGTACCATAATTGTGCCACATTTTATGCTGTTTTGTTTAGGGAATTGGGGGAAATGTTATAGCCTGGGACTTGCAGGCATCATCTACAGTGGTTTGTGGCAAGTCTGCCTGATGTTTTAGAGTGGAAATCATTTAAAAGGAGAAACCAACCTCTCTGGGGTCTCACCGATGCCTGCAACTCAATGGCTATTACAATTTTCCCAATTACTTTTTTAACTTTAACTATTATGTTGAAATATTTTATTGTCAACTTTATTGGCTCCTGATTTTGGTTTTTGCAAAACCACCCTCAAGTGTTTTGGTTTTGGCTTTGGATCTGGATTTTTTTTTAAAAATAGATAAAAAGTTTTAAAAACAGCTAAAATCATGTAATTTATGCAATCCAAAACCTGAAATTTAGATTTAAAATCCGAATTCCGAACCGCAAAAAGATCAGAATCGCGACCCAGATTTACCCAGATCTCCTCAGGAGATTAGAACCGTGACTCGGATTTACCCAGATTCACGAAATTCGGGTGGATTTGGATTTCTGGAGAACTGAACCGCACATCTCTAATCATCATCATCATCTTTATCATCAGGATTTAGAGATGGACACAGATGAGGCCGCGTTCCGTCTTTTATCGCAGCCGCGTCTGCGTCTTTATGCTAATGCTGTCTCTGATTCTGTTCATACTGAGATGCCCACTTGAAGCGGCGCAGATCCATCTCAGTGCGTATTTAGATGCACCATCAGTTGCACCAGCACTACAGCAGGTACAATTTCTCCGTCTAACCATGGCCTCCTGTGTCAGTGCTACTGAGTGTTTAGACACGCCTGTGACATGGAACGCCCACTGATATTTGCGGCTTTTGCATCCAAATTTATTCTGCGCCTCCCGGGATGCATGCATTGTGCAACTCGGACGCGTGCGTAGTACTTCCAACCAGTGGCGGCGCCAGAGGTGAGGCTACAGCACAGTCCAAAGTCAAATAGGGGAGCCACACCAACTGCCACCCCAAATGCTGCCAAACATCACCAGCTGGGACTCACTGGCAGTTGGTGTGGCTCCCCTATTTGAATTTTGGACTGCCCTGCAGCCCAACCTGGTGCCGCCACTGCCGCCAACATTGCCAACTATGGGGCATATTCATGTTCAATTAGCCGCGATAAGTCAGTTTCTGTGGAAAAGTATCGCAAGTGACGTAATTTCGCCATGCAAAAAAATTCCTCTGTATTCAATTCTGAAGACTTTTCGCCGGTGCGGAAACACAATTCAATGGGACCTGCGAAAAAGTTTTGTTATGTATAGGTGTCGAAAAAAAGTACAGAATTGGGGTTTTGGGGTGCAAAACTGTGGGAACCCACCTGCACCCTTGGGACAGTCCCCCAAATGTAAACAGCGTTAAAAAAGTTTAAAAAAGTCTTTAGATCACCCCAAAAAAGTCCAAAGTTGGGGGACAAACTTATGAACTAGCAAAACAGACTCCAAGGGGGTCCCCAAGTATGCCCCAGGTGTTTTTAAGTTTGCAGGTGCTTGCGGCAGGTGGATTTTTTAATGATTTTTAAAACCACACTTTAGCAACTTAAAAATATGATAGCCCCCATTTTCATGTACCCCAAATTTGCTGGGACTACTTATTTTGTGCCAAAAAACTGCTAAATGCCATTCTTCACCACTTATGCAAAGATATGAAATATCAGCTATTGAGATCATTTAAGTTCCCCAAATACCTTCAGCGGGCCTATTCGGGGGAAACTACAGTGAACCCCATTGCTAGTGCATCTTTTGGGGGGTGTCAGGCTCATTTCTCCAAATCTGACTGCACTTTTTGCATATTACAGTTTCGCCGGGTTCCGTTTTCGCCGATCTCTAATTGAATATGGGGATAAGCGGGGACGCACACGATACTTTTTGGCATTGAAAGCCAGCGATGTTGGCGAAAAGTCCACCATGCAAAAAGTATGGGACTTTTCGCGGATAATTGAATATGTCCCTTTGTGCATATTGGCATTGCATGCAGTTAGCGTGCACCACTGACCCAGGTCCTGTATGTAATATAACAGGCACTTGTGTGCATAAATGCTGATCAGCTTGAGCTGCATTTGGGTGAACTGTGCCCATACTGGACTTTACCTAGACCACCCCTTCCCAGTCCTATTCTGCCACCCGGTTCATTAGATTTGATGCTGTGTTCTACTCTACAGCTGCACACATTTGTGTGTTCAATACAAGTGACTCCCTCATCATTGGCCCCTGTGTCTCTTTGTACATAGCAGTACACAACTGACAATTCCATTTCATAATGAGTTAAAGGTGCAGAGAGGGCACAATTTAAGGGGCGTTAAGTCAGCCCCATGATGAAATGTATGGATCCCTGTCAATTACATATGAAGCATTGAATTGGAAAAGTTGAACTTGAGACCTCCCAAACAATGAAACCAGCCCAGAAGGGTCAATGTGAGCCGATGTGTTGTAGGGAAAAATTATGTATTTAAAAACTATTTCATACGTTATTAAACGCTGCGGCAATATTCATTGCATATTTTTAGATGAAGGGGCACTAAAATTAATTTTATTCTTTATGGGGTCAATTACAGTATATTTATTTTATTCATTATGCAAGCACATATATGTATTATTTTCTCTATTGAAGCAATAAGATTTACTAAAATTCACACAGTCTTCACTACCAATTATTTAAATTAGAAAGCAGGCAACAACTGCATTGCAGTACATGACCTTGTGTCACTAAAAGGCATTTCTGTGGACACCCGTGCATGTTGACAGTTGTAGTGCACTATATTTGTAGATTAGGAAAGTGGCTAGTTGTACCTGGAGTGAAACAGTCATATCAAGCACTGAGCGATTATTCTCACCCTGTATTTTCAGTTTCACATAGAGGCTTGGGCCTGATGCTGGGTTGGCTATGACAGATTACATGAAAGTTTTAAAATTGTAAGTTTCCCATCT
Organism: Taudactylus pleione; assembly: GCA_031769625.1. Taxonomy (NCBI): domain Eukaryota; kingdom Metazoa; phylum Chordata; class Amphibia; order Anura; family Myobatrachidae; genus Taudactylus; species Taudactylus pleione. Next base: position 16,703,711 of record JAUIMM010000188.1, read on the forward strand.
AAATGGCATGAGGCAATACAGTAGAGCACGGGTATTCAACATGCGGTGCTCCAGCTGCTGCAGAACTACACATCCCAGCATGCCCTGATACCATTTAGCTATTAGGGCATGCTAAAACTATAGCAGGGTTTGCTGCAATGTGTAGTTCCACAGAAGCTGGAGGCTTGCATGCTGAATACCCCTGTAGTACAGGAAGCATTCTCAAGAATCAGGGTCAATGCAGGTCAAGAAAGGTCTGTATCCAAAAACTGGATTAGAGCACGTGGTGGTTACAGCAATGGCCGGAATGCAGAAACAAGGTTAGGGCTGGCAGAATACAAAGCAAGTAAAAGCTCAAGAGAGAAAAAAAAGAGTAATCAAGCAGAGTAACAATCTGGGGTCTGTGCACCAGCATGGATGCAGCTACACCTGCACTGAACACAGGCCAAGGAGGTAAGTGGCAGGGTCACTAGGTACTGCTACAGTCCTTTTCAGCAGTATGCCTTACTATTTGTCTATGCCAATATGCAAGCCATTTGTCTTCTTCCAAGAAGGTTGATTAGAGGCCCTGAGTTTACACCCATTGCAGCTTAGCGATTGCAGAGTGGATCAGTCTGTGCTTCATTAAATAACTAGTGCTCTTTTTGCTGTAGCAAGTACTTTGTGATTAATTTCTCTCTAATGTGAGGTTCTGGTGATTGGGGGCAGTGCCCAATACCTATCTCCTGCAGAGTCTGATTGCGACTGCTCTGTACAAAGTTCTGGTGCCATCATCTGTGTGAGTAGGGGTCCGCACTCCCTCTGTCAGCTTCAACTCAGAGCACCACTGGTCTATAGTCAGGAAATATGGATGCTAGAGGAACTATCCTCTTTACCACTTATACTCAGACATTACTGATAATAATGCATCGCTGAGAAATCGGGGATTGGCATAAAAGTCACCACTTGGTTTAGTGTTATAATGACAAGTAAAGCTGCACTACTCTCACAGATTAGACTTGCATGGACCCTGGCTGACATCTTAATTGGGGAAGTAAGTTTTTCCACAAAACCATTTTGTTGGAGACTGTGCCATAGCTCACTCCACAAATACACAAAGACAAAACAAGCAGTAATCTCAAACAGAACAACTCACCAAAACTGCCAAAAGCAATACAAACTTTCCAAACCTATCAAAGGCTAACCTGCACAAACAAGGCTTATATAGGAATAATGCGGTCAATCTTATTAAACACCCAATGCTTACAATGGATTTAAAAAGAAAGCGCCATATGTAATAAACTCGCCATCAGATTGCCCACTTTCTCACACATTTCAGCTCACGGCCAATCGATAGAAGTTTCTGTCAAGTTACGTATCTACTTTCTAAAACTTGTAGACTAAAGTTCCTGGAAATTAGATGCAACTTGCCAGGAGCTAGAAGTCTCCCAAAATGTACAATCTGGGACAACCCCATATCTTGATCGTTGCACCATCACTTCATCCCTATAGCAGATACTAGTTTGTAGATCAGGTAAAGTATAAAGGTAATAATAAAATCCATGTTTCAATTAAATTAGAAACTGGTTTGTATGTAGAAATGTATAAAAATACATAAAAAAATAATGTAACACAACTTTCTCAATTGGGTGAAGAAATCTCTTATAAGATACTAAGGCTCTCATCCATCCCTCTGTACTGAGACGTGATATACCTTATTTAATTAAAGCTACATGATGAATTATACATAATGTGCTAAATTACCACCCAGGATGGAAAACATGTTCAGATACGTTGTTTTCCACCTAGGTGGTAAGTTTTAATCCACTTTGCTCAACGTTCATTAAATAAACGTTAACACGTGAAGCCGATTATGTAAAGGAGATTGCTCATTAATCACCCTAAATGAAATGCGAACAGCGGCTTTTTAAAAGGCGCGCAGCTGACGTTCATCTCCTCCAAAAAAAAAAAAAAATTCCCACACGCTCTTTTTTTGTTTTATTGTGTTATTTTTTTTTATTTATTTTTTTTTTTTGCAGAGTGATGTATTTTGTTGTTTTTTTCTTAACAAACAGATTTGTCAAGTCTTGTCAATGATCTAAGTGTGCTCAATGTACTGTCTTTTCTGCTGGAGCAAATGTAGAGCAAATCTCAGATAAATTACGTCCCCTTTCACACTCGGCTCCCCTGAGGATTTCTACTCGCGTTTCCTCTGTAGAGATATGTCAGGGAAAGAGACAGGATGAAAGTGTGAAAGACAACAAACTGGCAGAAACCATCTATTCTAAAAATACCAATTATGCAAATAGTTCCAAGAACACATTGAATGTTTTCAGCTCTTGAGGCATAATAGGTTATATCACAAAACGCTACAAACAATTATCAATTTACCAGGATACAGCCATTTTGCTAAGCATCTGAGCATTTTTATTTATTTTTTTTAAAAAGACATTATGGCAAACACTGTTCCTGTGATAAATGTAGGTATTTATTAGCTCTAATCTTTGCCGGAAAATAGACTGACACTCCATGTTGCAATGAAATGAAATATAATAAACGTTTTCTCCCATTATGCAAATTAGTGTCTTCGTTTGACACGCAGGAATGGAAAAAAATACATAAAATGCATCATAAAAATATGTAAATATATCTCAGCTCAAATTCAAGTTTTATACTAAGGCAAAGAACGTATTAATCATTTTAGTAGAAGCTGGATTTCTACATTTAAATACAAATAAGACTAATAAGAGATGTTAAATATACCTTCACTTGTAATTATTCGATACTGGTGTCGTTCATTTAAACTAAAGGACTTTTCCACATTTATAAAACTTTATTTTAATGTATAGTACGTGGCCTCCTGAAACATTTACTAAATACCAGCAGCCTGAACATATAGTGGTTTCAAAGACACAGGCAGAGGAAACATGTAACATACTGTAATTCTTTATTAATAACTAGAGATATGCGTTTACTCCCGTGTTTCGGTTTTGGTTTTGGATCTGGATTAATTTTCGTGTTTTGGTTTTGCTTTTCCAAAACCTCCCACAAGTGTTTTGGTTTTAGTTCTGTTTTTGTTTTTTAAATTGATAAAAAGTTTTTAAAAACAGCTAAAATTAAGTAATTTATGCAATTTAAAACCCGAAATTTGGATTTAAAATTTGAATTCTAAACTGCAAAAAGATCAGAACCGCGACTTGGATTTATCCAGATATCCTCAGGAGATCAGAACTGCAACTCAAATTTATTCAAATGCACAAAATTCAGGTGGATTCGGATTTCTGGAGAACCAAATCGCTCAGCTCTATTAATACTAGTCCAGAGAAAATAGCCAGATAGTAACCCAAACCAGAAGCTGGACAGAGGACACTGGATATTCTAGCTGCAGAACCCCAAAGATGTGGACACTAGATTTGGATTTAGGTGGAGTGCTCACAGTATACAGAGTCAGGGAGTAACAGAGCCAAACTAAGTCCAGGATCAGATAGAAAATACAATCAGTAATGGAAGCTGGGGTCAGGGAGCAAAGAAATCCACATAGTCACTAATACAGTGGTTCCCAAACTTTTTTAAATCACGGCTCCCTCGAATATCAGCATCATTTTCATGGTACTCAGAAAAAAATGCAGTAAAGTAGTAAGGTGAAGTAAATTGTGCTTATCTGTCATCCTTAGGGTCAGTTATGTGGTGGTGGACAGGGATGTGCTCGTCTGTCATCCTTAGGGTCAGTTATGTGGTGGTGGACAGGGATGTGCTCACCTGTCATTCTTAGGGTCAGTTATGTGGTGGTGGACAGGGATGTGCTCACCTGTCATCCTTAGGGTCAGTTATGTGGTGGTGGACACCTGTCATCCTTAGGCTCAGTTACTGTATGTGGTGGAGGACAGGTTTACACTTCTGTTTGTCCACATATTTACATTACATTGACCATAATTAATTTGAGTTGGTGCTGGACCAACAATCTGAGGCACCCCTGTAAGTGTCCCGAGGCACCCCAGGGAGCCAAGGCGCACAGTTTGGGAACCACTGCACTAATCTTATGCCAGGACAATGCCCCAGGAATATGTAAAGCAGGTAACATGTGAGATTTTGGGAGTACAAACACAGTCATTGTTAATCTCAGGATGGAATGTAAATGGTCCTCTCAGAGTTTTGGAACTTGAGCCAAGTATAGACTATAGAAAAACACACTGAGAATGCTCGGGGATTTATTTATTTTTTTCCACATACAAATGCAACTGAGCATGCCAGGAACTCGGAATGATGCCTGCATAACGTCACAACTGGACATGGTCAGACAGAAAGACAGATAGAATCCTGACGAATGAATCTAACTTACTGCAATCACACAAAGAAATACATCTTAGCTTTAGAGAAAGTTTTACTCACATCTTTTTTTTATACAGTTTACTGTATGTTGTTTGAATCATTTTTAATATACAGCATAAATAACATGAAAAGAAAGTATACATTTTACAAGGGTAAATTGGACAGAAAGGGGAAGGTACATTGTAGGTGTGTGATTCCTACTATGTGATATTTATTGGGAAAACATAGATGACAAATGGAAAGGAACCGCTAAAGAAAGTTATAAAGTTGAGAAGTTAGGTGGGAGGCTGTGTCGGGGCAAGGTGACCCATGTTATAAGAATGGAATTGAAATTATTTAATCAAAGGAGAAGAGGAACTACCCTGAAACCCAAAGGTTTTCGTGTTAAAGCTTCTTTGACCTATGGTTATAATGGCAGAGAATGGCAGATAACAGGGGATTTCCAATATTGAGCTATTGGAGCCATGGTACCATATATCAATTAAACCACTGGAGCTGTAGCAAATACCATTGCAAAAAGGCAGCTCTAGAGAGCAGGGAACACTGGTTTGAATGACCCTGGTTATAATAGCTAAAAACTTAATTCCACAAATGATGCAGTAAACGAGGATGAGAAATATAAACAAAAAAAGGACAAAATACCTATTAGGCGCTATGAATATATGTGACGATATGGCTTAAGGTATGGACTGATGTCACTCGCTACCACTTGGAGGAGCTGACCCTCCTAAATATTAAGATATACAAAACTGGAAAAGGGTAGTGGAGCGCTGACTATAGGTAACAAAATATATATTCAATTAAATAGATTTATATTAAAAGCATTTTATTTCATATACCAATAATAAAAAATTTAAATATAATTATTTGCATGTAGCAAAAAATACATAAAAATTCCACACAAAAGTATACATTAATTGAATAATAATGCCTACAGTATTCACAACATAGAATACAAATCAATTAATATATTGAAAGGAAAATCCAATAGTAGGCATGTGTCAACCAGGGTCCGGCAGTCTGTTTATGGCGACTTGTAATGGTATTATATACCAGGAAGCAGTCAGCAGCTACACGCTGGGAAGCCACGAGCAGCAAGATTACAAGCCGGCGATCCACAGCACTAAGACGCGGCTTGCCACTAATGAGCTGGTGACGATACATCTATTTGGGACATTGTGCACAGTGAGTAAATCCCTCTCCAGAGCGGAGAATACAGGAATCCCTCAGTGCCTGAATAACACTTGAGGCTTTCATTAACACCAAGGGGCAAATTTACTAAGATTCGAGATAGGTCGAGATGACCATCTCTGGTGATTTATTGATTTTTTCCTGCTTGCAAATTTACTAAAGGCAAAGTCGGGTGAGTTAGAGAGAGATTTCTCTCATCTCCCTCGTAAAACTCGGCTGAGATAGCAATCTCAAATCTTATCACCATCGGGCCAAATTGGAAGTACTTTTCACCTAAAACATACATCTCTCAAATTTACCAAGAATCGGGATGACAAGCCTGTCCAGATTCTTAACATTACAGGGAAAAAAATTTGTAGGGTTCCACTGTAATGTAAGAACCAGCACAAGGCAGCAGGGACCGAGCTGGTTTTAAATATACGGAGAAAAAATATGACGTGAGTTCCACCGTATATTTAAAACCAGCCCTGGACCCTTTCTAACGGGAGACTGATGCCACAGCCAGTGGTGCCCTTTCACCAGGCCCCCCAGCTGCAGCATCAGCCCTGACCGTTAGTCAGCCCTGGCCGGGGATCCCTGGGGAGTTGAGGACCCCCCAATAAAGGGGTCACCCTCTCCAGGGCACACCTGGCCTAGGCTGAAAGCCCGGGGCTATCCCTGCCACCCTGGGTAGTGGGTGGCGGGTTGATAGTGTAAGGTGTAGTGTAAAATTTTGATTTATCATCATTGTCTTTACAGTGGAACTACAGGTCCCAGCAAGCCTCCCCCGCATGCTGGTACTTGGGGAACCACAGCCTGCTACCATCTCGACACTCAAAGCCGCATCAAAGCTGTCTAGCTGCATCTCGGCCCACAAGGCCACATCTCAGCCTTATACCATCTTGGATTGTAAAGCCACATCCCAGCTGTCTAGCTGCACCTCGTCCCACAAGGCTGCATCTCAGCCTCTTACCACCTTGGCTTTCAAAGCAACATCTCGTTTGTCTAGCTGCATCTCAGCCCACAAGGCTGCATCTCAGCCTGTTACCACCTTGTCTCTCAATGCCGCATCCTGGCTATCAAAGCCACACCTCAGCCCTCTAGGCCGCATCTCAAATAGCCGCATAAGATCTTGTGGCCCTATATTAACTGTGTAAGCCTCTACATTCTCGAGTAAAGTCCAGGTGGCCACCTAAGTACCGGTGAACATGTTCAGTTCTAAGGGAACAGTTGGTTCCTGTTATTGGTGGACATTGCCTGAGTGATTCTAGAGGTCTTACACAGTGAGTCCTATGGCACCTTAACATTATACCCAGTCCAAGACACTCGCAACTGTCATGGATCCAAGCATGAATCCTGCACAGGTTTTTGCCATGCAGATCCAAGCTCTTGCCCAGAAGGTATAGGAACTATCCTCGCGGGTTATGGAAGGTGGCTTATCATCAGTGCAAGTCTCGGTCAGAGAACCTCAAATAAATCTCCCGGATCATTTTTCTGGGAATCGCAAGGAGTTTTTGAATTTCAGATAGAGTTGCAAGCTGTATTTCAGATTACGTCCCCTTTTGTCTGGTTCCGAAGCACAGCGTATAGGAGTAGTCATCTATTTGCTCCAGGGTGACCGTCAGACCTGGGCCTTTGGTCTACCTTCAACTCACTCTGCCTTGCAATCAGTTTAGGAATTTTTCAAAGCCCTGGGAGTCCTCTATGATGATCCTGATAAGGCAGCATTGCCTGAGGCAAATCTGTGTTCCCTTATGCAAAGGTGGAAGGCACCAGGGGACTACTGTACTGAGTTCCGCAAATGGGCAGCTTATAGCGGATAGAAGGATCCTGCTATATGCAGCCAGTTTTGTTTCAGACTGTTGAAACAAATCTTGGTCAAACATTTAGTGCCCTAGACTTTACTTTATCTTATGCATCTCTCCATCTGCATCGATCGCCACATCAGGGAATGTAGATTGGAGAAGTATCATCTGACCTTGCTCCCTCAGACAGCACCCTGGGAGTCCTCAGCAGCTCAGGCCTTGCATCTGTTTCTACCTTATCAAGCCTGCCCTTATCAAGGTATATGGAAAAGAAATTGCAGCTACTGCATTTTTGGATAATGGTGCAGCTGGAAATTTTATGGACTTTTCCTTTTTTAATACACTAGTAATTCCATCTGAAGACCTTATGCCCCCGATCTCCATCTGCGGGCTTGATGGTAATCCATTATCCAGTGGTGATATAACCTACCAAACGTCATCGTGGGAGCTCTACACATGGAGTCTATTTCATTTTTCTTGCTACATTGTCCCTTGGCTCCGATTGTCCTCGGGTTACCATGGCTCAAAAACCACAACCCAGTTCTTGTCTGGAACTCAGGTAAGATCATCTGATGGGGTCCTGATTGCTCCAGGTGTCTCTCTCTTCCAGCCTGGACAGTACATCCTACCCGATTATCTGCTCCCTCAGAATTACCTGTCCATTATCATGACTTTTTGGATGTTTTCTCCAAGAAAAAGACAGATTATCTTTCCCCGTATAGGTCTTACAATTGTGCCATTGATTTTGCAGATTATCTTTCTTTGTATAGGTCTTACAATTGTGCCATTGATTTGATATCTGAAGCAAACCACCCAAGGGCATGCTAGGGAAGAATGTATTCAAGACAGTTTAGCTAAGGCAAATTTCTTCTTTGTCAAGAAGAAAGATGGCTCACTTTGACCTTGTATTGACTGTCAGGGACTCAACAAGGTTAAGGTCAAAAACTCTTACCCTCTGCCATTAATCTCAGTACTTTTTGACTATCTATGAGAAGCAACCATATTTTCTAAAATTTACCTTTGAGGAGCATACAATTTAATCAGAATCAAGAAGGGTGATGAATGGAAAACAGCGTTCAATACTCATTCAGTATGTAGTCTACTTGGACGATATGATCTATTCCAGTGGTGTCAAACTTGGGCCCTCCAGCTGCTGTGGAACTACACATCCCAGCATGCAGTACCACAGTATTGCTATTAGGGCATGCTAAAACTGTGGCAGGGCATGCTGGGATATGTAGTCCCACAAAATCTGAAGGGCCCGAGTTTGACACCACTGATCTATTCCCAGTCACTGGATCAACACCGTCATCATGTCTGACTAGTACTACAGAAATATTGTGAAAACCGTCTTTATGCGAAACTAGAAAAAAGCAAATTCAAGGTTACTTAAGTCTTTTTTCTTGGATAAATCATCACCTCTCCCAGCAATGCTAAAGCAGTTCTAGCAAAAGCAATCCAATGCTTCCTTAGATTCGCAAACTATTATCAGAAGTTCATTAAGAATTTCTCCACTGGAATTAACCAAGAAAGGAGCAGACACAGATAATTGGTCCCCACAAGCTGTTCACGCTTTTGACAATCTGAAGACTGCTTTCACCCTTGCATCTGTACTTCATCACCCGAATCCATTTGTTGTATAGGTACTGTAGATACTTCTGAGGTTGAAGTTGGGGCGATTTTGTCTCACAGCAATCTCTAGGACAACAAACTATATACCTGTGCCTTCTTTTCTTGAAGATTCACCTCTGCTGAAAATAACTATGATGTGGGCAATCATGATTTACTTGCCATCAAATAGGCATTCGAGAATTGGAGACATTGGTTGGAGGGAGGAAAACATCAGATCACTGTCTTGACTGATCACAAGAATTTATCGTATATGGAGACAGGGATTAAAGGAATTAAACAACAGACAGGCTCGTTGGGCATTGTTTTTTACTTTTTCAATTATATAATTTCTTTCCAGCCCAGATCCAAAAACATAAAAGTGGATGCTCTCTCTCGGATCCATGTGGCTTTAACCCACAGTTTGGCTGACACTCTTCAGGCTCTTCAGTCGGAAGCTCCTTCTGGAAAACCTTCTGGATTATTTGTTCCAGAAAAACTCAGAGGGGTAAATTTACTATTAATCAAGTCTGTTCAAGTTTTTTTTTTTCAACTCGATTAGCATCACTGAAACTCAGGTGATTTGATGCTTCTGAAACTCACAAATTTACTAAGAAGTGAGTTTAGCTGAGAGTGAGTTGGCTTGTGGTGAAGCAGATTCAGATTTCTCCCCTGAATAGCAAATTTAGAATGAGATTCCTCACCCGAGATTGCAGTGTGTTCTCTCTGCCTTCTCTTCCGAACAAGCAGCCAGCACATATCAGTGAGTTATATGAAGGCTGCTTGTGTGGTTACGTAGGGTCCCCCCCCAAAAGCATAACCAGCCCCTGGCTGCTCAGCCAGTCCTGGTTTTAAAAATAGGGGAATATATATAAAACCAGCACCAGGCTCAAATCCAGCTGGGGTGTAATGCCTCAGCCAGGGGTCCCTATCACTGGGTCTCCCAAGCCAAAGCATTCGCACATCCAAGCTGGTCAGCCCAAGCCAGGATTCTCAGGGGAGGTAGGGACCCCCCAATAAAGGGTTCCCCCCTCTACTGACACCCCAGGCTTAGTCTGAAGCTCAGGGCTCTTCCCCACACCCCTGGGCTGTGGGTATGGAGGTAATAGTATTGTAAATGGTGTAAAACTATTGTTTTTTACTGTGGAACTACCGGTGCCAGCATGCCTGCCCTTTGGCACTTCCACTACTGTGGAACTACAAGTGCCAGCAGGCGACCAGCACCCTTACCCCTGCTGTAAAAAAATATATAAATAACCACAACACACACACCATGTCAAGTATAACTTTATTATATACACCTACCTCACTCACAAATGCCTGTTGCCCGTTGCTCGTTCCCCTTCCCTAGAAGAATCCAATGGAGGTACCTGGGAAAAAAAACCATACTCAACCCCTTACTGGCACCAGCTTCTGTAGCATACCCGTGTCTTGGCAAAAAAACAAACCACCACCCAGAACAGACACTTACATTAGCGGTGTATGTGTGTGACCACATACTCTGCTAACTGGCTCATGACTGCTCAGTGTGAACTGTCAGGAGCAGGCATCCGATCAGCGGCCGCTAACTGTAGAGTGCCCGCTGATTGGCTCCGAGCTTGTTATGCTTTTTGGGGAGGACCCTATGTAATGTTTTTTAAATTAACACTGATATGTGTATGTTTCTTGCAAACTAGCAGCTCAGGAGGTGGTATGTTTGAAACTTCTAATTAGCTATGATTTACACAATTACACCCGAGATTGCAATCTCGTTTCTTAGTAAATTCCTGAGTTGTATCTTTTTCATGAAAAGTACTTCAGAGTTTGGCCGATGGTGAGTTTATTCGAGTTTGCTATCTCACCCAAGTTTTTCAGTGAAAAGAAAGAATTCTCTCCCAAACTCACCCGAGTTTATCTTTATTAAATTTGTGATTTAAAAAAAATTCCTAAACTCACCCGAGATTGCAATCTCGACCAAAATCAAATCTTAATAAATTTACCCCAGAGAATCAGTCCAGGCAGACATTCATTCTAGCAAAGCAGCAGGTCATCCGGGTATCTCCAAGACTCTGGAGTTGCTTTCCAAATCTGTATGGTGCCCACCATTATCTCAAGATGTCCGTGAGTTCATTCTGGCCTGTTACAGGAACAAGACTCCTTGGGTCACTCCTTCTGGCCTATTACTGCCGCTCTCTATACTTTCTAAACCCTGTACCCATATTGCTATAGATTTCGTGGTGGATCTTCATCCTTCCTCACGATGTTCTGTCATTTTGACTGTGTTCGATAAATTCGGTAAAAAGGCACATTTTATTCCTCTAAATAAACTCATCACTGATAATTAGCTGTCCACTGTTTCAGACCAAGGTACACAGGGCCTTATTCAGAACCGCTCGCTTGCTCTGAATCAGGGCCAGGCATTTTTTTTTTTTGGATCGGCCTCTTGGCCGCTCGCATGGCTGTGGGTGACCACCCACAGCTATTGCGAGCGCCCATGATGATGGTTGTGATGGTCAAGACCATCGCGACCATCGGGCTTGCGACGAGACCCTTGTGGTAGGGTCTCGTGGCCGCAAGCCCCAGAGAGATTTCGGCTCTAACAGAGCCAGAATCTCTCCACTGACATTACTCGTGATGTCAGTGGGGCCACCCCCAAATGGCAGGGGTTCTCATGGGAACACCTCCATTTGGGCAGCTACCCCCCCAGCCCACCCACCAAAGGGGGCGAGCTGCCACACAACATCGACAGCTCGCCCCCTTTGGTGCGAGACCCGGAGAAACGGATTGCCCATTGCTAGCTGGGTCACGCACATGCGCATGACGGAGCCGGCTCAATCGTGCGCATGCGCTGTTGGCCACTATTGACCCGGTTGCGAGGGCTCAACCGGGTCTGAATCAGGCCCACAGTTCTTTGCTTGTTTCTAGAAAGGCTTCTGATCTTTTTTGGGCATCAGTCTTAGCTTATCCTCTGGCTACCGTCCCCAAACCAATGGTCAGACAAAGCGGGTTAACCAATCTCTGGAACAGTATATCCGATGTTTTGTGTCCAAGTGCCATAATGACTGGATCAGCCATTTACCTTTGGCTGAATTTACATTTAATAATTCATGTCTCTCTTCCTCTGCAGTCTAATCTTCTGTATCACAGGAGTGCAATCCCAGAGTGAATTCCTTTGAACCTAATGCCAGGAGTCCATCATCTCCACCTTTGGTCTCCCAAATCTGCTCCATCTGGTATAAGGTACACCATTGTCTCCTCAAAGCTTCCTTACATTCCAAGATGCTGACAGACAGCAGAAGGCATGTAATTTCAAATTAGGGTATTTGGTCTGGTTATCTGCTAAAAACATCAGGCTCTGTCAGCCTTTGCAGAAGCTTGGTCCTAGGTATATCAGACCATTCTGGATAATTTCTCAAGTTAATCCTGTTGTCTTCTGGCTTAAACAGCCCAACACACTCAAAATCAATAACACTTTTCACTGTTCAGTGTTTAAGCAAGTATTCTCCTCTAAATTCAGATCTAAATGTCTTGCAAGACTGTCTCTGTGCTTGTTCAAGGTCAACAACATTTGGTGGTGGAGAAGACTTTGGACTCCAAGTTTTCGAAAGGGTATTTACACTTCCTGGACCACTGGAAGGGATATGGGCCAGAGGAGCATTCTTGGGTACCTGAGAGGTCTTTACATGCTCCTAAGATAAAATAGAGATTTATCCAGGACTTCCCTAACAAACCAAGTTCTAGGGTTTCCTTAACCCTTCATCAAGGGGGTGTACTGTTAGAAGTCACCAGCGTGCCTTGTTACATACTTGTTCTCCGAGTGTCTCTCCTCCAGGTTGCCAGTCACTCTCCCGGAATCCTGCTTCTGGACAACATGCACACCATACTGGGTCGGCATCTGCAGTTGCTAGGAGATTGGAATGCTGATCTAAGGCTCGTGATACTGGATTATCTCACCTGTAGATTCCATTAATCACTTGCCTTGCATCCATTGGTTCACTACCTTTCTTAATCCTGTTGGTTCATCACCAGCTTGTCAGTGTCTGTATGTGTCCTTCCAGTTCCTGTTCCTGCCAGTCATGGTCCTGCTTGTCTGTGCCTGTTCTACTGAGTTCTAGAACTCTAACCCTACACTCTCACTCCATCATCTAGAGTGTTAATTTTGCTCTGCCTGTAGTGTTCCTGGTTTGTGCTGTTCCTGCGGCCTTGCCCCACCCGTTGTAGTCATCTATAAACATCACAGTCTGTTTCCATCTCGGGTCTCAAAACTGCATCCCAGCTGTCTATCCACACCTTGGCCTACAAGGCTGCATCTCAGCCTGTTACCATCTCGGCTCTCAAATCTGCATTCTGGCTGCCTAGCCACACCTCGTCCCACATGGCCGTATCTCAGCCTGTTACCATCTTAGGTCTCAATACAGCAACCCGGCTTTCTAGCCGCACCTCATCCGAAAAGGCTGCATCTCAGCCAGTTATCACCTCTACTATCAATGCCGCATCTTGGTTGTCAAAGCCGCACCTTGGCCCTCTAGGCTGCATCTTAATTAGTTGCATAACCTCTAGTGGCCCTAGCTCAACCGTGTAAGTCTCTACTATCTCGAGTCCAAACGGCCACCTAAGTCCCGGTGAATCTGTCCAGTTGTAAGGAAACAGTGGGTGGCTGTTATTGGTGAAGACCTCGTCTTATTGATTTTAGAGGTCTTACATGGTGAGTCCAAAGAGACCGTAACACAGAGTGAGGTGAGCTAATGAGCCAAAAACACTAGCATTCACCTAGCAAAATTCTGTTAGTTTTTCCCCTTCTTATAGCATTGAGTATAAGAATCCGAGAGCATAAGTATTTGTCGACAACTGTTTTGGTTGGATCTGTAATGATGATGGATGCAGCGGCTGGCGTAAAATTCATGGTTTGTGGTTTACACAACATTCTGGATATATTTTTTACATGTATGTTGCAGATTTTGGAATAGAATGAATGTGGGGAACCAAGGACAGTTTAGAGTCAAGGATGACACCTAGACAGCAAGCTTGAGAGGTACAGTTGATTGACATGTTATCAAGAATGAGATAGGTTGGTAAGTACTTTTGGCTAGTGGAAATATTATTAAATCTGTTTTTTAAAGATGAGGGGGTGAGATGACATCCAAGATGAAATGGGAGAAATACATTCAGTAACAGGGACCAAATCTGAAGTGGATAGGTAAATTTCATGGATGATCTGAATACAGATGAGAATGAATTCAAAATAACTGATGTTTGCCAAGAGACGTGGTATAGATAAAGTAAAGCAGGGGACCTAGGACTGAGCCTTGTTGTACTCCGACTGATAAAAAAGTTAATATAAGGTGAATCCAAAAAAATAAACAATGAAAGAGTGATTTGAAAAGTAGAATGAGGATGGCACTGTGGGCCTGATTCAACATGGATCACTATTCTGCTTATATGCACACAGCGCAGTTGCTAATATCAGCGGTGATATGTAGATGTTTGCATTCAAATTGCGATCACCGCCTGACATAAGGACGCTCACTTTCCCTTACTCACATCTGTACACTTGGCCAACATCGCGATACAATCGGTAACATAGAGTAACTTCGGACCCATACGCACAGTTAAGGCAGGTCAGACCTCACTCATGAATTGCTTACTTCAGTGCATGCTATGAGGCATAAGGCTGCGCATAGTATCGCAGTGGATAATTTATGTGTGCCTCTGAAACGGCGTACGAATGCACTTGCAGGCCTGCCGGCTGACCATCCCCCCCCATCACCACCCACAAATGGCACTTTCTGTCAATCACTCTGCCATGGGTCTGCATATCCTCTGCGATCACAGGGCCTGATTCAGAGCCGGACACTATTTGCGGACGCTGGTTCAGAAAAAGGGGCTGGCTATTTAAATTGAGCGCTCGCTCTTTGCGGTCTGTTGATGCCTCTATGTTTGAGCGAGCGTCCGAAACATGTGCTCGCTATTTTGTAAAGAAGCCCCCTGGCCGCTCGCATCATACGTCATCTCCACTATTTATTTGATTCATCGAGTACATCGAAAGGTGTATGAACTGCTCGCTATTCTTGTGGTAGCATTTTACTACCGCAATCATGCAAGCAGTTCAGGCTAAAAGACAACCAAGTGACGTGGTCAATGACGCTGCTTTGTTAATTATGCACACCCTTAAAACACCTGTTTTGACCGTTTGGCACGCCTGCGTTCGGATCTCCACTCCCCGTTTTCAAGCACCTTCCCCTGTTACCACCCACAAATGCCTCATTCTGTCACTCAAATTAGCAGGCATTCGCTATTTTGTGAGCACACGATTTCCGACCGCACTGACTGGTTGGTGCATGCGCATTACAAGTCATACACATGCGCAGTTGTGCGAACATCGCTCGGAGCGAACGAGCTGCCGCTTACGAGCGGCTCTGAATCAGGCCCACAGTCCCGATCGCAGTGACTAGTCAACGCTTGCGCACTGCGATGCATACGCATGAGCAGAATGTGACAATAGGCCGTTTGCGTGCGTATAAACAACTGTGCTCCTTGCTGAATCAGGCCCTGTGTCCTGAAGATGAGAATGGTTAACAGTATCAAATGCAGCAGAGAGATGCTGAGTAATAATGAGTGAATAATGTGCTTTAGGTTTGCAGTGATCAAATGATTCACCACCATAGTAAGTGCAGTCTCTGTAGAGTGTTAGAAATGAAAGCATAAATGAAGTGGGTATAATAATTTGTGTGAGTAAGAAAGTATGTGAGGCAGGTGAAGGCAAGTCCCTCCAGTAGCTTTAAGGGGCATGAGAGCTGAGATTTGGAATGGTAATTTCAGAGAGAATTGTGTTTTTTTTTTCAGAATGGGAGTAATCAAAAAAAAGGTTTGAATTCTCATATGAGACAGAGCTTTACTGATTTGTGAGAGTATAGGATCAAGAGGAGAGGTAGTTGAGGAGGAGGATGAGAAGAGAGTAGATATCTCATCTTCGTTTGTGCCAGAGGGTTCAAAAAAGGAATTAACTGGCTAAAGAAGAGCGTAGCATTTCAATTCAGTTTTTTATCAATCCTCTCCTTAAAGTAGGAAGCAAGATCTTGGACACTATTAGTAGCCGGTGGGTTTGGTACGAGAGGGTTAAGAAGCTATTTGAATGTAATAAAAAGTTGGTTGGGGTTAGAAGACTGAATGGACAACAGATGATTGAAAATATTTTTGTTTTGCAGTGTCCAGAAACTTTTCATAGGAGTGGTAGATAGTCTTATATGTGGGGACATCATTCAGAATATGAGAATTAAGTCACTGACATTCTCCTTTACATGGGAGTTTTTTAAGGTGTCTTGTTACTTTAGAATGTCAAGGATGACATCTAAGTCTAAATGGAGTTTGAAGGGTAGCAGAGTAGTTACATCATGTCTAGAGTTTGGTTAAGACGTGGTACAGCAATCTCGGGAGAAGTGAATGTAGAAATTGGTGAGAGCAGTTGTTGCAAAGTGGTGAAAGGTTGTTAGAAATTGCAGATAAGAGGAGGCTTGGTAGAAGTCCATAATAATGAGCTTGAAGTAATGAAGGAGAACATGCAAGTGATAAGGTTGTGATCTGATAGAGGGAAAAGAGTGTTAATAAAACCAGAATAATAGCTAGTAAATACAAGATAAAGACAGGTGCCATCCTGATAAGTAGAGAAGTCTGTCCACTTGGCTGAGGCTGTTCATGCAGTGAGCTTTGTTATGCAGTGGTCCATGAATTCCTCTAGGTCCTTGTTGGACTTTAATATTATCAGTAAGGCCATTACCATATTGATTACAGTTATTGCCCTATGTTCATCATCAAAGTCTATAGAAAAAGCATACAAAGTAGAGAGTTGCAAGAATGTTCTCTATTTATAATAATGTCAAAAGAATTCCAACTTTGGCCCGTATTCAATTTGAGGTGAAAAGTCCAAACTTTTCGCCTGCTGGATTTTTTGCTTCCTTCGCCTGTTTTCCAGTATCAGTATCAGGTGCATGCCCGATATTTCCCATTTTCAATTTAAAAAGACGCAAAAACGGGACCTGGCGAAACTTGGATTGACGAAAAAAAATGAAGTTTTCGGGAACTCATCTTTAGCAATTGTTTTGGGGAAAAATAACTATGCGCATCAAATTTGGGGTACATGAAAATGGGTGCAAGCATAGTTTTAAGTCCCTAAAAGGATTTATAAAAATTCAAAATGCACTTGCCTCTACTTCCCGCAATGAAGAAAACATCTGCCGCATACTTCCGAACCCCTCTGGAATCTATTGCGGTACGTTAGGATGTTTCCCAATATTTTTTTTTTAACCCCAAAATTTAAAAAACTATTTTGGGGTGTCCTGATTTTTTTTTTTTAACACAGATTGTTTTTAGGGAGCATTCCCAAGGGTGCAGGCTATTTTTTTAAGCCTGCACCCCTAAACCCCAATTCTGCACTTATTTTGCCTGCTAAAGGCTGGCGAATAATGATCCCCGTTTTTTTACATTGACTTTTTGCACTGGCGAAAAGTCAATGTAATTGAATACGGGGAAAAAGACAATAGGCGAAAATGACGTCATCTGCGATCATTTATCGCTGATAGCGGCTTTTCACCTCAAATTGAATATGGCCCTTTGAGTGAATCAGTAGCATATGTTTATGTATGCATTTAAAGTACTAGATTTATCTCATAGCTGGATCATGGCTCTAGAATCAGCTCAGCCTGAGGATTAACCTCATTAACTACACTCTGACCATGGGCCCCCGCAGAATTCATGGGAGCTAGTTGATTTTGTTACATAACCCCCAGTATAGATTTACAGGTTAGTGTTTTGGTGAAGGAATCCATTGGTAAGGTGAGCAACTCACTGGTGTCAGCACATGCAATGAGAATTCATTATTTAAATGTAGCAGCTCAAATCTATCTGTAATATTGATACAGAGTTGCTGTATTTCTAGAGCAGTGATTCCCAACCTCGGTCCTCAAGGCACACCAACAGTCCTGGCTTTAGTGATATCCATGCTTAAGCACAGATGGTTAAATCAAAATAACTGAGGTACTAATTCAGTCACCTGTGCTCAAGTATGGCTAACCTTAAAACCTGGACTGTTAGTGTGCCTTGGGGACAATGTTTGGGAACCCTTGATCTAGAGGATGCTTTGGGGAAAAAGTTGATAAGATAATTAGGGGTCTGAATCAAGTCAGTTTACTGTACAGTAATTTAATGTAAGTACACTGCAGAATAACACAGTCAGGAAACATACTGTAACTGTTTTTGGTACACAGATGAACCACACTGGCAGCAGGCAGAAGACGTTGGTAGTTGAGGGAGGCCAGTTCAGTAGACAGATGAGTATCACATGGAGAAGAAAGAAGAATTCAGACAAGTTAGTTTGCTCCATAAAGGAGCAGTACTGGGAGCAGGCAGAAGCTGGTATAATGATCTGCCACGAACCACACATGCACTTCCACAATGTCAGAGACATCTTTGCCAGACAACCAAGATGTTTAATTCCAAAAGGGAAGGAGCATGTTTCAAGGGCAATTGGGCAACTCATCTTTACACTTCTTCACAAGTGGCTATATAGCTAAACTGAATATAAGAGGAAAAAGGAACCACCCATTGCATTGGTGATTTTGAAATTAGATGAGAGAAAGCAATCAAGTTGGTGAACAGCTTTAAATCTAAATTCAAAAAGGTAATGGTCCTGTAATTTTGACATGAAGTGGGGTCTTTACCAGGTTTAGTGATTGTAATAATATGCACTTCAAACAATCCCATGGGAATGGAAGTATCTGTAATAATAAAATGAAATACATTGCAAATAATTGGAGTCATTTCAGTCTAGAAGGAAAAATAACATTTATTAGTGAATCAGTCAGGATATTATTATCTCAAGTTTTCACTACTGACCACTGCTATTCAAATTATACATTTCGATTCATCAATCCAGGATAAATGCCACACACTCTGTTTGGTTGGCACTAATAATTTATGTATGTTATTCCAAGGGTACACAGAACAGCTACTAATTCTAAATAGTTGTTTGCTGATGATAATAATATATACTGTAAATATATATTTTTAATCTAATAAAAGTATTTTTTAATGATGCTTTCTTTTTAGTTTACCATGATCAGGCAATCATTGCTCTCCTTTGTATGAACTTGTTGTCTGTGGTTTGGAAAAAATATTTTTGATTATATGGGACTCTGATACCATACAACGTGTATATTTTCATCAATAGTTGCTTCCCTAATACCAATATCCCCACATATACTCAGATGCAGGACCAAGAGCTTTATCTGGTTTCAAAGGTTTATCCACTTCAGTTCCTCATCTATCCAAGGCGAACCCAAAATTCAGCTTCAACCAGGTGGACAATTGAAAAGGGGGGGTATGGGTCAAGGTATTGAGAAAACAAGAGATAGTTTATGGGGTTGTCTAAGGAATATAATTATAATTTGAATGGTTATAAATATAACAGTAGGAACAAGGCCAGTGCAAGATTTTTCGGCATTCTAGGAAAAGCTTGAACCTAACCCCAATACCCCTTTCACAGCCCCTAACACACAGGCTTTTATAAAATAAAATAACTTTTAAATCCTTCTGGCTGGGTGTAAAGTCAAGATTCACTATCCAAAGGCAGAACACTGTCCAGGCTCCACTGCTGCCCAGGGAAGTAACACTTTGGAAGAATGACATTCTTAAGTTTTCTACTATGAGGCTTGAGCAGTGCCACCCCAGGCCCAGCACCTTAGACAGCTGCCTAATGGAAGAATTTGTCCTGAGTACTGTATGTGTCAAAATTGTTGGCAATATCTAAAGAATTAGGTATGTAAGTTTCATCAGTGATATACAGTATATATGAAGCACAATGGAAATTGGATGAAAAATCTGTGGCTGCTACATTGTAGCAATTTGTATACAGATTCAGAGGTGCAGTCACATACAGATATACAAGTGTCACATATCAAATAATATCAGCACAGTCTGCTGGTGTGTGCTAGTCACATCACATGGCGACGTAGATGCATTGTCAGACAAAAAGATGCACAAAAGATGTCCAGCGCTAGCAGAGTCTCACCGGAGCAGGGAGCTCATTCAGACCCATTCGTAAACGGCCGCTCGCTCGTTCGCGGCCAATGGTATGTGACCGCACATGCACATGCTTCGTTCTGCATGTGCGCGAACTACTTGGAGTGATCGGAATCAGCTCGCTTGCCCAGCAAAGACAGCCCATTGTAATGAGTGACAGGAGAGGCCGTTTGTGGGTGGTAACAGGGGCAGGACACTATTAACGGGGGAGTGGAGGTGCAAATGCAGGCGTGCCTGAGTGTAGCAATGCCATTTCAGTGGCGTGCATAATTATCAGCCAGCGTCATAGTACACGTTACATGCCTGTTTTTTACACTGAAGTCCTCGCAGTGCTTGCGGTAAGGTAAGGCAACCATAAGCGCTGCAAGATCTTCCGATGGTCCTCTATGTACCAATGTTTTAATACACTTCCTGGAGATGACGTGTGCTGGTGGGCATCTCTACATACACTAATGGGCGTCTATAGACCCAAAGTGATCGCTCGCCAACACAAAGTGGGCGTGCTTATGCCTTTCTGAGCGAGTGCCTGCCATGCTGTCACTTAGCCGAATTTGCATACGCTGGGTGCGAGCGATCTTAATGATATGCACCAATAAGGGCTTTTGGGCGTGACTGCAGCAAAGATGTGTAAGGATACAAATGTAGCTACAAGTTTATACAAGTTTACATTTCTTAGGCTCCACCCAGTTTATTTGTTATAATCTATACTCTTAAAATTATATTTTTGTTTTAGAAATGAATGTTGGTTATGTCATACCACAGTTATTTTAACTAGACCACAGATTTCATTTTGTTCTGTCAATTCTTTTGTTTTATCAATATACACTAAATAAGTGTAACATATAGGATGTTTCACAATTGTTACAATACTCATTTCATTTATTGATAAAAAGGTATAATGAATATAATGGGATCAAGACATATCTAGTCGAAAATGGGCCCATGCCACTTTAAGGATAAGGTTCGATCACTCTGATTGGCTGTTTCTTTAGATTTTTTTTCTTCAGTGCTTGTAATAAACAATTTACATTGTTTTCAAGATGGAGGCTTCAGGCATTGAGGTTAATGTATTATATAAAGAAAATCCTGGACATACTTTTATGTTACAGTTTGTGAAGAGAATTCATAATAATAGAAATATTGAAGAGAAGAATGCAATCAGAAGTAATCAGACAAAGTAGGCCAAATAATCATTTTATTGTCATTGAAATGGAATAAGGTAGATTTTGTTTCACCCTCACCTTTAATGCACAATCTTGGGAAGCGTAGTCACTGTTGACAAAAAAACCTTACAATCTTATAAAAACTATGGTTCTACGATTGGTGAGTGTATCAGAAACCCAAATGGACAATAAATGAAAACTGCAAAGTTCCGTGACAGACAGAGTCTCATACAGTTTACACCATATGTTTATGCTCCATTATATCAAACCTTGAAATCTGATGACAGTCGAGAAACACGAGAACTTGGGCAGTGATGTGCGGTCAGGTGAGGCAGATGCCTTTCCTGTGATACTACAGTATACTCTAGAGTTTTGACTATAACAATTCTAAAAAAAATAAAGACAATATTATAGATATCTTCTTTGTATTTATTCTAATAATTTTTTTATAATCAAAACTCTGGAGTTATAAGTGGAATGCAGGTCAGGCGCTGCCTCCCCTGTCTACCTTTTCCGAACATCCCTGATCAAAACACACCAAATTTCCAGCACTATATACTGCATAACTGGACAGACAGACAGACAGATAAACAAACAGACCAATCTTATATAGAAAATGTATTGGTCTATATGTTTGTTTGTGTGTCTGGTTATGCAGGACACCCCTGAACCAATTTGGATGAAACCAATGTGAGGTGGTCCAGTTGGATCCTGGACAGGCTTTAGAGGGGTTAGGGTACCAGTCGGACCTCCCGTTGGTGTATGCTGGGCAGAACTTTGATCCGTGGAGCCTGTTCTGAGCCTTCCACTGGATGGATTTGGACAAAAACTTCACAGAGTGGTAACATTGGATCCCAGAAGACATACTAGGGGTTGAGATCCCGGACGGATCTTCCATTGGTGTGCGCTGGGCAGAACTTTACCTGGGGGATGCTATGCAGAACTTTGACCTGGGAAGCCTTTTCTGGGCTTTCCACTAGATGGATGTGGATCAAAACTTCACAGAAGGATGGCCATTGGTCTGGGATACATAATGGAGTGAATGGGGTCCCGGTCAGATCTCACAGCAGAGTGCGCTGGGCAGAACTTTGACCCAGGGAGTCTGTTCTGGGCTTTCCACTTGATGGATTTGGGCGACATCACAAAATTTGGACAAAACTTCACAGAATGGTAACATTGAGTCCCAGAAGACATACTAGAGGCTTGTGGTCCTGGTGCGACCTCCCTTTGGTGTATGATGGTTACAACTTTGACCTGTGGAGCCTGTTCTGGGCGTTCCACTGGATGGATTTGGAAGTAAACTTCACAGAGTACTAAAATTGGATCTTAGAAGAGATACTAAAGGGTTGAGGTCCCGATCGGACCTCCCTTTAGAGTGCTCTTGGCAGAGCTTTGACCCAGGGGGGCCTTTTATTTCCACTGGATGGATTTGGATGACATTGCATAATTTGGATTAAAACTTCACAGAGTGGTAGCACTTGATCCCAGAAGACATACTAGGGGGTTGAGGTCCCGGTCGGACCTCCCTTTGGTGTATGCTGGGCAGGACTTTGAGCCAGTGAGCCTATTTTGGGACTTCCACTGGATAGATTTCGATAAAAACTTCACAGAGGGGTGGTAACTGGTCTGGGATGCCTAATGGAGTGGTTGTGGTCTCAGTTGGATCTCTCAGAGGAGTGCGTCAGGCAGAACTTTGACCCAGGGATTCTGTTCTGGGCCTTCCATTGGATGGATTTGGATGACATCACATAATAAAACATAGTAACTTGAACATTTAAACTCATGCAATGCTGGGTACTTTAGCTAGTTCAGGTACATTACTAAATGTTACCATCCTAATAGAAAAATCTGAATACACAAGAAACCAGTATTTTGTTTATGATTTATTAAATAAATAAATAGTGTCAAATAACAGATTTGATAAGATCAGCAATAAACCCTCTAATTTAAATTCCACTTTATGTAAATACAAGTAGGCACCAACTTTCCAAAAGAAACTTCTTTTCCTTCTTTTCCTGTAAAAAAAGTAAATTTGTGGCATGGGCATCTTTTCCACTGAGACCCACAATTGTTAACATATATTAGTTTAGTTATAGTGTATATGTTATGTTTCAATGGCAATTACTTATTATTATATTAAAAAAGGGATGTTAGCTCATACAAATAATTCCTTTTTCTTTAAATTCTTTTTTTATCCATTATTATATAAAAAAAATATTTTTTTTCCCTAAGTCCAAAAATCTTGTTCTATGTTCTACTCATATCCTAATGATCAATATTATTGAGTGATAATATTTGGAGTTCACGTTTATTTTAGTTCACGCTTATTGCTGAATCCCCCGCAGCAAAGCGCGCACAGATGTCATTCAAACACTGCACGCCATTAATCAATGTAGATTTCTCATGTAAACAAATGATTTAGTGATGTTATGAAGCTGAAATTTCATGATGATATTTTTAATGCACCTATTCATAAGATCCCCACAGGCGAGCATATTATAATTTCGCTATTTATCTAATGTCTATTAAAAAAAAAATCAAATGTGTCATTTTGTATTATGCCAAAAGCAATTCACAGTAACGCACAGGCAGAGTGAAATTACAAGTCGAATTTACCAAACTTGCTCATTTTTTTTTTGTAATGCAGTCACACACATTTCACCGTATCTTATTTAAATGAGTGATTTTATTAAGTGAGGATATAAAACACAAATCTGGGAGGAATTACACTCGAGAACGAAGCTGCTGCGGGTGTTGCATATCTGAATATGTTATTTATGTAAAATTTGGGTTAAGTGATTAAAAATGCTTTTTTTTGTATATACAATAGTGTGGAATTTTTATGATTTAGGATTAAATCCATTGCTATTATAATAAAACAGTGCTACATGTGAGACTCTAAAATTCCAAATTGGCAGTTAGAATATTGTTACACTAATCATACGAAAACTTTCAGCAATGTTTGACTTATAAAAGGACATTAATACAAGCATGACAGTCTCATAGCAGTCAATCTTTGCCTTTGCAATTGGTTTATGGACTGTTATTTTTAAATCCATTAATCCAGTATTTTGTGAAACAGTGAACAAAACCAATAAAAAAAAAACTCCTTTCCTAGGAAAACCATAAGCTCTGTTGATGTCATTTCCTGTTCTAACTAATCATTTCCTTTTCCGTGTTACAGAAAATGGTGATGCAAAAAATGATGGCGTCCTAATAACAATTTAAATGTTTCTGGCTCTTCTATCTTCACATACTTTTGTTGGCAAAATTACTTGTGCCATGTATACTGGGAATATGTGTGTGTGAAATCCCAAACTGCACAAACCAATTAGTTCATTTTGAATTACTATTCTTACACATTCCTCCGCTAGTATATGATTCCTATTTGGTCAAAATCATAACCAGATCTTATTCCCTCCCTAGGTTTGCACTCCATGTTTTGTACGTTAAATGTACTATAAGAGGGTTTAAAGTCCTTCCCACCGCTGTTGTCCATTTGTTTGCTTATTGGTTATGTACAGTTATACCTTCTAAAGAGTTTTACAAGGAGAACACGTTGCGTACTGCAAATCAAAAAGGACAGTTCTTCTAATAGTAAGTGCTCTGGTTCTCCCTACAGTAGCATGGATGCAGCGAGAGGGTAAATTACATATGATATTGAATGGGAATTAACAAAATGGGTTGGGTACGGGATGCCGGTGGTGAGGATCCCGATTGCTGAAAATACTGATGCAGGCATCCCGACTGGGTTAAACTACTGACACCTGTTGGTAAGTACCCTAACCATACCCCTAACCCACCTTTGCCACAGTCTAAACCTAACCCTCCACCCCACAGCCTAACCCTAACCCCTACCCTAGTGCTTAACCCTAACGCTCCCCCTAACCCCAATACTTACCGTTGGACAGCGGACGGAATGCTGACACCAAGATTCTGAATGGTGTCGAGACTCCGACGTCGGCATTCTGAGCCCCGGCATCCCAACCACCGGGATACAAACCCCATCCCAGGAAAACAAGTATTTGCTTTGATATTACAGTATATAATCTACAAAATCCTACATTATTTTTTTTATATTTTTCCCAAATTTTTTCCACTTGTCTCCCTTTCACTGCAGATGATTTATCATTAACTAGATGATCCGCAATTTCCATGTTCTTGCAGAATACCATATAATACAATGTTTCTTCATCCAATCATACAGTAGATTTTATAGGCTTTAACGGTAGTGGTGAGCTTTTCTCCCAACTAGGGGTATAGAGGGTGGGGCAGCGGCTTTCCCTGGTTTTTTTTTTGCATAAACTATTCATTTTCTTTCTTTTCATCAGAAAATGAACTGAGGCAATGAGAAAATTACACAGGGCCTGAGTCAGATCCATTCGCTTTGCTGCACTCGCTGGCATTGAGTGATTTTTCTCAGTCTGCGCATGCGTAGAATTTGCAATGAGCGTGCATGAACCAGCCAGTTCGATGGGAAAGTGCCCGCCCGTAGCTCGCAGTCGGGATGCTATTTTGAGTGACAGATAGTGCCGTTTGTTGGTGGTAACAGGTGAAGCACAGGTGAAGGTGCTTGTGAACGGGGGAGTGGATG
This sequence comes from Taudactylus pleione, assembly GCA_031769625.1. NCBI lineage: Eukaryota > Metazoa > Chordata > Amphibia > Anura > Myobatrachidae > Taudactylus > Taudactylus pleione. The sequence goes on from JAUIMM010000188.1 coordinate 16,729,390, forward strand.
TGCGAACGTAGGCATGCCCGACCGTCTGAATGGAGTTTAATCTGTGTGCATAATTAGCAAAGTAGCGTCGTTGAACATGTGACTTGGATGATTTTTCCATGAACTGCTCACACTGCTTGCGGGAGCCTAGGTCTACCTTAAGTGCTGCGAGCAGCTCTGATGGCTCCCGATTAATCCTACATTTCCTGGAGATGACGTTTGCTGCAAGTGGCAAGGGGCATCTTTAAACATTTGTAAGTGCGATAAGCCCTCGCCCACTAAAACATAGAGGCGTCCTTATACTGCAAAGAGCGATCGCATGTTTTGCATAGACAGCCCCTTTTTCAGAGCGAGCGGCCGCAAATAGCGTCCGGGTCTGAATCAAGCCCTCTGATCGTAGTTTATCAGACAAAACAGAAATCACCTATATTGCCTGCTCACGTGGAACCTGATCACGTAGGTTTTGTAAATCAGGATACAACAGTGCTTGGGGTTTGTGTATGTGCAGGTTCCTCTGTTGCAAATTCAGCCCTGGCACATAAAACTTTCTTCTATCACCATTGCTAATTTGCCACTTTTGTGTGACAGTGACATTGTCGTTATGAGTGTTTCCTGACAGTGAAATTGAAAGTGGCCCATTAACATGAGCGCTGGCTGCATCTTTCGAATAAATCTACATTACTTTGAATTGCCTATTTTTGCAAGCCCCATAACAGCATTGCAACATTCTCATTATTTTGTTAAATATGCTTGTATCATTGTATACATCAATAGGAGAAAAAGGCGTACATAAGGTATGTCTGAATAATTTATTATTTATCACGACAACCTACCTATCAGCCCAGAAACAAATATGGGAACAAACTATAGGGATCAGTTTTCCAATAAATCTTTACAAAATGCATCAAAATGGTTTTCCGTATTGAGTATAATTTCAGCCGGAAAAAAATATATAACTGATCTCCTTTAGATGACGGATAATTGTATTACCGTGGCAAAGTATGGATTTGTAAGTAATGAGAAGAATCATGCAATAATAAAAAAAAGAAAAGAAAAAATTTGAAACGTTGTATCGAGTCGGGCATCAATTCCTTGAAAGCCCAGAGTTGATACATTATGCATCGCATTATCCAGAACAAAATAGCTCAGTACAAGCAACTAGTGAGAAGTGCATGAATACTTTAGAATGAAATATATTACTTGATACTCTCATTTTTACAAAGCAACTTCTAATAAAAGAAAGACTTTCAAGTTCTGTCTGAATGATTTTTTTTTTCTCAAATAGCCTGACTGAACACTGGGAGATCAGAAATGTATATTATCAAAGTGCATCAAAAATATATCAACTCTATCTTTCATACAGTACATGAAACGTGGTGATGCACTTAGCACTGACAGATAAACTTTATATCTCTAGTATTCATTAGTTCTATAAACAAAGGCAGCAGAGAGCGCTGCCAGGAGGAACTTTCATTTGCTACAATTCCAGGAGGATTCTACAATTTATCTTTGATGGAATAACAGAAGCTTTACCTGCTGAAAATGATTGAAAACTGCAGATGGAATTTGGATGCTGGAGAAACGAGGGAGATATCAAGCTAATAAACAGACTTCATTCCGCACAGAAAAAGGAGACCATAACGTGGGTCAGGGTAAATAAAAATGGGGCACAAAATTATGATACATTTAAAAACTAATAATACAAAAAATAAATAAATAAATGAAAGTGACACTATTGCCAAAATATAGGAATAAGAAGATAACTTTGAACAGCAGTCATTTTTGCTCTCTGGAATCTGATTTCTAAAAACATGTGTTTATTGTAGAGATGTGCGGTTCGGTTCTCCAGAAATCCGAATCCGCCCGAATTTCATGAATCCGGGTAAATCCGAGACGCGGTTCTAAAATCCTGAGGAGATCCGGGTAAATCTGGGTCATGGTTCTGATCTTTTTGTGGTTCGGAATTTAGATTTTAAATCCAAATTTTGGGTTTTGGATTGCATAAATTACATGATTTTACCTGTTTTAAAACTTTTTATCTCTTTTTTATTTAAAAACTCCAGATCCAAAAAACAAAACCAAAAACACTTGAGGGTGGTTTGCAAAACCAAATCCAGATCCAAAACTTTGATGGAGATACAGATCCGAAACCAAAACACGGGGGTCGGCGCACATCCCTAGTTTATTGATAGATTTATTGTATCGATCTGTACACGTAAAACTTGGATTGTGCTGGAGCCAGTGAGAACAATAGGCAGCTGCAGTGTAAAACCTACATTGCTTACAGTGGAATACAATTTTAGAGCAATGAGCTAATGTTTAGTAAAAAACAAAAACAAAAAAAAGTTAAACAATTAAAAATACTATTTATCATACTTAACATAGGAATATGACTGTAAGCTCCAGTATAGCAGGGACTGACAACATGAGTAAATATTATCTGTACAAATGTGTCAGTTTATTTCAGTAGCACCAAATAGCCCCCCTCGGCACAACAAGTCCTGGGTGACTCGGGCGCAAAAAGCATCTTTCTTATTAATAAAGTGTGTCTTATAAATAAAACAATTGAGAGTGACAAAATTACTGTTCTAGATTACACTAATACATTTTATGTGTGACGTTTCTACATCTGTGCGTGACTGCATTTAAATCTGTGTAAAAAGGGCCCTGATGCAAGCGGCTGCAGCTTTTACTCACGCGCTTTTCCGCTGTGCTTAATTATTATTATTATTATTACCACTCGCGCACGTAGGGGGGGTTTCCGAGTCCCTGGAAACCCCACCTGTCCGACCTGGCGAGCGCCGCTGCTTAACAAATTATTATTATTTTTTTTTAAGAAATACTGACACTGCCTGGGCTGGCTGTAGGGGGAGCTGCAGCGCGCAAGCCCCTCCCAGCCAGTTCCCAGGCAGGCACCGTGACATCAGCGCCTCTCATGCTGCCTGGACACTGTCAGCGGCGCGCTGTGCACTGCGCCTACGGAGCTGTTGAGTGCGGCCGCAAGACGTAGATGGCCGCCGGGTGCTGCCCCGCCCGGGGGGATAATGTTGTTGTTCAAGCAGCAGCATGTGTCGGGGGAGCGCCGGGGATCTTGCGGGCGGGCGGCGGGGGCTGGGAGTCTGAGTATTTTTTTTTTTAATGTTGCCATATTCTACTGCTCGGGGGGGGAGAGCGGGCGGGAGGAGGGGGCTGGTAGTCAGAGTATTTTTTTTTTTGAATGGTGCCATATTCTACTGCTCGGGGGGGGCGGGGTGTCGTGGTGTATAGCAGAGAGAGGAGAGGTACGGGCGGCGGAGCAGCCAGGAGGGGTTCATATAAAGGAGTATTAATCATTACATTCGATTGCTCCTTGTATGCGGTGGGGGGATGAAGGGGGGGAGGATAATATTTATTAGATTATGCCAGCTGTCTTCTGTATGTTTTTCCAGGGGGGTGGGGGAATGGGAATAGCAGACGGGTGGCATAAACTAATAAATATTATCCTCCCATCCCCCACCCCTGGGATTAGCTGACAGCCTGGCATAATCTAATACATATTATCCCTCCACCCCTGGGAATAGCAGACAGTTGGGGGAGGATTATATTTATTAGATTATGCCAGCTGTCTTCTATATGTTATTCCAGGGGGGTGGGGGAATGGGAATAGCAGACAGCCTGGCATAAGCTAATAAATATTATCCTCCCATCCCCCCACCCCTGGGAATAGCAGAAAGATGGCATAAGCTAATAAATATTATCCTCCCATCCCCCCACCCCTGGGAATAGCAGACAGATGGCATAAACTAATAAATATTATCCTCCCAATATACAGCAGACAGCTGGCATAATCTAATAAATATTATCCTGGATAACAATTATTAGATTATGCCAGCTGTCTGCTGTATGTTATTCCCGGGGGGTGGGTGAATGGGAGGAAATTTATTGGATGATGTCAGCTGCTATATGTTATTCCCGGGGGTGGGAGGATAATATTTATTAGATGATGCCAGCTGCTGTATGTTATTCCCGGGGAATGGGAGGATAATAATTTTTAGATGATGCCAGCTGCTGTATGTTATTCCCGGGGCGGGAGGAGGAGGATAATATTTAATAAATGATGCCAGATCACTGCTATATGTATTTTGACTCTGCATTCATGTTTTTTTTAGGTGAGTGCTGCCGTGTGTGTATGTGTATCTGTCTAGTCTGTATCAGTATTGTGTAGCGTGCAGGCTAAGGGGGAGGGGTTATTTTGATTGTGCAGTATCAATGCTGGGGGTATCATTGCTTGTTTCAGACAATGATCAGACGATCGTTGTCTGATCGTTCTGCATGTGCTTGATCGAGCATACAGCACTGCAGCAACTCCCCCACTACTGTTGATCGTGGGTCCCTATAGTAAACAGGTTAACATGATCGAAATCGACCATGTTGGCCTGCATGCATGGGCGATGGTAGATATCGTTATCGACCATTCGTGCCCGCTCATTGAGCGTTGTTTGAGGGGGCATTAAAGTATACTATTTGAGTGATAACGATCTGATCGTTATAGTTTAAATCGTACACTTTATCTGACCGTGTGTACGCGCCATTAGTATGTGGTAGGGATGTGCCATATAATTTTTAATTTTTTTTTACATATTTTACTTTAATTGTATCTTATAGAATAATCACCAGTTGTTTCTGACATAAGAGCAATGTCAAAGCGGCCATGTAAACAAAAGGGTGCTATCCAGAAATATTTTAAGGCAGCTTCAAAAGCTACAGTGACGGCTTCCACTGCTTCTGAAAGCTGTTTGGTTGAGCACCCTGGCACGGTTCTTTTGGAGGGAAACTCTGAGAGTGAGGCAGGAGCATCCTCTGCTGAAATAACCACATCAATAATAAACTTAGACGAATGTCCAGGTCTTTCAGAAGGATGCTCAGATAATGAGGCAGACACAGGGAATGCACCGAGCGTTCTACTTGTGGAACAGCTTAATCCATCTCAACCGGACATCAGCAATGCCCTAACTCACAGGTTCTCAAACTCGGTCCTCAGGACCCCACACAGGTCATATTTTGCAGTTCAGCTAGCAGGTGCACAGGTGTATTCATTACTCACTGACATGTTTTAAAAGATCCACACATGGAGTTAATTATTTCACTTGTGTTTCTATGAGGAGACCTGCAAAACATGCACTGTGTGGGGTCCTGAGGACCGAGTTGAGAACCACTGCCCTATCTCATTCCCTGAGTGATGCAGAGAAGTTCAATGTTCTAGAGAATTTTTATAAACCCCCAAAAGATTTTCAATCTCCAAAGAAGCTGCTGTATGGAAAGCAACGCAAGTTCCAACATGAATATCTGTCACAATTCAAATGGCTGGCATATTCCAAATGCCTTGATGCTGGACTTTGTGTTTTCTGTACTCTTTTCTTTCTGCCAAGTGGTGCAGCAGAAAACTTTGTGTCTGTGCCATATTCTAACTGGACAAAAATGGCTAGCGCATTAAATAAGCACCAAGTGAGTTTAACCCATATGAATGCTGTATCACTAGACACAGAGTTTAAAAACACTTATAAGGGACTCCAGAAGCCAGTGGACCACTATCTAAATGCAGAAAGGGGTAGGAATTTTGAAGAAAATCGAGCAAAGCTTAGACCAATAATTAGCGCCATCATTCTGTGTGGGCGACAAAATATTGCTCTAAGAGGCCATAGAGCCAGTGACGCAGGTGACTCTGCTAACAAAGGCAACTTCAAGGCTATATTAGATTACAGAAGTGAGGGAGACAGTGAGTTGAGAGAACATCTAAGTAAGTCAGCCAAAAATTCAAGATACATTAGCTGGCGGGTTCAAAACGCAATCATAGACATCTGTGGAAACATTCTGACTAGGATGATAGTTGCAGATGTGGATGAATTCTTTACCGTCATAGCTGATGAAACAGCTGACATCAGCAATAAAGAACAACTAGCTCTTGTCATTCGATTTGTCAGTAAAGAAGGTTTAATTAGAGAGGAGCTCCTAAGATTTATAGAATGCAATGAGGGGGTCACTGGGCAAAATATTGCACAACAAATCCTCACAGGCATTAATATGGCCGGACTTTCTTTGAACAAACTTCGTGGTCAGGCATATGACGGTGCAGGGTCAATGGCAGGGAAGGTGAAAGGTGCTGCTGCAATTATATCTCGTCAGTACCCAAAGGCGGTCTATACTCATTGCTGCTCCCATGTTTTAAACCAAGCCATCATGGCAGCTTCTAATATTCCCATGGTGAGGCATATGTTTGGTGCTGTGGATCGAGTACACACTTTTTTTTGACTCTCACCCAAAACGCCAAACTGCTCTTGAGGCTGCTATTTCTAGTGAGTGCCCAGAAGCTACAAGAAAAAGGTTGAAGTCTCTGTGCAGGACCCGTTGGATAGAACGGCATCATGCACTGGAGACCTTCCTTGACTTGTATCCTGTAATAGTGAAATGTTTTGTGGACATTTATAATCCACCATCAGAAAATCCAGCATCCTGGAGCAAATATAGTGTGGTTGATGCCAAATCTCTGCACCTTACTTTGACTACTTTTGACCACATCATTACTTTAGTAGTAGTGCAGCACTGTATGTCGTTTGTTAAAGGACTTACTGTCTTACTACAAGCTAAAGCAAATTACATTGTGAATGCCTGTTCTGCAGTTGAGGTTCTAAAAGTCACAATGGCAGGAATCAGACAGGATATTGATAATGAGCATGCCATGCTCTTTAAGAAAGCCAGTGATCTAGGATTAATGTTAGGAGTTACACCTAGTCTCCCACGTACCTGTGGTCATCAGACCCATAGAAGCAATGTGCCAGCAGAAAATCCTGAAATCTATTACAGGCGTGTCATTATTGTCCCATATCTTGACCATCTTATTACAGAGCTTGATGTTCGCTTCTCTGATCATCAGACAAAAGCCATGACAGCACTGACCATCATTCCATCTTTAATTGTTACAGACAGTGAAGATCAGAGCCAAATGATAACTAATTTCACTAATATGTATGAGGATGATCTTCCTTCTCCAAGAACATTCCATGCTGAGCTGATGCTATGGAAAAATCATTGGAAAGCTCAGGATACAGCCATTCTCCCCTCCACACCTTTTGAATCTCTATGCCATGCTAGTAAGCTGGCATACCCCAATATAAACACCCTACTTCAGATACTATGTGTACTTCCAGTCACTACCTGTGAAGCAGAGCGCAGCTTTAGTTCTCTAAAGCTTCTAAAAACCCATCTGCGCAGCACTATGGGGCAAAGCCGTCTGAATGGTTTAGCTTTGCTCCATATACATAATAAAACCCCTCCTGCTGTAGATCATGTCTTGGCAGAGTTTATTGGCCTCCATAACCGTAGAATGGAACTGGGACATATTGACATTGAAATTGCACTGGTAGTTTAAATTTTGTTCGTACATACTGTTACACATTGTGCATAAGCAAGCTTTATGCCCAGATGCCTTGTTATTTATATTATTTATTGTTATTTATATTAATACACTTGAAGTACACAATAAAGTGTATGTTGCAAGCTTATTCTGGTTAGACGTTTTTGTCATTGGGTCTGTAACCAATTATTTGGAAACCCCCCTTTCAAAATCCTGCGTTTGCCACTGATTACAGGTTGAGACTCCCATAATCAAATATTCTGAATATACCGAAATACTGAATTTTTTTAGCATGACTGAGACAGTGAAACCTTTGTTTTTTGATGGTACAATGTACATAAACTTTGTTTAAGGCACAAAATTATAAAAAATATTGTATAAAATTATCTTCAGGCTCTGTGTATAAGGTGTATATGAAACATAATTTATTATTATTATTATTATTATTACTATTATATTTTATGTATATGGCACCACAAGGGTTCCGCAGCGCCTCACAAAGTACATAAACAAATGAGCAAACACGAAAACAGCGACTTACAGTACAAAACAATACAGAATAAGATCATGGTATATAAACATTGCTGCAGCCATCATAACACACAAAAAAGCAGCAGGGCGTCAGCTACCAAGTGTTAGGTGCCCTCGTGGGGAGTTTGGAGTAGATGATCGTATGAGTGAGGGAAGGAGAAGCACATGAGGGAAGAGGGCCCTGGTCCCAACCATTTTGGATGGGTTCCGGACTATATATAGACAGTACAAGTTGAGTCTCACATATCGAAATATTCCGAAATACAGAATATTCTGAAATACAGAATTATTTTGGCATGACTAAGATAATGAAACCTTTTTTTTTTTTGATGGTTCAATGTACACAAACTTTGTCTAAGGCACAAATTATTAAAAATATTGTATAAAATGACCTTCAGGCTGTGTGTATAAGGTATCTATGAAACATAAATGAATTTCATGTATAAAGACAAACTTTGTTTGAGCCACAAAATTATTGAAAATATTGTATAAAATTACCTGCAGACTATGTGTATAAGGTGTATATAATACATAAATCCATTCTGTGTGTATATTTGGGTGCTATTCCCAAGATATTTCATTATAATATGTAAATATTCCAAAATACGGAATATTCCGATATCCAAAATACCCCTGGTCCCAAGCATTTTGGATATCGGAGACTCAACCTGCAATTAGATAGACAATGTCTAGATAGACACCAGATGTTAGACAGTCAATAGTTAGACAGGGACAAAGGGTCGACAGGGACAAAACACACTAAAGTTAGACATGTAAAAAGGTCGACAGGTACAAAAGGTCGACAGGGTCAAAAGTTCAACATGAAAATGGTTCTACACAAAAATGGTCGACTTTTTTGGTGATGCCACTGGTCCTCATACACTTAGCATCTATACGCTATACAGTGACTGTGAGTGGCTATTTGCTGATTCTGGGATGTATATATTAGAAGATGGGAAAGTTAAATGAAAAATTTGGTATGCTACTTCTTATCGAGCATCTAATTCTCGCTCCGATTCTTGCACCCTATAGGGTATATATGCTAAGTGTATGACCATCCTTCTGATGAAACCAGGACACCGGAGAAACATGTCAAGGCATTAAGGGCCTCATTCAGAGGCGGTCAGAAACTGGGCGGCCACTTGCATCCTGACCGCCCGCCTTTGTTGCGGTTGTTAGGCTGTGGGTTAACACCCACAGCTCTAACGACTGCTCTGGTGATGGTCTCTGACCATCGCGACCATCGGGGCTTATGACGAGACCCTAGGGTAGGGTCTCCCTTGTCATAAGCCCCGGAGAGCTTCTGGCTCTGTCGGAGCCAGAAGCTCCCCACTGACATCACTAGTGATGTCAGTGGGGCCGCCCCCAAACGGTAGGTGTTCCCATGGGAACGCTTCCATTTGGGCTGCCACCCCACTTGCCCGCCTTCCACATGGGGCGAGTTGTCAATCAACATCGACAGCTCGCCCCCTTTTGATCGAGACCCGCTACGCCGGCACTGTCGTGCGCATGCTCTGTGGGGGGCCATTGACCCGGTCCGAGCGCATCGGCGCTAACGACTGGGTCAGAATGACACCCTAAGTCCTCAGTTTGTCTAAAACCTTGTATTAGCAGGGTTTCCCATGAACCATAAACGTGATATACTGTACATGCTTTACTAAATTGGGGAAAGTTGGTTTTGCACTATAACTTCATCCACCCTAGTGTATCCTACTCACTAAAGATCTACTGATGTGAGCTCTGCCGGAGGAGCCATCATGCAGTGCCATAACTAGGGTTGTTTAAGCAGTGTGCCACCACAAAGAGCACAAGACTCTGTGGGCATTGCCATCTCTGCCCCATGGCACATGCATGTAGCTTGCAGGGTGCCTGGAATGGCACCCAACAGCCACTAGCCCTACTGCAGAGCTGCCCGAGTGTCCAAGGGATAAGGGACACTCCGGGCAATACCACTTTGCAGCCCGTTGAGATGCCAGGCAATACCAGAGCCTGCTGTTGAGCTGACAGCCCCACCCCCTATGCATGATGTCATGATATCACATGTTTGGGGGGGTGGCACTGGTTTGTATAAAGCCCTGGGAAGCTACTTCCATCATGCACATGTGCAGCTCATCTTACAGATTTTCTGGGTGCTCGGACTCCCCGTGAGTGCGCAACTGATATTTTAGAAGCATTGATAGCAAAATCAGTCCTCACCCCCAAAATAATGAACAATCCTGTTCAAGAGGGCACACTTAACAGCCTAATAAATTATAACATAAAACACTGCATGTAGGAAATGTATTTCAAACTTTTATCAGTAATAATTTTGCTCAGGTGTGAAAACTTAATAACACATTTAGTCAATATTTGTAAAAAAAAAAAAATTCTCATTCCACAGTGCAGCCATCTGCCCCATGTGTTGTCCTATGGTGCATTCACACTGTCAGATGTAGCAGGACAATATAACCGATAACGATAATGTTTATCATTAGATCATTTATGTTGTTCATTTTTTAGCTCCTTCCAGTCCCCAAATGATGGTCGGTAATGATAATGCCCATCGCTCGTGCATGCAGTCCAACCTGGTCGATATCGATCATTGATCGCGGGTCATTTAATCATTTGGGGGTTGGTGCTGTGCTGGATGTACGATAATGATCATTCAGCACATGCAGGATGATCAGACAACAATATCTTTATCGTTGTCTGATCTGACCGTGTGTATGCACCAAAAGCCTGATTTATTGTATCTTTTATACAATTGCAACTGTACTTTGTTTACTGGTAACTAAGGTGTTGGAATGTTATGTATAGATTTCCTTTGTATTACATAGGGGATTTCCTTGATATTGCATAGGGGATTTCCTTGGTATTGCATAGGGGATTTCCTTTGCATTGTATAGGGGATTTCCTTTGTATTGTATAGGGGGTTTCCTTTGTATTGTATGGGGGGTTTCCTTTGTATTGTATAGGGGATTTCCTTTGTATTCTTTAGGGTATTTCCTTTGTATTGTATAGGGGGTTTCCTTTGTATTGTATAAGGGATTTCCTTTGTATTGTATAGGAGGTTTCCTTTGTATTGTATAGGGGATTTCCTTTGCATTGTATAAGGGGTGTCCTTTGTATTACATAGGGCATTTCCTTTGTATTGTATAGGGGGTTTCCTTTGTACTGTGTAGGGGATTTCCTTTGTATTGTATAGGGTATTTCCTTTGTATTGTATAGGGGGTTTCCTTTGTATTGTATAAGGGATTTCCTTTGTATTGTATAGGAGGTTTCCTTTGTATTGTATAGGGGATTTCCTTTGCATTGTATAAGGGGTTTCCTTTGTATTGCATAGGGCATTTCCTTTGTATTGTGTAGGAGGATTTCCTCTGTGTTGTATAGGGGCTTTCCTTTGTATTGTATACTGGGTTTCCTTTGTATTATATAAGGGATTTCCTTTGTATTGTATAGGGGATTTCCTTTGTATTGTATAGGGGATTTCCTATACAGGTTACAGAGAGGTCACTGACTACTTTCTGGATATTTTAGTTTCAAAAAGATGCCAAACTTTTCTCATTTCTTACTTGTTCCAGAACAATACCCTATTTTACATGTACTGCATATGGGAAAACAGCCTTGAAAGCAACCTCTGTAAATTGTAATTAGACATTGTGTTCTCTGCTTATTCATCCAACAGATTGGTTTTTATACTTTTCATAGTTTCCTTTTTGTAGTCTGCAGATTTCTATTGGTTAGTGCACTGCCATTTCTCATTAAATACTTTTTGGAAGGAAAGAAACTTTTAATTAGGAGACATTAACAGAGAAAAGATGAATATTCAAATGTACTGTTTATTTGTTATTCTCATAGGGTATGTTACCAAATTATTGGCATTTATACAGATTTTGGGCAGCACAGACGGGGTAATGGTTAGCATTACTGCCTCACAGTACTGAGGTCGTAGGTTCAATTCCCACTACGTTCCTAACCATGTGGAGTTTGTATATTCTCCCTGTGCTTGCGTGGGTTTCCTCCGGGTACTCTGGTTTCCTCCCACGCTACAAAAATATACTGGTAGGTTAATCAGCTCTCAACACAAATTAACCCTAGTGTGTATGTGTGTGTGCATGCAGTAGGGAATATAGATTGTAAGCTCCACTGGGGCAGGGACTGATGTGATTGGCCAACTATTCTCTGTGAAAGCGCTGCCGAATATGTGTGCACTATATAAATAACTGGTAATAAATAAATAAATAAATAATAAATAAAATGTTGTGGTTATGACATTGTTTTCAGAATTCTTATAATGACAAAAAAATGTCCAAGTGCAGTAACCCAGCCACAGCTGAGAGTGAATAATATTATGTGTTTATAACAAAATAAAAAAAAATAAAACTAGACTAGTTTACAGATATCCCCCTTTTTTCTCTTTTAAACCCACCACTTGCCCATCCGCATTTTTCCATGTAGACCACACCTTTTTATTGTAATAAAGAAAGGGACTGTCCCAGGGAAATTGGGACTGTTGGCCGATAAGCAATTTTCACAAATACAGAAATCTATTTTGAATTTGCTGGAACTGAAAATATTTTACACACAGCATGGTTAAGATCTTCTGCAATGCATATTAGGGAGATATGTAATAGGTCCGAGATTAGAGAACAGGCATGATTTTAGCGAGTTCATGGCTAAATTTAAAGCAGCAATCAGTTATAAGGCAAAACTAGCCTTTTAACTGATTGCCGCTTTAAGATTAGCCATGAACTCGCCAAAATCATGCCTGTTCCCTAATCTCTGACCCTATTACATAACCCCCAGTGGGGTTGATGTTTCATGCAGTAAAAAGAGTGTAGAAGTTTCCCATAGGAACCAATCAGCTTCGAGGTAGCATTTATGAAGTACATTCTTTAAAAAAAGAAATACTGTAGAAGCTGATTGGTTGCTATGGGCAAAGTCTCCATAGACCCACTTCTCCATGCTTTTCACTGCTTGGTTTTAGAGTAAGCAGATTGGGACTCTAAATTGAAGTTACAAAGAAAAATAGCTTATACTGTACTTAGCGGCTTAGCAAATATCAACTTTTGTGAAGGTATTGAAATTTTACATGTAAATATTGTATATTCTCCCTTTGCTTGAGTGGGTTTCATCTGGGTGCTCCGGTTTCCTCCCACACTCCAAAAATGTACTGGTAGGTTATTTGGCTCCAAACAAAAATTAACCCTAGTGTGTGATTATGTGCGTGTACATGTGGCAGAAAATATAGATTGTAAGCTCCATTGCAGCCGGGACTGATGTGAATGGATAAATATTCTCTGTAAAGTGCTCCGTAATATGTGTGCGCTATAAAAATAACTGGTAATAAATAAATAATACATAAATATATTGCACAATTTGTATATTAAGGGTAGTGGGGCTTTGGGCCTGATTCAGGTTGGTTTGCAAGGCTGATTTCGCATGCACCCAGCTCGCTGCGAAAATATGCTAATGATTGCAATTGCACGGCAACCACTGCACTATACCAAGATGCCCACCACTGGATAATGCCTGCCCACTTTCCATGTCATGCATCCGCAAGTCAGCAAAAACATCGGTACCATCGAGTAACATCGGAACCATCCGCACAGTTGTGGTTGACCTCACCCTACCGCAGAAACTGCTAAACTTCCTGTTGCCATCTAGACCTCTGCCAGTGTATGCTATCGCAGGGGCATAATTATGCACGCCACTGTAATGGCCTTTATACACCCTCAAATGGTAACTTCCTGTCAATCACCATGTGAAGACTCTGCGTTCTCACTGCGATCGCTTCCCGATCGCAGTGGCCGGTACACGCACACACATTGCATCTTATATGCATGCGCAGGATGAAAACATCGGCTGGCTGCGTGTGAATGCAGCCTTGTGAACCAACCTGAATCAGGCCCTTTGATCAGTGTCTAACCACTATTATAATAACAGTATTAACCTGAAAGTAATAGGGTAATGAATATTCCGTGCCCACCGTCTTCAGGAAATATCAGATATAATTATACAGTTGCGAAGTTCCTCAATGTAAGACACAAAGGGCTTTATTTAAGAAGCAGAGGCTTTTGTACCTCTATCACTTCTCGTCACGTTGGACTTGAAAATTTAAAGCGGTACTATCATTTGTAAATAAAACCCATAGTCTTTTCAGGAAAAATAGAGCAGCTGCCAACCTGTGTCCATTTATTACTGCACCTTTTAAAAGCTAGATATTGCTCTTATTCGAGCACATGTGGACGCATTGCCATAGTTACATCAAGTTTGGCAATGGGAGCGTCACGATCGCGCCTGCAATCAGAACTCCATCCAAGTCAGTTGGACGATTGTGTTTTGCAAATTACCCTAACAATAAAGTATACCTCTTTGCCATAACCAAGGGACTAGATTAGGAAGGAGCTCCTCCCACGGTGGCCTTTCGGTTCTGCTCAGCTCACAGTATATACAGTTTATAAATTAGTAAAATGCCCTTCACAAGGCCATAGTGTCATGATCCGTACAGGAAGTTCCACAGATGAGGGCAAAAGTCATGGGGTTAGGGTGGCTAGGGAACAACTAGGAGAGTGACAATGACTAGGTTTTCCTATTGCGGCCAAATCCAGCTTTGGCTAGACCTGCCCAGAGGTGAGGAGTCTAACTCACTTGGTGGTCTTCACCAGTGACCTCTCCAGTTGGGATATGGGTTTTGCTACACCATGTGAGCAGGTTGTGACCCTCTGGGCAGGTACCTGGGTGTGGCAGGAAGACCGGAAACTATATTTATGGGAGTTAGCACTGGAAACCCTAGGAATGTAATAACATTTAGAAACACTAGAATTGAAATGGTTACTGGAGATGATCCAGATGCCAAAACACAAAGAATGTAACACAGAGGTGTACAGAGGATTATAGAGATCCAGTCGCTTGACTTGCTCTGAGAAACACAGGGAAATGTAAGACTGGAAAGTACTGAGAATTGTTAAGGATCCAGTCACTGACTTGCACTTAGAACACAAGAAAATGTAACACAGGAATGCATTGAGAATTGTAAAGGAACCTCACTGACATGCACTGAGAACACAGGGAATTGTAACATAGGGATGCACTAAGAATTGTAAAGGATCCAGTCACTGACTTGCACTATCAACACAGGGAAATGTAACACAGGGATGCACTGATAATTTTAAAGGAACCTCACTGACATGCACTGAGAACACAGGGAAATGTAACACAGGGATGCACTGAGAATTGTAAAGGAACCAGTCGCTGACTTACACTGAGAACATAGGAAAATGTAACGTATGTTGGCACAGAAGTGAATAGCGGCCGATCCCAGGCCGCATCCTGACACGTAGGTCTATAAACACAGAATATCAGAACTACAAATTAAGGGCCATATTTAATTAGCGGCGAAAAGTCCATTATCTGCGATAATTTATAGCCGTTGACGTCATTATTGCCATTTTCACTTATCCCCATATTCAATTTCAAAGACTTTTCGCAGGTGAGAAAAGTCTTTGTCAAAAAATGGGGATAAGTTTGCACCATAGAAAAGGTGGCAAACAAAAGTGCAGAATTATGGTTTTGGGGTGCAGACGTTAAAAAAGTACCCTGTAGCCCTTGGAATGTCCCATAAAAGTAATCTGTGTAAATTTTGTAAAAATTTTTTAGCATAGGGCCCCCCAAAAAAGGGGTTTCGTTTTGGTGGTAAAAAAAAAAGGTTGGGTGACTAACTTAAAAAGTAGCAAAATTTACTCGGGGGGGGGGGGGTCCCCAAGTATGCTGCAGGTGTTTTCTAGAATGCAGTTGGTTGCGGCAGGTGGATTTTTAAAGAATTTTTAAAGTTCAAAATATGCTTGCACCCATTTTTATGTATCCCAAATTTGATGGGACTAGTTGTTTTAAAAAAAAATGTTGCTAAATGCTATTCTTCACCACTTATTCAAAGACGCATAAAAGCACCTGCCGACACCGTATAAAAAACACAAATACCTTCAGCAGCCCAATTCAGGGGTACCCATAGTGATCCCCAATGTCAGACCATCTTTTGGGGGGTGACAGGCTGATTTCCCCAAAAAATTACAAGACTTTTCGCTACTTACCTTTCCGCCGGGTCCCATTTTCTCCAAATCCTAATTGAATATGGGGATATGCAGGCATGCGCCCGATACTCTATCCCCAGGAAAATCTGTGATGATGGCGAAAAGTCCGACCTGGGACTTATCACCTCTAATTGAATATGGCCCTAAGTTTTAATTTCAAGAATAACTTCAAAGTTTACAGGTACAAAAAGAATTAGAAAAATGATTATAATTATTAAAAGTACACACAGATTACAGACAATTTCAAAGAAAATAAAAAAAAGTAAAATAAAGTTGGAATTGAACAATGGCTGTTGGGGCACACCAGCCATATGGCTAACTTAAGAGAATGAACACTTTTGCTTGGTTAATATCCATATTATGTCATGCTTCCTAACTCACAGAAATGGATTCTTCATAGCGCATGGGAGGGGAGAAAGAAAGTCTGAGATTTAATTACTTCCCTGGTACCAGGTGTGATTGCCTGACCCTGTTCTCAGAACTAGGTTCCTGTCCAACAAATGGAGATGACAATGTGGGCAGCGTGAAATAGGACATGATCAAGAGATTTAATCTTCTCCATACTGCTCTTGCATACTGAGGAGACAGGCTTAGATTTCAGATAACATACAAGGGTAAATTCCTATTTCCCATTCGGCCCCTTGTGGTGCTGTTTACACAATTTATACCAAACACTTGCTCTGTCCTTTGGCATGCAAACTCTACTGGAAATAACAGTCTATCAGCCACATTCTCTGAAACTTAATTAGTTCTTGCATAAATGTAAACATTCGATAACTGAACATACAAATCATCTGGTTAGCTGATACAATTTAAACATATATACAGTGGATCGTACATCTATAGATCAGAACACATACTGTTACCAATGCCATTGTTAATTTGCACATTAAAATATGAAATGGGCTTTATCATTAAAAGGAATAATAAATGCCATTACATCTAATTATGGGAGGGTAAATAATAAGTTAAAATGAAAGATATGCCTATTGAATAACAAATACACATTCAGAGAAAAATAGGCAGTACAGAGATATTTATGGGTGAAAGCCAAATAAGAATTGTATCATTAAGGTGCAAAGACACCCATGTTTTGATTCTGGATCTAATCCATCAGCGTGATTTGGTTTTGACAAAACCACCCTCAATTGTGTTGCTTCTAGATTTCTTTAAAAATGTATAAATTGATAAAAACAGCTAAAATCATGTAATCTGGACCTGTTTTTGTTCCTATAGTATTATTAAAATCAAATCCATTCATTTCAATTCATTTCCAGTCAATTTTGATCACATCACTCCTATCAAAATATAGTTTTCACCAATACTGGACAAAAGATGCAGTGAGCTGGCTGAATAAACTAAGTGTCTCCAAACAGCAAATCAATGGCCTTAGGTCAGTACAAGTGTTTGTTGCCTTAGTAACATCTAGTAGAAAACTATATTATCATCAAACTTACTAAAAACAGCAAATCACACGCCCAAGTCTAGTACAGGCGATTGGAGGTGGAGTACTATTTATTGGAAGATAAAGCATTACATTATAATTACTACTATAAGGAAAAGTCAGAAACTTGGAAAAAAGTTAAACCAAGCTTCCAAATGTTAGTTTTCAAATGCAATCTGAATCCAAACAACAAATCATAGGCCTCAGGCCAGTACAGATGACTGCTGCCAGAATAAAGTCTAGTAAAAAAAACTAGGTCACCATCAAACTTACTCCAAACAGCAAATCACAGGTCCTAGCCTAGTAAAGGTGATTGCAAGTAGAGTATTTAGTGATATATAAAGCATTTATTTATTACTATATAAGGAAAATGGAAACATGGAACAAATTATTAAAAACCAAGCTTCAGAATGTGAGTTTTCAAATGTAAACTGAAATGGTCACCAGAAGCTACACAAGCATTATTTGCTATATTAGTTTGGGCTGATGTGTCTAATGCAGCTCAGGCTATAATCATTTTTGCATACTCTGTATCTGTGGATAAGTTGCAGGGAACAGGACCTATATGCCTGGATGATAAGCTGGTGATGGATGGACTTGTAGGATACAGAACATCAACGCTTGTGACAAGTGGATGTCATGAATGAGATCTATGCTGCTGCCATTATCTTTAGAAGAGAGTGGAGAAACTGGAGCTGATAATTCAATATCTACTAAAGGAAGAAAAGCTGAAAGGAATAACTCAGTTGCTCTGTACTCATCATAGTCTATTAGTGGGGATATAAAAGAGAGTCTCATTACCAAAGAGCACCTATTAGTATTTCCTTAAATTCAGTTTGGATGAGTTAATTAGCTGACTTATTTATTTTTCATAATAGTTTAATATGTACTGTTGCAATCACTATTCACATACATTGTACAGGAAAATAATAGTAATAGTTGCTAGGAGAACTGTAACTTTGTCTTTATGCAGCCAGAATTTTGTTTGAATTAAAATAATTTTGATTCGGGGCCAAAACACCATTACAGTAATATATGCTGCATTTATAAAACATACAATCTTTCCTTTAAATATCTATATTTAATTAAAAGACATGATATTTATTTTTAAACCAGAAAGCATTATTTTTTCAGCTTACAGTATATAATTGTGGGTTCTAGCTGATGGGGACACAACACAAAGTAATTAAAGTAATATTCACTGTCTCAAAAACAAATTATCTTCCCTTGAAATTTCTAAATTGAGTTAAAATACTTGATTTTTGTTTTTAAAAAAGAAACAAATGTATATTTTTCAGATTTTGTTATTGTGGGGTCCAGCTGAAAGGGACACAACACCCAGTAAGTACAATAACATATACTGCCTCTCAAAAACACACAATTTTCCCTTGAAATATCTAAATTGAATTATAAAAGATTATATTTTTCTATTTAAACTAGAAAATATGTATTGTTTGTGGTACAGTTCACTCAGACATAGCACAATATTTTTTGGTCAGCAAAGCTTGCAGTCACAACTGTTTCTGCCCCTAATGCACAAGATATATACTGCTCAAATGTATACACAGTGCACAGTAAGTGCAGATCAGACTCTCAAATACAAGCAGGAGCCTCTGCAGATTGCTACCTATAGTGTCTGTCCCTTTATCTCCCCTTGATATGTACAGTTTAAAGACTGCTTTTCTGACCACCAAGACACAATACTGAACAAACTATATATTTGGTCAGCTCAATACGCATATATAATATATACTGAAGTGTAAATATACTGTAGATACCCTTGTGAAAAACAATTGTAAGTGCAGCTCACTTCAAGAAACATACACAGGAGGAGGCTGTGCTGCAGGTTACTTGCTACTTTCTGACCAGCATCTTTAACAACCCAGAAGCAACATGTCTGAATAATAGATGGCCACCAGGTAGACTCTGGCAGGAAGTTTGATGCCCCACAATGTGTTTACACATGAACTACTGTTGACAGCATCACCTGCGACATAGAAGCAGCCACCCTGGATAAAATTGATGTGCCATGATGTGTCCACAGCATCTTTTAGAGAAAGGCAATGTTAGCCAACCCAGAGTCTCGGTGTGTGTCTCGTGCAGATCAACCTTGCTGCAGATAGCTATACCAAACCAAGACTACCGGCCACAACCATCTACTTCACAGACCAGCTATAACATCTACAGCAGGACCCACTGTGGTAAGAAACCACAGTCAGAGACATGGGACACCGCTCACTCTACACTCCACCCCAAAACTATCGATCAGCACCAAAGTACATGATACTGTACATGTCACATGTGCCAGTCCCATTGTTGCTAATACAGAAACTTCTATCACAGAGTCATTGGTTGGAAAATTAATAGAACATTGTCATCTGCATTGTTATTTAGTGCTATCTAAGTATATTATTCATGTTTGTGCTATTGTAATCATTTTTATAGTCAAAACTAACAACCAAATCATATACAGTATACTATACAATACAGTACTGTACAGCATACTTACCTACTTTTGAAAAGGCATTTCAGTGAGATTGTGAAAGCAACACCTACGAGTGCCGCAGTAAAGTGGGCGTGTACTGTTACATCTGAGAGGCGTGTCATAATACTGACTTACATACAAATGTAAATGAGCCCCAAAGCAGTTAGTAAGATCTACTTGTTGATGAATACACACTGATACTTTTCAGAAAATGCATGTAGCCATAGGGATCATTGTGCCTTATAACCAATGCAGGGAAACAATACTAAGGATCCCATTTGAATGTATACAGTATATCTCTGTTTTTATTAATATAACAGCTTCATAAAAGGGCTAAGGTACAATCAGGGAGATTGCCAGACTTTTCAGGGAGTCAGGGCAATTGCTAGTATTTCAGGGAGACTCTGACAATTAGGGAGAGTTGGCAAGTATGTTGTACAGTACAGTACAGTTTGTGTGTACATCTGACTCTAATACTAGCCATAGCCTCCCCAGCCATTGAACTCAACACACCTCACTATCGTTTACAGTACATTAAGCCAAACAGTATGCCACTATGGCAGATACTGATTGGCTTAATGACAAATATACAGTATATGACAGTAATGTACAGTACTGTACTTACTACTCCTAATTTGGACCTTTAGACTCTGCATCTGCCGGGGGTTTCTTTGACTAAATAACTCCACCTCCTTTGAAGGGAGTGGACTATCCATTGCTAGCCATACTTGTATACTATGTCATGGCGGGCAATCCTATACAGTACACCTGCCGTTTTTCAATATTGTTGGCGAGCACCCTGTCCCTCCAATGCACAAGGATGAGCAGCTCACCCCTACAATAAGGCCTATAGTGAGTTGCCATATTGTCAGGAATGAGTACACATAGTAGGAATCTTGACAGTAGGATGCAGGATGGTAGGATGACCTGTAATGTGTACAGTACAATGTCTACTGTATAGCGGTTTACCGTAAAATACAGCTGGGTGGCATACAGTAGCATGGATATACCAGGTGGTGGGAAGTTGAGAGCAATGTATTGAGTTCAGCAGAGTTCCCTAAGAGTATTGTACTTGAATTGCTCTGTCTTTATTTAATGCTGGTTGTCCATTTCTGGCCAACACAGTTATGTATTTTTATAAATGACAGAACTAACACACCAAGTGGTTTATTTTTATCCTGTAATGAAGATTTATAAATAAAATATAAAAAATAAAGAAAATACCGATGTTCAAACTTACATTGTCCACTTCTGGGTCTTGAAATAGGGGGTGCCCACTCTGTAAGGAGCTCATCTTAATGACTCTCCCACACATGCCAGCCATATCAAGGGTGATGTTATGTGTGCAACTTTACAGCAGGGAATCTGTACAATACTGTACAATGTCAAAAGTGGTTTATAGTCTAATGAAGCTGGATGTTATAATATGGAGATGAAGCAAGGGATGGAAGGAATGCATAAAGTTGAGCAGAGTACTTTAAAAGTATTGAACCTGAAATGCTCTGTCTTTATGACCAAGCATCTTCACACCATATAGTGACGGTGGGCCCGATTCACTAGGGATCACAATTGCTAATATCAGTAGTGCTATTTAAATGTTTGCCTTCACATTGCGATTGCAGGCAGACATAAGGACGCCCACTTCCCCTTACTCACATCCATATGCTAGGGCAACACAGTAAAACAATCGGTAACATCGAGTAACATCATACCCATACGCACACTTGCACAAGCCCTGACCTTACTCAGAAATTGGTAACATCCACGCACGCTATCAGTGCTATGGCTGCTTATGGCCCCTGCAGCAGCATTGCAATGCACTGACACACCTGCATTTGCCTGACCAACCCCCCCATCACCACCCACAAATGGCACTACCTGTCAATCACTCTGCTCTGGGTCTGCGTAGCCTCTGCAATTGCAGTTCTAAAAGCAATTGCTAGTTCGCGCACGCTCACTGCAATGCATATGCATGCGCAGTATGAAACAATCAATCAATTGCATGTGTGTGTATAAGCAACTGCGTTCCTTGCTGAATCAGGCCCAGTATGCCATACGGATGCAATATAATGTCTACAGTGGATCCCTGTAGTCTTGACACAAAGTGATCATTTCAAGCACGAGGAGTGACTGTTTACCCTGCCTGTATGTGATTGGCCAGCCTCTCATGGATTACCGTGCACTGCTACAGTATTGTATACAGTACTGTAGCTTTCATCTGTGGAACATTTGCTACCCAGTGTTTTAACTGCCTGGCGTGTAGTCTTTCGTGGCATATGGTATGCCTCACCATGACATAATGCGCAGTATCAGCCATAACGCGTACTGAGCAAAGATGTAGCAGGAAACATCTATAGTTCACTCATATCTGTGTGTTTATGATTGCACATTTGTAGCAAGGGTTACTGGCATCACCATTGGGTGCAATCAATAAAGCACTATTTTTATCTGTACCACAACCTGCTTTTTTTCACAATCTTCACATGCATGTCATACCAGGCATACCACAGCATAGAACACACCACAATGTGATAGAAAATCCTACCTATCTAGCCATTGTGAGGTTGGGCTACCTCTACTATCAGCAGCACAAACCTTCACACCATTAGACTACTACCCCAGTGTCCTGGGAACCACAGTATTTTTGCTACACAGATTAAAATTGCCTTATTTTAAATCCTTCCCACCCACTCCAACCACCTACAACCATAATTGCCTACCCTGCTGGGACAGCAGGGAGGCTCCTGAAAATCAATTGGCACAGCTGAACAATGCGGGTAATTGCAGCATTGTATAGCGGCGATGGGTCTACGATGATCTAATGACATTGTCAGATCAACCCGCCTCTACCACACCACCCACGGTGCCGACCTCCTCGAGGAGGCAGCCAAATGGTTGGCAAGTATGCTTACAACTCTCTCTAATGGCAACTATTGCAGCACCGCTACAGCCCAGAACCCTCTCGTGCACTCTCCAGTGACAAATGGCACTTGGAAATTTTGTTGGATGGACTTAAATGAAATCCCAAAAAAGCGAGATCCGACATTTCTGGGAAATTAAAGTTTTGGCTCATTTTGAAAATCAATTTGGTGGGAGAACCTGACCCAGGACACAGTTCTACTTGGAAACCCCAAATTTGGATCTATCAGAACTCTCCAAATAAGAACTGATGTGTTAAGAATGAGCTGATTTCAGCATATCCTGTATGTTTGCTCTTTAAAAATGCATTATCTAGTTTGAAATGTTGTGTAATAACACAGGGACCATTCTTCTAGCAGAACATCTGTGTATATTCTTTATTTTTTATACTAAAATTATGCTTAAATACTGTGGGCCTGATTCAAAGTCGCAGGCATCCATGGGTACTTCTCCGTATGACTGCGGCGGGCTACTTACTTCCTTATGCTAATGCAAGAATCCATCGGTATATGTTGCAGCTCTGGCATACACTCACATGACACTACCATGGCACACCCAAATACACCCATGATACCACCATTAGACGGAACAGTTCCATGCATCCGAATGGGTTGCCAACCAGCTTCTGCTCAGAAACGCTCCCATTTCATGGACAGTGTGATCTTTCAATGGATGGATGAATCTATGTGCACTAGGAATCTCCCTCCACGTGTGTTTGCATGAACCAGTGCATGCGCAGTTACCAATCTCTGATTTTAGCGTATGCGCAGCATGTTGCAATCCACAAGGTCTGTGCACATTTTCATTTGTGTCTGACTCATAATCAGAACCTGTCTGGTTTGAAGAAAATGAAAATACCCCTAGTATGTTCGTTTGGGTTAGGGGATTTACACTATAATATCCAATGGGAAAAGGACTGATGTGAATGATTACATTTTATCTGCATAGTAATGTGTAATATGATTGGCGCTTAATACCTAAATAATAATGGTAATAACGATTTGTCAATAAAACATCTACAGGTGAATCCTTTCTTAATGTGGATTCAGGGCCTGATTTAGAGACAGATGCTCTGAAACAACGAGTGCTCTGAATCTGGGCATTTTTTTTTGTGCAGCCTCCTGGCCACTCGCATAGCTGTGGGTGACCACCCACAGCTATAGCGAGTGGCCAGGATGATGGTCACGATGGTCAAGACCATCGCGACCATCGGGCTTGCGACGAGACCCTTGTGGTAGGGTCTCATGGCCGCAAGCCCCTGAGAGCTTCTGGTTCTAATAGAGCTGGAAGCTCTCCCACTGACATCACTGGTAATGTCAGTGGGGCCTCCCACAAATGGTAGGCATTCGCTTGGGAATGCCTCCGTTTGTGAAGCCACCCCCCGGCCACATCTACCAAATGGGGTGAGCTGTCAATCACCATCGACAGCTCGCCTCCTTTGGTGCGAGACCCCAGAGTGACAGAGCGCCCGTCACTAGCCAGGTCTCGCGCATGCACACAACAGAGCCGGCTCCATCGTGCGCATGCCCAGTGGGCAAACATCGACCCGGTTGTGAGCGCTCAGTGCTCGCGACTGGGTCTGAATCAGGCCCTCAGTCTCACCAAAGAGCTCCTCTCGGTATGGGACTCTACCATGCCATGGGTCTATCTCATTCACAATGTACATCTTACTCGCATAAATAAAACAACTTGGAGCAACAAAATTACATTGCGCACTTGCACTGATCAATTTGAAGTGAAACAATTGTCTGCATATGTGTAAAAAGGGCGCCAATGCGAGTGTTTTATGCTTTCTATTCAACTTTGTACATGTGTAAAACCTATTCCTGTGCGGTTAAGTCACAGCCTAGCATCTCTAGTACACTGGGAGTGAGTTTTTGCTGCACCTGCAATGCCAGTAAGGTGCAAAATTAAAATAAAAGACGGCACGCTAATCCTCTCAGAGCGACATGGCATACGGACAACCAAGGATACATCTGTATGTAATCTACAGTCAGGGGCACCGAGAGGGGGGGGAGTGGTTACTATTTACCTGGGAAAGGGCCTGTTGGAGAGGCCCAGAGGGGGCCCGGGCCCTGCAGCCCTCCCACCGCCCATTCACTTGCCACCACTATTTAGTTCGGGCAGGAAGAGAGGGGAGGACTGCTGCAGCAGCAGTCTCTCTCCCCAGCTCAGCACACACACTGCTGTCACGCTGTGTGCTGGGCTAGGGAAAGAGGCGGCAACAGCAGTCAGTTTTCTCCCTCCCAGCGATATACGTGGGGATGGGAGCGATTGCGGCCCACCACCGGACATGCCCCAGTAACGTCATTCAAATGGACAGGCGCGCCGGTGTTTTTCTGACCACTCCCCAATACCACTCCCAAATGCTGACAACCTGTCACTCACTCTGTGATGGATTCCTATGTGCGTCTGTGATTGCAGTGTGATCTCTGCGCAAATGCAGTGTGGCTTATACACTTGCGCAATGGCAAACAATTGCTCAATCTGCATATGTAATTGCCATTGTGTTCGTCTCTGAATCAGGCTCATGGTCATGTATGAATTACAAATGTACAGAAAATGATAACATGTCTTTTAGGTGTAATGTTATATTTCTGCTGTATACCCGAGTAATATATATTTAATTCATATAATTAATTAAAAAATGCCAGTAAGCAAGCAGACAATCCCTTCTATATGTGACCTTACAAGAAAGAGTTAGAAAGCAAAAAAATAAGTTTAATATCAAGAAATGAATGCTGAATATCATCAGTTTATACTCTGCTACAGTACAGTAGTTCTAACCCTTGCTAAGTTTTCCTCCAGGGACAAGAATTACACTGTTAGTACTGTTCATGAGTGTGTGTTTCCCGTTTTAATACTGTTTAATTTAGGTATCTGCTTTGCAATTGTATTGTCTTGGTTCAGTAAAGTCTATTTGATAACATTCTGTCTTTGTGTTCTTAACAAATCCATGCATCAGCAAGGCTACATTGTTGTAACATTACATTTAAGACAGGCAATTATTGAGTTTGTCAGCACAATGAATAAATGAAACTGATATTGTGTATTGAAATTTAAAGTATTAACTGAAGACTTAAGAGTGCCAGCTTTAGAACCAATTTATAGTGATGTCAGACCTGTCCATTTACAGTGAATGTAAGATATAATTTTGAAGGCATTTTATCATTTTTACACAGACTCAATGGATTTATTTTAATTAAGCATTTTACACTCACATTATCCCACATGCTCAAACAAGGTTTGTCATAACACCTAGCAGCTGTCATTTAGTCTGAATACAATAAATTTTGCTAGGACTGTGACTATTTCAGTACATAAAGATAGATTACTTTTTCCAAAGTTCCTTTGTGATCATTGGAGGAGCTCTCCTGCTTGGTGGCGTTCTTCACATACAGGGAATAGAGAGTTAAAGTGATCATCTGTTTCCAAGGTGTTGTCAGGTTGTGGGATTCCTAGATTGCTCATTATTTCAAACCTGATTCCAATTGGGTCACATGTTCTGAACTTCCTATGGATCACAGACCTCTAGTATAAAGCCTGTTACTAACTGTGTATCAGTGTCTGTGCAACGTTACTTTCTGTTCTTTCTTGGACTCCTGCCAGATCCCTGCTGTGCCTGTGGGTTGCTGTGGACTTTGCTATATCTCCGCTCATGTTCCAGCTTAACTTCTGATGCCAGTTACCAGCCGCACTACAGAGCTCAGCATAGCCATTGCCTAAGTATTGCTTCACTGCTGTGGTTTCACCTTTTGCTGCACTATTTATTTTGCCTGTTGCCTCTCACTCCTGTGGACATCGAACCCATCTTCATTACAGTTGTCAACTGCACCGTTATAGTTATTATCACTGCATAACGGGGCTCAACTCCATTCCAGATTCCAGTCACATCGCAGGGCTCAACCCTGTTCCGGAACTACACCGCTTCACAGGGCTCAACCCTGCTTCAACCTCATCACATCACAGGGCTCAACCTTGCTCCGACCTTACTGCATCACAGGGCTCAACCCTGCTCTGACTTCATCGCATCACAGGGCTCATCCCTGCTCCGACCTCATCGCATCACAGGGCTCAACCCTGCTACGACCTCACCGCATCACAGGGCTCAACCCTGCTCCGACCTCATTGCATCACGGGGCTCAACCCTGCTCTGACCTCATTGCATCACAGGGCTCAACCCTCCTCCAACCTCACCGCATCACAGGGCTCAACCCTTCTCTGACTTCACCGCATCACAGGGCTCAACCCTACTTCCACCTCACAGCATCACAGGGCTCAACCCTGCTCCATCTTTCACCACCTCACAGGGCTCACTCTGCTCCGGATCTCCATCACTACAGGGTTCCACCCAGGTGAAGCTCCTCTATACCATCCTGAGGTGTTAGCCTCATACTGGACTCGGGGTTCCCTACCATATTAACTTTTCTGTGTTAAAGACTATATGGGGGGTTTTCTCCTATACTCATTATTGCTTATGTGAACCTCAGTGTTGTTTAGACTTTATGTGAGACGTTGCTATTATATTTCTCCTTTGAATAAATTCTATATTCTTTTATTCCGTGCTATCGAGATTTCATGAAAAGGTCATTTCTAAAGCCACCCCAGTATATTGTGCCTAGTAGGCCTGCCTCCTCTCAGGAGTCTCAAGTGTGGGCAGCCGTGACAAATTTCAGATCTGCTTATAAAAGTAATTTAACTTGTGTACCTGTGACCTTGTGAATTAACCTGCTCAATAGTGTTTCACATAAAAACATATAATTGTAAGGGGATATAGTTTATAGACTGTGCTAAATGCCGCCGGTCTGTATCTCGACAGCAGTGAACCGACAAGGGACTTAAGATAGGCATTGAAATACTGATGCTTATCTTAATCTCGATGCCGGAATGCCAAAGGACGCCAGACCGATCGAGGTAAATCTGGCCGTCCTTATCACTGCGCCGTGGGGGGGGGTAGGTTTAGGCACCCCCGGGGGGGGACTTAGGGTTAGGCATAACACTGGAACTTTTAGGGTTAGGCACCCCTAAGAAGGGGTTAGGGTTAGGGGGGGAGAAGGGTAGGTTTAGGGCACTTACATGCTCCATCGAGATTTTCCTCTGTCGGGCTTCCAGCGTCGGCATTTCAACCCAGCGGCTGTTAATATTATTACTCAACCCATTGGGATACATCATCTATCAGAGGATGAATCTTTGGAGATGACCTGCTTATCAGGTCTGATCCAATCATTTAGTCTTTCCTCGGTCTGTCCCTGATAAAGAAAAAGCTTGATATGCTTTGCAATTAAGTGCTGTATAGTATAAAAGGTGGTGTTGAGGGCTCTACCTTATAATATATATATATATGTATATATATATATATATATATATATATATATATATAAAATTACCATGCCAGGGATGAATAATGGATTGTCAGTCACAAGTATTAATGTGGACCACTATGGGAATATATTCTGGTTTGTTTTAGTATGGCAAAACTTACTTTCAAGGTTATCTTTTGTCTTGGACAATATGATCAATATATTGCTCCCAGTATGAGGTACTGTATTAAAGCTGTTAAGGCATTTGTTTTTTCACTTCCTATGGATCTAAAAGTTAATGATTTCACTATTTACCTTATTTTGATCCAGTGCATCTCTAATGGGCAAAATAGCCATAAAATGTCTAAAACTGCAACAAACCTATTTATATAGTCTTTCCCTATCTGCTTCAGTGTC
The DNA here is from genome assembly GCA_031769625.1 of Taudactylus pleione. NCBI lineage: Eukaryota > Metazoa > Chordata > Amphibia > Anura > Myobatrachidae > Taudactylus > Taudactylus pleione. The sequence goes on from JAUIMM010000188.1 coordinate 16,757,924, forward strand.
TCTTGTCCCAGAGAAACAGAGTTCAACACTTCGTCTTGATAAAGGATCACATCATAGCTTGTAAATTGTGGCAAAAAATAAACCTGATAAATTTATTAGGGAATTGTCAGGGAAGAAAACAACTTTACATGATGCCAGCTGGGACAGCTTAGTTTTTCAGCACTAAGCAATGTGTAAGACTGTTGAATATATTTATTGCATTGATTGATAAATATGTACTCTACAGACATAAAGTTGTTAGGAGCTGAGAATAAAATGTTGTGTGAAATGAAAATATATTTTATTTATAATATAGAAGACCAAAGTTAACCCTCCTAGATGGTTGTCTTCAGCTGCTGGCTGGTAGGCACTGTCACCAAGGGATAGATCAGGGGTAGGCAATGTTTTTCACTCCAGGTGCCAGACTTTCGACCTTTTAAGTCAAATATGTTCTTGGCGTTCCACCCCATTACAAACATTAGAGGAACACAGTAGCCCCTTTAGAAGTGCCATAGTGTGAAACACCTAAACTCCCCCTCCCCGCACCCTAAACCTAACCCTCCCCCATTAGTGTCTAACCCTAACCCTCCCCCTAACACCTAGGCATCACCACTAAAACTAAACTTAACCCTCCACTATTCCCCGATACTTGCCTTCGGGTGCCGATGCTGTCGATATTACGTTGCCTGCATTTAGACCATTGGCATCCCATCTGCCGGGATGCTGACTACATCCTGTTACAGTTATTTGGCCAACTGCCTGTATTCATAGTAAAATGGACAGGTCCCTCAGAATATACACAAACCTGGGTTGATTAAATTATTCTGGGAAAATAAAAGATCTGTAGCCAGAACTTCAAAGACTAGGGGCTGAATGTAATAGAATGCGAGCCGGCATTGCTGCGGGAATACATGTGAGTATGCCCATAATATTAAAGCAGCAACCATGTTAAAGGCTAAACTAAGCTGGTTTAGCCCCATAGCTTTTGATGCATTCTCTGCATCTATGCTTCGTACAGTTTCAGCATCTTCAATACTTGCATTTATGGTTCATCGAAGGAAGGTACTGTATACTGTAGTACCACGTAAAGAACTCTTTATAAATAACTGAAAGGATGCATTTTACACATATGTGAAAGCAAATGTGGAATTAATGTGGTTGCATGGGTGCAGCTAATACATGGCCAGTAACTGGAATTGGGCCTGAAACAGCTGCACCCCCTTCTCAAATATGGTAATTCCTCTGTGTGGATTGCCAAGAGGAGATAACTGCCATGGGCTTGTTGTCCTCTTTTGAATTATGGCTCAAATGGTATAACCACCCATGTGTCAGCCCACTCATGCTCAGAAGGGCTTCGGGACCTGAATTGCTGGACTTTGCCTTATAAGCTATATATAGTAGATTCACTGACCATCATCTGCTTTTAAAGAAACATATTTTATTCTGTTTAGGTACTGTGTATTATACAAAAGCAGTTCTTACTCTGAGTGCATAAACCAAAGTAAAGAATATAATAAAATGTGTAATTATGAATTTTGAATGTAAAATGGAACTAACATCTCCTTATTGTCTGGAGTTAGGCAACAGCAAGCTAATGGTAACATTCTCTAAAAAGTCATACAGCATATGGATCCCAACGGCGTGTACTCACTGTGGTGCAGGTGAGATTGAGATGTGCAGTATTGGGCGGTGACTGGGAGGTAAAGATGGGCATATTATGGGAGTGTCACTGACGTGGTGGAAAACTCAGACCTTTAATTGCTCACAATTGAGGCCAAAGTCTGATGAAGACTTTGCACCAATCATGGGGCTGGTGCAAGTTTTGATGGAGCAAACGGTGGTTGTGTCTCAAGGCTCACCAAGCATGGTTACACAGTCTGAAAATGTCCAGTGTGGGTGTCTCAGTCCTTGCACAGTCAGACACACTCCTGCACACCAGGGGAAGGGCTGATCCTAGCATTCGCATAAAGTCACAGACTCGACTATGGCACCAGATGCAAAAGCAGTCGCAGCAGCGTGAGGCACGGAATAAGCTCCACTTATCACTATACCCTGACCACTAGGATTGATTTGTGTAATAAGGTGTGGATTTCTTACCAAATACAGTTCCTGGTTCATCTGTTAGTCTTCTAAATTATTCAATACAAATATCAACAATTAATTGAATTTAGGGGATCATTCAGACCCGCTCGTGAGCGGCAGTATGCTCGCAAGCAGGTCGATGTTCCCCCACCGCACATGCGCACGATGGAGGGAGCTCCATCGTGCGCATGCGCAAGACCCGGCGAGCGACAGGCTCTCCATCGCTCCGGGTCTCGCACCAAAGGGGGCGTGCTGTCGATGTTGATTGACAGCACGCCCCTTTTGGTGGGCGTGCCGGGGGCGTGCATGCCAGATGGAGGCGTTCCCATGGGAACGCCTACGTCTGAAGCCAGCCCCACTGACATCACTAGTGATGTCAGTGGGAGTGATTTTGGCTCTGATAGAGCCAAAATCACTCCAGGGCTTGCGGCAGTGAGACCCTACAGCAGGGTCTCGTCGCAAGCCTGATGGTCGCGATGGTCTTGACCATCGCGACCATCATCATGGACGTTCGCATAAGCTGTGGGTGGTAACGCACAGCTATGCGAGCGTGCAAAAGGACACTCCAAATTTAAATAGGACGGCCCTGATTCAGAGCGAGCGTTCTGGTCAGAGCGTCCGGCTCTGAATCAGGGCCACAGTGTCTTGACCTGAATGACACGCCGGTGAGTGGTGGTAACCCACAGCTATTCGAGTGTCCAAGAGGCCGCTCCATTTTCAGGGAGGAGGGCCCTGATTCAGAGCGAGCGCTCTGGTCAGAGCGTTCAGCTCTGAATCAGGCCCTTAGTCACATATAACCATTTCACAAAAGAGCCAAGTGGTGCACACAGGTGTGACACAGTTGAAACAACAATTCACATGAAAACAATGTATACATGCATAAGACTACAGGAAAGACACTCGGATCCCTGGGTAATTTTATTTAACAGGAACACTTTGTTCTTGTGCTGCAAGGTAGAGGGGTTAGCAATACACTATTATACCCACACCACATGTAATAATACCATTAACTGTTTGTATAAAACAATATTTGCAACCTAGTGATCATGTAGTCCCTGAATGTCTGGCCAGAACACCTTGCGTTGGTGCACTTTTCAATAACCAAGGCCTTAAGGATATGTTGCTAGGATATCTGAAGTTATTTGTGAATGCTACACTCCCACTGATGGTAATACTGTCTATGGCTCTTCAATGCTGCAAGCCCAGGCTTGGAACCTCTTTAAGATAGCCTGTAGCTGTCCATGAAGAAGGCTGCCTTTGCCTACAACAAGTATAGTCCGATGGTTCCATTCACAGGTGTTAGCAGATAAAGTTTAACCCCGTATAATACAACATAAGTTAAGTTTAGTTGGTCTGGATGAAACAACACAGTTCCTTAATAACTGTTAATTCAAGCTGAGTATCTGGGTATATGAGAAGGGATTATCCTGCTGCTATAAAGTAGATGAGGAATGCATTAACTCCATCAGGCTCTATCCTCATTGAATGGATGTATTGTAATTAATCTCTTAGTGTTAGCAGACACTACTATGAGCTCACAGGTAAGTAGGCCTTTACTTGTATATACCAGTCTGCAGTTTCTGTCAGTTTCGTGTGGTGCAAAACACTAGGCATCTAACATACCTGCTCCTTGTAGTCCAGCTGATCAGCTTGCAACTCCTGGGACAGCATCCTTTCCTCCAATCCAGCCCCCACTGTCAGTCTCCGCAGAGGCTTCGGGGCAGTCCCACCTATGCTGCTCCCTCTCCCAAGCAGCAACAGCTTCCTGACAAGCTCCGGGTTACACCGCTTCGGACAGTCCAGCCTCTCACCCTGTAAGTGGCACCCGCGGCTCCCGCTGACAATCTCACAGCTGTCCGGTGAGTGCGCGGACCCTGCGCTGTATCACACTGCCTCAGGACTCCCCGCCAGTCAGCTGGGCAGCTCCTCTTAAAGGCTCTGTCCGGGTCCTTCACATATGCCGGCTCTGTTCCCGCTGGATGCGCGTGCTGCATTACAGTTACAATGGCCATATATCACTGTAGGAGGGCAAGCTGGGCTCCCCCTCAAGTCCAGTGGGGCAGTCCAGACACTGCGCCACCCCACCATTAACAGTCCACAGTTCATAATCCCAGTGGGGGGTAAAAGCAAATAGAGACAATTCAGCAGGCATAATATAAGGCATACAAATGCCAGTGTCCAGTACATAAATAAAACACATTACAGCCCTGGGGCATCATGTACACCCAAATAAATATTAGACACATCTATCCCACATAAACCAGGCATCTTATTAGTGATACTCACAGAATTGGGGGTATCACATAAAGAAAATCTATGGCTTCTCTCATAAATTTCTCTCTCCTTCTTCTTATTATTGGTATTAACCTTTCACTCAACACCTGTCCTGCCTTAAGCAACAGCCGATCTCAGGCAGAGTCTTTTTACAAAATAAATCTGGGTAACTACTTAACAATGGAAGAAAAGGAAATTAAAATGTCTAAGACTGAGATGATCATCTTTCCACCCTCCCGAATAACCTCACTTCCCACTATTTCCTTATCGATTGATGACACAACTATCTCCTTTAGCCCCAAAGTGCGCTGTCTTGGAGTTATTCGGGACACCTTCAAAACACACATTCAGCACCTCTCGCAGTCCTGCCATTTCCATCTCAAAATTATTTCCAAGATCAGATCCTTTCTTATCCAGGATGCTACTAAAACCCTTGTCATGCCAGAGTGTTGGAGTTGGTTGGAACATCATGGGAGGCTGAAGTAGAGTGTAGGGAGGCATGATTGAATCTGTGTGGCTTGTGCCAGGACTTCCTCATGCAATATAGGATAAACTAATAGAATATGGGATGTGTCAGGATCGTGTCAACCCTCATCCAGTCACTTGTCATCTCCAGATTGAACTACTGTAACCTCCACCTATCTGGCCTCCCTGACTCCTACATCTCTCCACTCCAATCTGTTCTCAATGCTGCTGCTTAGCTCATCTTCCTCTCCAAATGTTCTACATCTGCCTCCCATATCCTACACGTCCTCCAATGACTCCCCTTCCCCTTAAGAGTCCAAATCCAGGTTCTTACACTTCACTATAAAGCCCTCACCATTCCTCTCCCATTTACATCTCTAACCTCATCTCCTTTTACACACCACCCACCCTCTTGCTCAACAAATGCACACCGCCTCCATTGTCAACCAATTACTTCCTCCCACTCAGTCCTCCAAGATTTTGCTCGTGCTGATCCCTACCTCTTGGACTCTCTCCCTCTCCCCATCAGACTCTCCACCTCTCTACAATTCTTCAAATGGGTTCTCAAGACCCACTACTTCATCAAAACCTCCCAGTTTTCAACCTAATTTACTAATACATGTTCCTACCTGCCTGTATACTCCCACTGTGTCACATCTGTTTGTCTGCCCCTCCCTATTAGAATGTAAGCTCTCACAAGCAGGGCCCTTTACTCTCTTGTGCTTCTCCTTACTTATACCTTCAGCTACACTCCCCACTTGGGCACCTATAACTTGATTGCTTATGCCCTTTTGCTAATTTGAGTGTTATGATTGCTAATGCAGGAATGATTATAAACTTTGTCCCGCATTGTTTTTAACTTTAAGTCACTGGTTTCTTGTTCACTTATTTATGTTCTTTGAAAGGTGCTTCAGAACACCTGTGGCACCATATAAATAAAGGTTATTTTTTTTTTTGCATTGCCCTGATTGCATGTTATGTATCTACTTGAATGTTTCTATTTGCAGTCTTCAAAAGCGTTGTGTGCCGACCCTCATGTTTTGACTTTGGTTTTGGATACGGATTCATCTTTATGTTTTGGTTTTGGGTCTTGATGTAACTTTGACCTATTAGTATACAATCCAAAACCCGAGTTTGGTTTTAAAATATGAGTTCTGAACCACGTGAAGATCCGAATTGGGACCTGATTTGACTGGGTGCCCCAAAATAATTCCGAACTTGGACTCGGTTCAACTTGGAACCGTTAAATGTGGTTGTTATCGGTTCTCTTGGAACCGAACCCGCACAGCTCTAGTTTTCATCCATTCTCCAGATGGTGCTTCAGAAACCTCTTAAAAGTTACATATTTGACAGAGATTAATCGGGTAACAGCTTGTGTACCATATTGTGTGTATATGTATTCTATATAGAATTCTACATAGTATTCTCTCCTCCCAGTACCTTAGGGAATGCAGTCATTACGGCACATAATAATGTCGACAGTTATGATGTCAACATTTTTGAAATGTCAATATTGATCATGTTGACATCTGCAGAATGTCGACACGATCACAGTGTCAATATGTGATATATCAACATTCTACAGGGCCCATAAGGTTAGTGTTAGGCTGCTCCAGTGGAGGGTTAGGAATAGGCTACGGTAGGGGAGTATTTGGGTTAGGTTGTAGGGGCAGGGTTAGGCTGCAGAAGGGGAGGTTATGGTTTGGCATTAGGGAGAGGGTTAGGATAAGGGGTTAGCATTACTCACTGCTCGATGAAAGTCACCAACAGTTGACCGCCAGACCCGGCAGACATTGCTGGAGCCGCCAGACCATGAATTCACCACAATATCACCAGAAACTATTTTTAAACATTCTGATCATGTCGACATTTCATCAGTGTCACCATGATGAATGTTATCATTGTAAATGTCAACAAGCCAAGCATGTTGACATTACATTGTTTACATTGTCATGTGTCAACATTTTGTATGTTGACAAATTATACAGAATCAAAGAGTTACTGTACTGCTTCCAAACATTTTAAACCAAAGAGTTATAGTATAAATGTCCTGCTTTGCCAGTTATTATTTTGGAATCCAAACCTGCTCCCAGTTGTTATCCAGCTGTCTCCTGTTGCCTCATCAACATCACATGCAGTATAAACATATAATTATGATATATCTCCTGACTATGATGGGATGGATCTCTTTGGAGATGACCTGGCTTGCTGTGCCTAACTCTGTTCCTTTCATTTTGTTTCACCACCAATCTACCGGAAAGTGTAGACACCATCTTTGCTCAATGCCAGTCTAAACCTTCTGCTGTCACTTTTCTCTATTTTAAATACTCAACTCATGGTCAAAGTGTGACATTATGTTAATACATTGAATTTTACTGACACATGTACTGTAAGAATATAGCAATTTGCTCATTTTGTTTTTCGCATAAAAGTTGCAGTTTTGTGCTATTAGAAATATGAATTTGTAAAATATGTTTCCATAGATACAATTTCTTGAAAAATACACAGACTCTATGCAGAATAAAATCTGTCATGCTTACCGATCAATTGTCCTTTTGCAGTAACATACGCCTGATTTATATGACCAAATACTGTAGAAAATGGATAACACAATTTACACAAAGCAAAACGGTGTGTGCACGAATAGCATAGTGAAAGATATGCTGGCTAGATACTTCTATATTATAAAGCCCAAGTTAAATCATTCCTGAGAAGGTCAATGTGTGAGGGTTGGGTATGCAATCCCAGCACACACAATGCTGGTGGTCAGAATCCTAGCAGTGTAATCACGAAAGTGAATATCTCGATGTATGTAGGTAAATATCCTAATCCATCTCCTAACCCTACCCGACCCCTCCTGCAGCCTATCTCTAACCATCCCACTCTGCAGCCTGACCCTAACCCACCCATCCTGCAGCCTGACCCTAACCCTCCCCTCTCCTCCCGCAGCCTCACTCCCCTCCCACAGCCTATCTCTAACCATCCCACACCGCAGCCTGACCCTAACCCTCCCCTCCTGCAGCCTATCTCTAACCGTCCCACTCTGCTGCCTGACCCTAACCCTTCCCTCCTGCAGCCTGACCCTAACCCTCCCCTCCCACAGCCTATCTCTAACCGTCCCACACTGCAGCCTGACCCCAACCCACAAATCCTGCAGCCTGACCCTAACCCTCCCCTCCCACAGCATATCTCTAATCGTCCCACACTGCAGCCTGACCCTAACCCTCCCCTCCCACAGCCTATCTCTATCCATCCCACTCTGCAGCCTAACCCTCCCCTCCCACAGCCTATATCTAACTGTCCCACTCCGCAGTCTGGCCCAGGGGAAAACGCAGGATTTTTAAGGGGTTTTTTCTAGTATATATATATTCAGTGTATATATTGTGATATCTTGGGGGTAATTAGCTCGGCAGAGGGTTGATTGGTGCAGTGTTTAGGTGCTTAATGAGGGTCCACATAGAGCTTTCAAGCAAAACAAATGAGATGGTGCTTTACTTCAAGCAAGGAAAACAGGTACAACACAAGGACCAGAAAATAATAAACAACCTAGCCCCTGTTTAGGGCATCTAACTAATTTCTTGAGCCCTCTCTAATGTGGTGCAGCTAGTCTGCCAACAAAGTCTCTGCCTGCTTCTTGCAGGTCTATCACCGGCTCCAGCCTTGCTTGGCTTGGCTGCCACAGCTATACAAATACAGTCAGTCCTGGTGGTCTTCCCTGTATCATACAGATATAGGCCCTGGCTTCCTCAGGCTGCAGCTTCACTGCCTTCCTGTCACACAGTCTTAGAGTTGTGGTCCCCCCCTTGCCTCCTGCAAGGTACAGACACAGGCCTCCTGGCCCCCCAATGGCTTGCTTAGCTTCACTGGACTCTCTGGCTGCCACAATCCCACATAGGCTGTTTCTCATGGCAGCCTGACTGGTATGCCTTCACATCAGCCCACACCTGAGCTCTCTCCACATGGCAGCACTTACACATAATCCCAGAATCCTTTTCTTCTCTGTGTGGGTGGAACTATCCTGCCCCACACATAATCTGCTGCTCACCAGTGCCATCTCTGGTGATACTGCACAATATTTACACACACAATCATATACACACACACATATATGTCACACATACACACACATATATGTCACACATACATTGCACACACATACACACACATTTGTCACACACATACACTTACAGTACCATGCTGCAGGTTGGAGATGGAGATGGGACCAGGCACCATGTCAATAAGCCCCACCACCTCGTGGCAAAATGCAGCGATTTGCAGGTCCACCTCCTCCCCATTGACCCACGAATCATGGCATTTTGCAGTGAGGGGGTGGGGCTTAATAACATGGGGATGCTTGCTCTCCTCTCTCTCAGGGGGGTTTCTGGGTACTCAGAAACCCCCCTTGCATGCGCTACTGCCTGCCCTAACCCACCCATCCCACAGCCTGACCTAACCCCTCTCCCTCTAGTGCCTAACGCTAACCCCTAAACCTTACCCTAACTTTAATATTACCATTGAGATTGCAGCTGTCAGGATTCTGGAGCTGGGTTTCAGACTGCTGTCGGTATTCCGGTGCAGGGATTTTGTCCGGTGGGATGCCAACTACTGTACATCCCATGTATGATTATATAATTATTATAAATACAATAATTATAACTTCCAAAAAGGAAATTACAAAAAAAATTACTAAAATGTACATTGAAAACACAAAACATACATTTTAAATGTTTTATGCTTTTGTCCTATATATTTTTATTTTAACTGAAATACATTTTCTGCTGTTATTGGGATGATATATGCGCTGACATTTTGAAGGATTATTGAAAAGCTTTTTGTAGTTTAGATAATGACTTTCAAAGCACTTACCATCCTATGCCAGTCAGATCAGGCACTTTTATTCTTCACCATGGAAATATTAATAATAATGTTATCATGTGGACTGTGAATGACACCATACTTAATGGGAAAGCGGCTGTCAGTTAAATGCAGTCCGTTTTCTTGTTGCTAAGGAAAGTTAATAAATCACTCAAATTTTTTGCCATATTTACTTGTAAATCATTATTAATGTTTGAGGATAGCTCAACCCTGAATTTTGACATTGAAGTGAGAAATATGTTTGGCGACACTGTTTCCAGGGGATAATTTTGTGTTGGTGAAATCATCTTCTATTTAATCTGATCATTATTGGAATTATAATGAAACGTTACACAATGTATGTCTTGATCAATTATTCTCACTGAAAAAGGGTAAAGTATTAAGATTTTTTTTTCATGTGTTTGTAGTTGAGTTTTTTTTTTGCGTAAGACACGGTTTCCCATACTGCACCACAAACCGTGTACATGCATCCATATTCATAATTTGCCACATCTTAAACTTTTAACTCCTTTGACCTGGAGATACAGAACAGGGGATGGAAGGACTGGACACTCATAGGCCAAATACAGTAGGGTCATGTTCAAATATTCGTAATTAATCCTGTACTTGTGGTGAACCTCTTGTGGTGTACCTCTTGTGGTGTACCTCTTGCAATCACTAGTGCAATGATATACAATGATGATGACTATGGGGCATATTCATGATTTGAGATGGGCCCATTACACATACCGAAGCGCTAGTTTCAGCATGGTTTAAGTAACTAGCCTAATTATTAGGGGCCTGATGGGGCTGCATAGTAATCAGTAAACTCCTAAATCTGAAAGTTTTCAGAGTTTGCCTGTGGGAATAGGCGGAGGTGGCGTGGATTTCCGGAGTCCTGCTTCTTTCTATGGGAAGTAGGTCCAGGGTTGTGAAGAGGGATCTGAACGGATCCCTCTGCTTCCTCCTTGCTGCCAAACAGGTGGCACATGCATGAACTCTGTTCACACATGCGTACCTGGAAGAACCGGCAGGCATACAGTAAGTAACACTACACCGGCTCCCGATGATGTATTTGCCCCTATGCAGTTCCTATCTGGGTCAGACTCGGAATTTAGCCGGCGCCGACTCGGGATATTCCTGAGTTGGCACCGCTCACACCGGAGTCGGGTCTGCATAGACCCGGCTTTCCCAGCGTGAAAGTGGACACTTGGAGATGACGTCATCTCCAAGCGCAACTGAAGCCGGAACAATCGGCCGGCTTGCAGCGCACTCCAGGTCATCGTGACCCGGAGTGCGCTTTTCTCACAGCAGGGTTTCACGGGCTACGCCTGTGTTAAACCCTGCTAGTTACCTGGACTGGATTGCCGGGTCACTCAACCCGGCGATCCAAACCTCTCCCCTTTACACCAAGGAGCTGCCCGGGTTAACCCTGCAATAACCCAGGTTTTAGCTCCGGTGTAAAAGGGGTATTAGTTGTCTTTTTATTTTTGACTGCTGCAAGAGGAAAACATCAGATGCATTGTGTACAGTTTTATTGGTATTTTACGCCATTATATTTTATTTGGAGCACACAACTTTATCATTTATTACTAACACTATTATGCCACATCTCTATGTTATCTCTACACTATCAAGGAGCATCGGTATACAAACTTGTTGATTAATCCTGAAAGCCCTCTGGTGCAAATGCGAGTGTTCAGCTGGACACATCTTGATAGGCATCCCAGTGACATATTCACGTAAATGCGCTGTTCATTTCATGCATCCTGTCCTGCGTGCATTCATTGAGCAAAAGTGTCTAATACTACAGAAGCCCCCTTGTGTAGCTTTAACAGTATAAATGATATTTCAGTTTTGCAGCTGTACTCCTGCATGTTTTAAACAAAAACATTTGAATATTTGTTTGTTAAAAATGTCATCAACAGGTTCATCTATACCAAGTCATCTCTTTTAGTGCTGCCGATTATGATAGACATAAATGTTTAACTCTATGTTTAATGGTACTTGTAAATAAGGTATATAATTATTTATTATTTATTAACAGTTTCTTATATAGCGCAGCAAATTCCGTTGCGCTTTACAATTTGAATCAAGATTAACATTATACTGGGTTGTAAAAGACATACATACATGACATACATAAGGGTAAGAGGGCCCTGCTCACAAGCTTACAATCTATAGGGAAATAGGTGTTGATACACAAGGAGAGGTGCTATTGCAAATAGGTCCAGCCCAATTGCAGATATTCTTGGTGGGCTGTATAATCCAGTCACACTGGAAAGTTGGCCTAGGGTTAGGAGGATGTTCAATTGAAGAAAGAGAAGATGTGATAGGTGTTTACTATAAGAAGAGAGTTAGATAGGGAGCTATAAAAGGTTAGGTGGGCGGTCCTGGAATCTGATAAGCTTGTCTAAAGAGGTGAGTTTTCAGAGAACGCTTGAATGTTTGGAAACTAGTGGAAAGTCTTATTGTGCATGGGAGGGCATTCCACAGGGTGGGTGCAGCCCGAAAAATGTCCTGTAACCGTGCATGGGAACAAGTAATGCGCGGGGATGAGAGACGCAGATCTTGTGCAGAACGGAGATGTCGGGTTGGAAGATATTTTGAGATAAGTGAAGAGATGTATGTTGGTGTGGTTTGGTTAATAGCTTTATGTGTGAGTGTAAGTATTTTAAATTGAATACGGTAGAAGACCGGCAGCCAATGGAGGGACTGACAGAGTGGATCAGCAGACACTGAACGTTTGGTGAGAAAGATCAACCTCGCAGCTGCATTCAAAATGGATTGTAGTGGGGAGAGCCTGTTTTTGGGAAGACCAATAAGGAGACTATTGCAATATTCAATTCGGGAAATTATGAGTGTGTGTATAAGAGTTTTTGCAGTGTCTTGAGTAAGATATGATCGAATTTTGGCTATGTTTCTTAGATGTATGTAACAGGATTTAGAGACAGATTGAATGTGGGGAACAAAAGACAGTTCAGAGTCAAGGATGACACCTAGGCAGCGAGCTTGTGGGGTGGGGTAGATTGTCGAGTTGTCAACAGTAATAGAGATATCAGGTTGGTAACTGCTATTGGCTGGTGGAAATATAATTAATTCTGTTTTGGATATATTAAGTTTGAGGTGGCGAGATGACATCCAAGATGAAATGGCAGAGAGACATTCAGTGACACGGACCAGCACAGATGGTGACAAATCTGGGGAGGATAGGTAAATTTGAGTATCGTCCGCGTACAGATGATACTGAAAACCAAAAGAGCTGATTAGTTTGCCAAGAGAGGTGGTATATATTGAGAAAAGCAGAGGACCTAATACTGAACCTTGTGGTACTCCAACTGATAGAGGTAGCGAAGTGGAGGTAGAATCAGAAAAGCGAACAGTGAAAGAGCGATTAGATAGGTAAGATGAGAACCAAGAAAGGGCTGTGTCTTGAAGACCTATGGATTGTAGTGTTTGTATGAGAAGAGAGTGGTCAACAGTGTCAAAGGCAGCTGTGAGATCTAGAAACATTAGAAGTGAATAATGGCCTTTAGCCATTATTCTTGTTTATAACTTGTTTTAACTAGAGATGTGTACTGGAGCCCATGTTTTGGCATTTGGTATTAGATCTGGATTAATATTCATGTTTTGGTATTGGTTTTCAAAGCTTCCCTCAAATGTTTTGGTTTTGGATCTGGATTTTTTTTTAAAATGATAAAAATCAAATAATTTTTGCAATCCAAAACCTGAAATTTAAAATCCAAAATCCAAACCACTAGAAGATCAGAACAACGAGTAGGATTTATCCGGATGTCCTCAGGAGATTAGAACTGTGACTCGGATCAGTCCGGGTCCATGAAATTCAAGTGGATTCAGATTTCTAGAGAACCAAACAGCACATCTCTAGTTTTAACTTTTTGCTATAATTTCTAACTACATAAAATTGAAGAGACTGAGGGGTCTATTTACTAAGCAGTGTTAGGAGACAGATGGCCTGATTCAGACCAGCTCGTGAGCGGGTAGAAGTTTGGCCACTGCGCATGCACACGCCGGAGCTGGCTCCAATGTGCGCCTGCGCGAGACCTGGCTAGTGACGGTTTGTGATTGACAGCTTGCCCTGTTTTGGAGGCGGGCAGGGGGGTGGCTGGCCAAATGGAGGCGTTCCCGATGGAATGCCTGCCGTTTGGGTGCGGCCCCACTGACATCACGAGTGATGTCAGTGGTGAGCTTCCAGCTCTATCAAGAGCCAGTAGCTCACTGGGGCTTGTGGGAATGAGATCCTACCTCAAGGGTCTCGTTGCAAGCCCCGATCAACTCCCAACTGTCATCTCACAGGCTGTATTTGAAAAATGACAGTTGGGAGCTGATTGGCTGGCACCTTATCACTTTTCACTCTGTCTTCTAACACTGCTTAGTAAATAGACCCCTGATTCTGAGTCACACGCAATATCCAAGCAATGCAGATGCTCACACAGTTGAGTGAGTTTTTGCAACTGAGCATGTTCGGTGCATTTGTTACATAGAGTGTACTCAAAATGGGCTGTTGCAATCAGGACAGATTTTATCAGAAATGGGGCAGAAAAGTAATGGGCATTCCTGGGCAGTAACTGGGATGTGTCTAGAAGTGCACACAAAATTTGCCCATCTCATGGGGGTGTTATGGGAGTGTCACAGGCGTGTCAGTAAAATGGTTGCATTCACAAAAACACAGCTGTAGCCATAGGAGTCAGACTGAGAAACTACACCTGAAATAGGGCTATTGCAAGTAACAATGGTGTGCTGATGGTGTCATCTACAGAAACACTGGCGTTATTACTGCACGCACAGACGCTGAAAGTTGGTGTCTCAGTCCTTGCACATTCAGACCCTCACTTGCACTTATTCCTGTACCATATACTGTACTGTATATATATTAAATATCTTTTGTGGATCCCGCTATTTTATCACTTCCAGCCACCAATTCCGTTTTTTTTTCTAATGGACAATAAAGTTTTCAACCTAATTAAAGGATTAACCACCACCACAAAGACCATCTTTCAAAAAGTGCTGTACCAGCACGAAAAGTGTTGTTGGCATAGAAGAGAACCCGGAGGTTCAACCCACTCTGCAGCCACTAAAGACCGCTTGTCCCCGCTGACTACTAGCTCGCTCCGGTGATATCATCATCGGCCATCCGTCCAGACACGCCAGAGATGCAGCACCAGGAGAGGCACCTACGGAGGAGTCTTGCAAGTTACTCCCCAGCCCGCCACTCGAAAGACCATACAGCAGTAAGGTAGGGACAGTTAGTCTAGACACCTATCAGCACCTCGGGGCTCCTTCTTTTTCACTCAGAAGAGCTATAAATATAACACTTTCTAATCCCATTTTTTTCTCCAGGTACCATCAGAATTGAGTTTTATCGTTTTTATTGTTTATCTTCCCCACCTATTTCTTATTTTAAAACCTTTTATTTTATTCTATTTTATTTTCTTTAAAATGACCCTCCTTTTTATTTTTATTTTCATTTTGTGCAATACACCAACACAACTTATCATTACTACCTATCACCACACAGCGCTTATTAAAACCTCTCTAATATCTTAATTTTCAATAATAAGCTGCTTTTCAAGCCAAGCGCGGATATATCATTCAATATAATATTAAATAACTTGTCATCATTTTATCCATATATTAGGAGCTGCCATCACAGCTCATTACTCTTGCAGTTCGCGGTTGTCAATAGGCACCCGAGATGCAATGCCTCCCAGGCCACATTGGTGCCTAGTCCCGTGGTTGCTAGGCAATCAGGATACCATGCGGCTGCAGGGAATTCTGGTCCTGGCTGGGGCTAGCAGCTACGTGCAGCTCTTCAGCTACTGAACATTTTTTCATTAGAGGACTGAGTTCTCTCTCAAACTAGTGATTGTCACATATCCCTAATAAAAGACAGTCAATTCCACAGATCCTTGCCAGTGATAGCTTATACTTTGGTGTGCTAGCTGGTCCTGTTCCTGTCACTCTGTGTCATGGTATATTTCTACTACCTGCATCTCAGTGCATATGCTCCTGTATGCTCTGTAGCCTGTACTTGGTGTGTCTATAGCCCTGTCTCGCTTGCTATTCATTATTGCTGTTCAGGTTTTGTGTAACATGAACTCTGTTTGCCCTGCTGCATTTATCACCTACAAGCTACTCAACAATTATCCCTGCTTAGCAAACATATTTGTTCACATACCATTGTCTGGTTGCCATTGGCTAGCCCTGTGATTTACCTTTTGTGGCCCCACTTCCATGGCTTACTATTGAGGTCAGTCCTGCCTCAGTAATTGCTCTGCATCCACTCCCTCCAGCATATCATGCAATCTCCTGATAATTTTATAAGCCCCTACTGTCTGGAAGGCTAAGACATGATGGCATCCAAAGTACCGGTGAGTGTATCCAATGCTAAGGGAAGCCGGGCCTGATTCAGAGCCGGACGCTATTTGCGCTCGCACGTTCAGAAAAAGGGGCCGGCTATTTAAATTGAGCGCTCGCTCTTTGCGTCTGTTGACGCCTCTATGTCTGAGCGAGCGAACGAAACATGCGCTCGCTATTTTGTAAAGACGCCCCCTGGCCGTTCGCATCATACGTCATCTCGGCTATTTATTAGATTAATCGAGTACATCGAAAGGCGTCTGAGCTGCTCGCAGTGCTTGTGGTAAGATTTTCCTACCGCAATCATGCGAACAGTTCAGGCTAAGAAACAACCAAGTGACGTGGTCGATGATGCTGCTTTGTTAATTATGCACACCCTTAAAACGCCCGTTTTGACCGTTTGGCACGTCTGCATTCGGATCTCCACTCCCCGTTTTCAAGCACCTTCCCCTATTACCACCCACAAACACCTCATCCTGTCACTGAAATTAGCAGGCACTCGCTATTTTGCGAACACACGATTTCCAAATGCACTGACTGGTTGGCGCATGTGCATTACGACCCATTCGCATGCGCAGATGTGCGAACATCGCTCGGAGCGGACGAGCGGCCGCTTACGAGCAGCTCTGAATCAGGGCCGCCATTCCTAATGTTACTATAACGGTTTATGCTAATTATTTAGGTGCATAATAACACCATATATATATATATATATATATTTTTTTTTTTTTAACTAGATGAAAATAAACTAAACAACACACAAATTTTCTTACAAGAGATATTTAATACTATAGCAATATATACATCTTTCTACACAAACAAGTTTCCCGAAAGCCAGTTATGTAGATCTGTGCAGCAAATGCATTTTCACTTGAACACTATTGACTGTAGTTTGTATGTTACCATTCACATGCATTGCTGTGTATCCACTGAATCAGGAATTCTTTGTACACCTTCTAAATTTTATATACGGTTCAGCGATTCAGGCAATGAATTTTTGAGGACCACAAGTGAAAAACAGTGAGTTACGCTTATCTGTGTCTTTTCAGAAGTTCTTGAAGGAGTAATTTCATAAGATGAGCTTAAGACAATATTGTGTTCTTGACATTTTGTTGTATCCTACTGTAGATTTAACCACTTTATGAGGAATAAATTGGAACTTGTGCTGAAAATGCCCTAGGGAGGTGATTTCATTTCTAAGAATGGACATAGAATCTCTACAAACACTGGAGAAAGCTTCTCATGGTAACTAACACACATGCTTGTAAGACAAATTGAAAATGACGTTAACACCAGGTTAGAAATAAATATTATATATTTTATATATTTCTAGAAGTCGCTACAAAAATTCTTCCAAAAAGTTTTCTTTTAAATCTATGCATTAATAATTTCCTAAGAAAAAAATTTCTTTAATGTTAATAATACTAAAAATATATTTGAGCCATAATAAACTATTAATTTAAATAATAAAATTAAATGAAATACTGCAAAAAGTGTCATTCATATAAATTTAGCAAATGATTACTGACATTTATTTAATACCACCAGTATAATCCCCAGCACTTTAGAATTGTGAACAAACACAGTAATAAAATAATACAGGAGGATAAAAAACAGATACATAGGTAACAGGATATTGGTAGAAAACTGACCATGTTTGGATTGTGATATATTTATTCAGTAGGGTGATTATCTGTCAACTGCGCATGTGTCACGGCTTTACTGCGCACGTGCCATGGTACCCTTGCAATGCAACTCACAGTGATGATTACTGCGCAAAGTGATTGACATTCAGAAACCATTTGGGGTATGTAACAGGGCGGTCAGGCACAAAATGCAGTTGTGTTGCGGCTTTTTTTAGGGTGTGTTTTAGCCTGCACCTGCGACCCATTACGCAGATAAAGCGGTTCCAAATGCACAGTTCAGGCAACCATTCTGCATGACCATAGGGTTAATTAATTGGCTGATTATCGATGGATCCATGACAGCGGGTGCGTATTTGTATGCAATTGTGTGGATCTGCTAAGCCACCATTGGGCATCTCAATGCATTTCCAGCTGGCTACAGCATTATCATATTTTAGTACAGCAGCTGCATGCAGGATCGGAACCAGGCAATTGTTCTGGCAACTTTACATCGAGATTGAAGTCCCAACATGTAATAGTCTGTAATAAGATATAAAATCACCAAAAATCCACAAGTATCACTCTTCACCGGATAGAAATTACCATCTCGATATTTGTCATGTCAAACATACAATTTGTCAGATGCATGGGCATAATGGTCATAGGTGCAAGGGGTGCATCTGCTATGGGGCCCAGAGCTGAGGGGGGTCAGTCCAGTGGCGTAACAACAGCCCCCGCAGACCCGCGGTGGCTTGGGGGCGTGGAGGCTTATGGGGCGTGGTGGCTTGGGGGCTGCAGATTCCATGCGGACTTGCCGTCCGCATGAAATCTGATGAAAACGTCCATCCAAAAATGGACGCCGCCTAGGAGGAGACAGATGCTAGAGGTCCTACTGGACCTCTAGTGTCTGTTAGGCCAGCTCCACCGCTGCATCGGACCACCCATTATGCACGCTCTCTGTGTGCCTGGCTGTATGTGAGGAGAAGACGGACGCCACGACCGAATCATCTGACTGAGGTACATGGGTGTGGGTGGGGGCTCAACTACAGGGGACACGGCATATGGGCTCAACTACAGTGGGCACATCATATGGGCTCAGCTACTGGGGGCATGGCAGGGGGGAGCAAATTTTATAGTTACGCCACTGGCCCAGCCCCGGACACAATTGCTTGCAAATCACCAGAAAAATCACCAGAATAACTTGGAGAATAACAGAGGTGCTTGTAGAGAGAGATTGCTCAAATCACAATGATTTTATGTAGAGCTGTGTGGTTCAGTTCTCCAGAAATCCGAATCCACCCAAATTTCGTGAATCCGGGTAAATCCGAGTCGCGGTTCTAATCTCCTTAGGAGATCCGGGTAAATCCGTGTCACGGTTCTGATCTTTTTGTGGTTCGGAATTCGGATTTTAAATCCGAATTTCAGATTTGGATTGCATAAATTACATGATTTTAGCTGTTTTTAAAACTTTTTATCTATTTTTTATTTAAAAAATCCAGATCCAAAATCAAAACCAAAAAACTTGGTGGTTTGTTTGCAAAGCCAAATCCAGATTTAAAACCTTGAAGGAGATATAGATCCACAACCAAAACCAATACACGGGGGTCGGAGCACATCCCTAATTTTATGCTATCTGTCCAGAAAGAACATAGCAAAGAGCCACATTGAATATATACTGTTTTATTTGCCACTAATTAAAACTCAATTAAGGGGCGCCAAATGTCTCAATGGGCTAATAATGTTGAAAAACAAGAATATTTTACATTATGAAGATAAAATTGTTTTTAAGCTAATTGAGGTTAATTAAGGAATGATAAAAGTTTATTAACGTTGGCACTTTTAGTGCCACACTTTTGTACTATAGTTGATGCTTCTGTCATTCATTAATATGTCCCCAATTATCATAACAATATTATTGTCCATATGATTTTAAATGATATTATTATATAACATTATTCCCTCCAATAATAAAATCTGTAAATCATTATGGCTTAAATATTTTTATTATTTTGTGGGTCCTTAAGTGTGTAGTAATTAGTGACAAAGTAATAAATGTTTAGTGCTGCTGTTTATTATGTTCTGTCAAGACATATATCTCAAAATGCCTGTACTGCAGCTTCAGTAATCTCTCTGGCCAGAGCCAGTTTGTGGTCAGTTCGTACTTTCTTACCTAACAAAATAGCTGGAATTGCTGGAAACTGATAGTGATTAGCTTAGTAAGCCTCAGATTCAATGGCTGCGACATCCTGACGACTTTGAGACATACTTGCCTACACTCCTGGAAGTTGTGGGAGGCTCCCGATATTTCGGGTAACCCCCCACACCCCCGAAAGTGTAGGCAGACCTCCCGCATCCTGCCCACTTCCTAGTGAAGTGGGCAGGATGGGGAGATATAATAGGGAATTTGTGGGTCCGCGAGGAGGGGGCGTGGCTAAATGTCACAATATGCACCATTTAGCCCAGCCCCCTCAATGCAGGTCCACGAATCGCACACTTTTCCGGGAAAGGGGCGGGGCCTAATTCTGTCATCAGTCCGGCTCTGCCCCCTGAATCGGCCTCCTGCGGCAGCTCTTGGAGCTGCTCCAGATTTGATGCCTAGAACAGGGGTGGGGAACTTTTTTTCTGCCGAGGGCCATTTTGATATATATAAATTTATTTGCAGGCCTGGTGTAGGCCACACCCCTCCATGTGACATCACACAGGGCGTGGGTCACAGTCACCGGTAACTACAGCAATGCCAGGAGCATCCTGAGGATTCTCCGGGGAGCTGTAAGGGCAGTGGTGTGACCATCTGAAACGTCCTAAGGATGCTCCAGGAGGTATTGTTGCATAGATTCTGGCTGCAGGGTGCCATTTTAGGCACCCTGCTAGCCAGATGAAGTTAGCAGAAAAAAGCTCTGAGGGCCAGACCAAATTATTCTGTGAGCCTTATACGGCCCCCGGGCCTGAGGTTCCCCTTCCCTGTTCTATAAAGTTGATAATTATGCTTTGAGACCAAAGTTGCTGGTATCTAGCTACAATTTTGACAAAAATACACAATCTATTACATGGATGCAGAAAGGGGAGAGCAGGCATTCATTTCCTGGGCATGCTAAGGTGTGAAGGAGGAGAAATATCCCGCTCTGCAACATGCATGGTACTTACCAATGTATTTTTTCTGTATGCACATTGACACACCTCCATGAATTGGACCATGCCCCTGTTTCTCCCAGACCAGCAGTTTTTCTTGCCTGCCATACTTTCCACACACAAACTGGTATTACAATTCATATCATGCAATTGCTGTTTGATGATTGATGAAGATATCTCTGGCTGGGTCTAGCAAAGGTGACTTCTTTTGACTCAACCATACTAACAGACGTCAGTGATCCAGCTGCACTGAATAACTGCACCTTATACACATTGGGCGCCCACCTAAGGATCCAAAATGTGCAGTGATCTTGTCATCTAGCTCTGGATGCCGGTATATGTGGCCAGTTTACCATGCTCTTGATAAATCAATAAATGTTGATATAGTATGTTGGTGCTAGAGGTTGCAAATTACTTAGTGTATACATTTGTGTAGGGTGATTTTGACATTCTTATTTGTGAAGCACACAACAACTCTTGATCATCACCAACTGTAATCCAAGGTTCAAGCCTGCTCTTCTACAATGATTTACTTAATTCATAAATGATGTTATACCAAGTAGTATTTGAGGAGATAAATGGGAACATTAGTCTTGATGAAAGGGTGGTATTAATGTAAACGAGTTGGGTATGGTATGCCAGCGATCAAACTACTGACAGCAGCATCCTGACAGTCAGAAAATTAACCCACTAAGCTAAGTATCCTAACTCTAACCCCTAATTTTCCCCCTAACCCTAACCCACCTTTCCCCCAGTGTGACTGTGATCATTGATTTTCTATAGCTGGGACAGTGTGCCTCTACTAACCAGCTGATAAGAGCCCTTGCTCTAATAGTATTTGTCAACTGCCAAGAACCAAATTATCACTGAAACTTTTTAACTCTTCCACTATTAAGGATTTTCTCATCCTTGTGTTGAGGCCATTTTTCAACGTCAGTGCTCATCACATTCCAACATCAATAGCACATAGTTTTTCTATGCAATATACACATAAGTTATATCTTGTTCTTTAGAAGATTTGGTATTTAGTCTTTTTCATCAGTGTTAACATGCTGGATGTCAACATGTTGTCGGTCAACATTATCATCAAGTTGACATTCTCTTGGTCAATATCACTGCCATGCTTGCCTCTGAAGAATCTCCTGATAAGGAGTTGAAAGCTGAGGTCCAGGGTTGAGGGAGGAATCAGAGGCAAGGGGCCTGAATGTATGATCTCCTCATTCACAAGTGTCGGATGTTGGCGAGACCTGTCCTAAGGCGCAGAGTCTAACCTGCTGGGAGGTGTTCACCAGTGACCCCTCCAAGTGGGATATGGGTTTAAGCTGCACCCAGCAGGCAGGTTGCGGCCCTTTGGACAGGTATCTGATACCCGTGGGAATGGAGATAAATGCAAACAATGGCCTGATGACACAATAGTAGTATCCAGTAGAAGTACTGAGTACACAGGCTAAGATGTTTTGACGCACTGCTACACAAGGAGATGGCACTGGTGGTTGCAAGCAGGCAAGGTGTTTCTGACGAACTGCTGCTCAGGGAAATGGCTCTGGTAACTTTACGCAGGCAAGGTGTTTCTGACACACTGCTGCACAATGTGATGGCACTGGTGGTTGCACGCAGGCAAGGTGTTTCTGTCACACTGGAACTTGAAGAAACTCGAGGGTATAACAATAGGGGTACCTGGAATGAAGTAACAACAAGTAGACATGAGAAGTAACAACATTTGACAGGCAACTTACTGTTGCTAAGAGCCCGGTTAAATATCCTAAGGTAGCAATCCATTGGAAGGCAGCGTCGGCTGACAACAACCATGCTACCATTGGCTGGAGGGTCAGTCAGGTGATAAAGACAGTCATGGCTGGAAACCACGGAAAACAAATCACAGAGCAGCCACTGACGAAATATCATACACCTAAGGCATAACTCTCAGCGCATCACCCGCCACTGTACCAGACATCTGACCGCACGAGAAGTCAGGGGAAGTCAGTGCATCGGTGAGTAATGGCAGATCCTAGGCCGGAACCTGACAATCACCATACTATACTGAATTTGTCTAACGTTATTGAGGGCTGTGTAAAGTACAGTAGGGCTACTTTGGTGGGATAACTCTATCCAAAAAGGCCAAACAGTTTTAGAGTGCAAGCAAACAGGCAGCATATATATGTAGCTGATTTGTGTTTATCCTTTTCAGTGACAGAGATGTGGAAAAACTGTTTTGCTTCTTAGCGCAAATGTTTCTACTGGATCATAAATTGAAGGAAAAAAGGAATTATTGCGCACTAAACTTAGTGGAAGTTGTCGGGGTGGGCTGCACTTATAGAGAAGGGTGTCTGGCCTTCTACAAGTTTCAAAGAAAGAAAGTAAATGAATAAATGCGCTCTATAACCCCATTTCTGATGGTTTGTGCGAAATGACAGTATAGAATAGTGCAAACAGTGATTATTGGTTGCTCTTAGTGGATGTTAAATAAATTGCGTAAGTGGCAATTATAATGTTCTAGTAGAATTCAAGGAGGAGACAAACTTAAAAAGTACAAGCAAATCTTTACTAGTTATTACTGTAGTATGCAAGTGAACATAGGTAACACTAAGAAATAACAGTTTAATCAAAATGGTTATGGCCAGGGGTGTACAAAGTTAGATACTTTGCTGTATTAAGAGAAATAGGTAAAATTAGAAGATTGCTGCAAAAGGTTAAGTCTTGTGTGTAACTTAACGTTATAGTTCCAAAAGGTGAGGTCTGGAGACCCTTGAATTGGGTATGGGAGTGTATCCAAGATGTAGCAGTGTTATTGATGGTGTGGCGTCCCGCACTTAGGTGGTTAATGCTGCTGCAGAGGTATGCTGTCTGAAGTAGTTGCCCGGGATGTGTTTCTTGGGGTAATGAGTACGGAGTGACACTGGAGTACACCGGGAGGTACTGCTCTGAGCACAGGGTCTCATTCAGACCCGCTCGCGAGCACAGGACGCTCGCAAGCGGGTCGATCGTACCCAAATGCGCATGTGCACGACGGAGCCAAGCTGTCGCTCCGGGTCTCACACCAAAGGGGGCGTGCTGTCGATGGTGATTGACAGCACGCCCCCTTTGGTGGGCGTGCCGGGGGCGTGGCTGCCCAGACGGAGGCGTTCCCATGGGAACACCTACCATCTGGGACCGTCCCCACTGACATCACTAGTGATGTCAGTGGGAGTGATTTTGGCTCTGATAGAGCCAAAATCACTCCAGGGCTTGCGGCAGCGAGACCCTACCGCAGGGTCTCGTCGCAAGCCCGATGGTCGCGATGGTCTTGACCATCGCGACCATCATCATGGACATTCGCATAAGCTGTGGGTGGTAACCCACAGATATGCGAGTGTGCAAAAGGCCGCTCCAAATTTAAATAGGACGGCCCTGATTCAGACCGAGCGCTCTGGTCAGAGCGTCCGGCTCTGAATCAGGACCACAGTGTCTTGACCTGAATGACACACCGGTGAGCGCCTGGGCTACCTGACAGTATCCGGCGCACCCAATCAGACAGACCGCTAAGTTTTTATGGGGGGATAAACGTTTGTGACTCGGAGAACCAATCGCCGCTGTCCCCCTCCAAATAGAGAATAACCTCCTCTGGACGCGACAGGGATCCGTTCTTACCTTTTGCCGGCTTGTGGCTGTCCTGGCATCTCTTCCTTTGTTGTACACCCCTGGCCATAACCATATTGATTATTCTGTTATTTCTTAGTATTGTTGTATGTTCAATTGCATGATATTAACTAGTAAAGATTTGTTTGTACTTTTTAAGATTGTCTCCTCTTTAAATCCTACTAGAACATAATTTAAGGGTACCCGAATTACCACTTATGCAATTTATTTAACATCTACTAAGAGCAACTAATAATCACTGTTTCCACTATTCTATACTGTAATTTAGCACAAACCATCAGAAAAGGGGTTATAGAGCGCATTTATTAATTTACTTTCTTTGCTTGGATAATAATTGTATAAAGTTTTTGCTGTTAATCAAGGCCTTAACAAGCTATGGGCGACTGTTGCTCCTGGCTAGCGGAGCGTCCTGGGATCCAGACAGAAATCTTACACACAAAGGCTCTCATTCAGAGGCGGTCGCAAGAAGCGAGAGCTCGCTCTGAATGAGGGCGGCCACTTGACATTTCAAGTGCGGCCTCCTGGTCGCTAGCTATGCTGTGGGTTACCACCCACAGCTTTAGTGACCGACCAGGTTGATGGTAGTGATGGTCAAGATCATCGCGACCATCAGGGCTTGCGAGGAGACCCTAAGGTTGGGTCTCGGCAACCACAATCCACAGGAAGCTTCCTACTCTGATCGAGCAGGAAGCTCCCCACTGACATCACTGCGGGGAGCTTCCTGCTCGCCTCCATTTGTGAAACCACCCCCCCCGCCCCACCTACAAAACGGGCCGAGCTGTTGATCACCATCGACAGCCGCCCCTTTTGTAGTGAGCTCCGGAGCGAGAGAATTTCTCTCTCGCTCCGGGGCTTGCGCACGTGCAGTGCGGCCGCTGTGCATGCGCAGGGCCTAAACATCGACCCGGTTGCGAGCGCTCAGTGCTTGCGACCGAGTCTGATTGAGGTCCAATATGCAGACTATCGGGTTTCCTGAGGATGCCCGGTCAGTGCTGAACTAAGCGGAGCTGCCAGGCATGCCCCCTTTACGCAATGTTATGCTGTGCTCAGTTATGCTTCTGATGTAGTATTAGAAAACATTAGTCAAATTTCTTTACAAAGGAACAAAGTTTGAGGTGGCAGCCTATTGGCGTTGGCTGCAGTTTGCTGTAATATCAAGTTGCCATTTAATTTGAACTTTTTTACTGCTCTCGTTCTTTCTCTTTTCCTAATCAGTAAATCCGGGTGGGAATTTCTCATTTTCCTCTCAACTTGTCTTGTTGCAGTTTAATTTAAAATGTTGGACTGGAGAAGGCTGAATAAGTTCCCTTGCTTGTAATAGATTGCAATTACACGCTCCTGGATCACATGAATACAAATATTTAGTGAAGCCTCATTCTGTTAATACAGTCCCATGGACAGCATGGTGACTGCACCTTATGAGCCTGGGTGGAATTAATTAAACCTTTCTGATCTCTGATATAGCTGCATATATGTATGTGTTATAAAGTACCCAGGAGAGTTGCTATAAAGTCTATACAAATAGTTAAATTATGTTTAAAGGAGATCTCATATTAAATCAAAGAGTAACAAAGGGTCATTTAGAAAACTGCAAAAAACCTATCCTGCTGTATACTGTAAATGTAATGTGATGATGTCACGTGCCTAATATAACACATTTGCAGCTGTTTATATGAAAAAGAGAATTATTACTTAACTTGCCAAGATGGTGATATCTAACAAGAGGAACTGCGTGGATTGGAGTTTTTTCTGTCTCTCCAGTCAGCCCCCACTGTCTCTCCAGTCAGCCCCTACTGTCTCTCCAGTCATCCCCTACTGTCTCAACTGCTAGCCTCTACTCTCTCTCCAGATTTTTATATGTAAAATGTCGACATTCTCAGAATGATGAAGCTCTGCTGGGAGGGTTTGGGTTAGTCACTTGGAGCAGGTTAGGGATAGGCTGTGGGGAGAAAGGGTTAAGGTTAAGCAATAGAGGTAGGGTTAGAGACTAGGATTAGGGATATGTAGAAAATACTCACCCAAGCCACCACTCCGTGAGACATCTGCACCTGAAGTGATGGTCACATGACTTCTGGGACCTGTAAGCCACACTGGAGCCACTGCAGTCGTTGGAACCATGAACAGCTGCAAAATGTTCATTGTCTGCAAATCCGCTCTATCAGTCCCTCCATTGGTTACCGGTCTTCTACCATATTCAATATAAAATACTTTTACTTACACAGAAAACTATTAACCAAACCACACCTTCATACATTTCTTCACTTATCTCAAATATCTCCCAACCGACATCTCCACATGCATTACTTGTTCCCATGCACGGTAACAGGACTTTTCTCGGGCTGCACCCACTCTGTGGAACGCCCTCCTACACACAATAAGACTTTCCGCTAGTCTCCAAACATTCAAGCGTTCCCTGAAAACTCACCTCTTCAGACAAGCTTATCAGATTCCATAACCACCAACATAACCTTCATATGTAGCTTCAATATCTAATTACATCCCTTCTTACAGTCCACACATAACCTCCCATATTTTCTTTCTTCACTTTCACATTATCCTAACCCTAGGCCAACATTCCTGTATGACTGGATCATACAGCTCACCACTAACCTCTGCAAACTGGCTGGACTAATTTGCAATATGAAGCACCTATCCTTGTGTATAAACACATATTCCCCTATAGATTGTAAGCTTGTGAGCAGGGCCCTATTACCTTTATGTCTGGTTGTTACTACCCAGTTTTGTTCTATTAATGTTGTTCCAATTTTAAAGTGCAATGGAATATGCTGATGCTATATATGAAACTGTTAATAAATAAAAATAAATAAATAAACAGTAAGTGACTGCTGGACCACCAGGGACATTAGCTTAACATTCTGTCATGTCGACATGTCAACCATGTAGACATGATGAATGTTGTCATGTCGACGTGTTGCATGCCGACATTTAATTCTTGTTGTTATTCTCCTGTTGACTTGATGCATGTCGACGTCATAACTGTCATCATAACATCCCACTCACATATAAATATATGAATGTATGCAATGGAATATGCTGCCACTATATACGTAACTGGTAATAAATACAGTACACAGATTTATTCTCACTCACAGATTTGCTCTCTACTCTGCATCAGGCTCTATATAGGTGACAGAGAAAATTCACTGTATTGGGCCCACAGGCGTATCTATAATGGGTGCAGGGTGTGCGGGGAACACAGGCCTCTGGGTCCAGGAGTCCCCACACCGCACACCCTGTACCAATAGTATTACTTACCTCTCCGGAGTCCCACATCAGAGCGGGTGTCCGGCACTGTAAAACGACTGGAAAATGGCCGCCGCGGCCATTTTTCCGTCATTTGTGCATGCGCCATACCGGGAAAATGGCCACCACGGCCATGTTCCCGGTGTCCTGCGCATTCTCTGTTGACTCTGGGTGCACTCTAGTGCCCAGAGTCTATAACTATGGCTCTGGCTGCATACAGCTCAGTGCGCTGCCGGACAGAGAGGAGGGGGCCCGTGTCGGAAACTGCACACGGGCCCCCTCCTCTCTAGAAATGCCCCTGATTGGGCCAATAGTATTATTTTTGGTAAATGGAATGACACGTTTTTTTTTGTTTTTTTTTTAAATCCACAAGCATAATAAATAAATCACAATTATTAACATTGTGTTCCAGATATACACTTTTAAGAGAGCGGCACAGCCAGCGATTACTACTGAATTGATATCCTGCATTTTTATGATAATAGTGTAATATAATTAGACTGATGAAACTGCTATAGGTTACATGTGCTGCTGTATTGGGCTAATTACAATCTTTAGTTGAGTTAGACCTTATGTAAACCCATAAGGGTGACTCAGGTTTGTCTAGACATTTATCTTAGATTGTGTACATGGATCATCTCTTATTAATTAAATGGCAAGGTGGCTCCATGAAGGTTCCTGGGATAATGTTCTACAATCCACAAGATTACATTCCTCTGTCTTTTATACCTGTATATAATGGTTTTTCTGCTTTCGTGCAGGGGTTTTGTTTACAAAGATGATTGCCATTTTCTTCTTACTAAAGAACTTTGCCATAATCCAGTTTTAAATTAAAACCATGAAATAGCCTTGACACTGATCCTTCCCCATAATGGCTGCCCCCTTCATATCCCATGTAGCTCTTTCTTTAATAGTCAGATATTATCAAATCAATCCTGACTACCGGCAATTTATTCTGGCTCCATTTGAGATTTACTCCGGCTTAATAAGGCATCCGATGTTTGTCTGTGGAGTTATCGTTTTTTAAGACTCTTAGAAAGGCTTAAAGAAAATTGGATGTGTGTATAGGTGGTTTGTATTTTCAAGATGAATTACTGCTGAAATTATTTATTTGTTTCAAAACCTGACAGCTATTTGCTGCTTTTTATAAAAAAAAAAAACATTTTAATGGCTATGCAGTGGAATACATCACAATTAAAATTTTCCTAATGTGGCCATAGCCAAGCTCTGGTGAGAATGTGGTCAATTGAAAGCAACAATATACACATGAAAAGAATGTAAAACTAAGATACACCTTTATTATTTCAATGGCCTTTAGCAACACTCACCATCTACCATGAATACATCAGTTTTGTTGACAGTCGATATGTCGAGAGGAGAATGCTGGTGCCATAATGCCGACACGGTTGTAATGTTAGTTATTGCATTTTAGCTATATTGGCATTATAACTTTGGGGTCTATTTACTAAGCAGTGTTTGGAGACAGAGTGAAAAGTGATAAGAAAGTGATAAGGTACCAGCCAATTAGCTCCCAACTGTCATTTTTCAAACACAGCCTGTGAGATGACAGTTGGGAGCTGATTGGCTGGCACCTTATCACTTTCTTATCACTTTTCTCTCTGTCTCCTAACACTGCTTAGTAAATAGACCCCTCTTAACTTAGAGATGAGCGGTTGGGTTTTGGCTTGGATCTTCCTGCCAAGTTCGTATCCCAGAACGAGGCAAAATGTCATCTGCACCCAGATGTCCATAAAAGGTGGCTTCTTACAGTACCTCATTCTGAGATCACAATTCGGCAGGAAGATCCCAGCTAAAACGGAACCGTTTAGTTCAACTTCAGGCATCACTGTAAAGCAGCATGTTAAAATGTATAATGCCAACACAGTTATGATGCTTTAACCAACATTACAACCATGTCAGCATTATGCAGTTGATATTCTACTGTTGCCATAATGACTGATTACCTCTAACATACCTCATCTGACTATCATGTAATATACTGGGCATATGTAATAGTTTTTCTATTTATCCCCTCAACATATTTCCCATACTTACTTTGTCAACTGGTGATAATCCCAACTTAACAGAAGAAGTAGAAACATGTTAGTACAGTATAACTGTTATATCGCAATTATTAGAAGATGAAGTATGAGGTCGATTTTTTATACTGTAGGCTGAAAAATCTGCAGTTTTCTTCGGTCATCTGTTTTTTCAGAAGTCACCATGTTTGACCAAAAACTACATACATTTGTCTTGTGTACAGAGACACTCTACTGTCAATAATTACTGTCACATTTAGGGTTTTTAGATCTGAGTCAGGACCCATGGACTGTGCTGATGAGTCATAGCTGGATAGTGGTGGTTAAATCAGTGGTCTACTCATGGCTGAGACCCATGTGGTCAATGCCTGGTGCCTACAGTGAGGTCAGTGACACCTATAAGGCTCCCAGTCTGGAACCAGTGTTTGAGAACTTAATGCAGCGAATAATACAGGTAATTGCTAGCCCACCTGGAATCTGCTAAAATATGCTGTAAATCGATTATTAGAGATGGATCACTGAAGCCTAAACCTTCAGAGAGTAATCTAGATCCAATGCCAAATTCCCAGCAACCAGAGTGAACACTGAAGCAAAGACACAGCAGAGACACAGCACAACACTCTAAGAGAGGACTATCTGGATAGTCATATGGTGAGCAGAACAACCTGTTACTGTGATTTCACAGACTATCAAAACTAGCCGGCTAAGGGCCGCATTCAATTACAGGCGAAAACCCGTTATTGGCGATAATTTATCGTCTTTTTTGCCTATTTTAATTATCCTCACATTCAATTACAAAAACTTTTCGCTTGTGCGAAAAATCTTTTTTAAAAATACGGGGGTAACTTTTCGCCACAGAATAGGTGGCGAAAAAAAGTGCAGAATTGGGGTTTAGGGGTGCAGGCTTAAAAAAATTACCTGTACCCCTGGGAATGTCCCCTAAAATTAATGTGTGTTAAAAAAAAGTTTTAAAAAAAAATTGGGACACCACAAAAAAATATTTAACATTTTGGGGTTAAAAAAAAATAAATAGGGAACACACTTCTAAAATAGCTAAATTTAATTCAGAGGGGTTCCGAAGTATGCGGCAGTTATTTTTCCCCAAAAAAATTGCTAAATGCTTTTCTGCATCACCTTCTTCAAAGCCGCATTTAGGAACCTGCCGCGGCTGTTTATAAGCCCAACTTCCCTTCAGCATGCAAAAACGGGGGGTACCCATAGTGATCCCCCATGTCTTTAGGGGGGTCCAAGGATGATTTCTAAAAAATTGCCACATTTTTCCGCCACTTCCAGTTTTACCGTGTCCCATTTTCGCGTCCATGGAAATTGAATACGGGCATAAGCAGGCACGCGCGCGATACTTTTCCGCCTGGAAAACAGGCGAAGGAGGCAAAAAGTCCAGCAGGTGAAAAGTCTGGACGTTTGGCCTCAAATTGAATACGGGCCTAAATATACATCCACCTTCAGAGGAAGGAATTATGGAGTGAGGCAAACGTTTGGGTATTGTGGAGCCCACGGCCAGGGGAAAAGGGCTGACGGGACTCACGCCCAATGATCAGATAACAGCCGGCATTGGATGCTGCGTCTCTGCTCAGTAGCGTCTACCTCCACATTTTGTTTAGACACAGTAAGTGTCAAAGTGGGAGCTTCTGAAGTTATAACAATTTATTATCTATGCGGAAATATGCTCTGATATTTTGCACTTTCTATATTGGCAAATTTTAAACAAAGGGACATACCTTCCTTATTTCGGAATTTAATTTTATACACTGTGAGATACTATTGTCATCAGTGGACCCACTGGGATTAATAGATTAACAATATTCATTACAGGCTCGGATTATTATGTGATTTTATGTATGTTCTCTTTTATATATATTGCAAACTTTATGTGATATTATATTGTTGTAAAATCATAATAAATTTATACCATTGTTATATCAGCTGGAAAGATTATATGGATTATTTCTATCAAAACAATTTTTTGAGTAGGAATGGGACCGGAGGTAACAGCAGCAGAGCCGGTTTGGTAATAGTGCTTGAACACAGGCCGGTAAGGTGCAGAGTGGAAGCAGGACACAGCATAATTCTGCAGTGTGAATGGAGCAGACTCTGATGCAGAGGCTTGTAGGAATCCAGTAGGCAGCAGTGCTGGGTCAGGCAGTAGATCGGAGGTAGCACTTACTCAATACTGAGTAAGATCAGAGGGAGGTAAGACCATACGTAGGTGAGTATTGAACCACATTGTTCCGACAATGTTGTAATGGCAGGTGCTGACTTTAATAGGCTGCTTTTGTCAGGGATAGGATAAGGTGGTCATGTGAGTGGAGCAGACAGGCAGGGCTGTAATTAAGGTGGTGCGGCCGGTGCGCCTGCACAGAGGCCCTGATTCAGAGCTGGACGCTCTGACAGAGCGCTCGCTCTGAATCAGGGCTGGGCATTTTTTTTTTCAGAATGGCCTCCTGGCCGCTCACATAGCTGTGGGTGACCACCCACAGCTATAGCAAGCGGCCATGATGATGGTCGTGATGGTTAAGACCATTGTGACCATTGGGCTTGCGATGAGACCCTTGTGGTAGGGCCTTGTTGCCGCAAGCCCCAGAGAGCTTTCAGCTCTAACAGAGCTGAAAGCTCTCCCACTGAGAGAGCTCTCCCACTCACTTGTGATGTCAGTGGGGCCGGCCCCAGATGGTAGGAGTTCCCATGGGAATGCCTCCATCTGGGCAGCCACGCCCCCGGCCCGCCCACCAAAGGGGGCGTGCTGTCACTCAACATCGACAGCAAGCCCCCTTTGGTATGAGACCCGGAGTGACGGAGTGCCCGTCGCTATCCAGGTCTCACGCATGCGCACTGGCCTACCATTGACCTGGTTGCGAGCACACAGCGCTTGCGACCGGGTCTGAATCAAGCCCAGAGCGCACATGACCTGTTGGCGAAATCAGCCGCCTCCATCTATGATCACGGCCACTACTGCCCGCTACAAAGTTTAATAGTAGCAGTGTGCTTGGCTCTTTAACTGCCGGGCACAACGCTACTTAAATACTTAACAGTGGGCTGGGCAGCGCTGCCTGCCACTGTGGTCCACCCGCTCCCTGTCTCTGGTAATATCACTGTGGACTGGGAGAGATGTCATGACGTCTCTCCCAGTCAGTCCCAAGGAGCTCTTCCATGAGTATCCGCTGGCCCACTGCCATTCCCCCTACAGCAGCAGATACAGAGACTGCGGCTCCCCAATGCCCCCCCCAGCTACTTATAAAGCTAATTGCTGCTTTATGGAGAGAGGCCTGCGGGGATGGGGGATTTTAATTGTTTGGCATATTGTGTAAGGGGGAGGGGGGAGTTTTACTGTTTGGCCTAATGTGTAAGGGGGATGGGGGACTTTTACTGTTTGGCCTAATGTGTAAGGGGGACGGGGGACTTTTACTGTTTGGCCTAATGTGTAAGGGGGATGGGGGATTTTTACTGTTTGGCCTAATGTGTAAGGGGGAGGGGGGATTTTTACTGTGTGGGCATAATGTGTAAGGGGGATTTTTACAAAATTCAGGTGGATTCAGATTTCTGGAAAACCGAACTGCTCACCTCTAGTACAAATGGCATCCTGTCTCGCCCCAATCAATTAGAAGGCGCTCACAACATGGTACAAACCATATCAAGACTTTGTTCTAGAAAAGAGCATTGCAGAGCAAAACTTAACTAAACAAGTAGAGATATTAAAGTTTTGTTTTTTCTCAACAGGCAACATGTACTGTACAGTGTATAAGTTCTCATTTCTAAGACAGGTTTGGTTAAATTCATTCCCTTCTTCAGAACACTTAATACTGAATCAGCAAGTGGATTTAAAAAAAAATGCATTGAACATTAGAACATAAAACACATGCTGATGGTTCAAGGTTAATGGATGTATGAAGCAAAAGTAATTATGTATCAAATCTGAGATGACAAAGATTTCGACACATGCAGGACTGATAATCTTCTTATTGCAGGTGGCCTACTCTGAGGATGAGCAGAAGATGTTACACGTTGACATTTACTTGTCAAAAAGCTAGGGGGAAAAATGAAATTGTTCCTGTCCATTGCAGACCCAGCTGCTAACCTTCCTACTTTAAACAATAATTGGGGTTCCGCCGAGCTTTAACATTTCTATTGATTTAATAAGCCGAAGAACATTTCCAATCACAGGAAGATATTATAAAACTATAATTTGATTCACATATCAAAATGTTAGACGGCGTTCTTTACTGCAGTGAATTATTTCCCCTACCCAGGACTAAATTCTGTTCTCACCTAATGTTTCCTAATGGCGACACACTCTTGGGACTGGTCTGTGACACTTTTATACTTATATTATGTGAAGAAAGATTCCCATTACCATCAAAAGACATATTAATAACATTGTAAATGAAAAGTATATGTGATTAATTACAACTTTATGTGTTGCATCGAAAGTGTCCTTGTAAAGTTTTTTAACAACTTATTAAGTAGTGTTATTTTTCAAAGGTCACTAAAACACTTAAATGCTGTAAGTAGTCTAAAAACGCTCAGGACGACACTGCACCATAGTGAGTTTAAGATTAAATTACAATTTTCAACTTTTAACTAAATGTTATGTGAGTGCTTTATCAAGTATTACTTATCCCTTATTTAAAGTGGAACAAAACAAAAATGAAAGGCTAAAATCCTTATAAAAAGACATAATAAGTGGTAACGTATGCCAGACAGGTCTAGGGAGCCGTGGTTCTCGGGTTTACGCCATGAAACATTTCATGTGTTCTGTATAGAGGTATTGGTCAGAAATACTATTGTTTCTTAATGCCAATGGATTGAGGATATAGTGCCAACTAAATATTATTCTTCTGTGGTTGTTTCTGTTTTACACCAGGAATAAGATAACGTTGATGGATATTCACCCAACTATCATATTTTGTCAAAATTTCAAAAGCTAAACCTCAACACTGATAAAAATCATATCATCCCTGCTGCACAGCGTACTTTAATTATGACGTGAATGTGGTCGCCAGAGCTACAATGAAGTAACAGAAGAGGACCGGGACCAGGGGTAAATATAATGGGATGGGAGAGGATGCCAATCTCAGTGCACAACTTGCACCAGTCCTGTCATTACTGCAAAATAAATTCCTGCGTAGTTTATAATTAAAGTTTCATTATTGTCCCTTGGATCTTGTAATTCTACAGACACCTTGATGTGTGCAACATCATGAGCAGGAGACCCTCCTGTCTGCTTGGATGTGGCTTGTTTTGGACAATTCAGAGTGCTCCTAAACATCCCATTAATGTGAGTGGAAAGCATAATTTAACAAATTTCTTTAATATCATGCAATCACATGCAAAACATATTGTCTTAGTTTTGGCTAGTGTAAAACTATAAATAGAAAATAGACATCATTGAGCAAATAAACAACACTGGTATTTTTATTAGGTTAATAATAATAATAATAATAATAATAATAATAATAATAATAATAATAATAATAATAATAATAATAATAATATTATTATTTATATTTTTTATAATAATAGTAATAATAACAATAATAATAATAATATTATTGTTATTATTGATAATAATGATAATAATAATAATAATAATAATAATAATAATAATATTTATTATGATTATTATTATTATTATGATTATGATTATGATTATTATTATTATTATTATTATTATTATTATATTAAAGAGGCAAATGTCATCAGCTACTTCCCTTAATCATAGGGGTACTGACACATGCAATGCTTATGTCGAATGCAGTGGAGCAATTATTTTGCTACTGTGCATGCGCAAAAGCCACACTGCACATGCACAGTGATTGGTTAGCAATGGCGGTCACAGAGTATATTTATTTGGAAAGTGAGTGCAGGTAGTCAGCATTTGGGAGAGGTTATGGGGGGTGGTTAGCAAAATGCAGGAGTGTTTGGGCTTTCCTCTGGGCCTGCCCTAGTGAGGCACTGTAAATTCATAAGTAGCTGTAGAGGTCCCGGCATCTTAGGTGAGACCGCAGAGGCTTGCCAAGAGGTTTGATGTCCAACCATTGTTTCCGATGTCCCACATTTGTATATAAGAGGCAGATGTGAGATGCCATAGGTGGGCAGGGCTGCCATCAGAAATTGTGGGGCCCAGGTCTGACAAAATAGACAGGGTCCCTGGGCCCCCCTTGCCCCGCTATCACTAAGTCTCATGACTATTGACCTACCTTATTGCCTTGAAGAATGCTCCTTCCTTCTGGCTTCTTCTCCTCCAGGTCTGGCTGGCGCTGCTACTCACACTCCGTGGCTCCTCTGACCTCTTCCTTCCAGCGGCGTGGAGTGACATTGTAAAGTCACGTGCGCCAACTCCAAAGGGGATTTTTTTTATTATTGAACAAGGGCAGCAGCAAACATATATATATATATATATATATATATATACATACAGTATATATACATATATGTGGATTATATATATATATGTGTGTGTGTGTTTATTAAACACACACACATGTATATATTTGCAGTATAAACCAAACATGTATATATTATATATAACACACATATATACACATTAACACGTAACACATATACAGTATACAGGGCCTGTGCTAGGGTTTGCAGCGCCCAGTGACATCCTGTGTTGCTGCCCCTTCCCTCCTCCACTCCCTCCCCCTGTGCGTATACAATCAACATAGCGCCGGTTGGGAGGGAGGGCATTTCCTGCCCCCTCCAGATCTCGTGGCGCTCCAGGCGACTGACCAGTTTGCCCGTGCCTGGAGTCGCTAGTGACAGTAAACACATTAACACATTTACAGTATACATACACTAACACATACTGTATATATACACACTAACATACATGCACATATATCCACACTAATATACATACACATGACATATACACACTAACATACAAACACACACACACATATATATATATATATATATATATATGCATATATACACTCTAACACATGCAGACACATACACATGATAACATACTTACACTTCCATTGAAACAGCAGGGCACCTCGCATTATTAGGCCCGTCCCCTCTGAAATTACGTGATTTGCGGTTGTTTGAGGGTGGGGCTTGTCGCATTGGCTTCGTCCCCATTACAATCATAGATTGGAGGGGGAATCGTCCATAAGCTGGGGTTCCCAGGTTGGAGGAGGAGGCCTTTGAGTAATCGAGTAGCGCAGGCCCCCTCCCATTATGCCAGTATCCGGGCCCGGGACTTCAGGCCTGGCAGTCCCCCCCTGATGGCGGCCTTGGAGGTGGGCATCACTGTGCACAAGATGGCGGCTGAGTCATCAGCATATTTTCCTCTGTGTAAGCAATTGCAGCAGCCACAGTGGTTGGAAACATCTCTTAATCAATGCCCATCATCACATTTAAAATTAAAACTAAACCTCTTCAGTTACTCTGTCCAGAAACAGTTCCAGTACTAGTGGAATTTGCATTGCATGTATAAGAACACACTTTTATACAGATAACAATTGAATTAATTTTATTTACGCTACAAGGGGTGACCTCAGGCCTGATTCTGAGTCTCACACAGGTCCGAACACATTCTGAATGTGAATGGAATTCAAACAGAAAGTCAGTGCGACTTTCTGTATGCCCTCATGCATACACATTGCACGCTCTACTTTTTCCCTGCACAAGACATTATCACTGGCACTTACATCTACCCCATACTGGGTGCTTTACATACGACTGAAATAGACGTCTCCTGGGCATGCACACAACAAAAATATTATGTAACTCTACCAACATGCCCACTGTGCACACACGATACTCCCACAAGGCGTATACCCAGTTGCCAGTAGGGAACGCCCTTTTCATGGTCATAAAAAAATGTCTGTGCTGTGTCCAATCAGAAA
Source organism: Taudactylus pleione (assembly GCA_031769625.1). Taxonomy (NCBI): domain Eukaryota; kingdom Metazoa; phylum Chordata; class Amphibia; order Anura; family Myobatrachidae; genus Taudactylus; species Taudactylus pleione. Next base: position 16,795,526 of record JAUIMM010000188.1, read on the forward strand.
TACCCAGAGATATGCAAAAATGGGTATGGTCACTATGGCGCATGCACAGTACTGTGTTAATACTTGCTGGATGCGCAACAAGATATTTCAGTATGAGTCATAAATATAAACCCTCTGATTATCTTCCCAGTGCAAAAAAGTGTACACCAGACATTACTTCCTCATAACGGATATCATATATTCCTTTTGTTAAACTAAAAACTGTTCTACATTCTCATCCTATTTGACAACTGGTGGTCAAAACTAATTATGTGTATTCATGGTCAGCCCCCACTGGGGTTGTTGTAAGACGTGGGCAATCCATTTTAATAAAAGGCCATCTGGTCAAGATACCGGAAGAAAGTTTAGCTGTCTGATCTGACTGGCGGAAGCCTAATGTGTCCAATCTGGCACACCTGGTAATCCTAAGAGTTTCCGAATTGCCTGCAGTAGGCAAACATTTGGCTACAATATACAAAGGCTTAATTTTCAAAGTAGCACACTTATTATATAATAGCACTTCAATGACAAACTCCACAGGGAAATTACCAAAACTGCGAGCTATTCTTTACATCTTCCCAATCAAGCTATAGTCACGCTTCCAAGTTGTGCTGTCGTGCTTATCTTACAATCCTCTACCAGCTTGAACCACTGTCTCCCTGCTTTGGGCAGGCTTGCAGAGTAACAATATCTACAAAGACCTATACGATTTGGTTGATTCAAGCCACAATCAACATTAAATGCAACAAGAAACTTCAGAATGTTTTTCGGAATAAACAAACCTGTTTAAACATACATAAAAAGGTGTAAAGCCAAATGACCATCTACTGCAAGATATGTTTGGTTCAAATATAGAGTTGTTACAGTAGATTCCATGTTACTGCACAAGTAGGTAATTTAGGATGAAAACTAAGCCAAGAGAGAGGGAAGATGTGTGGACTGGTGGTATTTTGTATGATTGCCATTGATAGTCTGCTTTATGCTCTTATTCTCTAACCAAGAGAGATTTTAATATTTTATTTAATCCAAAATAATGTCACTCCGACATTACAAATAAAACACTATATACATATTTAATTCATCTTATCTACTAGATGTTTATTGCTATAATGCGCTTTGTCCTTTTGTCAAGTTTGTCATATAGATAGCTACAGTAGGTATCCAGACTGATGTCCCATGTCTGCAAGGACACTGAATACTACAGATGAATGAGCTTTCCCTCATGTGAAGAATATCTGAGGTCATAACAAGATGCACCTGAGCCTGATTGGGTGTGAAAGGTTTAAGTAAAGGTACCACAAAGATTCCACAGCACCATAAAAGGAAATTACATATCACAAGCGCAATACGGTGTAAGTTGACACATCTAGGAACAATATACAGCAATAAAAGGGCAGTCTAGGTAGACAAGGACAGAGGGTGGGGGAGGGCAAGGGGTGTAACTTGGTATTCAAAGGCCCCATAGCAAAAGTTTGCAATGGCCTCTATATACAGTACCACAAAATGGTGAAAAATGTATATAACATATGTAACATTGACAAGGAAGTTGGGCCCCACTCAGCTCTGGGCCTCATAACAGCTCTTGCACCTATGGTAGTTATCCCCATGGGGAGAGCAATTTACAGTATTATAATATAGGGCAGGCTGTAGTACAGTAAGTTGCAGAGGGGAGACAGTTTGGCACTCGATGAGACATACTGTAAGGTATGGGTGAGTGTACAGTATAAGAGCCACTGAGCAAACTTAGAAACAAAAGACAAGGAGCACAGGCTGCATGGATAGTGCTAAGAGAGGAACAAAATGACAGAGGGCATAGGCAAACGCAAGAGGGGTTTCCGTCTGCCTGAAAACCCCCTTCCCCAGCCCACACCATGACCACAATAGAAATAGTAATATAATGGATTTTTACCTTCGCTGCATGTTCTTCTCAGTATAATAAATGAAATAAATAGCACCACCTATGGATCTTTTAACATGAATCCGCCAGTAATAAATAACCTGTGCACCAATTAGGGGATTTGGAAAACATGCACTGTTAGGGATGTGCTGCTATAGAGCCCAATATGTACATATATGTCCAGGGCAGTGTTAGGTTCTTCTGCTGCTCCCCCAGACTCCCGGGCTTGCTCCCATGCCCTGGAATGGTGCCCACATCTAAAATAAAAACATTCAGCTCAGGCAGGATGGCCCTACTGCTACATCTAATGGCTTACTGTGATCCCTGGTCCTGTATATGCTGGGATTATTACACACAATACACTATGTATGACACATATAATGGGTTACTGTGATCACTGGTCCTGTATATGCTGGGATTATGACACACAAAACACTATGTATGACACATATAATGGGTTACTGTGATCACTGGTCCTGTATATGATGGAATTATGACACACAATACAGTATGTATGACACATATAGTGGGTTACTGTGATCACTGGTCCTGTATATGCTGGGATTATTACACACAATACACTATGTATGACACATATAATGGGTTACTGTGATCACTGGTCCTGTATATGATGGAATTATGACACACAATACACTAGGTATAACACATATAATGGGTTACTGTGATCACTGGTCCTGTATATGCTGGCATTATTACACACAATACACTATGTATGACACATATAATGGGTTACTGTGATCACTGGTCCTGTATATGATGGGATTATGACACATACACTATGTATGACACATATAATGGGTTACTGAGATCACTGGTCCTGTATATGCTGGGATTATGACACACAATACACTATGTATGACACATATAATGGGTTACTGTGATCACTGGTCCTGTATATGATGGAATTATGACACACAATACACTATGTATGACACATATAATGGGTTACTGTGATCACTGGTCCTGTATATGCTGGGATTATTACACACAATACACTATGTATGACACATATAATGGGTTACTGTGATCACTGGTCCTGTATATGATGGAATTATGACACACAATACACTATGTATGACACATATAATGGGTTACTGTGATCACTGGTCCTGTATATGATGGAATTATGACACACAATACACTAGGTATAACACATATAATGTGTTACTGTGATCACTGGTCCTGTATATGCTGGGATTATTACACACAATACACTATGTATGACACATATAATTGGTTACTGTGATCACTGGTCCTGTATATGATGGAATTATGACACACAATACACTATGTATGACACATATAATGGGTTACTGTGATCACTGGTCCTGTTTATGCTGGGATTATTACACACAATACACTATGTATGACACATATAATGGGTTACTGTGATCACTGGTCCTGTATATGATGGAATTATGACACACAATACACTATGTATGACACATATAATGGGTTACTGTGATCACTGGTCCTGTATATGATGGAATTATGACACACAATACACTAGGTATAACACATATAATGGGTTACTGTGATCACTGGTCCTGTATATGCTGGGATTATTACACACAATACACTATGTATGACACATATAATGGGTTACTGTGATCCCTGGTCCTGTACATGATGGAATTATGACACACAATACACTATGTATGACACATATAATGGGTTACTGTGATCTCTGGTCCTGAATATGCTGGAATTATGACACACAATACTCTATGTATGACACATATAATGGGTTACTGTGATCGCTGGTCCTGCATGTGCTGAAATTATGACACACAATACACTTTGTATAACGCATATTAAAGCTGGATAAGTGGTAATTATACCCTCTTCATGGACTGGCCACACTCACTCTAAAATCACGCATTTGGAAACCCCCTTCTAGAAATCCTGCGTTTGCCACTGGAGGGCCTGGTTCATGACAGCTCCAGATGCAGATTAAAAGTCTAATTTAATCAGAGTTACTGTAAACCATACAAATCTCAACATATATGTAGAGCTACAAAAACCAAGACGTCTGATGTCAAACCTGTGTAAGAATGCAAGAACCAGTGGTTAAAACACAGTTGGTGCAAGGTGCTGCTACATGACCCGGAAGTAATCGTAGCTGGCCAATGACAACACGCGCTCTCTATGAGGTCACAGAACATATATTTTTTTTAAAAATCTAACAAACTGCCATACAGAAATATAAATGCAAAACAGTTTCTAAAAATAAAACAATAAAGCAAAGAAACAGAAGAACTAGTCTAAGAAAAGTTTCTACAATTTCTACATTGCACCAAGATTTATAATTCCTCCCCAAAAAAAGTCAATATTTATTTTAACTGTTTTCTGACTGTACAGTAGGTGCATAACATTACATTACAACTGGGGTGTATTTTTGCATGTTCAGAAATGACCTTGGATATATCGCATAGACTTGAAGTGTCCAAGTTACCAAAACTAGACTTGTCAGTTCTATGTATACAGCCTTGTAAAAAATGGTATGATATAGATTTGTTGTCAAAAAGTGCCCAAAATTCAGCAATATTAATATTCTGTAAACATTTAACCAGAATTAAGAATAAATATGAGTATATTTAAACACCAATGTGTGTAATATATCATTTAAATATAATTATTAAATAGTATCCAATTGCATATATAAAGAAGCATATTGAATTTTTCTCTGTTGCCACTGAATGTTTGTGAAACACCCTATCAGATAATTGTGTCCTGACACATTGATTGAGAATTATTATGGTACTTAACATACAAATCAGTAAACAATAATTACTGACAATTAGAGATAAGCGATATTGTCAAAATGAAATTTATGAATGAGTCCTATTTTTTTTACAGGTAGCCAATCAGAAGCTGTAGCTCACCTGTGATGCATGAGAAACTGCTTCCAAATGGCTGACCATCTATGAGGTAGCAAGACTTACCATCATAAACCATCTGCATTATACAGTTCTCATTTTATATTGTTCTATTGGCTAAATGTCAGACTAAATTTGGCAAAATTTGTAGCGTGATTTTTTTTTTCCAAAAAGGCGCATTTTTACCAGATTGCTATACGTTTGCCCGTCATACATTTGCAACATTCGGTGCACCACCAGAAAATTTTGCAAAAGTCTCTTAACGAAAATTGCTGATTGCTGCAATTCTGCCCATCTGTACTGACAATGCATGGCCCTTTAAATTAAATATGACCTCCTATTTATTCTACAGTAGGCATGAAAACGTTTGGTTTTAAAAGTTACTAAATAATATTCAGGTAATAACTTTCTGTGAGATTTGTGTGTAAAATATGTAGATTACAAGCTAATTAAAGTACAAAATGCATGACCCAATTTTCTTTAACAGCTTTTATTTTTATATTTTTGCTAGCAATTCCCCACAGGATAGAGCTAAAGAATATGCTAGGGTGTTATTAATATAATTTAACAGTAAATAATCAGATGCATTTAATTGTAATACTATTAAACAGCCTTCAACACGACAACCATAAAAGATTTTTCCCCTGTTTTGATTCATAACTGTTGTTATAGATACAAGGTTAATGGTTCTCTCACAAATTCATTTTTGGACCTCTGAAAGTTCATTTGCATGCCTGCAATTAAGGATGAATTGATCAGTCCCTAATTAATGCTATGCTATTACACATTTTAATTTGTAAATTATGCAGATGTGAGTGTTCACACATTTTTAATTCATATATTATACAAGCCTAAATGTTTACTATGCCCTTTTTAATCTCCTTGCACTAGTGTAGCAGTTTCTCACTACTGACTGATGAGCCGCTAGACGCTAAGGTCTATGACACGGTGCATGTGTCTGCGGAGCCCTTCCTGTCATTATGGGATGTGTACAGCTGTGTCAGCTACTCTTCAAACACTACAAGATATTGCATTTAGCACTGAAAATAATTACCATACATTACTGCCTATTATTGTATCCTTGCCTGTAACTGCATTTTTTGCTTACTCGTATTTTTTTTTTTTTTATTGTTTGGATTGTTCTGAAGTCGTTAGAGGCTCATTAAAGGCATTTTTATTAAAACTGACATTGTTATTATTATTTTCTTCTTTCCTTTTTCCTTAATACTCCTTACTTAGCTGGTTTTCAGGTGGGATCCTTTCTAGAAACTAGCAGTACTTTTCTAGGCAATTGTGGTATACTGTAGAAGATCAGCTCTTCATGTGTGCTGTCTCCTTGAGTGCTAACTCAAGGAGACAAGCAAGGAAGTTTTGCTGTATGAATAGCTGGCATGTCATGTAGTTGAGTATAATCCCTTAGGCAACCACATCATTTATTACTGAAACAAAAAATTGCATCACACTTGCACATTCTTAATAATTATGATGCATTTGCTATTAAGGCCTTGTTCCACAATATTTTTTGACGACTGTCAATCTGCAGCTCAGAGCAAAACACCTTTATGTCTCACAAATGGGTTACATTCAGTGGCGGCTGGGGTGGTGGGGCTGCAGCACAGTCCAAAATTCACATAGGGGAGCCACACCAACTGCCAGTGAGTCCCAGCGGGCGATGTTTGGCAGTGATTGGGGTGACAGTTCCCATGGCACCCCTATTTGAATATTGGACTGTGCTGCAGCCCCACCTCTAGAGCCACCACTGGATATATTGCTGCCTGTTCAATCTCTTCAGGGCTAAGGATGTGGGACTCATCCGCAGCATATATTGTGGCTTGAAAGTGCTAAGGACGAGTCTCAAATAAGTAAATATTGTACTTGCCAGGTCCCATCAGCATTTGCTGCTGATGCAGGGTGAGGGAAGAGGTGGCAGAATCATAATGTCAATGTGCTGGTGTGCAATGATTTTATTGGAGGGCACTCAGGGCCTGATTCAGAGCTGAACGCTTTGACCAGAGCGCTCGCTCTGAATCAGGGCCCTCCTCCATGAAATTGGAGTGTCCTCCTGGACGCTCGCATAGCTGTGGGTGACCACCCACAGCTTATGCGAGCGTCCATGATGATGGTCGCGATGGTTAAGACCATCGCGACCATCGGGCTTGCAACGGAGACCCTGCAGTAGGGTCTCGCTGCCGCAAGCCCTGGAGTGATTTTGGCTCTTTCAGAGCCAAAATCACTCCCACTGACATCACTAGTGATGTCAGTGGGGCCGGCTTCAGACAGTAGGCGTTCCCATGGGAATGCCTCCATCTGGCAGCCACGCCCCCGGCACGCCCACCAAAGGCGGTATGCTGTCAATCAACATCGACAGCACGCCCCCTTTGGTGCGAGACCCGGAGCGACGGAGAGCCCGTCGCTATCCGGGTCTCGCGCATGCGCACGACGGAGCTCCCTCCATCGTGCGCATGCGCAGTGGGGCAACATCGACCTGCTTGCGAGCGTCCTGCGCTTGCAAGCGGGTCTGAATGATCCCCTCAGTGCAGATTCGATAACCTAGCAGTCAAAAACTCAGAGGCAAATTTATTTTTAAGAGTCTCTTCTTTCAAACTATGTTCTCCCTTCGTAGTTATTGTCTACTCTTCAGTGTGATCACTAGACAAAGGGATACATTTACTAATGTGAGAGTTTTTAGAAGTGAGTTTTAAAAGTGATGTTGCCCACAGCAACCAATCAGATTCTAGCTATTATCTTCCAGAATTTGCTAGTTACATGTTAAGTAGAATCTGATTGGTTGCTATGGGCAACATCACTTTTAAAACTCACTAAAAACTCTCACTTTAGTAAATTGACCCCAATATGATGGGGAGATTTTACCCCAATCTTGAATTCAATAAAATCAGGGGCACCCTCATTTAAATGAGGTGAGTTCTTCCTTTCAAATGATATAGCCCATTAGTGGTTATTGTCTGGTGATCAGCAGACAATAATACTAGTAAAGTCAAGGGAAGAGTGCTGCCTCCCCAGTGGACCAATAAAACAGGAAAGGAGTCCCACTCCCTTCCAGCAAAATGCCATTATTTTGGCCTAATGCCACGACAACCGTTCCCATCAACTACCTACTGAAGGTGAAAAGCAATCAATTTCAGTTTTTGGATCTATATATCTCTATCTATCTATCTATCTATCTATCTATCTATCTATCTATCTATCAGCCCCTCAAATACTATACACCCATTCTCACAAGATAATATTGGCAGAATGCTGTTTATTTGATTCATCCTTAATATAAGGGCACACCCCACCACACATATAGATGTATAAAATATACTGGATATTTGGATAGATATATAGATAGATAGATAGATAGATAGATAGATAGATAGATAGATAGATAGATAGATAGATAGATAGATAGATAGATAGATATGAGAGATAGATATGAGAGATAGATATGAGAGATAGATAGATCAGTCATTTTCCCCCCATTTTCAGCGATGCTACCCTAAATGATACACTGTTTATTTACTGGTGCCATAGATGGATCTATGGAAGACGGTAAGAATTTCAATTATTAGAACATCTTTTATGAGATCCTAATGTTCGTGCACTCTGGGCCTGATTTAGAGATGGACACAGTTCCCATCGCAGTTGCTAGTTAGCTGGCTGAAGAGGTGTAAGTCTGCAAAAAAATGCAGCCACCAGCAAAAAGCAATGGAGACACCCACTGCAGCCATTGTAACCAGGAACACAGCTGTGTATACCACCGCAGCCCATACCAATGTCCATCGATGTAAGCAGCCTCCTGGTCACGCAGCCGGCCAGCTGTAGAGACACAATGGGGGTATGATTTCTGCAGATGTGTACCCACCTTTAAAATAGCTCCACCACACCTCCATTTATCTGACCTCTTCCCCATCACCTCACCCAAATGCTCAATTTTCACCCCATAACACTGCCTTTCAATCAATCTTTCTGCGATCCCAGGAGAGCTGCATGCGGGATCGCAGAGCGACCTCCTCGCACGTGCATGAGCTTGCGCAGTCTTCCGATAATTGCTCCCCTGAGTAATTATCAGAACTGCGTCTATCTCTGAATGAGGCCCTCTGTCCCTTAGCTGAATTTTGTGTATACCACCTTGGAAGATACTCACAGTACATATCAGATGACACAGGGGAGAGCTCCAATTACTGAGTGCACAAGCAAAACTCATGGTATGGAAAAATAGAATAACTTGCAATTTCATTTCTAAGACATATGTCAAACTTGATATGTAGGCAGTTTGTTACATGAAATTGAATTTTAAAATATTTATGCTGTGAATATTACTTGAATTAAGAACATCACAAATAGATTAAAGTTATCTCACCTTTCCTGAAGTTGCACTAGATAAAAGTTTGTAATAGAAGATGCATTGATGTTTCAGACTAATTGAATAGCAGATGCTAGACACTGTCGTCTTGGTGGATGGTTGTGACTGAGGCCCCAAGAGAGGAAATGACAACAAATTGCCAACCAGTCATCATATTTCTTGGTATTTTATTATTCTGCACCTTATGGCACAGTTTTCTCTCTGGGAGAATTCATTGTTTGATTCAACTTTTTCCACATATCTACAATACATAACTTTAGTGACATTTTACAACTGAGAATAATATTTAAATATTGTTTCCACTAATGCAGACAGGGACTAATGAATTATTAAGGAGCATACCGTGTGATAAACCAGAAACTAGGAAAAAAAGATTAGGTTGGACCCTTGGGGGTTTATTTAGGAAGTATCGAGTTGTAAGACCTAGCACTTCTTTTACTGTTTATGTCCAATATTTGAAAGGCTAGTGCTTGTACAAGCAAGGTATAGCTAGTAAAAGCACTGCCCTTTTAAATATTGGCCATAAACCCAAACAGAAGTGTCTGGTTTTACCTTGATCGTATTCTGATACAGAAACTGCTCAAAAAGTCATTATCCCGAAACTTATTAGAGACAACTTTTTAAAATATCAAGCAACAATTTGAATACAATCTATACCTTTTAGAATTGTGCCCTGGGGTACTATTTATCAAGTACTGCTGCTCGGCAGTACTAATTAGCAGTGAAACTCGGCACTGCTGAGTATGACTGGGGTCCATGCATGTGCACATAGTGCCCAGTATCCAGTGGAGGAACCTGAACCAAGGTGGAAGGATCTGAATTGATCCCTCTTTGCAACACAGAATTCCTTTACATAGGAAGGAGCAAGGCATCGAGAACAGACAACATCTGAAGGTGGCATCCATCCCGAAGTCAAATTCTGAAAATTATGTATTTTCGGAGTTTGAAGAATTGAGAAATACAAGTGTATGGGGACCACGTTCCGTCTCAGGATGACGGCAAGCAGGCGATTACACTGAAATCTACCTGTTTAATGAATGGGTTCAACACTTAAGTTTTACAAAAATGGGTGAAAATTAATATTTTTACCTACTTTTAAGGATAATTAATAGGCCTCCTTCAGAGAGGTCTGGCGATTGTTAATTGTAAATTGGAAATATGCAAATAATTGCCATATGTCAAATGTATGCTGTTTTATACATACAAGGCCTTATGTCATGGCTATCTGCAAACTGTCATGAGGAGTTGAGGTATAATATTTCGACATTCATAATTTCAACATGAGAATGTTGTCATGGTTATGATGTTGCCATGCAGCATGTCAATATTCATCATGTAGACACTGATCAAATGTCAACATGATATAATGTCAACACATTGTCCCTGGTGGCCCAGCAGGGACTTACCTGCTCTCATTGGCTACAATGCAGTGGCGTCACAAGGCGGGTGCGGGGGGTGCGGCCTGCACCCGGGTGTCACCCGCCGAGGGGTGACACCAAGGTGCAGGATCCCCCTCAGTGACAGGAGCCGGGTGCTGCACTATAGCATTAAGTGCAGCACTCGGCTCCTGTCAGTGAGGGAGCCGGCACTGCCCATGCCTGCACCTCCTGCACCCCCCGCCGGCACCACCCCATTGGTACCTAATGTACCATAATTTTTGTTAACCACGGCCACGGGCCGATTTCGTGACGCGAGGCCACGCCCCTCCCAAAGGCCCGTCATGCGAGGCCACGCCCCCGACACACCCCTCCCGAAGACCATGCCCCCATTCGTGTGCATGGCTTCCCTCCCCGCACCGGGTATCACCGTGGGGAGGGACGCCACTGCTACAATGGCTTTAACTTCAGCTTCTCCTCCCATTGGCCATGTGACTGTCAGTTCCTGGTGGAGTGGCGCTGTCCATTGAGCATACTCTTCCTTTCCCTAACCCTAATCCCTCTCCCTAATCCTCCCCTAATTCTAACCCCTAACCGCCCCATAGCCTAACCCTTAACATCTCCCTGGTGCCTAACCCTACCCACCCTGTCCCGCACCCTAACTCTAATGTCAACATTTTGACAATGGTGGCATTTCACGTCAACATTTCCAATGCCGAAATTGTGTGCAAGTCGACATGAGACTGTCGGCATGTTGTCTGTCGACATTTTAACAATGTTAACCATGTGGTGTCATCATTAGGAATTTTGATATTGTTATTGATGACCAGGGCCGGCCCAAGCCTACATTTTTTGGTAAGCGAATGTAGATTTTGGCGCCCCTTACATGTTTGATAATTGTGCGATTTAAATTTAGCTTAAATATTGGTCCAGTACTCCAGGCACACCTTATATTAATAATTGTATAGTATCTCATAATCTAGTTCTATATGGAATAGAAACCGATTTATGGTTTTCGGTTTCAGAAGATTTCCAATAAGGATAGATGTAGCTTTAGGCATTATGGGTGGCAGACAGGTAAAGCTGAGAAAATGTAACTTCATGTAAATGAGCCAAGAGGTGAGGATAAATGATGTAGGTCTGGCACTACATTCAGCTCTGTAACACATAGCTACAAATTATGTGAGTAGTGGATAAAGGCCCCAGTTATTCCCCAGGTTCAGGATAATAATGTGACAGTACACAAGGTGAATATTTAGATCAAAAGACCAGTTTTATATACAAAAAAAATATCATGAACACTCATAACAATATGGAAATGTGCAAATTTTGTTTAAAGTCAAATAAAATCGAAATAGCACCTGTCATATACAAGTAATGCATTAAAAGGCACTTAAAAACAGAAGGTATTCTCATAACTACTGTAGCAGATAACAACCAGCATTAGAATACAGAACAAAACATTCCTAGCAACTCTGAAGAACTGTTGTATTCCTAGCCAGGCACCAGAGGTACCACAAACTTTCCAACTTTATTATGATTACATTTTTCAGTGAAATATATAGAGTAAACACTGTGGCACTTATAAAGTACCAAAAATGCATTACTTCAAATAAAAATATTGAATGACTTTAAACTCTGTGAGCAGGCAGATTGCTGTAAATGCTTAAATACAGTTAGGTCCATATATATTTGGACATTGACACAATTTGTTATTTTAGCTGTTTTCCAAAATAAATTCAAGTGACAATTATATAATGACTATGGTTCTACAGTGCATACTATCCACTTTAAATTGAGGATATTCAAATCCAAAATGTTGGAAGGGTTAAGGAATTACAGCTGTTTAATATGCAGCCCCTCTTTTCAAAATTACCAAAAGTAATAATTTAATGGACAGGTGGGGGCAAGAGGGTGTTAGGGGCAGTGCTGGGGGTAGTGAGAGGGGGCAGGATAGCAGCTGGCCAGCACTGGTGGTAGGGAGGGGGCAAGTGTAGATAGCAGCTGGGTGCACACAATGTGTACTGTGACAGAATGCCCACCCCTTTACAAAATGTGTCAGCATCACCCCTTTACAGTCACAAATTGTGACAGCACCCCTTCCCTATACACCACACACACAATGAGTGACAGCATACCCTCCCCCTTCATACACAAAGTGTGACACCAAATCCCCTTAAACCAGACATGTCAAACTGAAAATACCAACCAGGCCGAATATGCAAGGTCTAAGAGTATGTGAGCCGAAATAAAGAAAAAAGGCTTATATGCAATTTTGAAAAATGTGTTATTAATAAAAACCAATGCATTACCCCCTGTAGTAGTGCCCCTTATGCAATTATCCCCTTTATTAGAGCCCCTTATGCAATGCCCCCTGAATTTGTGCCCATTATGCAATGCCCTAGTAATGCCCCTTAGGTTGTGCCCCCAGTTATGTCCCTAGAAGTTCCCCTTATGCAGAGCTCCCAGTAATGCTCCTAGAAGTGCACCTTATGTAGTGCCCCCCGAAATGCCCTTTATTTTGTGCCCCCAGTAATGCCCCTTATGCAGAGCCGCCAGTAATGCCCCTAATATTGACCACAGTAATGTCCCTAGTAGTGCCCATTATACAGAGTCCCCTGAAATGTCCCTAATAGTGACCACAGTAATGTCCCTAGAAGTTCCCCTTATGCAGAGCTCCCAGTAATGCTCCTAGAAGTGCACCTTATGTAGTGCCCCCAGTAATGCCCTTCATTTTGTGCCCCCAGTAATGCCCATAATAGTGACCACAGTAATGTCCCTAGTAGTGCCCATTATGCAGAGTCCCCTGAAATGTCCCTAATAGTGACCACAGTAACGTCCTTAGTAGTGCCCCTTATGCAGTACCCCCAGTAATGCCCCTTATGCAGTACCCCCAGTAATGCCCCTTATGCAGTACCCCCAGTAATGCCCCTTATGCATTGCCCCCCAGTAATGTCCCTAAAAGTCTGAGTCATGTGAGATGAAGACATTATCTGCGACACAGTATCTGGTCAAACAAGAGCCTATGGTGCAACACAGAGTAGAGCAGAGTCAGACGCCCAAAGGCACCATTATACTCAGTTCCTCTGTGGCTCGTCCGCAGAATTCCCCAAGTGGAGCGCAGCTGTGCTACTATTGTAGCAGAATATTTGAGCTGAACTAGAGAACTGATGGCTAGGTAGCCCACTGCCCCTCTCTCTCAAATTTGAATATATATATATACACACACACACACACACACACACACACACACACACGAAACCATAAATATATATCTCAAAATGGTCATGGCCACTCCAAATATCCAGGTCACTTTGTTTGCCATAGGGAAATATACTTGCGATATACACTCAGTTTGTATGTGTATTTATATGTGTGTGTGTATATATATATATATATATATATATATATATTTTGTTTTTTTGTTTTTTTTGTTTGATAGGTGCCCCCACAAACATTAATTTGGTCCTGGATATATCTGTAGATAGATATAGCGGTAGATATAAATGTGTATATAGCTGTATATATAGCTTTGGGCTACTGTATATCTACAGATATAGCTGTACAGCTGCCTGCTGTAGATAAAGCTATATCTATTGGATGTCTTTATGTTGCATAAACATATTTATTCCTGTAGGCATTATGGGGTTCATCATAAATATATGTAGGTAACAAAGAACATCTAACAAAACTTATTAAAGTGATAGAAACTCTTTTATGGCCACAATTAACATAGCCAAAAGGACTCTCCATGGCAGCCAAGTGTTGCCTGCCTGGGCAGTAAGGGCAGCTGAGTTTGCCACTTCGCCATACCAGTGTAATGACATATACACTCCCATACATGAATGTGTGATAGATATATATAATATATATCTAACATTTTTGTTTGTAATATCCCAGATGGGGCATGGATTCACTACAACTATACCTTTCTACAGATGTAGATATATCAATAAAAATGATTGGGGTGGTATCCAAACAAGTTCGATGCCGAATTTCTTAGGGAAGGTTTTACTGTGGGTTTTAGAATTCCTGTTTGCAGAACAGTGGTTGCCACTGCTTTGCGCAACCTTCGTTCCGCCAGGGATTTTCCTGAGGAGGTGCAGGCTAAGTTAGATGTTGAGCTAAAATTAGGTAGGATGGTGGGGCCGTTTAACAGCCCGCCTATACAAAATTTGTGCATCTCACCATTGGGTGTTGTACCTAAAAAGACGGAAGGAAAATTTCGTTTGATTCAACATCTTTCTTACCCAGCAGGTACTTCAGTAAATGAGGCCATTCATCCTCAGATTGCCAGCGTGAAGTATCAGTCCTTTGAGGAAGCTTTGGCATTAATTAGAAGTTTTGGTCCAGGGACTATGTTAGCTAAAATTGACATTGAATCGGCTTTTCGCCTGTTGCCTTTACATCCGGAATCCTTCAGGTTGATGGGTTTTAGGTTTAAAGGACAATATTACATTGATCGTTGTTTACCTATGGGTTGCGCAATATCATGTGCTTTTTTTGAAAGGTTTAGCACTTTTTTGCAATGGTGTATGCAAGCTGGTACAGGTCACACTGGGGTCGCACATTATTTGGACGATTTTCTGGTGGTCGGATCTCGGGATAGTGAGGCATGGAAGAAAACATTGTTTTCAATACAGGCGTTGTTTAAGGTTTTGGGAGTACCCATTGCTCAAGATAAGACGGAGGGTCCCACACCCTGTTTGTCTTACTTAGGTATCGAAATTGATACGGTAATGGGATGCTGCCGTTTACCATTAGACAAGGTACAGCGATTAACGGAGAAGATAAGCGGTTCTTTATCAGGTAACAAGATTGAACTCAAGGAAGTTCAATCCCTTTTAGGTTTAATGCATTTTGCATGCAGGGTAATACCGGTTGGAAAGGTTTTCTGCAGGAAGCTTGAAAGGGCTACAGCTAGGCTCACTTCTCCGCATCATAAAATTAGATTATCTAGGGAAATAAAGGATGATCTGACCATGTGGTTGTCATTCTTAAGGGACTTTATTGGGGTTAGGATTTGGTTGAGTGGGCCCACAGACAGCCCCTGCTTGCAACTGTTTACAGATGCTTCAGGTTCGGTGGGTTTCGGTGCTTATCTAGATGGGGAATGGTGCGCGGAGCAGTGGCCTCAAGCTTGGCATACTGCTGGTTTGACCGCAAACCTACTGCTATTGGAGCTTTTTCCAATAGTTGTCGCAGTTGAGTTATGGGCACAGCAATTTCGCAAACGGAACATCGTGTTCTGGTGCGATAACTTAGGGTTGGTACAAGCTATCAATAATCAGAGGGCGGAATCACCTTTGGCGTTGCGTCTTTAACGACATTTAGGGCTCAAGTGTTTGGAGGCAAATGTCTTTTTTCAGGCAAAACATGTCCCGGGAGTAGATAATTGCATCGCCGATGCGCTTTCACGTTTCCAGTGGTTAAAATTCAGAGTGCTCGCTCCCAAGGCGAATCTCCAAGGTTTAAAATGCCCTTCCTCTGTCTGGCAGATTATCGAGACGGGTTAGAAGGATTAGCTGCCATGGCATTGGCGTCGTCCACGAGACGGACCTATTCCAAAGCATGGAAAGATTGGGAGCAGTTTCTGGTTTCTAGTTTATGCGAAGGTAAGACCCGCGAGCAGAGCTTAAGTGCATTTGTTTGGGGGTGTTACAAACAAGGTCGATCTAGAGCGTCGATGGCTACAGCATTGGCAGGGATTTCATATTTCTCAAAGATGCATGGTAGAAATGACCCCACAAAATCATTTTTAATTACAAAAGCGATGAAGGTTTGGGCAAAATCGGAAGGAATAAAGGAGGATAGGAGACGTCCCGTTGACTTGGACTTGCTTAAGGATCTAATTAGTAGTTTACCCAATGTAGCTTCCAATGAGTTTGAAACAATATTGTTTCAGACCGCATTCTCCATGGCCTTCTTTGGAGCATTTAGGGTTTGTGAACTAGTAGCCGCTTCTAAGCAGTCCATGCAGTCTGGTCTTCTTGGAAATAATGTTGTACAAAAGCCTAAGGCCCTACTGTGTAAAATTCATAGGTCTAAAACGGATCAGCTAGGTAAGGGAAAATGGGTGACGATTCCAGCCCAGGTTGTAAGACAGGTTTGCCCGGTATCCTTAGCTGAAAGTTACTCAAGAGTACGTCCCAGGGATAGCGAGCATTGGTTGGCGCATGCAGATGGCTCACCGCTTACTAGATTTCAATTTTCTGCAGTGTTTAAGCGATGCTTAGTATTTTTGGGGTTGGATGTAGCAGTATATGGCACACATTCATTCCGTATAGGGGCGGCCACTTGCGCACCGGAAGCGGGTTGCTCTGAACCGGCCATTAAAGAACTTGGCAGATGGAAGTCAGCAGCGTATAAAAAGTACATTCGCAGTAAGGCGTAGCGTTAGGCATTATGCGCTCCTTGCGGGGTAAACCCAGGCTTAGTCATTTAACTCGCCACTATTGTGGGGGTACGAAGGGATTTGCCCTAAATTTTTCCCTTTAACTAAGGGTTTTTTTTATTATACAGGTTTTACCTTCGTCTGGGTTGCCCATCCTATTGCGCTCCACTCCCCTTCCCCCCTTCCCCCATCCCAACCTTTTTATGTTTCATGTTGTTTGTTTGAGCATGGCGTTGATTGGTTGGATTTATTATTAATTATATATCGGATTGTATTTGTTACAGATGTTCTCCGGACCTCTTCAGAAGTCTGGTTCATGGGTCACTCATTCATTTATTGGGCGGCCCACTCTACATCAGCCATGGAGGCTACTACATTGCTCAATGGTCGGAGGGTTAGGTGGATAGGTATTAGGGGCCTAAAGTGGGAGGGTATGGATCGTTTGATTGAGGATTCCATAAAAAAATGGGGACCCCCGGGATGCCTAGTTATACATGCAGGGGGTAATGACTTAGGTAATTGGACAGGGATAAAACTTATAATTAACATAAGGGCAGATGTTGAGAAATGGCATTTAGTTTACAACTCAATGCAAATTGTTTGGTCAGACATAGTACAGCGTCGGGTCTGGAGGTGTCCTCATAAAGGACTGGCTATTGACCGCATATGTAGGAAAGTTAATGCTGCGGTTGGAAAACACATCATTGGCTTGGGAGGCCTTGTGGCAAGACATCCGGGTATCCGGTATGATGACCCATTAACCTTCCGCAATGATGGGATTCATCTTAGTGAGGATGGGATGAGGGTGTTCCTTCGGGAAATTTTTTCAATATTGGAAAAATAGTTATAGGGTCACTTGGTGGCGGGCTGCGATTTTAGTGATCGCTGCTTTGGCGGGAAAGCATTGCTTCTCAGCGGCCAATAGTGGACGCAAGTGGTAGCTGTTGCGGGCACCTTCCCTTTCGCAGGGCGAGCTGTCTCTGCCCAATGGGGGGACCTGGGCTTCTTCATTAAGGTTGGGCCCCAGCAGTGCTAAGCCAATAGATGGGGGAGTTTAGGCCTCCACGGCTCAGTTTGCGTCGGGGGGTGTACAGCCGCCTCCCCCCATTTGATAGTGAAGAATGTTTGGGCTAGAGCTGAGATTAGCAATGCTTTCTTTGGCCACCTTCTTTTTTCTAATAAAAATTTGAATAGTTAAAATTAAATAATAAAAGTTGTGACCTTATTTAAATAGCAATTTTTGTGTCTGTCGTCATTTCTAGTTATATAGTTATTAGTGAAGTAGGTTAATAATGTTTAGAGGTTATCAGACTATAGACAACTTAAGGTAGCTGAATGCTGTATAAGCCTAAAGCTACATAAGTGTACAGGCTTGGAGCCGATAGTAATAAAACCAGGTTACATAGTTGTTGATTGACAGGTCAGTAGGACCTGTGTTTTCTCTTTGTCCTATCAGAGCATAGGAGGGCGGGTCTTTAGAATTTATATAGGTTTAAGTGGAAGCTAAGGACCTCCTCTTTGCTCCAGGATTCCCAGGATTCCCCACCCACCCACCCAATTAATTTTATTCAGTTTAGTGGTCGTTGCTGTTTGTCTTATGGTCGTTTGTTTTTGAATGGATGGTATGTTCTGTCTAATAAATCGAATGAATTATAACAAACATCATCAAGGCGGGAAAGCATTGCTTGTCAGCAGCCAATAGTGGACGCAAGTGGTAGCTGTTGGGAGCACCTACCCTTTCGCAGGGCGAGCTGTCTCTGCCCAATTGGGGGACCTGGGCTTCTTCATTAAGGTTGGGCCCCAGCAGTGCTAAGCCAATAGATGGGGGAGTTTAGGCCTCCATGGCTCAGTTTGCGTCGGGGGGTGTACAGCCGCCTCCCCCCATTTGATAGTGAAGAATGTTTGGGCTAGAGCTGAGATTAGCAATGCTTTCTTTGGCCACCGTCTTTTTTCTAATAAAAATTTGATTAGTTAAAATTAAATAAAAGTTGTGACCTTATTTAAATAGCAATTTTTGTGTCTGTCGTCATTTCTAGTTATATAGTTATTAGTGAAGTAGGTTAATAATGTTTAGAGGTTATCAGACTATAAACAACTTAAGTAATATATTGTCCACTTTAGTGTAGTATTATGGTTTGTGTAGGATGCCTCAGACATATACAGTATCAGCATCTAATATACAATGTAGTACAATAATACGGTGTATGTTACACACATAAGGCATTTTCCATACTCTTTATGTCTGATACCTAAATAACCATGAACTGAATGGATGCCTTTCCATCTCAACCAATCACAAAACCTTTCTCTGTGCAGGCTGCTTGTGGTTGGCAAAATTTTCTATGGATCATTCAGTACTAATCTCCAGCCTCTGCATTACCAAACTCACTCCTCCTGTGTCCATCCATTATCCCTCTTGAATGTGAGCTTTCATGAGCAGGACCATCACCTCTTTGTATTCTCTATGTAATCATGTAATGTGAACACTGCAATTATGTAACTAGTTATAAGTGTAAAGTTATGTTCTTGCCTGTGCCATTTTGTATTCATGCACTGTATGTTTAACTCTATATACACCACTGCAGAATGTTTGAGGTGCCATATCAATAAAAGATAATAATAATAATAATAATAATAATAATAATAATAATAATAATAATAATAATAATAATAATAAAATATAATAAAATAATAATAATAATAATAATAATAATAATAATAATAATAATTTTGAAACAGCCTGAGGAAGAAGTTGATAATGATGACTGTAACAAACTGGAAGCATCCATATATCAGCATCTATAAACTCATAAAGCAATACAATATTGGATTATGTTATAAGTATGATGCATCTTTATTACACTGTTGTACAATATTGTTTAATGGTACGTTATCGACCTGAGTGACAATGTTACGTACTCGATATATATAAAAAAGTAACTAATAGAAATATTTTGTTGCTAAATACAGAGACATTTATAAGCTTATTATGTATTTAAATAGCTATTTATTAGAAGAGAAGTTAAATATACATTCATGAATGATACACATCTGAAATGTGGAAACAAATGTGTACATTACACAGGTACATGTAACCTTTTTTTTAACATATATAACTGGGGATCAATATGTATAATGGTTAATCTGGAAGTATGGCTTGGATACCTCTTGTAATGTGTCACTGCGTTATTGCTCTGTAAATGTGTCCATTTGGGTGTGATAAGTACAATTTTGGGAAAAACATGCTTTTTCTGACTAAATTAAAGCTTATTGCATCTGACATACTGTAAGCAAATTGTTATGGGGCATAAAAAGATCAATTAGGGTTATGGTAATGTATTGTACCAGCAGTATAACCACGACAGAAGTTACATGCGTCTGATGATATAATGATCAGATCATTTTGATTGATTATCTACAGTACAATCTCTTTCTTAAGCTGCATACACACGTAAAGATTATATGTCAAACCAACCGACTAGTTGATTGGTTGGAATGGAAATCCGGTAAGGTATGAAAGCAAATGACAATCAGCAATTTGCTTCCAAACGCTGGAAAATGGACAAAAACTGTTGTTTAAACAAATTGTTTAGATCAATCATTTAACAAACTTGTCTGACGGCCACTTTCATCCGTTTTCTGGCATTTAGGAGCAAATTGCTGATCATCAGTTACTCCCATACGTTACCAGATATTCATTCCAACCAATCAACTAGTTGGTTGGTTTGACAGATAATCTTTACGTTTGTATGCAGTTTAAGATTATTAAAAATTGGAGTCTAGCATTTTGAGTGCCACAATGACGCGGATAATGGTCTCATATATGGATAAATATACTATCCCAGCAAATATCCTCAAAAATAAAGCATAAGGAACTCCATACACCAACTCCAGAGGCAATGAAACAACTTTAATAAGCAGCAGCCAGGAGCCACAAGTAAAATAAGTAGACCAATGGCAATATGTATATAAGAGGGAAGAGAAGGGGCAGCAGGAGGAAGCTGTAAATAGAATGTGGACTTGCGGGAGGAGGATGAGGTGTAGGATCTTTGGGAGAAAGAGAAGGAGATAAAGGTGGACATTATGGATGTACAGAATGGAAGCTTGGGGATGAGGTGGACATGGTGGATGTGGAGGGGCAGCAGCAGGGTATGGACATGATAGTGGTTAACGATTAACAGGGGAAATATAAGGTTGAATATTTCGCAGTGGAGGAGCAGTCACTTGTGGAAGCACAACCTATATTACTTAAAAAGCATTTTGTAATTCTACATGTTGCATGTCTGACACTATGCAATTCATGACAAAAAAATTGCACACTGAAACAATGCTGGAAGAAGTAGACCATGTTATAGTAATAAAAGGTCAATACATTTTTACTTGAACTATATTGTTACTATAAAAAGTTGGCTTCCCATACACTGCTGGACAGAAGAAGGGAGGGCCAGGGGGCCCAAATGCAGCGAGCATGTGTAATGGTCATCCACAGATAACTAATGGCCATGATATATACTTTTGGAAAAATAGTTAAAACCTGGTCACAGACATAATAATAGTAATAATAATAATAATAATAATAATAATAATAATAATAATAATAATAATAAATAATAATAATTTGTTTTGTTATTTTTGTGCTAGTCTAATATTTTATTTTATAATTTTTTTATTCTATGGTTATTATTATTGTTGTTCATGATGTATTTTTTGATTATTATTTGTTCTATTTTTATTCATAATCTGCTGAGTATTATTTTAGAATATATTATTTTTTTTGCAGAGTGTCAGACAACCATAGGGAATATCTGATGCACAAAAATAAAACATGTGACTCAGGAGATTGCAAACTGTCAAACAAGAGTTGAAGTTTTGGCTTTCAGCACCCAATTGCATGCTAAAGTCCTTTAGTGCATTTACCCCCTTGGGAAGGGTTTTTTCAACAGTAATTCTAAATTTTCTTACACAGTAAATCTATTAGACCAAAATCCCAGTGTTTTCTCCACCGCCTGCGAAAAGTAAATGTTCATCGGTCTGGTGCATTGTTTCCTTTCTACCTAGAATCAGGTTTGTTGTCATGGGTATTATACAATCAAAAAGTATACTGAAATGATTTCCATAATTTTTTTTCATCATTAAGGTTCAGTGTATTTCGCATTATCTGTTCCCCATCAATTAGCAGGTAACCTGTGAATGATGCACAAAAGAAAGTCTTGTAATTTGTGGTTTGAAATTGTAATTACTACATTTCATTTTGCCCCGTAACCACGGTAAACAGCGGAGCTTAATAATAAGTCATATTTATTTCAATCCTGAGTAAGACACACATTGAAACTTTTGCCTCAGTTATGTATAGTATTAAACAGAATAAAGCTGGGGAGATGAGAGAGAGAAAAGTATTTTTGAATAATAGTTGGCAAGCTACATAGTAACATTCAGACAACAGTTCCAAGGCTAATTAAATCCTATAATACACATAAAAGGTACAGTATAGGTGTTCACCAGACAGACAAATCTGTAAGTCAGACCACATCAAATGGATTATAATTTTAAACATTAGTCTATAAGTGGGGTATTCATGAAAGCTTGGATAGAGAATTGTGAGAGTACAAACCAACCTGCTCCTGTCATATTATCAGCCTCTGATTTAAAAATGACAGTTAGGAGCTAATTGGTTGGTACTTTATCACTCACAATTTTATCTCTCTCCAAGTATTCATGAATTCCCCCTAAGAGACATATAGGAAAATAAAGAAATGTTCCACAAGTGGGAAATGTTATTATTTACCCCCCTCATTGCTATGGGTGATAGGAGCCCACTTTGTATGTATACTAGGGATGTGCACTGACCCCCGTGTTTTGGTTTTGGATCTGTATCTCCTTCAAAATTTTGGATCTGGATTTAGTTTTGCAAAACCGCCCATGCGTGTTTTGGTTTTGGTTTTGTATCTGTAATTTTATAAAAAAAAATATAAAAACAGCTAAAACCACATAATGTGGGCCTGTTTTTGTTCCTACAGTGTTATTAACAAGGATAGACACTTTTGTGGCAGAAGTCCTTGGTTTGTTTGGGCCCCCACAAAACAATATTTTGGAAGGACTACCTCCAATCATTAAGGGGAAGGTTGATGCTGAGGGTGTTGGTGGTGGAGATTGCATGTGCTTGTTCAAACTGCTGGTAGCTGATACTGGACTGCTTGTTATTAATTTACAAATGATTATAATTTTGCTAAATAAATTGCATGAACTCGCTGCAAATGACATAATAGGGAAGAGGTGCCTACATGGTTAACATCCTTACCTCTACTAACTTTGGCTTCACAAATGGTACAGTTTCCTTCACAACTGACAGGATTTAGGTAAAAAAAATTCCACACCTAAGATGTGTCTTTTCTGGTCTTATGCACAGGAATCATCCCAGCCTATAACCCCAGTTTATCTCTTTACCACAGCCTATACCATCACCCAAGCCTGTATAGTCACCCCAGCCTATAACCCCAGTTTATATCGTTACCACAGCCTATACCATCACCCAAGCCTGTATAGTCAACCCAGCCTGTAACCGCATTTTAATTTATATTGTCACTCAATTTTATATCGTCATCCCAGCCTAAAACCCCAGTTTATCATTACCCCATCCTATACCATCACCCCAGATTATACCAGTAGCCAGGCCTATATCGTCACCCCATCCTGTGTTGTGTATAAATTACAGCTGTGCTTCCTGTTAGATTGGGGATTCATTGTCCACTTCAGTGGGTGTGAGCGCCATTTTAGTCCATATCACCACACCCTCTACACATCTTCTGACCTGGGCGACAGGAGGAGCAGATGCACTATGGAATACAGCTGCATGGAGTTGCCACTCTGACTCATTGGAATTCAGGTAGAGGGGCCATGGGTAGGGACACCATGTCAGAGAATAAAATTTTAGCTGCTTTATTTTGTTTTTTTAAACTGTATCCTCTAATTTCACCTTTTGAAAATATGTTTATGTGAATCTCAGATGAGGCATTTGTGATGTCATTACATTTTATATATTATGCATGTTATTTAGCACCTTTTTGTGGTCTTGTAGTCGGCGTGTACACTAATTATTTATTCACGATTGAGGAAAAAAGATAAAAGTTGCAGTTTTTATTGCTAATTTTGTGTTATTAAATTGCAAAATTGTGAATTTTACACTGCGTTTCCACTTACAGTGTCACAATGTGTATGAATTACACTGCGTTTCCACTTAGTGTCACAATGTGTGTTGAATATTACACTGCATTTCCACTTACAGTGTCACAAGATTTTTTTATAAATAAGAAGAAAAGAATACCACACTATGCTACCACTTACAGCGTCACAAGATTTATTATAATTAGGATAATAACATATTGCGCTACCACTTACACTGTCACAAGATTTTTTATGAATAAAACACTGGGCTACCACTTACAGTGTCACAATATTTTTTCTGAATAAGAAAAGAATAACATACTGCACTACCACTTACAGTGTCACAATATTGTTTATGAATAAGAATAACACACTGCACCATGACTTAAAGTGTCACAATACGTGAATGGTACACTGTGGTCTGGCCGGCAGTGTCACCAAACAATAATAGCGTAGCTAGCACCCAAAAAAAACTGAAAAAAAGATCTTATTCTTTACTTTTTGTGGGATGCTAATTTTTTTTTACTTTTATTTTTTACCCTGGGGAGTAGCAACCCTGGATGAGGCAGCAACCCATTGATGAACAACACAGCACCCCTTTATGGACAACAAAGCACCCCTGTGGATTAGGACTTACAAACTGCAGAGTCACAAATACGTGGATGATAAACTGTGGTCTGGATGGCAGTGTCACCGAACAATTCTTTTTTTTTTACACTGAGGTAGAGCATCCATGGATGAGGCAGCATCCCCCTGATGAACAACACAGCACCCCTTCATAGACAACAAAGCACCCCTGTGGAGTGCGGACGGACCACCTGCAGAGTAAAAATTACGTGGATGATGAAATGCGGTCTGGCCCGCAGTGTCACCAAACAATTAAAGCATAGCTAGCGCACACACAAAAAAAATCTTTTAATTTTTATTTTTTGTAGAATGATAATTAGTAATTTTAACGTTTAATTTTTTAAATTGGGGAAGAGCAACCCTGGATTGACACAGCAACCCTTTATGTACTGCAGCTCTAGCACTTTGATGGACAGGAAAACACAACAGCACCCCTTTATGTACTGCAGCCCCCCTTTATGTACTGCAGCCCCAGGCTCTTTATAGACAAAACAGCAGCCCCCCTTTATGTACTGCAGCCCCAGGCTCTTTATAGACAACACAGCAAGCATCCATTTATGTAATGCAGCTTTAGCCCTTTGATGGACAGGACAACACAGCAGCACCCCTTTATGTACTGCAGCCCCCTTTTATGTCTTGCAACCCCAGCCCCTTTATGGACATAGCCCCTTGATGGTACTGCAGCCATAGCCCCTTGATTGACAGGACAACAGTGACAGCAGCCCCAGCCCGACAACACTGCACTCTG
Organism: Taudactylus pleione; assembly: GCA_031769625.1. Classification (NCBI taxonomy): domain Eukaryota; kingdom Metazoa; phylum Chordata; class Amphibia; order Anura; family Myobatrachidae; genus Taudactylus; species Taudactylus pleione. The sequence continues at coordinate 16,820,974 of JAUIMM010000188.1, forward strand.
TAGAACTTGAGAGCACCTGCACAGACAGAACAGCACAGAGCACGTCTGTTCTGTGCACTCTCCACAGCCAGAGTGAAAATGGTGCAGATTATTATTATTATTATCCTTTATTTATATGGCGCCACAAGGGTTCCGCAGTGCCTTACATAGTACAGAAACATAGTACATAAACAGTTGAGCAGAACAAGAAAACAGTGTCATACAGTTTAAGACACTACAAGACAAGTACATGGTATATAAACACTGCTGCAACAGAAGCAGGATGGCAAAAGTCACGGGTTAGGTGCTTTTGAGTATAGAGCAGATAGTATAAGTAAAGAAAGGATAAGCACAAGAGGATAGAGGGCCCTGCTCATGAGAGCTTACATTCTAAAGGGGATGGGCAGACAGACAGGGGTGACACAGATGGGGTAGACAGTGAGCGTGGGACAGAGGGTTAGGATGACAGATGGCTGGATTCCTATTTTACAGTATGTGTGGAAGTCATTTGAATTAAGATTTACGCCACTGACATTCTACTTTAAGAGGCAGTTTTTGTAGGTGTCTGTGGAAAGCCATGGCTGTTATATCAGTTTACGTGAAGTCTGACGGGTGGCAGAAGCCACTTCATGTGGGGCTATTTAGAGAGTGTGGTTAACGTGTGAACCAGCAGTCTCAGGTAAATGTCGAAATTGGTGAAAGCAGTTACTGTAAAGAGATGTTCAGATGTAAAATAATTTGTAATCAAGTGTGAATTCTATAAGGCACATTTATTGATTTGGAGGGTGATGGGAGACATGTGAGGTTTGCAGGATATATATTCCATAGTAAATCCGCTGTATGTGTGAGGGGCCTGGATTTGGTGATTTGTCACCAGATAATAAAAGCAGAAGGATGGAGAAGTAGATATAGTTGTAGGTGTGTAAAAGTTTTTTATAGTGACACAATGAGGCTGTAATAGTCAGTGTATGATGAAAAGAAAGCTCATTAGTTTTTAGAGGAGGTGAGTGACTCAATAGGGCGGCAGTGTGCCCAGAGAGGGGAGATGCAGGGAGAGTTAGGGATGTTATATCCTTAGAGAAAATACAAAGGAGGGAGTTGATAAAAAGAAATGTGTAGTACATGGTGAGTTTTTGGTTTGTTATTTTTAGACAAATTTTAAAGCAATCAGTTTCTTAATCTGAAATTACCTTAGATGTTGGTCAATGTTTGTTCAAATGTTTGATTAACTGTTATGTAATCACACTTTGTGCATTTAACACTTGGTACTTTTAACCCCAGCTGCCCCTAGACTGAATATAAAGGAGTGGTATCCTTGATTAAGACAGGCTACAACTGACTCAATTGCTCTGCTGATCAAAGGAGATAACTTGCTCTGAGTTGGAGCAAAAGCCAGGCCAGATATATACCATAAACTATGCTTCACTGAACAATATAGACTATACATGTAAAAACAATTCTATGCAAGAGATGAAATATCACATACATTTAAAAACTGCACATGATTGCATGAAGGTCTATGCAGAGTATATATGCAGTAGGCAGGATGAGAGATGAAATATCACATACATTTAAAAACTGCACATGATTGCATGAAGGTCTTTGCAGAGTATATATGCAGTAGGCAGGATGAGAGATGAAATATCACATACATTTAAAAACTGCACATGATTGCATGAAGGTCTATGCAGAGTATATATGCAGTAGGCAGGATGAGAGATGAAATATCACATACATTTAAAAACTGCACATGATTGCATGAAGGTCTTTGCAGAGTATATATGCAGTAGGCAGGATGAGAGATGAAATATCACATACATTTAAAAACTGCACATGATTGCATGAAGGTCTATGCAGAGTATATATGCAGTAGGCAGGATGAGAGATGAAATATCACATACATTTAAAAACTGCACATGATTGCATGAAGGTCTATGCAGAGTATATATGCAGTAGGCAGGATGAGAGATGAAATATCACATACCTGAGGGATGAAATGAAATAAACAGATGATCAGTCCATATTCATGCAGGGTAACTGTTTGATTAACTGTTATGTAATCACACTTTGTGCATTAAACACTTGGTGCTTTTAACCCCAGCTGCAAACAGCCCCAGCTGCCCCAGATCATCGGGACCTTTATAGAATCCAAAACGAGTGAGAATATGACAGTGGATCCCCTATGTTCAGGTGGGTCTGGTTCTCAGAGAACCTGACCCATTCATTTGTAATATAATACATTAATTTTTACTTAGATGATGGTCACTAAGACTTCATTATGGGCCCTTCATACCTCAACCATACTTGCCGACTATCTGGCTGCTCCTTCCAGGAGGGAGCAGCCAGATTGGCAGGACAAGGGGCATGGCTGGATGGGTAGAGGTCGATTTGCGGGTTTGACAGGGGGCGGGACCACATGATCGCATCATTTTGGCCCTGCCCCCGCTACACAATGCCGAAAAAACAGGCATTGTAAAGCAGGGAGCGCAGCCAAAATGATGCAATTCAGCATGAATCGCGTCAGAGCCCCCCCTGCTGCGGGGGTTTAACAGGTATTGGCAGTGGGGGGACGGGGGCCGGCGGCAGGCGAGAGGATTGCCTGCCTTTCCAGGGCAGCGTGAGCTGCACCAGTTTATCGGGAGGCTCCCGCCCGAATCGGGAGGGTAAGCAACCCTGACCTCAACTTACCATTGATGGTTACCTGCCAGGACTTTGCCCACTATTTTCTTTACTTCTGCCACATAATAATCTGCAGATAGATACAAATACACAAATGTGGATAAATGTTATAAACAAAGGGCCATATTCAATTAGAGGTGAAAAGTCCATTATCCGATAATTTATCGCCGATGATGTCATTTTCACCATTTCACTTATCCCCATATTCAATTTCAAAGACTTTTCGCAGGTGCGAAAAGTCTTTGATAAAAGAATGGGGATAAGTTTTCACCACTGTATATGTGGCGAAAAACAGTGCAGAATTGTGGTTTTGGGGTGGAGAATTAAAAAAAGTACAATGCAGCCTTTGGAATGTCCCCTTAAAGTAATCTGTGTTCAAAAAAATGTAAAAAGTTAGATAGGACACCCCCAAAAAAGTGGTTTCGTTTTGTGGACAAAAAAAAAAAAGTTGGGGGACAAACTTAAAAACTAGCAAAATAGACTCAGGGGGGGTCCCCAAGTATGCGGCACGGGTTTTTTTCTAGAATGCGGGTGGTTGCGGCAGGTGGATTTTTGAAGAATTTTAAAAAATCACTATAGGGACTTAAAAATATGCTTGCACCCATTTTCATGTACCCCAAATTCGATGGGACTAGTTATTTTTCCAACAAAATAAAGCTAAATGCTATTCTTCTCCTCTTCAAAGACACATTAATGCACCTGCCAAAACTGTTAAGAAACCCTAATTACCCTTAGCAGGCCAATTCAGGGGTACCCATAGTGATCCACCATGTCAGACCATCTTTTGGGGGGTGACAGGCTGATTTCCCCAATAGTGACAGGACTTTTCGATACTTACCTTTCCGCCGGGTCCCATTTTCGCCGATTCCTAATTGAATACGGGGATAAGCGGGCATCTCGTGCTTTTCGCTTCAGATTGAATACGGGCCTATGAGTCACAGGCACCTGGGTGTTTTTCAGTGATTTTGCACCTAGAAGTAAAGCAGCAATCATTTAAAAGGCAAAACCAGGTTGATTTTGCCTTTAAAATGAATGCCACTTGTGATAACTTGGGGTAATTAAGTTGGTAGAGTATCAGTGGTGCAGAGTTAGGTGCTTGAATCAAGGTTCAAACATATAATTTCAAGAGATAAATAAAAGAAAAGTGCTTTACTGTCAGCGTAAATCTGGAAACAAAAATAACAAATGCCTAGCCCCATTCGGGAACTGACTCACTTATTTGCCCCTCACTAACTTTGGACAGCTAGTCTGCAAATAAAAGTCCAAAGTCTTCCAAAGTCCATACTTCCTGTATGTTAAAGGCTCAAACCTTGGTCTTTAGTTGGCTGGATGCCACAGCCTCACAGTCTAGCCTGCTTCCTTGTAGGTAACATAGCTCAGTCCCAGAGTTTGGTATCTCCCACAGGTCTAGGCTCAGGCCTCCTGGCCCTCAATGGCTTGCTAGAACAGTGAGCTCTGGGCCTGATTCAGACCCGCTCGCGAGCGCTGAGCACTCGCAAGCAGGTTGATGTTGCCCAAGTGTGCATGCGCACGACGTAGGCGGCACCGTCGTGCGCATGCGCGAGACCCGAATAACGATGGCCAAGCCATTGTTATGGATCTCGCATCAAAGGGGGCGTGCTGTCGATGGTAATTGACAGCACTCCCCCTTTGTTGGGTGTGCCGGGGGAGTGGCTGCCCAGACGGAGGCATTCCCATGGGAATGCCTACCGTCTGGGGCCGGCCCCACTGATATCACTAGTGATGTCAGTGGGAGTGCTTTTGGCTCTGATAGAGCCAAAAGCACTCCAGGGCTTGTGGCAGCGAGACCCTACCGCAAGGGTCTCGTCACAAGCCCGATGGTCACGATGGTCTTGACCATCGCGACCATCATTTTGGCCGCTCGCTATAGCTGTGGGTGGTCACCCACAGCTATGCGAGCAGCCAGGAGGCCGCTCCAAAAAGTAGGAGGGATGGCCCTGATTCAGAGAGAGCGCTCTGTCAGAGCATCCGGCTATGAATCAGGGCCTCTGTCTGACTGGTCTGCCTAGACAGACAATGTTTGGGTAGACAATGGAAGATAGACAGGCAATAGGTCAACCAGGACTGAAGGTCTACAGGGTCTGAAGGTCGACACACTAAAGGTCGACTAGTAACAATGTCGGCATGTACTGAAGGTCGACATGGTCATTAGGTCAACTCTCATATGGTTGACATGCAAATGGTCGACACATTTTTTTTTTTTTAGGGTCAGGGTTAGGGTTAGGCACTTATAGGAAGGTTAGGGTTAGGCACTTACCCCGACGGTTAGGGTTAGGCACCAGGAGGGATGGTTAGGGTTAGGCACCAAGGGGAGGGTTAGGGTGAAGATTAGGGCTTAAAAAAAGGAAAAAGAAATGTGTCGACCATTTGCATGTCGACCATATGAGTGTCGACCTAATGACCATGTCGACCTTCAGTATCTGTCAACATTATTACTAGTAGACCTTTAGTGTGTCGACCTTCAGACCCTGTCAACCTTCAGTCCCTTTCGAAGTATTGCCTGTCTATCTTCCATTATCGACCCAAACATTGTCTATCTAGACAATGTAGACCTAATGATCCACACCCTCAGAGGTCAGCTCACACAACTGGCTCCTCTGTTGCCATGGCTACTGCCCCAGCTTCCTCCTGCCAGCCAGGCTGTATAGAGAAGGGTCAATCCTGATAGGATTGTCCACCAGCCTGAGCTGACTGCATTGCAGCTCCGTGTTCTCTCATCCTCCCAGCCAGTAGTGTGTCATGGGCCATCCTTAGGATCACCCCCTACTGCTGGCTGATCTTCTTGCAGTGTTGTGAAAATTATACTGAATCGGGTTTAAATATCTCTTATTTGCATAATTTGATAAGTAGAAAACTGAAATCGACTATTTTGTGGACATTTTTAGAAAAAATATCAGCCAGTTAAGTGATTAAGTGCAATTGTTAAATGAGAGTATGTAAATTAAATTGAAAACACTGATCAACTCTCTGATCAATGCTCAATATGATATATGTGGAAAATCATAAATATGATGATAAATTGATTAGATTAGGGAATAGATCAGAGACTGTCATTTCAATTTCATTTACATGCTCTCATTAAACACTCTTAGCACTTACTTTTAAAATTCCCATTTTGTCATTGTACGACTCCATATCTCTCTAATTGCCCGCTCCATTGCCGTCTCATCGCCACATGCCCTCATCCTCTTATCTTTTTGCAGTAAGTAAGTGGTGGCTCCCAGGATGTGATGTTTGAGAAGGCGGTGGCATGAGAGACATCCTTCTGCTATCATTCCGCACTCCGTTCGGCCTTCTCTGAAGCTTCTGAGCGCCAAATGCCTGAGCAATCCAAGGAGTCAGAATCAGATGAAATAGAAGGAGATTTAAAAATAATCTGTGCATAAACATTATGGGGAGTAGGGACGGTGGCACATGACCTGGTGCCACCCCTCCCCCAAATCTGTCATCATACTAAAGTGATAACTAGCTGCTCTCTCTCTCTCTCTCTCTCCTTAATACAGATTTCTTAAAGACTCAGGGCCTGATTCAGAGCCGGTCGCTATTTGTGGTTGTTCGTTCAACAAAAAGGGGTGGCTATTCAAATGAACCGTTCGCACTTTGCAGTCTGTTGACGCCTCTATGTCTGAAGGAGCGAACAAAACTTGCGGTTTTAATTTTGAAAAAGATGCCCTCTGGCCGCTCGCACCATATGTCATGTCCGCTATTTATTAGATTAATCGAGTACATCGAACAGTGTATGAACTGCTCGCTATTCTCGGGGCTGGTGTTTGCTACCACAAATTTGCGAGCAGTTCTGGCAATAAAATAACCCAGTGACGTGGTCAATGACACTCCAGTAGTAATTATGCACACCCTTAAAACGCCCGTTTTGACCTTTAGGCACGCCTGCGTTCTGATTTCCACTCCCCGTTTTCAAGCATCTTCAACTGTTACCACCCACATACGCCTCCTCCTGTCACTCATATTAGCAGGCATTCACTATTTAGCGAACAAACGATTTTTCGGCCGCACTGACTGGTTTGCGCATGCGTATAACGATCCGTACGCATGCGCAGTTGGGCAAACATCGCTCGGAGCGAACGAGCGGCCGCTTACGAGCGGCTCTGAATCAGGCCCACAGTATTTCCCAAACATTTTGAGGGTCGATTTTTCACCACTTTCAGGATAAATAAAAACTAGTTAATGACATGGCAGCTAATGATTTGCAAGTAGCAGGTGCTGTTTGATTTCCTGATACCTCTGTTGGAACTGACTGTCACTTTTATTTACTAAATCAATTCAGTTATGTCCGTTAGGAAAACAACAGTTTAATAGCCATTAACTGTTGGCTGATGTGCAAATGAAACAAAACCTCCCAGGAGCTATAGACCTTTGTTCTTTAACCTTTTGCAGAACCTCCTGGCACGCTAAAAGCAAATTACTCAGCATTCCATCTTTCCATTCAACTTCATCATCATCATATCTCGCTGATTGTCTCAGTAAATTATATCTATGTATATGTTTGCCCAGCAGTGGGATTTCACCTCATTGTCCTTCATTTAGCCAATCTTAGATCACATTTTAATATACATCACTAGTAGCATATTCATTTCATTCTTGTGCCCCGCTAGATCATGGCGGACATGAATGGGAAATTGTCGACTGCGTAAATAAAAGGGAGTATTCGTGTAACTGCAGTAAAATTAGATGCTGACACATTAGCAAGCACTCTTTTTAGAAGGAGTATCTCTTCCCCGCACTTCAGTATAAATAGAACAATACACAATGACGATGACGATGGCACAGTACTATCTCGCTGCCTCACGTCAGCTGATTGTGTATTGACCCCTCTGGTATAACTCATTGCAGTAATATTATATGAAGGCCATTTATTCACATTATTTCATTGACATTTCCAATTGGACTACTGCAGGAAAATATATTCCCATTTAATTTTTAAAATGGAAAACAACAGATGTTTGCATTTAATTTAATTTAAATTAATTTAATTCAGATTTGTAATTTTGCATTTCTGTTTGTATTTAATTATAATTTATATATTTTCCTCTCTCGCCGCACAGCATCTCCACCTCAGAATCCACTTCAAACTACTCGCTCTTACTTTTTAAGAGCTAAATCACCCCTCCATCTCCTACATCTCCAACCTCATCTCTGTCCACATTCCTTCCCACCATCTCTGGTCCTCCTACTCTATGACTTCTGCCTCTCCTCACCTCTAGTCATTTCTTTCCTTGCCCACCACCAACATTTCTCCTGCTCTCCCTTGCCAAGTCTGACTTTCTTTCACTCTCCCTTGCTTTTAACATTCCTTGAAGACATTTATTTACTAAAACCTACTAACCTTCCTCTTACTTTATTTCCTCTCTCACTCCCTCCACCGCCTATTCACCTTGTCTCCTTCCCAATTCACGCTCCAGCTTTTTATCCCCCTTTAGAATTGAAACTCTTGGGCAGAGTCATCTTGCAACTTTTCCCCTCCCTTACACTATCCTTACCACCAGTACTCCTTGTGTTTGGCCTCCTCCCATCAAGACTCACCACTGCCAGCTGTTTCTAGCTACAGAAAGCTGCCAAAACCTTCCCCCTGTACTCAGGGCCTTAGAGAGCGCCGCCGGGCCCCGGTAAAGAGGGGGCGTGGCCTAATCATGGGAGATGTGGCCACGCCCCCTTGAAGAAGAAGAAAAAAACATGTTTGCAGTGGCGCTGTGTGCTGGGGAGGGGGTGCTGTGAGCCCCTCCACCCGGCACAAAGCTTGAGGGGGGCGCGATCAGTTTGATTGCTCCCCCCTCAGGCAGAGGAGATTGCTGTGGCTGCTGCTTAGCAGCCGCTAGCAATCTCCCACGTGCTGGGCTGCTGTGAGGGAGGGAGGCGGGAGGAAGGGAGGGGGGTGGCGCCAGATCCGGGAAGCCCAGGCCCGGGTAAAGTGTACCCGCTCCCTCCCCCTCTCGGTGCCCCTGCCTTTATTTATCACTCCTTGTTTGTGTAATACTTGTATTTATGCTTCACACTCTTTACTTTTGCATATTACATTAATGTTGCATGGTTTACTGTTTGTATTTTCTTGTACAGTGCTGCATACACCTTGTGGTATCTATAAATGATTATTTATTATATAATGCACTAGGCTGTTCTGTCTGTATCATGCACAGTAGTAGCCAGGGCACACACTGCCCAAAGTGGTTCCCACTGCATTCACAGGACAGCCCAGACAGACTAGCCAAGGAGGAGTCTGAGCCTGAGGACTATTGCGCTGGGAATGGGGTAAGGTAAGTAATACAGTGGGGAGGAGGTTGCTTGGCAGTGGGGAGGGGGCAAAATGACAATGGGGAGGGATGTGCGTGGATTGGGATGGATTGTAATCAGAGAGACAGGGCTGTGAGGGGGCAGATGACAGCAGGAAGGGGCGACATGGGCAAGAAGTAGCCTGATGTGAACGGGCATATAGTGGTTCCAATTTTCTAGTAATAATAATAATTAAAATAATAATAATATTATTAATAATAATAATAATAATAATAATAATAAAAGCAATAATAACAATACTGTGACTTTCTCATTTATTAATATCTCAGTCTTGACACTATTCTATTCTTGTGTATATGAAACTTTAATGCATTATTATGTTGTTTACATATTGGGTAAACTTAAGGCGGGCATCCACTACATGATTTTAGCAGGCGATTGAACGATAACGACGTCGTTATCTTTCAATTGTTTAAAAATCATTTATAAATCGTGCAGCGTTTAGTCGTTAACGATCAATGATGCGCGCTCCCGCTGGTCGTTTGATCGTCTTGTCAGTCGACTGAACATGCAGGTCAATTTCACTTGATCTATTAAAGATAGTTTGCAAATCATTTTCAAATCGTTCAGACTGAAAGATAAAATTTCAAGGGAAAAAATCAAGGGAAAATCGTTTAGAGATTGGACAGGGAGTAGATCGTGTAGTGGATGCCCCCCTTTATTAGAATTTATTACTAGTATTATCAGGTCACATCTCTGCAATTTCTACACATTATCATGTAGCGCAAATACTGCTGTACCCAACTGATCATATCATGCAGTATGTATGAAAAGACACACACAAGAAAAAGTGTATTTGTGCTTGTGATTCATACAAAATGCACATAAATGCACCATTTCTTATGTGCATCTTTTAATACATTTGGGAACAAGTGTGACCACCTCCAATAGTATTTAATATATAAGTATTTAATAGTATTTAATATATAAGTATTTAATAGTATTTAATATGTTGTATGTTAGTATGTAATATTAGTAAGTTATATAACTTAGTAATTTATATCCAATAATACCCTATTTACACGTGTTCTTATAGCCACACTTATTGCATGATAAGCACATTGAGACTACACGAGTCTTCAGGATCCCAAACAGCAAACAATAACAAAGGATAACAAACACTGACAAAATAAAGGAATATACTGCTGTGTTGCTGATTGCACTGAGAGTTAAATATATTACAATATTGTATTTATATCTGCTGCCCAGTTGTATATTTGACAGGAACTTCCAAGGTCGGGGACAGTAAGGAATCTAGCCATGGACAGGTACTATCTTTCTCTACTGCCTGTGCCCACATACTGTATGACAAAGGTGGTGGCTTGGAAGCACTCAAACAAGTGCCCGGCTGTACCCCATGATTTTTTAAGCCTATTTTTATGCTGATGTCTGGAGCTGTAGTCCCATCTGGCCCATTGTTAATCTGGCTCTGAAGTCTGTGAGTTGTGTTGGGGCATTGAATGCACCAATGTATTGTGGCTAGGCTTTCTGTCATTTCCAACATGTAGTTTAAGGTTCTAGCTCAAAAGCCTCGGTGACTGCACACTTGAGTTCAGGACATTTAATGGTAATATTCGCTGGGGCAAGTAATGATATGCCTGAATATATTTCTCTAATTCTATAATGCTAAGAAATGTTTCAATATTATTATTATGTAGATAACACCTCTGCATGGCTGTATGAATAAACGCTTTTGGTTAATGCAACACATTTTATTTTGAGAGAGAGGGAAAGTGGAAAGAAAAGAGTGAAAGACAGAGCAGGACCGGCTCCAGGGGTAGTCGTCGCCCTCTAGTCGCACACGGCAAAGCCGCACGCAACCCAAAATAGGTACGTGGCCTAATTATGATATGACACGTCCCAAATGATGTTATTTGGGGGCGTGCCAGCACGGCACGGCTCCTGTGTAACATTTTGCTGGGGGCGAGCCCAGCACTTTGTCACTAGCTGGGCTTCCCCAGCCCTCTCCCGGCACTGAATGGATGATGCGTGCATGCACGCAGCATCCATTCAGCTACATCTGGGTCTGACACAGCTGTAGCGGTGGGTGTGCCCAACCTCCTGACCAGACCACCCGTGGGACACTTCGGCCCACGGGTGGAACAGCGGGACAGTGCTGTCCCGCTGAAATCAGGATGTTGGGAGGGGTGCATCCCTAAATTGTGTGACGCCCCTGTTCGACCGCACTGGTCGAACATGCCTCGAGACAGCCCTGAGACAGAGAGATAGGACTATAAATAAAAAGTGAAATATAGAGCAACATTTTACACGCCTGTAGTCAACACTCTTATGAGTTGCAAAACCATACACAATTGCAAATAAAAGGGTGTAAAAATGCAAAAATACTTGAAAAACATCAGAAAATAACCTTTGCTCCTTGTGTTTGGTGATTTGTATTACAGGATATCGTTTTTAATAAAATTAACTATTGAAAAATATAACCTTATATAAGAGGATCACACAAACACACAACAGCTAACTATAATGGCCATTTATTATTGTATTTATATGCAATTAGATTCTATAATGAAGTTTTAAATCTTCTGGAGGAAATACATACAGTATGGGTCTAACAATGGAATTTCTGTCATTCTCCTGCTTCCATGCTGCCCATTTAATGCAGACACAATCATGTGAGAAAACCTCTCTCCTTCTAATAAAGTTTTTTTAATACATAGTGAATGCATGCATATGCTGGTCAATAATGTAATTGAGTGAAGAGAGACAAGAATGTTGTAAATAACTACTATCGATTTTACAGTGCTCTCCGGAGTGATGTTAGCTGCTGGTTTAAAAAAAATCCATAAGGGTTTTTGACAAAGATGAAGTAGCCCGAACAGGAGAAAGAAATCGAGGCTGAGGTCCAGCTTTAATGACTCACCTCATGTATAGTATTTAGTCTTAATGACTCTTACAGTACCTGCCTTAAATACAGCTTATATACAACCTTAAATGTAAGACAGCAGGCATGTTAAACAATGTATCATTCTTTTTATGTGACTGTGACATTGTAGCATGCGATAAATTGGGTGAATAATGGATTGTTACACCTGAGTACACAAAAAAACCTTAAATGATATTTGTAAAAAATGAATCAAGTAAAAACTACATATTTAATATAAATACATGAACATAAAATAATTAAAATGACTACAGATATTGCATGTGGAGTGACACAATATGGAAGAATCACATAATTATTTATTAATCTATTTATTAAAGACAGAAAAAGTATTTCTTCATTGGTACAGTTTTATGTCTTTTACAAGGTAAACAAAATAGTTTCTACTTGCACAATTCTGTAAATACATACATATCTATTTTTCATTTAATTATGTAAAAATAAAATAAAAATTAAGATCAAAAACAATATTTCCATTTTGTACCTTTTCAAATTAAAACCATGTATATCTATTTTTTGTCATTGAAGGTTTTTTAAAAACAAAGATACTAGGAGGAAAGGATTACATAAACAGAAAAGGAAGGAAAAAGGGGGAACTGTACCATAAAAATAACCTAGGGCTACTTTCAATAAGCAACTTATTTTACTGTGCTGTACTACATTATTGTAGTATAATATATAATTGGTCTACATACATTAATTGGGCCACATTAAAGTTTGATTTTAAAAGATAATTTTTAGGATTTTGTTACATTTTTGCCTTTGGGAATTGTATTATTTTAGTTTTCCCACTTTTTTATATCTGTTATCCAAAATAAAAGCCAAATAATAATAATAATAATAATAATAATAATAATAATATTAATAATAATAATATAATATTAATAATAATAATAATAATATAATAATAATAATAATAATAATAATAATAATAATAATAATACATTAAATATGCTACTGTAGAAAGCCTACTCTGCAATAACAAGAATCATGTAATACAGAAGTAGGGTATAAGGATGCAGGTAAAGAGGGGTTAGACTTTACATAACTGGACTGTCTTTAGAAGCATGGGTTTCATTATACCAGTGGTTTGAAAAATAAACCTCAGACTCTTTGCCAGTGGTTTACTACTTACTGTACATATTGCACCATACTATTATCCAAGGCATTGAAATAAAGACTATAAAGTTATTGGACAGCCAGCTCACTTTCTGTTAAGTCAAATACAGTGCCGTGAATTCCTGGGATACATCTCATGTATGACTCTTGGCCAGGCTGGCTGGTAAAATGAAAAGTGAGTCCACTCTTAAGTGATCCTAATTAATCACCTTATAAGATTTACTGGAAAATTTGGGAAGTATAACTTTTTTATATGTATTTTTATTCTGTGCTTTCATTTTACAATATTAGTATTGAATCCATTCCATAGTAGAATGTATAACTTCCGTCAGCAGACAGTGTAGGAAGCAAAACTCTATAATTCTAATCATTTTATAAACAATTTCTTCCTAACGCCATATGGAACTCACATCAGCATATCATCGCAAACCTTCCCATAGTCCCAGTTGTGGCAGGACAAGCATTATTTGCAGACTAGGAAAGGCCATAAGAAACCAATGGTTGGCAATCATTAATGTTCCCAATACTATGGAAATTCTCTTTTCATTCGATGTCAGGATTGTGATGGTTTCCACCATTACATGTTTGCTCCCAATGGCTGATGACATTCCATTCTGCTGCAGACTCCAGGGAGAAGAGTCCACCAAAGAGCTGCTTTGTGCATGTGTGAACTTCTGGGATCAACTGTAACTGTGCAATAACTAACCATCAATGGTAAAACCATCATATGGTATATTGCCATGACTATATGCCATTGCAAGGCATGTTGCAATGGCAACAATGCCACCAGTATTTGATGGCCAACCCTACTGCAGAATGCCAAATGGGAATGACCGGATGTAAAATGGATATGGTTCTACAGGGATGTGGATATGGTCGTGGTGATAAGGGTGAAGTTTGGGTGGATTGTGAGTGGGGCAAATTTTCTGACTGGATTTTGCTCCCATAAATGTTGGAAATTCCATCATAAGTTATGCATGCTACCAGAATTGCATGTTTTGCTTTGCTAGGGAGATTTGTAATACTGTCTTCAATCTATCCAAAGTGTCTATTATTATGGCAAGTTAATACATCCAAATGATTAATGTAATCTTCTACTGAACTCTACTACTGAATTCTATAATATTGATGGTTTATTATACGCACACTAAAAATATTTTACCTGAGCTGCTGTTGTAAGAATGGGAGAAACTCTTTGTCTATAAAATCTTTTCAAATAGTAAACTTGTAAAATATAAACATGATAAAGATTAAATTTATTTTCTATTCAAATCATTAGATACTATGTAAGAAGCTATAGACTGCAATGTAATATCAGCACAGCACAGATTTCATATAGTACAGAGGCACTGAAGCATTGCTATTCAAACTCAATAAATCTGGTCCCATTACTTTTTATTACTAAAAATGCAGCCTTCACACCCCACACATAATCAACAATAATTTAAAATCAATACCGTTTCTGAACATGAATATTTTTCTTGGGTTGAAAGTTATTTTCTTTACTTTACGCCTCATTACACATATTTTTTTTTATCAGGAGGCTGAATGCATTTTTCCAAGCAATAAAGTGCATTATAGGTTAGACTGACTATTTAAATTCTATAATAAAAAAAGCAAAGCAAGTACAAAAAAAATCATTACTGTAATCGAAAATTTCAGTCTAAAAAAATAAATAAAACATAGACGGCAAGTGGCAGGTTTCTGTAAACGAATGACAGAGTAAAGAACCATGAAATTGTTAAAATTAATTAATAATGTACTTCATTTCTATGATTATGATTTGTTATATGTGAGGCATTTTTGAATGTACACAAAGTAGGGATTTGGAATCAATTAGGAATCAAATATTGTAAACCATTAAACCTTGGGGTAGCATCTGTCCTGCAATAGAGTAGAAACTAGCCTAGTAAGTAACTACCTCTTTCATGTGACACAAACATTGCACTAAAACATAACCAGTATACATTAACCACATTAAAATACAAACTGCACAAACACTAAAAAACACCAGGACTGGATTAACAATGAGTGAGATGGTACTACAGCTCCTGGCCTTCACAAAAAAGAGGCCCATCTTCATGACAAGGAAAATAAAAGCAGCGCTATAGTGATGTAAATTAATCACAGACACATATAAGTAAAATACCTTATTTATTAAAAATTATATAAAATATTCTATTAATCAACCTATAATCATAAGCATCCTGTACAAAAACTTATTTGTAAACATACAGTGTACATAATGCTGGGCATATATAGCCAGATAAAATGCCTGTCAGACCGACAGACATTTTATCTGGCCGGCTGCCAGCCGCAGATGTTGCCGGCATACACTGTGAGAGAAATCTCACAGTGTATAGGCCGACATCCGCGCTCCGCCCCCGGGGGAAGAGACATTTCCCTGTTCCTTCCGTAGGATACGGCCGACAGTTACTGGATAAATATCGCATCGGACGGGCATGCTGGACAATCCTGCATGCCCAACCGAGCAATATTTAACCCTCGGTCGCCCGCACACACGCTACAATTATCGGGGCGATCCGCTGATATCAGGCGGATCGCCCCGATAATTGTAGCGTGTATGGCCAGCGTAAGAATTACATCAACCAGTGTGTATAACAATCTGTCTGCAAATATATAAAAAATCTATTCATAGTTAGCTCAATGATTGTTAAGTTCAGTCCTGAGCAATGTGAGAAAAAAGCCAGAGAGCAGTCTTTGCTAATAAATATGTAAGCAAAATGATTGATAGAGCTGGCTGGTGCTCCAATACAGTCACTCACCACCGGTATCCAACCACTGTGGTGTATTACAGGGGCAAAAGGAGCTGGCTTGCGGCCTGCCAGATGGTGCTCCTATGCGATTGTGTCCCCCGATACCTCCGGCATATGCTCTTGCTGGTCTCCAGATATTGAGATGTGTATCAGACTCTCCTCCTCTTTACAATCCTTCAAACGTGCTCTCAAGACCCACTACTTCATCAAAGCCTTCCAGCTCCCATCCTAACTTGCTGCAACATGCTCCTTCCTCCGTTTAACCCATCTGTGTCACACCTGTTTGTCTTCCCCTACCCTTTTGAATGTAAGCTCTTATGAGCAGGACCTCTACCCTATTGTGCTTCTCCTTACTTTACTTTCGCCTACTTCTTACCCCCCTCCAGGGCACCTAACACTTGGTTGCTTATGCTCTGTTGCATATCTAGGTGTTATGGTCACTTATGTATCAATGTATATTATCCATGCCCTTGTCCTATTTTGTACTGTAAGTCAGTTGTCAAATTATTTGTTTATGTACTTTGTAAGGTGCTGCGGAACACTTGTGGCGCCATATAAATAAAGGATAATAATAATAATAATAATAATAATAATAATAATAATAAAGATGGGGCCAGTGGAGCTGGCTTGCGACCTGCCAAATGTGGCTCCAATGCGACTAGGACCCCCCTAGTCTCATAAATACTGGATCTCTATTGAGCAGAATGTGGCATAACCTCAGCGGTGCAACAGCATGCAAATAATTATGCTCCTGGGTAACAGCACACCAGCGTGTATACTGTCATGAATAGCAGCAGGTAGGAATAATGAATTTCCCAAACACACCTTCTCTGGCAGCATGATGACGACCAGTTGCCCCCTGTTCACATGGTTGGGCATATAGCATAAATACTATTTAATGTATTTCTATTTTCTTCACAAAATAATGCAATTTCTCTAGTTTTATGCATTTAGGGAGATATCAAGGGCAGACAGCGTAGGGGGTGTAGATATTGTACGGGTACCCACATATCCCTGGACACAACCACACAGCAGTGGACACAGCCAAGTGACACTGACCACACCCACATGGTGCTGGACACACCCACATGACACTGACCACACCCACACAGCACTGGTCAAGGCTCCTCCGCTTCTCACAATAGGTCATCAATCATTTTCAATCCCAGACCCATGTGGCCCTGAATCCAGCCCTGTAAAAGACATATATTTCCAAGACAGTTCCCTACTCACCCCTGTGGCTTCCATTCTGTTCTTAATTCTCTCTCTTCCTTAGAGAGATGGATCAAGCCTTGGAGAGATACAACATAGAGAGAGACAATGTAACAAACAGCTCCTAACTGTCATTTTTCAAACACAGTGGTCTACTATATGTACTAAGCCTTGGAGAGAGATAAAGTGGACAGATATAAAGTACCAACCAATCAGCTCCTAACTGTCATTTTTCAAAAACAGCCTGCATGGTGACAGTTAGCAGCTGATTGGTTGGGACTTTATATCCATCCACTTTATCTCTCTGCAAGGCTTAGTATCTATACCCTGCCAGTGTTTTCAATAATTTAGTCTCCCTCATGTCTCCTGTTGCCGCTCCCAAATGTCCCTCATGCCCTCACCCCTTCACATTGCCCCAGTACCCTGTGCTAGAAAACTTTATTACAGTACTTCAGATCACTTTTGATAGTTAAAACTCAATGTGAAAATGTTAGTGCGTAGTATGCAGTGCTGTGCATACAAGGAATCATGGCACGACACATGCTAATTGCATACAATGACATAGAACAGAAGGTAAATATGCCCAAATAAGTATACAATGTAAGAGTGGTGGGAAAAACACAAGAAAGAAGCAGAATAGCAATTGGTGGGGAATGTACGGCTGGTTATCTATTAGGCAGGGCAGCCAGTGGTTTCTGTACTTCACCATTTTTCACTTTTTTATAGTACATTTTGTTGGATTTTCAAGTAAAGAGGATACAGAAGACAAAAAGAGGAAGGGTAAATTTTGTGCACAACTGACAGGGGCAAAACACACATAAACCAGTCAATATGGAACTCCATTAAAGTAGACACATATCATACAGTGAGTAAAATTCTGCAGAGTCGCAAATCAGACAGCATGCCCATCATATACATAAACAGTACATCACACGGATGCAGGGACACCATATGGATACGGGGACATGAGGGTGTTAGTACATGAAGGTGGGTGGAGAAAAAGAGAAGGAAGTGGGGACTGTAAAAACGGAATCGGTATGAAATACCGCCCGCCGCATGGTTCGATTCCCGGCAGCGGCAGCCTGACACTGGAACAGATCCCAGCAGCGGCAGGCCATCAGCACTGGAAATCCTGATCGTCCCTAGGTAAGTATTAAATAACCTAACCTACCCCCCTTACCCTAACCCTCCCTTAGGGGTGCCTAACCCTAACCTCCCCCCAAGTGCCTAACCCTAATCCCCCCTCTAAGTGCCTAAACCTAACCACCCCCTTCCCCGCTGCCTAAACCTAAGTCCCCCCGGAGGTGCCTAACCCTCCCTCCCCCTAGCCTAACCCTAAGCTCCCGGGGGGGTGCCTAACTCTAAGTCCCCCCCAGGAGCCCTAAACCTAACCCCCCCCGCGGCTGTCCGCTCGCGGCACCCGGCATCCCTTCAATCTGGATGCCGGGCGCCGGTCTCCCGGTGTCGGTGAAATGAGCGGTGTCCACATCTAGACGCCTGGCATTTCACCCTCGCCGGGATGTGACAGTCGGGAAGCTGGCTGTTGGTATAATGTCAGCCGGCTTCCCGATTGCATCCCGTAAAAACAGCATTCAGATTACCATGTGAGCAAGAGGGAAAAATAGCTAATGGATCACTTTAGGTGTAGAGTTGGGCTCAAACTGTGTACAGCACGTGCTACAAATACTGACTCGGCGTAGGAAGAGAGCGATCTGGAGATCCAAAGGCTATTTGCCCATGATTATTTAATACTTTGAATCAAATCTACTATTTTGGATATTATGTCATTAACGCAAAGCCCCAAAACAAAATTCCCTCCAGCACACTGCAAAAAAAAAAAAACAGCAAAAAGACTTGAATGCAACATGATAATGAAAATTCAGAGCTCTTTGATGCATATTAATACAAATGGATAACAGAGGCGCTGTCTAAGCTGCAGGTCCAAAGGGGGTAGTCAGCCCCCTGATAAATATACAGGTAGAAAGAAAATGGTGAACCGCGCTAATATCAAATGGAATGCTTCAATATCTTTCAACAGTAAAAAATGATATGCATAATCATGAACATAGGCAATATAAATTGTTAAACATACATAACGGCTTGGTTGAATGTAATCAAATGGTTTTAATAACAAATAAAATCACATAGCGAAATAGGGAATGGAATAAAATCAATGAGGATCACCTCACATGTAAATAAGCAAGGAATGGTCCAATGCAGTGATAGGTCCAATAGAATGTATTGGCATGAAAGGGACAGTCTTGTGACAATCATATAGTTCAGGTGAGTTGTAACCTGTTGTATAAAAACATGAGTCACTGTTCAATCCGGATTAATGTCCAGCAATAAATAATTACCAGCCTCCAGTGGAGCGTCACATCCTGATGAAGTCCAAAACTGGGCAGTATATTCAGCGTGGTTCCAGATATAGGAGTAGGCTGGAATAGATGTGCTAGCCGGTCCGGAATCAAAAGTAGTAATATCCCAATTGGAATGATGGTGGGGGGAACAGCCAAACGCGTTTCAATGTGGAATAACCCACACCTTCTTCAGTAGCAAATTTCCCATATCTAAAATGAAGCTCTTATATACCCTTAATTGATTACAAACATTATGCAGCTGATGAAAACAGACGGCATAATCAACCAAGTCGCAATGCAAATTCAACATAAACATCCTCCATATCATTCAGAGTGTTAAATCGTACATCATGTGACTTAGGACTCGATCATAAGTATAAGCATTACGCTACTGATATATTGGTATGTTTCCTCCTTCCAATCTAATTTTTAAACATTATGATCAGATTGTATGTACGATTTAACACTCTGAATGATATGGAGGATGTTTATGTTGAATTTGCATTGCGGCTTGGTTGATTATGCCGTCTGTTTTCATCAGCTGCATAATGTTTGTAATCAATTAAGGGTATATAAGACCTTCATTTTAGATATGGGAACATTGCTACTGAAGAAGGTGTGGGTTATTCCACATAGAAACGCGTTTGGCTGTTCCCCCCAATATCATTCCAATTGGGATATTACTACTTTTGATTCCAGACCGGCTAACACATCTATTCCAGCCTACTCCTATATCCGGAACCACGCTGAATATACTGCCCAGTTTTGGACTTCATCAGGACGTGACGCTCCACTGGAGGCTGGTAATTATTTATTGCTGGACATTAATCCGGATTGAACAGTGACTCATGTTTTTATACAACAGGTTACAACTCACCTGAACTATATGATTGTCACAAGACTGTCCCTTTCATGCCAATACATTCTATTGGACCTATCACTGCATTGGACCATTCCTTGCCTATTTACATGTGAGGTGATCCTTATTGATTTTATACCATTCCCTATTTCGCTATGTGATTTTATTTGTTATTAAAACCATTTGATTACATTCAACCAAGCCGTTATGTATGTTTAACAATTTATATTGCCTATGTTCATGATTATGCATATCATTTTTTACTGTTGAAAGATATTGAAGCATTCCATTTGATATTAGCGCGGTTCACCATTTTCTTTCTCTTTGATGCATATATTTGCAAATGCATGGTTAAGCGCCGGGCCACGTCAAGGCTTCTCTGTACTGGCATCCCTAATGCTACATGATAATAGCACCCCCCTCTGGGTCATATAATACTGTAGTGCCACATGTTAATAGAACATACATAGATATATTTAAGGTAAGAGCCAACTCACCTTAAGGTACCCCAGAGACCTCCAAAATAGCACTACAGGAACCAGCACACCCTCCCAATGCTGGTCCCATCCATGACTCTCAGAACAGCAATACAAAATAATGGTTATCAACTTAATAGTTTTTGAAAAGGGAGGAGTTTACTCTAAGCTAGAAAAATAAGTAAAAACTTTTTTTTAACACAAAGCCTCTAAGGACAACAATTTTGAGACTCCCTCTCCCAATTCCCCTACCCCTATATTGAATTGAACTTACTGTACAATATGTGCTTTTTCCTACAGTACAGTATATAATGATCATCTCTTTATGCAACAATGACTGCTAGTATGGTACTTTGAATCAAAAGTATGTATATTTTCTATGCACTCAGCTATTGTGTATATTACAACTACAGACAGTGCATTGGAAATACTTATGACTACAGATGTGCTACAAAGATGTGCACACATTCACCATTGTTCAAAATAGATGCTTGGCGCGGATAAGTCGCCAAATCCTTTGCTTGCCAAACAGGGGTATTTGGTTTGCCATGGAAATAGTGTCCCTAGTACAATGTGAGCATCTTTATGGTCTACTATGATGTGACTAAGATGCATAAAATTGGAAACAGTACACATTGCCTAAACGTCACACCAAGGGCCTGATTTAGATCTGCTCACAAGCGCATAGCACTCGCAAGCGGGTCGATGGCGGGGCAGTGCACATGCGTGAGCCCTGGAGTAAGTGAGAAATTCACTCGCTCCGTGGCTCACTACAAAGGGGGCGGCTGTCGATGTTGATTGACAGCTCGCCCCGTTTTGTAAGGGTGTCAGGGGGGTGGATTGCCAAACAGAGGCGTTCCCGAAGGAACGCCTGCCATTTGGGGGCGGCACTATTTACATCACGAGTGATGTCAGTAGTGAGCTTCCGGCTCTATTAGAGCAGGAAGCTTACTGGGGCTTGCGGCAGACAAGATCCTACCACAAGGGTCTCGTCGCAAGCCTGATGGTCACAAAGGCTGGTCAAAAAAACAAAAAAGAAATGTCCTTCAGACCTGCGAGCTGCCTCCGGCAGCGAGCGGGTCTAAATCAAGGCCCAAGTGTCTCACATCTTATGGTGCAAAAACGCTAGATGAATGAGGACAATTCTATTTTTGATCCTACGTGTTTTATTTCATGTGATTAATGTAATTGATTAAATAAACTAAGTTTTTCTTTAATCTTACAAGAAGCCTCCCTAGGAGGACATCTGCAATGCTTTAATGAAAGAAGTGGGTTTTGAGAACTTGTTTGAAGATTTGTAAAGAATCTCATAGGGAGAGGGATAGAGTTTCAGTGGTAGGGAGCAGGATGAGGGAAGTCTTGGAGGCGGTAGTGGGTAATCAGTAACAGTGACATGCGGTGCCTCCCCAGTCAGGTAAATGGCTGGGGAGACACTGGAGTAAGGAGGAGATGCATTAAGTATATGACTTTTAAGTTTCTAGATATGCTTTGGTACATCAGGCACCTGCCGTGGTACAGTAGCAGAAAATAGGAAAGGTTAGGCAGACACTAAATCAATAACCTATAGAATACAATAAATCAATACAATTCCCTCCAGATTCAACCATTTTAGGACAACTCCACTAGTATGTGCAGCAAAAATTGGAGGAGGTTGGATAAATAGTAGAAGGCTGAGATTGGTAGCTGATACCACAGGAGCATTTGTTTGTATGAGTTTTCTTTGATTCGCATATACTGTATATCAAATTTCTGGGCACCTGATCCCTAATTGAGCACCAGTTTGATCATTTCCCCTATGTCCTCCACCTAATGACATTTATGTAATTCCTTAGCATGTTGTCCATGTTTTATTAGAATGAGGTAAAAAGTGAACATTAGGCTTGTAGAAGAATATCTGCAAAAGCAGCCTCAAGACTAGAGGTCTTATGTGATGTTATGAGTTATGAATATGGGACAATTATGCATAGTGTAAGGATGTTTATTTCTGAATACTGTAAATCATATTCAAGTATGGTTTGTCTAAAAGTCACAAAGGGAACATTATCTGATGTGTCTTTTGGTAGTAGATGTACATCTATTTTAGGATAAGTTGCTGCATTGAAATTTACCATAATTATTAACATTATTTTGATTATATATATATTTTTTTAATTTTCAAACAAACGTTGTGATAATGAATGGAATTTGACTCACACTTGGGTCATAGATTGAATGTATAGTTACAATTTCATTAACCAATTTACCTACCAATATTAGAAACTAAAAACCTTCCATTTTTATATGTGTACTGTAGTAAAACAATTTTTTGTAAAAGCATGTGTTAGCTGAATAGTTTTTGGGGTGCCTAAGTCTTGTGAATGGAGGAGAGGCATGGGACATGAAATGTATTTCTTGAACTGCTATAATGTCCTCTTTATGTTTTGCAAATTATTTAAGGGCTAGTCTCGAATTGTTAGGGACATTTAGTCCTCTCTCAATAAATATATTTAATATATAATAATGTATTCACTTTATTTTTCAATTCATCTAATCTATGTTCAGTGTAACAAGCTGATTTAAAAACAAAAACCTTTATATTTATTTTTTAAACAATTTTATTTTTTTAGTACAAAACTTTCAAAATAAGTATTTATTTTAATAATAAATAAATAGACAACAAAATGAGCAAAATATTTTTCTTATAATATTTAGAAACTCCATGGTCTGGCCCAGGGTAAATGGGTATAATGGGTAAATGGGTAGAAAGCCATCTGGCTTTGAATGCTCTCCAGGTAAGCTTTGTAGGAAAAACCAAGATATCCTCCAATTCCTCTCTCACTAATTTATGGAACAAATAATAATTTATTCACTTTATATTTCAGTCTGATTAGTCTAATCTTTGTTCAATGAACTAAGATGACTTTTTTAAAAAAAACATTCTATTTATTTTTGAAACAATTTTCTTTTTTCTGGTACAAAACTTTCAAAAGAAGTATTTATTTTAATAGAAAATAAAAAGACAACAAAATGAGAAACATATTTTTCTTATATAATTTAGATGCTCGTAGTATGGGGAAGAAGAAGAAAACTCTCTTGTTGGGGGCACTCGAATGTAAAGGTTATAATAAGAATAATATATAAAAAATAACTTTTATTAGATATATTTTAAAATACCAAAAACAAGTCTGAGCCTGTTACTTATTGGCATTACTGTTGGAATAACAGCTATAAATTATCACAAGCAGAACACGAACATACATAGAACATAAGACAACATATAATACAATACTTATCACAATTGTGTGAAGCTAAGTGAAATATTACAAATAGGTCTATAATTCTCTGTCTCATACAATATTGAGACCTATATAAAACATATACTAGTTCAATGACCTCATAATGTCGTCATAGCACAATGGCTAATCAGAATTACGGCAGAAGCATACAAGTAAATCTTCTAGAAAAGAATGTGATAATAACCATACAATATTCAATATAGGTTACGTGAGATATCACAGCACAATAACACTGAACAGTAATCAGAGAAATACAATGATAAGGGGGTCAGATGAAATAATAGCTGACCCTGCAAATATCAAAATGAATATAAGTAAATCACAGGTTGTAATGAGAGGCAGATCACACGTAGGTCGCCTGTGATGCCACCCAGGTACTTGTAGACAGTAAGGTTATAGGAAAAAGTAAAGCTACTCCTTTATGTGGAGTTTACAAAATAGCAGCTGCTGCATGCCATTGTATAGCCATTGAATGGCATGTGAGCGTACTATAAAGGTACTCCCAGGGTAGGGAATAAGTACAATGAGTATCTGCTGTTGGACTGCGTTAAAAAGAAGGTCCTGGTGTAAACATTGCAGGAACCTCTAATAGGCGCACCCCAATGAGAGTACTCATAGAGACAATAGTTATCGTAATGAAATAACACAGCATAGGTTTGCGATCTGTGCTGCTGCCAGTCATATACCAAAGGTAGTGGTGAGTGGTGGGAAACCCAGATCGCATATGCAGTGATAGGAAGAAAGAGTATGAGTGTAGCTGCACTATGGCTAGTACAGGACAAGTGGAGCTCTGTTGCCCCAAAGGTATTGCAGGGTCACAAACTTGTCTCTGTTAAATAAAGCCACTCAGTGTGCTAAAGAAAGTGTAGTATGAAAAGTACCTGAGCGCTCACCTCCAGGGAGCCGGTGTGTAGTATAGAAAATCTGCCACTAGAAGAGCCTGTCAGTATGCTACCATGACGAATCCCGCCTGTACACAGCCGGATTCGCGGGTCTGAGATGCGCGTTTCACTGTCGCTTCCTCAGTCAGATGCATGTGGACTGTGATACACAGGTGATCTTTAACCTGTATTGTGAGCGCTCAGGTACTTTTCATACTACACTTTCTTTAGCGCACTGAGTGGCTTTATTCAACAGAGACAAGTTTGTGACCCTGCAATACCTTTAGGGCAACAGAGCTCCACTTGTCCTGTACTAGCCATAGTGCAGCTACACTCATACTCTTTCTTCCTATCACTGCATATGCGATCTGGGTTTCCCACCACTCACCACTACCTTTGGTATATGACTGGCAGCAGCACAGATCGCAAACCTATGCTGTGTTATTTCATTACGATAACTATTGTCTCTATGAGTACTCTCATTGGGGTGCGCCTATTAGAGGTTCCTGCAATGTTTACACCAGGACCTTCTTTTTAACGCAGTCCAACAGCAGATACTCATTGTACTTATTCCCTACCCTGGGAGTACTTTTATAGTACGCTCACATGCCATTCAATGGCTATACAATGGCATGCAGCAGCTGCTATTTTGTAAACTCCACATAAAGGAGTAGCTTTACTTTTTCCTATAACCTTACTGTCTACAAGTACCTGGGTGGCATCACAGGCGACCTACGTGTGATCTGCCTCTCATTACAACCTGTGATTTACTTATATTCATTTTGATATTTGCAGGGTCAGCTATTATTTCATCTGACCCCCTTATCATTGTATTTCTCTGATTACTGTTCAGTGTTATTGTGCTGTGATATCTCACGTAACCTATATTGAATATTGTATGGTTATTATCACATTCTTTTCTAGAAGATTTCCTTGTATGCTTCTGCCGTAATTCTGATTAGCCATTGTGCTATGATGACATTATGAGGTCATTGAACTAGTATATGTTTTATATAGGTCTCAATATTGTATGAGACAGAGAATTATAGACCTATTTGTAATATTTCACTTAGCTTCACACAATTGTGATAAGTATTGTATTATATGTTGTCTTATGTTCTATGTATGTTCGTGTTCTGCTTGTGATAATTTATAGCTGTTATTCCAACAGTAATGCCAATAAGTAACAGGCTTAGACTTGTTTTTGGTATTTTAAAATATATCTAATAAAAGTTATTTTTTATATATTATTCTTATTATAACCTTTACATTCGAGTGCCCCCAACAAGAGAGTTTTCTTCTTCTTCCCCATACTACGTTTATCTATACTCTCATGGGGAGCACCTCCACACTTTACAATATTTTTGCTTGACACCTATACTGGGGTTTGATATTTATAATTGTGGATTTTCATTATTCTTTTGACTAATTATATCCAATATATTATATCCTGTGCTCAAACTATATCCCCCTATTCCCCCCTTCCCTGGTCATTTATAATTTAGATGCTCCATGGTCTGGCCCAGGGTAAATGGGTAGAAAGCCATCTGGCTATGAATGCCCTCCAGGTAAGCTTTGTCCAAAACCAATCCTCCTAGTCAAATATCAAGTCAAATGTCTTGTATTTATCAGCTTTGTAGGAAAGAAAGCATTAGTGTGGCAATATTGATTTGTTTTTCTAAAAACACATTAAATAATATGTTTTGGGAATTGACATAGATTAATATTTTGTTTTGGTTATGTTTCCATTATCTGGTAGAGTGTCTTTTGGATTAATCATTTTTTATTATTTAGGCTTCAGCCCAAAATCATCAGAATAGCTCTAGTTTTTATTCCACAAATTATGTAGTTCTTGTCACCCATCACACTACATGGGAAACTTTACACTTGAGCCTATGTGATATGTAATCTACATGTCTCATAGAGAATGCCATCATTTAGAGCAGATATTCTCAAGTCCAGTACTCACATATCACCAACAGGTCATGTTTTGTGGATTTCTTTAATCATGCAAACGTGATTTAATCTATTTTGCAGGGTCAGTAATTATCACACCCTCTTTCACAGATAGAGGTCCTCAAAACATGGCCTGTTGGGAAAAATTACTTGAGTGGTTAAGGTTGAGAACCACTGATTTAGAATTTTTATATGTTGCATGTGTAATTGATGTATTTTTAGAAGAAAATCCTGTTTTTTAATTCATTTTATTCTAAAAATTCAATCAATACCATAAAAAAAAATCAAATATCTAAACACTCTCAAGGCATATTTGCCAACCTTTTGGCTGCTTCCTCTGATAGGAGGAGGCCAGGTCAGCACTGCAGGGTTGGGACTTGGTGGAGGTGGTTGGGGGGGCTCAGTAGAGGTGGGCGGGTCATGATGCTGGAGAGATGCATGATGAGGTTGGATAGACATAGAGAGATTATGCTGGAGAGACACTGATGGCATAAGGCTAAAGAGACATGGAGTAGATGAGGCTGGAAAGACATGGTTGATAAGGATAGAGAAACTTGGGGGATGAGGCTGGATAGACAATGAGGGATTGTGTTAAAAGATGCAAAGGGGAACTGGTAAAATGCAGGGGGATGACACTGGTGAGACATGTGAGTGATGCTGGTGAGATACAGGAAGATGGTGCTGAAGTGATGCAGAGTGGGATGGTGTTGGAGTGATGCAGGTGGATTGGCACTGGAGTGATGAAGGGGGTATGGTGCTGGCAATATGTAAGGGGACGACGCTGTAGAGGTCCAGGGGGGATGGTGCTAGAGAGATGTTAAAGGATGGGGTTTAACCAGGATATTTGTTATGGGAAGTTCACATTTGCCCTGCCAAAAATCTTCTACTACTATGTATTGTCTTGTTGAACTCTGTTGTATGAACATTACATATTATTTCTATGTAGAAAAGTAATTTATGTACCACATGGTCTCCTACTGTATATACAAACTAAATACAAGGTCAGAATACCGTTATCCAAGGGAGCCTCAATTTCTTCTGAGGTCTCCCATTGCAGAGAAACCAGCATTTAGGGAAGAAAATACACAAACACAGGGGATACTGTATATAGGGGCTGCAAAAAAAAAATCAATAGGGCACCCAAGTGACTCTGAGGGGTGGCATAAAAATAATTAAGAGTGACGCTGATGGCATAGATCTTTTTTTTTTCTTTTTTGACCTAACATTGTAGTCTCAGCTGGTGTCAGGAGTGTTAAAAAACATCTAAAATGTATTCACACTATCATAGCTCCTAAAGCTTCAGGGGCCTAAATGACTCACAGGCTCCCAGCCATTGACTTTATATTTTTTTTAATACACAATAGTGTGTTTGTGTGTGTCTGTGCACATGCTATTTATTCCAGTAATATTAAGGTTTTACCTTGCTCTCACACTTCCATTATTTGTATTTCCAAAGTGTATTTCAGTACCAATATAAGTATACAGTCAGATTTTTAAAGAACAGTTTTTGAAAGCAACATTTTTCTTATTTGCTCTGGACACTGTCAAAACCAGATAATTGGCGAAGACAGAATCTGTTTGCAATTGGAATCTGTGCAATGCTATCTTGTAAAGGGCGACAAGACTCCATCTTAGAAATAAAATCTCACAGCACTATTTTGTAAAAAAAAGGTACATAGTCAGCCTTCCTCAAACACAGGCAGACAGTGTTTAACACAAACACTAACTTATTAGCATTTGGAACCCTATACAAAGCCCATCTTCAACCCAAAACAGGCAGAATAAACAGGGATTCTCCGACAGCACAGCTGGAAGCCTCCTTCCTGTATGAGAATTAAATTCACTGTATAAACACATTTTGCAATTGCAGTTTAAAAACATCAGAAAAATACATGTGTGCTTGTGTATATATATATATATATATATATATATATATATAATGTATGTATGTGTGTACATGTGGCCCATCATGCATGGACTTATGTGTATAATATCACACACAGACTTATATTTGAAAAATAGCAAAATTCCCTGCAACTCATACACACAATGTTAAACAGAACACAGTCAGCTTTTTAGTGATCCTTCCCAAAATCATACTGGCATGGCCTCACACACACACATAGATGCCCTTCCAGCTTAGTGCTGCTCGCTGAGTGCCCCACCGACCCTCAGACACACAACGCAATTCAGTGCTGTTTCTCCCCGCATACATACATTTAAAAGCAATGGTCCCATAGCGCAAAAAGGATAATTATTACTTGGTTTTTTAAACGCAATGTCAGTATATAAAGAAATGAATGTTTTCTGTAACTATGGCTTAGTAAATGACAATTGGACTGTGTTAAATTATTTTTGGTACCGTACTGATCTACTCTGTTCCCACACCGTTCCGGTGACATCAATATGAAGATCAGAACATGCGGCTATGAAATATGAATGTTAGAGAGAGTAACTACTTGAAATGTTGTATGCCATAGCATTAGATTTGCATGCGGGGGAGAAAGGGGGATGCAAAGGGAGGTTGGAGACCTTTTGTATCCATTTGAAATTGTCCAATGAATGCCCTGTAACAGATTTCTAACCCTTATCAAAGGAAAATGACATTGTGTAGGCCTGTTTACATTTTGTCCAAAGGACTGGTTATTCCAGTCTAATCAATAGAGATGGCTAACTGAGACTAGAATCTAATTAGCAGTTGTTTCGGGTAACCAAAAGGATATTCCCTTTCTGATGACCTCACAGGTGAAAGGGGGTGGGAACATGGCATGCACATCTTGGACACACTCAGAGGCCAGGGCACACTTGGAGCAGGGAATTGGAGGAGAGAGGTTCCCTCTCTCCCAAGACAACCTAAACAATGGGAATCTGTTCATTAGGGAATATGGCTAAGTATATTGTTGTTAAACTGTACAGTAGTTAGTCTATTTGGGTATCTGTAGCAAGTTTTGTGTTAGCCTGTTATTAGCTTATCTAGATTGTTTGTAATAAGTTTGTAGTTTGGTAAGGGAATTCATAAGTCTGTGTTAGCATACAGTGGATGATATGATGTGATCTAGTCTGTAATGTTATCATCTACACTGTAGTGTACAATTGTCTGTTCATACTGGTTGTTTTAGCAGCATGCAGGAAAGGGATTGATTATGGAGTTTTTGTAATATTTGTAATGATTGATGCTGGTTGATATAATTGTTTGAGATCCGCTGGTTAGCTGTGTTAGGGCCTTCCCATGTGCTTGAACAATGTCTCTGCTTGGGAGAGATAGGCTTGGTATGTGTTGTATACTCATGAATGTAATCATAGGCTGGTATCAGTGTTATATTATGGAAGTTGAATTAATAACAGCTTTGAATGGTCATAAGTAATTGCCGTATGGGAGATAGTCTGCAGTTTGTTACAGATGGCTACCTCCATGTGGGGTGAACAAAGGAAATTATAATTCTACCCAGTTATGGTGTTGTATGGGTCAGATAGGGATATTGTAATTATTATAATTGTGATCATTGATGAATGTATGATTTACAGAGTTACAACTTAATGTGGGTTTTCTTCATAATGGAGTTTGTCTGTAGACCATGCGGTTTGGACAATAGGGCAGGTAGCATTCCCAACCCCCCCCCCCACACACACACACACCATCACAAGCCATCTTGAACATGTGCTCTCAGCAGTCATTGATATTCCTCTCATTGTATTTTGATGTGTCTCTCTTTCTCTCTCTCTCTGTTCTCTGTCTCTCTGTCCTCTGTCTCCCTGTCTCATATTGCTCATTGTATTTTGATCTTTAATAACCGTTTCAAGTATATTAACTGTACCTTATGACCTAATGTTTGTACAATTTATTTGCGCTCATTATTAGATCATAGCATTGTAACATCTGTACTTTTACCTGAATAATAATCTTTAGCACGTTGGACCGCTATTCAACTGTCTCAGTATTTCATTAATGGTATAATCAAACACAGCGCTAATTAGCGACATCTTGTGGTTTTAGAAGGTATAGGCAGGTTTTGTCTTAGAGGTTCTAGGCAGGTGAATCTTACAGGTTTATAGGCAGGAATGTACTAAAGATTTATTTTACGATTCAACAACACCCTCAACCCTAGTTGTGTTTCTGGCACTGGCAAGGCAAAATCTCAGAGTAGCTCCACCTAACATGGGGGAAGAGATAAGGCAGCGGGGGGGATGAGTTTCGCCATCTCTCCAGGACCACTTTAAGTCTTGGGTGCTTGAATGTGAGTGACCTTTTTGGGATGTGTTTAATCTAAACCTATAAATTATGTGATTTTGTGCTAAAATATCCATCAGCTGTGTGTGTTTGGGATGGTGTGTTTATATGGTAGTGTGTGTTTATAAACACATCTGTGGCCACATTGCGTGCTTGAGTATAACTGCAAATGAATGTCTATATTCGGGGTTAGCCTGATCTAAGTGGCTTCACCTCTTATATACAACTGTTGGTGAGTGCAGCCATCATTACCTTTAGGGTGTATATATATATATATATATATATATACATATAGATATATATATTTATTTATGGGGTGGATTTAATATAGAGCGACTAAAATGTTCAAAGTGCCTTATAACATAGACATGTGTTTTGAAATACTATTAAGGTGCAATAATAAAGTGTTAATGTGCAATCATCAGTGCAATATGTATGGAACCTGGTTTTAATATATATATCTGATCAATGATTAAAAATAACAATACAAAGTGTTCTTAGTTCCATTAAGGTGTCATTAGTACATAGTAGGGAATGCATATATAAAAATAACCACAACAGAATATATTTTAAACTTTAAAAAATAAAAACAATTTATTTCAACAATTAAAAAAATTCTGTGCAATAAAGGTTTGCACAGAAAGACATACACATAAGAAAATACAAACAAAAATGGATGTAATTTATCAGCAATAAAAGATATATAAAGAATGTTTCCAGTGGATAAAATTTAAAGCAGCAAAGAAATTGTATTTGAGCCTATCTCAGTGTTTTTAGGAAGCTCCAGGAAGGCAGGATGCAATGTGTCAACGCGTTTCGTCTAATCTCAAGACTTCATCAAGGGGATGTCCTCTGTATGCAGTGTCCCTGTATTTATACCCCTCTGCCTAGTGTGTCTTGAAAACTGGGCAGGGTTTAGTTGTGACGTCACTTCCGGGTGATGAGTACTTTTGGCACTGCCTACAGCGATAAATGAGGGTATTGACAGGACTTAAAGTATAGACTTCATTGCACCCATTCCCTCAGGGTGCTTAGTGAAAGTAGATGCCAATTACTATGAGAAAAACTGGATTTTTTGCCGTGTGCAATGTGCGGAGGAAGTGACATCACTTCCGCCCACACGATGTGTCTCCATTGATATATGCATTCCCTACTATGCACTAAGAACACTTTGCATAAATACTTTTATTTTATTTAATATTTATTCTTTATTATCTCCTAGTTTGGAACCTCTCAGTGGTTTTATAATTGGCACCAAATTTTCATTTGTTTATATATTCATCTAATTGTATATTTACACTCAGTGACCACTTTATGAGCTATACATTTTTTTCATTATGTTTACAGTCGTACACTGACCCCGTGTTCTGGATCTGGATTTAAAAAAATAATTATAAAAAGTTTTTAAAAACAGCTAAAATCATGTAATTTTTGCAATCCATTCCGGTTGCCAAACCACTAGAAGTTTAGAAACGCGACTCGGATTTATCCAGATTTCCTTAGGAGATTAGAACTGCGACATGGATGTGTCCGGATTCAGGAAATTCAGGTGGGTGCGGATATCTGGAGAACCCGAACTGCACATCTCTATTTATGATGCTGTATAAAAGCATTCAGTCATGGTAAAAAAAAATTAGTTATTGTTGAGACTATACATCTGAATGTGGCTGATGTGTCATTTACTATTAGTGGCTTTAACCTTTTGATTTTATTTGTGAAAGTTGGGGGTGTTTCAGGGTCCAAGAACCTGCTGATCTCCTGGAATTTACACACACAACAGTCTCTAGATTTTATAGAAATGGTGCACAAACCCTATCATCTTATTTATTTGGAGGTGGGCTGGATCTACAATACTACTGCTAAAAAATACCTCCTCCTCGTCTTAAAAATGTATCATTGCTCTTCTATTTTCTTTTCTTCCAAATGTATATTTTCCGAAAATCAGGTTACATTATGGAACAGTTCTCAACAAATTAGAAACATTATTCCCAGTCTTCTCAGTCTAAGGCAAAACTTTTAGCCACGCAGATGGCAGCAAAGAGGCTGTATTGAAAATTACTTTAGAGGTCTCCTATCAGCTATAATCAATAATAGAGTGTGTCTGAAGAAATGCAAGCTTTTTCATATAATGCAAGATTTTTGGCAATCTTCGGTACAAAGAAGCCAAGTTTTAAACATCAAAGACAAGCTCTTCAGTTTAATGTGCTAAAGATTGGTCCCGCCGGTTCAAGGTTGTGTTACATTAGCGGATTAGACCAGAAGCATGCCGTCTGCCCGTCTATATTTAACCTGGCACGTGCGTGAAAAAAGAAAATATTTTCGGTCTCCTGTGTACCTCTATTTCTTTCTCTTCACAAACACTAAATACATCACCTACATTTTGGAAACAAAACCAGCTGCTATAGTTATTAAGGTTTTGGAGTAATCTATAATATCCCCATTAAGTTGCCTTTGTTTAAAGTACGAATGATGTGCTTGTTCTAAAGGAATAAAAATGTTGACACTCATAGGGTTTCACAAAGTCCAGTTTAACAAGACAGGTGGGTAACTAATAATGTGGAAAATTGCCTGCAGATTGAGGATATTGGGAATGACTAATGGCCCAACCGTAGCAAGTAAATTAGCAGCAAAATGATACCATTTGCAGTGTTTTGTGAATAGGGGACTGGATGGCACAGTGGCATGTGGTAGAGAGCTTATTTGATATTAGCTTGAACGCTGCCCAAATTCAAGAAAGCGTGCCATTGTCTTATGCCATTTCTTTTTTTTTCAGATATAATTGTATTTCTGTGTCAAACATAGAAATTTCAAAGTATATGTTTACCTAAAATATGTTTGTTTTTTTTAAATCATATTTGCACCAGCTTGAATACTAATAACAAAGTGAATAGAAAAAGTTGTAAAATTAGTTATAATATAAGAAAAAAAGAGTATTTTATATTCTTGAGCTCCAAATTTTTTTTTTTTTAAAAAGAAATGGGAAAAATGGTTTGCCCTCATGAGAGGCTTGAACTGTAAATAGGGGTACACTACATACTGAGAATTTTAACAAAATAAAAGTTATTAGCACAGAACAACAGCAAGTTTGGAAGTTACTGGCCAATTTTGTTAATACCCAAAAGTTGGTGCCACATGATGTGGGGTAAAATTTTACATCTTAACTCTCCTTGTCCATCTTCTTATTTTAACATAGTGCCTTGTGGAGAGCTGTGCTCACAGACCCTTGTTGTTACAGGAGATTGTCATAGCACTGTTGGGATGAGAGGTCATTTGTAATTTTGCTTCTTGCACAGAGGCATTCCTGATATGAGAAAATGTGAGTACAACACCTTAGGTGGCATCCTAAAAAGGGAGCAGTAGGGATGATTTGAAATTGTTTTACTGTAAGCAACCATCTTCAATCTGACTCACTCTGCCCACTTTCCATCACAAATGGTGAGCTCCATGACATGAAGCTCAATGGATGTCCCAATTGACACTAGCTGCCCTGTAATTTGGATGACAATCACATCAGTGATGGTGGTAATAGAAACACCGGAGAAACAAACATTGAAAACATGTCTTCCTGTTACATAATGATGTCCTAACATGCAAGCCTCAAAATATTGAGTACTCCTCCTGGATTCCCATCAACAGCCATCAACAGCTCATTCTTCCATTTCTTCTTAAGTAGGCAGAGCCTTGGTGATCTACTTTTTTGCAAGTTGCATCATCCTGGTCAGAGCCCCTGGTACACAGTGACTCCTGTATGGCACTATCATTCCTCTTGCACTTGAGACTTGTACCTCTCCTCTGTTATCTACCAGAGGAAGATATAAAAATAGGGCAAGTACGCTACATATACATTATGTGACAGAGCCTACTGCAAACAATACATAAACAGCCCATTTACAACACCGCCATCATGTGGTTTTGTCTTTTCAGATAAGACCTATGTGTACATCTTCCCAGAATCAAGCACTTAATTCCCTCAGAATATCTGCCGAAAGTCATACATGCATTTATATCATCACGCCTAGACCACTGCAATGCCCTCTACCTTGGACTCCCAGCAAAAGAATTGCACTGCTTGCAGATGGTACAAAATACAGCTTCCAGGCTATTAGCCAACCAGCGCCGTTTCAGCCATATAACACCCACTCTACTCCCTTCACTGGCTGCCTGTCAGGCGGCGAATTGTTTTCAAGATTGGATTACTAACTTACAAAGCCCTAAATGACCATGGCCCAAGGTA
This sequence comes from Taudactylus pleione, assembly GCA_031769625.1. Classification (NCBI taxonomy): domain Eukaryota; kingdom Metazoa; phylum Chordata; class Amphibia; order Anura; family Myobatrachidae; genus Taudactylus; species Taudactylus pleione. The sequence goes on from JAUIMM010000188.1 coordinate 16,856,238, forward strand.
CCTAAAGCAGCTTCTGATTCTTTACCATCCCAACAAGTACTGTAATCCATTGACAAAGGACTATTAACAGAACCTAGAATCTCCCGGAATTCGTCTGGGGGTCGAGCTTTCAGTTTTGGGGCTCCAACCTTATGGAACTCTCTTCGCTGCATAGTTCAAGAGGCCTCCACTCTAGAATCCTTCAAAAATAGACTCAAGACTTACCTCTTCAGCCAAGCATTTAACTAATGTCCCTGTACTGTTTTAGCTTATTTTGTGTTTTGTACTGTAAAGGCAAATGTAAAGCACTTTGAGTCCTTTAGGAGAAAAGCGCTATATAAATAAAATTACAATTATTATTATCATTATCATTATTATTATTATTATTATTATTATTATTATTATTCTTATTATTTATTATCTTAACAACTCACATTCACCAGCTTTTTATGCACCTTCTCCCTTCCTGACTTCAGTTACAGTATAAGTATTATACTGTACCATCTTATCAGGCATTTGTTTACACTGTATGAGTATGGGAGCATGAAGAGAAATGGGCAGGGTCCTCTCTGGACAGTTATTTTTCAAAAGAAAGACTAAGAAATAACAGTTACTTTGTAGAGTCCCTCTAATTTATTGTATTATACACACTCTTGCTTGGGCACAGTTGGGGCAAACTTGTCTACACTCCCAGAACATTCTGGGGCCTCTAAAATTTTTGGGATGCTCCTCAAACTCCTGGAAGGGGTAGGTGGATCACCTGCATCCTTACCACTTCCTAGTGAAATGTTGGGACAATGATGCGATTCTATGAGAGAATGGCAAGAAGTGCCCAGCCCCACCCCTCACTGATCAGCTTCATGTCCACTCTTCAAGAAGAGACATTTTCACATTTGGCAAAGTATAAGTGGGGCTGATGCACAGCTGAATGCACTCAAGGATAGCTACACCTGTATTGTATAAACAGAACTAAATACATATGGAGCAAATCTGCACTGTCCATGATGCGACAGATCTGTCTGAAAACTGGCATACTGTAATATAAATATGCACAACACAGGGGATTGGTATGATTTACCACCGGCCCAGCGGTTCAAATCCCAATGCTGGAAGACCAGCACCAGTGAAGATCCCAGCTATGCTAAAGGTAAGTACTAACCAATCTAACACCCCCTAACCCTCCTTTACGGGTGTCTAACCCTAACCTCCCTCCCTAGTGCCTATCCCTAACCCTCCTCTAAGTGCCTAAATGTAACCCCCTTTCCCACTGCCTAATCCTGACCCTCCCGGGGGGGAGCCTGACCCTAACCTCCCCGGGGGGTTGTCTAACCCTAGCTACCCCTTCCCCAAGCCTAACCCTCTGGCCTAACTCTAAGTTCCCCTCGGGAGCCCTAACCTAGCCCTTCCCCCCGTTGCTGTCTGCACCCATTGCCCGGCTGACCTTCGACACGGATGCTGGGCATTGGGCTCCTGGCATATGTAAAATGAGAGGTATCAGCATTTAGACTGTCAGTATCCCGACTGTATACCCAACACAGCATAGACTGCAATTCTGTCACTTGGCACAATCTCAATAAACTTTGGCTATATGCAAATACCCCCTTATCCCCCTTACCCCCTTATCGCATCAGATGCAAGAAGAGATGCGACTGATTTACATCATCATCTGTACTTGTATAAACTCATCGTTGGAGCTCACACAGGGTAAAAAAATGTAAGATACTGTACATCGGCAGCAGTGACTTGTGTTCAATTCTTCTTTGGCCCCAGTTTAAAAAGAATTTCAATTAGTCAGAATCTTCTTTAACTGCTCTTATAAGGGAAGAACTAGTATTGCACACAAGACGACCAGCAGAAATGTTATATTGTCATTACTCTTTAGCTGTGATTTTTTTTTCTTGCCTTTTGTGCTGCAGACCAAAATTTTCAATTTATATATATAACTTAACATGTCATGTTTTATCTACCTTAATAGATTACTTTGTCTTCAGGGTTTATCTGTGTGATTATGATGTAGCTTATTGATTATTGTACGCTATCAGAATATCCCCAATAATATGTTTGGAGGCATGTTTATTAATTATATGTTTTTTACCAAGGAAAAGATAAAAAAGTTTCCCATGCAGGGAAAACACATATTATTTACTAACTGATAAGAAGAGTTTCAAAGCTTCTAAAATGTTATTTGTTACTAAAAGTAAAACCATATTTACTACTACAGAGCTTTTAAGGTAAGCTACACTTGCTGTGAGTCTAATTGAGTGTCTTGCAATGTCACATTTTAAAATACAATGGGGGCAATTGAATTTTGTTTGTGTCAGAGCCATAACTAGACTTTTTGGTGCCCTGTGCCAGAGAGAGCATTGGTGCTCCCCCCCCCATTTTTTAAATAGAGACAAAAGATAGTGCACCTGAAAAAGGGGCCATGGCCTCATGGGGAAGGGCCAGGGAAGAGATAGGGGAGGCCCGGAGATGCTGGGGATAAAAGAAGAGGAAGCTACAAGTGAGAATGATAATAAACAGGAAAACTGACAGGCCCAAACAGCGCCCCCTGCCCTGCGGTGCACTGTGCCATGGCACTGGTCTCACTACCCTGGTTACTGCCCTGCTTTTAGTGTCCAAAGCAGTATGGTGCTTCTGGCCATGCACACGCAGTACTCGAGCCCTAACTGTGTGCAGCAGCAGATATTCATGCCCAAATGGAGTAACAATTGAATTGTTGCGTAATACGTCCAAAAGAAATAGCCGCGGTAAAAACAATTGCCTATACCCCAATGTGTTAGAATATTTTAGGACCATCTTTGCAAAACCAGATAAAGCTGCCCTAATACTAGTAAAAAGTTATAGAGCATAGCACTCTGGGCCTGATTCAGAGCCGCTCGTAAGCGGCCGCTCGTTAGTTCCGAGCGATGTTTGCACAACTGCGTATGCGTACGGATCGTAATACGCATGCACGAACCAGTCAGTGCGGCCAAAAATCATTTGTTCGCTAAATAGCGAATGCCTGCTATTTTGAGTGACAGGAGGAGGTGTATGTGGGTGGTAACAGGGGAAGGTGCTTGAAAACGGGGAGTGGAGATCAGAACGCAGGCGTGCTTAAAGGTCAAAACGGGCGTTTTATGGGTGTGCATAATTAATACAGCAGCGTCATTGACCACGTCACTGGGTTTTTTTATAGTCAGAACTGCTCGCAAGTTTGCGGTAGGAAAAACCAACCACAAGATTAGCGAGCAGTTCATACGCTGGTCGATGTACTCGATTAATCTAATAAATAGCGGACATGACGTAGGATGCAAGCGGCCAGGGGGCGTAGTTTCCCAAAAAACGACCGCAAGATTTGTTCGCTTGTTCAGACCTAGAGGCGTGAACAGACCGCAAAGAGCGAATGGTTCATTTGAATAGCCACCCCTTTTTCCTGAACGAGCGAGCGCAAATAGCGTCCAGCTCTGAATCAGGCCCTTTGCTCTTGATTAAGGCATGTGATTAGTTTTCCTGCTTCCACCCTCCTAGAGCTTTGACTAGATGGTAAGGAACCTGCCACTGCCAACTTTTACTAAGCTAAAAACTAGAGAGATAAATAATTAACAAAGAGAAATTTATTTAATGAGTATCTAAAATGTAAATAAACAAAGTAATGCATTAAACCACCTATTGTTTAAGCAGATTAATAAGAAGGTGGTTTATTAATAATTAGTAACTAAAAAATATAATCATAACTCTATTTAAAAATTCTTCAGGGCAAATTTAGTATTTTTTATTTTTTTATTTTTTATGTGGCTGTTGATGCTTTTGGTATTATCTAGGGCAAAATGTTTACAGTAAACATGTCCATGTATTTATAGCATATTATAATGCTTATTCTGAAAGGATCTGAGGACAGAAGTAGTGAAATGTCAACCTCAGACAGACATTTTAACTTTATCTTGTTTTCCAAAGAAGAAACACAATTTCCCAACCAGTAAAATAGTTAATTAGGTAGAGCGAAAGCCTAAAATGTTCTCCAAGTTAATGAAGCACGAATGAGAATGTGTTGGAACTGGTCAGTGCACTCTTTCAATTTCACACCTTCTTAAAGGAAAACAGCAAAATGACAATTAATTAAAAACACATTTTCTAAAAAAAAACAAAAGTGTAAAAAGATGTACTCTGTAGACAAATATAAGGGATATTATCAACCCTGGGAAAACGCAATTTAAAAAAAAATATTTAAAATATGATTGTTGCTCCAAAAGCTTTTAATGACACATCACTAATCTGGCACAGGTAGAAAATAAAAATAGAAAATCAGTCTATCTATCTATCTATCTATCTATCTATCTATCTATCTATCTATATATCTATCTATCAAGAATGTAGGGAAATAAAAGTTTCAGCTCATTATACCATGCATAAGTACATTTGATCAGTCAACTTGGTCATGTTTCATTTATCAATGCACTGTTTGGCACCACCTTTATAGCTGAATATATTATTCAGTCAGACTAGTGGCTAAATGTGAAAATAAAGGTACAGTGGACAACTGCGCACAAGGGGGCTGCAAAGAAGGATTCACCGTGGGGGGATCACCAACCCCCAATAGATAAGTCACAAACCAAAAAGATTGGGCAACCCTAAAACTCTGCGCACTCCTTATAAAGTAGCACACACCATACAGCAAAGAAACCAATACAATACTATGAATATAGTCTTACTGCCCAAAGGGAATATTCAATGTGATGGATGCAGTTCTAGTTCTTCTTGTATGGGATCTCGCCGAAAATGGAAAAAGAGAACAAACAAGAATAAAATAATATAGTGTAGTAATTCATAAAAAGTCTCTCAAATAACACAAATAAGTGGTGATTTCTTCCTCTAAATATGAACAGAAAGGATGATCGTACCGCACTCACGTTCAAAAACTATGACTTCCACATATAAAGGTATCTTTAAATCAGATGGCCTCGTCACCACTGTGCAGCATACCAATAGTGAAGTTCACCCATGCAAATGGTGTAGTATAAAGAAGGCGGGCGTACCCCAACTCACACTGATCATAAATTCATAGGCCAATAAAGGTATCTTTGAGCTTCGACACTTCTATTCGTTGTGGTTGATGACTTATCCTCTTTATTATTATTATTATTATTATCCTTTATTTATATGGCGCCACAAGTGTTCCGCAGCGCCTTACATAGTACATAGAACTAATAAGTGAACAAGAAACAAGTAACTTACAGTACATTACAGTGCAGGACAGGGACACAACTTATATACATTGCTGAAATAGTGATTAAAGCACTCACAATAAGCTGCCGGGAGTTGGCGGTCCCGTGTTAGGTGCCCTAATGGGGAGTAGAGAGTAGAAGAAAATGTAAAGAGAAGCACATGAGGGAAGAGGTCCCTGCTCATGAGAGCTTACATTCTTACTCCAAACATATAAATATGGAATGGGATAAAGTGGAAACCAACCATCAAACGTCAGTTTAAAAAGTTTAATGGTTCACCATACAATACAAGTTAAAAAACGGGTAACCAAGTGGAAATAAAACAGATGGAAAATAAAAACAATGACCTGAGTGGATTAAAGGTCCGGACTTTTTCACCACAGGTCACTACTGCAGAAATCCACAGGGTCCCCTTGTATCCTGCTACTACCAACGCGTTTCAACAATAAGTCTTTCTCAAGGTGTGTCCTAAGGGGCTAAATGTAATAGGGTGAAAGTTTAGAAAATGTGAGAGTTTAGCAGTAACCTCTCACGCTATTACATTGGACGAGTTGTATTTTCAAAATGGGAAAACTCTGGATGAGAGTTTAAATCGTGAGAGTTTTTTGAGTCTGAAAAACATGCAAGTTTTCATGTTCTCAGACTCTATTACATTGGCCGAGTTTAAAAAGTTTGAGAGTTTACTCTCACATTTTCTAAACTCTCACCCTAATACTTTTGGCCCTACAAATAATCTGTATAAAGACAAAATGTGGTGGTCCATAGACATTTATCAGTGCATGTTAGGGGTCATTGTCCAGTCTGCAAATGAAATATAACAATGAGTGGCCAGAAACACAATGAGACCCGGGTGCACCTCGCAGCTCTTAGTTGTATCTATGTGCTCACATGTCAAACTGTAAGACGCGGTGTTTACATGTCTGCTGTCCAGAATTTACATATGTTAAAATTCTTGTAGCATCATTAGAAGGCTTTAGATATTATGTAAAAAAGATCATATGCTTGATAAATGTGCGCACATCAATAAAATCAACAGCAATGGTCACAAACAGGGACATATGGGATGTAGTCGGCATACCGGCATGTGTGATCCCGACACCAGTATCCCAACTGCCGGCATCCTGAACATAAGTATCGGGGTGTTAGGGGGAGGTTAGGGTGTAGGGTTAGGCACAGGGGACGGAGGGTTAGGATTAGGGGAGGTTAGGTTTAGGCACTGGGGAGGGGGTGTTAGGTTTAGGATGCAGGGAAGGGGTGGTTAGGCTTAGGCACTAGGGGGAAGGTTAGCATTAGGTACCGGGGAAGGGGTGTTAGGTTTAGGATGCAGGGAAGGGGTGGTTAGGCTTAGGCACTAGGGGGAAGGTTAGCATTAGGTACCGGGGAAGGGGTGTTAGGTTTAGGATGTGGGGAAGGGGTGGTTAGGCTTAGGCACTAGGGGGGAGGTTAGCATTAGGTACCAGGGAGGGAGGGTTAGGGTACTGGTTAGGGTAGGGGTTAGGAAAATGCTTACCTGTCTTCTCTATGGGTGTTGGGATTCTGGCTGTAAGGATGCTGGCACCCCGACAGCCAGGATTTCATTCCAAAACCTGGACATACCCTACTGTTGCACTCATACACTAATTTATTTATGTCACCAAAACTGCCCAAAATCTCAGTCATCTCATGCACCTGACCTGCTGTGATATTCCAGTATCAGTTGTTTACTCTGCTGGTTTGATAAACAGAAGGCTGCTTTATGCTTGGCATGCTATAAACTATGAGGCTGGGGGTGGTTTTGGTGCTTGTAAGCTGCTTGTTGGTAGTCTTTTGTTGTTTTGGGGTGGGGTTAGAGTTAGGTTATGTAAGACTCTCTCTGTCAGACTTAGGCTTCTTTTCCCACCCTCTTTTGGTGTATTGTGCTGAAGGTAGTTTTGGTAGCAGCTGTTTTTAGGCAGGTACAGTACAAATGGTAGATCAGCGGCTTTGGGTTAAGTTGTTTGGGTGCACTTTTCTCAAAGCATTTGTTGCTGTTGCCATTGGTTTGGCGTACTATGTTAATTAGCTCGCCTTTCTTTGCCACTGTACAGCAACATAAATATGAATAACAATATATAGTTGACCATTTATACCAAAAATTGGCTCAGTGGTTTTGTTTTTATTTTAAAAGAAGTTATTATTCAGGTTGCCATACACAGGGCACCCATCAGTCGTTAGGAGATATATATAGTGTGGATACATATTTTCATTTTAGCCAGTGTCTTTACCATTCTAATGCCCAAATGGCAACTTCAACTTCCATGCCCATCATGTCACTGATAGGGCAGGGGATATTTAAAATAGAAGCTCAACTTTGGGCCAACTTTAGAAGAGTTAGTCATGTACTAAGAGTTTAGTATAAATCTTCTATATATAATTTTCTTAGTCCCTTTGTCTGGACCACTCATTGAATTTGAATATCTCAAAGACTAATTAAGATATTAATTTAATTATTTTGTGATGGATTGCAATCAGCAATAAATTACATAATTTGGAATAAAACTGTATAAAATTTGCCCCAAAAAAAAAATTGACAATAACCATAATAAACACTTTGGTATAGCTAACCTGAAAATGTCAAGAAAAATATCAGAACACAGAGCTGACAAAGTGACCCGGGGGAAGCGGGATAGGTGTGCCCACCACCTGCTGCTGTTCTCATGCACTACTGGTGGTCTATGCACTCACATAGACCACTGGTGGTCTATGCACTCACTAGCCATGTGAGGACACTGTTTACGTGCTGCCCAGTTCGGCTGCCCAGTGCTGGCCACCTGACTGCATGAATTAGCTATTACATAATGAGGGAAGGCACGAGGGTGGCACACCACATGAGGCTGCTGCTGTAGGGCGTGCTCTTCCCTCACCTACTTTCTCCAACACATCGATTCCAGGCTCACAACTTCCAGACAATCAGCACCGGGTTCGAAAGCAATGCCTCTTTTCTCTGCTTTCCATGGAAGCTGCCGGCCAGTGGCGTAACTAGGGGGGGTCAGGCAGGGTGCATGCCCTGGGCACCGTGGGACCGGCAGCGCAGGGGGGCACCACCGGCCATGGTCCAGCCCACCTTAGTTAGCCACCAGTGTAGCGCTGACCACAGTGAGTGCGGTCAGCGCTACACATTTACACAGGACCGGCGCTAGGCTTCCAGCGCCGGTCCTGTGCTGCACAGTTGAGCCTGTTCCTTCCCCCTGAGCGCTTGCCCAATAGCGCTAGGAGGCGGGCTCAGGCTGTGCATAACGCACGCATTGCCGCCAGTGCAGGCGGCGATGCGTGTGTTAAACTGTAGCCAATGAGAGTCAGATAGACTCTCATTGACTGCTGCAGCACCCACTGCAAGAGCCGGGCTTCCGTCTGGCTCCTGCAGTGGGAAATGGGACAGACGTCATGACATCATGACGTCTTTCCCATAATGCTGAGCACGCCAGCCCGGGAGGACTGGCGGGTGGAGGGAGTGGTGTCGCGGTCCGGAGCAGCAGCGTGGATTCAGGTAAGCATATTTTTATATATATATATTTTTTAAACCTGTCTGCACTACTGGGGGCACAATGGGGGAGGGGGGTGGCTACTACTGGGGGGAACTCTACGGGGGTGGGGGCACAACGGGGGAGGGGTGGCTACTACTGGGGGCACCATTATTAGGAGGACCTCTACTGGGGGGGACTAATACTGGGGGCACTTAATCAGGAGGGGGAACCTCTACTGGGGACTTCTACTTGGGGTGGAACTACCACTGGGGGCATTATAAAAGGGGCCTACTACTAGAGGCACTGTACTGGGGGGACCACTACTGGGGGCAATAATAGGAAGGGCCACTACAGGGGGCACTGGATAGGGGGGATCACTGCTGGGTGCCTGCATAAGGGGGACCACTACTGGGAAAACTGCATGGGGGGACTACTGCTGGGGGCACTATATAAAGGGCACTGCATAGGGGAGAGGGCACTACTAGTGGGGACACTATATAAAGGGCACTGCATAAGGGGATACCGCTACTGGGCGCACTGCATTGTGGGGACTGCTACTGGGGGCACTGCATAAGGGGGAACACTACATGGGGCACTGCATTTGGGGGGGCCACTACTGGGGGTACTGAGTTAGGGGAACTAATTGGGGACTGTATAAGAGGGACCACTACTGGGGATACTGTATAAGGGGCACTACTATGGGCCTGCATAAGAGGGACCACAACTGCATACTGGGGGTACTGTATAATGGGTACTACTGGGGTTAAGGTGCATATGGATAGGAATGCTCAGCGTGAAAATAAAGGGGTGTGTCATGTTGACATGCCCCATTTTTAAGTGACCACGACCATTTTTTTGCTGCGCCCGCCTTAGGCATGAGCACATCGGTGTGGGGCGGCTCCCTTTTCAAATTTGCCCTGGGCTCCAAATACCCTAGTTATGCCACTGCTGCCAGCAGCCGCTGATTGGCAGGAGGCTGGGAGTTGATGAGGCAGAGTAACAGTGCATGATTATTTGCATCTATAGGGGCTCAGCTTGCAATACCCCCTGGAAATGGTCCATTTTGCTTCAGAGTCCATGGCCAAAAATATAATCGCACTTACAAAATGAATCACCAAAAACCATAAAAGGGCATGTCTTAGCCGGTTATATTTCACCCACATCTTTTATTACCCAATTCCGCCGTATTAACATATGATCTAGCCATTATCTAATGAAGCATTTTCCGTATGTACTGTATGTTCTAGGTTCAAATTGGCAAAATGTTTGCCACGGGCACACTGTTCTATCCCATAATTTGCTATGGGAGTGGGTTAAATTGTCGTGTACATTATGTACAAAACTGAATCTTTGGATTGTACTGTTAGGAAGTTTATCTTAGGTACATGCTATTCCCATTTCATTAATACTTTTATATTTTTTTTAATTTATTACTGGTGTATTGTCTACTAAACTTTGAAAACAATATTTAATTACCATTAAAAAAATAAAATAAAAAAAAATAAAAGTTATGCCTGCTAAAGTAGCCTCTGGAATATATGAAGGATATCTTGTATTAAGCCTCTGAAACTGAAACTGTGATTCTACAGAAATAACTGAACAAGGGCCAGGTGGCATATAAATTACAACAAGTATTAGATGAAATGAGAATGGAACAGTGACAAAATGACTCTCCAAGGATACTCTAGGCAGATGTTCCAACACAGACAAATTATAAAATATCTAGCCAGGGACAGATAAAAAAAAGGCAGACCACCATCCTGTGTAGAAAGAAGGTTGAGAATAAAAAATAAAACTTAAATTACAGAATAAGAGGATTAATAGTATTACCTTGGGAAACCAACTTTAATAATTAAGGTCATGAAGGCCAAAATCCCCAAATACTATACAACAGTGATACTGTAGGTTATTAATGACATAACTGACTACTAGGTCACATACAGTAGTAGCTAAATTCAGCTCTGTAACAAATGGAAACATACAGCAAAGATAGACAGTATGAGGTATTAAGAACAATATTGTGTTTCTGGGGCAAAATCACACATTTACTAACAGATAAATTTAGATTTTTTTTAAGTATTAGTAAATGTGTGATTTATCCCCAGAAACACAACATCAATGTTGATCAATTTTTATCGATTTTAAATCTATCAAAATCTATTAAAATCAACCTAAAGATTAGCTATGACTTCCAAAAGTTTGTTGACCACAAATTTATCTACTTAAAGGAGAGGACTCTCCATAGGTGCACCCCAAGTTCTCTATCTATGATTTACATACACTTTCCACTTTGTTAAAGAGACCTTAAAAGCTCCTGCCCTCTTAACTGAGGGGGCTGCCGCTAGTCAGGCCGTGGCCGGTTGGGTTCCGTCACCTGCGCATTAAATCTGGCAGGTGCTGGGCCCAGCGCATTTGCATGAGCGGTGGTGATGTCACCCATGCGCAAAACACTGGCTTCTGCAGGCTGCATTGTTTGCAGCCCTGAGAAGCCCGGTAGGGCTGCCTGAAAGGCAGAGCAACTGCTTCCAATGGAAGCCGCTCTCTGCTAATCGCACTCCGGACTAGTAGCCTCAGGGAGAGGAGACACCTCCCCCCGGGGCTGCCTGTCCTGTGGGTGACTGGCAAGTGGCACTTCCCATGGGAAGCCATCACCAGTCACAGTGTAGTCAGTGCAGTCACGGACTGCATAGGCTCACTGAAGTGGAGGATTTTATTGGAGGGGGGTTGGCAGCCTTGAAGCCCCTAGGTAAAATCAGCCACTGCTTAAAAGCATTAATGACCAGTTAAAGTTACCTTAAATTCAATAAGAGGTTTTAGAGCACCTAATCCAATGATCCCAAAGGCATTTTTTTAAAGTGTTGTACCTCTGATTTGTGATGGTCACACCTCATACACTGCACATATTAACTGAAAGATTTGAATTAGCTCTAAATGTGTAAAAGTTTAATGAAATATCAAATATACAGCTCAGATGTGTTGTACTGTCATATACAGATGTATCCTCATACACCTAGTGTCAGTGCGCCATATGGCACAAGACGCCCAATGTGGCTGACATGCTGTGAGAGGTGTAGGGTACCATCTTTTTCTTTAAATTTTGTGTCTTATTTGCAATGCAAGCCCAGCGAAACACCACTCAAAGTGTACTAGAGACACTGGACTGCGACTTTAGCACCACAGGAATTAGTTTTAAAATAGAGATGTGCGCTGACCCCCGTGTTTTGGTTTTGATTTTCGATCTGGATTCATATTCGTGTTTTGGTTTTGCAAAACCACCCTCAATTGTTTTGTTTTGGTTTTGGATCTGGATTTTTTTTTTAAATGCTAAAAAGTTTTAAAAACAGCTAAAATCAAGTAATTTTTACAATCAAAAATCTAAAATTCATATTTAAAATCCAAATACTGAACGGACGCAATCACAACTGCAATTCTGATTTATCCGGATCTCCTCAAGAGATTTCAATCACGACTCAGATCTGTCCGGATTCATGAAATTCAGGTGGATTCGGATTTCTGGAGAAACAAATTGCACATCTCTATTTTAAACACGTAGAAAGTTGCAGATGAAGCACAACAGAACTTGGGTGTATTTTTACTAATGTTCAATTTTGAGTTCTGAGTGATTTCACATTTGATTTTCATTCAATTTTGCCTTTGGAGATTTACTAAAGGCAAAATCGACAGTAAAACCGAATCCCACTCAAATCCCACTTCAAATCGAACATCGGCAAAACATTGGTACTTTTACATACATCAACATACAAATCCCTGATTTACTGATATACAATTTGAAAATGAACACCAAATCAAACTCAAAATCGAACTTCAAATCTCCAAAATAATAAACCAGCTTCACGCTGGCAAATTTTAGCATGAGTGGGTATGAATTACACTCAGTGAGATCCATGCATGCTTCTGTGTGTAAAAAGGTTGTAAAGTGTTAAAATGTAAAGAAAAAAAAAAGTAGGGTCCCCACCTAAAAGCACAACCAGCACTGGGCTTTTCTGAGCTGGTCCGGGTTGTGAATATATGGGGGACAAAAGACATAATGGTCCTCCATATTTTGCACAACCAGCACTGGGCTGAGGGAGCCGGTCCATGATTTGGAAATACAGGGGACAAAAGATGTAGGGGTTCCCCATATTTTCCAAAACCAGTACCGGACTCTGTCTAGCGGGGGTGTAATGTCACAGCCAGGGTACCCTTTCACAGGTACCCTGGCCAAAGCATTATCAAACTTTAATAAATATACTCCTTGGTGTGAAAAAAGTCACGGCTGCTGGATCGTGACTCTTCTACACAGATTCAGACTCAGTCGTACACAGATGTACAAATGTCGCTCTCAATTTGATCAGTGTAATCTAGCAGAGTAGTTTTGTTGCTTCCAGTTGTTTTATTAATGCGAATAACATGCACATTATAAACCAGAAAGATGCTATGCGCGGCCAAGTTGACTGGAGGCTGGCATGCCAAAGGTGACTGTTTGGTGAGACTGAAGCCACAATATATGAAGACACATCTGTAACAGTCCAGGTTTTTAATATAGGATTTTTGATTAGAATACTTATTATGTGCATTAACTGAATTAATGGACATATGTTTCCTGTGAATGCTTTACTGCAATTAGCACACTAAGGATAAGATGATTTCATGTACATCCTGATGAAACATAACCATCTAAAGTAAATGAAAAGGTGGAATGATATATTTATTTAATTTTTTAAGAACTAACTTGTATCGAGTATCGACTATGTATTAAGCCTGACTATTACTTTTCAGAATATAAAACACAAAATAATTTTTTTCTAGTGTTTTAGTTTTACAACAGCAATTGTTTTTTTTTAGCTCTTTGAGCCTTCCATAATATTTCAAGTTTGCAGAAGCCTCAATGATTTCATACAGTAGTACAGTATGTGATGTAGAGTAAGTGTATTTATTATTTATTTATATAGCACACACATACTGTAATCGACAGCGGTTTACATATTGCCTATTTAAATCAGTCCCTGCCCCAATGGAGCTTACAATCCATATTCCCTACCACACATTCACACACATACAGTACATACAAAGGTTTTTTTTTTATTTAGTTAGGAGTCAATTAACCTAACAGTATATTTTTGGAGTGTGGGAGAAAAACAAAGCATGCCTAGGAAATGCACGCAAGCACAGGCAGAATATACAAATTCCACACAGTTAGGGCCATGGTGGGAATCGAACCCACGACATCAGTGCTGTGAGGCAGTAATGCTTACCATTACACCGTCTGTGCTGCCTAAATTTCATAAAATATTCATCTATGCTAATGCATAAATATCGCATTGTGTATTCAAAATCATAGAGCTCCACTACTGCGCAAAGTTCTGGTCCTTTGCCTGCGATGGAAACCAGGTCCTTTCCTGATATAGTGACCCAATCACTGCTCTCAAATGGGAAATGCTAGTCAAGCCCCGTTGCGGCAAATTGAGCAGCAGAGGAGCACTGCTTTACACCAAAAATACGTTCCAACAATATTAAAAAAAAATGATAATATCAACCAAACATGTCGGGTGGGTGGGAAGGATCACAAATTAGAAAGAAGAAGATAGCTCCTTGCCCAGTCTATACAAAGTGAAATAAAACAGACCCTCAAAGGTCCCTAATTGGCTAACAATCTTAAACTGACAGCTAAGTTAACCAAACCCAAACTTAGGAGACCTACAATAACAAATAAAAAGATTTTATAAAAAACTGGGTGCTTATAAATTTACTCAAGCTTAGACAAGCTCTTGTGTCCTTTTTTCTCTAACCCCCACCTCCAAACATTAGAAAACCCAATATTTCCAGGTATAGATTAAGTAAAAATGTAAATTGCAGAATTGAAATATAATCTGTTGTAGAGAACATTGTGCTATTTACGGTAAATAATGGCAAAAATCATTCAAAAATTATTCACCAGATTCACTTATTTCTTAAGCCTTAGCCATTACAAATAATTGCACCTCATCTGTAATTAACCTTTATATTCCAATCAGGGGAGTACTTAGTGGGGGTTCCCATTTGCCCAAAAATAACTCTTTTTTTCAACTCATCACTTCCTGGCCCACCAGGAGGATTTTAGCATTTTAAAAAATAGTGTGGGTCATTTTAACACTCCCCCAACCTATTACTGCAGTGCATTGCCCCTCCTTCTAACAAGTTACATTGGTACACCCCGCTGCAAAATCCAGTAACAATTTTTCTGGTGTGAGGCAAGAGAGCAATTAAGTAGTGGCAGCAGCAGCATTAGAGTTGCAGCTTTGACAGCATAAGAAACCGGAATGGTCATGGAGATCAGTAATCATCAAATATTATATTTGCTATTTATTTTTTTACTATTACTATTGCTTAAAAGTCCTATTTATTTCACAATTTGTTTATAAATGTTCAATTAGGAAGACTAGGGCAACCATTTTAGAGCAGGTTTTCCCAGCTCCAGTCCCCAAGAAACCTTAACAGTGCAGGTTTTCCATATCTCTTTGCAAGTGCACAGGAACATTCATTATTGAGTGACACGTTTAGAAATCCACTTTGTATAGGGAAAAGGGGATGAGGATATCCTAAGCACTGGTGGGACTACTGACAGTATCACTTGTATAGTAGATGCATTCCAAAATAAGTATACTATGTGGGTCAAAATCCCAAGAAGTATCTCTATGGAGGTGCACCCTCGAGAGTTGTATTATATAAGACGAAAAAGAAAGAGAAAGATACTCTCTTTTGTGGGGCACTCAAACTACTATAATATATAAAACTTAGCTTTTAATATGTATGCTATTAAAATAATGAAATATTGTGACAAACATCTATACGTGAACACTGAAAAAATAAATGAAACACAACATGTAATCTGGGCCACAGTAGGTCCAGTTACGAGTGACTGATAAGAGATAGGGAAACAAGTTTTATATATATCCGATCTCTAAATCCCAATATGGGTCAGACACAAAATTTAAGACACTGTGGTCAAAAAGGCGAAAATATGTATATATTGAAGGAGATTTATATAAGGAAATATAAAGGATATCTGCCCTTCAATGTAATAGTCGATGACTACCTAGCTAACTCCCTGTAAATTGGGGTAGTTCCAAAATTGCTGTCTATACTGAAAAATTTCATACATGAAGCATCATCATATGGGAACAAATGTATAATACCACAATAAATGATTTATCAAAATAACATGCGAGCAGAAAAATACATAGACCACATAAATTACAGTTGTTCTCCAAATTGCTATCTAAATTGATAAATGTCATACTTGGAGCATCATCATATGGGAACAAGTGTATAATACCACAATAAATGAAATATAATGTGCGAGCAGAAAAATAAAAAATTGACCACATGAATTTTAGTTATTCTCCTGGGCACAGTGTATGTATATACATATAAAAACCTACACACACATATATACACATGTATATATAGATAGTACTTTCTGATATATAATATCCGTGATCTTACGACAATTTCATTCCAAGTGTGATAGAAAGCAGGATAGTTTAAAGGAGGAAAGGCTCTCCATTATTGTATGGGAAAAGTGGCTGCTGCAGAGTGTCTTGCATAGGCATAGGATACTGTGTGAGCAGATACCACCCTATACATGGGGATAGAAATAATAGGACACAGGCTTCTGCTGTTGGACAGGGCATTTAGAGGGCGAATCTGATGACAATGCAGTGCAGACTCGCTCTCCTACACCCCGCACAATGAGAGTACCTATAGCAGATAACAGTGTGAGGAATAGGACACAATAGTGTAAAAGAAATAAAAAGAAAAAATGTGAGAATGGTTAATATTCCTCAGAATGCTGCTTCCTATGGTATGTGTGTGATAAACAGTGAACCATAGGTGAGCATTTCTGGGGATTGCCTAGTCACGTGTTTCTCCGGAGGGGGCTTTCTCAATGGGTGGCCACCCATTGAGAAAGCCCCCTCTGGCGAAACACCTGTTTGGGCACTTCAGGGAACCCCTTACAACCACCAGGGGCACTCCCTGTCAGCAGACTACCACAAGCAGCAACCACAACAGGTATCTCCTTCTGGGAACAGAGTGCAGAGTGCACCCTGTCTCCTGCCCTGCACTGTTCATTACATCAGGGCAAAGCAGGGCTAGCTCTCTGCCTTTCTCCTGTACTCTTCCTGATGACTAGGGAATCCCCATAACCACTCACCTATGGTTCATTGTGTATCACACACATACCATAGGAAGCAGCATTCTGAGGAATATTAACCCTTCTCACATTTTTCTTTTTATTTCTTTTACACTATTGTGTCCTATTCCTCACACTGTTATCTGCTATAGGTACTCTCATTGTGCGTGGCGTAGGAGAGCAAGTCTGCACTGCATTGTCATCAGATTCGCCCTCTAAACGCCCTGTCCAACAGCAGATGCCTGTGTCCTATTATTTCTATCACCATGTATAGGGTGGAATCTGCTCACACAGTGTCCTATGCCTATGCAAGACACTCTGCAGCAGCCATTTTCCCCATACAATAGTGGAGAGCCTTTCCTCCTTTACACTATCCTGCTTTCTATCACACTTGGAATGAAATTGTCGTAAGATCACGGATATTATATATCAGAAAGTACTATCTATATATACATGTGTATATATGTGTGTGTAGTTTTTTATATGTATATACATACACTGTGCCCAGGAGAATAACTACAATTCATGCGGTCAATTTTTTATTTTTCTGCTCGCACATTATATTTCATTTATTGTGGTATTATACACTTGTTCCCATATGATGATGCTCCAAGTATGACATTTATCAATTTAGATAGCAATTTGGAGAACAACTGTAATATATGTGGTCTATGTATTTTTCTGCTCGCATGTTATTTTGATAAATAATTTATTATGGTATTATACATTTGTTCCCATATAATGATGCTTCATGTATGAAATTTTTCAGTATCGATAGCAAATTTGGAACTACCTCTATTTACAGAGAGTTAGCTAGGTAGTCACTGACTATTACATTGAAGGGCAGATATCCTTTATATTTCCTTATATAAATCTCCTTCAATATATACATATTTTCACCTTTTTGACCACAGTTTCATAATTTTTGTGTCAGACCCATATTGAGATTTAGAGTTCGGATATATATAAAACTTGTTTCCCTATCTCTTATCAGTCACTCATAACTGGACCTACTGTGGCCTAGATTACATGTTGTGTTTGTTTTGTTTTTTCAGTGTTCACGTATAGATGTTTGTCACATTATTTCATTATTTTAATAGCATACATATTAAAAGCTAAGTTTTATATATTATAGTAGTTTGAGTGCCCCACAAAAGAGAGTGGGCCTGATTCAGACCCGCTTGCGAGCGCTGAGCGCTCGCAAGCTGGTCGAAGTTGCCCAAGTGCGCATGCGCACAAAGGAGGCGGCTCCATCGTGCGCATGCGCGAGACCCAAATAACGACGGCCAAGCCGTCGTTATGGGTCTCGCACCAAAGGGGGTGTGCTGTCGATGGTGATTGACAGCACGCCCCCTTTGTTTGGCGTGCCGGGGACATGGCTGCCCAGATGGAGGCGTTCCCATGGGAATGCCTACCATCTGGTGCCGGCCCCACTGACATCACTAGTGATGTCAGTGGGAGTGCTTTTGGCTCTGATAGAGCCAAAAGCACTCCAGGGCTTGTGGCAGTGAGACCCTACCACAAGAGTCTCGTCGCAAGCCCGATGGTCGCGATGGTCCTTACCATCGCGACCATCATTTTGGCCGCTATGCGACCCACAGCTATGCAAGCGGCCAGGAGGCAGCTCCAAAAAGGAAGAGGGACAGCCCTGATTCAGAGCGAGCACTCTGTCAGAGCGTCCGGCTCTGAATCAGGGCCAGTATCTTTCTCTTTCTTTTTCTTCACATTTAGAAATCCACCAGAGGTTCTAATTATTTTATTTGTGAATTTGTGAGGAGGCCAGAAAACTTGCACTGTTAGGGTGCCCTGAGCACTGGAGTTGGGAACCGCTGATCTAGTGTTGGACCTGAAGTCTAAAGAGACCTATCCACTACACGACTTTGTGAACAATTCGACCAAAACCAGGAGGTTTTGGTCGCATTGTTCACAAAGTTGTGTAATGGATAGCCGGCAAGGACCAGTAATGATCGTGCATGCTGGGTCCTTGCCGACCCTGTCTATCTACTGAAAATGCCCGTCAACCTGATGACGCTCGTCAGATTCGGCATGTTCAGAGATAGGAGGTCGGACTCCTGCACTGAATGACGTTCAGTCTTTCAGGTCGCCTAGTGGATATGCCCCTTTACAGTCACTGTTAATGACTTTTTTAATTCAAATAGGATGAGAGGAAATATAGATAGAAGGTTGTTACAATATAATATATAGTCTATAGGATAGCCTTTGTACATACTGTACGTCAGCTTTACCTTCTCTTCAGTGCCTAAGCCACCATTTTACATGTCCTGTCCAAGGGACCATAGACCTCCTTGTGCTCAAATTATCACCTCCTAAACAGGAGCTCTGCAGGAGCATATTAAATGTAAAACATAAAGAATAGAAACTTGTCTTAATTTAAAAACATTAATGAAAAAACAAATAATTATTTTATAATGCTAATCTGTTCGCTGACCCTGTGTTTTTGATTTGGATCTGGATTCGTCTTCGTGTTTTGGTTTTGCAAAACCACCGTCAAGTGTTTTGATTTTGGTTTTGGATCTGGGTTTTTTTTTTTGTTGAAATTGATAAAAAGTTTTTAATAACAGCTAAATCACACAATATTTGCAATCTAAAATTTCGAAATTCGGATTTAAAATCCAAATTCTGAACTGCGGGAAGATCAGAAACGAAACTCGGATCTGTCTGGATCTTCGCAGGAGATCAGAACTGCGACTTGGATCTGTCCGGATTCATGAATTCTGGGTGGATTCAGAATTCTGGAGAACTTACATATTGGTCCTAGCTGGTAAATCTTCTGAACCTTTAGCGAATCACATAAAATTGTTCTGTATGCCACGTCTGGCACGCATGCAGTGGGTTTTCTGACCCCTGGTTTACATGAACCAGGTAATATAAATATATAATATAAAACTATAGTGTATCTTTACTAACCATCAGAACAGAGAAATTGTAATTCCAGCCCCAGTATTGTACCCAATCTCTCTTATAATTAGGGTGATTCTTGGATCTAGTCCATTTATGGCCTTATGAGTAGAGCTGGTTGGGGCCTGTATACTGAGTATAGGGATCACCTACCTACAGTATTCTCCATCAAAAAAATATTTTAACTAGAAAAAATTCCCATCCAATAACTGATGATAATATTGATTAAGATTAAGTAATATACTGTACAGTACATTGGTTGCGATGCTCTATCTGCAGCTTATTACAGAGCTCCGCAGATCATATCATTCTACAAAGGCTATCAACAAAATAATTAGATTTCAGTGATTTTGATGTAATTAGTTCTTTTCCTTTTTTACTCTGTGAACAAATATTAATAGGAGCAGAAAAATGGGCCTTTTACGCCTCTGTTGTTCATTTTTATCAATGCCTGTAATTCTGTGGAGATACTTTAATCATTATACAATATGTGACCTCTTTCATGTCTGTTTGTGCCGTGAATAGCTTTGATAGCACATGTGCTGATAATGATCCAGTACATTGTAGAGAGAGGGACATAGAGAAGTTTGCCATTTGGAAATGAATTAGAAATGATTATTAGAGTATTATACATAATAATGTACTGTATCAGGGTAACACAGAATGATACAGCTTTGAATGAAATCCGTCCAAATTAAAAGTTCTGTGAACATTTTACAATATATTTTCTTTTAAATATCCCCTTATATGTATTGTACTGTAGGTGCTGGAAAACTAGGACATTAAACAATTAAAGTATTTCAACTAAAATTAATTGACCCAAAAAAAACTAAACACATGGATTTGTTGGATAGAATTGGTAGTATTAAAATTCTAATAATAATAATAATAATAATAATAATAATAATATTTTAGCTCCTATTGCCCTGAAAATGCTGATAAGCTGCCCCATAAGCCCTGCCTCCTTTTTTTTTACTCTCCAGTCCCTTGGTTCCTGGCAAAGGAGAAGTGAAGATCACTTGCACCAATGAAAAAGTTCCAACCTAGGTACAGATTATGTAGCTCAAACTTTTGGAACTCAACCAATGAATTCCTAGAAGATCGCAGGAACAAAGTGGGGGTAGGGTGATTCCAGTGCTTCTCCAACCTGTCATCTCAAGATGTGTTGAATATTTTACAAAAAAATAGAAAAACAAATATAGTGTACACTGCAAAAGTCCAAAAACATACACTCCATATGATATACAGTGCATCTGGAAAGTATTCACAACTTTTCACTTTTTCCACATTTTGTTATGTTACAGCCTTATTCCAAAATGGAATAAATTCATTTTTGTCCTAAAAATTCTACACACAATACCCCATAATGACAACATGTAAAAAGTTTTTTGCGATTTAGCAAATTTTATTAAATAAACAAAGCAAAAAAATCACATGTACATAAGTATTCACAACCTTTGCTCAATACTTTGTTGATGCACTTTTGGCAGCAATAACAGCCTCAAGTCTTTTTGAATATGATGCCACAAGCTTGGCACACCTATTTTTGGGCAGTTTCACACATTTCTCTTTGCAGCACCCCTCAACCTCCATCAGGTTGGATGGGAAGCATCAGTGCACAGACATTTTCAGATATCTTCAGAGATGTTCAATTGGAGTCAAGATTGGGCTCTGGCTGGGCCACTCAAGGACATTCACAAAGTTGTCCTGAAGACACTCCTTTGATATCTTGGCTCTGTGATTAGGGTTGTTGTCCTACTGAAAGATGAACTGTCACCCCAGTCAAGAGCACTCTGGATCAGGTTTTCATCCAGGATGTCTCTTTAAATTGCTGACTTCATTTTTCCCTCTTTCCTGACTAGTCTCCCAGTTCCTGCCACTGAAAAACATCCCCACGGCATGATGCTGCCACCACCATGCTTCACTGTTTGGATGGTATTGGCCTTGTGATGAGTGGTGCCTGGTTCCTCCAAACATAATGCCTGGCATTCACGCCAAGCCCATCTTTGTCTCTCATGGTCTGAGAGTCCCTCAGGTGCATTTTGACAAACTCCAGGCGGGCTGCCATCTAGCCACTCTACCATACAGGCCTGATTGGTGGATTGCTGCAGAGATGGTTGTCCTTCTGGAAGGTTCTCCTCTCTCCATAGAGGAATGCTGTAGCTCTGACAGAGTGACCATGAGGTTCTTGGTCACCTCCCTGACTAGGGCCCTTCTCCCCCGATTGCTCAGTTTAGATGGCCGGCCAACTCTAGGAAGAGTCCTGGTGGTTCCGAACTTCTTCCATTTATGGATGATGGAGGCCACTGTGCTCACTGGGACCTTCAAAGAAGCAGATATTTTTCTGTACCCTTCCCCAGATTTGTGCCTTGAGACAATCCTGTTTCAGAAGTTTACAGACAATTCCTTGGACTTCATGCTTGGTTTGTGCTCTGACATCCACTGTCAAGTGTAGTACCTTATATAGACAGGTTTATGCCTTTTAAAATCATGTCCAATCAACAGAATTTACCACAGGTGGACTCCAATTAAGCTGTAGGAACATCTCAAGGATGAACAGTGGAAACAGGATGCACCTGAGCTAAATTTTAAGCTTCCTGGCAAAGGCTGTGAATACTTATGTACATGTGATTTCTTAGTGTTTTTTTTAATTAAATTTGCAAAAATCTCAAAAATACTTTTTACACATTGTTATTATGGGGTATTGTGTGTAGAATTTTGAGGACAAAAATTAATTTATTCCATTTTGGAAAAAGGCTGTAACATAAGAAAATGTGGAAAAAGTGAAGCGTTGTGAATACTTTCTCGATGCACTGTACATTAGGTGTTTATATTTTATAATACATAACTTTTCTGATTGATCTTTGAAGTTATGACATTAGAACTCATGAACTAAAGTTTAATCCTAACACTCACTTTGGGATTGGAGTGTGTGATGTGAAGCGTGCAAGTGATGCCTTTTTAAGGAAATAATCAGAAAATTATCCTCCAATTTTCACATACAGTATCTCCTTTTTCTATAGTGCATAACGTAATGTTTTACCCCCAGGGATGTAGGGGCCTATTTACCATTAAATACTTGTGGGACATTCCCAGAAAAAAAGCCATATTCAGGGGTTACCAAAAAATATTATAAATCCCCCAGATGCACTTTAGAGGAATTGAAGCAGATATCTCCAACTACTGAGTTCCCTCCATTTTTGTCCGCAAATACAGCCCCATAGGTTTCTAAAGCTTGGCCCTGATAGCTTGTCATCAATATTAAGAAAAGGTAAAAAGGACCCGGCACCAGCAGTGGTATATATAAACTTAGATTTAAAAGTGTCAACTGCTGCACGCCTATACAAGAGGCTTTGTCAATCCTCTTACAATAAAAGCAACACACAAAATAAATAGTATAAGGTGGCGCTTGATAGACACAAAAAAGAATAGAGATTAAATATCCCGGTTTAATCATAATATGGCAATAATGATAAAATACATATACCTAAAAGTTGTGCATTCACATATTTAACATCTACACAGTCTCAATGAAATCCTGGAGAATAGTGCAGGCAAAATGTTGATATGCAATCCACAAAGTTCCAAGCAAACAAAGCTGCTATGTCAAGTTATTGCCTTCTAAAGTTCATAAGTTTGGAACTTGACATTCATAATGTCACAGTATAATTGTAGCAATACATGTTGCAATAATACGGTTACACTTCCATTTGTATGTTATAAGTTCCAAAGAGACAAATCTTAAGTGACTGAATGAAAAAGTAAACCTCCTGCATGGGTTCCATATACTCACATTCCCGGGTCAGTGAATAATTACAAATAGCCCAGCTACTCCTAGATATACACTGGGTAAGTAAAATAGGCTGCAGCGTCCAAATTACCTGTATATTAGGCACACTGTGCGGCTCTCTGTCAAGAGAACCAGGCATGATCGGGTAATGGCCAGGCATGTCCGACAAAGTCTCTGAGGGCAATGTCCACAATAAATCTGTTCACAGTAAAAGGTAGATGAAGCAACAGTGTCCTATATGTGGTGTCTTGGTTCTCACCCACAGCTGTAGAGGCATACACCCTCTGATAGTGGTGACCACAGTGGATCAGAGCAGCAGTGTCCTGAATATAGCATTTGTTTTCTCATCCTCAGATAGAATAGTGTACACCCTCTGTGCTGAGCGCAGGTGTATGAGAGGATACATTGATTCCCAGGTCCCAAGAGTATAGGTGGGTCAATCACCTTCTGTGTCCTTAACGCATTTCTCCTCACTTGTAGGCTTTCTCAAAAGGCAGAACTATATTAGTTTATAGACTACTATTGTACCTGGTGCAAGCGCAGTGTCCGCCGGGTTCCCAAACCAGGAAGCAATGTGAAAGCTTTACGCTATCACACTGCTTCCAGCTCTATGCCAGGATGAGCTGTTTTTTGGAGCCCATCTCTTGACAAGAGAAACTTAGTAAATTCACATTCAAAAAATATTTCACATTCCAAATCTACACAAAAAATATTTTTCACATATGCATTAAAAATGCAGGTTGTGATAACTATGTCCCTTAATGCGGGTAGCACATGTTTACAACGAGGTAGAGTAGTCAACAAAGATTTAGACATGCTAACAATATACCGTAGCAACTCCAGTCACATTTGGACTATGGAGATCTCCTACTGAGGCATTGGAAGTCGGGGTCCCAGATTGGGAAAGGAACCTGAGGTGAAAAGCCCACATGTATGCTTTCCTCATCCACAAGTACCGGATGTTGGCTAGACCTGACCAAAGGTGCAGAGTCTAACTTACTGTGAGGTATTCACCAGTGACCCCTCCAATTGGGATTTGTGTTTAAGCTGTACCCAGTAAGCAGGTCGTGGCCCTTTTGTCAGGTATCTAGCATAAGTGGGAAATGGAAGAACACTATCACAGGGAAAGCACAGGAGAACAATACTGTGAGTTTGCACTTGGTTGACGTACTGAGTACATACTGTGGATCCAGATGCAGAACTGGCACAGGAGAATGACACTTAGGAGATGGTATTCAGATGACGTATTGAGGCCCTGATTCAGAGCCGGATGCTCTGAAAGAGCACTCGCTCTGAATCAATGCCTGTTTTTTTTTTGTGCGGCCTCTTGGCCGCTCGCTTAGCTGTGGGTGACCACCCACAGCTATTGCGAGCGGCCAGGATGATGGTCGCGATGGTCAAGACCATCACGATCATCGGGGCTTGCGACAAGACCCTTGTGGTAAGGTTCCGTGGCCACAAGCCCCAGAGAGCTAATAGAGCCAGAAGCTCTCCCACTGACATCACAGGTGATGTCAGTGGGGCCGCCCACAAACAGCAGGCATTCGCATGGGAATGCCTCCGTTTGTGAAGCCACCCTCCCGCTACGCCTACAAAATGAGGCGAGCTGTCGATCAACATTGACAGCCGCCCCTTTTGTAGTGAGCCATGGAGCGAGAAAATTTCTCTCTCGCTCCAGGGCTTGTGCACATGCAGTGCGACCGCTGCACGTGCGCTGAGCACACCATCGATCCGCTCGCGAGCGCTCAAGCGCTTGTGAGCGGGTCTGAATCAGGCCCTGAGTACACACCCTGTGGATCCATATGCAGACCTGGCACAGGAGAATGACACTAAGGAGATGGTACTCGAATGACGTACTGAGTACACACACTGTGGATCCATATGCAGATCTGGCACAGGAGAATGACACTTAGGAGATGGTACTTGGAGCACGTACTGAGTACACACACTGTGGATTAACACTAGGAAGATATCACTAGATGAAAGGAGCTTGGAACCTGGAACGCTGCAACAGCAAGTATTCACTAGAAGAAATGACGTGTACAGGTAACTTCCTGTTGTACAGAGCCTAAATACCCTTAGGTAGCAGTCCATTGGAGGACAGTGTCAGCTGACAGCAACCGATGCTACCATTGGGTAAAGGGCTAATCAGGTGAGGTAGACTGTCATGGCTGCATCCATGAAGATAACCGCAGAAACCAAATCACGGAGCAGCACATGGATGTTCTAGCCGACCCGGGCATAATCCTCAGTGTGGCACTCGTCGCCGCACCTGGTGTCTGACCACTCGAGAGGTCAGGGGAAGCTGGCACTGAGGTGAGTAATGGCCAATCCTAGGCCGCAACCTAAAAACTCCACAGACAGCTGAAGGGAATATACAAATATGAAAATGTGGCTAGTGAAATAAAAAACAGAACAAACCAAAGGTTATCCAAAAATCTAGCAGCATTCAGAGAATGACAGATAACATCAAAGAGAAACAAGCAAATAGTCAGGCCAGACATACTTACCAACTCTCCCTGATTGTCAGGGAGACTCCTTGAAATAGCAGCAATCTCCCTGACTCCCTGAAGAGTCTAGCAATCTCCCTGATTGCACCTTGTTCCTAATATGTAGCTGTTATATATAAACAAAACAGAGATATATATACATAAAAATGGGATCATTAGTATAATTTCCCTGCATTGGGTATAAGGCACAATTATCCCTATGGCTACATGCATTTTTTTAATAGTATCAGTGTGTTTTCATCAAAAAGTAGATCTTACTAACTGCTTTGGGGCTCATTTACATTTGGATTTAAATCAAATTTATGGTATGCCTCTCAGATGTAGCAGGACATGCCCACTTTACCGCTGCGCTCATAGGTGCTGCTTTCATAATCTCCCTGAAATCCTTTTTCAAAAGTAGGCAAGTATGGGGCCAGGTGAGTTGTGTCAATGTCGGGAATGAATAATATATTCAGTATGCCAATAATAATAGCAGAGTCACTAGTCATCTATATAATGATTAGCCAGGACACAGAATGACAAATATATACATATATTTATTTACACATACTTTTGCATCACATGGGAAATATATAATAATAATAATAATAATAATAATAATAATAATAATAATAATAATAATAATAATAATAATAATATAAAAATTTAGAGCCAATTCCATATGAATGTAAAGTTTTAATGAGATAAAATTTACAGCATGTATTTTTAATGCATGTGAAAGTGATTATTATGTAATATTAGGCCTGATTCACTACAGATCGCAGCTGCAATTATACATTCAGGTCTCCTGCGAAAATATGCTAATGAATACAATCCAAAAACCATTGCACAGCCAGCATGGAGGCGCCCACTGCCGCTCACTACCGCTATCTCACATCAGTAATACTTTGCAATCCTGCGTATACATCGTGAACATCGAGTAACATTACTCAGAAATTTCTAATCTCGTCGCACTCAGTGGGTACTCAAGCTGCGTATGCCATTGCAGTGGCTAATTTATGCATGCTCAAATAACGGCGTTCAACGGACAGGCACACCTGCGTTTCTCCAACCACTCCCCCGTCACCACCCCAATGGCTGACCTCCCGTCACTCACACAGCAATGGCTATGTATCAGCGCGAGTGATCGCTGTGCGATTGCAATGCTAACTCATGCACGCACACTGCGGTGAATACGCATGTGCAGTACGCACCATCGACCGATCAGCGTACATTGTTGCGATCCATAATGAAACCGCGCCCATTGTTTGAATTATTTTTACAACTTTTGTGTTAATTTATGTTTGTTTTTGTATATTATTGGGCAGCACAGATGGTGTAATGGTTAGCGTTACTGCCTCACAGCACTGAGGTCGTTGGTTCGATACCCACTACGGCCCTAACTGTGTGGAGTTTGTATATTCTCCCTGTGCTTGCGTGGGTTTCCTCCGGGTACTCCGGTTTCCTACCACACTCCAAACTGGTAGGTTAATTGGCTCCTAACAAAATTACCCTAGTGTGTATATGTGTATATGTGTGTGTGTGATAGGGAATATAGGGCCTGATTCAGAGCCGGACGCTATTTGCACTCGCTCGTCAAGAAAATAGGGGTGGCTATTCAAATGAACCGTTCGCTGTTTGCGGTCTGTTCACGCCTCTAGGTCTGAACGAGCGTACAAAACTTGCGGCCGTTTTTTGGGAAACTACGCCCCCTGGCCGCTCGCATCCTACGTCATGTCCGCTATTTATTAGATTAATCGAGAACATCGACCAGGGTATGAACTGCTCGCTATTCTTGTGGGTTGTTTTTGCTACCTCAATTTTGCGAGCAGTTCCTGCTATAAAATAACCCAGTGACGTGGTCAATGACGCTGCTGTATTAATTATGCACATCCATAAAACGCCCGTTTTGACCTTTAAGCACGCCTGCGTTCGGATCTCCACTCCCCATTTTCAAGCACCTTCCCCTGTTACCACCCACATACGCCTCCTCCTGTCGCTCAAAATAGCAGGCATTCGCAATTTAGCGAACAAACGATTTTCGGCCGCACTGACTGGTTCGCTCATGTGTATTATGATCCGTACGCATGCGCAGTTGGGCAAACATCGCTCGGAGCGAACGAGCAGCCACTTGCGTCCGGCTCTGAATCAGGCCCATAGAGTGTAAGCTCCACTGGGGCAGGGACTGATGTGAATGGCCAAATATTCTCTGTAAAGCGCTGCGGAAAATGTGTGCGCTATATAAATAACTGGTAATAATAATAATAATAATTATTGGTTATTATTTTTATCCACCAAAATTGTACATTCTAGCGTTAGAAAAGCAAAGTTCCGCTTTCCCAGATGCTTAAATAGAAAGTTGCAAGGAACACAAGTATGGAGATCCTTATGTATATATTGCAACTGGCATTATGAATATGCTTGTTATTTTCTGACATTTCATTTCTACACCTCTCTCTTTCCCCTCGTTATACGTCCATAGACAGTTTAGCATCTGTTCTCCCTAAACATGGTTATAATTTTCTTCACTGCAGTTCTGGCAACAATGACAACGAAAAATACACATGTACCCAGACAGAGATATGCAGAGCTAAACAGAAGTAACACATATTTGGATGTGCATTAACTACAAAGATTAATCACAACCTGCAGGCAGTATAGAGAAGCCGAACTGAGAAATATGAACCAGCTGGAACATTGGAAGATTGGAACATCCGTAACACATTAATGACAAAAGAGACATAAAGAGACTTCCTAGGAGTAGTCAGAGTTAGCTTAGGAAAAACACAAATACTGGGCCTGATACACAGATTTGGCCAATGCCCATGTTTACGCAGTTGAGCGATTATCGGTGGTCAGCACATGCGTCTGTGTTGCATTGTGCATGCGTCAAGTTTCATTACCGGTCGCTCGCAGTGAGGATTAATTTGCAAATTGGTTGACGGGCAGGGACTGTTTGTGGGTGGAAGTCAACGGGAGGTGGAGACTCAAACTTAGGCGTGATGCGGCCGTTTTTGAGACATGTGTCAGAGACAGCAATACCATATGCAGTAAGAATGGCTCTGGCGTATCAGTTCCGGCAGCTTTCTGCTCGGCCATAGGGTTACAGAGAAGTCCGATTACACTACTCTACAAAATGTAAAAAGTTCTCTGCATCCGGAGCGTGAATATGTGTTTTGGCCTAATTTAGGGATGCTGAATTGAGTGGAGAATTCTGATTTTCTCTATCACGTCACATTTGTTAGATGTACACACACAACAAAGCGTTAATAGCTACAGTGTATCTGCAAAAAGTAAAGATAAGTGAACATTTAAATGAATCTCTATTTAAATTTCGTATTCAATCATAAAATACTAATAAAACTACAGAAAGGCTTAAAATGCAAAAACTACATTTTAGAAACTCTTAACAATCGAAATTAGTAAAGTAATTATTAATAAAAGATAAAATGGAAAGTCTCTTTGCTTTAGGGAATTAGGATGTTGACGCTTTCCATGTGTCCAGTGTCTCATGGGTCTCTCTAAAAAGGAACTAGCAGTAGTCCCCCATCATTGCAGGGTCCCAGCGTTCTCGGTAGCGCAGCCCCATTGTCTGAATGTCTTGGTGAAAACGTTCCCCCTGTTCATCACTTACATTTCCAAGTTTGTCAGGTCCCATATTCTTGTACGGTAGTTGTCCAATAGTTCATTCCCGATTCACACATAGTTGGCCTCTTTTCTGTTCCCTAAGGTTGGGTACACACTAATACTATGGCCCGTATTCAATTGCCGGCGAAAAAGTCCCAGACTTTTCGCATGCTGGACTTTTCGCCGTCATCGCCAGCTTTGCCTCCAGAAAAGTATTGCTATGGTCCCCATGATTCGACCTATTCAATTGCAAAGGACGCTAGAACGTGTCCCGGCAAAACTTAGATTGGCGAAAAGTCCTGTCAGAATTGGGGAAATCAGCCTGACACCCCCCAAAAGATGCACTGACATGGAGATCCCTATGGATACCCCCGAATATCCCTGCTGAAGGTATTTGGGGTACTTAAATGGCCTCAATAGGTGCTATTTAGCATTTTTGCATATGAGGTGAAGAATAGCATTTAGCAATATTTTTTCATTAACATAACTAGTCCCAGCAAATTTGGGGTACCTGAAAATGGGGTTTATCATATTTAAAAGTTGCTAATGTGAAGTTTTAAAAATCATGGAAAAACCGCCTGCTGCAAACACCTGCAAAGAAAAAAAAACACTGGGGGCGTACTCTGGGAACTTGGGGGGGCAGTCTATTTCACTAGTTTTTATGTTTGTCCCCCAACTTTGCACTTTTTGACCCTAAAACAAAAATACTTTTATGGGGTGTTCTAATAGATTTTTTTTTACTTATTTTTTATGCAGTTTACCTTTTGTGGGACTGTCCTAACACTGCACCGGGGTTCCTGCAACTTTGTTTCCATTCAGAGATGAATCTTTACCGCCTATCTGAATGCATTGACTTTCCACTTAGGCGAAAAGTCATTGCAATTGAATTGGGTGGACAGTTTCCGACAAGCAAAATTAAGTCATCGGCAAAATCTTTTCGCCAAGAACGGCTTTTCGCCTGCAATTGAATATGGCCCTATATCGGGATGATTAATCATCTACATCATCTAGTGTGTACCCTCAATTACGTGCTCCTTTGGACAACACACAATATCATTTGTTTGACCGTGCTGCATCAAACTATATTGTGTGTGCGGAAGTGCATTGTAATGACGGATGGAATTACTTTAGGTATTGTTCCATCATTCATTGCATTGTGTAGTGTGTACAGGAAATCTGTGATGGTCCAGGGCATGATTGCCAGCAATTGTAATGTGTACCTGGCCTCAGAATCCATGCACAGCAGACTTGAAGGAGTAATTTCTGTCAATTTAGTAATACATATTTAATCTATAAGCAGTTCCCTTAATTGGGGACCAACAAATGGTTTGCCCCCCTCAATGGCCACCGCTGCTGGGGGCACGGCAGTTCGTGGACCATTAAAAACAGGGGCGGGGCTTAGTGGATGCTGGGGGGGGGCTATCTACATCCCATCAGGGAAGAGAAAAATACATCGGCTCCCACTCATCCATAGATGGCAGAGAACCATTTGCTCTCTGCCATCGATGGCACAACAATCAACATTCATCAGTTCACCATCAATGATTGCAAACTATTGATAGTCGATGGTCATCCCTAGTGTACTGTAATCAAAGAGGGGGGTAAGAATGGTAATCAGTGGTTTTCCATCGGTGGTCACCATTGATATCACATTGGTGAAAACCATCAATGGTACAATAACCATCTATGGTGATCAATCAATGGTTTACACCACATGATTGTAACTGCTGCAGGATGCATGGTAAGCCATGGGCCAATTAAAATGGAAGCAGAGCTTAGCAGATTGACAGGGGGCAGAGCTAAGCGATTATCTTTGCAGCTGCTGGGTGATCACAGAATGGGGGTCAGATGGTGACAGTCCGCGGTGGCTGCTTCTTTCTGCAGCTGCCGGATGGAAGGGCACTGGGCTGGCTGATAACTGTGCCCAGCAGTGAGGAAAAGTGACACTGGCGGAAAATATGAAGCTGCAGAGGAGCCAGGAGGTTCCTCTGAGACTGGTGGCTATAGGATGATTCTATTCCAATAGCCACCTACAGAGTGTTTCTGACTGGTTACATCAGATGTGACCATGTTAGGGAAAGCCCTGCCTGGTGTGGTCACATCTGATGCGACCATGTCAGGAAAGTGGTAAAGGAATATCTTATTGTTCTTTCTGCTTGAGCTTATTGGATTCTGGTGGATAGGATATAATATTTTTATAGTTTATAATTTGCCTCAATATACCTTCACAGGACCGGTTGGAGACCATGTGGAGCCCAGAACAAAATTTACATTTAGCACCCCCACCAACCCACCCTCCAAAAGTGAACACCTCTAAGGACAACATATCAGCATCAGAGCCACTTTAGGCCCTTTTATAAGCCTTAGTATTCCCTCATGCTCCTTTATATGCTAGCCCAGAGCCCCCTCATGCTACTTTATGCTAGCCCTGAGCCCTGGTATGCCACTTTCCATGCCAACCTAGTGCCACCTCATTCCCCTTTATACTGTATGTCTCATAGCTCCTTCTGGATCACAAAATCTCTCTCCTGAGTTCTCCTGAGTTCTGTCCATAACAACACTAACTGGCTTTGAGCCCTTGGTGGTGAACCTACATTAGGTTTGAGTTGGAAATGCCATACTATGCATAAACTGACTACATATTTGGGATTCTCCCCAGAAAACTTTACATTTCAATTCAATGCCTGTAAAATTCAGGCCCAGCAAATGAAATCTTGGGGCCCTGTACACTCATGATTTTTTGGCCCTGTTGATTATGCCACACAGTAGTGCCTGTAATTCACATTATGGCACACAGTACTGTCCGTAATTCACATTATGCCACACAGTAGTGCCCATAATTCACTTTGTACCACACAGTAACACCCATAAGTTACATCATGCCACAAAGTAGTGCCTGAAATTCACATTATGCCACATATTAGTGGCTGTAATTCACATTATGTCAAACAGTAGTGCCTGTAATATACACTATGCCACATAGTAGTGCCTGTAATTGACATTATTCCATGCAGTAGTGCCTGTAATTTACATCAGGCCACACAGTACTGCCATAATTCACATCAAGGCACACATAAGTGCTCGTAATTCACATTATGCCACACAAAAATGTCCATAATTCATATTATGCCACAAAAAGAGCCTGTAATTCACATATTGCCACATAGTAGTACCCATAATTCACATCAAGCCACACAGTAGTGACTGTAATTGACACTATGCCACACAGTACTGTCCGTAATTCATATTATGCCACACAGTAATGTCTGCAATTCACATTATGCCACACAATAGTGCACATAATTCACATGATGCCAAACAGTAGTGCCAATTATTCACATCATGCCACACAGTACTGCCCGTAATTCACATCATGTTATGTTATAAACCCCTTAGGACACAGCACTGCCTCTATACACAGTAGTGTCTGTAATTTACATTATGCCACACAGTAGTTCCTGTAATTTACATTGTCACACAGTAGTGCCCCTAATTCACATCATGCCACACTATACTGCCTGTAATTCACATTATGCTACATAGTACTGCCAATAATTCACATTATGCCACACAGTAGGTCTGTAATTCACATTATGTCACAGAGTAGTGACTGTAATTCATATTATACATTACAGTGGTGCTCATAATTCACATCATGCCACACAGTAATGCCCCTAATTCACATCATGTTATTATATAAACCCATCAGGACACAACACTGCTCCTATACACAGTAGTGCCTGTAATTCACATTATGCCACACAGTAGTTCCCATAATTCAAATTATGCTGCATAGTAGTGCCTGTAATTCACATTATGCAACAAAGTAGTGCCTGTAATTTACATTTTGCCACACAGTAGTGCCTGTAATTTACAATATGTCACACAGTAGTGCCCATAATTCACATCATGCCACACAGTACTGCTGTAATTCACATTATGCTACACAGTACCAGTACTGCCTGTAATTAACATTATGCCACACAGTAGTGCCTGTAGTTCACATCCTACCACACAGTACTGCCTGTAATTCACATAATATCACACAAACAGTGCTCATAATTCACATTATGCCACACAGTACTGCTCGTAATTCACATTATGCCACAAAGTAGTTTCTGTAGTTCTCATTATGCCACATAGTACTATCAATAATTCACATTATGCCACACAGTAGTCTCTGTAGTTCTCACTATGGTACACTGTACTGCCCATAATTTAGATTATGCCACACAGTAGTGCCTGTAATTCACATTATGCCACACAATAGTGCCCATAATTCACATCAAGTCACATAGTGGTGCCCAGTGGTGTAACTTCATCCCAGGTGCCCACTGGAAAGATAAATGTTGGTGCCCCCCCAAATAAAAATGTACCACCCTTCAGCACCTGTGCCAGCCCCAGCTGCTGCCGCCCCCCTATGCAGTTCCTTTTATACAGTTCCCCCAGTAGTGGTCCCCCTATGCAGTGCCCTCATTAGAGGTCCCTCCTATACAGTGCCTTCAGTAGTGGTCCACCTATGCAGTACCTCCAGTAGTAGTTCCCAAATGTAGTGCCCTCAGTAGTGCTCCCCTTATGCAGTGCCACAGTAGTGCCCCTTATACAGTTCCCCAGTAGTGGTCCCCCTATACAGTGCCCCCAGTAGTAATAATGCCCCCTGTAGTAATGCCCCTGGTAATAATTCCCCTAAAATGAATGCCCCTTGTAGTTACAGTATGCCCCCAGTAGTAATGTCCCCTGTAGTGGCTTAACTTCATCCCTGGTAATAATGCCTATGTAGCGCCCACAGTAATGATCCCCCTATGCAGTGCCTCCAGTAGTGGTCCCCCTATGCAGTGCCCTCAGTAGTGGTCCCAATATGCAGTATCATCATAAGTGGTCTCCCTATGCAGTGCCCCTTATACAGTGCCACCAGTAGTAATAAGACCCCTTAGTAATGCCCCTGGTAATAATGACCCTAAAAGTTATGCCCCCTGTAGTAGTGCCCCCAGTAGTAATGCCCCCTGCAGTGCCCTCAGTAGTAAGGGCCCCTGTAGTGGTGTAACTTCATCCCAGGGCCCGGAGGCAAGATAAATGTTGGTGCCCCAAATTAAAATCTACCACCCCCAGCACCTGTGCCGGCCCCAGCTGCCACCGCCCCCCTATGAAGTTCCTTCTATACAGTGCCTCTAGTAGCGGTCCACCTGTGCAGTGCCCTCAGTAGAGGTCCTCCTATGAAGTGCCTGCCTATGTAGCGCCC
Source organism: Taudactylus pleione (assembly GCA_031769625.1). Taxonomy (NCBI): domain Eukaryota; kingdom Metazoa; phylum Chordata; class Amphibia; order Anura; family Myobatrachidae; genus Taudactylus; species Taudactylus pleione. Next base: position 16,891,140 of record JAUIMM010000188.1, read on the forward strand.
CCTAGTAATAGTCCCCCTATGCAGTGCCTCCAGTAGTGTTCCATAAATGTAGTGCCCTCAGTAGTAGTCCCCCTATGCAGTGCCCCCAGTAGTGCCCCTTATACAGTGCCCCCAGTAGTGGTCCCCCTATGCAGTGCCCCCAGTAGTAATAATGCCCCTGTAGTAATGCCCCTGGTAATAATGCCCCTAAAAGTAATGCCTCCTGTAGTAGTGTCCCAAGTAGTAATGCCCCCTGCAGTGCCCCCAGTTGTAGTGCTCCCAATAGTGCCCCCAGTAGTAAAGCCACTGTAGTGCCCCCATATGATGCCCCCAGTACTAAGGCCAGTGTAGTGCCCTCAAAGGATGCCCCCAGTAGTAAGGCCAATGTAATGCCCCCTGCAGTAAGCCCCCCCCACATGCATGCATGCACACACACAACATGACAGTTACCTTCAACTCCACTCCAGTGCTTGCTTCTGTCTATCCCCGGCACCGGCTCCTCTGAACTATGGGAGTGATGTCATGATGTCACTCCCATAGCGCACTGTGGGATCCGGAAGCCGGAGCCAGGTGAGGGGTGGTGGGGGGAGAGCAGAGAGTAGTAGCACTGATCAGCTGCACTCCTTCTCCATGCAGCTCCTCCTCAGCAGTGCCCGGAATGGCCGTGTGACAATGGAGCCAGGTGCCCCCCCTGTGGCAAATGACTCCATTGTCTCCAGGAGTTCTGCCACTGTGTATTCATATTATGCCACACAGTGGTGCCCATAATTCACATTAGAGGTTCAATCTAGGAGGAGGCAGCCATGTTTACGTTGTGCAGTCTCTGTATATTCATCATCTATTAATGGCTGCTCACTGCCTGCAGTCTTCTACATCTGCCCATCAGGGCTGTAACTAGGGTGGTGTGACCAGTGCCATGGCACAGTGCACCGCAGGGCAGGAGGCGCTGTTTGGGCCTGTCACTTTTCCTGTTTATGATCATTCGCACTTGTAGCTTCCTCTTCTTTTATCCCCAGCATCTCCTGGCCTCCCCTATCTCTTCCCTGGCCCTTCCCCATGAGACCATGGCCCTCTCTCAGGTGCACTATATTATGTCCCTATATATCCCGAGCATCTCCTGGCCTCCCCTATCTCTTCCCTGGCCCTTCCCATGTGGCCATGGCCCTCTCTCAGGTGCAATATGTTATGTCCCTATTTATCCCCAGCATCTCCTGGCCTCCCCTATCTCTTCCCTGGCCCTTCCCCATGAGGCCATGGCCCTCTCTCAGGTGCACTATATTATGTCCCTATTTATCCCCAGCATCTCCTGGCCTCACCTATCTCTTCCCTGGCCCTTCCCCATGAGGCCATGGCCCTCTCTCAGGTGCACTATATTATGTCCCTATATATCCCGAGCATCTCCTGGCCTCCCCTATCTCTTCCTTGGCCCTTCCCCATGAGGCCATGGCCCTTTTTCAGGTGCAGAATCTCATGTCCCTATTTAAATATTGAAGTGGGGGGGGCAATGCTCTCTCTGGCAAAGGGCACCAAAAAGTCTAGTTACAGCTCTGGCACATGTAATGGATTAAACTCCCCCATCACTATTTTATCATTCTTGATATATTTGTTAACTATATGATAAGCAATAATATATACTAAACTGTAGCCTTATGGTGTTGTAAGAAAAATCAGGGTTATATAAGGGACCGACATACAGTAGTTATAGATAAACCTAGGCTTTTTCTTAGGACACCAACAGTTTAGGGCAACTGGAGTTTTAAAAAAATCAGGAAAAAGGGAGGGACTGTGCTGCACATCCTAATCTTACACATAATAAGAGGTGCTACCTTGCTGAGACCTGTAGTTCTACAGCAGAAAAAAACGGGGAGATGCAGGTGCACACTATAAGCATTAATCATTCTAATGATCAAAACATTTATAATAAACTCCAACAATTATGTTTTTTTAAGTAAGGTTCTTAGTACATATGGGAAAAAGGGGGACTGGCTACACATCCTAATCTTACACATAATAAGAAAAAAAAATGAGGGCCTGATTCCAAGCCGCAGGCACTTCCTATGACGGATGCGGTTGCGCAATTTTTTCTTCCGTGCAGCCGTCTATGTCACACTGCTGTGATTGAAGAGCTCGGGAGATGCACGGTCTCAGAAATGTGTTGAAAATGTAGTGGGCGCTTCTTGGTGGTCGCAGGGAGGTGGCTTAGTGGAAGCACAAGGATGGCCCATCTTACAGAGAAACTCAACCACTCATACAGGAGGCAACACTGGGACAGAGAAAACTGCAGCTGCCATAGAGCTGGTACTAGTTTCGATGGTGCATCTAAATTGCACCAATCTGTATTTTAGCATCTACAGACACTGACAGATGGCGCCTCAGTCCTTGCACATTCAGACACACGGAGTTACTCCAGGAAAGGGCTTGAAGCAGCATTAGCATAAAGTAGCACCCCGGGCGACCGCCAGTAGACGCAGACACGAAAGCATCTGGGTCCAACTCAGAATCAATCCCTGAATGAGTTATACAATGAATCACATTTTAGTAAGTGACATCTAATGTCTCCAGAGCCGTAACTAGACTTTTTGGTGCCCTGTGCCAGAAAGAGCATTGGCGCCCCCTCATTTTTCAAAGGGACATAATGCACCCAAAACAGGGCCATGGCTTCATAGGGAAGGGCCAGCGAAGAGATAGGAAAGGCCAGGAGATGCTGGGAATTAAATAAGAGGAAGCTACAAGCAAGAATGATAATAAACAGAAATTTGACAGGCCCAAACAGCCCCTGACCAGTGGTGCCCTGTGCGATGGCACCAGCCGCACTACCCTAGCTACGGCCCTGGATGTCTCTCTGGTTCTCCAACATAAAGTGCCGGCCGCTTACATGAAGGTGAAGCACTCAGAAGATTATTGCAGGTGAATGTCCTGGTTCCTACTCCATCATGGTTAGTGTTACACTGGTGATGTGGCTACGATGTCACATCCATGTGTTAAACTCCAGTTCTACAAGGAGAGGATGCTGTCCAAAACTTATTCCTGTGAGCAGGGTCGGATTGGGAATTTAAAGTGGCCCTGGAAAAAAACCCTGCTAGTGGCACTACGTGCGTGCACGGAAGTGGAGCTCCCCAAAAAGTGGGTTTGGCCAAGGAGTGTGGCATTATGTGAAATGTCTTCATCATGCTGGGGGCATGCCCACTGCTCCAAGAGCAGATGAATATGAGCCCAGCCCCTCTCTGCAGTGAATAAGCACAGCGAGCATGTGAATGAGTATTCTCTTACCTTTATCATTTCTCTGCAATGGGGAACCTCTGAAGAAATTGATCCTTCCTGGACAGGCAGTGTCTTGAATCAGTATTCACTATTCATACAGGAAATCATATGGTCTGGAAGCTGCCTGTTTGCGCAGGAATAAAGCCAATGTCATCAACATGCAACAGAGGTTCAATCAGATAATAAATAGTAACATGAGTATTGGTTCAGGGCAAAATAGGAGTTTCCCCTGGTCAAACAATTATATAAAATATATTTGCTAATTTTGTATAATTTTTATCAGTAAAACAGTATGGCTTATTTAGTATTAGTGTCTTACTGAAGACTACTGTTCCCCAGCCTTTTCTTCTAAACCTATCAGTAGTCCTACCTGTGTGTCACCAGCACCATGCCCCCTGTGTATCTCTAGCTCCATTCCCATGGGTCTCTCTAGTTTCATCCCCCATGTGTCTTTCCAGCACCATCCCCATGTGTCTTTCCAGCACCATCGCCATGTCTCTCCTCTGTGCCCCCAGCACCATCCCCATGTGTCTTTCCAGCACCATCCCCATGTCTCTCCTCTGTGCCCCCAGCACCATCCCCATGTGTCTTTCCAGCACCATACCCATGTCTCTCCTCTGTGCCCCCAGCACCATCCCCATGTGTCTTTCCAGCAACATCCCCATGTCTCTCCTCTGTGCCCCCAGCACCATCTCTCCAGGACCCCCAGTGCATCCCCAAGGCCCCCAGCACTATCTCCCAGGGCCCCAGTGCCCTATTATATTAATTTGTGACCCACAGTCACCTTCCCCAGTATCACTCCATTATATACTTGTATACTGTGGAGCTCATTCAGACTCACTCACAAGATGCGGCCACTCGCTGGCAAAAAGGGGCCGGGTATTTAAATTAAATGCTCGCACTGCGTGGCATAAGGACGCCCTCTATGTCTTAGCGAGCTATGGCACTGAGCGCTCGCAAGTGTATAAAGACACCTCCTTTCCCCTCGCAACACACGTCATCTCTTGGAATTGTTTGATTAATTGGTAACATCGAGAGCCATCGGAGCTGCACGCAGCCCTTGAGGTTGCCTTTCCTCGCCGCAAGCACTGCGATCAGTGCTGGATGCAATACATGCAGGTGACATGTACAATGATGCTACTTTGCTAATTATGCATGCCTTTTAAATGGCGTTTTGGCGGCCTGACACACCTGCGCTTGCACATCCACTCCCACGTTCACAAACACCTTCCCCTCTTACCACCCACAAATGGCGCTACCTGTCACTCAAAGTAGCGGCCAGTCTGTGTACTATGAGTGCACGATTCCCCATCGCTAAGACTGGCTTGCACACGCGTACTGCGAATTAGTTGCATGCGCACTGTGCAACAATCACCCGGCAGCGAGCGATCACACCTTAGCGCCCAGGTCTGAATCAGGTCCTATGTCCCACAGTAACTTGCTCCTTTATTACCTACAGTAGGTGCCCCCCTGCCCCTATATAACTCTCAGTAAATGCAGTAGGCCAGTCAGTAGGCATTTAGCTCCTCCCACAGGAGTCACTTGTCCCAGCTGATGGCTCCGCCAGTTTGTGCCCGGGGCTGTCTCTGAGCAAGCAATGGCCTCTTCTTGGACAGCTTCACCGGGCACCCCCTTGTCCTCCTCACTGGGTTTCTGCTGTACATGGTGGAGGGTTCATTGCCTCCTCTGCCATGATGCTGTTGCCTGTTGACCCATCTCTGCATACCTCCAACCTCCTTCTCACTGCTGTTGGAGCTGAACTGCTCTATTCTCCATCTCCCATGAAGCCACCAATTGCTTCCGCGCTTGTAGCCTGGCTCTACCTGGTTTCCATGCTGTCACCTGCAGCCCCGCCCCCCACATTGTCACCCATGGCCCCGCCCCCACACTGTTACCCGCTGCCCCACTCACCTGTTTGTTTGTTTTAATCGAAAGTTAAAAAATAAAAACTGGCTGACGGGCGGCCCCACAGTGTGTCGGCCTACTGGGAATGTTCCCGCTGAATTTAATGGCCAATATGCCTCTGCCTGTGAGGTAAGTAGCAGGGTTGGAAAGGCAGAAGGGGTTTGGCACTTCCAACTGGAGTATGGGGTGGAATGTCACTCAGGTTGCACCAAAGGGCTGATGCTAGCCCTGCTTATATAAGGAATAACTAACCCTTAGGGGCATATGACAGGCAAAAGTCCTGCAATGCGGGGATTAGCTATTCAATAAAATAGCTATTTTCCCGCGTCATTAGACCGGGACTCCCGCGCGAGAACACACTGATTCCGTGAGAACTGCAGAATCAGTGTGTAATATCCTCTCGCGCAAGGCCGAATAGGACGGCCTCATGCTGATTTTACCTCACACATACATGAGGTGTGAGGTAAAGTCAAACAGCAGGAACTCGCGCACGGGGTCTCAGGGACACCCGCGCGTGGAATCCCTGCTAATTGAATCCCGTCCAGCGCAACAATTAGCCAAGGGGTAAACCCCGCACCTAATTGGATATGCCCCATAGTGTAACAAAAGTAAAAGTAACAAAGGATCTCTGTGGCCTTATAAACATTTCTCACAGCTCATGGATTGAAAAGGTGACTTCAAATATCCGTAATTTGCAGTAGGGAGAAACGTATTCATTATTACACACATATACATTTATTGCTTCACTAATTTATATGAACATTGTTCCACTTACAGTACATGACCATAGGTAGCTGTTGTGTGCAATGGCATGGGGGCTCCTCATTGAGGGCCTGATTCAGAGGAGGACGCATTTTAAACATTGGGCGCAAGTGACTGATATTTTAAATCTTAGACATACAGTATTGCTCATGTGTTCTGATGGCTCAGACCAGAATTGCATGAGGGTCCATACAATACCGATGGGCATTCCTGGGCAGTGACTGGGGGTAGCTTTCATCAGCAGGAGTATCGGCAGGTGTGTCGGGTTCATACCGATGCCAGAGACTGGAAAAAATTAGCATCCAATAATCTGAATCAAGTGATTATTATTATTATTATTATTATTATTATTATTATTATTATGACAAGTCACCATTATTTTTCTTACATAAAATGTTAATGTCCATAGATGTGAATTATAATAAGCTCTTAGGTCAATTAAAAATAAAGAGAACTAAAAAAAAAAATTTTCGGTAAAAGAACTAAAAGAAATGAGGGCATAAATTAGTTCTGCCAAATTGCAACTCCATTTAATTGTTGTATGACAACGCCAAAGTCTAATGAATATAATAAATCATCCTATCCACCTGTTAACTGGCAACTGGACGTAAATACCAAACTTGTTTGCAGCCTAGTGTTGGATGCTGTTTTAAAAAACAATACTGGTAATGAAAAACCCTCATTGATCTGAAATGGCAGGGTTAGGCTTCTATTGTCAAAAAAGCTTTCCAATAAAACTACTTGAGTGTTTGAAGATGTCAAACTTTGATGCATCAAAGCCTCAATTATTTTGGTAGCCGAGTGCTGAGTATTGTGTATCTGCCAGTGAAGCATTTAAAGTATATGATGCAGAAGATGCCCTGTTCTCTTTCAAAGTCTACCGATGATTGGAATTAAAAGAAGACCCTTTCATTTCACTGACTCTTTAGAACTTGGCAGCCTACATATTGTTGATGCACACAATGCCACAATTAACATTTGCTTGCCATTGAAACATCAAGTGTAGGACACTTCAAAGTGAAAGTATTAATTATTTCTCTTATTTTTCCTTGTCTTGACATGGACAAGTGAGTCTTAAAGGTGAATTGTGACCTTTTCATGTTGCATACCGCATTGCAAGATTTCTATTCACAGTACTACTAATAATCTTTAACCAAGACCGGCAAAGCTAAGGCTCCTGATTGGCTGGGGTGACACATGGTGTCCTACATCAATCAGGTGTAAACGGTTATCTGAAACTGAAAACTGAAGAACTGCTACTGCAAATATTACAGATATTACAGTTGTCACTAAGACATACAGTACCGCTCAGTATATAGTACAAATAGAATAATATATTCTTTACGTTAAATTTGAAAATATTAGAAGTCATCATGGTTATTTGTGTGGGTATATTTGTATATATGCAAACACAGCAGAATGGTGCCGGGATCTCGAAGAGAAGTGAAAGCATTTGTGATCACTTCACTTATAACAAGAGATGAGAGGCTCAGTTCTGCTGAAAACCAAACAAGCTCAAACTTTGGGGTTTTGAGTCGAACTGGTCCCAGCTCTGGTCACTTTGGGGGGTTTTAGTCGAACCGGGTCCCAGCTCTGGTCACTTTGGGGGTTTTGAGTAGAACCGGGTTCCAGCTCTGGCCACTTGGGGGGGTTTTGAGTAGAACCGAGTCAAGTCTCGGGTCTTTCTGCAAGTAGAATCTAAAAGCCGGTGTGAAATCTTGTGTGTTTTCTATAGCATGGAAGTATATCATAATTACAGGTGCCCAGATTGGTGAAAATAGACTGGAAATGAATGTTATTAATACTATAGGAAAAAAAAACAGATCCAAGATACATGATTTTAGCTGTTTTTATAAAAAATTTTTTAAAGAAATCCAAAACCAAAACTAAACCAAAACACCTGCGGGTGGTATTGCAAAAACTAAAACATAACGATGATTTAGAACCAAGACCAAAACACAGGGGTCTACGCATATCTTTACTGTACTTCCAACACATCAAAGGGATTCACTCCTTTCAGAGACCATGTCCCTGCCTGTGTTTTTTTAATACATTTTGGCGGTACATAATTTCTTATTGCCACTAACAGAACTGATAAGAAATTATAATTATTGGGTCTAAAACCTGATAATTGATAAATATGCCCTTAAGAAAGGAATGGTTGAGGTAAGCAACCTTATATGGCTCCGGAGATGGGGAACCAAGACCCCTAACCTATAAACTTGAGCCAAATGAAAGCCAAAGAGGCTCTAGGTCCTAAAAGAGGGACAATTGCCACCAGGATGGAATCAGCAGTCACAGGCACAGATGCAGACATATGGAACACTGGACCTGATTAAGAGATGGATAGAATTGCGGAGCAGCACACAAGCGGCTGTGCAATTCCATCCATCTCAAATGCGAGTGCAGCAGGAGGTATCATTAGGAAACAGGCACCTCCTTGCTGCATCTGCATGATCCTAGTGCTGCGACCAAGGTTGCAGCCTGGGATCACCTTTGGAATAACTCACGACCATCGGTCAGGATTGTTGAACCTTTGGCCAGGATATAGTAGCTAAAGCTTATTGAAGCCTGACTGGGTCATGGTGGCTTGCGAGGCCTGGAAGTCTGCATCCATGGATGCAGGGCCTGGCCTAACCACTCCTGGAAAATGGGGGTGACACGCCCCCATTTTTGGAAATGCAGGTCCCCCCAAATGCTTTTGCCTGTCAGAGGCAGAGGCATGATGGAACTCTGGGGCTGATCGCAAATTCCCAATGGTCGGGAACCTGTGTATATGCAGTATGGGTCTGCATCATCACACACAGTTAAACAGCAGACTGTCAGTGACTGACAGCCTGCTGCCATTTCTGGGCGGGGAAGGGGCAGCAACGGCCTCCTTTTCCCAAAATGGAGGAGTGTAGTCACTTTGGTTGGGAGAGAAGAGGTCAGGTTCTCCGTCAGCTGACGAAGGTTTCCTGGCCTCTTTTCCTGAACTGTGATGGCTGTCCTGTGTGACCCCATGGTCACTCAGCTGGCCGAGGATCACACAGATGACCGAATGCTGCATCCATGGATGCAGCTCAGATAAATAATGCATGCAGGAGGCTTTGCAAGTCCATCCTGTGCTGAAACAGACCCTCCATGTGGTATCACAGTGGTGAGCAAGCGCACACCACTTACCATCGATGCTACCGGTTTGGTGCATGAGTGGTGAGATGCTTCAAGTGGGCGTCTCTTAGCCCTGGACAGCGAGTGAGTCCTTAGCATAATTTGGCTATTGCATTCTTCATCAAAGCCTTCCAGCTCTCATCTTAACTTGCTGCTACATACTCCTTCCTCCCTGCCTACCCCATCTGTGTCACACCTGTTTGTCTGCCCCTCCCCTTTAGAATGTAAGCTCTTATGAGCAGGGCCTTCTACCGTCTTGTAGTTCTCCTTCTCTACTTTCATCTACTTCTTACACCTCAATAGGGCACATAACACTTGGCTGCTATGCTCTGTTGCTTATCTGGGTGTTATGGTCACTAATGTAGCAATGTATATTATCAGGCTTGCTGACTATCTGGCTGCCCCTTCCGGGAGGGATCAGCCAGATTGACATGACAAGGGGGGGGCGTGCCAGCACATGGGGGCAGGGCTGGCTAGACAACGAGTATTTGCGGGCGGGTCGGGGACGGAGTCATGCAATTGCATAATTTTGCCGCCCCCCACTACACAGTGCCGATATGCATTGTGAAGCACGGGGTGGGGCCAAAATGACGCTATTGCGCATGAATCGCGTCTCCGGCTCCCAGTTGCGGGTGTTTCACATGTAATTACGAGGCGGATAGGTGGGGTCGGCAGCAGCCGGGAGGCTTACTAGCCTTCCTGGGAGGTCGGGAGTGGCACCCGATTTTTGGGAGTCTCCCGACCGAATCAGGAGGGTAGTCAAGTATGATATATTATCCATGTTCCTTGTCCTGTATTGTATTGTATTGTACTGTAAGTCACTGGTAACTTATTTGTTTATGTACTGTGTAAGGCGCTGCGGAACACTTGTGGCTCCATATAAATAAATGATAATAATAATAATAATAATAATAATAATAATAATAATAATAATAATAATTCTATGAGAAATCGCAGATGCCATGGCACTTGCATGCGGACCTGAAACAGGCCCCCAGTGTGTTCTTGGTTTTCAGATATCTCTCTAATAATTAAGTTGGAGGTTTAATAACTGTAGTGTACATAATACTGTATATATACTGTAATTAGCATCAACAATGATCACATGATGTATTATTAGTAGAGGGACTGCATCATTGCTTGTATAGAAAACTAGGGTCCATTTCACACACGACACTGACACTTGGCAGAACATGATGAGTAATAAAACACATCTGCTTCTCTGAGAACCAAGGTCGAGCTGCAGAATCACTGAGAGATACATCTCTATGTATTTACACATTGCTCATTATTCCACCTTTATAATCAAAACGGAAATCCTTTGTTCAGTCTCCATGTGCTCAATGCAACTGTTACATGTAATAATCTTCCCAATCCCTCCTCTTGTGCTTTCTGTATAGAAGACAAGAATCCATTTTACACACACAACAAATACGCGATGGAACAATAAGACTGATAAAAATACATCTGGATCTCCGAGAACCGAGGTCAGCCTTCAGTATGACTCCTATTTATTCACACACGTCTCGTTGTTGTACCTTTGTTAAAAATAATAGTCAAATAATTTGTTCAGTCATAGTGTGTTTAATTTAACCCTTACCATGTAATTAACCCCTCACACGAGTGTTTTTCAATAGAATTAATTTTATATAGGAAAATGACAGTGATGGAAACTTTATATGTGCACAAATCATTTAATTCCTTAGTAAATATTCCCAAGGTGTAGAATTACCATTAAAATATATTTAAAAACCCGTTATATATAGATTTTGCCATTCTGTAATTCTAAAATGGCAAATACTACATGCAATACACAATCAGGGCAGCCTAAATAGCCTGTAAAGGTTCAGCCTCACATCCAATTGTTTCTTTAAAAGCAAGTACAGTATGTTACTATTTTTTTAACATGAATCTGAAGCTGGTTTTCCAGTAGGTCATATTATAACTACAATAGCTGGTGCATCCAGTGGCGTCCCGTCCCGTGGTGTCACCCAGTGCAGGGAGGGATGCTGTGTGCGCGGCAGAGCCAGGTACCACCAAAAAGGTGGTATGGCATCCAGGGGCACCGAGAGGGGGGGGAGCGGGTACAGATTACCGGGGCCCGGGCTTCCTGAGGGGCACGGCGGGGGCCCGGGTCCGGCGCCGCTCCCCCTCCCTCACAGCAGCCCAGCACACAGCGTGTGCTGAGCTGCAGTGGAGACTGCTTGTGGCTGCTGAGGAGCAGCCACAGCAGTCTCCTATGCCTGTGGGGGGGAGCGATCACACTGATCGCGCCCCCCTTGGCTTTGAGCAGGGCTGAGGGGGCACAGAGCGCCCCCCTCCCCAGCACGCAGTGCCGCTACGCGGTGCTGCAAATCTTTTTTTTTTTTCGGGAAGGGGGCATGGCCACGCCTCCTGCAATTAGGCCATGCCCCCTATTACCCGGGCCCGACGCGGCTCTCAGCGGGCCTGATGGCATCATGGGCAGTGTCAGGAGCTGAGTGCTGCACTGAAATTATACAGTGCAGCACCAGGCTCCTGTCACTGAGGGGGAGTCTGCACCTTGGTGTCACCCCTCAACACGTGACATTCGGGGGCAGCACACACCCCTCCACCCCCTCCTTGTGACACCACTGGGTGCATCTCTCTCTCTCCCCCTCTCTCTTTCACTCTCTCTCCCCATCTATCTTCCTCTGTTTCTCCCCCTCTCTCTCTTTCCCTCTCCTCCTGTTAATCTCTAAGGGCAGTAAGTACCAAGCATCACATCTGCACTGCGGAACATCCAGCCAATGATCGGGTACATACCAGCATTAATAATGCTGGTATGTACTTAGAAATGTGATTGAATCACAAAGGACACTTCTCTCAATAAGAGCTGTCCTATGTGATTCTAGATGCTAGAGGGACTTCCAAATATATTACCCAGAAGTCCCTCTGTGCATGCGCAGAAAAGTGTGGGCAGCCATGGGAGACACTGCAAGGGATCCGATTGGATCAAGAAACCCGATAAGTAGCCCATAGACTTCTATTGGGTAACACCATCTAAAGATGGCACGACCCACCGCCCAGGTTTGCCCATGATTTTGACTTGCCGGTTCTAATGCACGTGCCTCCGTACACAAAAGTGAACTTCACTTACACACATGCACCATAGGGGAGTTTGGGACTTTTATGGATGTGTAGTAGCACATCATTACTCAACTGTGCAAGCATCGCCATTGTGTCCACCCCACAATTTCCACATTTATTTGCAATTCTGCATCAACCCCTTAATTTATTTAGGAAGTTTTCAGTTTCAGTAAAGTTTGCAGCAAATCTTTCATATTTTTTATCTTAAAATGTAAGTCTCAAATGTAAGCCAAGCATACAATAAAATAGCAATTGCAAACACAACGGTTCTGTTATTCACTTTCTATTGAGTTTTGAATTCAGAAACTTTTCATATGCCCTAAATTGAGTAAAAAAAAAATCCAGATCATATAACCATGACCTGTGATAATTACAGTTGGTTCGAAATGCTAGCATCAGTTATTTTAACAATATTACTATGGTAATGTCTTTGTCCGCATTGAAGAGATAGAATGATATCAACATAATGGTGTTTCAAGTGCTAATGAGGCAATTATTGCAGGTCATCACCCAGACAGCTAAAACTTGACAAACATTTCTTTGTCCAAAAATATTAAATGTTGTGCCATTTACTAAGTAATGCTCTGTGTTGTTAATTAAGTTACCTGTGACCTGTATCTAGTCTACACAGACAACTCATTCATTTCCTAGTGAATTATTAACATTTATAAATGAAAGATAGTTATATGAGATACTTTTTAATAGTTTCATTTAGTCCAAAGATATAACATGCACATAATAGGCGTTACCACCATTTAACCTCAAAACCTTGGTTTCCCCATTTAAATGAAAACACTTGGTCAAATTAGACAAATATTTTCAAGTAAGTTCTCATAGATCAGCTTTGCTGCAGTCTGTTTATTTATGCATTGACAGTTGTCATTGTTCATCTTGTAAATATCCGCATGTCACCAGTTTTATGCCTTAGCCAATCAGATTATCAGAATTCTCACCTCAGCATTCTGAAGTGAGCATTCTGAGTTCTTTGCACAATCCCTTGTGCAAAGACCTGTTTGCACAAGGGATTGTGTTAATCAGTACAGGACTGGGATGCAGAGGGAAGGAGCGGAACAAATAACCTGGGTCTGGACTTGTCAGTGGGGCCTGGGTCAGCTGTTAAGGGGGACAATGTCCTCCTGTGCACACTCAGGAGGAATTATCTTCCCATACTGTAGGTGCCACCTTCTGTGGGCGGGTTTGTGTGATCTGCTGAAGACATGGCACCTCCTGCAGATCACATATTCCCGCCCCCAGCAGTCGGCACCTATGGGGAGAAACTTTAAAGCTACTAAAAAGAAATCATGTGCTCATAAAAGATTTTGCAGCATCACCATTGCAACCTTTGTGTTGTCTACTTGGATGCCTACTGAAGTCAATTGCTAAGATATAGACAGCATTTTATCTATCTATTCATTAATATTTTTGAGAGCGCCATAGGTTGATTCATCTCATTAGACCTTTGTTTTCATAAGACATCTGCAATGCTCTCCACCATTCATTCATGTGTTGTCACCTTCCCATGAAATTTTGGATTATACAAGCAGTTCCACAACTAGTCCTATTGTTCCAATGTCTATATCCACATTGTCAGAATTAGTACTATAACCAGGATAACTAGTAACTTTCCATTACTTTTCCCATTTTAACTGCATAGCGAACTCCCGTGTACCATAAATCTCTGAATCCACTAGATTGGCAAAGCTCATGCTTGCTCCTGCACTGTACATTTTAACCCTTACTTGTGAATAAAGAAATTTTCTGTACTCACTTAGATCCTTTGATTCTGTGTCACAGTAGTCATGTTCTTTGTATCATTGACCTGATTGTTTGGAAGCCTTGTAGTCTGGCAGAAAGCCTATTGACAGATCCTATAGGTGGTAAAGATGGCAACAGTGTGTGAGGAAGGTTAGTCCACTCGATAGATCACTTTACCAGGCTTTAGGATTATTAACCAGGCAGAACAGGTTTTTATCATGTTTGCACCAGATCCAGCCAGGAACATATAGGGGAGCACAGGTGGTGTGCAACATGTGGGAGCACACACCTGTATATGTACCTACAGTAGTGGCAGTGAAGTATGTATACTGGATCTGTAAGTGCAATGGTTGGGCATTGATGGTGCAGAGGTACTGACATTGGTCTGTAGCCTACATAATGCTATCTCTATAGTCTGGAGACTCTCAAGGGCATGTCCATTAACATGGAGATCTGTCTGAGAACAGGCATATCTTTTTGCATGCACAACTCTTCATAGTCTTAAATTCCACAGACACATCTTCATTAAACATCGCCAAAGTGCAAATACCCCATTGCCACCCAGTTATGTGGATCTGTGACTGAGTTGTGTTGGTCGGACAATTTGACAATTATAGATTTACTGACCATAGGAGGATTGTTGTTAACAGTCTCATGACTCATAGGGGTAAAGGTAAAGGTCAATTTTAATTGATTTAAAATCAATTAAATCAATAAATAGTGATGTTATATTGCTGGGGCGAATGCACACATTTACTAACAGACAATTTTTATCTTTAGTAAATAATCTACCCCATAGTCTCTTCCGTCACTATGCAGAAGTCCACAATTAAAGTCCCAGTTGTTTACGGGTCAATAGTTTGAAACATCTAAAAATCACTGAACAAGGAGGCTGGTTTAAGTCTATATGTCGCTAGGAAGTTTCCTGGATATACCAGCTTTGAGTCCCAATATCTCAATAATATTCTCTAAGTTAATTGCATACATTTACAACTTTCCCACTTTTTGGTGTGTGGGAAAGGATGATGATATGCCACCTTTGAGAATAGTCCCCTACACCACTGGAGTGAATGACCCCCACCTCCCCACCCCCTCCTCCATATAATATTTATTATTTTTTTTTTGTCAGATTAATTTTTCAGCAACAATTTCAACTTAGTATTTCCTTTACCCCTAAGGAAAATATAGATCTTTTTAGTTTTTTTTCCTCATGTAGTATCATGTAGTATGCCAGGGCCTAAAATAGAAGCTTTGTCACCTGGTGCAAGGCAGTAATTTAGCGCCCCCTCCCCTGTGTCTCTGATGCACAGTCCCACTCCATCATGAGCACATGGGGTGGGGCTGCACATCATGGGCCTGATTCATCAGTGTTCGGGAATCTGTGCAGGCACATGACCCGTACTATGCAAGTGCAGAACAGGTCTGTGATCCCACTCGTAAACTGGCAGAAGACTATCAGTGATTGTCAGTGACAGGCTAAGGCTACAGTCCATGCTGTGTTGTCCTGGGGGGTGCTCTGTCAATTAGGGGTGCTCTTCCCCAGTGTATAAAAAAATAAAAGTACTATTTTTTATTTTTGTGTGTGTGCATTAGCAAATTAGCTGCGCTATTATCGCAGTTTATCATCAACATATTTGTGACTCTGCAGGTGATCTGTGTGCACTCGGCAGGGGTGCTTTGTCGTACATAAAGAAGGGGTGCTGTCTGTGTTGTTCATCAAGGGGCTACTGCCTCAATCAGGGGTGCTCTTCCCCAGTGTAAAAAAAAATAAAAGTGCTTTTTGTGTGTGTGCGTTAGCAACTTAGCTGTGCTATTATTGTTTGGTGACACTGCCGGCCAGATCGCAGTTTATTGTCCACGTATTGTAACACTATAAGTCATAGCACAGTGTGTTATTCTTATTCATAAAAAATATTGTGGCACTGTAAGTGGTAGCGCAGTGTGTTATTATTTTCTTATACATCAAAATCTTGTCACACTGTATGTGGTATCACAGTGTGTTATTCTTATTCATAAATAATCTTGTGACATTAAGTCGCAGTGCAGTATGTTATTCTTTTCTTATTCATAAAAAAATCTTGTGACACTGTAAATGGCAGCGCAGTGTGTTATTCTTTTCTTATTCTTAAATAATCTTGTGACACTGTAAGTAGTAGCGCAGTCTAATATTCAACTTTTCACTTCTTTCCTCAATTGTGAATAACTGATTAGTCTACATGCCGACTACAAGACCACAACAAAGTGCAAAATAACATGCCTTATATATAATACATAATGAAATCACTGTAAGAGGCATCACAGTGTGTTATTCTTTTATTATTCATAAGTAATCTTGTGACACTAAGTGGCAGATTAGTGTGTTATTCTTTTCTTATTCATAAAAAATCTTTTGACAATGTAGGTCATTGATACCGCAGTGTAATATTTAAAATTGGTACAAATTAACGTGTGTGCTGTACCCCACTTCATTGGTGTTTGTTGATATGGAGAATGATCAGTTGAGAGGAGAGAAGAAACCACATACTAGTGCAGGAACTGCTGCCAGTGCTACCAGTCATGACGATATTAGTTGTCATGACTACTACTAAAGCCAATACTCAAAGGCATACAGGGCTTAAGTGACGGCATCTAAAATGAAGAACCAATTTTTTATAGTGGTAATGAAAAAAACATCAAAGGGAAAGTTAGCTCAGAAATACATAAAATTGGCAATATGCCTTTCACCACATGAAATGGCAATGAAAGGCTAAGGCCTTGGCATTTATTTATGATTGGTGGTTCTGCCTTGTATGATGATGTAAGCACAAGTAAACATGCTGATATAGGAATCGAGGATTCTTCTGTGGAAGTACACCAGGATGAGCAGAATATTTGTGTAGCTGACATTAAAAAGGATGTTGTTGATGAGGATGTTGTTTGTGTAAATCAGGCACCCCTGGAAGAAATAGTTATTGCCCACGATAAGGAAAAGCTCTTTGTTATGCCTGACCACAAGACAAAAAAATGCACTTCTTATGTGTGGAATTATTTCTACCCAAATCTGGACAACAATTGTCATGTCATCTGCACCATTTGTAAAGCCAGAGTAAGCAGAGGTAGGAACTTTAACCATCTAGGAATCTCCTACCTGTTATGTCATCTGCACGCATCCATCCAAAAAGTTTTTGTGTATTGTGTTGACTCATCTGCATCACCAGTGTGTCTTTTGGGAAAGTTTAACTTTTTCTCGGCAGATGCACTTTCTGGAGAAACTGAAAGAGAAGCCATCACTGCATCACATGCCACTTGAGCTGACAATTTGCTTACTAACAGCTCTTTGCATCTCTTCAGATCGGTGTCCATTGGGAAGAAAGACACAACGTATGACTTAAAACTTATATATTAAATCTTGTGTTTGCTCTTTTCAGCTTGTCCACATATCTGTGGTTAAGTAGGTAGTGGGTATAATGGCATTTTGGAGGCCACTAATTAAGTTTTTTTTAATGTCCCTGTACAGGTTGGTAATTGCTTTTCTAGTGAAGTGGAAACTTGATGGAATTTGGTAGCAGGGACACAGAACCTCAATTAACTGTCTAAAACCCACTGCATTATTGGCAGATATTGGACATCTAATACCAGCATAGATGTTATGGCATCAGTGATCTGCTGTGCAACTTGGTGACTGCTGTAATTCTTGCTCCCCCTTGCAAAGAATTGTTTAACAGTCAATTGTTTCTTAAACTACTACTAGTAGTCTTCCTGGTCCCCTTTTTGGGATGAAAATCCACTCCCAGCAGCAGCAGGCATAGCGCTCAAGGATTCTTCTGGGGCAAGGACTGATGTGAATAATTTAAATGTTTTGTAAATGCCTTCCCTCCTCCCCTCCCCTCCTCCCTCATAAATTTGCTTTGGAATCAAAAAAAATTATTAAATTTACTACTAATCAAATCTTCCTTTCACTGCCTTCAACTACATACATACTCCAACTCCCTCAGGCCTCTTGAATAATAAAAACATTTGTTTCCTGATGTGCCATGTTGGAAGTTGAACTGCCACTGCTGCTACAATCTTTGACATGCAGTTGCTGAATAGCAAAAATGTTCAGAAATGTTTCTGGCCACAGACAGCATCTCTTATAAGCCCCTTTAATTAAAAAAAATATATTCTGAAACACCAAGTTCATTTTGTGGGCAAAACATGGGACATATTGTTCAACCATGATCTTCCCTCCTCCTTTACAAGTTTGCTTCTGAATCAAAAAATTAAATTAAATTAAATAATAAATAAAATTTATTTTCAACCATTCCTGTCCCTGCCTTCAACTACATACATAATCCAACTCCCTCAGGCCTCTTGATTAATGAAAACATATGTTTCCTTATTTGCCATGTTGGATGTTGAACTGCCATGTGTTTGTGCCACCCACTGCTGCCATTTAGTTTAGTCAGCCAGCTAGCTTGGTGCAAATGTTGGGTCTAAACCATATGAAATAAATATTGTGAGCTGGTAAAAATTTACTGTAAATGAGTGTAAATGAATGTTATTCAGGTTACTAATACTGTAGGAACAAAAAAAACAAATGATGTGATTTTAGCAGTTTTTTGCAATAAAAAAAAAAATACAGATCCAATGCAAAAACCAAAACAGGCAAGGGGTGGTTTTGGCGAAACCAAAACCAGATCCAAAACACAAGGAGTTACAGATCCAAAACCAAAACCAAAACTCTGGGATTGGTGCACATCCCTAGTTTCAATGCCATCCTTTTAGGAGAAAAACTGAGAAGTGACATGTGTGTTACTAATGAACTTTGCATTTTATTTACATATAAGCATCAGCTTTCATTTGTCTTTTATCATTGCTGACAGCAGTACACTGTTGGATTTTGTGGTTCTCCACCAAAGTGTAACTAGAGGGTGAAAAATGTGCCCCATTAAAAGCATAGGATGAGATCCAATATCTGTCCACCTTGAGCAAGAGCAAAATTTGAGTCCTTGGAAAGGAATCAGTGTGTGATACCAGTGGCTCTTTAGCCGCCAGTTCAAATCCTGACACAAGAAAACTGACAGCAGGAGATCCCAATGCCGGCGGGTAAGTACCCTAACCCTCCCCTTTCCCCCTCTAACCCGGCTTAGGGGTGCCTAACCTTAAAACTCCTGG
This sequence comes from Taudactylus pleione, assembly GCA_031769625.1. Lineage (NCBI taxonomy): Eukaryota > Metazoa > Chordata > Amphibia > Anura > Myobatrachidae > Taudactylus > Taudactylus pleione. The sequence continues at coordinate 16,910,196 of JAUIMM010000188.1, forward strand.
GGTGGTGCCTAACCCTAAATTCCCCCTGGTGTGCCTAAAAATAACCCCATTCCTGCTCCCTGCACCTAACCCTTCTGGGGGGGTGCCTAACCCTAACTTTCCCCTGGGGTCTCTAAACCTAACCCTCCCCACTAGGGGTTCCAAACCCTAACCTTCCCCCCCAAAACCTAACCCTTTCCCCAATACGCTCCCTAAACATAACCCTCCCCCTCGCGGCCTCCAATAAGGACGCCCCAGACTTACCTTGTTCGGGCTGTCATCCTTCGGCATTCTGGCATCAAGATTCAGATAGGCGTTGGTATTTTGATGCCTATCTGAAGTCCTCCGTTGGGCTTCTCATGTCCTGATATAGACCAGTAGCATTTAGTCCGCTGGTCTATAAACTGCATCCCGGGGCATAGTGCCTCAGTCTTTTAATTTGTCATAAAGTGACTTCCGTGGAAGTATCCAATTTGTTAACTGGATCAGTATGAGGTCTAATCACTGACATTACCGAGAAGCCGTCTGACTAATATACTCAAGGCCTGGCTTACATTGATAATTGATCATTTACATTCAAATAAATCATAGTTTAGTCCACTGTGATGATCCCATTGCCTGCACAGGGATCACACGGCATAGTTGCAAGGACAACTGCGGGAGACCCTCTGTAATATGTGGTACTTCGGCAAAAGTGTGCAGGCAATCTTTTTGTTTCTTAAATTGTGTCCAATAACCAGAAACTCCTAACCCTATCCATTACTTCAGGAATGCCCTTACTGGCCATAAATCTTGGACTAAAAAGACATTTATGCACCAACTCAACATGGAATCCAGGCTGTCCAGGACAAATATACATCCTGGGATTCAAAATCCATCCAATCACCTGCACTGAACCAAGGGATAAAAAGGAGCTGCCGCAGAGACTGGGGACCTCATTCAGAGTCGGTCGTTGCGGCCTCACAGTCGTACGCCACCGATGTTCGTTAAACTGCGCATGCGTAAAATTCGCAATGCGCGTGCACAAACTAGCTATTGCAATCAGAAATTTCTCTCTCCTTCAACTTGGCCTGGTCGTTAGTTTGAGTGACAGGATGAGGCGTGCCTGACTATGCAAACGGCGTTTTATGGGAGTGCATAATTAACTAAGTAGTGTCATGGCACATGTGACATGGGAGGTTTTTTCATTGACTTGATCGTATTGCTTAAGAGAGGGTATGGTCAACCTTAAGCTCTACGACCAGCTCCGATGATTCCCGAAGGTCTCGATTAATCCTTATATGCCCGAAGATGACGAGTAATGCGAACGAAAATGGGGCGTATTTTTAGTCTTATGGCAACATCCTCCCCTCGCTCGTCCAGCTAACGATCCCATCTTAACGACGCAACTTGCGAGTGCTTCATTTGCATATCTGGCCCCTTTTACCTTACGACCGTGTGGCCGCAATGACCGACTCTGAATGAGGTCCTGTGTTCTTTGGCCTGGGGGAACAATGGATGTAAGCTGGTTAAGGAGTCTGTGGATCCTGCCAAGCTCATATGGTAGAGCTACCTTCAAGCCTGCCATCAACGGACTTTACTAACTTAAGAAATCCCAGCAAAAGACATCCAAGGCAGCTGTGTGATGTGCCTGCTGGAGCACAGTGATTTTCAGGCAAAGTCTACCATGCAGGAACCAGACACATTAAGCCATGCAGCCAGGATCAGCAAGTAGCAGGCCCAAGTGGCCAGGAATCAGATAGCTAAATTCAGGATAAGTGTGAAGTGCTCAGCAATATTACCCAGCAACAAACTGGCCAACAGTCTTGTAGCCATGCAGTGGTCCATGAACACTTCTCACTGAAGGGACTATTGACTGTATAGGGGGTGAAGGGTACTTTTTGTGTTTTTTTACAATAGTTGTAGCCCTAAGCATGATTGTTATTTAAGATACCTGTATTTATTGTACTAAGGGGCCTATTCATCATCACTTTATTTATACAAAAGCAGGTGAAAAAAATAAAATTTTCACCAAATTTTGTATAATTTAAGTGTCAGCCCCATTCATCAATCATGTAACACAGAAGATATCACAGATATCTCCTGGCTACAATTGTGCCTTGATAATTGCCACAATCCCCATACTTTAGTATGGGGATGTAGAAATTGTGTAATTTATGAAGTTCCGAAAAAGCATATTTTTGGAACTTGTGATACTGTACGCCACTCTGAGATGGCGTACAGTATCTGATACCATGCACAAGCTGCCATGTACACGAGGGATTTATTCAGATTCCTCCCTGCTTTGTCCAGTGGCTCTGTCCCACCTCCCAGCTCCACTCACCACTGTGGCTGCATTCACTCCTTGTCTCTGTCCTTCTGCTTGTAACTGCTCCAGCCCCCTACTGGGGGTGGTCTGTGGCAGCAGTGCTCCCTGACTTGTGAGGGGGGATGGGGGCATGGTTGATTATAGCAGAGTTGGTGTGGGGGGGGTGTGCGGCTGCAGTGCAGAAGGTGATGTTAATTATATAGGAGTCCCGGTGAGGTGGGGTTTAGCTGGAGCTGTGGCTGCAGTGCTGATGTTGATCATCGCAGTCCTGGTGGGAGCAGGGGGTGTACTCCCAGCCGGGCAGAGTCGGTAAGGGTGCTGAGGGAAACAGACAATGGTGGGGTTGGCCATGGTGGGGGAAGCAGGGCTAGAAAGACACCAGCGGGGAAAGACAGGAGACAGACATTAGCGGGGGAGTGAGCAGGAGGAGGGTTAGTTACAGACAGCAGCTGTGGGAGAAAAGTATCACAGTTCCAAAAAGCTGACTCCGCAACAGGAGCATGTCGAATCTAAAACTAAAGTTTCACGTTTTACAAATTTTTCGTAATGAATAGACCCCATAGTGAGGTTATGGATTCATGTGCAGTATACCTAGTGTGTGTGTAATGAAGGTGCCTTTGTACTCTTGCTATTGTGTGCTTACTGTATTTTCCCAAAACCCATAAATGAACCGGGGTACCATGCGAGAGCTATAACCACTGTCTTTCTCAAGGCAGTCATGAGAAATAGTTGATAATAATGCACACATAAACACGGTATCCACACATCTACAAAGTGGCTTCCTACGCTGAGCACCTGGGGCATCGAGAAGAGGGCCCAGGATGTGCAGTCACTCCAAATTCAGCCCGTTTACACAGGTCTCTAGTATGCAAAATTGGAATTGACCACATACTTGTTCACACCACTTAGTACCAGTTGACAAGTTAATTTAGACTTACTGATTGTGCCTACAAAATGCCAGTCCCATCTGTGTGAAGGCTATAGATACTGTACCTTCTAAATTTATTTTATGAAGCTGATATTTCCACAGTTCCACTGATCCAATTTTTTTTCCACAAATTCCCTGTTAATTAAACAGGACAAAATTGAGCAAATAATAAGCTCAGCGAGACATTTTAAGGAAAATAAATACATTTCCCCAACATGTAAAAATATTGATCTAGCTATAAGTGAAAGACATTACAGCAGCCGTCAGCATTGCTGTCAGGAAATGAAGCTTTGAAGTTGAGGCTATAAATTATGTTGAGTTTGATATATTTAGGAAGCAAGTTGTCCACTTTAAATAAAGATGAGCTTCTGTTGGTGCGTTTTACAAATCTGTTAGCATTTCCTTTTCTTGAATAGTAAGCACAATGCTCAGGAATGCCATATGGGATTTGTTTTTATGAGTTGATAATTTGCATACATATGTAAATGTTGGAGATATATTATTGCATGTCAATTATTTCTTTGTTCCTGCTCTCATATGCCAAAACTTCCTGTTTCATTGTATGATAATATTAAAACTTTCTCTCTTGGCGAACGGTGAGGACGACCATAAATTGTATCTTTTGCTTGAAACATGTACCTGGATGAATTCACTTGACATTGAAGTAGTGGGATGGTGAGACAATGGGGTTCATTTGTGGTGTTAAATAAATAAAGGGTATTGTACAGTATGTTTTTCTAAGAGAAGGGTAGGTTCCATTATGGTCATGGAGTCAAGAATAAGTAAGTGGCCCCAACATCCAACTTAAATATGGCTTTATACTCTACATAGAATTTTCTAGACCTCGTCACTGTTCAGTGCTGTTTCATGAGGGCAAATTCTGGATATATAACACATAAAGCGATAATTTCTAAGATGGAACGAACAATCTTACCCATAGCAACCAACCAGATATCAACTTTTGACCATATAACTCAGACAACCTGCTGTTACAACAAAAATCAGATGCATTCACCAAAACTCCAAGGACACTTTGCCAAGAGCATTTATATTTGGGGGGGGGGGGGGTATTATATAAAGCTTAGTTGCTATCCACGTGCTCTCTTCACAGTATGGCTTTCATGTTCTGCCCACACATTACTTCTGGTTGTAATTGTACTTTCTGCACAGAACCTGGCTGTGTGGTCCGTCTACACAACAACACTGAGAAGTTGATAAAGTCCACCCATAGATATTTTTTCTTTGCCTGGACCATATTGCAAACCTGTTACCGTCTCTATGAACTACAACACAGCTTTCTGCTAACTTTCCATTTGTAGCTCTGAGATGTCTGTGGATAATGGCGACTTTAAAAGAAAATTCTCCAACTTCCCTTTATTTGGTTACTAGGAAACCACAATCTTCTCCTTCTCCCATCAGAAAGCAGTCTGCAGGTGCAAGCATTAACCACTGCAATCAGCCAACATGGTGTCGGAAAAGTTAAAAGTTAAAAACAAAATCATTTGAAATAAGACAAACAAGAGCAAACAAGGTAGAAATAAGATAACTGTTATGTAAATCGGTGTATGTAGAAAAATATGCATGGAAAGCAAATTTTTCACTACAGTTTGCACAGAGCAGCGATGACACACATAATTAAAAGTAATTTTTTATAGTTTTTGGCAAAATTGTTTATATATGCGCATGCATACATACATGCATACATATATACAAACATATAAAGAGAGAGATTTACAAATATTTTGTATGCAATCATTGAATTTTCCAGTGTGTAAGATTTAATTGCTTATTTTAATGTATAATTTAACATATGAGCAAAGCATGATGGGAACTTTCTACTGTTATAATAGGATATAAAGGACTCTACTGGGAAAAGACAGTGAAGTGGCACTACCAGTCGCTGAAAGGTGTGGCTACTCTTACCACTGCCAGACAGCCCCACCCACCCATACACTGGTGCAATGGAGGTGAGGGTGGTGGGACTGTCTGGCAGTGAGACCCACTTGGAGCTATATATTTTAAAAGCTAATCCCAGACAGGTCTTGTCAGTCAGAACTTGAGTGATGCATTGGCAACAATGATATTTATCTATATATATATACATTAGGGGTGAGTGGGTTCGGATTTCTGAAATCCGAACCCCCCCGAGCCTCCCCGATCCGAGGCCGATCTGAGTCAGGCTCGACTTTTCCCGCCTGACTCGGATCTGAAATCGAGGCAAAACGTCATCATCCCGCCTTCCGGGTCTCACGGGTTTTGGATCCTATATATGGTACCAGCGTCGGCTCCATTTTCTCACTCGGCTGTGGACAGTGAAGAGGGAGGGTGGGAGTTAGGGCTGGCTGGGCTGTGTAGTGTAGTGTTGTAGTGTAGTGTAGTGCAGTGTAGTGTTGAGCTGTGCTGTGCTGCGCTGTGCTGCTGTTGTCCATAGGGGCTGTGTCCACTACTTCAAAGTCCATAGGGGCTGGCTGGACTGTGTTGTGCAGTCAGTTGTCCATAGGGGCTGTGTCCACTCCAAAGTCATGTGCAGTGTCCCAGTCCTAAAGGGGTGCTGTAGTGTTGTCCAGGGGGTGCTCTGTCCGTCAGGGGTGCTCCACCCAAGTGCTAAAAAAAAATATTTTTTCTGTGTTTGTGAATTGTGTTCACTGTGGCTGCACGTGCATCAACAAAGGAGCAGCGCCAAGCGTGCGCCTGTGTCCCATAAGTAAAAGGCCAGCTGGCTTGTCCGTTAAAGGGTGCTGTAACCCCCAAAGGGCACTCCAAACAAAATAAAAAAATATATTTTTTTGTGTTTGCGAATTGTGTTCGCAGTAGCCGCACGTGCATCAACAAAGTAGTGCCAAGCATGCGTCTGTGTCATAAGTAAAGGGCCGGCTGGCTTGACCGTTAAAGGGTGCTGTAACCCACAAAGTACACTCCAAACAAAATAAAAAAATATTTTCTGTGTTTGTGAATTGTGAGCGCAGTAGCCGCACATGCATCAACAAAGTAGTGCCAAGCGTGCGCCTGTGTCATAAGTAAAGGGCCAGCTGGCTTGAACGTTAAAGGGTGCTGTAACCCACAAAGTACACTCCAAACAAAATAAAAAAATATTTTCTGTGTTTGTGAATTGTGTGCGCAGTAGCCGCACATACATCAACAAAGTAGTGCCAAGCGTGCGCCTTTGTCCCATAAGTAAAAGGCCGGCTGGCTAGTCCGTTAAAGGGAGCTGTAACCCCCAAAGGGCACTCCAAACAAAATACAAAAATATATTTTTTTGTGTTTGTGAATTGTATGCGAAGTAGCCGCATGTGCTTCAACAAAGTAGTGCCAAGCGTGCGCCTGTGTCCCATAAATAAAGGGCTGGCTGGATTGACCGCTAAAGGGTGCTGTAACCCCCAAAGGGCACTCCAAACAAAATAAAAAAATATTTTCTGTGTTTGTGAATTGTGTGTGCAGTAGCCGCACGTGCATCAACAAAGTAGTGCCAAGCGTGCGCCTGTGTCCCATAAATAAAGGGCCGGCTGCATTGACCGCTAAAGGGTGCTGTAACCCGCAAAGGCCACTCCAAACAAAATAATTTTTTTTTTTTTTTTGTGTTTCTGAATTGTGTGCACAGTAAGCGCACATGCATCAACAAAGTAGTGCCAAGCGTGCGCCTGTGTCCCATAAGTAAAAGGCCGGCTAGCTAGTCCATTAAAGAGTGCTGTAACCCCCAAAGGGCACTCCAAACAAAATACAAAAATATATTTTTTTGTGTTTGTGAATTGTGTGAGCAGTAGCCGCACGTGCATCAACAAAGTAGTGCCAAGCGTGCGCCTGTGTCCCATAAATAAATGGCCAGCTGGATTGACCACTAAAGGGTGCTGTAACCCCCAAAGGGCACTCCAAACAAAATAAAAACATTTTTTTTTTGTGTGTGTTTGTGAATTGTGTGCGCAGTAGCCGCACAAATACATTAACGAAGTAGTGCCAAGCGTGCGCCTGTGTCCCATAAATAAAGGGCCGGCTGGATTGACCACTAAAGGGTGCTGTAACCCCCAAAGGACACTCCAAACAAAATATATATATATTTTTTTTGTGTTTGTGAATTGTGTGCGCAGTAGCCGCACATGCATCAACAAAGTAGTGCCAAGCGTGCGCCTGTGTCCCATAAGTAAAAGGCCGGCTGGCAAGTCCGTTAAAGGGTGCTGTAAACCCCAGAGGGCACTCCAAACAAAATACAAAAATATATATTTTTTTGTTTTTGAATTGTGTGTGCAGTAGACGCACGTGCATCAACAAAGTAGTGCCAAGCGTGCGCCTGTGTCCCATAAATAAAGGGCCGGGTGGATTGACCGCTAAAGGGTGCTGTAACCCCCAAAGGGCACTCCAAACAAAATAATAAAAAATATTTTTTTGTATTTGTGAATTGTGTGCGCAGTATCCGCACGTGCATCAACAAAGTAGTGGTAAGCGTGCGCCTGTGTCATAAGTAAAGGGCCGGCTGGCTTGACCGTTAAAGGGTGCTGTTAACCCCAACGTACACTCCAAACAAAATAAAAAAATATTTTCTGTGTTTGTGAATTGTGTGCGCATTAGCCGCACATGCATCTACAAAGTAGTGCCAAGCGTGCGCCTGTGTCATAAGCAAAGGGCTGGCTGGCTTGACCGTTAAAGGGTGCTGTAACCCCCAAAGTACACTCCAAACAAAATGAAATTTTTTTTTCTGTGTTTGTGAATTGTGTGCACTGTGGCTGCACGTGCATCAACAAAGGAGCAGCGCCAAGCGTGCGCCTGTGTCCCATAAGTAAAGGGCCGGCTGGCTCATTTCTTAAAGGGTGGTGTAACCCACAAAGTGCACTAGTCTCCAACAAAAATAAAAAAATATTTTCTGTGTTTGTGTGCGCCTTAGCCGCACGTATATATCAATATAACATTAATGGAGGAAAGATCAAGAACCACTTCCTCCTAGTGCTGAAGCTGCTGCCACTAGTCATGACATAGACGATAACATGCCATCAACGTCGTCTGCCAAGGCTGATGCCCAAAGTCAAAGTAGAGGGCACATACAATCCCAAATTGCAAAGTTCAGGAAAATGACCTTGAAAAAAACATTTAAATCATCTGAAGAGAAACGTATACTTGCCAATATGCCATTTACGACACGGAGTGGCAAGGAATGGCTAAGGTCTTTCCCTATGTTCATGACTAGTGGTTCAGCTTCACATGACGATGGAAGCCCTCCTCCCACTAAAAAAATCAAAAGAGTTAAGCTGGCAAAAGCACAGCGAAGAACTGTGCGTTCTAAGAAGATATCACAAATCCTCAAGGAGAGTCCAAGTGTGGTGGCGGTTGCGATGCCTGACCTTCCCAGCACTGGACGGGAAGAGGTGGCTCTTTCCACCATTTGCACGCCCCCTGCAAGTGCTGAAAGGAGCACCCACAGTCCACTTGCTGATATGCAAATTGAAGATGTCACTGTTGAAGTACAACAGGATGAGGATACTGGTGTAGCTGGTGCTGAGGAGGAAGTTGGCGAGGAGGATTCTGATGGTGATGTGGTTTGTTTAAATCAGGCTCCGGGGGAGACAGCTGTTGTCCGTGGGATGAAAAAGCCCATCACGGTCATGCCTGGGCATAAGACCAAACATTCCACCTCTTTGGTCTGGCAATATTTCTATCCAAATCCGGACAACAACTGTCTTGCCATATGTACCATATGTAAAGGTGAAATAAGTAGGGGTAGGGACGTTAACCACCTAGGAACATCCTCCCTTATACGACACCTGCAGCGCGTTCATAAAAAGTTACTGTCAAGTTCAGAAACTTTGGCTAAGACCGTAAGCAGTCCAGGGACACCTAAATCCCATTGTCCTGTTGTATCCAAGCGCCTGCAAACCACACCGTCAACTCCCTCCTCGTCAATTTCCTCCTTAGTCAGGATCGGAAGTAGTCCTGCAGGCCATGTCACTGGCATGACTGTCTCTCCTATCCGGGATTCCTCCAGAGGATCCTGCATTGCTACGCCTCCTGCTGCCGCTGCTGCTGTTGCTGCTGCTGGGAGTCGTTCATCATCCCAGAGAGGAAGTAGGAACACCACTACTTTTACTAAACAATTGACCCTCCAACAGTCCTTAGTGAGGAGGATGAAGTACGACAGCAGTCATCCTGAAGCAAAACGTATAACTGAGGCCTTGACTTCTATGTTGGTGTTAGACGTCTGTCCGGTATCCGCCATTAGTGCAGTGGGATTTAGACAACTGATGGAGGTAGTGTGTCCCCGGTTCCAAATCCCATCTAGATTCCACTTCACTAGGCAGGCGATACTGAGACTGTACAGAAACGTCAGAAAAAGTGTCCTCAGTGTCCTGAAAAATGCCGTTGTTCCCAATGTCCACTTAACCACGGACATGTGGACAAGTGGAACAGGGCAGACTAAGGACTATATGACTGTGACAGCCCACTGGGTAGATGTATCACCTTACGCAGCAACAGCAGCAGCGTCACCAGTTGCAGCATCTCAGAAATGCCAGCTCGTTCCAAGGCAGGCTACGCTGTGTATCACCGGTTTCAGTAAGAGGCACACCGCCGACAACCTCTTAGAGAAACTGAGGGAAATCATCGCCCAGTGGCTTACCCCACTTAGACTCTCCTGGGGATTTGTGATATCTGACAACGCCACCAATATTGTGCGGGCATTACATCTGGGCAAATTCCAGCACGTCCCATGTTTTGCTCACACAATAAACTTGGTTGTGCAGAATTTTCTGAAAAGCGACAGGGGCATGCAGGAGATGCTTTGGGTGGCCCGATAAATTTCTGGTCACTTTTGCCATTCAGCGACTGCGTGCCGAAGACTGGAACACCAGCAAATACTCTTCAACCTGCCCCGCCATCACCTGTACTGGCAGGAAAAAGAGGCAATTTGGAGGCCCCTGTACAAACTAGCTCTATTTTACCTGAGTTGCCCCCCCTCCAGTGTGTACTCCGAAAGAGTGTTTAGTGCTGCCGGGAACCTTGTCAGCGAAAGGCGTAGGAGGTTGCTTCCACAAAATGTGGAGAAGATGATGTTCATAAAAATGAATTATCAACTCTTCCAGGGAGACCAGCCTCCAGAACGTACAGAGGGACCTGTGGTGGTGGATTCCAGTGGGAACGAGTTAATACTCTGTGAGGATGAGGATGTACACAACACTGAAGAGGGTGAGGAATCGGTGGATGAGGAGGATGAGGACGACATCTTGCCTCTGTAGAGCCAGTTTGTGCAGGGACAGATTAATTGCCAGCTTGTTTTGTGGGGGCCCAAACGAACCAATCATTTCAGCCACAGTCGTGTGGCAGACCCTGGCTTGAATTAAGCATTAAGCCTCAGTTGCTTTCTGTGATGAGTAGTTGTTCATTTGTTTCTTTGTTTGATTGATGTCATGAGGTTTAACTTATACACAATACATTTAATATATTTAAGCATGAATAGTATTATTTTTAAACATAGTGTGTGTCGCTGAATATTCAGGGAGAGCTTTTGCATTTATACTTTTTAGATTCACAATTTTTTGTCACTGATTGATATATTTTTCTCTACTAACCGCTCGGATAATATATTTTAAATAGCTTTTCTATTCTTTAAAATTGCAGTGATTTTTTATACTGTATGCGTTTTTTTTATATATGTGTTTTGGTCACCTGTTGAATTTGGTCACCTGTAGATCACACACATTTTTCACTTTCTTTACAGGTATCTATGGTAATAAAAAAAAGTTTTAATTCACTCTGTAGGTCTGGGCCGATGCTAGTCCCATGTCGTCACTTCCGGTGATGCGTCTTAGTGAAGCCAGAAATTGTAAACTGGAACCAGGGGTGGCATGCGGAGGTGGGAATGAAGTTACAGTGGACTTGTAAGTATCTAAGGTTGTTTTATTGCACTGTACACGTAAGGGTGTCATCTCCTGGAGTAAATAGTTGCACTTGTCATGCAACAGCCAAGTAGTAAAACACTACTCTAGGGTCTTGGTAAAAGTAGCAGCAGAAAGTTTTATTAGCAACACAAAAATAAGCAATTCTTAAGAGTAAATCCTGGTCTGTCCGAATCAAAATGATTACCTCCCTCAAATTGGACAGACGAAATATCCCTCTGACAAAACATAGGATTTTAGCACAGTACTAGTAATCACATTGTTTCTCAACAGGCCTCTGACTAGTTTACCAGGCAGTGAGAGTCTGACTACGGAGACTGACACCCTTTATCAGCCTCTCACAGGTGGTCTGGCAATCAAGGCTGATAATCAGTTTCTGGCTACCAGACAGAAGCTAAAAACCTGGGGAATAAATATCCACCCTTCGCAATCTTTTGCATGGCCATCTGCCATCCTGTTTCTGACTTACTTTATCCATAGCTCTACCGCAGTTCAACTGTCAGTGACTCTGATCCTTCTTTCCTCCATCCTCATAGTACTGGGTCATCGAGTTATTAACTGTCATACACTTAGTTGTCTTAATATCTTATATTTTCCATGTAAGACCTCTCCAACTATATTCCATTCAATATACAGGGATTTAATGCATTACCTAACACTTTCTACGGTGAACCTAATTTTTATGCTCATTTGCAGCAAATCTTTTTGCTGTGATTTCATATACTATTCTGTGTAACAAAAGAACAAAATAATTTATCCATTGAGAAAGATCCCTACTGATCCCTGCACTGGACACACCACTGCTAATTTCCAATTTGAAAATGTTGCATTTACTATATAAACACAACAGTCTTTGCTTCTCATCACTCAGCAAGTCATCTTTCCATTTGCTCATACAGTATTTGTATTTCTTATTAGAGGCATTTGCCTGTAGCACACTTTTTATATTGGAAACAATTAAAACATTTATATTCTTATACAGAGTCATGTTTATCATTCTATAGAGTTTTATTTTTTATTTTATTTTTTATTTTTATTTTATTTGTGCTCTCACAGCTCCTGAATCATTCGATTCACAGTGTAAATGGTAATTTCGCTAACAGCTCCTGGTAACCATATAATTACATACAGTAGGAATAGATCTAACATTGAGCAGAATAGCAAAATACATACTGATAATAGCAATCGCATTATACAATTTTTTGAACTTGATTATCAATTTATTAGCAAGAATTATTTTCATGCTACAGTTGAACTGCCTTGTGGGTACATCGGTTCACTGGTAATTTCAGGTTATATTTCAGTTTTATTGTTTCGTATTATTGTTTGTTTGGTGAAAAAAAGTTATTCCTGATGATTAAACGATTATTGCCCCAGGCTTTTATGTAGAAACTTTATTGAATATTTCAGTTCATTCCAAGACAAAGTGTTATGAGAATTGTTTTCTGCTATTAATTTTTTTTTAATTCCAGGAAAATTTCAAATTAAAACGGATAAACAGCATATACCGATTCAGCAGATGTCCAATGCTATTTCTAAAAGAACCCATGACTGAAATCAGGCATTTTGTCACTAGTGCCATCACTGATGGCAGTACCATAATTTCTCCACTCCATGTAGAAAAATAAATATTACACTGACAGCGAAGATTAAACACAATTGATTTCCAGAGACTGGAACCATTCATTGACCAAATAATTTTTAAAAAGCGATAGCTCCCTGGATCATTACAGAACTATGATGTTCAGTTCATGTAAATTTAGAGAGAGCAAGTTTTGTATATGAATATTTTTTGGCTTTATGTCAATATAAAATATACTTATATGGCTGCTTCAATTACTGGAATCTATAACACCTGTCTAAAGAGCATACTAATTTCCTTGATTTAAATTTGGTAGTCAGTTGGGAAAAATTGATTCCAGTGAGTTTTTCTGATTCCTGGACAGTCTGGAGTAAGGTTCCCGAATGCTGTTCTGGATTACATCTGTGCTTAAAAGTAGAGATGTGCCCAGACCCCGTCCTTTGGTTTTGGTTGTAATTCATCATAGTGTTTTGTTTTGGCAAAACCACCTTCAAGTGTTTTGGTATGGATTTAGGCCCTCATTCAGAGCCGCTCGTTAGCGGCAGTACGCTCATTCCGAGCGATGTTCGCACATCTGCGCACGCGTACGGTTTTTAGTACGCATGCGCGAACCAGTCAGTGCGGCCAAAAATCTTTTGTACGCTATATAGCGAGTGCCTGCTATTTTGAGTGACAGAATGAGGCGTATGTGGGTGGTAACAGGGGAAGGTGCTTGAAAACGGGGGAGTGAAATTCGAACGCCGGCATGCTTAAAGGTCATTGACCACGTCACTTGGTTTTTTTAAACTCAGAACTGCTCGCAAAATAGCGGTTGAAAAAACCAACCACAAGAATAGCGAGCAGTTCATACGCTGTACGATGTACTCGATTAATCAAATAAATAGCGGACATGACGTATGGTGCGAGCGGCCAGGGGGCGTTTTTATCAAGTAAACGAGCGTATGTTTTGCTCGCTCATTCAGACTTAGAGGTGTGAACAGACTGCAATTTGCGAACGGATCATTTGAATAGCCACCCCTTGTTTTTGAACGAACGACCGCAAATAGCGAATGGCTCTGAATGAGGGTCTTGGTTTTGGTTTGGCTTAGGAATGCATAAATATTGATAAAAGTCAATAAGTGGCTAAAATCATGCTATTTGGACCTGTTTACATGCAATCCGAAACCCAAGTTTGGTTTTTAAATTTGAGTTCCGAACTTACAGCAGACTTGAACCGGACTTGATTCTACTGGGATACCATCATTTTGGAGTTTCGAGCAGAACCAAAGGCCTGATTTAGAGATGGTTGGAATTGCACAGCCACAAACAAGCAGCTGTGCAATTCCGTCTATTTAAAACCCATATACAGAAGGAGGTGTCAGACACTTCTGTGCTGCATCTGCGCGAGCGCAGCGCTGTGACCGAAGCGATAGCTCCCTGGATCATTACAGAACTATGATGTTCAGTTCATGTAAATTTAGAGAGCAAGTTTTGTATATGAATATTTTTTGGCTTTATGTCAATATAAAATATACTTATATGGCTGCTTCAATTACTGGAATCTATAACACCTGTCTAAAGAGCATACTAATTTCCTTGATTTAAATTTGGTAGTCAGTTGGGAAAAATTGATTCCAGTGAGTTTTTCTGATTCCTGGACAGTCTGGAGTAAGGTTCCCGAATGCTGTTCTGGATTACATCTGTGCTTAAAAGTACAGATGTGCCCAGACCCCGTCCTTTGGTTTTGGTTGTAATTCATCATAGTGTTTTGTTTTGGCAAAACCACCTTCAAGTGTTTTGGTATGGATTTGGTTTTGGTTTGGCTTAGGAGTGCATAAATATTGATAAAAGTCGATAAGTGGCTAAAATCATGCCATTTGGACCTGTTTACAGGCAATCCAAAACCCAAGTTTGGTTTTTAAATTTGAGTTCCGAACTTACAGCAGACTTGAACCGGACTTGATTCTACCTGGGATACCACAGTGATTCCGAACAGGGATATGATTCAACTATCCAAAGTTCAGGTATGTTTGTTTTTCAGAAAAACCAAACTGCACATCTCTATTAAAGAGAACTTCTAGAACAGCATTCTGGTGTATTCCCCATGTAAAACAGCACTTGTTACAGTACATATATCAATATTGTCTCACAGAGGAATATAGCTACACTTCAAAGTACAGACGAGCAGTTTGGTTTTGCAGGAATCAGAACACACCAGATCTTTCGTGTTCTGAGTCCAACCAAGTCCTGGTTGAGATCATTTTGGAGTTTCGAGTTGAACCAAAGGCCTGATTTAGAGATGGTTGGAATTGCACAGCCACAAACAAGCAGCTGTGCAATTCCGTCTATTTAAAATCCAAATACAGAAGGAGGTGTCAGACACTTCTGTGCTGCATCTGCGCGAACGCAGCGCTGTGACCGAAGTCGCAGCCTGGGATCACCATCGTCCCTTTGGCCAGGCTGCGGTAGCTAAAGCTTTCTGCAGCTTGACCAGGTCCTGGCAGCTTGTAAAACCAGGAAGTCTGCATGCACCCACGCAGACCCTGGCCTCGTCCCTCCCAAAAAATGGGGGCAAAATGCCCTAGTTTCTGGGAACTTTGCCCAGGAACTCCCCCACTCTGCCTCCCAAATGCCACAGCCTGTCAATCACGCTGCGGCTGTGAGGCTCTACAAGCGAACTCGCACACAGAGGGCTGCACATGCACAGTACACCTCCTGTGCATGCGCAGTCCTCCCACCATAGGAGGGTGCGCTAACCATCAGGTTAGCATACAACTCATGAATCAGGTCCCAAGTCTCTACTCTAGTCTTCTTGCCAAGTTCAGAACTCGGATCTAAGAAACGGATCTTGTGAGTTTTGTATTGCATTTAAGTCCCTCCCTGGTGATTTCAGGTATTGTGAGGTGGTGAAAAATGACTGGAGATTAATATTATTGATATTAATAATACTAGAGGAACAGAAACAGATCCAAGTTACATGATCTTAGTTGTTCTTATCATTTTTTTTTTAAAGAAAACCAAAACAGAACCATAACACTTGAGGGTGGTTTTACCAAAACCAAAACACGATGGTGATTTAGAACCAAAACCCAAACATGTGGGTCTGTGCACATCTGTAATTATATACATGTGTTTTGAACTGTAAAACCCTAATGAGAGAGATTGTTGAATAATGTAATGTAGAAATCTGCAATTCTAGTCTTACATCATGATTCCACTTTACTAACGTACCTTGTAGAGTTAATGGAGAATATTTACCCAGCAAGCACTATGCATTTAAAGAAAACTGACAATTACCATTTATAGCTTTACTGAAAATGTCACATCGATTTTATCTTACACAAAAAGGTGGGCATTAAAAAAATAAAAAAAAACAATTGAGAACTACAATGGTTGGACGATTCTAAATCACTTTCTGCTATCTACCAAAGAAAGGAGTAAATAAATAGACAATTTTGTTGAAGGACAGAAAATCAGCTTTATCGCAGAAGGCAATATTGACAAGAGAATATACCAAATTATAAGTACTGCCTCGTCAAACTGTGGAGGCCATATAAATAGTAACTATAGCATTGAACAATGACAAAGAATTTTTAAAATATATATTAGTTGAAAATAGCTCACATATTGTACAAATGCAGGACTTCTTAGTTTCCTCCCTGGTGTGCTGGATGATCGATATTGATTATCCAACACACCACCAACGATCGCGGGTCCCTATACTAACCTGCTTGATATTGAGCAGGTTGGCCTGCACACGCGGCCGATGGACAACATCGCAATCGTGCATACGTGGCCGCGTATCGCTGATCGTTGGTGAGTTGGTAGGGACCAAAAAAATGAATGATTTGACCGATAGCACTATGAACGGTATTGTTATCATACAATTATTAATTTATATCTCTACATGTGTACACACCATAACATTGCAGGTGGGGAAGATTTATGTCTGCATAGAGATTGGAAAAGGCAAGTTATAGCTCACTGTAATTCTACTTTTCAGTGTATAAACAAGGATGCCAAATATTTGTTTGCTAAATGCAAAAGCAATCAGTATTACCTGCATGCAAAAAAAAAAATGCATTTGCAACATGGGAATTGCCCCAACCCTGAATCAGGTCCTTAAAGAGTCCGCAACACAGCTGGGTGCTTCATAACACTACAATACTGCTTTGTCTCTCTTGGTGGTGTGCATATAGCCAAGGATATACAGTATCAGAGATATTAAACTGATAATTTCAAGTTAAAAAAAAGAGAATAAATCAGTAATTGAAACATTTACAGAATGGTATTTATTAAGCTATGACCTCAAACATCTAAGACATACGTTTTATTTGAAAGAAATATACAACTGTAAGAAGGTTTAATACACGAGAAACATTTACATGCTGGGCACTAATGGTGCGGTATTCCTGTGGACAGAATATGTGATCAGGTGTCTCTCCAATGTGCACTTGATCGGAGCATTTGGGTCAGATATGATGCGTCCGTGCTTGGTAACCATTTATACATTTAATAGATACAGCACTTGTTAGACATTTATAGGTGGGATATCTTTCAAACATTTATACATATAGGTACAGGGACAAATCTACATACAGTAATTGAAAGCTGTAGGTACACAACCTTTGGTGATATAAACAAGCCAAACCATTTATAATGAATGTTCTGTTGCTTCACCATTTGATTTTAATCATTTTGCCTAATTTTTTTTGTTCTTTTTAGAAAAATTTTAGTTTAAGGCCCATATTCAATTAGTTTCGCATGCCAAACTTTTTGCCCACATCGCGTATTTTAGCAGTGAAAACTTATTGTGCGCGTACCCACGATATGCCCTATTCAACTCCAAAAGATGTGAAAACGGAAACACGTGAAGTCAGAATAGGTGAAAAGTGGTGTCAGAATCAGGGAAATCAGCCTGAACCCCCCAAAAAAAGATCCAGAAACCTTGGGGATCAATGTAGTAGTGCCCGATTAGCCGTAATACAACTGTTTGGGGTACTTAAGTTCGCATAATTGCTACTAATTATCGTCTTTGCACAAGTGATGAAGAATAGCATAAAGCAGGTTTTTTTGGAGAAAATAAGTAGTCCTGGCAAATTTAGGGTACCTGAAAATGGGTGCAAGCATATATTAATGTCTCTAAAGTGCAGTTTTAATAAATGTGAATTTCCACTATCATAATAGCACGGGCAATCCCAAAAACACTGGGCCCCTTCTTAGTGCGCCCCCAGAAGCTTATTTCGGTAGTTTGAGAACTTTTCCCTCCACTTTGTGCTTTTTCGCCACCAAAGTTAAAGTACCTTTTTGGGGTGTTACTCACTTTTTTTTAGGCTTTTTTGATGCAGTTATCCTTTGGGGGGCTGTCCCAAGGTTGCTGAGAGATTTCCCACACCTTTACATCCCAAATTAAAAATTTTACACTTCTTTTCTCCTGCTATTCAGAGGTAAATCTTTTTCACCTATTACATTGTATTGACTTTCTGCGTACGCAAAAACCGGATGGAATTGAATACGGAGATAAGTTTCTGCCTGGCGAAAGGTCGCAATCAGCCATACTCTTTCACGGATCTCGGCTTTTTGCTTCTAAATGATTACGGTCCTAAGTTTGACTTTGGGACTACAAGGGGATAGACTCACCTTTAAAGCACTTCTGGGCTAGGGGAAGGCTCACCGTGCCTAATGCTAAAATCAGACTTGGCTTTATGAGAATGATGAATTTGTTAACAATTTAGAGTTACTGTATAACAGAGTACTGGTTTACAATAGAAAGCAATTGCTAAACATCTGCAGTGCCCTTCACAGATACTAACAGTAAATTGATGTAGATGAATACCTCCCCTCTGGCTGGCATCCAAACAAGTGGGATTACAGTTAATTTATTTCAGAATTGAAAAAAGGGCACATCTATTGGGAAACCAGTATGTGCTTTTTAAACATCAAAAATAATAAAGGGTATGATTATAGATGTTGATGTGCTTTTGGATAAGAAAAAAAGTATCTACAGTACTGTAAATTAATTTTCTGAAATAGTTTTTTGTAATAAAAACTACTGTAGTAGGAATCAATAAATTTGGTTTTGATAAATAAAATTTAATACAAATATAAAACAATTTTATTTAATTAATGATTATAGTATGAACCAATCAAGTTGATATTGATAAATAATATTGAATATGAATATTAAAATATGATCAAACATTTAACAAAAAATCAAAGAAACATTTTGGGAGTTTTCACTAGTACAGTAGCGAAAGTAAGAGGAAAAAAATGATAAATACACATTAAATTAAATTACTGACAAATGTATATATATATATATATATATATATATTATATATATATATATATATATATATATATATATATATATATATATATAAAAAACTAAAAAAGTCCACAGTCACATTTACAAATCCAATGCTGGGATGACTAACCCTAACAAGGTGCCATTTTGCTAGAACCAATTTTCAAAAGAAGGGGTGCACTCACCAGTCTTCATGAAAAATATTTAACTTTACTTAAACCATTATAATAAAAGTACAGCCATCGACGTTTCGGTCCAATCCAAAGGTCCGTGGATTGGACCAAAACGTCGATGGCTGTACTTTTCTCATAATGGTTTAAATAAAGTAAAATATTTAGTGGGAGGCACATATAGAAACCGTTATAATTCCTACACCATTCACCTGATTGGGAGGTAATTAACCTCAAGTTAAATCTGAAAGTCTGCAGATAAAACACATCTTGTTTGTTTCATTTCAAAACCATTGTGGTGGTGAATAGAGGCCAAAATCTGAAAATTCTGTCAATGTCCCAATATTTATGGACCTGACTGTATATATATATATATATATATATATATATGTGTGTGTGTATCACATATCCAGAACAATCAGTTCCTTCAGTCCAATGAAAAATGATTCATCCAGGGTTTATATGTAGATAGCTATTACTTACAGCATAAAGTTGCTGCCCATCTGGGAATTTAGTAATAAAATCAGCGAGATAATTAGTATAAATGGGCAACTCACTGGGCCTAATTCTGAGCCACATGCCATGTTTTTTGCTTTTCATACGGTGCAATTGAGATGCCCGGTATGGGAAACATATCGTAAATGTGTTGGGCGTTCCTGTGTAGTGACTGGGAGGTGGCTGTTCAGAAGCACCAAAAATGGTCCATCTTATGGGCTTGTTATGGCATTGTTGCGGGTGTGTCGCTGAAGTGTGGTTGCTTAAACAGACAATTATTCACATTGGAGACTGTACTCAGATGGAGAGTCTGCATCAACCATAGGCGTTGGGAACGGGATGCCGGTGCTCGGGACCCTGGAGGTAAGAACTCAGTTGCCGTCATCCCGACAGAGCTAAAATAGCAGCAACCTTTACTGAACCCCTATTCCTACACCTAGACATAACCTTCCCTCCCTGCACCGTAAACCTAACCTCCCTTCTACTGCCTATACCTAACCCTACCCCTAGTGCATAACCCTAGCCCTAATCCCTCAATCACATTACTTACCATCAGGATGGGTATTCTGACTGCTGTTGGGATTCTGCCACCAGCATTCTAAGCAGGCGGCATCCCAGCAGTTGAATTTTAACTACCTCCCATCCATAGGGCTGGTGCAAGTTTTGATGGTGCTACTGATGGTGGCACACCGAGCAGTATCACAGCAGTATCACATCATAGTTCTAAAGATGCTCAAAGTGGGCATCTCAGTCCTTGTGCATTCAGGGACATGCTTGTACACCAGGGGAAGGGCTGGTACTAGAATTAGCATATAGTCACAGACATGACTACGACATAATACACCAAAGCAGTGGCAGAAGCGTGTTACTCAGAATCAGGCCCATTGTGTTGTTCTAGTGTCAATGGCATTTATTATGGATCTACTCCCGTATCACTGCTCAGTATGACCCCCTTCTGTCAGCAAGTTTTGCCCATTCCATATTGAATTGAGACTTTCTCAGTTATTCCCTCTTGTTCAACTCTCTTCTTATCTGAAGTTTGGTAAATGCAGTCCACTGAAACTGTCCTTATCAAGGTCACCAACTATCTCTTAATAGCCAAATCCATGGGCTATTTCTCCCTTCTTGTATTCCTTAGCAACATTATTGGATACCATTAACAACAGCTGCAACAAACCTTCCAATAACCTCCAAGATTTATATCTCTCCTGGTTTGCCTTCTACTTGTTCAACTGCTGTGTCTCTACACTTACCTATACTTCACCTCTTCATACAGTACTCTATCACATTGGTGTCCTTTCTCACTTTTCACCTCTCCCCTCACTGAGCTCATCAGCTCTTCTGGTCTACAATGTCACCTCAATGTCAATGATACCCAAATGTACCTCTCTTCCAGTTATATCCAAGCAGGGTTAGACATTTTGCAATGACTTCCCTGATTTTTTCTAAAAGGTTGTCAGCAGTATGCCTCTTCGTGAAACTGGTGATACACAGAGTAGCTTGCCTCTGAATGAGCTGCTGTTTCTTAGATGCTGCTGCTGTTGGTACTGATGAAGACAATACACCCACACAGTGGGCTTTTACAGTCATGTAGTCTTGTGTTTGCTGTGTTCCGCTTGTCCACATATCTGTGGTTAAGTGGACAGTGGCTACAATGTTATTTTGGAGGAAACTAATTAATTTTTTTAATGTCCCTGTACAGGCTGAGAATTGCTTTTCTATTAAAGTGGAATCTAGTTGGAATTTGGTAGCAGGGACACAGGATCTCAATTAACTGTCAAAAACTTAAACCTACTGCATTATTTGTGGATGTTGGGCACACATCTAATACCAGCACAGATGTTATAGCGTTAGTGATCTTATGTGCAACTGGGTGACTGCTGTCATACTTGCTCCCCCCTGCAAAGGACTGTTGAACAGTCAATTCATTTTTTTAAACTACTACTGGAATGAAGATCCACTCCCAGAAGCAGCAGCAGGTGTAGCGCTCAAGGATTTTTCTGGGGCAAGGACTGATGTGAATGATTTCATATTTTTTGTAAATGCCTCCTCCCTCATAAATTTGCTTCAGAATCAAAATATTAAATTAAATTTAGTACCAATAAACCCTTCCTTTCCCTCCACACATACTCCAACTCCCTCAAGCCTCTTGAATACTAAAAACATTTATATCCTGATGTGCCATGTTGGAAGTTGGACTGCCCAGCCACTAAAATCTTCTACATGTGGTTGCTGAATGCCAAATATGTCCAGAAATTACATACAGTGCTTAAAGCATGCTAAGATAAACTGAGGCACGCAATCCAGTGTTGACAAATAACTTCCAGTAGGCCTTGTGAACATCACGGATGCTGGGAGTTCTAGTTCAGCTGGAGAGCTACAGGCTGCCTTCCTCTGATGTAAACAGCAAGTCTTGGTCTCATTATTCAGAATTAGTTACTTAAGCACCTCATTTCTTAGTTGTATATTAAACCTCCTCCAGATCAAAGATGCCTTTCACGAACTGAAGAACTTGTGCCTACATTGATCTTCCCTCATAATTTTTTTTATGAATCGAAACATTAAAATAAATAATTTTAAAATGAATCAATCCTTCCATCCTTTCCCTGACTTTAGTCCTTAAATATATTCCAACTCCCCCCGACCTCTGACCTAGTTCTGATCAATGAAATCATTATTGGTTTTTAAACTTCATATGGGGTTTTATAGTTTATTAAACTGCCATCCTGTCTACCACTGCAGTACCACTCTGTGTCATGTTGGAAGCTGAACTGCCACATGTTAGTGCCGCCCACTGCTGTCACTTAGCTTAGTCAGCCAGCTAGTTGGATGCAACCTTATGGCCCAAAACTAGATTAAATCAATATTGTGAGCTGTGAGGTGGTCAGAATTGACTGGAAAAGAGTGGAAATAAATGTTTTTGAGGTTAATAATAATGTAGGAACAAAAGCAGGTCCACCTTATGTGATTTTAGCTGTATTTATGATTTTTTAGAAAAAAATACAGATCCAAAACCAAAACCAGAATATGCAAGGGCAGTTTTACCAAAACCAAATTTTGATAAAAACCACAAAGGAGATACAGATCCCTATTGCTAATGCCTGTATTAACAATGTTTATTGATATGCCTATGGTCCTCACCCGGCTTCTGATGCATTTCAAGTTGCTAATGGACTCTTTTTCATGACAATGGCAATCAAACTGTCTTGAAAAAGAGTGACTCAAAACATGGCAGTAGCGTCTAAGGATTTGCAGCATCCTGATACAAATTTTGTCAAAAGGACAGTGGATCCGGAGCCAACTTGACTTTAAACAATTGCTTGTTTTACCCGCAAATCAGTACAATCAGCTATACCCATGTTTGGTGTCATTTTAGCTTTGTGATTACTTTTGGAATAAATTTTTGATGTTATTAAGTTACTGCACTATGTACCTGAGTCACTATGGATCACTATTGCGATTGCAACTGCGATTACGCACACAGACCCTCTACAAAAATATGCTAATGACTACTAATGCAATGCCATCGCACAACCAGCTTAGAGATGTCAACTACCGCTGTCTCACATCCATAATACCTTGCAGTCCTGTGTATACATCGGCAACATCAAGTAACATCGACCCATCATGCACAATTACAACAGGTCTTACTCAGAAGTTGCTATCCTCATCGCCCGCACTGAGCACAAGCTGCGTATGGCATCTCAGTGGCTAATTTACGCACGCCCATGTAACGGTGATCAAACCGAGAGATGCTCCTGCGTTTCTCCGACCACTTCCTGGCATCACCCCCAAATGCTCACTTCGAGTCAATCACTCTGCTATGACTCTGCGTTGTCTCTGCGATTGCAGTATGATTGCAGTGTTGCCTTCGTGCACTGCGATGCATGCAACAATCAGCCATCTGCGTGCGTGATCACAATAATGATTCGTAGTAAATAAAATCGTATGAATTGTGTTCTTTTTTCATTTGATTATATGAACAATATCCAAAGTTATAAGGAAAGACATCAGATACAACCTGAGGATTGTTCCAACATACTATACACCCATCTTTATCTCATGTGAAGTACAGTAAGAGGATAACTACATGGGTTTTTATGCCCTAGGATAGATTATATTTCCTTTCTGAACTCTTTATTTTTTTTTATCATATTGTATTAATTGTTTTATTGTAGCATCACAAAATTACACACTTCCTTGTTTTTGCATGTTATCCAATGGTCAAATCACCAACCCCTGACTCCACCACAACATCAAGGAAAGTGCTTTCTTAGTATATTTGTATATGTCTTATTTTTTTTATTATATATAATTGTTCATCCAGCAAACTCTAAAGTGTGTGAAATGGATGAATCATTTTCCACTGCCACCATCTCCTTTGATCAGTGTAAACCTTAGCAATCACCCTCCCTGCTGGCCTATCACATGTAGCCTTCCTGCTGTAGGATAGATACTGAGGGCTTAGGGCCTGATTCAGAGCCACTCGTAAGCGGCAGCTCATTCGCTCCGAGCGATGTTTGCCCAACTGCGCATGCGTACGGATCGTTATACGCATGCGCGAACCAGTCAGTGCGGTCGAAATTCATGTGCTCGCAAAATTGCGAATGCCTGATAATTTGACTGACAGAATGAGGCATATGTGGGTGGTAACAGGGGAAGGTGCTTGAAAATGGGGAGTGGAAATCAGAATGCAGGCATGCTTAAAGGTCAAAACGGGCGTTTTATGGGTGCGCATAATTAAAACAGCAGCGTCATTGACCACGTCACTGGGTTATTTTATAGCCTGACCTGCTCACAAAATTGTGGTAGCAAAAGCCTACCACAAGAATAGCGAGCAGCTCATACCCTGGTCGATGTACTCGATTAATCTAATAAATAGCGGACATGACGTAGGATGCGAGCGGCCAGGGGGTGTAGTTTCCCAAAAAATGACCGCAAGTTTTGTACGCTCATTCAGACCTAGAGGCATGAACAGACCGCAAACAGCGAACGGTTCATTTGAATATCCATCCCTATTATTGTGTCCGGCTCTGAATCAGGCCCTTTATTTGGTAAGCGGTGGTTTTTGTAAACCTCCACTTCCCAGCAAGTTGGAGGTGTAAATTTAAAATGGCACCTGGCAGTCAATGTAACACCCGGAGTGCTTTACAGAGGGTGAATTCATGTAATGATAGAGAAAACCAGTAAAGAGCAAAGAGTGAGCAAGACAGAAACAGCACACAGGCCCAGATTTATTAACAAGTGATATTCTGGTTATCACTCATAACTAATCTTAAATGGTGCTTCAACCAATCACAAAAATGACATTAATAAATCTTGGCCACATTGAATTAATGCAAGAGGAAGTTACGGTTAATAAATGAATGGAACCAGAGAAAGAGAAGTGACATTCAGTGCATTAACATGGGAGCAAGCATCCAGTCAGGGCAGTGAGTGGGTCAGAGTAAAGTAAGAGACAGTGAATATGGAAGACAGATTAGAATAATATAGTATGAAAAGAATCAGTCAGTCAGAGAAAAGTGACAGGTAGTGAGGTACATGAGTAAAGAGAGACACAGATGAAGAACTAGAGGAACATTGAAAGAGCACAGGGATGCCGCTTTGGCACTTGCCCCTCCACCACGTTGGTTTCTGTGCATGCCTATGGTTAGCAACATTACCCTGAGGTCTATGGACATCTTTCTGCAACAAGACACTGGGCTCTATTTATTAACATTATTTTGACTAAAATAAAGTGAAAAAGGGTGTTTTGTGTTTTCACACCCTTTTCACATTATTTTAGTATCACCTATAGTTATTACAGGGCAATGGGAGCAGAATTCATAAAATTCTCCTCCAACCCCTAAGTATCACTTATTTTTAGTAATCAGATCGCATTTCCCATAACTGTAATGGGAAATGTGATCTGACCAAAGTTACTAAAAATAAATTGTAAAAAAATACCGGGGAAAGCCCTGTGATAACAATGCCACCTGGAGGTGGCGTTATCAAGGGTCTCCCCCAGTTACCGGACTCCTGCTCTGCTCTAAAAGGCAGAGCAGAGCCCAGAGCCAGCCCCAGTGATCAGCTGTGTGGTCTAAACAGACCGCAAGCTGATCTCTGCTAAAAAAAAAAACAAATAGTAAAAAAAAAAATTTACTTACCTGACTCCAGGGACCGGTGGTCGGGGCTCCAGTGATGACTCCCCTCTGGTCAGCTGGTCTCCCATGTTGCACTGTGGCCTGGTCATCAGGTGATCGGGTCTCAGTGCAGTATGGGATATCAGCTGACCGGAGGCATGGAAGACATCACCGGAGCACCGATGACTGCAGGTAAGTGCTATTAAGGGTGGGGGTTGCGGGGGGTCCGTAATCGTGGGGGGTGGAGCTTAGTGTTGGGGGTGGGGCTTAGCGCTGGGGGGGTAGCAATGCAAATTCAGTCAATAATATCACACTATAATCTGCATTACAAATGCAGATTGTAGTAAATAGAGCCCACTGTATCAAGTCTTGAGAGATAAAGTGGAGAAGTTGCCCAAAGCATCAAATTAGCTTCTAACTGTCATTTCATAGACTCTGCTAGATATATGACAATTAGAAGCTGATTCGTTACCATGATAAATTTCTCCACTTTAGGGCATATCCAATTGGGCGCGAGGTTTAGTGAGGTAAAAAACCTTGCGCCCCTCTCGTCTAATTTTGAATTACCACAGGTGTGCAAGCTCTTGATACCCGCGGTATCCAATTTAAAAAAAAGTGGTTACGGGGCTTTCAACTCTGAAAACCCTGTGCCACATAAAAATTATAAAATATTACACTTACCTGCCCAAGGGTCTCTGGTGGTGTCCGCAAGTCCCGATCACCTCCCCTCCATTTTGTTACTAGGGAGTACACTGCTGGGATTCCTAGGGGCTGCTGGGAGTCTCCAGGGGCTGGTGGGAGGAGCAAGGGCTGCTGGGAGATGTAGTTCTCCCATAGACTGTTACAGGGAGGGGGCCACACATGGGGGGTCACACACACTGGTGGTCACTCACACACACACAGACTCATGCACACACACAAACTCACTCATACATGCTTACAAACCCTCACAAACATTGACATACTCACCGCTGCTGTAGGAGACCGGGTCCCGACACTGGAAGAAGAAGACAGCGCTGCGGAAGGTAAGTAATTAAGGACTAATTAAGTTCATTGTAAACTTTCAATTGCTTAATTAGTCCTCACAGTGCTCAAAACCTAAAAAACCCTGCACCTGAATGAACTGCAGGTGCGGGATGTTTGCTTTTCTTGCCCTCAATTGAATATGCCCCTTTAACTCTCTCAGGGACTTGATACAGAACGTAATAATTGGACAGACGTGTTTTCATACATATGGCCTCAATACGCCACAAGATGCGAGACGCACATCGCGACTGAGATGTTATAGGTGTAATAGGTGTAATGTATCATCTTTATATTTTGCATCCTATTCGCATTGCAGACAAAGCAAAATCCCACTCACAGTGTACTACAGACTCTGGGCTGCGAATTTAACTGCACAGGAATTGGTTTTAAACACATACAAAGTCACAGTAGAAGCCCATCAGAACTTGGCGTGAGAAAAAGCCACTGAAATGCAGCATTTCTTATAAAGATTCAGACTCGTTTGCATGTACAAATGTAACACATCAAATTGATCAGTGCAATCTAGCAAAGTAGTTTTCTTGCTTCCAGTTCCAATCTAATTTTTGCAGAAGTGACTAAACTATTAAACCTTTTATTACCCTGTACTGAGTGTAAAAATAATTCCTTACCTGTTTGTGTTGCGTAAAAATACAAAATAAAAACATTGTTTAAATAAAGAAATTTAATAATTGTGTTATGAAGAACCTACTAACGTCATGGCCTTGTGCCTTTAATACCCCTTCCAATAAAAAGAGAAATAGAAAACACTCTGTTTGGTGAGCACTCCTTATATTGATGAATAGTGTAGTAATCTTAACTTTTAATTAATATGTTAAAAAAGAGAGGAAAATATCATGTATTGGCAAGTACAACATCTGATAAAGATCCACAAATACTATAATGTACATATAAGACAAAAATAAAGGAATATTAAGATCAATACAATATAACAATAAACAGGAAAATATCACTGTGAAAACGTTATTGTATGTTAATCCATCCAAAATGGGGCAAAATATTTTAGAATGTTGATGCGCGTTTCGCCGCTAGAGTTTGATCACGAGAGTATTCACATGTGACTAAGACAGCCCGGATTCAATAAAAGTTAATCTTGTAATCTTGTACATTACAGATTTTCATTCCAACTAACCAACTAGTTGGATTGTTAGAAGAAGGTTTGTTTAGTGTATGGCCAGCTTTGTACATTCATCTACTCCTTACTCCCCACAAGGGCACCAGACACTTGGTTGCTGATGCCCTGCTGCTTATTTAGGTGTTTTGATCACTACTGCAGCAATGTTTATAAACCTTGTCCTTTTCCTGCATTGTTTTAAACTGTAAGTCACTGTTTTCTTGTTCACTCATTTGTTTGTGCACTTTGCAAGATGCTGCGGAACCCATATATATATATATATATATACAGGGGCATTTCTAGAGAGGAGGGGGCCTGGGTGCAGGCTCCGACATGGGCCCCCTCCTCTCCGCCTGGCAGCGCATGGTGCCCAGAGTCTACAGTTTAAGCACAAGTCACTGGGAAAATGGCTGCGGCGGCCATTTTCCCTATACTGCGCATGCGCAAACGATGGGAAAATGGCTACTGTGGCCATTTTCCAGTCCTTTTACAGCGGCGCACCCCCGCGCCAATGTGGGACTCCGGAGAGGTAAGTAATATTATGGGTGCAGGTTGTGTGGTGTGGGGGCCCCACACACCCTGCACCCATTATAGATACTGTACACCCCTGTATATAAACATATATATATATATTGGAATTTTTATGGTTTACAAAACACTTATTTAGGGTACTATTGACCAAGGGCAGGCAGTGTTCTCTTTATAGATCCCTCTTCTGTAATAACTGCTGTTTGTCATTGCTACTTTTAATTTAGATTCCATGAGAACCTTAAATGCCAGAATAACGGCTGCAGTTTACACATCAAAAACAGTAAATAATGTTTTATTTTCATGAAATAGTTATTTAGTGGGTTTGGGTTAACAGAGTACAATACATTTTTTACAAGATATAATGACTTTGTGCTTTAACAAAAAGTTATAAAGAGGTAAAATGATGGACTTGTTTATTAGAGGCACTAGTAAAGCTGAAAACATAGAGCTGGGAAATATTTTGCAAATAGATTAAAAGGCTTTGTCTCTGTCAGTTTTAGTAACATAATACATTGTGCAAAGAAGTTTCCCACAGAAAAGGCTTTACACTGACATTTCATGTTGTAAATATTTACTCTTCTTTATTGAGCATTATTAGCAATTTGTTTGTCAATTATTCAGAAAATAGAAGTTTGCACTTTTAGTTCAATATTTTGTGCCAATGTTTATTTGTGTGTTATATATTTTTCTATTCTAATAATGGAATGTTACAATTACGACTACAATATAATGCAAAACAGCATTAATGGAGCACTTGTTCAGATAAACTATTCTATCATATAGGTACTTTGGCAAAATTAAGCAGCCTATTATTGTATCTTTGTCTCTTTCCTTATTAAAATTCAATTTTTAAGCAATATAATTAAGAAATAGTCATATACAGAAACGCATTGAAGTCATTATAGAAATGACTGTTAGAAAATGAAATAAAAAAGAAAGAAAATCTGTGTATGATAATCCCATTGCATATATTACAGCATCCCATGGAAAATATCTTTTTTAAAAGTCATAATTGTATAGGTGATGGGGCATCTAAAATAGGGTGCAACTTCTAGCCGCATCTGGAAATCCTGTAAATCTTCTCGTATTCTTAAAGTGGCAATCATTTCCAAGGCAAACCCAAGCTGGTTTTGCATTTATAGTGATTGCTGGTTTAAAAATACAAGATTTCCCATTGTGGCTGCAAATTGCACACTATTACAGAAGCCCCAGGGTTCCAAGTAAAAGTATAACATCTAGGTATGACAAATAACTGTGACCCTAGACCAGTGGTTCCCAAACTGTGCACCGTGGCACCCTGGGGTGCCTTGAGACACTTGCAGGGGTGCCTCAGGTTGGTAGTCCAGCTCCAAATCAAATTATTTATAGTCAATGTAATGTAAATATGTGGACAAACAGAAGCTCAAACCTGTCCACCACATAACTGAGCCTAAGGATGACAAGAAAGCACAATTTACTTCACTTTACTTCTTTGCTACATGTTGACAGCGCTGGATTATAGGCAGAGCAGGTGGGGCAGTCACCCAGGGGCCCCCAAACTGTAACAAGTATTGCCCTGAACAGAGCCACTCTGGACCAGTATACACTAACTTGCTGGCATATTTTGGCTTACTTGAGTTGAGACTGATGGAGGAAGATTTGTGTCCACCTCTACATTGGGTGTCCCGGCCATGGCTGCTGATCTAAGCCCCGCCCCCTTGCAGGCACATTGTGAATGGGTGGGGAGAGGGCTTAATGCCATGACACACCTGCCCCCATCAGAAACCTGATGCTGGAACTGATGCCTGAAACACAAACAGGTAGTGTGACACTATTAGTGTCAGTGTATTTGGCTGTATGTGTGCTTCTGCTCTCTATCTCTCTCCCCTCCCTCGTTCCCTCTTCTCTCCATTTCCTCCTTTCTTTCTCTATCTTTCCCTCTCTCTCTTACTCTATCCCTTTCTATCACACTTTACATCACTCTCCCTCCTGTCTCCTGGAAGTCATGGCAATTTTATTGGTAGGGGGCCCTACAACTTAGTTGCCCTGGGGCCCCCACAAGCCTTAATCCAGCCCTGTCTGTTGAGAAATTCTTTCTGCACAATTGATTTTTTTGGAAATGCCCAAAAGTGACAGGGCGCTAAGTCCGGGCTATATGGAGGGTGTTCCAGTGCTACTCCATTAATTTCAGTCAGTACTGCCAATGCAACAGTAGCAACATGTGGTCGGGCATTGTCTTGGAGTAAAAACCACTGTTTCTTCAGCAAATGTGGTCTTTTCTCTCTACACAAATGGGTTTTCAGAATGTTTGCATTGTAATCATCAGTAATTGTCTTTCCACAGGGAACCCAGTGATATAGGATCATATAGTGCACATCAATAGACAGCAGAAGAATGACTTTACACGCAGAAGGAATCACACAGAATTTTTTGGTCGGAGGTGAATTCGTGTGTCTCCATACACTGGACTGTTGTTTGGATTCTGGAACATAATTCTGAATCCAACATTCATCACATGTCACAATCAATGTCAGGAAATCGGGTATCCTCTCTGACATTTCAACAGTGTTATTGCACGATTCAACTTGTCATCCCATCTGCTATTCTGTGAGATTTCTGGCACACGCAATGCATTTTCAGTTCCTTTGTCACAATTTGCTGAACCAAGTGATGCCGAAAAATCAGCGACATCATTAAGACCCATTGATGACGAAACGCGTTGGTCATGGCCTCTAGGACGTAGATGTGGTGAAGTCAGACGCTGCCTTTCCGGCACCCGAGACTTTGGTCCGGTTTGACTACTTAGTGCAGGCATGGATGTGTGTCCAGTGGCGAGAGACAGACCGGCTTACTATCCGGAAGTATCGGAACGGACCCCCGGGACTTATATACCATACCTGCTGTTACTTTCTTTGATATAAGTGAGTTACACATTTTTTTTTAGTAAAATTCTGTACATATACTCACCAGTGCGCCCTCCTGTTTTTTTCTCTTTTATGTTATCCCATTACACCTGTGGTAAGGTGTTTATTGGAGGGGCTGCAGTACATCTTTACTTGCTGGAAAAGACTGCTATAATTGTGAACTTTTAAGGACTGTGGCGAATTCTTATGTATGTATTATATATATATATACATATATATATATATATATATATATATATATATAAAAATATATATATATTAGGGGTGAGCGGGTTCGGTATATATATATATATATATATATATATATATATATATATATCTTGACAAGTCGGCACTCCTATGCTTTAAAATAAGCAACTGCGGCAGGTGCCCTCCTATTACCTCCCAATATATAGGGGGAAAAAAACATGTGAAGCAGGCAGACGTCACTCATAACAACTTTAAATAAGTAAATAATGACACTGATACTCCTCTGTTAATTATCAACATTTCAGAATTTTATATTATTTTGTCAGGATACCGATTATTACCAATGGACATTTAAATTGGAAACATTGCCCCTAAGTGGTTAAATGAATCTCTGGGATTACAGTGGTTTCTTTGAATACCACATGGTTTATAGTAACACATTGTTGTAGATGTTTTATGATGATGACAGGTTGTGATGTAATATTTACTGCACCTAAAGATTAGTCATGTATTGTTGCTGAAATACTTTCAGTGTTTGTTTTATTATGAGGTTTTAATGTGTGATTTGCACTGTTTTTTGCAGTACTGCAGACACGATTCTGCGACAATGGTGGGTGGTTAGGCTGATTGGCTCAACTGAACAGCGTGGCGGAATGACATAACGAGGGACGTGGCGCCATGGAGATGTCACGTTGAACCAAGTACAGTCAGTCGGCAGCCTGGTTCAGGTGTACCAAATCAGTCCATCAATGTAATTTTAGTCTCATGTATATACTGTATATATATATATATATATATATATATACAGTGTATATATATATATATATATATATATATATATATGTATGTGCAAATGGTGTATATGTTTGTATCCCTGATGACGGGGACCTGCCCAAAACATTGGAATAAAACTTTATGCCATTAGTAATACAGACGTGGAGTGCCGCCATTTGTCGGTTGTTGTATGGGATCTTAGGGTCCATGGAGGGCACCAATGCAATTCTATGCTTTTGATTGTGGGTGAGTGCCAGAATTTGTAGTGACACGTGAGGTATGTGACCACATTATGGGCCTGATTCAGAGGTGCACGCTATTACAGCTGTGATGTGTCTATTGCTGCAGCATGACTGTGTCTTTATGCTGATGCCTTGGCTGATGGATTTACTACAGAGATGCCATCCAGCTCCAGCACTAATCTGCCGCTGTGTGTATTAGGCCTTATGGTGGCACAGAATCTGTGTGTGATCATGGGCGCTGGTGTCGGTGCAACTGCTGCAAAAGACGCAGTCACTGACCATGTCACTCCCACAAATAGCATCTGGCTACCCAACCCCCATTGCCAGTCAGAAATTCCCACTGAAATTGCATCTCTCTGCATCCAAATTCGATCTGCATCTTCCTGAGGTAACCATAGGGATGCACGCTTGCACAGACTGAATACACAGGATGCTTGTGTGCGGCCTCAACATTGCATGCACCTCTGTATCAGGCCCTATATATGCAAAATAAAAACATTGCAAAACATAATATATATATATATATATATATATATATATATATGTGTGTGTGTGTGTGAGTCTGTGTGTGTACGTGCATGCGTTATTTGTTTAAGTGAGCATTTGTGTAAAACCAGTACATATTTGTAATAAAAATGGCTGCAACAATGTGTAACTGCAGGAAATGATACTTTACAGCATTTGCTTTACAGCAATAAACATTGGGACGCTTGTTGTAGCATGGAACAGTAAGGTAGGAGATCAGACAGGACAGCGATGGAGGAGAAGAGTGAGTCAGGAGATCAGGAAAGGCAGTAATAGAGAGATGTGTGAGGGAGGGGTTCAGAGAAGACAACAGATAATGGTGAGAGAGGAGATTAGAGAAGGCAGTGACAGGGAGAAGAGCTACAGAGCAGACCAGAGAAGGCAATGATGAAGATATGAGAGGGATAGGGATTCAAAGAGGATTGTGATAGGGGAACAAGAGCCAGAGAAATGATAACAGAAGACAGCGGTGGGGAAGATGAATCAGACAAGATATTAGACAATATGGAGACAGGGTCAGATAATCAATAATGAGATAACAGGAGACAGTCACAGGAGAGATGAGTGAAGAATGGGAGAAGACAGTGACAGTGGAGATGAGTGAGGGCTTGAGATCAAAGAAGACACTGATAGCGGAGATGAGTGAGAGAGTAGATCAGATAAGACAGTGACATGAGAGATGAGAAAGGAGCATCCTGACAAGACACTGACAGTGACAGGAGAGATAAGCAAGGGAAAGTATAATAGCAGACTATGACAGGAGAGATGAGCAAGGGATGGAAAAGGAGAAGAATTGGATAAGAGAAGGCAGTGAAAGGGGGGATGAGTTAGAGACTACATCAGAGAAGAAAGTGACAGGGGACATGCATGATGGCTGAGATCAGAGAAGACAGTGATAGCTGAGATAAGTGAGAGAGTAGATTAGATAAGACAGTGACATTAGAGATGAGAAAGGAATGTTTAAAAGAAGACCATGAGAGGGGAGATGTATGAGGAATGGGATAAGAAAATAAAATGACAGGGGAGATGTACTGTATGAGGAAAGGGAAAAGAGAAGACAATGACAAGGGGATTGAGTGAGAGAGTACATCAAAGAAGATAGTGACAGTGGAGATGAGCAAGGGAAAGGATAAGAGAAGACCATGACAATGGAGATGTAGGAGGAATAGAAAAAGATAAGAAAATGACAGGGGAGATGTATGAGTGATGGGATAAGATAAGACAATGACAGGGGAGATATATGAGGGAAAAGTTAAGAGAAGACAATGACAGGTGAGATGTATGAGGGACGGGATAAGAGAAGACAATGACAGGGGAGATATGGGAAAGATTTCTGGACTGCACACCCTGTAATGACAGGGGAGATGTATGTGGGGCAGGTTAAAGAGAAGACAATGACAGGGGATATTTATGAGGGATGTGATAAGAGAATACAGTTAAAGAGAAGACAATGACAGGGGAGATGAATGAGAGATGGGATAAGAGAAGACAATGATGGGAGATGTATGAGGGACGGGATAAGAGAAGACAATCACAGTGGAAATGTATGAGGGACGAGATAATAGAAGACAATGACAGGGGAGATGTATGAGGAATGGGATAAGAGAAGACAATGACAGGGGAGAAGTATGAGGAAAGGGATTAGAGAAGACAATGACAGGGGAGATGTATGAGGGATGGGATAAGAGAAGACAATGACAGGGGAGATGTATGAGGGATGGGATAAGAGAAGAAAATTACAGGTTAGATGAATGAGGGATGGGATAAGAGAAGACAATGACAGGGGAGATGTATGAGGGACGGGATAAGAGAAGACAATGACATGGGAGATGTATGAGGGATGGGATAAGAGAATACAATGACAGGGGAGATTTAGGAGGGATGGGATAAGAGAAGACAATGACAGGGGAGATTTATGAGGGACGGGATAAGAGATGACAATGACAGGGGAGATATATGAGGGATGAGATAAGAGAAGAAAAAGACAGGGGTTATGTGTGAGGGAAGGGATAAGAGAAGACAATGACAGGGGAGATGTATGAGGGATGGGATAATAGTAGAAAATTACAAGTTAGATGAATGAGGGATGGGATCAGAGAAGACATTGACAGGGGAGATGTATGAGGGATTGGATAAGAGAAAACAATGACAAAGGGAGATTTATGTTGGACGGGATGTATGAGGGATGGAGGTAGGAAATTACATGTTAGATAAATGAGGGATAGAATAAGAGAAGACAATGACATGGGAGATGTATGAGGGATGGGATAAGAGAAGACAATGACAGGGGAGATGTGTGAGGGATGGGATAAGAGAAGACAATGACAGGGGAGATGTATGAGGGATGGGATAAGAGAAGACAATGACATGGGAGATGTATGAGGGATGTGATAAGAGAAGACAATGACAGGGGAGATGTATGAGGGACGGGATAAGTGAAGACAATGACAGGGGAGATGTTAGAGGGACGGGATAAGAGAAGACAATGACAGGGGAGATGTATGAGGGATGTAATAAGAGAAGATAATGACAGGAGAGATGAATGAGGGACAAGATAAGAGAAGACAATGATTGGAGATGTATGAGGGATGGGATAAGAGAAGACAATGATGGGAAATTTACAGTATGAAAGATGGGCTAAGAGAAAACAATGACAGGGGAGATATATGAGAGATGGGATAATAGAAGACAATGACAGGGGAAATGTATGAGGGATGGGATAAGAGAAGACAATGACAGGGGAGATGTATGAGGGATGAGATAAGAGAAGACAAAGACATGGGAGATGTATGAGGGATGAGATAAGAGAAGACAATGACAGGGGACATGTATGAGGAATGGGATAAGAGAAGACAATGACAGGGGAGATGTATGAGGGATGGGATAAGAGAAGACAATGACAGGGGAGATGTATGAGGGACGGGATAAGAGAAGACAATGACATGGGAGATGTATGAGGGATGGGATAAGAGAAGGCAATGACAGGGGAGATGTATGAGGGATGTGATAAGAGAAGACAATGACAGGGGAGATGTAAGAGGGACGGGATAATAGAAGACAGTGACAGGGGAAATGTATGAGGGATGGGATAAGAGTAGAAAATTACTGGTTAGATGAATGAGGGACGGGATCAGAGAAGATAATGACAGGGGAGATGTATGAGAAATGGGATAAGAGTAGAAAATTACATGTCAGATGAATGATGGATGGGATAAGAAAAGACAATGACAGGGCAGATGTTAGACGGTCGGGATAAGAGAAGACAATGACAGGGGAGACGAATGAGGGACTGGATAAGAGAAGACAATGATGGGAGATGTATGAGGGATGGGATAAGATAATACAATTTTGGGAGATTTACAGTATGAAAGATGGGCTAAGAGAAGACAATGACAGGGGAGATGTATGAGGGATGGGATAATAGAAGACAATGACAGGGGAAATGTATGAGGGATGGGATAAGAGAAGACCATGACAGGGGAGATGTATGAGGGATGAGATAAGAGAAGACAATGACAGGGGAGATGTATGAGGGATGAGATAAGAGAAGACAATGACAGGGGAGATGTATGAGGAATGGGATAAAAGAAGACAATGACAGGGGAGATGTATGAGGGATGGGATAAGAGAAGACAATGACAGGGGAGATGTATGAGGGACAGATTAAGAGAAGACAATGACATGGGAGATGTATGAGTGATGGGATAAGAGAAGACAATGACAGGGGAGATGTATGAGGGATGGGATAAGAGAAGACAATGACAGTGAAGTTGTATGAGGGACGGGATAATAGAAGACAGTGACAGGGGAAATGTATGAGGGATGGGATAAGAGTAGAAAATTACTGGTTAGATGAATGAGGGACGGGATCAGAGAAGATAATGACAGGAGAGATGTATGAGAAATGGGATAAGAGTAGAAAATTACATGTCAGATGAATGATGGATGGGATAAGAAAAGACAATGACAGGGCAGATGTTAGACGGTCGGGATAAGAGAAGACAATGACAGGGGAGACGAATGAGGGACTGGATAAGAGAAGACAATGATGGGAGATGTATGAGGGATGGGATAAGATAATAGAATGTTGGGAGATTTAGAGTATGAAAGATGGGCTAAGAGAAGACAATGACAGGGGAGATGTATGAGGGATGTGATAAGAGAAGACAATGACAGGGGAGAAGTATGAGGGATGGGATAAGAGAAGACAATGACAGGGGAGATGAATGAGGAAAGGGATTAGAGAAGACAATGACAGGGGAGATGTATGAGGGATGGGATAAGAGAAGACAATGACAGGGGAGATGTATGAGGGATGGGATAAGAGAAGAAAATTACAGGTTAGATGAATGAGGGATGGGATAAGAGAAGACAATGACAGGGGAGATGTATGAGGGACGGGATAAGAGAAGACAATGACATGGGAGATGTATGAGTGATGGGATAAGAGAATACAATGACAGGGGAGATTTAGGAGGGATGGGATAAGAGAAGACAATGACAGGGGAGATTTATGAGGGACGGGATAAGAGATGACAATGACAGGGGAGATATATGAGGGATGAGATAAGAGAAGAAAAAGACAGGGGTTATGTGTGAGGGAAGGGATAAGAGAAGACAATGACAGGGGAGATGTATGAGGGATGGGATAATAGTAGAAAATTACAAGTTAGATGAATGAGGGATGGGATCAGAGAAGACATTGACAGGGGAGATGTATGAGTGATTGTATAAGAGAAAACAATGACAAAGGGAGATGTATGTTGGACGGGATGTATGAGGGATGGTGGTAGGAAATTACATGTTAGATAAATGAGGGATAGAATAAGAGAAGACAATGACATGGGAGATGTATGAGGGATGGGATAAGAGAAGACAATGACAGGGGAGATGTGTGAGGGATGGGATAAGAGAAGACAATGACAGGGGAGATGTATGAGGGATGGGATAAGAGAAGACAATGACATGGGAGATGTATGAGGGATGTGATAAGAGAAGACAATGACAGGGGAGATGTATGAGGGACGGGATAAGTGAAGACAATGACAGGGGAGATGTTAGAGGGACGGGATAAGAGAAGACAATGACAGGGGAGATGTATGAGGGATGTGATAAGAGAAGATAATGACAGGAGAGATGAATGAGGGACAAGATAAGAGAAGACAATGATTGGAGATGTTTGAGGGATGGGATAAGAGAAGACAATGATGGGAAATTTACAGTATGAAAGATGGGCTAAGAGAAAACAATGACAGGGGAGATATATGAGAGATGGGATAATAGAAGACAATGACAGGGGAAATGTATGAGGGATGGGATAAGAGAAGACAATGACAGGGGAGATGTATGAGGGATGAGATAAGAGAAGACAAAGACATGGGAGATGTATGAGGGATGAGATAAGAGAAGACAATGACAGGGGACATGTATGAGGAATGGGATAAGAGAAGACAATGACAGGGGAGATGTATGAGGGATGGGATAAGAGAAGACAATGACAGGGGAGATGTATGAGGGACGGGATAAGAGAAGACAATGACATGGGAGATGTATGAGGGATGGGATAAGAGAAGGCAATGACAGGGGAGATGTATGAGGGATGTGATAAGAGAAGACAATGACAGGGGAGATGTAAGAGGGACGGGATAATAGAAGACAGTGACAGGGGAAATGTATGAGGGATGGGATAAGAGTAGAAAATTACTGGTTAGATGAATGAGGGAAGGGATCAGAGAAGATAATGACAGGGGAGATGTATGAGAAATGGGATAAGAGTAGAAAATTACATGTCAGATGAATGATGGATGGGATAAGAAAAGACAATGACAGGGCATATGTTAGACGGTCGGGATAAGAGAAGACAATGACAGGGGAGACGAATGAGGGACTGGATAAGAGAAGACAATGATGGGAGATGTATGAGGGATGGGATAAGATAATACAATTTTGGGAGATTTACAGTATGAAAGATGGGCTAAGAGAAGACAATGACAGGGGAGATGTATGAGGGATGGGATAATAGAAGACAATGACAGGGGAAATGTATGAGGGATGGGATAAGAGAAGACCATGACAGGGGAGATGTATGAGGGATGAGATAAGAGAAGACAATGACAGGGGAGATGTATGAGGGATGAGATAAGAGAAGACAATGACAGGGGAGATGTATGAGGAATGGGATAAAAGAAGACAATGACAGGGGAGATGTATGAGGGATGGGATAAGAGAAGACAATGACAGGGGAGATGTATGAGGGACAGATTAAGAGAAGACAATGACATGGGAGATGTATGAGGGATGGGATAAGAGAAGACAATGACAGGGGAGATGTATGAGGGATGGGATAAGAGAATACAATGACAGTGGAGTTGTATGAGGGACGGGATAATAGAAGACAGTGACTGGGGAAATGTATGAGGGATGGGATAAGAGTAGAAAATTACTGGTTAGATGAATGAGGGACGGGATCAGAGAAGATAATGACAGGAGAGATGTATGAGAAATGGGATAAGAGTAGAAAATTACATGTCAGATGAATGATGGATGGGATAAGAAAAGACAATGACAGGGCAGATGTTAGACAGTCGGGATAAGAGAAGACAATGACAGGGGAGACGAATGAGGGACTGGATAAGAGAAGACAATGATGGGAGATGTATGAGGGATGGGATAAGATAATACAATGTTGGGAGATTTAGAGTATGAAAGATGGGCTAAGAGAAGACAATGACAGGGGAGATGTATGAGGGATGTGATAAGAGAAGACAATGACAGGGGAGATGCATGAGGGATGGGATAAGAGAAGACATTGACAGGGGAGATGTATGAGGGACAGGATAAGAGAAGACTATGACAGGGGAGATGAATGTGGGGTAGGTTAAAGAGAAGACAGTGACAAGGGAGATGAATGAGGGACGGGATAAGAGAAGACAATGATGGGAGATGTATGAGGGACGGGATAAGAGAAGACAATGTTGGGAGATTTACAGTATGAAAGATGGGCTAAGAGAAGACAATGACAGGGGAGATGTATGAGGGATGGGATAATAGAAGACAGTGATAGGGGAAATGTATGAGGGATGGAATAAGAGAAGACAATGACTGGGGAGATGTGTGAGGGATGGGATAAGAGAAGACAATGACTGGAGAGATGTATGAGGAATGGGATAAGAGTAGAGAATTACAGGTTAGATGAATGAGGGACTGGATAAGAGAAGACAATGACAGGGGGGATGTATTATTGATTGGATAAGAGAAGACAATGCTAGTGGAGATGAGTGAGAGACTAGATCACATAAGATAATGACACTGGAGATGAGCAAGTTATTGAAAAAGAGATGACAGTGACAGGGGTCATGAGTGAGAGAGGAGATAAGAGAAGACAGTGCAGTGTAGATGAGCAAGGGAAAGCATAATTAAAGACTGTGACAGAGGGGATGTGTGAGGGATGGGATAAGAGAAGACTGTGATAAGGGAGATGAGTCAGAGTGAAGATCAGATAAGACAGTGAAATGGGAGATGAACAAGGCATGGAATAAGAGAAGACTGTGACCATGCGGATGTCTGAGGGATGGAATAAGAGAAGACTTTGATAGGGGAGATGAATAAGAGAGAAGATCAGATAGGATAGTGAAATGGGGGATGAGCAAGAGACGGGATAAGAGAAGACTGTAACTGAGGGGATATGTGAGGGATGGGATTAAATAAGACGGTGACAGGGGTCATGAATGAGAGAGGAGATAAGAGAAGACAGTGCAGTGTAGATGAGCAAGGAACAGCATAAGGAAAGACTGTGACAGAGGGGATGTGTGAGGATGGGACAAGAGAAGACTGTGACAGGGGAGATGAATTAGAGAGAAGACCAGATAAGACAGTGAAATGGGAGCTGAGTGTGAGAGATGGGATAAGAGAAGACTGTGACAGATTGGATGAGTGGAAGTGGGGATAAAAGAAGAA
Organism: Taudactylus pleione; assembly: GCA_031769625.1. Classification (NCBI taxonomy): domain Eukaryota; kingdom Metazoa; phylum Chordata; class Amphibia; order Anura; family Myobatrachidae; genus Taudactylus; species Taudactylus pleione. The sequence goes on from JAUIMM010000188.1 coordinate 16,951,218, forward strand.
GTGAGAGTGGACATGAACATAGAATGGGATAAGTGAAGACCATGCTAGAGCCAAAGTGTGAGAGATGGGATAAGGGAATACAGTGACAGAGGAGATCGGTAAGAGAGTAGATAAAGTGACAGAGGAGATCAGTAAGAGAGTAGATACAGTGACAGATTTTTGTGATCCTTCTTGCAGCAGTTAATATGAAAATATTTACAGCATATTGGGAGTTAAGCCTTTGCAAAGTCTCCTACGCCTTTTCCTGCAATCAAGGACTATGGGCCTGATTCAGAGCCGGACGCTCTGACAAGAGCGCTCGCTCTGAATCAGGGCCCTCCCACCTAAAATTGGAGCAGCCTCCTGGCCGCTTGCATAGCTGTGGGTGACCACCCACAGCTTATGCGAGTGGCCAAAAAGATGGTCGCGATGGGTCAGCGATGGTAGGGTCTTGCTGCCACAAGCCCAGGAGTACTTTTGGCTCTATCAGAGCCAAAAGCACTCCCACTGACATCACTAATGGGATCGACTCCGTCTGGGCAGTATCGCCCTCGGCACGACCACCAAAGGGGGCGTGCTGTCACTCACCATCGACAGCATGCCCCCTTTGGTGCGAGACCCATAGCGACGGCTTGGCCATCGCTATGCGGGCCTCACGCATGCGCATGACGGAGCTCCCTTCGTCGTGCGCATGCGCACTAGGACACCATCGACCCGCTTGCGAGCACTCAGCGCTTGTGAGCGGGTCTGAATCAGGCCCTATGTTCAATCTGCCTGGGACTGACAGTCCACGCTAAATAATTAAGTCTTCCAGAAGAGAGGTTCCGGCTAGTACCACCATGGTGCCAGACCTACTCCATCAGTGTATTTATGCTGGATTTTGTGGTCATGTTACTGGCTTCTTGGGCTACGTTATCTTGTTGCCTGCACCTTCCCATCTGCTTTGGAGATTGCATTATTGGAGCCTGTGTGTATCCCAGTATTTTTAAGCAAGTACTGTAACTTTCTTATTTTTTATGTTTAGTAATACATTTCTTTGTTGTATTTAGTGCTTTGGACAACTTGCAATATAACTGTATATTTCTTGTTGAATCTGACACATTTACATTTTTGGGTTGGGTATTGGAAGCCGACATTTGGTATCCCAGCAGTAAGAATCCTGACGCCAGCATCCTGACCAGGTTAGATCTTAATGAGGAGAGGTGAGTATACCTAACCTAACCCCTAGCCCTACCCTAACCCTCCCTCCCAGGAGCCTAACCCTAACCTTCCCCAATAGTGCTTAAACCTAACCTCCCCTAACCAGTGCCTAATCCTGACCCTCCTCCTAACCCTCCCCCTAGTACCTAACCCAAACCCTCCCCCTAACTCCGCTACTTACCTACGAGATCCCGGTGGTCGGGATGCCGGCTCTGGTATTCCAATAAGTATTTGGATTCCATCATCGGCATTGTGAGCGCCAGAATCCTACCTGTCGGGATCCTGAACGTATCCTGTAATTTTTGTTGTCTTACTGTTCTGTAGATCTTACAATAGGTGAAAGATGACATCAGACAAGTTACAAACATAGTTGCAGATGGAAACTGAAACCTTATAGAGAGAGAACTTATTTGTTATATCTACAGAGCTAGAAATAAGTTTTCCCCTTTAGTAGGGCTATATAATTTTTATAACACTAAAAGTGAGAATATAAGTTTTTATATTATAAATTTTATGATAATTTATATTAATTTATTGAATATATAATTTTTTTTTTAAATAAGTTGGTTGGTAGATGGGTAGTTGTTAGTAGTTTTGATAGTGCAACAATTGTTCTCAACTGTATTTGTTATACATGCAGATGTCATCAATGTTCAGCTGCTGAAAAAGTTAGTTAAAAAAATATGATAGCTACGGGGTGTATGCATTCAGACTCTTATATAAGGTGTTAATTTCCTTTTCTCCATGTTGAAAGAAGCATGTAAAGTCAACAGCATGTGATTGATCCTGTTTACACAAAAATAAAGAGTTCCTGTGTGATTACACTTTCTGCTCTTTATATAGAGTGTGTCTGCTAACAGTTTATGGGCCCAGGACTCCAGGAAAAAAAAAAGAAATAAAACTTATAAAAGTCAGAAGCTCATTGATAATAAAGACAGAGCACAGAGAAAATAGCTGCTGCCAGTGCTTCATCATATTATTAGGATCCGAGGGTAGCGGATCATCTTGGTGGCAGGTCCCAGCATTAGTTGTGACTGGGACACTGCATTATGTCTTGTCCATGTTCCGGCTGTTGCAGGTAGCTGGAAATCCTGTCTTGTCTGTGTACAGCTCATAGCCTCTCATTCCTTCCTGTCTGTGTGCAGATCTCTGGTGCTCACTAATTAATTATCTATGTGCAGAGCTCAGGTGCATACTAGCATGTGATTAGGAAAAACTCTCTTCATTAAATAGCTCTGATTGGACCTTGCATCTCTTAAGATTCAGCAAGCCCTGCACTCAGTGCCAGTTATATTATCTGACATCCAGAGAATGTTTGTTCTGTGCACAGAAAGTCTGAATCTTTGCCGGTCTTACCTTGCCTGTCCAGTCCTTGTCTGATATCCTGCAGTATCACAATTCTGGTCATTCATGCTTAGTTTGTCCACTCGCTTCTTGCCTGACAACTCAGCTGTACCACAGCCCCTAGACATTCCTGAGACCAATCATCTGCCACTGCTAGAGTTTCCTGTCAGTCACATCTGTTCCAGTAATTACTACCTGCAGCTTCACTCCATCTAGTACCAGTAGAGGAAGGACTGACACTCCTCAGCGTATTTCTAGTCAGCAATCCTGTGGTCTCTCATCGGTTGTGTAAGCCTCTATAGCTGGAGGTGTAAATCCAGGTGGCAAACCTAAGTACTGGTGTGTGAAAAAATCAGTAAGGGAGCAGCTGGTGGCTGTTATTTGTGGAAGATCATCTCCCTGGTCCTAGAGGTCTGACATGACCATGCGAGAACCGTAACACACATCCTCAGTGATGGGTCTGAATAACCAAAACTATCAGACATGGAAATTCAAAGTAAAGATGCTGCTGATAAGAGAAGGTATGTAGAAATGTATACAAGAGGCTAAGTCAAATGCCAAACCCAGTCACAGAGGAATGAGAAAGACTGGAAAGACTGCAAACACACCTATAGATATATCTGTCCAATCTGTCTGGTGTGAAGGGAAATCTGGTAATGTATGGGAGCAAATAACAATAGAAATTTGCTCCCAAACACAGAAAAATAAACAAGATTTTCCTTCCCACCAGACAGATTGTACAGATATAGATGTGTCCTCTTGCATCTTTGCTGGTTGTGTGTCAAATCGCACTACACATGGAGCGAGTTGCATACCCACAAATGGGTACGCGCACTGCATTTGCATCTGCAACTCCATAGGATTGCATGTTGTGAACACAATGCATGGCATGGCGTAGCGTGGTGCATACAGCCATGGCTAATGTCATGGCACGATGTGTGCGGACATTTGCAGTGTGATCAGCATGGATGCAAAAGGACACATCTGTATATCTATAGATATGTACACGCCAAAGACCAGAGCACTGTACAATATCTCTCAGTGTTGATTATGATCAGATTGTGCATATATGTAACTGTCACACTGCAAGATAAATGTGGAATGTGATGCAGAAAGCACATGAGAGTGGTAATGTAAGCAATAATAGTATTTAATAAGCAAGTTGTACTAATCTGCATAAAGGCTAGCATTTACAGGATTAAATAAGATGTAGCTTAGAGATGGTAGAGCAGTGATTCCAAACCTAGGTCCTCAAGGCACACTAACAGTCCTGGTTTTAGTGATATCCATGGTTAGGTACAGATGGCTAAATCAAAATAACTGAGGTACTAATTAAGTCACTTGTGCTCAAGTATGGTTATCCTTAAATCCTAGACTGTAAGTGTGCCTTGAGGACCATGGTTGGGAACCCCTGTGGTAAAGTATTTGTACCGCATATGAGAATAAATAAAATATTTTCATATTGTCTATTGTAGCAACTTTGTTACTCAGTGGTCTCTTAGACAGCTATAATACACTTGTAACAGTACTTGATGTCAGACCAGATCATGAACTGACATTATAGTATGTTAAAGGGAAAAGTGTGGATGAATTCAATTACAAGATAAAAAGTGCAAATAAGCATGACATAGCATTGAGAGTTAATGACTATATTATTAAAAGCAGTAATCAGAGAACAGAAACATGTGAATGTTTTGTATGCCAGAAACCTGGTCACATAAAGGCAGATTGCTGAGTTTGGAAAGCCAGAATGAATCAGCTATAAAAACAAAATGCAAAGCAAAATCCTGAAAGAGCTTGGAAATAGTTCTAATGCTGAATGTACTTTACAAACACAAGCATATTGATAAATGCTTGGTGTATTAATTTAGAAGCTACAAGTCATATGACAAATTATTAGATTTTTTTTTACTCATTTAGACCAAAGCAATTCAGAAAGAATAGCCACAGCTAATGGTCGGAGAAGGAATAAGAGAAGGTAATATTTACTGTCCAATCTCTCCAACATTTACCAGAAATATGTTTATGAAGAATGTCCTATACTGTATAAGCCTAATCTTCATACCAATCTGCTGTCTGTGAAAAAGCTTACCAAACAAAGACATGTGACAGTCATAAGTGATAAACACATTATTATAAACTGTAGACACCCACTTGCAAAAGGTAAAAACCCAAATCAACTGAACAGTATAAGTTCAATTTTAATGAAATTGTTAATACCGCTATGCAGGAGCATGTTAACTGTGTTTATGTATGGCATCGACGTCTAGAGCACAGAAATCCATAAACCAATTAGAATACTAGCCCAAGAACAGCATGCAAGTGATTTAAAGCCTGACCCCTGCACCCAAGTAATGGAATGTGTAAGCTGCTTAAAAGGGAAAAGGATATGTTTTTCAAAAACCAGTAACAGCAGAACTTAGTGTCTAGACCTAATTCACCCAGATATATCTGGACCAATGTGATCCCAGGGCAAAATACATATTTTTTCACATATATTCATGATTACACAAAGTTCACAACACTTTATCTGCTAAACACTAAGGATTTAGTCTCAGAAAAAGTTGAATAGCTTGATAAAGTAAAAAACAAATTTGGACATTTTCCATAAACACTACATGTATATAAAAGGACAAGACACAAGCAATTCTAAATAGATATAGAATTCTGTTCCAGACAACAGTACCATACAATCCAAAGCAAAATGTGGTCACTGTGAGGATGAATCGGACACTCTGTGAGATTAGACAGAAATTGCTCTTTGATGACGATATGCCAGCAATTTATGGGGGATAAGCAATCACAACAGCCTGCTATCTTCAAAATTGTTTATTGGGAAAAACAATTGAAAATACTCCATATGAATGTAAAATGGAAGAAACCTGACTTTCAACATACAAAAATATTAAAACATTTGTACAGGTTCCAAATGACACATGTTCAAAATGGGATGTTTGTGCAAAAGAGTGCTTGTAGGCTGCAGTGAATCACAAAAGGGATATAGAATTCTATATAAAGAAGCCAACCAGGTGATATTATTATTGATGAAAACTCATGAAATTACACAAGAAGAACAGCTTGAGAAAGAAGTTCAAAAACTACCACTAAAAGAAGAGGAAAATTAAATTGATGTTACCTAGGATGATCCAGTTATTGCTGAAGAGGGAAGATCACCTTTGTCTTCGGTGAGGAGGTCTACTAGGTGGAACAAGAGCATACCTAAGCTGGAATCATGGAAAGAGATGCAGAAGCTGCCAACCCATGAAACATAAAAATGGATTGAAGCTGCTGATGAAAAGATGGAATCTCTCAAACAGATCCAGACCAGGGATATTACAGAGTTACCTCCAGGAAAACATGCAATTGGATGAAATGAGACCAAATTTAACTCTAAAGGTAAAGGTACAATGGTCATGATTGTCACGATGGTGACCCCAGGCTGCGACCTTGGTTGTAGAGTAGGGATCACGCTAATGCAGCAAGGAGTTGTGTGACACCTCCTTCTGCATTTGCATTTTAAATGGACGGAATTACAAAACTGCTTGTGTGCAACTGTGCAATTCCGTCCATCTCTGAATCAGGCCCTAAATACCTGCGAGAGGTGACATACCACCTAGGAATCCACATACAGCGGGAAAAAGTTGGAAGATCCTTCTCAATCAATCATCTAAACTTGGTAAACTGTCAATCAGTTTGGAATATTAGTAGAAAAAGTGCACCTACACCAATGGACACATAAGGCAAAATTTACTAAGCGGCGGGTTCTAAACCCCAGCGGTTTGCTGGCGATTTGATGGTGGGCTCTATTCTATTCTAAACTCCGGGGGTTTGGTGGCAGTTTTTCAGCAGTTTATAAATGACAGCCCTGTTCTATTCTATTCTAAAATGTGTTTTGACGTCAGTTTTGCAGCGGTTTGGCTTAAGGAAATCTGCAGATAGCAAAACCGCTGCCAAACCGCCATCAAAACACATTTTAGAATAGAATAGAACAGGGCTGTCATTTAGAAACCACTGAAAAACTGCCACCAAACCCCCCGGGGTTTACAACAGAATAGAACCCACTGTCAAACCGCCACCAAACCGCCGGGGTTTAGGACCCGCCGCTTAGTAAATTTTGCCCATAATATCTGAAATTAAAGGGAGCAGATGTTTTTTTTTGCCAAATAATGAACAGTACAGACTAGCAGTGGCATATGTGGCAACTACTACAAGGCCTGATATTTCAGTAGCTACTGTATGTCTCTCCTTTGTAGATGTGTGAGTAAACCTTGTCAAAAAGATTGGAGAGTATTTAAGAGAGCGATGCAGTACCTTACACATACACAGGACTTGTACCTGATATTGTCAGCAGAAGGCAACTGTGAATTGCAAGGATATGTAGATGCAGATTGGGCCGGTGATTACAGGGGTCACAAGCCTACAACTGGATACTTGTTCAAACTTGGAAACAGTCCAAACTCATAGTAAATAAAAATCTCAGTTGTTTTATCATCAACAGCAGAAAATATTTCAGCAGCTTTGGCCAGCCGTGAAGTTCTTGGGTTGCGGCAGCTTCTACAGGATTTTGGAGAGTCAGTAGCTCAACCAACAGCAATGTTTGAGGACAATCAGGGATGTATAAAGCCTGCAACCAGTGAGAAGATGTGAAACACTAGAACAACACATGTTGGTATGAAGTATCATTACCTTTGTGATCTAATGGAGCAAATTGTGACTCTGCTGTCAAACTGTGGGTCTGAAAATATGTTGGCAGATGTATTGACAAAGCAAATTTCAAGGCCACCAAAGTGTAAGGACATTAGATTCAAGATGGGACTGGTTGGAGAAGCTGTTGTTCAGTTGGGGGGGGTTAGACATGTATAATTTTGAAATTGCAAACAATATTCTAAGCTGCAAATGTTACACATGCGGATGTCACCAGTGTTCAGATCCTGATAAATTTAGATTAAAATAAGGTAACTAGGGGATGTGCTTATCTAGACTCTGTTATTCCTTTCCTACATATTGAAAGCAACATGTATTTGATCCTGTTTATACAAAATTAAACAGTTCCTCTTTGATAATACTTCTGCTGTTGCTATATAGTGCATCTGCTAACAGTAGTATTATAACTAATAAATTCCCTATGATTGTCAATCACTATAGGCTCTCATCCAGCAAAAGCACCACATATACAAGTTGTTTGTATGAACTTTGTTTAATGTATGTGAGGATAAATTGCAACACTACATGCAGAAAACAGGTGGCATTGCACCATCAGCAAAGACAACCACTTACTCATTGTGGGGGAGATGTATCGAGCCTTAGAGAGTGATAAGGAAGAGAAGTTGTCCAAAGCAACTGATCAGCTTCTAACTGTCATTTATCTAGCACAGTCTATAAAAGGACAATTAGATGCTGATTAGTTGCTTTGGGCAACTTCTCCACCTTACCTCTCCAAACCTTGATACATCTCCCCTTTTACCACTTACAGCAATTTGCACTTCTGCTAAAGGTAAAATCAATCAGTATTGAGACCTCACATGTTTTCAGCTTTTATACAGCCTCCTACTGCTGCCAAGCTCTTCACAAGGAAAGATTGAATGTGTGTTCCTCTGTTGGAGCAGTATTAATGAGTCTTCTTGTGTTGCCTGTTTATTGACTTCACCTTCATTCCTCACAATTCTACTCTTTCCAAAACATTAACATCAGTTACTGTATGTGTTTTACAAACCATTCTCTCAGGAATAATCATCTTGGCCAGACATGGCTCTGGAAATGAGTTTCCAGCATGAATCATACATGCCTAGCCCTTCTGGTTTTCGTGGTAGGCTCCTGATTTTTTGGGTAAACCCCCACACACCCAGAAGGGTAGGCACTTCTCCCGCTTTCTGCCCACTTCCTAGTGAATTGGGCAGAATGGGGAGAACTTTTGCGGCGATCACGGGTTCCCGTGTAGGGGTCGGGGCTTAAAGACGCAATTCTGCATGAATAGTATCATTTAGCCATGCCCCTTATGTAAATTTGCATCAATCATGGCAAATTGCCACAAAGGGGAGGGGTTTAATGAAGCAATATGTCAGGCCCCGCCCCTCGTCACAACCCAATCTTTCTCCTCCATGGGTCATCCTGGCAAGGAGATAAAAAATGTAGGCAAGTATGGCATGAATCCCGAGCAATATGTAGAATCCCTTTTATCTCAAAAATGAATATTCCCCTTATTGCAGAGTGATATTAACTGATCAAGGGAAGAGCAATACTCTCTGGATCCAAGCTCCTCTTTGTTCATGTATTTATTTTTCAGAATGTCCCTGCCAAGCAGTACAACCACATTATTGCAAGTTAGCTCAGAAGTTAATGATCAGAACAGTGGAGTATTACTTTAATGATAATGTACAATTAGCATCTCATAAAGTCCCTTTGAATACAGGGAGGAAAGAGGAAAAATGGCAATTTGGAGCCCCTTGTACAAACTAGCTATGATGTACAGTACAAGATTTCCACCCTCAAGTGTGTACTCGGAAAGAGTATCTAGCACAGCTGGGAACCTTGTAATTGATCGGTGTAGGAGGCTACATTCAAAAAATGTGAAAAGACTGAGGTTCAACAAAATGAACTACAACTTTCGTGAGTAATAACTTTTTTGCCAATTACAAACCAAAACTGTAATGATGGATTCCAGTGGAGATGAACTAATATTGTGTGGCATGAGGATAATGATGACATTCTTTGAGAATTATTAACACTGTTAGTCTTAAGCTCATTGGTAGCTTGGTTTAAAAAACACCAAGATATTATCTTTTGTGGGTGCCCAAACAAACGAATCACTAAAGCCACAAAAATGGCAGTCCCTGTCGCTGAAGTGCTTGGTTTGTTAAACTTTGCATGTCCTTTTTAATATACAATATTCCCAAGGACAATTCCATTAAGCACCAATTTTCATTTTGGTGCGTTGCCAAGATTATGTGTGTTTGAGAGGCAGCTTTAGTATTGTACTATTTCTGGGTATTTTGTTCCCAAGTCAAAATTTTATTAATACAAAGAAAAATTCTGAATGCATGAAGACAAAGTTACAAGTCCTCATGCAATTATCAACACTATGCTCCTGTACAATGAATAGTGAGGGCGCCAGGATGAAGTCAGCAGGTTATTTCACCCTAAACTAATTTATGGAACCACCTGTCACAGGTATTGATATTCTGTATCTTGTGAGACCATCCATCACCATCATCTCATCCAGGTTGAAAGGCTCCATTTCCTGCACTTTTTTCACAGATAGATACAGAGTATGTAACATTGATTACAGCCTAAAGATACATCAGCTCCCAATAATATAGCACATAATGCTTGTGTAGCTTCTGGCAACCATTGCTCTATTTTCATTTGAAAATTCACATATGTGCAAGCTTGGTTTACATTTTTCTCCATGTTTCCTATTTATTCCATGTTTCTTTTTTCCTTATAGTAGTAGTAATAATTGAATGCTTCACCTTCCACTAACTAGTACTCCATCTCCAATCACCTGTGCTGGCCTCGGGCCTGTGATTTGCTGCTTGGAGAAATTCATTATTAACTTATTAATGAATTGTCAATTTCTAATAGGCTTTCACTTTGTTTTGAATCACCTGTACTGGCGTGGGACCTGTGATTTGCTGGTTGGAGAAGTTTGTTATTAACTTATTAATTAATTAGCAATTTAAATTTTCTACAAATATCAATTTCTATTGCCCGAAGGCCTATGATTTGCTGGTAGGAGTAATTATTTATTAACATATTAATTGATTATCAATTTCTACTATGCTGCTACTTTGGCTTGAAAATTTTGTGTTGGTCTGAGGTCTGTGATTTGCTGGTTGGAGAAGTTTGTTATTAATTGTCAATTTCTACTTTCTATGTTTCACAATTATCAATTTATATTGGCTTAATGACCGTGAGTTGGTGTTTGGAGATGTTTTGGTAATATATATTTTTTTACATTTTAGGCTATTAGTTCTTGATTAATGAAAACTTTCTATAGGGTCATATAGTTGAATAAATTGCCATCCTGCCTGCCTCTGCTGTGCCACTATGTTTCACAGTGCTATATTCTTTTAAACTGCCATGTATTTTTGCTGCTGCTCTGTTGCTTAGTTTAACCAGCCAGCTCGCTGCAGCCTTCATCTAATATTGGTGAAAACAGTATTGTGAGCTGTGAGGTGGTCAAAATTGACTGGAAATTACTTGAAATTAATGATAACAATACTGTAGGAACAAAAACAGGTCCAAATTACATGATTTTAAAACAATAAAAATCTGGATCTATAGTCAGTATCGAATAAATAAAAACTGATATATCAGTAGTGTAATTGACTGCTCTGACCAGCCAAACAAAGAGCGCTACATTCTACTAAAAATCAATTTAATACATAATTAGATAAAAATAACATAAAAATGACACATCGATAACACACACATAAATATACACAAAGCTGGTGATTAATATGAGAATAGTCTTACTAAGCAAATTGGGTACACCTCTGCAGTAGGTGTATCTCAAAAATTGCCCTAATAAAAATCAGTTCCACCATATGGTTTTGATTATCTGGGTAGGTAATGTGTTTCAAACATCAGAGTCACTATAATTTAAATCTCACCCTTGAAGGTATAAATGCTTTTGTTTTGAAGTTGGTACCAAAGCACCAATTAATGTCAGTCATCTGTAGCAAGTGATTCTGAGATTCTTCAGCATATCTTCATTGGTATGAACCTTAGTCACAGTAAGATAAAGTACTGTCCATACACGTGTGTTAAAGACTGGTTCCCATAAATCAGTTGTAATAATGTGTCTTACCGCCGGCCGGCTGTTATGCAAAAAGTCCTGCTCAGCAGAAAACAGATGGGATTCTCCAGTCGACACTCGCAAAGCCGCATTAATCTCAGTTGGGCTGATGTGACAGGTCTCACACGTGTATCCCCGGAGATTGCTAAAACATACGTTGTTGGCAAAGTGTGGAAGAAACCAGCTGGTAGGTATGTAAGGGAAACCCTTACAAGTTTCTCCGCTGTGAATATTGGCGGTTTCATCAGAGGTTAGTTTCCCCACTGATCCTGTGGATACTTTTAAACTTAAAGCAACCAATCGACATCTACTGGTATTCAAGTTCATCAGGATCACCTGTGAAGGTATCTGTTTATGCTAATAATCTAAAAAGAGGCTGTAAGTGATGTTGTTTAAAAGCTAAGTGTAACATAATTCTTAAGCCAATACATATGTCTAGAGATGGCTCAGGGGTAAGGCAACAGTTCAGCATCGGGAAAGCCCAAGTTTGAATCCCATACAGAGCAGCTCCCACAAACTCCTCAATAAAAAGTATTTAGAATATCAAATCTATTTGTTTATTTTTTGGATTATTTCATTATAATATAAACAAATAAAAAGATAAATAAAGGAAAGTAACTTTAATTATATGAGTTAAGTGTATAGCGCACAAGGTTTTATTAAACAGTTGTATCTAAATAAACTACAGGGACAAGCCATTCAACTGAAATCAGGACAGCCTGGGTACAAAAGCCCACAGCAGCTGCCCACTATTCCTAGTATGAATATAATAGTAAGGCTATAAATACACCTATTGTTATTCGAAGTGTATATTGTACTTAGCACTATATGGCAAGAGACACATTAAACAATAAATAGTAATAAATTAATAACATTGGCATTAAACATTTACTTTCAATATCTCCTGATGTACTGAACATGGTAATTGTTTTCATGAAAAGGATGTTGTATTACCAGATTCATGCACAGCAGTCAATACATAGACACTATATATGTATATATACACACATATATGTAGGATTCGATAAAACAAAAACCAATTAAGAGCAAACCATAGATTTGACATCAGAAACCATTCAACTCTATGTTTTCATTAAGCCCTTGTGGAAAAAGTGTCCCAAGGGCAAAATCCAGTAAGCTTCTCGTTTACAAAGCCTTCCATACCTATCTCCTCCTCTAGGTGTGGAAGGTATATGTTCAATACCCATGACTGTCAAAACCTTATAATCTCCACTGTGTTCATTCCACACATGTCTAGAAAGACTGTGTGTCATTACACCCTTTAGGACATTCCTCCTGTGATTTTAACAGTTTTTTTATAAATGTTTAAAGAAACACAAATCTAAAACTAGAACCAAAGCACTTGAGGGTGGTTTTGTCAAAACAAAACATGATGATGATGATGTAGAACCAATTCGATCAATATGATCTATGTTCATATCTTTATGGAATTGACCAATGGGAAAATCTATAGCTGTGACCTTTTCAGCAGCACAACAAGTCAGGTGCCGAATATGAAGCCTTTTTTATACAGGGAAATAATTTTGATATAGAAAACCAGAGGCCTGATAGATGATGATCACATGTGGACATGTGTGGCACTCTTTCTTCCTCCATCTGCACTACTCTGGTCCCACAACCGTGCAACTCTGTCTCCCCCACCACCCGCACCACTCTGTCTTCCTCCCCTTCCACACCGATCTGTCTTCCCCAATCCCTACTTCTGTGTGTTCTCCAAATTATGGTAGTCTGTGTTTTCTCATCTGCACCAATCTGTCTTTCTCCATCTGCATCGCCCTGCATACATGCCACTCTGTTTCCTTCTGCACCACTGCCTTCCCCTAAGCCACTCCGCTGTCTTCCTTTCCTCTGTGGCACTCTTTCTTCCTCCATCTGCACCACTCTGTCCCCCCCAACTGTGCAACTCTGTTTCCTCCCCCCACCCACTCTACTCTGTCTTCCTACCCATCCACACTAATCTGCCTTCCCCAATCCCTGCTGTTGTGTGTTCTCCTACTTGTGCTAGTCTGTATTCCCTTATCCGCACCAATCTGTCTTTAACCATCTGCACTGCTCTGTCTTCCCATGTCCATGCCACTCTCTACTCCCATCCACGTCGCTGTCCCTCCAAACTGTGCCACTCTGTTTCCCCCCATCTGCACCACTGTTTTCCACCCATCTGCATTACTTTGGCTACCCACCCTCTGTACTGCTTAACCTTCCCACCTCTACACGTATTTGTGACTCAACTATCCACACTGGTGTGTCTCCTCCCCCCATCTACACCACTTTTATCCCATCTGCACAGCTCTATTTTCTGCTTTGACCTCAGTTGCATAGACTGCATGTGTGTGTTCCAATGAGCACACAATTCTGTGAATTAGCATCTCCATAATTTCTGAGTGACAGCAATCTCCTTCTGTGAGAGTGCTGAATCTGCAGTTAAACACAGGGTGTGATGGCATACCATATATGTATTGTGCAAGGAACATGTCCATTAAGGCGTCAGCCTTAATGATCGTAATTTCATTGCTTTTTGAAGTTTGAGTGGCAGAAAATCAGTAAGTTTTGTGAATTTTCAGATCATGTCTAAGCAGCCTTAATGGGACATGTGAAACTGTAAGGTTTTTTGTCTATGGAATTTTATAGCTTTTTTAAAATGTATTAACTATCAGGGTTTGGATGAGCAAACCGGGCCACCTGCAGGAGAGAAGGTCAACAAAATGTTACACTAACACAGATAGAAGAGGGGACAGCACACAGTAGGTTGGTTTTGGAGGTTCAGAGTGTGAGACAGCTGTAGGCATGTGGGGTAGCAGCAGCATCATTGGTGAAGAGCAGTGGCAGTGGTGCAGTACAAAGTGGGCATCAGTGGGTGACAGTGGGCTCATTGGTAGTGCGTATGCACGTGAGAAAATCAAATCAATAAGTCACAGATGCATGAATGCAGCAGTGAGATCTATCTACGCATCTGTTAAAAATTGAATGTGTAAAAAAAATAAAGGCATAGCCCCGCCTCCTAAAAAACAACCAGCACTGGGATTTGGAGCCCCAGTACTGGTTGTGCTACATACAGGGGGAAAATGACGTAGGTGTTCCCCATGTGAAGCACAACCAGCACTGGGTTCTGAGTTGTTCCTGGTTCTAGAAATTCAGGGGGGCATGCCACAGCCAGGGGAGCCCTTTCACCAGGCCCCCAGGCCATAGCATCACCCCTGACTGCTAGTCAGCCCAGGCTGGGGATACGGGGAGTTGGGGACCCCCCATTAAAGGGGTCCCCCTCTCCATGGAACCCCAGGCCCAGGCTGATAGCCCGGGGCTATCCCCAGCACCCCTGTGTGGAGGGTGCTGGGTTGATTTGTGTTGTGCGGTGCATATGAATATATAAATATTGTCTTTTGCAGTAGTACTACAGGTCCCAGCAGGCATCCCCTGCATACTGGCACTTGGAGTTTTAGTCAATTTATACTTATCTACTGTGTGTGTTGTGTTTTTTTAATATTGCTTTGTTGTGGAACTACAGCTACCAGCATGCCCGTAGTGCCCCACATGCTGATACTTGTAGTTTTCCAAGTAGCAGCATGCAGGGGAGGCTTGCTGGGAACTATAGTTCCACAGCAAAAGACAATATTTTTAATTTAATTGCACCACACTTTACATAATCAAACTAGCACCCACCTCCCAGGGGTGCTGGGGATAGCCCCTGGCTATCAGCCTGAGTCTGGGGTGCCCTGGAGAGGGGGACCCCTTTATTGGGGGTCCCCAATCTCCAGGTATTCCTGTCCTGGGCTGACAAGCAGTCAGGGGTGATGCTGTGACTAGGGGGCCTGGTGAAAGGGCTCCCCTGGCTGTGGCATCACCCCCCCGCTAGAAAGAGTCTGGTGCTGGTCTGGGAAATACAGGGTGGCCCTATGATTTTTTGTCCCTGTTTTTCCAGAACCAGGACCGGCTCAGAGCTCAGTGCTGGTTGCGCTAAATACGGGGGACTCCTTTGTCATTTGTCCCCCATATTGTGGCAATCAGGACTGGTTCTAGAAAGTCTGGTGCTGGTTGTGCTTCATACAGGGGACCCCAATGTAATTTCTCCCCTGTAATAAGCACAACCAGTACTTGGGCTCCATAGCCTTGGGCTGGTTGGTATTTTGGGGAGGGGGCAACACCAATTTTTTTTTCACACTGTTTATATTTTTAAACACAGAAGCACAGATGGGTCTCACTGACACGTCCGTGCTTCTATGTTTGTTTTTTTTAAAAACAGATGCAGGTATCACAGAATTTTCAGATCCAAGCCTGCATCTGTGTGCTGCTACTTCCCCCGGGTCCTAATGCCTGCACCACCACCACCGCACCGCTGCCGTTAATGCCTGCTACTGTCCCCAGTTCCCAGCCGCAGCTAATGCCCGCTAGCCCCTACCCCCTCTCGTCTGCATCCCGGCTTCCTGACCCCTGGTCCCGGCCCCCGCTACCGCCCACCAACGACAGCCATCTTGCTGCACCCAAGTGAAATCACTATGACTACACCTGCTGGAGGCTCCTACTGAGGCTTCACAACAAATTGAAAAGCCTTATCTCTACAATGGCGCATTCTTGAGGTAATAGTTTAAAAACTATAACTTTCTAATTTACCTGAACCCCAACCCCAAAAGCACGTACCCTGGCACAATAGCTACCTAATGAAACAAACCCCATGTCTAAATTCGCCACCTACCCTGAATTTTGCCTTCCCAAAATACCCCCATAGACTATAGCAGAAAAGTGGTCCTAACTGAGAATCTCAGAAAAATGTGACAGTTGTAGATTTAGATTACTCCCAAATCCTTATTTGTTATGTTTATGCCCTGAAATTTGGCATGCAGCACATTGCAACAGTTCTACCCGCCCCTTCCAAATTTAAACTTGGTACCTCCTATAGATTTTGAGGTGTAGCCCCTCAAACACCCTGACCCCCTTCAGAATTCTCTATGGAGAAATTAATTTTTTTTAGATGCAGCCTTAATATACGACTGTGCCCTTATAATACTATGGAAATAAGAATTTCAAGCCAAAATAAATAAATAAATGTAATTTCATTTGTCGAAAACTGAACTATTGACCCAATATTGTAAATTGGCCGCAGGAAAATTAACTCCTCCCTATTTATATAGTTTCCTTTTTCTCATGTATATCTCTCACCTCACTGCTTTTTCACAGTCTCCATAATTGTTCTGACATCAACTGATTTCTTTCTCCACTCCCACGTCCAAGATTTTGCCCGTGTTGCTCCTTACCTCTGGAACTCTCTCCCTTTCCCTATCAGACTCTCGACAGCTCTACAAATCTTCAAATGGGCTTTCTAGACACACTACTTCATCATAGCCTTCCAGCACTCATACTTCATCATGTCTACCCCATCTGTGTCATTCTGTTTGTCTGCCCTTCCCCTTTAGAATGTAAGCTCTCATGAGCAGGGCCCTCTTTCCTCATGTGCTTCTTCTTCCCTTACTCAAACTGTCGTCTACTCCTATCTCCCCACAAGGGGAGCTAACACTCAGTTGCTGTTGTCCTGCTGCTTATTTGAGTGTTATGATCAATAATGCAGCAACTTTAATAAACCATATCCTCGTCCTGTAGTGTTTTGTACTGTAAGTCACCATTTTCTTGAACACTTATTTGTTTACTGTACAGTATGTACTTTGTAAGGTGCTGCGGAACCATTGTGGCACCATATAAATAAAAGATAATAATAATAATAATAATAATAATAATAATAATAATAATAATAATAATAATAATAATAATAATTACAGCCCAGTTACTCAGCAAGTGGAGATGTGACTGAGATGCGTTAAGCTCTGCATTTCCCATTATTAGTTCTGACATATACAGAAATATTCAACATACGCTCTGCAAATGTATCTGCATTAAACTCTGCACCTGTCCCTCTTTGTGTAGTCTTATCAAGCACCATCATTCTTTATGACTGGCTAGATGTGGGTTCTAGCTTAACATAACTTGATTGTTGTCCCAACTCTAACTGAGCTCTTGTATGGACAGGTAAATATGTTAATATCCAGACCAGGCATTACAAATATATATTTAAAAACCTGGGTGTACTTATTGTTCTGACTGTTACCATGTTTGACCATTTCCCTGTGAGAAATTTGCCTTGATTGCTGCCTGCCCTGACCTCTGCTTGGAATTTGACTAGTCTCTTGAATTGAGATTTGGAACCTTGCTATAAAACCTACATGCCTTACTCTGACTTTGTATTTCAAGCAGTTTCTGTGCCTTACTTTCTAGTATTGAGTACTTTAAACAACTACTGCTTGCCATTTCCTCTACCAGTACTGTCTTTTCCCCTTATAGTGCTGGTCTTTTACTGTTGTGAAATAAGGATTGACTCCTTCCTTCCTAATCAGTAAAAATCTCGCCATGTGCTTAAAAACCAGGTGTAATCAAATGCAATTACAGTAACTGGAGGTTAAATATAAAGAGCATGCTTGCTTGGTCACATATGTCTAGGAAGAGGACATGAATTTGACACATCCTGCACAACTAGACAAATTGATGTCACACACACAGGTAATCTTAAAATTACCCTAAATATGAGTATATAACTTTTCCTTCTTACCTGATCTAAGGTTAAATCAATTAACAAATATGCAATACGCTTCTATAAAATCTTACAGCCTAACCACCCAACTTTCCACGAACTGTAAATCAATGTATTGATAATTACAATGACCTCAGATCAGGTAAAACGGGAACCAAAGGGTCTGCATGAAAGTTATACACTCATATTTAGGGACATTTCCAGAGGGAGAATGCTAAGATTACTTGTGTGTGACATTTGTTAAAGCTTACTGGACATGCAACCCTGAATTGTATCTATATTTATCATTACTGGATTTGTCGCCAAAGAGACAAGAGTACCAATATAAATTTATGAAGACAATTTCAGAAGAGCTAAAAATTCAGTGGAAAAATAAAACCAAATGCACTTGCATTGTGTGTTTGGCTCATACTGAATTACTATAGTTATAGTGTTTATTTCATTCAGTAAATCTGCACACAATCATTAAAGGTATATTCTCACTTTATTTGTTTGTTCTTGAAATAATAATTATAAAAATAATAATAATAATAATAATAATAATAATAATAATATTATTATTATTATTATTATTATTATTATTATTATTATTATTATTATTATTATTATTTAATTTGGTACAGTGCAAGATCGATTGCAGGACACCACACTGGAATTTGCAAACGTATTTACAAAACTATAATGTGATGTTTACAAATAGAGTCAAAGGGGGAGATGTATCAAACCTTGGAGAGAGATAAAATGGAGAAATTGCCCATAGCCTTCAATTAGCTTCTAAGTGTCATCTTATAGACTGTGCTAGATAACTGATACCTAGTAGTTGATTGGTCATTATGGGAACATTCCTAGCTTTATCTCACTCAAAGGTTTGAAACAACCAGCATCTTTCTGCACCTCAAAGTGCCTGTCCATTTCCCCAAACCAAAGGTGACAAGTACAGATGTGTCCTCAGACACCTAGGGGCATATTTACTAAAGTGCAGGTTTTTAGAAGTGGAAACGTTGCCCATAGCAACCAATCAGATTCTAGCTATTATCTTCAAGAAGGTGCTAGATAAATGATAGGTAGAATCTGATTGTTTGCTTTGGGCAACATCTCTACTTGTAAAAACCTGCACTTTCATAAATATACCCCCTAGTGTCAATTCGCCATATGGCACAAAACACTTGGCGCGAATGAGCTGCTCCAAGAGGTGTCTTTTTTTTTTTTTAAATTGCATCTTATTTGCATGGCAGACACAGCAAAACACTGAAAATGCACCAAAGATGCTGGGCTGCGACTTTAACAGCACATGAATTAGTTTAAAACACATACAAAGTCGCAGATAAACCACAATGGAACTTGGTGTGAGAAAAAGCCGCTTCGTATACAGATTCAGGCTTATTCGCGCACATATGTACAAAAGTAGTCTTGTCTCTACCAGTTTCTTTTTGTATGCAAGTAACATGCACATATTGAGTGAGAAAGTATCTTGGCGTGATTGGAAACTTATCAATCGATGCCCCAGTAACGTCTCTTCTTGCTCCGCCAATCGGTAGATTTTCTGGAATGCATTATATAAAGGTGTCCTATTTGTATTCATAGATAAAAATAGGTGCATTAATGCATAAAACATGTGTTGTAGTTTAATGTATAATCCTAGACCCCAATGCAGCAGTCTCCACAGGCTCCAAGTCGTAACGCAAAATGTTATATTATTATTACTTCTTTCCCAGTCATTGAAGCTTAGCTCAAGACAAAATATTCTGTGCAAAGTGTGTCGTGCTTTTAAACGAAGTAACGTTGCAGCATAGTATCCCATTAATTATAATACAGCTACAGTAACATATACAAACTGCGGACGTGTGTGAATGCCCATGGGATACCTAGATCAGGTGGCTCAGATCTAATCTACCCGCTCAGAGCTGATGATTTGATTTAGGACAGCAGTTGATTGTGGCAGAAGGGGCTGCTGGCACAAATAGCAGTCTCCTCATCCAGCCTTGCTTCCCAACTGTCCTGCAAAAGAAGCCTAAGCCATGAGCCCATTGAAAGGCAGAGACAGCACCTCACTCAGAGGAATTCTATTAAATGAACTCATCCGTCATCTTGCCTTTTATTGATGAGTGCCGCTGCTTGGCGGCAAGTGACATGGCAGAACAGATAGCACCGGGAAACTGCTGCCTCTTCTATTGCACACAGAGATGCCTGCCCCAAAACAATGAGTCATTACTTATTACACCCATTATTAACTCAGCTCAGCCTCATTAAGCATAAAAATTGAGGAGAGAGACACTTAAGCCCAGCAACATCATGAATGTCTGCATCTAAAAAAGAGGTGGGCTGGCCGGGAGTGCAGCAGAAATCCGAGGAGGAGCAGTCACTTACAGCTTGTATTTTAGTTCTTGTGACACTTCCAAATCCTAGGAGCAATGAGAAGTTGATTGTCTGTTTTCACTTTTGTGACATGATTGTATTGAGAGCTGAATTGTAGAGTAATGGGACACAGCAAAAGAAATACTGTACCTGAAGTACATTATTAACTGGGACTTGGAAACAAGGATTCGGGCAATCTGACGCCTTTATTAAGGGAATTGGGAAAGCAAACACGGAGCCCTCTTAGCTGTAAATAAACTTTTAAGGCAATGTATTTTAATAACGGATTGTTATTATATAGCCAGCACAGATGTCATTGCAATAATTATGCAAATAATGTACATTGTTTTTTTATGATATTACAATAGCGATAAGCCACATTTCCAAAATAATAATGTGAAATATTCCGCATGTTATGCATTTTGCACATTTCACAGGTGGAATTTGGACTTACAGTACAGTAGGTACCCCCGGTACCAACTCAACAGTAAAATATATTGTCCACTGTTGCATACATTTTTTTATTTTGTGAACAACAAATATATAGAAAAAAAGTGTTTAATAGTCATGAACTATGTTCTTATTAAGGAATGCAGGTTTTTGTTTTATGCCAGCCATCTTCTGAAAAGTAAAATTTTTGACTCTTCAGTCAACAAAATATTAGCACAAAAGGTTTGTGGGTTATCAATGTGTTTTTTTGGCAAATGTGAAATGAACCTTTGTGTTCCTCTTGGTTAGCAATGGTTTTGTCCTTGTAACTCTCCAATGCATACCAATTTTTTGCCCAGTCATTCTTTTATGGTAAAATCATGCATGCTGGCATTAACTGAAGTGAGCGAGGCCTGCAGCTACTTAGAAGTTCATCTGGGTTCTTTTGTGATATCCTGGAGTCATTGATGCACTTTTCTTAGAATTTTGGAAGGCTGGCAACTGCTGGGAAGATTCACCACTGTTCCAAGTTTTCTCAATTTGGGGATAATAGCTCTCACTGTGCTTTATGTTGCACATCTGATATATTAATTCAATGTTTAAGACTGGCACAGTCCCCATGGTCCACTGGCTATCCTCCTTCTCCAACTATCTTTCCTTATTCCAACCACACCAGGCCACCAATAGCTGCACAGAAACACATGTTGCCAATGAATACTTTATACTGCCACCAAGGAGAATATTCTGCTGCGTCCTGGCCGTTTTGTACAATTGGAAACTGGAAATGCTGCTGCCTTACATTAGTCACGTGCATTTTCCTCACTAGCAAAGACAATGCAGAGCTGCGTATGCAATAGCAGTGTCTAATATATGAACGCCCATGTAACGGCATTTAGATGGACAGGCACGTCTGCTTTTTTCTGACCACTCTCCTTTACCTCCCCCAAATGCTGACCTGTCAATCACTTTGTGATGGGATCCGCTGTGTGTCTGCAATCGCAATGCGGTTGCTGCACATGTGACGTGCGGCTTGAAGTACAGTATGCACAATGGCAAATAATTGCCCACGTGAAAATTGCATTAGTGTTCATCTCTGAATCAGACCCTCTGTGCTGCTGGTGCAAAACAATATACAAATCTGACAATATAACCTCTCAAATAAGTCATCACCTTTTTAGATTTATATTTGAATAAGGTGATTATTTTTCATGGTGTTTATGAACAATTGTTACTGTCACTTAATCAGACATGGGAGAGGAGTCATTGCATAAAATCATGAAGATGAGAAGCGTTGATAATAGGATGACGATGATGATGATGATGTTGTCACACTAACAAAAGGGAGTTTGAACAAGTAGAACTAATAAGATTGATGATATAATAGTTATTTATTTATCTTTTACAGTTGTCCAAACATTTGTCCTTCCATAGCAGCCAACATAGGGCGGAATTCAATTAGTTGCTAGCTTATTTTAAAGTCTCTAAAGTGAACTAAAAAAAAACATGAAAAACGCACCTGCTGCATGCACCTTCAATCAAAGAAACACTTGACCCATCCCTGCAGACCCTAAAAAGTCTGTTTCGCTAGTTTTTATGCTTGTCTTCCCACTTTTTACTTTTTCGCCACCAAAATGAAAGTACTTTTTTGGGGTGTTCTTAACTTTTTTTTTGAATTTTTTGACACAGTTATCCTTTGGGGGGCTGTTCCAAGGGCTCTGAGCAGTGTCCCCACCTTTGCACCCCAAAATAAAAATGTTGCACTTCTTTTCTCCTGCTATTCAGAAACTAATTTTTTTCGCCTATTACATTGCATTGACTTTCTGAGTACGCGAAAAGCAGATGGATATGAATACAGAAATAAGTTTCCGCCAAGCGAAAAGCCGAGATCGGCGATACTTTTTTGTGGATCTCGGCTTTTCACTTCTAATTGAATACGGCCCCTATTGAGAAAAATGTTATTCTTTTTTGTGTGTGTGATGGACCTGTTTTTATAAAATACTGAAAGGACTGGATTTGGTCTGAGGAGGTTTATGTTACAGACATACTGAAAAAAAAATGACACTTTGTGGGTATGTAGACCCTCCATGCAACTCTCCTGTCTCTACATCAAACTGCAATGTGCTATATGGGGATGGCAGTAAAGTGTGATGCAGGATAACCTATCAAGACAAATCTGTTCCTGTGTTGACTAAGAGCTGGGGACACAGTGCTGTGTGGTCTCTGCACTATGCTTAATCAGCACTGGTTCACCAGACATCACTAATATGTGCTGATTTGGACCATGTTCATTCCATTATTTAACTCAGTCTATGGCTTACTGTCTGAATATATTACCCCAGGTTCACTACAAGCCCCTGTCACATGCAGCCCATTTCTCACTAACATCATAACAAGAATGGACAAGTCACTGCCTCACACAAGGCCAGCTCATTTATCTCCTGATATGTTATGTGCACATTCTGATGATGTCATTGGATAATACCACTGTAGCAAGGCTACTTTATAGCATAAATAAATAACTTCTTTTTTAAGTAGGCTATTGATGGATTTTTATAAACAGTGAAGAGCCTTTGGGTTCCCCCAGGTAACATCACCCAACTCTTAATGGTTTTTCTGTAACATCCTTAGAAATAAAGGGTCTCCAAGATCAATAAATCTTTAAAGCACCCCACATGGTAAATAGGAGAAGATTGGATGCAACACAATGCTCTAACTCATAGCAACGTTAAAATAATTGACCAATAAGAAAGTGGGTGTCCAATGTGTGTGGAAAAATGGGTCAATAATCTTTTTTTTTTTTTTCAAGAGGCTCATTCAGACCCACCACCTACCACTTCAGAACTGCACCTTTCTTTGGGTCAAAGGCTGCAAATTACCGTTTTGTCTTGCCTTATTCATGGCTTAAACCATTAATGAGAGTAACGAGGACACTGAGACTGCCTTTACTACATGTGATACTTCATAGTTTGAAGTTTTGTGTCACATTGTCCAATGTGCTCCAAAAAATTGTTTATGAACCTAAGTGCAACCAGAATGTGCAAAATGCCACCACCAGCTCATAGCCAAGGCAATAACTGCACAACAAGGGATACCCCTAAATCTGGGACCTTTTAGATATCCGTTTTAATCATCTTATTTCACAAAATAAAATATTTTGTGTTCAATGACCCATTAAGGTAGAGATGCACTTTAGTTGATGCTCTAGTCTCAACCCACCAAACTCATCCATTGGTGCTTTATACTTCTAATCCCACCTTGCTCCTTATATCTCTGTATACTCAAGTTGCCACCAAGGAGAATATTCTGCTGCATCCTCGCTGTTTTGCACTAATTAAATTACACCTACAGTGTTTGCTATCAAACCAAACTGTATTTGCAACTTAAAACTCACAGACGAATGAAGAGAAAGTTCTAGTTACATGTTTAACAGTTGACATGTTTATCTTTCAGTGTGATTTATGTAATCTGTTCTGTAACACTATATTAGCAATATCACAAACTGTTAAATAGAGATAAGTCCTGGAATTATAGCTGACTGAAAGCATAAACTCTATCATTTTGTTATGTATGTACTTCGTGGCTTATCAGAGTATTATGCTACAAAAATAGTTGAATTTGTGTTATCAAGGCCCTGTGTCATGTAGAGAATATGTATCACTATCTCATTCCCTTGTGCTTTGTGTCAAGAATTCTATCATTTAGGTTCTATCTTCCCCCTATCTCTCTGAAATATTCTCTTAAATAGGACAAATGATTTCCAAGCTGAACATTTATTATCCAAGTGAATGAAAGTGTGTGTGTGTATATATATATATATATATATATATATATATATATATATATATATATATATTCAGATACCTACAGTATATCTATCTATATCTCTGTCTTTTTATCTCTCTCTCTCTCTCTCTCTCTCTCTCTCTCTCTCTATCTATCTATATATATATATATATATATATATATATAATTTATGGGGTGTTCATTAAGTTTCTGAATGTGCGGTGCATAGGTAAAGTAGACACAATCTGACTTTCTGCTTCTGTACTGTAATCTCTGACTAATGTTTTTGTGAAATTTTGCGGCATATACTGTAACCATATATAAGCAGCACTGCACACTGCAGAAGTCAGCTTGTTCACTTCCTTCACAAACTCATTATGGAGCTGAAAAGAGGCCACAGGACAAACATGAATTTCTACGACTACAAGAGTGGTCTGTGACAACAGGAGAGCTTTGATTTTGGGGAGGAAGCACCGTCATGAACCACTGCGTTTCCGCCAACTATGAGGGTAACAGTGCTACCATGCATACCATAGGCCAGGTGGGCACCAGGGTGGTTGTGGCCCAGTTAGATAAGGAGATAGGCATCTCATAGGAATCCATATGATGAATACTCCACTAAAATCCTGGCCTGAGCAAAGTTTTTGCATGCTGAGTGCCCCATGAGCTGACTCACGAGCAGAAGGAGGCTCGGGTGACTTGGTGCCACAATGTGCTGGCCAAGTTTGTTGGCAGTCACTCAAACTCTGTCTGGGAGATTATCAGTGGTGATGATTCCTGGATCTACAGTTTCGACCCCAAGAACAAAAATAACAGTGGGCCTCGTGGACCCCAGATGGAGGTGCACCACCACAGAAGTTTTGATGTAAGCGTAGCATGGCCAAGCAGATTGTACAGAACCACTCATGCAGCAGCGCAAAGTCACTAAGGACTGGTACACCAAACAGTGCATGCAGCAAGTACAGGAAGCAATTTCCAGTTACCATCCAAGAACCTGTGCTCCTGGTGCCCTTCTCTATCATGACAATGCATCTGCCCACAAATCAAGGAGAATGGTGGATTATTTGGCCCAAGAAGGTAATTCGCCATACAGTCCAGATCTGGTCCCCAGCGACTTCTTCATGTTCCCACAATTCAAGAGCAAAATGCATGGGATTTGTTTTGAGTCACTGGAAGTTGCAATGGAGACTTCAGCCAGCATGTACAGTACTGTAGAAGACATACCTGCTTTGGACTGGTCCAGCTGCTTCATCAAGTGGTTTAAGTGCATGTAACTTTGCAAAAACTCTTCTGGCGAATACTCTGAAAAAATTTAATATTCACTTTGTTTGTAAATATAATATTTTTTTGTGTATCCAAAAACTTATTGCACACTATTGTGCAATATGATTGATTTGTATCCTGAGGAAAGAACATATATTAAAGTCCTGAAATGGTGATAATTCAGACGAAGTTTAGTATCATTTTGATGTACAGTTGATAATCCTCTCCAAACATGGGCAGGTAATTTGGGTAGGCACCGGGCATAAGTACTTATTAAGCATTGGAGTACCGGCTTCCCATATATGATATAAATACATACATATATTTTCTAGGAATAAATAGGTGTGCAAAACTGTAAAATAGTCTAATAACTTTGTGTAATAAAAACATTAACCATGTCCATGTAAGTTTAAGATAATCAACATAACCAGATAGCTATGGTCGCCGGCCTCTATGGACCCTTCTGGCACCACTTTCACGCAAACACGACTCCCCGGCTCCACAGCGGTCTTGTACAAACATTAAGCCAGCAGGGACTCCAGAATACCGCTGACCAATACTGTTCAAAACTTCGTTTCTGGTCTTCCTTGCAGTAGCATCACTGCATCACAGAGTCATCATACAAGGCATGCCCAGATGCATTTAGTCAACTGCAGACTCTATTTATGAAGTATATAAGACAAGTTTGGTTTTGCTGGAAACTGAACACATCCAAACTTTGGGGTTAAGCATTGAACCAAGTCCCATCTAGATTCTTCTTGCAAGTTCGGATCTTGGATCTAAAAAACAGACCTTGCATTTTTTATTGCATTTAAGTCTCTCCCTCTTGATTTCAGGTACTGAGAGGTGGTTAAAATTGATGCTAATAATACTGTATGAACAAAAACAGATCCCAGTTACATGATTTTAGCTGTTTTTACAAATTTTTAATGAAATCCAAAACAAATTTGAACCAAAACACTTGAGAGTGGTTTTGCCAAAACCAAAACCAAAACAATGGGGCCTGCACAAATCTCCTGCTTTTATTTACTTTGCCTGTGGGAGTACCGCAGCTCAATACTAGTTTCTATCTGCTTAATGCACTGACGGCACCCAGGCAGTTGCAATGTTGCCTGGGTTGCAGCACAGATGGTGTAATGGTTAGCATTAATGCCTCACAGAACTGAGGTTGTTGGTTCAATTCCCAATACGGCCCTAACTGTGTGGAGTTTGTATATTCTCCCTGTGCTTGCGTGGGTTTCCTCCAGGTACTCTGGTTTCCTCCCGCACTACAAAAATATACTGGTGAATGAATTTTCTCCTAACACAAATTAACCTTAGTGTGTTTGTGTGTACATGTGATACATGGGAATATAGTTTGTAAGCTCCACCAGTGCAGGGACTGGTTAGCATTACTGCCTTACAGCACTAAGGTTGTGGGTTTGTATATTCTCCCTGTGCTTGCGTGGGTTTTCTCCTGTTTCCTACCACACTCAAAAAATATACTGGTAGGTTAATTGTGTCCCAACAAAAATTAACCCTAGTGTGTAAGTATGTGCACATGTGGTAGGGAATATAATAGTTTGACGGTTCCACTGGGGCAAGGAGTAATGTGAATGGCCAAATATTCTCTATAAAAGAGCTGCAGAATATGTGTGCACTTTATAAAAACTGGTAATAAATGAATATTTGAAAAGGGTGAGTGCCAGCCTTTGCATATATATATATATATATATATATATATATATATATTAGAGATGTGCTCCGACCCCTGTGTTTTGGTTCTTGATCTGTATCTCAATGTGTTTTGGATCTGGATATGGTTTGGTCAAAACCGCTTTGAAACAAGCTAGCTGGCTGACTAAGCTAAGCGGTAGCAGTGGGCGGCACAAACACATGGCAGTTCGACTTCCAACATGGTACATCAGGAAACAAGAGTTTTAATTATTCAAGAGGCATGAGGGAGTTGGATTATTCCGAAGTAAATTTATGAGGGAGAAGGGGAGGGGAGGCATTTACAAAAATATATTTTACTCATTAAACATCAGTCCCTGCCGCAGAAGAATCCTTGAGTGCCATGCCTGGGGACTAGGAAGACTACTAGTAGTGTTTTCCAAAACAATTGACTGTTAAATAATCCTTTGCAAAGATTCCACTTGAAAAGCATTTCCCAACCTGTACAGGGGCATTAAAAAAATTATAGTTAGTGGCCTCCAAACTGCCATTGTACCCACTGTCCACTTAAACACAGATATGTGGATAAGCCAAACAGAGCAAATGCAATATTTAAGGTTTAAGTCTTATGCTGTGTCTTTCTTGAGAATCCTTGAGCACCATGCCTGCTGCTGCTGGGAGTGAAATTTTGTCCCAGAAGAGACAAAGACATTGTGTCTTTCCTCCCAATGGACACAATTTTGAAGAGATATAAAGAGCTGTTGGTAAGCAAATTGTCAGCTCAAGTTGCATATGATGCAGCGATGGCTTCACCTTCACTTTCTCCAGAAAGTGCATCTGCCAAGAAAAATCTAAACTTTCAAAACACACACTGGTGATCCAGATGAGTCAACACAACCAAGTTTTAACTTATGACATCTGGTCGGGTCAGAATTGCCTACAATTAATGGCACTTCTACCATGACTCCATCTGATATGGTCACTATTCAAAGAATGATTGAGAACTATTTAAAAATGTTGATGATAGCATCCAAATGGGCATGTCAGGCAGTCCGTTTGACTACTGGCAGGAAAGAAAGGTAGTTTGGAGGCTCTTGCACAAACTGGCTTTGCTTTACTTGAGCTGCCCATCCTACAGTGTGTACACAGAAAGAGTTTTCAGCACAGCCGGTAACCTTGTCAGTGATCGGCCTATGAGATTACTTCCCCAAAATGTGGAAAAGATGATGTCCATCAAAATGAACTACAAATTCTATGAGAAAAACCTTTAACATCAATTACGTGCAAAAATTACAAAGGGAATCTGTAATGGTGGATTCCAGCAGGGACAAATTAGTATTGTGTGAAGATGAAGTATACATTGATGAGGGTGAGGAATCAGATGATGATGATGCTGACAACATCTTGCCTCTGTAAAGCCAGTTTGTGCACATAGAGATCATTGCCAGCAATGTCAGGTGCCCATTGTTAGCTTGTTTTGTGGGGGTCCAAACAAACCAATCGCTTCATGATTGAGGATATTGTTGATGAAGGTGTTGGAGGTGAAGATGGCAGGTGCTTGGATCTAGCAAAGAGAAGGGAGCTAGCTGATGCTGGACTGCTTGTTGTTACATTTTTAGCAAAAATTTCAGAATTTTACAAAAATGTTTTTGATGGATGTGCTGCAGATGACATAACAGAGTGCAGGTTCCTACTTGGTTAAGGTCCCTATCTCTACTAATTTTGGCTTTACAAATGGTACAAATGCCTTCACAACTGTTGTTGGGATTTGGGTTAAAATAAGATGTGGCTTTTCTGGTGTTAGGCCCAGACATCACCCCAGCCTATAACCTAAGTTTGTATCATTACCCCAGCCTATACCATCACCCCTGATTATACCAGCACCCAAGCCTATATCTTCATCCCATCCTGTGTTGTGTATAAATTATAGATGTGCTCCCTGTTAGATTGGGGATTCATTGTCCACATTAGTGGATGTGAGATCCATTTTAGTCCATATCACCACACCCCCTTCACATCTTCTGACTACAGGAGGAGCAGCTGCACTCTGGAATATTGTTTCATGGAGTTGCCCCTCTGACTCGCTGAAATTCAGGTAGAGGGGCCATGGGTAGGGAGTTAGGACACTATGGGCCTGATTCAGACCCACTCGCGAGCGGCTGTCCGCTCGCAAGTGGGTCGATGTTATGCACTGTGCATGCGCACGACGGAGGGAGCTCCGTCGTGCGCATGCGCCAGACGCGACGAGCGAAGGAAAGTCCTTCGCTCGTTGTGTCCGATCAAAGGGGGCGTGCTGTCAATGTTGATTGACAGCACGCCCCCTTTGGTGGGCGTGCCGGGGGCGTGCCTCCCTGACGGGGGCGTTCCCACGGGAACGCCTCCCGTCAGAAGCCGGCCCACTGACATCACTAGTGATGTCAGTGGGAGTGATTTTGGCTCTGATAGAGCCAAAATCACTCCGGAGCTTGCGGTTGAAAACCTCAACCGCAGGCTCCGGCTCGCAATTTCGATGGTCGCGATGGTCTCGACCATCGCGGCCATCACAAAGCACGCTCGTATAGCCTGTGGGTGGTGACCCACAGCTATATGAGCATCCAGGAGGACGCTCCATGAAAATGGAGCCTGGCCCTCATTCAGAGCGTGCGCTCTGCTCAGAGCGTAAGGCTCTGAATGAGGGCCTATAATCAGAGAATGCAGTTTTGGCTGCTTTATTCCATTTTTTAAACCATATCCTTTATTTTCACCTTTTGAAAATATGTTTATTTGAATCTCAGCTGAGGCGTTTGTGATGTCATTATGTTTAATATATTATGCACGTTATTTAGCAATTTGTTGTGGTCTTGTAGTTGATGTGTAGACTAATCATTTATTCATGATTGAGGAAATAAGTTAAAAGTTGAATTTTTTTATTGCTAACTTTGTGTTATAAAATTGTGTCACAAATTAATTTAATACATGTTGACTATAACCATGCGGTTCCACTTACAGTGTCACAAGCTTTTTATGAATACACTGCGTTTCCACTAACAGTGTCAATATTTTTTATGAATACACCATTTTCCACTTACAGTGTCACAATATTTTTTCAAATAATTTTTTTATTATTATTATTTTTTACGAATATACTGCATTTCCACTAAAAGTGTCAAGAATTTTTACGAATACACTGTGTTTTCCACTTACAGTGTCACAATACTTTTTATGAATACACTGCGTTTCCGCAAACAGTGTCAATATTTTTTACAAATACACTGCGTTTTCCACACAGTGTCACAATATTTTTTACAAATACACTGCATTTTCCACTAAAAGTGTCAATATTTTTTATGAACAAACTGCATTTTCCGATTACAGTGTCACAATATTTTAAATGAATACACTGCGTTTTTCACTTAGTGTCACAATATTTTTTACGAATATACTGCAGTTTCCACTAAGTGTCAAAATTTTTTACGAATACCCTGTGTTTTCCACTTACAGTGTCACAATATTTGTTATACACTGCGCTACCAATTACAGTGTCACAGACAATATGTTTATGAATATTATAATGCGGTCTGGCAGACAGCGACACAGTAAAAAAAAAATCTACACTGGGGTACAGCACAAAAAAAATATATTATTTTTGTATTAATTATATTATTATTAGCTTTTATTGTTTTATACACTGGGCACCCTTGAATGGACAGAGCACCCCTGGTTGGACATGCAGCCCCTGACTCTGGATGGGCACAGTAGCTCCTGCCCTTGATGGACACAGCAGCCCCTGGATGGACACAGCAGCTGCTGGATGGACACAGCATCCACTGGATGGACACAGTAGTCCCTGCCCTAGATGGACACAACAACCCCTGGATGGACACAGCAGCCCCTGGTTGAACACAGTAGCCCCTGCCCCTGGAAGGACACAGAAACCCCTGGAACAACATAGAAGCCCCTGCCCTGGATGGACACAGCAGACCCTGGATGGACACAGCAGCCACTACCCCTGGATGGACACAGCAACCCCTGGATGGACACAGCAAACCTTGGATGGACACAGCAGACCCTGGATGGACACAGCAGACCCTGGATGGACACAGCAACTCCACCCCTAGATGGACACAGCAGCGCCTGCCCTGGACAGATACAGCAGCTCTTGGATGGATACAGCACATCCATTCACTACACTTTACACAGCCAGAGTGAAAATGGTGCAGATCGTGGGGACTGTTATATAATCCAAAACATTGTGAGAATCTGACAGGGGGAGGATGACACATTGCCTCACTTTGAGATATGAGTCAGATGGGAAAACCTGAGCCAGACTTGGCTCTAGCATCAGATTTGCAAGTTCTGGTGGGTCCCTATATATTGCAGAAAAAAAGTATGAGTGTGGTTCAATAAGTAAGGTTTCAAGTCCTCTCACATATGTAATGTACTCTAATTCATTCTAATTTCAAGCCAGTATAGAGCAAGTAGACAACTGCTTCTCCTAATGGCCATTAGACTGCACCTCATATAAGTCATACTGTCCCAACATCAGTTATAAGATAGCAGGGCTGGCAGAAACATGGTCAAACATTGATTTGCATAATACAAATAGATTTCTGCAGCTAAAATTCAATGTTTATAAAACATGTCTATGCTGTGCAATGTTCTGTATTTTATGTCACTTTCATTCCTGTGTTATCTGGGTTTGGTGCACTGCCTTTGATAATGGCAGAACAGACTTTCAAGTTGAGCAGCGATCCGGCCGGCCATATACATCTACAACAGATAACAATTAATGCCACATCTGATTAAGGAGGACAATCACATCTGAGTTAGCGATATTGAAGAAGCACCTGGGTGGAAGGCAATTTGCAACAATGGTGAAGTTCAGCAAGCTGGCTTCAGGTGCTTGATGCTGATTTATTCTATCCCGGGATAGATGCCTTGGTGTCCTATTGGAACAAATTCTTAGAGGACTTTCTGACCTACCTGTATATATATACACAGTATATGTATGTATAAATAGAGAGAGAGAGGAAGAGAATGAGGTGTGCGGGTTCAGATACTTGGAGTACGCACACACCCAAACTTAAGAGTTACAAGTCAAATCAAGCCCATGCTCATGTCTTCCTGCCAACCTCGGATCCCAAAATGAGGCAAAACCAAATCTTTCTGGTGCTGGATCTCACATGTTTTGGATCGCATCATCTTCCTGGCATTGGATCTCATGTTTTTTTTTATTGCATATAAAATCGGGCGCTATTTCACACAGTGCAACAGGGGGAAAGAGTGTTGACTGTGGATTGCACCACTGGGAGTGACTTTTAGGCACTAAAACATGCCATTAAGAGCACTGTTAAAGGGGCACTGTGTGATTAAAAAAACATAATTAGGAGCACTGTGTTAAAAAATGTATAGGAGCATTGGGAGGCACTGTGTTATGTTTTGAGGGATTCAGGAACTGTGTTAAAAAAATGTTGTGTTGTGTGTGTCACGATCAGGTCTGACAGGCTGCAGAGATCGCAGTCCTTACCGCTCCAGGTGCTCTGGCGTGGGGCATCCGGCGGGGTGCAGGGTCCTGGAAAGCGGCACTGGGAACTGTGAGCTTCCACAGACCAAGGGCTTCCATCTGGAGGCAGGTGAGAGGGGCTGAGACAGGCAGCACTTCCATGCTGTGACCACTGGGCACGGCCATCTTGGATTTGGGTCACGTGTCTGAGTTGGGCCAATCAGGTTACAGCCTGGGCTGTTGGAGGCTAGCAGCCAATCCTGCACTACCTGAGAGTACTAAAGGGCTGTCAAGAGGCTCTATAGTTGCCAGTGCAACGTCTATCACAGCGTATGCTGTCAGTTAGTTCTCTGTGCTCCCTTGCTCCTTAAAGTGCCATAGCTCCAGTGTGTTCTTACAGTTTCACCTCTCAGCCTTGGTGCAGTCCTGCTCCTGTTACTGCCCATCTCCTGTTTCCCTCTACCTGCTATTTGTCCTGCTGACCGGGGATCTCTGAGTACTGCCAGCGTCTCCCAGCTTTATCTCACCCTACGTGTGAAACTCTTCCTTCATGAGCAATACCCCCTTAAGACCGGCTGCTTTCTAGTACCAGCAAATGAACCCTCACTCACCATCCGACTCCACTCCGGGTCCAGGTGCACGCCAAGCCATGACAGTTTGCACTGGCCAAATGGATTCGGCTAGTGGACAGGATTTGAGGGCCGACCTGCTCCAAGGTATCGCCAGCCGCCTTGAAGGACTAGAAGCTTCACAATGACAAATGGCTCAGTTCCTACAGGAAATGTCTCTATGTCAGGACACATTACAAGCTTCCCTGGTTACAGTTAATATGCCTGCCACCACGAGTCAGCCAGCAGCTCCAGCCATTCCTGTTCTATCCGCACCATCCCACCTGCATCTTCTGACTCCCAACAAGTTTGACGGGAATCCCAAATTGTGCCGAGGGTTCCTCAACCAATGTGATGTCCACTTCACATTACAGCCTACGTACTTTCCATCCCCTAAGTCCAAGGTGGCGTATATTGTGTCTCTGCTATCTGGCTCTGCCCTAGACTGGGTTTCGCCCCTCTGGGAGAGGTCTGACCCCTTATTAGAGAACTACTCTGAATTTCTCACATCCTTCTGAAGGATTTTTGATGAGCTCGGAAGAACTACCTCAGCAGTAGCTGAGATTCTACGAATTCATCACGGGAATCGGCTGGTCAGCCAGTATATCATCCAAATTCAAACACTGGCGTCGGAGCTAAAGTGGAATGAGGAGGCTCTGATTTCCACCTTGTGGAGTGGGCTGTCTGATTGTAAAAAAGATTACCTCGCCACAAGAGATCTTCCGGCTACTCTCAATGATCTTAGCTCCCTCTGTAATAAAGTGGATCTATGGTATCAAGAATGGCAGAGTGAGAAATATAGGGGAGATCGCTTTAGATTCCAGCTGACTCATACCAACTTCCCACCTGAACTGCTGGACAACAAACCCATGCAGATTAATCGGGCTAGTCTCACTGTAGAGGAACGTCAAAGGCGCTGGCTGGAAAATCTGTGTATGTACTGTGGGGAGACCGGTCATCTGGTCACTGCCTGTCCACGTTGTCCGGATAACTTCCGATCCTAACCTGTACTGGAGACACAAAGACTGAATCTACTTTGTCCGTTACCTTAGAGCTTTTCCACGGTTCTAAAATTGTTCTCTCTCTCCTTGATTCAGGGGCTTAATTACTGCTGAACTCGTCCAGAGATTTTCAATCCCAGTATCTTCCCTCGACCATACAGTCACCTTGTCTGCAGTAGATGGTACCCAGATTACCAACGGAATCGTCTCTCTTCGTACCCAACCTGTGCCGGTTTGTGTTGGGGTCCTTCACACAGAAGATATCCAATTCTTGGTGATCCCCAAGGCCTCATATGGGGTCATCCTTGGATATACTTGGTTACGCAAGCATTCTCCAAATATTGACTGGGGCACCATGCAAATCTTGTCCTGGGAGGAAGCTTGTCTAGTGTGCTGCCTTCCTCAAATCAAGCCCATTAAAGAAATTCACATTGCAACCACTACTCCAATTCGCAGCCAGTACCGCTCTTTCTCTGACATCTTCTGTAAAATGGGAGCCAATATTCTGCCTCCTCATTGGGAATGGGATTGCCCCATTGAGTTGATCCCTGGCAAAACTCCTCCTCGTGGTTGTACTTACCCACTGTATTTGCCCGAGACCAAAGCCATGTCAGCATACATCTAGGAAAATCTGCAAAAAGGGTTCATTCGACCATCGTCCTCACCAGCTGGTGCAGGCTTCTTTTTTGTCTCTAAAAAGGATGGAGGTTTGCACCCCTGCACTGATTACAGGGGCTTAAACGACATAACTGTCAAGAACCACTACCCGATTCCCCTCATTTCCGAACTTTTTGATCGAGTAAAAGGAGCTACTATTTTCACCAAACTGTATTTAATAAACTTATTAGGATACGTGCCGGTTACTCCAGTTATGCGCAAACAGCTATTCTTCCTGTTTCTCCGGACACCTGGGCATATGTAAGACTTTGGAGTTATTGCAACGGTCATATTGGTGGCCCGCTATGAAGACTGAAATTGAAGATTTTATCTCCTCCTGCCCACAGTGTGCTCAGAATAAAACATCCAGACAAGCTTCTGCCGGCACATTGCAACCCCTGTTGATACCAATCCGTCCATGGACACACCTGTCTATGGACTTTGTAACAGGCTCACCTGTCTCCAACGGGTTTACCACCATCTGGATAGTGGTAGATTGGTTCTCTAAAATGGTACATTATATTCCTCTCAAGAAACTACCATCCGCTCCTGAGTTGGCCCAGTTATATGTCGACAATATCTTCCATCTCCATGGACTCCCAACCAAAATTGTCTCCGATAGAGCGGTGCAGTTTGTAGCAAAATTCTGGAGAGCCCTTTGTTCCGTCTTCCAAGTCAAACTAAAATTCTCAACAGCTTACCACACTCAGTCTAATGGATTTACAGAGAGGGTTAATCAGGACCTTGAGACCTTTTTACGAATACATATGTCCTCATCCCTAGACAACTGGGCTGACACTCTTCCCTGGGCAGAATTTGCCCACAATAGCTCTTTCCATTCACCTACAGGGCAAATCCCATTTTTTGTAGTCTTTGGTCTGCATCCTAGAGTAGCAGAGCTTAAAGAATTGCCAGTTTTCGATGTACCAGCAGTGACTGCTACACTACAGAAATTCTTACAAATTTGGACTCAAGTTCATTCCGCTTTACGGAAAGCCTCTGTTCGATACATATGTCATTAATGTGCCATTACTAGGAGCCCTGTGAAGCAATGTGTTGTGTTTAGGCACTTTGTTAACAATAACTTCATTAGAGTGCCATTACTTGGAGCACTGTGAGGCACTGTGTTGTGTGTCTAGGCACTGTGTTAATAAATAATGCAATTAGGGTTCCACCACCACTGGGAGCACAGTGGGGTAGGTTGTTGTGTGCTCAGGGCCTTTAGGCACAGTTAAACATTTTTAATACTGAACATGTGTGTAAAAAATATAATGTCATTATTAAGGTGCCATCCATCTTATACTAGGGGTGCTGTGAGGCAGTTTGTTGTGTGTTCAGGCACAGATAAAAAAAATTACAATGATACTTTGGTGTTAAAAATATAACATTATTAGGGAGCCACCTGTTTATTCTAGGGTTGCAGTGAGGCAGTTTGTTGTGGGTTCAGGCACAGTTATAAATTCTTAAAATAAAACTTGTGTGTTAAAAAATATAAAGTAATGTCATACTCGGACTATCTGGTGCACCTCAGAAATGTACTACAGGAGTGTCCAAATTAGGAAGGATGGAGGAGGGGGTAGTATGGCCAGCTTCTCTTGCAACCCTATTCCAAAATTCTTGGATATTAACATTGTAGGCTTGTATGGCCTTTTCTAAGTTTCTGCAAAACAGCTCTCACAAGGCCACACCTAAATTTTAAATATTTTTTAATTATTCAATCGATTGTTTAATCAATCATTATCTTTTACCTGTCTTCCACTACATACTCCAAATCCATTTCCCTGTACTGCCCTCGGGCCTCTGAAATAGTTATTGATTAATGAAAACATTCTATAGCTTACCACTGTATAGTTTATATTAAACTGCCATCCTGTTTGCCAATGCAGTGCCACTCAGTTTCCTAGATGTGCTATACTTTTTTTTAAACTACCATGTGTTTCTGCCGCTGCTCTGTCGCTTAATTAAGCCAGTCAGCTAGCTGCAGCCTTTGGCCAATATGGATGAAAACAATTTTGGAAGCTGTGATGTGGTTAACATTTACTTAAAACCAAAACCAATACAAGATGATGAATTAGAACCAAAATCAAAACCATAACACAAGGGTCAATGTACATCTCTATTATATACTGTATATATTTACACTCCTCCAGGCTTTACCTACTTATTGAATTCTGTAGCAATGATATTGACCAAAAATGAAACACCAACAACAGTTATATACTTTCTGTCTTTTTTCTGTTTTTCTTAACTTGCAAAATGTTTGGGTTTTCAGATAGAAAATTGAGACGATACCTAAACACTGGCTAGCCTTGAGATGAGGGATTCACAGGCCAGACTTGGGTTGTGGTCTCAAAGTCATCCAATCCATGAAGCAGCTTACTATCTAAAGACCTAAAGAAATATACACAGATATCGTCAATGGCAGGCTACAACTTAGGGCCCTTGGCAAACAGATGCAAGGTTACCTGTTCCGAAGTTTAAGGTGGACAAATAGAAGTTCAGCCATGGTCAGTTATGGAGATTTAGTTAGACAAGCAGATAGCAGGCACAAGAATTGCCAAGGACAAACTCTGGGAAATGTATCAAACCATTTAAAGTCAAGTGGAGAAGATTCATATAACAGCCAATCAGCTTCTAACTAGCATTAATCAAGTATATTCTCTATAATAATTATTGGTTGCTATGGGCAACTTCTCTACTTGTCCACTTGATACATTTCCCCAACTGTGGAAGAAATGCAGAATTGGTAGTAATACAGATAAATCAACAGCTGTGTTGTCATAATTTTGCCAAATTGAAAAAGGCAAATGTTTCATAACTATTTAAAAAAAAAAGAATATTTTGATTATTGTAATAAATCTATCTATGCATTGTTTTGCAGGCAATGAATGGTTAAATATATTTTAGACATGTGCACATTTTTAAACTCTAATTACTACAGACAGGAGCAAATAGACAGTAACTGTGATTTGTTTTTGCAAAGAAGAGCAATGTAGCAATGACTGTTCTTATTTCCCTTGTTTCGATGTTCTTGTTATTTATTTTATTTTGTTTATAATACATCCCAATCTCCTGTGCCTTTACAATACTGAAGGGTATGTCTTTCTGCCTTACAGATCTACCCTGCGGTACTTAACAAGAGATTTGTGTACAGATAAGACTGTAGATCTGGGAGATATGAAGCATACACAAACTGTTTAATGCAGCTGAATTGATCGTTCATTTATTATTTTTGATACAATTAGTAAAACCTACTGAGGAATGCTCTTATTTATTATTTTTATATAAAAACCTTTCTTTTTTATAAAATGTATCACATATTTATTGTATTTTTTTTGCAAGTTTCCAAATCATCACTAAATTAATTGCTAAAAATATATAGCAACACTTTTTATATATTGCTGCCTTTTTGTTTATTTTTTTCCCCATCTCAGCTTGTTTAGATTTGCAAACTCTCACAGTCTTATAATATAACGAGCTGCCGAAAAGCTTCAAATTATAGAGGATTATTCTGTTTCCTGGCAGCCAAAACCTCAGAATTTAGCTGTAATATTAATCAGATTACACAGAGTAAAAATGTCCTATGCAACCTTACAGGGCTCATAGGTCTACTTCATTATAAAGTAAAACAAACATTTTCTTTGTGACTATTTGTTTTACAATATACTGTATATGAAGGCTTATTGCTGACAATATTTGGGGACATTTTATTTGGGGTCAGGGAATCATATGGATACGTAATGATTTATCAGTATGTTTTGTTACAAGAGACAGTATTTTATCCTGCTGATATTTTGTATTATTTAGTAATACACTGCACAGTAGAATATACAAATACATTTAAGGGCTCATGCGGACCCTTTGCTAGTGCAG
Source organism: Taudactylus pleione (assembly GCA_031769625.1). Classification (NCBI taxonomy): domain Eukaryota; kingdom Metazoa; phylum Chordata; class Amphibia; order Anura; family Myobatrachidae; genus Taudactylus; species Taudactylus pleione. Next base: position 16,990,234 of record JAUIMM010000188.1, read on the forward strand.
AATTTGTTATCGTCAGTCATGATTTCACGCCATGAATTATTGATGCTTTGAGTTCTGTTGAATATCCTTAGAAGTCTTCTTCCACAGTTCCGGATGTTTTTTTTAAGAAAGGGAATGCAATACTGTTAAAGTAAGGTTCAGACTTTTAGCCTCTAATATGTTTTGTTTCACTTTTTGATGTACTTTCTGATTTTTTTTCTACTTAGTAGAAATTTTAACTAAGCTTTTCTTCTTCATGTGCTATGTTCAAGCAGATCTAATGGGACTAATTCAGAGGTGCACGCAATTCACACAAAATGCTGATGTTGGTGTAGTTGAGCTACAATTTGTAACTGCACATGCGCAAAAAATTCAGAAGACCCCTATGGCACATGCGTTGCACAAAAGAAAGAAGCTGTTGCGATCGGTACAGCCGGTATCAGAAACGGGTGGTAAAGTGATGTAAGTTCCTGGGTGGTGACCGGGAGACGGCTTGAATGCAAAAAATGTCTGGCTCATGGGTCTGTTATGGGGTTATCATGGGTGTTATCGCAGTGGCCATGGTCAGATGGAGAAACTACAGCTGCCATAGGGCTGGTGCAAGGGAATCGGTATGTATTACCGCCAGATCTAAGCGCAGCGGATGAAATCCCAATGCCAGAATGCCGACAGATGAAGATCCCGACTAAGGTAAGTAAGAACCCTAACCCTCCCCTCTCCCTACCCTAACCCTTCCTTAGGGGTGCCTAACCCTAACCTCTCCCCCAGTGCCTAACCCTAGCCTCCCCCCAGTGGTGCCTAAACCTAACTCCCCCTCCCTGCACCCTAAACCTAGCCCTCCCAGGTGGTGCCTAACCCTAACCTCCCACCTCCCCCCGGGGGTGCCTGACCCTAACCCCACCTTCCACTAGCCTAACCCTAACCCTCCTGGGGAGGGTGCCTAACCCTAAGTCCCCCATGGAGTCCCTAAACCTAACCCTACCCTGAGGCTATGAGCTCCCGATGCCTGGCTTACCTACGCTCGGTATGCCGGGAGTCGGGATTTCGGTGTTGGGCTTATGATAGGCGTCGGTATTTAGACGCCTATCATTAGTCCCATGCCGGGCTTTCACTGTCGGGAAGTCGGCGGTCAGCATTTCGACCGTCGGCTTCCTGACTACATCCCGGTGCAAGTGTTGGTGGTGCACTAGTTAGTGCACAAATGCTGGCATCTTTACAATCACCTACTGCAAGTTTCAATGGTGCTATTGATGATTGAGTCTGAAAATGCTCCAAGAGGTATTTGAGCATCTAAAGATGCTGAATGTGGGCATATCAGTCCTACAGTGGGAAAATATGCCCATACAGATGCAACAGCATCCTGCTGATATTCAACCTCCAAGTCTCATATTTTTAAAAATTGTTTTGAATCTTCTCCTCGGTGGAAGGAGTTTATGCTTCGCCATGTCTGTTTATATCAATGTGTCTACAGACCTAACAGTTGAGTGGTAATATCATACTGTTATTAGTGTTGTAAAGTTTGTGTTATATTGCGATGGCACAGTTCCATTTACTTATCTTCAGCAGACGTCTAAAGAAAACATACGCGGTGCTTCCAGTCAAGCTGGGTGTCCATGTTTCTCGGTCTCATCACCTAGATCAATGACTGTAAAACCAGTATTAGAAACAACAGTCATTTCCTTGCATTGAGGGGGACTTTACACTGAATAATGTCTGTCTGGAGAAGAAAGTAACAAAGGTGTAAATTTAAGCCACCTTTTACTCCCGTGATAGCACATGCTCTGAATCAATAGTGATTGCGTTAAGGCTGTGCCGTAAAGATGTTTGATGGCTTCTGCCTCAGCATGTGAACCTTTTTTTTAAAACCATTGTTTAGTAGCAGAATGTTTTTGTTGTTGTCTTTTCTGAAGCTCAATACTTTGCACAGACATATGTAATGTACATATATTCTTTTGATGACCTCCTGTCACATAAAATATTGTATTACCTGTTACCTGAAATGTCATTGTCATACTGTATGTCCCGGGGTGATTCTAAGGGGATGGCATTTTCACAGCTGACAAGCAGACACAATAAAACAGTTGGCAAAAGCAGGATTATTATGTTGTACAGTTAAAAGTTATATACTTTACTTTTTAATGAATGAATGTTCCTGTGTAGTGTCTGTAGAGGAGAGGAGGGATAAGGTATGTACTGTCAGTAGGTGGGCGATATTAGTATAAAAGGGATCTGGTGAAAATACCAACTTGCAGGATGCCTGAGGCTAGAATGCCGGTGCCGGAATCCCGACACCTGTCAGAATCCTCTCGCTGGCATACCAAATACCAGTTTCTTGATGGTAAGTACTGGGGTAAGGGGGAGAGTTAGGGTTAGGGGCTAGGGTTAGACACTAGGAGGAGGGTTATGGTTAGGCACTAAGGGGGGGCTATGTTTAATGTGTGGGGAGGGGGTGGTTAGATTTAGTCACTATGGGGGAGATTAGGTTCAGGCACCTGAGAGGGAGGGTTAGGGGTATGGAGAGGGAGAGGGGGAGGGGTAGGATACTGCCCGACAAATGTCGGTATTCTAACCCTGTCAGGATGCCGGAGTCAGGATTCCGAGCTCCAGCATCTTGTACCCAACCCAGATTAAATAGTACAAGATGCAAATAATTTCTGAACAAGTTGGGAAACACAATAGTAATTAATGCTACAGCATATGAAGTGTATGATTGTAATTTCCCATAATCGGGGGGCATTACTTTATTTTTGAATGCAGGAATTACATTGACTTTAAAAATGCTGACAGTCATAATGCAGACACCACAATGTAGACAATTATGAAATTGACATTGTTAATATGTCAACAGGCATCAAGCTGACATTCTCAGAATGTCGACATATAAAAGATGACGACCTTGTCAGAATGTCATCATTAGGGTTAGGCTGTGGGATGGGAGGGTTAGGGTTTGGCACTAGGGTAGCGTTAGGACTAGAACTAGGGATTAGAATTAGAGATAGGGAAATAATACTTAGTAGAACGCTGATCAATCAGATTCCATAAGTCACATTGACATGACCTCTTGGAGCAGAAAGATGAAGTTGGAGACGCTGCAGCCGATGAGAGAAGGTAAGTGACCGCTGGGCCCCCAATGACAATATGTTGACATTCTAACATATTGACATTTTTTTAAAGTCTACATGATGAATGTTGACATGGTCAATGTTGATATGACTGTCGACATATCATACTACAGCCCTTTTTTTGGTCTGGGAGCTGCTCTGCTGCAGTAGTCTACAGCCTCCACAACCCTCTGGGGTGCAAAGCACTGAGAGTTGGGGAGAGGATGGATGAGTGACAGTAATTGTCAGCTGGCTGAGGAGAAGCTCCTTGGTCCTGAAGCGGCATGTTGTCTAAAACAGCAGTTAAAACCAGAAGTTAGGACCATTAGGAGGGAGGCACCATCTTCTAAAGAGCGGTAATGGATGGAAACGCAGCTCCAGAATGAGGGTGACATCTTGGGAATAGCAGCAGAGAATAAACAGTGATTTCAGGCTGAGATACCCTGAGAGAAAGAGAGAGAGAGAAACAGCTATCACATCTGAGAGAGATCCTATGGGAGAGAAAGAAGTAGATGGATAAGTTGCAGGGAAGTGATAAGCTGCAGAAATTTGGAGACCCATCAATTTTCCTGCTGAAGCTGGAATGGTTGGGAACATTATCCCCATGACACATTGCTTTCAGTTGCTATATTACATGTGTCCAAGCTCCACATAGTCACCCACATTTCAGAGACAATGTGCCAAATTTAATGGGGTGAGAGTTTAGTAAAATGTGAGAGTTTAGCAGTATATTGTATATTGTGCATATATTTTAGAAATGTACCTTGTTAAATCAAAGTGTAATTTTAGATATATCCCTTACACATAAGACTAAATTGTACACATATGATTAAATTGGATTATTTATATCATGATTGGATTAGGCTTTATACCAGACTGCATAAAAAATATGTTATTCTTTTGTATCATATCTGTGTTCCTATCTCTATTAACCTGAAGAAAACCTTGCCTCTCTGCTGTGATGGGCAACAGCAGGAAAGTATTTTCAGAAGATTTCCTCCACTCTGTATGCACTGCTTCTCTTCGTACCACAAACCACTGATGTATTACATGATGTGAGATGAATTATAAACTGGAAATATAAAGAAATCATCTAAAGAAACCCTTAGACTGCCACCATTGCAGTATTACCCTGGCGGTCTCTTCTACAAGACATACTGCCACCTAAAATCTCACCTACCGCTATTTCACATGTTGGAAAATCAATCTTATAGTGAAGAATTATAAGCTAGATACATTCAGGTTTTACTTCCTTTGGTAAGACTGTGGATCAGGTAAAATCATCAATGTCCATAGTATTACAACTTGTTTTCATGTTTTTGCATAGACAGAGATGTAAATAATATGCTTTATCAAATAAAGATTTTGTATAGTAGACAGAAATAGACTGCTTACGGAATATATACAATAATTACAAGCCAGTATTTCATTTAGATTATTATGAATTAATACAATCGGTTCAACAAATGACATCATGTTGTCCTGGCCTTTCCAGTCCTTGCACTCACAAGAAATATGTACAACTAAATGGCTCTAATCTGATGAACGTTACTAAAAATGCGGATAAAATAAATTATGCTAATTCCCTTATACTTTTGGTTGCTATAAATAATTCTGAAGCAATTAATGTTTCTGGGGCTATTTTCTCTCATCCTTAGAACTACAAGCACAAGAATGCACTTGGGCGAAAGTGTTTACTAGCATTTGTAATGAAACCACATACACTATGTGGAAAAAAGTATTAAGATGCCTGACCATTACACCAACAGGGACTGCAATGACACTGTATTCAAATACATATATATATAATATGGAGATGTTCCCCCGTTTGCAGCTATAACAGCTTCCACTCTTTTTGGAAGGGTTTCCACAAGATTTTGGAATGTTTCTCTGGGATATGTGCCCATTCATTCTGTAGAGCATTTATTAGGTCAGGCACTGATATTTGACGAGAAGGCTTGGCTCACAATCGTTCCAGTTCATCCCAAAGTGCTCGATGGGGTTGGGGTCAGGGCTCTGTGCAGGCCAGTCAAGTTCTTCCCCACCGAACTCATCAAACCATGTCTTTATAGTCCTAGCTTTGTGCACTGGGGCACAGTCATGTTGGAATAGAAAGGGGCCTTCCCCAAACTGTTGCCACAAAGTTGGAAGCATAGCATCATCCAAAATGTCTTGGTATGCTGAAGCATTAAGGTTGCCCTTCTTTGAAGATAAAGGGCCTAGCCCAAACCCTGAAAAACAGCCCTATACCATTATCCCTCCTCCACTAAACTTCACTGTTAGCACAATGCAGTGAGGCATGTAACATTCTCCCTACATTCACCAAATCCAGACTTGCCATTCTAACTGTCAAACAGAGAAGCGTGATTCTTCACTCCACAGAATACGTTTCCACTGCTCCATAGTCCAGTGTCGGTGCGCTTTACATCACTCCATCCGATGCATGGCACTGGACTTGGTGATGTGAGGCTTGCATGCAGCTGAATGGCCATGTAAACCCATTCCATGAAACTCCCGCCATACAGTCTTTGTGCTTATATTAATGACAATGGAGTTTGGAACTCTTCAGCTATGGAATCAGCTGAGCGTTGGAGACTTTTATACATCATGCGCCTTAGTAGTTGTTGACCCCGATCTGTGATTTTACATGGTCTTCCACTTCATGGCTGAGATGCTGTTGTTCCTAAATGCTTACACTTTCTAATAATATCACTTACAGTTAACCGTGGAATATCCAGCAGGGAACAACTTTCACTTATTGCAAAGGTGGCATCCTGTTACAGTACCACACTTGGAGTTACTGAGTTCTTCAAAATGACCAATTTTTTTCACAAATGTTTGCAAATGGAGACTGCATGGCTTAGTGCTTGCTTTATACACCCACCTCAACTCAATAATTAACAGGTGTGGCCAAATACTTTTGTCCATATAGTGTATGTACTATAAGTGTTGGTCCCATAATACTAATAATAGTAAATTCCTCAAAGTAATACCAAACATCATAATAGTATTATTATTATTATTATTATTATTATTATTATTATTATTATTACTCCATAATAATAGTAATAATAAGCACATTAATAACAATAATAATAATAATAATAATAATAATAATAATAATAATAATAATAATTATTATTATTATAATAATAATAATAATAATAATAATAATAATAATAATAATAATAATAATAATAATAATAACAACAAGTACCCCATAATAATAATCATAGTAATAAAAAGTTTACCATCGTTTCAAAGAGTGCCCCTCTAATAATAGTAATAGAGAATGCTCCATAATAGTAATAAAGTTTACCTCCAAAAAAATTATAATAAAGATTTCCCCTTTATGATAGAAATAAAGAATTCTCAATAATAATAGTCATAATGAATCCACTACAATAATACTACTAAAATGTACCACCAAAATAATGGTAAAATAATGGTAATAAAGAGTAATAATAATACTAATAATACTAATAATAATAATAATAATAATAATAATAATAATATTAATAATAAAATAATATTTGTAATAATGAATGCCCCATAATATTAGTAATAAAGAGTACCCTTATAATAATAGTAGTAATAAAGACACCTGTACTGTTACAATAGTAGTAAAAAATGTCCTTGCAATAATAGTAATAAAGAATGACCCATAAAAACATATCTAGCTAAATAACTGTATATACTATAAGACAATAGAGATCATTATTTAATAAGGGTAATAAAGTGTGCCCCATTATAATGTTAATAAAATATACCTCATAATACTGTTATTATAGTGTCACCCATAAAAATACTTACTTAATGTATTTCCTGGTCATCAGTAATCCATTTTGAAATTGGTAATCTAAAAGGAGTAATATATAAATAAAGATGAATTGTGTGAATTGATCCCAATAAACCCAGAGCAAAATTAATAAAGTTCAGATAAACCTGGCTGCTAAATATCCAGACAGTCAATCAGGAGCAGCGTTTTTTATGCTCAGCCATTCACAGAAAGGTTATCTGTAACTGGCTAATCACATGGGGAAAATAACATCATTAAATGATTGATATTTTATAACTCATTCAGGTAACTCTTTATGTACTAGCCTGTGAGTTACAGACACAGGTGCAATTCTGGTAATTTATACAATAGAGTTAAAGCAGCAATAATTTAAAAGGCAAAACCAACCTGATTTTACCTATTAATTTATTACCTCTTTAAATCTAAGGGATAACAATTTTGCACATTCCAGCAACTTGCAGGCTATTACATAAGTGTCACATAGTATTTTAGGTGCTTCCTGTATATTGGTGCAGTAGGCACCACTATACAAGTGATAGCATCATCCCTGGTCATACCAGATCATGGATCCTTCATTCATTAAACATGAGAAAGGTACCTTCCACAGGAAAGCAACCAGACAAGCTCCACTCCCCCTAAATAGCCACACGCAAATCCACACTCATGAATTTATTTCAATACAAGCATAATCTACAATACCAGAGGTGTTTTATGAGGGGAAAGGGACCAGTGTGCATAGTCTTGGCATTGCCCCCCTTTCCTCGTGCCACTGAATGCACATTGCATGACTTTTTTACAGTATGAAGGCTACTTTGCATATGCATTTCTCCAGGAAAATTATGCAGATGCCAGTTTATTGGTGATTCATCTATTGCACATGCAACTATCTCAAGGACACTGATACCACCATTATTTACCAGGAGATTTCTTCTTCTAAAGCTACAGCCACCAAAGAATGCATGTATATTGTATGCTTAACTAGTATTACAAGTGGGCCCACCCTGCATCGAGAGGCCTATGTGCACCATACAACCTTTACCCATTATAAATATGCACAATTATGACAACAAACACATTCAAATTTGTTTTTATTCAAATTTTAGATTTAAATAATAATAATAATAATAATAAAAAAAATGAATAACAAAAAATATGTGACAAAACTCAGCAATAAGAAATTAAATAAGTTAATGCAAAATAAAAATAAAAGTAAAAAAATTAGCTCCTTAAAGTACCAGACTGCAAAGCACAATTTAACGTAGTGCATGAATTATCTATAACATTGTTCAGTGACATTTTAAAAAAAGTTCCAGCACAAGTCCTCTCAAGTTAGGTAAAGCACCTGTTTCCTGTAAATAATTTTGCTAATTACTTTTATGTTGTTTTGTTTAATTCTGTACAGTTTTAGAGCTTTTTTGTTATTAAACATTTCAGAACTAATGTACACAACTTTTACTAATTTGCTTATTATCCATTATAACCAAAATGTATTTTCAAGTTTTTATTTTTAAACTGGAGAATCAATTAAAAGACAAAATGAAAATAAATGGAATACATTAATTTGACTGACACATGTTTATACTTTAATGCAAATGAGGCTCTTATTATGCAAACGGGTAGAGTTCATTTGTATTCCCATGCAAATTCTAATTAACTATACCAACGACTGATGCAGTATTTAATTGTTTGAAAAACAATATTTTCTTATCTTTCTGGGTACAATCCAAACCGTAAAGATTTGTCAGAAAAAAAGCACTAATTATGTTTCATTACATGTGCTGCATTTTGCTTCATTACCAAGTGTCACCTTCTTTTAGGTATAAACTTAGAGAGCGTAAAGCAATTATTTAAAAAAAAAGTTGAATAATTGAAAATATTTAATTTAATGGATTTAAATTCTTGACTCATTTAATGTATTGGAAGTATGTATAATAAAAATATATTCTTATCTTTGATAAAAAAGAAAATAATTTCTGACAAACTGGTTGACAGACCAAGACAGCTAAATCTCTCATTGATTCCCTTCACAGGCTTAACCAATGGATATTTTGCTTCTATTTTTGATGAATAAATTCACAAATCCTGTATCAGTGTTACAAACTTATGGGGGCGATGTAAAAAGAGAAGTTACCACTAGCAACCATCAGCTTTATCCTACCATTTTATAGAATGTACTTGATAAATGCTTCCTCAAAGCTGATTAGTTGCTATTGGAAACGTCTTCACTGATCCACTATTTATATTACATTATAGTGCCCATCTCCTTTACGTACGTATTTCAAAATCCTTTGTCACCTCTGAGGGTGGAGAGTATAAAAAACACAAATACTAGAGATGTGTGCAGACCCCCATGTTTTGGTTTTTGATTTCATTTTATTTTCATGTTTTGGTTTTGGATCTGTATTTTTAAAAATAATACTTGAAAAACAGTTAAAATTACACAATTTTGACTTGTTAGCATGCAATCCAAAACCCGAGTTAAGTTTTTAAATCCGAGTTCCGAACTGCAGGAAGATCCAAACTGGGACTTGGTTCAACTTGGTACCCCAAAGTGATTCTGAACTCTGAACCCTTGAATTCAGTTGTTGTTGGTTCTCCAAGAACTGGACCCACACATCTCTAACAAATATAACCAATCTATTCTACACTGGTCACTCTTATTAGTTGGCCAGCCTGAGTAAGCTGAGGCTTTTGTTAGCTGACCGGCATCCCAGCACCGTCCACCATCAAGACCAATGTCTTGATGGTGATCCCAGCCTGCGACCTTGGTTACACCTCATTTGCTTATTAGTAAGGACAGAATTGCAAAGCTGCCTGCATGCAGCTTTGCAATTCCATCCTAAGCTTAATTAGTCATACGATCCCTTTATTTTATAAATAAAACACTGATTAAAGAGGGATATGTGGGAAGTGTATTTTAAATAATTGTCTACAATATTTAGTATGTGTATCATTTATTTTGTTTAAGATTTGATTTAAAGGTGCACTACAGGATCCAGGGGGCCTTAATGTCCATGCATGCTGATATTTGTTGTTCTACAAGTGCTACCATGCTGGGGCAGGCTTGCTGTGACCTGCAGTCTGTTAGTAAAAATAAATATTATTTACTATATATTATAGATAAGAGGGTCTAGTTCTCAAAGAACCAGACCCACCCGAACTTTATGTTTCAAGGCGAGATCCCGCTGTCAGATTCCCACGGGTTTTGGATTATATAAAGGTCTCCACAATTGGCGCCATTTTCAATCCGGCTGTGGAGAAAGAAGCTAGCAGATGTAGTCAGTCACTCATTGTCTGTGTCCAGTCGGGGTCTTGGCCTGAAGGCTGCTGTTGTGTTATCCATAAGTGGGGGCTTCTTTCAGTGGGTGCTGCAGCTACTGTGTCACTTGTCCTTTCAATTAACTTTGCCTGCTGCTGTGTTGTTGTCCTGTCCATCAGGCTAAGGCTGCATCCCATAAAGAGGTGTTCTGTCAATTAGGGGTGCTCTTCCCCAGTGTAAAAAAAATAAAAGTACTTTATTTTCTTTTTTTGTGTGTGTGCATTAGCAACTTATATGCGCTATTATTGTTCGGTGACACTGCCGCAGTTTATTGTCCACTTATTTGTGACTCTGCAGGTGGTCTGTTTGCACATGGCAGGGGTGCTTTGTTTTTTTTAAAAAAAGGGGTGCTGTCTCTGTTGTTCATCAATGGGCTGGTGTCTCATTCAGGGGTGCTCTTCCCCAGTGTCCAAAAAGTAAAAGTGCTTTTTTGTGAGTGTGTATTAGCAAATTAGCTGTGCTATTATTGTTTGGTGACACTACCGACCAGACCACAGTTTATTGTACACGTATTGTGACACTATAAGTTATAGTGCAGTGTGTTATTCTTATTTGTAAAAATATTGTGACACTGTAAGTGGTAGCGCAGTGTTTTACTCATAAAAAATGTAATGACACTGTAAGTGGTAGCGCAGTCTAATATATAGCTTTTTACTTCTTTCCTCAATCTTGAATAAATTATTAGTTTATATGCCAATTACAAGACCACAACAAAGTGCTAAAAAACATGTGTTATATATAAAACTTAATGACATCACTTATTCATAAATAATATTGTGACACTAAGTGGCAGTACAGTGTGTTATTCTTTTCTTATTCATGAAAAATCTTGTGTCACTGTACATTGCAGTGCAGTGAGTTATTCTTTTCTTATGCATAAATAATCTTGTGACACTGTAAGTGGCAGTGCAGTGTGTTATTCTTTTCTTATTCATGAAAAAATGTTGTGTCACTGTACATTGCAGTGCAGTGCGTTATTCTTTTCTTATTCATAAAAAATCTTGTGACACTGCAGGTCATTGATACTGCAGTATAATATCGAAAATTGGTTCAAATTGATGTGTATGCTGTACCCCACTTCATTCGTGTTTGTTTATATGGAGAACGATCAGTTGAGAGGAGAGAAGGAACCACATACTAGTACTGGAGCTGCTGCCAGTGCCACCAGTCTTGATGATACCAAAACATCTACATAATCTACTAAAGCCGATGCCCAAGGGCATAGAGGGCTTAAGTCAGGGCATCTAAAATCAAGAAACAATCTTGCACAGTGGTAAAGAAAAAAACATCAAAGGGAAAGTTAGCTGCAGAAAGACATCAAATTGGCAATATGCCTTTCATCACATGAAGTGGGAAGGAAAGGCTAAGACCTTGGCCTTTATTTATAACTGGTGGTTCTGCCTCTTATGTTGATGTAAGCACAAGTGAACATGCTGACATAGAAATCGAGGATGCTTCTGTGGAAGTGCACCAAGATGAGCAGGATATTTGTGTAGCTAATGCTAATAAGGATGTTGTTGATGAGGATGTTGTTTGTGTAAATCAGGCACCAGTGGAAGAAACATTTATTGACCATGATAAGGAAAAACCCATTGCCATGCCTGGGCACAAGACAAAAAAATCCACTTCTTATGTGTGGATTTATTTCTACCCAAATCTGTACAACAATTGTCAAGTCATATGTACCATTTGTAAAACCAGAGTAAGTAGAAGTAAGAACTTTAACCATCTAGGAATCTCCTCCCTGTTACATCATCTGCAGAGCATCCATCCAAAAAGTTTTTGTGTTTTGAGTTGACCTATCTGCATCACCAGTGGGTCTTTTGGGAAAGTTTATTTTTTTCTCAGCAGATGCATTTACTGTAGAAACTGAAGGAGAAGACATCGCTGCATCACATGCCACTTGAGCTGAGAATTTGCTTATTAACATCTCTTTGCATCTATTCAGATGTGTCCATTGGGAATTGGTAGCGGGCACACAGGACCTCAATTAACTGTCTAATACTCACTGCATTATTGGTGGATATTGGAAGCACATCTAGTACCAGAATAGATGTTATGGTGTCAGTGATCTGCTTTGCAACTGAGTGATTGGTGTTATACTTGCTCCACCATGCAAAGGATTGTTTAACAGTCACATTTTTTAAAGTACTTCTAGTAGTCTTCCTGGTCCCCTTCTGGGATGAAAATCCACACCCAGCAGCAGCAGTAGGCATAACACTCATGGATTTTTCTGGGGCAAGGACTGATGTGAATGAGTAAAATATTTTTTGTAAATGCCTCCCCTCCCATTCTTCCTCATAAATTTGCTTTAGAATCAAAAAATTAAATTAAACTTAAAACTAATCAAATCTTCCTTTCCCTGGCTTTAACTTCGTACATACTCCAACTTCTTCAGGCCTCATGAATTATAAAAACATTTGATTCCTGATGTGCCATGTTGGAAGTTGAACTGCCACTCCTGCGGCAAACTTTGACATGCAGTTTCTGAATGCCAAAATTGTCCAGAAATGTTTCTGGCCACAGACAGCATCTCATGCATGCCCATTTAATTAAAAAAAATATTCTGAAAATTTTCTGAAACACCATATTGATTTTGTGGGCAAAACATGTGCCATACTGTTCACCCATGCACTCACCTCCTCATAAATTTGCTTTGGAATCAATAAATTAAATTAAATTTCCTATCATTCAACCCTTTCTGTCCTTGCCTTCAACTTCATATACACTCCAACTCCCTCAAGCCTCTTGTTTAAAGAAAACATAGGTTTCCTTATTTGTTGGAAGTTGAACTGCCATGTGTTTGTGCCGTCCACTGCTGCCACTTAACTTAGTCAGCCAGCTAGCTTGGTGCAAATTTTGGACCTAAACCAGATGAAAACAATATAGTGAGCTGTGAGGTGGTCAAAATTGACTGGAAACTAGAGCAAATATATGTTATTGAGGTTAATAATAATGTAGGAAAAAAAAAATATATTAGCTGTTTTCATCAATTTTTGAAAAAAAATACTAGTTCAAAACATGCAAGGGGTGGTTTTGGCTAAACCAAATCCAAATCCAAAACATGAGGGTTGGCACATATCCCTATTATTTATGTAGACAGACCACATGTTTTGGTCTTGGCAAAACCACCTTCAAATGTTTTGGTTTTGGCAACACCACCCTAAAGTGATTTGGTTTTGTTACGGTTTTGGATTTCTTTCAAAATTGTTAAAAACAGTTAAAATCATGTAACTTGGACCTGATTTTGTTCCTATAGTATTATTAACATAATTAACATTCATTTATAGTTATTTCCAGGCAACTTTGACCACCTCACAACACCTGAAATCACGAAGGAGGAGTTAAATGTAATCCAAAATACGCATGATCCAGTTTTTTGATAAGAGCTCTGATTTGGCAAGAAAACTCTAATCAGGACTTGGATCACAAAAGTGACTCAAGCCAGGACTCTGTTCATCTCAGAGCTCATATCTACTTACTATTACCCCAGTAGCCAAAGCCCAGGGTTTATGGGGAAGAGCCCTGCCTAGTTGCCTTTCAGGGTTCCCCATTTTTTGGTGTGTCCAAACTTTTTGAGGGATTCCAGACTTGGGTTGACCAGTTTGGGGCTAGTTAATGGTAAGGCAGGGGGAACCCATGCTTTTGTGTATATGCTATCACCAAGCTAGTTGAGCCTTGTGCTGGTTATTGGTAAACAGTTTTCTCCACAGTTTTCCAATACCCTCCAGGCTCAGAGGTCTGTAGGTTGGTTATGGGAGACCCAATGTTTTTTTTTTTATTAACTGTTTCTTCTATTTTTAATAATGACAGAGTGATGGTTAGCATTACTACCTTACAGCACTAAAGCTGTGGGTATCTATATTCTCCCTGAGCTTGCATGGGTTTTCTCCTGTTTCTTACCACACTCCAAAAATATACTGGTAGGTTAATTGGCTCCCAACAAAAATTAACCGTAGTGTGTAAGTATGTGCACGTACATGTGGTAGGGAATTTAATAGATTGTAAGTTCCACTGGGGCAGGGACTGATGTAAATGGACAAATAATCTCTGTAAAGTGCTGTGGAATATGTGTGCGCTATATAAATGCAATATATACTTAACTGGTAATAAATAAATTAATAATAATAATAATAATAATAATAGTAATAATAATAAGTCTGCACAGATCATACTGATATGTGCAGTGCTTTCAACCCTCCCACAAAGGTGGAGCTGCTTCAAAGAGGAATAAAAAGTAAGCAGATGGAATATGACAGACGTGTCTTATATGCAATGAAAAACATCCAAGATCTTACATTTCCAAGAAAATTAAGTTTTGTATTGTTTTGACAACCAAATTTACTGGATGGAACCAAGTGATCCCTCGGTTCGACTCAGTACACCAAACTTTGGTTCTGTTGGAATTCTCCGAAACTGAACCACTCATCTCTAACAGAAATTATTAAAAAACACATACACACAGAAATATATAAATAAAATAACATTGAATTTACCAGGTTTTAGCTGCATGTTATGTCTCCAAACCCTTTAAGATCTACAAGAATACTTGTCCATTTAGTGATACAAATGAAATGTTGATACATTGCTATTGTTATATGTTAATACTGCACTAATCAGTTACAATATCTATATGAGATGGCAGAATAAATATCAGATGGAACTCAAATCTAAATAATAAAATACATATATCTAATCACAGACAATATCTGACAATATTGTATCATTAAATACAAGACAAGTGATAATTAGCTTGTAAAAAAATATCTCACATAACTGTTAAAATGTCCAGCATTAAATTCAGCAGCAATGGTTTTATTAAAAAGAAACATAATTTATCCTATATCGCCTCAGCAGTATTCAAATTGGCTTAATATAAGTGTTTCTCCATAGAGCCCTGTTATGGTGCATCCACTGGTATAGACAAAGTCACAAGTTATACTTGTATATTTTACAAATTCCAAAAGCAGTCACACACTGTCTGACAGCGATCCGGCATAAATGCTCTGTAAATACACTCTGGACTAGCCTGATGGAAATAGGTAAGTATGATGACTGCAGTATAATTAGAAGCCAGCGGGCAGAGACATGACATGCACACAGCAGTAGACTCTCATGTGCTTGCTGCTCTGCTAGTGGATTACCGGAATGCTATAACCTTCAGGAGGGCTAATTATCAGGGCCGCTGACGCGTTTTGCCTCTTAACACTGGAGTCTTTTTCTAAGAGTCCTCCCGATGTCATATCGGTTTCCAGATGGCAAGTCTGGAGTGTACTGACAGTGCCTGCAGAGATCAATCATTCTGTATATGCTGGATCGCTGTCAGACAAACTCAGCTGAGCCAAGACGGGGTCATTATTTGGACTAAGGTCAATAGCTCATAAGCACATAATCTATCAAATTAACAGGAGAGTTTTTCAAAGTAGGTAAAGTGATTATGGGACAGATAAACAATTTTGACACTAGTAAATTGCAGGTCTTGCCTAAAAACTTTGATAAAGCCCTCCCTATAATATTTAATCATCATTTTATAATATTTAAAAAAAAAAAAAATTAAAGCCCTCCCATTAACATTTAATACAACAACTTCCTAATATGTAAATTCAACCAATACAAATCAGATTAAAAATAAGTTTAACTATATATTTTTTAAAATTATTTACCGTATATACTCGAGTATAAGCCGAGTTTTTCAGCACATTGTTTGTGCTGAAAAAACCCCCCCACGGCTTATACTCGAGTGACGCAGCTGAGTAGGGTGCCACATATTGGAGGGCGCCTCAATCAGCTGCGTACCTTGCGGGGCGCAGTGCAGACTGTGTCTCTGTGACACAGCTGCACTGCATGTGTAGCGCTGACCGGACGGAGATCTGTCAGCACTACACTGTGCCAAACACACAGCTGCCGCCACCGGCAGCTGTGTGTTTGTTGTAATTAGCAGCCGATGAGAGTCTGTCAGACTCTCATCGGCTGCTGCTGCTCTCACTGCAGGAGCCATCTTCCGGCTCCTGCAGTGGGTAATGGGAGAGACGTCATGACATCCATGATGTCATGACGTCTCTCCCATAATGCAAAGCAGCCGGAGGAACTGGTAGCAGCGACGTGACCAGGAGCAGGGTTTCAGGTAAGTGTTTTTTTTATTTTTTTATTACATCTCTCTCTACCGGTGGGTCCTACTACTGGGGGCAGTACCAGTGGGGATATTACTACTGGGGGCACTACCAGGGGGGGTTATTACTGGGGGCACTACCAGGGGGGATTACTACTGGGGGCACTACCAGGGGGGGATATTACTACTGGGGGCACTACCAGGGGGGGATTACTACTGGGGGATTTACCAGGGGGGATTACTACTGGGGACACTACCAGGTGGGGATTACTACTGGGGGCACTAACAGGGGGATTACTATTGGGGGCACTACCAGGTGGGGATTACTACTGGGGGCACTACCAGGGGGGATTACTACTGGGGGCTGTACCAGGGGGGAGGATTACTACCAGTAGCAGCTGCATTTCCCACCCTAGGCTTATACTCGAGTCAATAAGTTTTCCCAGTTTTTTGTGGTAAAATTAGGTACCTCAGCTTATATTCGGGTCGACTTATACTCGAGTATATACGGTATTTTAAAATAAATGTCAACATTTAAAAATAAAAAATTACCATCTGGAATAGGAAGTATGTTAGCTACATCCATTCATGAAGATATAAATACAAACTTATTGCATGTTAACATTATAAAAGTTTATATGTTGTCACAAAAGAAAATCTGGTATCTTTCAGCTTATTTGTTTCACTCACAATCCCGTGGCACACTCTGAGATACAGTGCTGATGCACAGGCAAATCCATGAATTAGCACCGTCTTCATAAACTTTTTCTGTGGCCAAAACACTATTTTGTTTCATTCTCTAAAGTTGACAAATATTTTTGTTAGTTTTCTTTCTGCAGCCCTATAATGTAAAATTGCCTCATTCCGAGTGATTGAACATCTCCCATCCAAATCTACTAATGCTCAAGTGTTTATGTAAATGAAATATGCTGACGTTAACATCGCATACCCTGTATTTGTGATAAGTGCAATGCCAGAAACTCTGAAGCTTATAATTTGTGCAAACCTGTGATTTACAAAATATGGAAATACAGAGAAAAGAGAAAAATGAATGCAAAAATTACAAACTACATTAAACAACATTGTTTAAACACAGCTCATTCCATTTCTCAAATTGCTGTAAAAATATTTCTAAATACTGCAGAAGGATTTTATCAAACAATTTCAATCTATAATGTTGGATCAAGTAGTTTACTTTACCAGTACATTATGATAAATGTTTTCAATATATAATGATAGATTGTGTAATTATTTACTAAATAAATATGAGAACACTCCCAACAGACAATTGCTAAATGCTCATTACCATTTAAAGAAAGTTCTGTATTTCAAAAGGATTACCCAAAATATCACAGTACAACCCCTAACAACTGTACTTTGCTTTAGAGCAGTGGTTCCCAAACTTTTTGGAATCACAACACACTAGAGTATCCGCATTATGTCCACTGGAGAACCCCTAGGTAAAAATTTTCTTATTGAGAAACTCAAGGCTTGATTTGGAGATGGATGGTAATGCAGTCACAACTGCACTCGCTCACGGAGTTTAGCAATTGCTAAAATACGCTAATGCCTTCCAAAGCACAGTCAAGCATAGGCCCACCTACTGCGACCTTCTAATATCCATCCAACAGTATAAACACCTGTACCATTGGCACATTGGCACACAGCAGGTAGTGATGCAGCATTTACGGCAAGATTGACCAGCCGCAAACACTGCAGCTCTCCTGACACATAAAGAGCTCTCATGCTGCGCAAGAAAACACAATGGCTAATTTATGCATGCCCACAAAAAAGTGGGCCAGACACACCTGCATTCCTCTAACCACCCCCCTCTTCAGCCCCAAATACTGACTTCCTGTTACTCACTTTGCGAGTGGTTCCTCTGTATGAATGCCCTAGTGTGTGCACACCCTTAGGTTCAGCTATGTGGTGCTGGACGTGGTTGTGCTCCGGTTTGTCAACATTTTATGATTGGCGGCCACCAGCATTGGATTTGCCTATCACATTGACCGAAAAATATTTTATCTGGTACTGGACCACCAAGCTATGGCAAACCTGCAAGCGCCCTGCGACACCCCAGGATGGCACAGCTACCAGTTTTGGAACCACTACTTTACAATATACTTTAGGAAGCATTTTGAACATACTTGTAGAAATTAGTGTGGTCAGAACTGTTCTCATAAATATTTGAACCTTACAGTACTTGAAACATGATATTTGAGTTCTAATTTAGAATTGAAACATTACGTCATTCACAACGACTTCATTCTTTTGCATTTCGAACTCCAAGTACCTCACCACTCAACCAGTTAATGCTCAGTCTGGTCAGGTGGTCAAAAAATCCTTGGTATACAGACAGGGATGGACAATCATACTGTAGGTTCAGTTTTGAGCTTTTGGTTTGATCCATTATCAATTACAGTGTATTGATATGTGGCGATAATCAACAGAATCACATTGATATTTTGGAATACAGATAACATTCACGTGTGATAAAATATGATCAGATGTTTTTAATGCGGTGGCTTGGGCCATATTGCTGCTAATTGTCCACTTACCTTGGAACCTATGCAAAGTGATACTGCTAATGTAAATAGCAGAGTACTGCATACTGACAGGCTAAGCTAGATTAACAAATGTGTATTATTACTCTAGAAGACAAACAGGGAGAGTCTCTGTTAGATTCTGGTAACCTGGTTACTCTTGTAAATGTCGAGTTGGTGAGCCCCTTTAAATATCAGGGGGAAACTGTTGGTGTAACCTGTATACATGGGAAAACTCGGCATTATGGTACTGCTGTAGTGAACACAGTCAGGTCCCATGGCAATCTTAATTTGATGTTTTATACTAGATTGGTGAGAGATTTTTCCTACTTCTGGAAGCTGTGGGAAACCCAATTGGTTACAGAAGTAGATAACTCAGACCTGTTTGTTAATGTCACTGATACAGTAGCAGTTACAATGCTGTCCGTGTCTGAAACATTCCATTTTTCAAGCATGATTGGGAAGTAAGAAATTGATGAGAGAAGCAGTGGGGTGCAAAATGTTTTACCCCCTACTGAAGTAGAAAATGTTGTTGAACCTGTTGACTGAATGCCTTAATTTGAAGTGAGAAGATATATTTTTGCCCCAGAACAGGTAAAAGACCCTACTGTACTTTGGTAAAGGCTAGAGAGATTGTAAAGTAGTTGATGGCAACCCAGTATAGTCTGATAGTAGCTTATCATACCCTCCAATGGCAGTGTTGTAATATTTGTTGTATCAAATATCCAAAAAGGGAAAAGATATTATGGAACAATTTATAGTTCCTAAGGCAAACAGAAGAAAAGTTTTGGACCTGGCTAAATGTCACATAACTGCAGGACAACTATGGATAGAGAAATCCTCTGAGAAAATTTTGCAGTGTTTTTTTATGGCCAGGGGTCCTCAAAGATGTACAATATCTGGCCAGAGTGTCAGTACCATGCTCTCAGGCCATATTATAAAAGGCTGCTTGTCCCATTACCATTACAGAATTACCATTTGATAGAATAGCTTTGGATTTAGTTGGACCTCAAATAAAGTCTGCTCGGGGTAATTACACTACCAAATATCCGGAAGCAACAGTATTATGCAATATATCAACAAAGACAATTGTTAGGGAACTAGTACATGTCTTTAGCAGAATGATATCAATGAGCAGGGTACCCCATTTAAATCAAGAATCATGAAAGAGTTGTGCTGTTGCTTAAGGTTTTTCATCTGGGGACCCCGTGTATGGAATTATTGGGATTTATTGGGATTGTTTCCCTATTTATTTCTGGCTATTAGGGAGGTCCCACAATCTTCCATGGGGGTTTCACCTTTGATATTCTGTATGGGAGACACCCAAGGGGATTGCTGGATATTTCAAAAGAGGCATGGGAGTGGCAACCCAGTCATTATAACTGTTATTGAACATGTTTCTCATATGCAGTAAAGAACAGCTGCAGTGGTGCCAATAGTGAGAGAACACTTAGAACTGGCTCAACAGACACATTAAATGGTGTACAATCGTAAAGTCCAATTACAAACCTTTGCTCCTGGGGCGAAAGTGCTTATTTTGGTCCCCATGATAGATACTAAATTCTTGGGCAAGTGGCAAGGACCATTTAAAGCCAGAACATATTTACCATGTAAATATTATAAAACCTTGGTAAGATAGATTAGCTCTGTCCAGCCCCAACTTAATAAAATTTAGGCAATACAAAATTGGACATGACCCCTAAATAAGAAGCTAGTGAGAGTTTTCTTATGAATCACAGGGAAAAAGAATAGGACAAGCAGTCAGTACTGGTTAAGTGTAATCCTGAGGCAGAAAAGGCATTTCACATTTTGAAGGTAATGTTGTGCACCCAAACAGTACTGATGTCACCTGATCTTAATAGTGAATTTGTTGTACAGACATTTGAATCAGATGTAGTGATATATGCTGTGTTGTCTCAAAGCAAAGATGGTGAAGAACATCCTCTAATTTATTTAAGTAGAAATTTGAACATACTGTACATGAGAGAAAATTCTGCGACTGTTGAAAAATATTAATTGGCAATTAAGTGGGCATGAGAAACACTATAGTACAACTTTTTGTGGTGAAAATTTAAATTGATTATGGATCATGCTCGGTGGAAGTGAATGGCTAAGAATAAAGAGATCAATTAGAGAATAACTAGATGGTTCTTGTTCTTGACATTGCAAAATTTAAAGTTTCCAGTTGAGCATAGGCCAGGAAGCCAACTGGCCAACACAGATTCCTTGTTCTGTGTTTCTTGCTTAGTGGCTAGAGGTGTTTTTCCACACACATCGAAACAGCAGGGGGAATATGTGACTAAACACTGGAAGGTTGTCAAGGGGAGATATGTATGCCTCAGGTTTTTAGCATCTGTCTGGTAGATATATCTATATGTTTAGATCATCCTTGATTGCAAGACCGCCTGTGAGAGGCTGACAAAGAATATGTCAGTGTCTGTAGTCAGCCTCTCGCTGCCCTGGGATGAGGTCAAATGCCTGTTGAGAGACACTGTAACTGATTAATGAATGTAAGTGCCGTGCTAAAGACTTCTGTTTTGTGAAATGAACTTTAGGCTGTTCCACTCTGAGAGAGGTAATAATTTTGCTTATTTATAGAAGGTCAGGGCAGGATTTACCTTTATGTTTTGTTTATTTTTCAAATAAAACTAGCTGCAATTACTTGTTACTGGTATACTACTATTTTGCTGCTGCATGACAAGTGAAATTGTTTACTCCAGGAGATGGCAATCTTACCCAATTTAGCTCAGTAGACAGGCTAGTGGTGCAGTGCCTAAGTGCATAATAAGGGTACCGATGCAGCATCCATAAACTAAAAATAACAAACACCTAGCCCCCATTCAGGGCACTAACTCACTTCTTGAAACCCTGGCTATAATAGGCAGCTAGTCTGCAAATGTAACAGTCTCTGTCTTTTAGTCCATTCTCTCACAGGTAAAAATTCTGGCCTACTGGCCTGGCTTGGCTGCCACAAAGTCTCTCTTATGGCCATCCCTGCCTAACTGCAGCTCTGGACACAGCCTCCTAGCCTATAGCTTAGCAGCTACAACTTCACAGTCTTAGAGATTGGTGGCCCTTCCTGCCTCATAGGTCTGGACATGGCTTTCTAGCCCCCACTGGCCCCCAGGTATACTAAACTCTTTTGGTGCTTCAGGCCTCATTGGATTGAATCCACATGCAACCTGACTGGTCTACCTTAGTCCTCCCTGGACTGAATCCACTGGTTAGCCTCTAGGTGTGGTCAAATTTAGTTTTTCTACCCTGTGTGGGTGGATCCCTCCAGCCCCACACAGAATCCACTGCTCACTATTGCCACCTAGCATGATATTTCCACACATCCCCCTCCCCAGGTCACAACCCCTGTGTTGAATGATTTGGGATGAGGCATTTTTATGGTGAAGTCCCTCTTCACTTTTCACATGAGTGTCATCCACCGCATAGATGAACATCATCCAGACTTGTCTGTCATGTGGTGGTCTCATCATCCAGGTACCAGGGTCTTTTTTTTCTTACTTTATGGCACTTTATTGGTTTCCATAAATCGCTCAGCAGGTGTGCAGCAATATTTTCAACTTTTGCAAGAACATTCTCCATATCAACACATATAATGTTACACCCTTTGCGCCATTCCAAAGTTTTCTTTGAGTATGTAGCTTGACATTCTCTATAGCGGCCTTCATCTCTTTTTAAATGTATATAGGAATGTCAAAATTTTTCCTCACATCAGATGGCAGGAAGTCAGCACCTTTATCCTGTACACTTTTGTTCTTGGAAGCAAACCTTTCCTTAGACCTTTCTGGTATAGGAAAAGAATGGCTTTTTCTTGGTTCCTTCTTAACAGAATAAAGGTATCTCTTGCTTAAACATCTTACTGGCATACCAATTGAACCACTTTTGCTTGAAACCTCTCTAACCTTCAGTATTGGCTACTAGTATTCTTGTCTGGTTACTCATCCTCTCTCATGGAGCCACCAGCATCCTGAGTACCACCAGCATCATAATTTTTAGATCTTGGCTTCATATCATCAGAGAACCTACTGGCACTGCCACTCTCAGGTTCTGGACTCTTTTGTCCACATAACATATTTGAATGTTTCCACTGATCCACAAACTTCATCTCATGGGTTTGATGTCTATCTTCCACTTCATTAATGCTCATTAATCCTCATATCTCTCGGATATTCACGGGCACCTGTTTGTTGGGCACTGAAAATGTGGTGAACAACTTCAACATGTTCCATCAGCACAAACAAGGGTCTTTCATCTTTCATCTCTGTTTAGCTGGTTTACTTGCTTCATGCCTTATAGTGTGAAACAATTTCACTTCCTCACAAACATTGCAAGTTCCATCCTGGTTGCATAAAGACACTGTTTACATACCGGAGTATTACTCTTTACATGACTGTCAACATTAACTCTCTTTAAGGCTTTACTTTCTACTGCAAAAATGTGTGACCTGGTCACATTCACATCACTTTGTTTACATAGTAACACCACAATCACATGCTTGGGAGTCATAAATATATCTGTAGGCTTTTGTATATCTCATATCTTTTCCTCGAGGAACAAACTACCACAATCTGCATTTTTCAGCTCCTCTGCACCAATTTTAGATAACTGGAGTTAGAACCCTTTAGGCGTACTTCACTACTACAGACATAACGTGAAGCAGAATGTCCCTGCAAGATATTTCATGCACTTTGAAATTATATCTTTTAGAGAGTTTCCCAACTTTGATATTTTGGTCCTATCTTGCACACAGGTACATTTAATAAGGACATCTCCATTGTTCCATTGCTGCTGTAAGATATTATCCTTCTGGTGCATCCTAGTTTGTTCAAACAATTCACTCTGTTTTTGCTGTTCATTATACAAGTCACTTTGCATCTCTAGCATATGACTATTCATGCCAGCCTTTTCACTATCAACCAGTAATAAATTATTGAATTTATGTATATCTGTCCCACTAGGACCAGGAAAGACATCGGATGACATTTTGGGACCAGAATTCAATTTCTGCGTGTTGTTAAACTTCTTTTCCTCTTCTGCTTTTTCCATTTCCCTATGCCATTTTTTTTTGTTGAATAGAGTTACTCTTCCAGCTGGGTAATTTATCCCATGGCACTTTCCAATTTGTTGTCAAACTGTAGAAGATTGCTATCCATATCTTCAAATTCAGTCAGTCTCAAATTTTGTATAGCTATTTTAGATTAATTTTAAATTAATTTATTTAATTACACTGAAACTCCAGTTCTCTGGCATACATTTCCATTTGGAGATTTTGCAACCAGTTATGTGTACTTAACAGACATTTCTTAAGGTTCTCATTCTCTCCTTGCAACTTTTCAACCATAGCATGTACGTGGTAAAATTATTTCTCCCTTTCTCCAGAACATTCACAGAGCTTCTCAGACAGAGAATTTCTTTCTAACTCACACTCTGCAAGTCTTGTTTTTCTGGAGACCACTAAAAAGTCTTTCTTTTAACATCAAAGTTAACTCAGCCACTTTTCCTTGTGCGCATGATGCGTCAATCTGTAACTTTAGACATTCTTTTAATTCTGCCACTTCCTAACCTAGAAACATAGAATTTGATGGTAGATAAGAACCACTTGGTCCATCTATTCTGCCCAATTTTTAAACATATTGTTACCTCAACCCTTATTGATCCTTACTTCTCCTGAAGGATATTCTTATGTTTATCCCATGCATGTTTAAATTGCTCTACTGTCTTAGCCTCTACCACCTCTGATGGGAGGCTATTCCACTTGTCCACTACCCTTTCTGTGAAGTAATTTTCCCTCAAATTTCCCCTGAACCTACCACCCTCTAGTTTCAGAACATGTCCTTTTGTTCTAATACTTCTCTTTCTTTGAAAAATGTCTCCTTCCTTTACTTGTTAATACTCTTTATATATTTGAACATTTCTATCATGACCCCTCTTTCCCTTCTCTGCTCCAAACTATACATATTAAGATCTTTTAATCTTTCCTGGAATGTTTTGTGGTGTAGACTTTGCACCATTTTAGTTAGCCTTCTTTGTACAGTCTCTAATGTATTGATATCTTTTTGGAGATATGGCTCCAGAACTGAACACAGTATTTGAGATGAGGACGTACCAATGACCTATACAGTGGTATTATCACTTCTTTCTTTCTGCTACTGATTCCTCTCCATATGCAACCAAGCATCTGACTTGCCTTCCTCATTGCTTTGTTACAATGTTTGCTTGCCTTTAAGTCACCTGAAATAGTGACTCCTACTGAAGGATCACACACCTCTGATGCAGATCAACAATGTCTTGCTTTTGATTAACAAAAAGCACCTCATTCTCATGCTCTTTTCCCAACAACACTTCATTCTTTGAGAGCAGTACATCATTTTCACACTTAATCATAGTTTATAATACCTCATCCACCTCAAAGTGTTGAGATATAGCCGCTAATTTGAGGTCTGTCTCTTTAAAAGCTTTAAGATTTAACTCTCTTATATCTTTTTCTTGTTTAAATGCTATTTTTAAGGAGTACAATACACTCCATAATTTATTTTCAGCTAACTCATGCAAATTACTCTTATCAGCCAACTGTTCATTTAAGTCATCAATCTGCCCAACATAATATGTTTAACTTTCCTTCAAAACATTATGCATATGGTCAAATTCTTCCAGACTGATAAAGTCCTCTCTTGGTGAACCTTGCATCATATACTGACCACACACACTGTCAGTTTTATTGTGCTGTGGCAATTTCAATCTCTTTTTCTGTAATAGCATTCTGCAAATGGTTATCCCATAGGAGTTTATATAATTTTATATAATCTTCAGTCACAGATCTATTTCCTGACTGCACACTCCAGTCTTGGATTTGCAACTCTCCAGCTTGAATTTTTGCAGGCATCTGTAGATATTTATTTTTTAATCCCATATTTATCAGTACATAGCATAAAAAGAAAGAGTTTTTGTTTTCACTGTATCAAATTTTTGCCTTGAAAATTATTCTCAGCACAGTAAAACACTTTCTCAATATGGCAATACAATTATCAGCATGTATCACACACTGTCTCTTTAACAGCCTTCTCTCTGTTCTGTCAGTACCACACCCTGTCAGTGCCACACCCTAACTGATGATTCAGATTCAAACAACTTTTTTGTCTCTTCAGAAAAAAAAAACACCTTGGCATAACAAGCCAGAAAAACACTTTTGGTGCTTTCATCAAGATAAACAATTTTTTTCCTTTTAACACCTTCATTGCTCTAACACCTTAGCAGCTTTGCAAACAATGTTTCTTCCTCTCAAAGGAGAAAAATTTCTTTGCACACTTCTGGTTCCAAGCACTTGTGAATCACCTTTTTCACAAATGCAGACAACTTTCTGTTCACACCACATTTCATAACATGCCTTCATTGCTCACCCCTTCCTTGAGTTTTACACAGGTGAGTCCTATCTTGTGGTTTTCATTATGCGGAGCATCGATTATTTCTACATAGACCCTTGCGTAGATCAATTGCACAGATCCTTATGAATGCCTGCATTCTCCACCATATGTGATAAATCTGAGGTCAGTGGTGCAGTGCCTAGGTGCATAATAAGGGTCCACATGCAGCTTTTCCAGTTTACATTAAATAAATGGAGCTTTATGGTCAGCATTCATGAACAAAAATTAACAAACACCTACTGTAGCCCCCATTCAGGTCACAAACTCACTTCTTGAACCGTGACTATCATGGGCAGCTAGTCTGCATATGAAACACAGTCTATATTTTAGTCCTGTCTCTCACATGTAAAGATACTAGCCTCCTGGCCTGGCTTGTCTATCACAAAGCCTCTCTCATGGCCCTCCCTGCCTGACTGCAGGTATGGACACAGCCTCCTATCCTGTAGCAGTCTTAAAGATTGGTGGATCTTCTTGCCTCACAGGTCTGGACATGGCTTTATAGCCCCGACTGACCTCCTAACACACTGAGCTCTTTGACTGCCTCAGTCCTCCTTGGAGTGATTCCACAAGCAGTCTGATTGTTCTGCTTCACATCTCACTGGACTGAATCCACTGGGCAGCCTCTAGCTGTAGTCAAACTTAGTTTTTCTATCCTGTGTGGGCAGATCCCTTCTGCTCCACACAGAATCCATGGCTCACTATCACCATCTAGTGTGATATTGTCACGATATATATATATATAATTTCTGTGTGTTTTTGGGTCTATTACTGATAGTAAATTGTTTTATGTAGGAATAAATGCATGTGAGTCTTTGTTATCATTCCTCTGAAATAGTCATTTCTAGAATTGGTTGAATCACGAAGTCCACTTCTGAACCTTGGACTAATTTGTGCAAAATGAAGAGATCCAGTATTGCTTATAAGTTTGCGCAATAAATGGAATTTTGAGCCCCTCTGATTCTTATTCTTCCTGCAGTGGGGGAATCTGGCTTTTCTAAACCTCATCTTTATATATTATCTGTGCATACTTGGTACAAAGCAACATTGCCAAATTTACCTAATTTATAATCTAAAAGCTATATTATATCCTATTTAATCCAACCATACACTTGACCAGTTTAACTCCAAACATCCAAATACTGCAGTTGGCTGTTTGAAATGAAAATATGGTAATATATGGGAGCAAATGACAATCAGCCATTTGCTATTTTGCTCCCAAATGCAGAAACACAGATGAAAATAGTCATTCAGACAAATTGGTTAAATCTGTTTGATTTAAACAACTTGTCTAAATGACAGTTTTTGTCCATTTTCCAGTGTTTGGAAGAAAATAGCCCATTGTCATTTGCTCCCATACATTGCCAGATTTTCATTCCAGCCAGCAAGGGTGTATTAAGAGAGGAGGGAACCTGTGTTCTTTCCCTGTCCGGGACCCCTCCTCTGTCCGACAGTGCACTGACCAAGCAGTAGACATTGGGCACTAGTCTGTGCCAAGAGTCTACTGCGCATTTTCCTACTGCGATAAAATGCAATGTCAGCCCTTTTCCAGTGAGAAATAGGTGGCAGTTGGTGTGGCTCCCCTGTTTGAGTTTTGGACTGTGCTGCAGCCCCACCTCTGGAGCCACCACTGGTGGTAACATTGTTTAGTAAATAGGATAGTTTTTTTTCCTGTGTCACTGTTTAGTAAAAGGACAGTAAAATACTTTTTCCCTATCTAGATTTACACATTTACTCTCCATTCAAACAGTGACTAGAAATTTAAACATAAACTGGAGGCTTAACATGCAGCTCTTGTTACTGTGCTGTACACAGAGTGACTTCATTAACCTGCCAATTAGAAATGCAAACACAGAGGCAGTTAAATGTCTGAATAGTTTTTCGTCACCCACTATGAAATTAAACTTAAAAGAAAAACTTCAAAAATCCAGAAAAAAAAAAATCTAAAAGACCAAAGGGGGTTAATATATATCATCTAATGTGAGATTCCCACATAATATAGTGACATTATTTCATCCAGTACACCTTGCATTAAGCTTTGGTGCTCTCATTTAGGATTCATCTTTGATAAATTTATGATAAAAAGGTCTTATTATCTTGCTTCTGATGGTTCCTTTCACTTGAAACAGAGGCTTCTAGGTGTTATTCTTTGCATACAGAAATGGATTAATTTAATCATATGCAATCCCTATCTTTCCTTTAAAAAGTGAAATTGTAAATGTCTGTCTGAAAATATAGCTCAGTGGATGGAAAATGAGATCCTAAATGTATCTTTTTCCCCTTTAAATTACTTACACATCAGCTTCAAATCTATCAGAATTTTAATGGAACAACTGACAAGTGTATGTATATATACAGTCAGGTGCATAAATATTGGGACATTGACAGAATTTTAATATTTTGGCCTCTATTCACCACCACAATGGCTTTGAAATGAAACAAACAAGATGTGCTCTAACTGCAGACTTTCAGATTTAATTTGAGGGTAATTACATCCAAATCAGGTGAACGGTGTAGGAATTACAACGGTTTCTCTATGTGCCTCCCTCTTTATAAGGGGCCAAAAGTAATGGGACTATCAACTCAAAAGCTATTTCATGGACAGGTGTGGGCTATTCCCTCGTTATTTCATTATCAATTAAGCAGGTAAAAGGTCTGGAGTTGATTCTAGGTGTGACATTTGCATTTTGAATCAGTTGCTGTTGACTCTCAATATTAGATCCAAAGAGCTGTCACTATCAGTGAAGCAAGCCATCATTAGGCTGAAAAATCAAAAGAAATGCATCAGAGAGATAGCAAAAACATTAGGTGTGGCCAAATCAACTGTTTGGAACATTCTCAAAAAGAAAGAACGTACTTAAACTTCGTAAAAAAGAAATAGATTACCTACTACATTGCTCTTCGTTATCTGATTATTTCCGCTCCAAACATATTCCAAAAGGGTTCAGGGTAAGAAACATACCCACTATTGGAAGAAATAATGCAGAGTTTTGCAAAAAATGGATCTCAGTGCAAAACAAATGTAGTTAGAGACCTGATGCTCCTCGTCATAGAGGAGGCAGGGAAAGTATTACAATTTACACGGGATAAAATTGATACCATTAAAATACAAAATAAAATTGCTTTGGAAGATAAAAACAATAAAGCACAATGGGACAAATTGGAAGCACAATTCCACATATATCACCAGGAATTAAAGGCTTTCTAGAAGAAAAAACGTAATGTGGTGCAAGCAGATTATGAGGAATTCCGAGTTTATCGGTGGCTTAGTGGAACAGAATCATTACAACACCGGTCACGACAAGCTTTTAGAACATCATGGAGGAAGCGTAAACAAAAGTTCCATCATGAACATACAACTTCCAATAGTGACAGCGACTTTAATGTATATGATTCTGATGACATCAACACCACTCCTAAAGTTGTTCCTTTAGGACGGGTTACCAGAGCCAAAGGCAAAATCCCAGGCAAAAACCAACAAGACGGGGTGGACAAAATGAGAGGAATTACAAAGCCTCCCACAAACAGAAGGAGGAATTAATATACAATCTCTCCTCCCATTCATTAACACAGGCGGAAACCAGTATCCTAAATAAGGGATTATTGTTTATTCCAACTGTAGCGCTGGCGCCGGTGGCCGGCAGCCCAAGTAAAAAGGATCACAGTGAAACTATGCAGAAACTACATCACCCAGACTGCATTGGAGTAAGACAGTGCTCAAAGAGACACGCAGAGGCTGTCAGGGGCGGGGAAGACTGGACGTGGAGTGGGGGAAGCAAGGAATGGAATGCTTTTGTCCAGAGAAGGAGAGGGGGAGGAAGGAGCTGCAATGACTGGAGAGGATGGTGAGGAGAGTCACAGCATAGACCCCAGCTGAAGGGGAGAATTTCAGTCTGATGGACCAGGGAGCCTAAAGAGGATAAAGTATTTCAAAACATCACTTTGGATCCACTGAAGAGAGTTTGCAGAGACAGACACACACTGTGGAGACTTGTGAGATAAGTACCCTGAGTGGCAGCTATTTACAGTGTTATGTTTCCTGATTAAAGACTGAGGGCCTGATTCAGAGCCGGATGCTCTGACCAGAGTGCTCGCTCTGAATCAGGGCCCTCCTCCATTAAAATGGAGCGTCCTCCTGGACGCTCATATAGCTGTGGATGACCACCCACAGCATATACGAGCCTCCAAAAAGATGGTCGCGATGGTCTTGACCATCGCGACCATCGGACTTGCGACGGAAACCCTGCGGTAGGGTTTCCCAGCCACAAGCCCTGGAGTGATTTTGGCTCTATCAGAGCCAAATTCACTCCCAGTGATGTCAGTGGGGCCGGCTTCAGACGGTAGGCGTTCCCATGGGAATGCCTCCATCTGGCAGGCACGCCCCCGGCATGCCCACCAAAGGGGGCGTGCTGTCAGTCACCAACGACAGCACGCCCCCTTTGGTGCGAGACCCGGAGCGACAGCTTGGCTGTCGCAGTCCGGGTCTCGCGCATGCGCACGATGGAGCTCCCTCCATCATGCGCATGCGCAGTGGGGAACATCAACCCACTTGCGAGCGTACTGTCGCTTGCGAGTGGGTCTGAATGACCCCCTGAGATTGCTAGTAGAGTTAAGACTAGGGAAAGCTGGGGGACTAGCCCTGAAGAAATATTGTATTCTGTGCATGTGTTAAGCACTAAAGACTAAGTAGAAAAGTGTGATTTCATCACCAATCAGTTTGTGGAACTACCAGTCCAAGCTTTGTTGGAAGTGACAAGAAGGAAGGAGGAACTTTGATAAAGTTATTTGTTCATGTGTTTGACATTCAAGTGGAAATCCTTAAGGTACAGCTTTCTCCAAGTATACAGCATGCAGAAGATAATGAGCTCCAACTCATCAGTGCACTATAGATAGTGGGGTCTAATGCTGAGTGTGGTATGTGTGATATTTCTGTGTGATGCTGCTGTTGATGTAGCTATTACCCAGTCAGTGATTGCATAGGCCTGTGTATTATTTGTACTCAGAAGGAAGGTTTTATAACGGAATGACAGAAAAGACAATGTGTTATGGTTGTTTTTGATTAATGCTGTATATGCCCTTTAGATGTTTGGATACACAACTGACTGTACAAGTTATCTTTATATGCCTATTTTGTATATGGTTATATCTGTTTATCTTACCAAATATTTTTGATATAAAACCACAAAAAGCAATAGCAATCCCAAACCCATTAATAAATGTGCCAGGGTGACTTTTGCAACATATCTATGTGATACATTACTGTGGTGTTGGTGGCCTAAGTACATGTTGGACAGGGGGTTCCCCGAGTCTCCCCCTGGTGTTCCTGACCCTGAACACTCCCCAGAAGAGCACTTTCTATGAAGATTCGGGAGGAGGCACTGAAATTAAGAGAACCACATGGAGTGAAGCATTGCAAGGAGAGTATCTTTAAACACAGCCCATTACCTAGGAGACCCAGTTAAAGGGGTGTTACACAACAAATACACATAAAGAATTACAATGAAAGATTGGTATACATCGCTTGAATAGATCCCTTAGGCTAAAAGAATATTTTCAAAATCAAGATAACAGTTCATCTATTCCTTATAATCCATTTTTAGGACAGCGCAAAACTTTTACATTTGATCCACCATCGAACAACGCATCATTAAAAACCTATGCGCGGCTGCTTGATGAATCTATCAGCAAATATAATAAAGCACAACCAAAGCGACATTTCAAGCTTACCAAACAGGAACATTCAGCTTTAAAACATTTAATAAACAATAAGGAAGTTATTGTTTGTCCAGCCGACAAGGGGGGAGGCATCGTGCTTCAAGATTTGGATAAGTACATCACAGAAAGTGATACCCAACTGGCAGATACTGCTACATACATAAAATTGATTAAGAACCCTACAATTAAATAAAAGCTACAGTTGGATGATAATCTCCTTCAAGCTTATAACAATGGTCAGTTAACCAAGAAAGAACATATAGCGCTTGTACAACCACTTCCTATTACCCCAGTAATATATACTGTGCCTAAAATGCGCAAGGACAAAGACAATCCCCCGGGCAGGCCGATCATCTCAGCCCGGGGGTCTCTGTTTCAACCCATTGCAGAATTTTTAGATTGTCTGATTCTACCGTATATTTTAAAACAACCTACGGTTTTGAAAGACACAACACAATTTATGATTAAATTGCAAGAATTAAAAAATATACCTCCAGACACGATTTTGTGTACAATGGATGTGAAGAACTTGTACACGACCATACCTCACCAGGCAGGATTAGCAGCTATGACAACTTTTCTGTATAAAAATAATTTTGATAAGTTGGATATCCCACTCTATATACAACTGTTGGAACTTACTCTTAAACATAATTATTTTATCCATAATGGAGAGTACTACTTGCAATTAACTGGCTGTGCGATGGGGCCCAATGTGGCCCCATCGTACGCTAATGTGTTCATGCTGGAACAAGAATATTCTTTCGTTTTTTCTGATGTAGCAATCACTAATAATATTATTGTCTATTTGCGGTATATAGATGATTTATTCCTTTTGTGGAAAGGGACTGAATTGGATCTTAAAACAGTGATTAAGAACATCAATGAAACATCAGTTCCCATCAAACTCACAAGCCAGCTTAGTCATCACAGTATCGATTATCTGGACGTTACAGTAACTATTGAAAATAATCAAATTAATACTACTATGTACAGATCGAAATACCCTTTTACATCAGAGCAGCTGCCATGCACCGGCCTTAAAAAAGGGGTTGCCACGATCACAATTAATGAGAGCTGCCCGTATTACAAGTGAGCCAGCATGATTAAACGAGGCGCTCAATCAGGTTGTAGCCAAATTCGCAGATAGAGGTTACAGCCTTTGGGAATTAAACAAAAACAAACAGGAAATATTACAAATTCCTAGAGATCAATTGTTGATACAACAACAAAAAAATACCATCTCTAATAAGATACCGTTTGTCACAGAATTTTCGATTTTCTTATTCTAGTGTCGTGGTATCCAGAGCAATTAAGGCTCTCTGGCCTCTAGTCAAAGGAGATAAAGGTCTACAAGGACTGCGCAACAAAACTCTTATGCCTAGTTACAAAAGAGGCAAAAATTTAAGAGATTTACTGGTTAAAAATGATATCTCGGGATTACAACAACATACCAGTATTAACATTAAAATTAAAAAACCGGGATGCTACAAGTGTCCATCATGTGTCACCTGTGGATTCATGGAAGCAGGGCACTATTTCAAACATCCCCACACAGGACATAAGTACAAAATACAACATGTACTTACTTGTACAACCCAATATGTGATTTACATTATTATCTGCCCGTGTGGATTATACTATGTAGGGCAAACCATAAGAACCTTCCATGAATGTATGGCCTTACATAGGTCGGCCATTAGAGCAGCGCTGCAGGGCAAAATCATAGATCAGCCAGTAGCCCGACATTTCAAAACATCAAATCATACAATATCAAGTTTAAAATATAAAATCATAGACCATATACCATTGTTGCTTTGAGGAGGAGACCGACAAAAGAAACTATCGCACTGTGAATCCAAATGGATGCACCTGTTGGAGACTCAGACACCACGGGGTTTAAATGAAACTATAGCATGGAACTTTTTCTTATAACCAAGTTTCTCCTTACAGTGGTTTCTTCTTTCTGTTTTTGACCTAGGTTTGGAACATTGAAATATATCTTTTTCAACAGGTCTATCTAGCTATATCCTATGGGGTATACCTCTAGCATCTTATTGATAAACTATCGTCTGGGATGATTTTCAGTAAATAAGATATGTTTGGTATACTAGCTCTATTTGATATGGCCTAATTTAGTGGCTTACCACTAGTAGCCTAGTATTAAAGTATATGTGATATTTTTAATTAGTACATGTTTTCATTATTTTTCATTTGATATGATTTAACTTAAGTGGCCCACAAGCATTGCCTTAGTATTAAATATAGGTGAAATGCCTTTATAATTTATTTCTCTGTGATAATGGTTGGATATTTAACACCATTGGCATGATATTAGATGATATTCCTTTACAGTTTTTTTTAAACTTATGCTGTTATGTATCAGCATTTTTTATGTCACATTTTGAGCATTTGCACTTTTAATATTTCCCTTATTCACAGCCGGCATATGCCTGCATTTCACTAGTATCTCCCCCAATTTGCTTGACGATGCCGGGGACTATGGTTGCTATGGACGCGGATGACGTCATTTTGCACGGACGTGCTGGAGCTTCCTCAATCCTAGGCGCCAGTCAGCTGTCGGGTGAGTCCAGCATGGTTGTACACGCGTCTTAATTGTTCACTCTATTTAAGGTAAGACACTTTTGTTAGTTCACTGTTGCTACACAAGTCCTGAGGAAAAGGTCCATTGACCTTGAAATGTCGACATTATTTGTGTTATGATGTCTCTAATCTAATACACTTCAATTAATTCTTTACCAATGGAGTGCCACCTATCTCTTCCATGGGGACCTATACAGTTCCATAGGAGTTACCTGTATGTATATATATATATATATATATATATATTTATATATATCTATATATATATATATATATATATTTTAGCTTTGCAGGGTGATGGCTTCTGGCATGAAGCAGGGTATTACGATCCGTAATCTTACACTCATTTATTTTATTGTAATAGTATCAGGTGAACAGGTACCATCTCCTGGGGTAGATGGCAGGATGCAGCAGCTGAAAGATCACACAGAAGTCTATTAGTTTGGTGCAACTTGCCTCAACTAGTTTTATTGTGAAGAAACTGAAATAAACACCAAAATAAATTCCCTGCCATCAGGCTCTAATTATACAGAATATACTCCTAACTCACTAATAAAAACAACACAAGAAGTTTTACCAGGCACAGCTCACTGGTTTCCAAACAGCAGGTTTCTCTTACAGTCTCTCCTATTCCAGAGGTAGTGTGAGAGCCTAATGATCAGGCTGACAGACATTTTAACACACACGGACAGCTAACAACACTAATTAGCCTTCTGTGAGGCTAACTGGGCCTAAGTGGATGGAGAACCCACCCTGTCTTCTCACATCCAATCCCAGAACCCTAATTTGGTTCTTAACAAAAGCTTCAAAAAGATCTCAGCAGAACCAACACAATACTCCTGGGGTTTTGAAACACATAGCTAAGAAACTTAGGGGAAATATACCTGTCTTCCACCATTATTCCAGCGATTTTGTCACAAGATATATATATATATATAAATATATATATATATATATATATATATATATATATATATTAGGGGTGTACACCAGCCACTTTTCGTGTTTTGTGTTTTGGTTTTGGAACTGGATCTTTCTTCATGTTTTGGATCTGGATTGGTCTTGCCAAAACCACCCTTCCGTGTTTTGGGTTCTGGGTTTTATGTTTTGGATCTGTATTTTTTTTGTAAAAAAACATAAAAACAGCTAAAATCACAGAATGTGTGGGTTTTTTGCTCCTATGCTATTATTAACCCAATAACCTTGATCTCCACTCATTTCCAGTCTATTCTGAATACCTCACACCTCACAATAGTGTTTTTATGTCCAAAAGGTTGCACCGAAGTAGCTGGATGACTATGATAAGCGATACTAGTGGGTGGCACAAACACGTGGCCCATCTAGGAGTGACACTGCAGTGGCAGACAGGATGGCAGTTTGAAAAACTAGGCCCCAAACAGTACATAATGCAAAGAAAAAAAGAGGTGCAAGATGGAATTGTCCTTCGGCCCTCCCACCCACCCTTATGTTGCATAAACAGGACATGCACACTTTAATCATTTCAGCGCCAGGGTCTGCCACACGTCTGTGGCTGAAATGATTGGTTCGTTTGGGCCCCAACAAAACAAGCTGGCAATTAATCTGTCCATGCACAAACTGGCTCTATGGAGGCAAGATGTTGTCCTCATCCTCCTCATCCACCGATTCTTCACCCTCTTCAGTGTTGTGTACATCCTCATCCTCACAGAGTATTAATTCGTCCCCACTGGAATCCACCACCACAGGTCCCTCTGTACATTCTAGAGGCTTGTCTCCTTGGAAGAGTTGATAATTAATTTTTATGAACATCATCTTCGACACATTTTGTGGAAGCAACCTCCTACGCCTTTCACTGACAAGGTTCCCGGCTGCACTAAACACTCTTTTGGAGTAGACACTGGAGGGGTGTCAACTTAGGTAAAATAAAGCCAGTTTGTACAGGTGCCTCCAAATTGCCTCTTAATCCTGCGAGTACAGGTATGGACTGTCTGACATCCCTACTTGGATGCTGTCACCAATGTAATCCTCCACCATTCTGTCAGTGGTGACAGTATCATATACAGTGACAGTAGACATGTCAGAAATTGTTGGCACGTCCTTCAATCCGGACCAGATGTCCAAACCGGCCCTTGACTTATGACATGCTGTGTTGATGCACTTGCGGCTACTGCACATACATTTTGTACACAAACACAGAAAAAAAGAATTGTTTATTTTTTGTGGAGTGCACTTTGGGGGTTATACCACCCTTTTGCAAACTTATGGGACACAGGTGCATGCTTGGCGCTGCTCCATTGTTGATGCACGTACAGTGCACACAATTCACAAACACAGAAGAAAATGTTTTATTTTTGTTGGAGTGCACTTTGGGGGTTACACCACCCTTTAACAGACAGACACATGCTTGGCACTGCTGCTTTGAGGATGCAGGTGCAGCTACAGCTCACACAATTCACAGACAGAAAACAAAAAATTATTTTTTATTTTTTGTGGAGCGCACTTTGGGGGTTACACTACCCTTTAACAGACAGACGCACGCTTGTCGCTGCTGCTTTGAGGATGCAGGTGCGGCTACTTCGCATACATTTCACACACAAACACAGAAAAAAAGAAGATTATTTTACTTTTGTTGGAGCGCACAATGGGGGTTACACCACCTTTTAACAGACAGATGCATGCTTGTCTTTGCTGCTTTGAGGATGCAGGTTCGGCTACTGCACATACATTTCACACACAACCACAGAAAAAAAGATTATTTTATTTTTGTTGGAGTGCACTTTGGTGGATACACCACCCTTTAACAGACAGACACATGCTTGGTGCTGCTGCTTTGAGGATGCAGGTGCGGCTACAGCCCACACAATTCACAAAGACAGAAAAAAAATAAGAATTTTTTAATTTTTGTGGAGCGCACTTTGGGGGTTACACCACCCTTAAACAGGCAGACAAATACTTGTCGCTGCTGCTTTGAGGAATCAGGTGCAGCTACTGCACATACATTGCACACACAAACACAGGAAAAAAGAAGATTATTTATTTTTGTTAGAGCACACTATGAGGGTTACACCACCCTTTAAAAAATGGATGCACACTTGGCGCTGCTGCTTTGAGGTTGCAGGTGCGGATACAGCGCATACATTTCACACACACATGCAGAAAAAAAGATTTTTTAATTTTTTGTGGAGCACACTTTGGATGTTACACCACCCTTTAACAGACAGATGCACGGTTGTCGCTGCTGCTTTGAGGATGCAGGTGCAGCTACTGCGCATAAATTTCACACACAAACACAGAAAAAAAGAAGATTATTTTATTTTTGTTGGAGCGCTCTTAGGGGGTTACACCACCCTTTAACAGACAGACGCACGCTTGTCTTTGCTGCTTTGAGGATGCAGGTTCGGCTACTGCGCATACATTTCACACACAAACACAGAAAAAAAGATTATTTTATATTTGTTGGAGTGCACTTTGGTGGATACACCACCCTTTAACAGACAGACACATGCTTGGTACTGCTGCTTTTAGGATGCAGGTGCGGCTACTGCGCATACATTTCACACACAAACACAGGAAAAAAGAAGATTATTTTATTTTTGTTAGAGCGCACTTTGAGGGTTACACCACCCTTTAGAAAACGGATGCACACTTGGCGCTGCTGCTTTGAGGTTGCAGGTGCGGATACTGCACATACATTTCACACACACACGTAGAAAAAAAGATTTTTTTATTTTTTGTGGAGCACACTTTGGGGGTTACACCACCCTTTAACAGACAGATGCACGGTTGTCGCTGCTGCTTTGAGGATGCAGGTGCGGCTACTGCGCATACATTTCACACACAAACACAGAAAAAAAGAAGATTATTTTATTTTTGTTGGAGTGCACTTTGTGGGTTACACCTCCCTTAAACAGACAGACGCATGCTTGGGCACTGCTGCTGTGAGGATGCAGGTGTGGCTACAGCCCACACAATTCACAAAGACAAAATAAAAATAAGAATTTTTTAATTTTTGTGCAGCGCACTTTGAGGGTTACACCACCCTTTAACAGACAGACGCACGCTTGTCGCTGCTGCTTTGAGGATGCAGGTGTGGCTACAGCCCACACTATTCACAAAGACAAAAAATATATATATATTTTTTTTTCTGGAGCGCACTTTGGGGGTTACAGCACACTTTAACGGACAAGCCAGCTGTCCCTTTACTTATGGGACACAGGTGCATGCTTGGCGCTGCTCCTTTGTTGATGCACGTGCAGCCACAGTGCACACAATTCACAAACACAGAAAATAATTTTTTATTTTGTTTGGAGTGTACTTTGGGGGTTACACCACCCTTTAACAGACAAGGCAGCTGGCCCTTTACTTATGACACAGGTGCACGCTTGGCACTGCTCCTTTGTTGATGCACGTGCAGCCACAGTGCACACAATTCACAAACACAGAAAATAATTTTTTATTTTGTTTGGAGTGTACTTTGGGTGTTACAGCACCCTTTAATGGTCAAGCCAGCCGGCTTTTACTTATGACACAGGCGCACGCTTGGTGTTACTTTGTTGATGCACATGCGGCTACTGTGCACACAATTCACAAACACAAAAAAAAAATTACATTTTTTTTGAGTGCACTTTGGGGGTTACAGCACCCTTTAACAATCCTGCTGGCCCTTGATTTATGACACAGGCGCACGCTTGGCGCTACTTTGTTGATGCATGTGTGTCTACTGCGCACACAATTCACAAACACAGAAAAAAAAAATTTTGGAGAGCACTTTGCACCCCTGATGCACAGATCACCCCTGGACAACACTACCGCACCCCTCTAGGACTATACTGTACAACACAGTCCAGGCAGCCCCTATGACAGCAGCACAACACAGCCCAGCCAGCCCCTATGGACAACAGCAGCACAACACAGCCCAGCCGGCCTTAGCTCTCACCCTCCCTCTTCACTGTA
Source organism: Taudactylus pleione (assembly GCA_031769625.1). Taxonomy (NCBI): domain Eukaryota; kingdom Metazoa; phylum Chordata; class Amphibia; order Anura; family Myobatrachidae; genus Taudactylus; species Taudactylus pleione. The sequence goes on from JAUIMM010000188.1 coordinate 17,029,765, forward strand.
GACAGCCGGAGAAATGTTGCCGATGCGGGGACCTTTTATAGATTTATAGAATCCAAAACATGCGAGATCCGGAAGGCGGGATGATGACGTTTTGCTTCGATTTCAGATCCAAGTCAGGTGGGAAAAGTCGAGCCTGACTCGGGTACCACTCACATCGGGGGGCTCGGGGGGGTTCGGATTTCAGAAATCCGAACCTGCTCATCCCTAATATATATATATATATATATATATATAAATATAAATATATATATATATATATATATATATATATATATACTATCCAAGTCCAGAGGCCCACAGGTAATGAAATACAGTCAGGAGGCAGAAATACTGCCAATGTTTCGATGGACTTTTATTCTATTGTCATCAGGGTATAAACATACATTTAAATTCACTCACCTTAAATAACCCACACCCTAAGTGCAAACCAAGCTAGCCGGAAGCCAGTGAAGAGCGCCAACTGCTGACGCAATTCACCTGCTGCCGTAGTCAAGACAACATATTCACATATTAACAAACAACATGACACATTGTAGCGAACCATAGTGATCAACTATTCATAATAAATATTCAGTGCATAACATATATCCCCCAATTATATCACATGTTCAATACATAATCAGTACAATAAATCATCAATATATTATCAGTACATTATAAGTAACATCTCAGAACAGAACATATAATCAGAGAAAGCAATTTAATCTGAGGCTGTCATTCAAACCCTTCGGACACATCGTTCATAATCTCTGAATCCAATTTGACTCCTACCTTAGCAATTTAGTGAATCTATCACCGCCCCGCAAAGTTGCTCGGACATGGTCAATGATCATGTAGCGCAAAGAAGCCAAATTATGACACGCCAGGGCAAAATGCCTAGCTACCGGCTGGTCACTTTGTCCTGACACAATAGCCATTCTGCTGGAAGACCTATGAATGGCCATTCTTTCCCTTAGCATTCTTTCAGTTTTCCCTACATAGCAGAGCCCGCAGGGACATGTAATCAGACATACAATGTAGCGAGTCGTACAACTCAATCTAAATCTGATATTGTATCATTTACCACTAAATGGGTGACTAAAACCTACACCTACAGTAAGGTACCTACACGTAAGACAATTCAAACATTTGTAGCATCCTAATTTCTGTCAAAGAAAATGGCTGGAATTAGTCTTCCCTAACCTTGTAACATCAGTGTTCATAAGCCATTCACGAATGTTCCGTCCACGATGGTAACATGGCATAATATCAACATCTTTTAGATTCAGAGAGGTATCACTTTTGACAATTGGCCATAATTGCTTAGCAGTTTTCTTAATCATGTTACTAGCTACATTATAATAATTGACCCAAGGGAGTTTCTTCTTTTTCTCATTTACAGTTGATCTCAATTTAGATCTAAGCAACTGCACTCTGGGAATAGCTAGTGCCCTGATTTTGGCTTCACACAACAAGTTATAGTCATAACCCCTTTGTAAAAAATGTTTAAACATCACTTTGATCTGTTTAGCTGCGATATCCCAATCACTACAAATATGACAAGCTCTAATGAACTGGTAGAATGGAAGACCCAGTTTCAGAGACCTAGGATGGAAACTACCACAGTGCAAAATGGTATTTCTATCAGTAGGTTTACTGAATAGAGACGTACTGATTAAACCATTGTTCACAGTTACTTGTACATCCAAAAAATTCACACATTGTTGATTGATTTGATATGTGAATTTAATGAGATCATAAGTAGCATTATGAGCATCAACAAAATAAATAAATTCCTCCCTAGTACCTGTCCATATGATGAATAGATCATCTATGTATCTGGCATAAAAAAATATTCTGCTAGATACATAGTGATCAGTAAAAAAGATAGATTTCTCAGCCTCAAACATATAAGAATTGGCATACAATAGGGCCACACTGGACCCCATCGCACATTCGGCCATTTATAAATAAAATTGACTATCATATAGGAAAACGTTTCTGGTCAGAATCATCCTCAAAAGGTCAACAATCATCAAGTCCACAATATAGATCAAATTGCGGACAGCCCGTAAGCCCGCATCATTGGGTATGACTGTGTAGAGGCTGGAAATCTCCAGACTGCACAAAAAACTACCCAAAGGTATGCTACCCAATGCTTGCAATTTATTGAGGAAAGAGAAAGAGAGAGAAAATACAGACCGGTGGCACTCTGTAATAAAGTTCACACAAGCAGCAGGATGGATGCTTCAATATTTTGATGTTTAATACATCATCATCAGGATACAAAATACATTAAAACTTGTATTCACTTTATACCCTCACCACCCCCATGTGGTCAGCTGCAGTTTCCGTGTTCAGCCAGGCGGTGCCCACTGATGATGTCATATATATATATATATATATATATATATAATATACATAGATCCAAGAAGGCAGCACTCGGAGACTTGAAATCAAAGTGAAAAACTCCAATTTACTAATTGATGTTTCGGAGGTCGAACCTCCTTTTTCAAGATTCTGACATACAAATGGACATGACAAACAAACACAGTTAAATACCTGACAGGCATCGTGCTGCCACCTCCCAGTGTACTGAAGGTGCCAGACGCACTTCCAGTGACCGAGAGGGACACACGTGTAACAAACACAGTACATCCACTGACGTCACACAAATGCGCATCCGATGGCCCCACCAATGACAAAAGCTGTTTGGGAAAACAACCATGGCAACCGCCCTTGAGGCGGAAGCCAGAGTGCAATGTTGATTAATAAATTGGAGTTTTTCACTTTGATTTCAAGTCTCCGAGTGCCGCATTCTTGGATCTACATATGGGACACTCTGCTGACACCCTATAGGAGGGCACTGGAGCAATGTTTGTGCAATGCGCAGCCTGTTGAGTGCCAGTCCATGGACCATTATATATATATATATATATATATATATATATATATATGATAAAAAAAAGTAATGCTACGGCACAAATTTCGAATTCCTTATGTGAATAGTGTCAAGCAATATAGATAAGATACGTCATGAAGAACACTTCCTGGTAGTAACAGTTGGCTGCAGTTTCTCAATAATCCGTGTGGCAAACAGGTACCAAAGTTCTGAACCTTGGAAGTTTGTCAGTTTGGGTTAATCTGACCATTGCAAGTACCATCTGGACATCAGTTATGCCTTTTATTGTTTTATATCTGGTACGCACAGTACTTACTTTGAACACAAGTTCAATTATTTTTTAATTACTACACTATTAGGCGCACCTCTCATTAATATATATATATATATATATATATATATATATATATATGTGTATCTATGGATTTGGTATTGTAAACCACCCTCAAATGTTTTGGTTTTGGATCTGGATTTTTTTAAAAAAAAAAATAGATAAAAAGTTTTAAAAACGGCTATCATGTAATTTATGCAATCCAAAACCCGAAACTTGAAATTAAAATTAAATTCTGAACCACAAAAAGATCAGAACCGCGACCAGGATTTACCCGGATCTCCTTAGAAGATTAAAACCGCAACTAAAATTTAGCCAGATTCACGAAATTCGTGAGGATTTGGATTTCTGAAGAACCGAAGCACACATCTCTAATATATATATACAGTATATATATATATATATATATATATATCAGGGGTGTGCACCGGCCACTTTTCGTGTTTTGGTTTTGGATCTGGATCTTTCTTCGTTTTTTGGATCTGGATAGGTTTTGCCAAAACCACCCTTCGGTGTTTTGGGTTCTGTTTTTTGTGTTTTGCATCTGTATTTTTTTTTTTAAAAAGCATAAAAACAGCAAAAATCACAGAATTTGTGGGTTTTTCTGCTCCTATGCTATTATTAACCTCAAAAACCTTAATTTCCACTCATTTCCAGTCTATTCTGAACACCTCACACCTCACAATAGTGTTTTTATGTCCAAAAGGTTGCACTGAGGTAGCTGGATGACTATGCTAAGCGACACAAGTGGGCGGCACAAACACGAGGCCCACCCAGGAGTGACACTGCAGTGGCAGACAGGATGGCAGTTTGAAAAACTAGGCGCAAACCGTACATAATGCAAAGAAAAAAAAGAGGTGCAAGATGGAATTGTCCTTGGGCCCTCCAACCCACCCTTATGTTGTACAAACAGGACATGCACACTTTAACAAACCAATCATTTCAGCGCCAGGGTCTGCCACACGATTGTGGCTCAAATTATTGGTTTGTTTGGGCCCCAACAAAATAAAGCTGGCAAATATTCTATCCCTGCACAAACTGTCTCTACGGAGGCAAGATGTCGTCCTCATTCTCCTCATCCACCGATTCCTCACCCTCTTCAGTTTTGTGTACATCCTCAACCTCACATAGTATTAATTAGTCCCCGCTGGAATCCACCACCACAAGTCACTCTGTACGTTCTGGAGGCTGGTCTCCCTGGAAGAGTTGATAATTCATATTTATGAACATCATCTTCTCCACATTTTGTGGAAGCAACCTCCTACGCCTTTCGCTGACAAGGTTCCCGGCTGCACTAAACACTCTTTTGGAGTACACACCGGAAGGGGGGCAACTCAGGTAAAATAGAGCCAGTTTGTACAGGGGCCTCCAAATTGCCTCCTTTTCCTGCCAGTAGAGGTATGGACTGTCTGAAATGCCTACTTGGATGCTGTCACCGATGTAATCCTTTAACAGACAGATGCACGCTTGTTGCTGCTGCTTTGAGGATGCAGGTGCGGCTACAGCCCACACATTTCACAAAGACAGAAAAAAAAAGATTTTTTTTATTGTTTGTGGAGCGCACTTTGAGGTTTACACCACCCTTTAATAGACAGACACATGCTTGGCGCTGCTGCTTTGAGGATGCACATACAGTGCAGACAATTCTCAAACACAGAAGAAAATGTTTTATTTTTGTTGGAGTGCACTTTGGGGGACCACCCTTTAACAGACAGACGCATGCATGGCGCTACTCCTTTGTTGATGACATGCAGCCACAGTGCACACAAATCACAAACACAGAAAATATTTTTTTATTTTGTTTGGAGGGCAATTTGGGGGTTACAGCACCCTTTAATGGTCAAGCCAACTGGCCCTTTACCTATGACACAGGCGCACGCTTGGCGCTACTTTGTTGATCCACGTGCGGCTACTGCGCACACAATTCACAAACACAAAAAAATATATTTTTTTATTTTGTTTGGTGTGCACTTTGGGGGTTACAGCACCCTTTAATGGTCAAGCCAGCCGGCCATTTACCTATGACACAGGCGCACGCTTGGCACTACTTTGTTGATGCACGTGCGGCTACTGCGCACACAATTCACAAACATTAAAAAATTAAAATTTTTATTTTGTTTGGAGTGCCCTTTGGGGGTTACAGCACACTTTAGTGGACAAGCCAGCTGGCCCTTTACTTATGGGACACAGGCGCATGCTTGGCGGTGCTGCTTTGTTGATGCACGTGCTGCCACAGTGCACACAATTCACTAACACAGAAAACAATTTTTTATTTTGTTTGGAGTGCACTTTGGGGATTACAGCACCCTTTAATGGTCAAGCCAGCCGTCTCTTTACTTATGACACAGGCGAACGTTTGGCAGTACTTTGTTGATGCACGTGCGGCTACTGCGCACACAATTCACAAACACAAAAATATATATATTTTTAGTTTATTTGGAGTGCACTTTGGGGGTTACTGCACTCTTTAACGGTCAAGCCAGCCTGCCCAGTACCTATGACACAGGCGCACGCTTGGCGCTACTTTGTTGATGCACGTGCGGCTACTGCGCACACAATTCACAAACAAAAAACTATATATTTTTTGTTTTTTTGGAGTGCACTTTGGGGGTTACTGCCCCCTTTAACAGTCAAGCCAGCCAGCCCCTTACCTATGACACAGGCGCACGCTTGGCGCTACTTTGTTGATGCACGTGCGTCTACTGCGCACATAATTCACAAACACAAAAAAATATATTTTTTTATTTTGTTTTGAGTGCCCTTTGGGGGTTACAGCACCCTTTAATGGACAAGCCAGCTGGCCCTTTACTTATGGGACACAGGCGCACGCTTGGCGCTGCTACTTTGTTGATGCACGTGCAGCCACAGTGCACACAATTCACAAACACAGAAAAAACTTTTTTATTTTGTTTGGAGTGCACTTTGGGGGTTACAGCACCCTTTAACGTCAAGCCATCCGGCTCTTTACTTATGACACAGGCGCATGCTTGGCACTACTTTGTTGATGCACTTGCAGCTACCGCGCACACAATTCACAAACACAAAAAAATATTTTTTTTTCTTTTTTTTGGAGTGCACTTTTGGGGGTTACAGCACTCTTTAATGGTCAAGCCAGCCGGCCCTTTACCTATGACACAGGCGCACGCTTGGCACTACTTTGTTGATGCACGTGCGACTACTGCGCACACAATTCACAAATACAAAAAAATATATTTTTTTATTTTGTTTGGAGTGCCCTTTGGGGGTTACAGCACCCTTTAACGGACAAGCCAGCTGGCCCTTTACTTATAGGACACAGGCGCACGCTTGGCACTGCTCCTTTGTTGATGCACGTGCAGCCACAGTGCACACAATTCACAAACACAGAAAATATTTTTTTATTTTGTTTGGAGTGCCCTTTGGGGGTTACAGCAATCTTTAACAGACAAGCCAGCTGGCCCTTTACTTATGGGACACAGGCGCATGCTTGGCACTACTTTGTTGATGCACGTGCGGCTACTGCGCACACAATTCACAAACACAGAAAATATATAATTTTTTTAGCACTTGGGGGGAGCACCCCTGATGGACAGAGCACCCCCTGGACAACACTACAGCACCCCTTTAGGACTGGGACACTGCACAGAACTTTGGAGTGGACACAGCCCAAATGGACATCTGACTGCACAACACAGTACAGCCAGCCCCATGGACTTTGGAGGAGTGGACACAGCCCCTATGGACAACAGCAGCACAGCACAACACAGCCAGCCCCTATGAACTTTGGAGGAGTGGACACAGGGGGTCATTCAGACTCGGTCGCGAGCGCAGGATGCTCGCAAGCAGGTCGATTTTGCCCAACTGCGCATGCGCACAACGGAGGGAGCTCCATCGTGCGCATGTGTGAGACCCGGATAGCGACACCAAAGGGGGCGTGCTGTTGATGTTGATTGACAGCATGCCCCCTTTGGTGGGCGTGTCGGGGGCGTAGCTGCCAGACGGAGGCATTCCCATGGGAACGCCTACCGTCTGAAGCCGGCCCCACTGACATCACTAGTGATGTCAGTGGGAGTGATTTTGGCTCTGATAGAGCCAAAATCGCTCCAGGGCTTGCGGCAGCGAGACCCTACCGCAGGGTCTCCGTCGCAAGCCCGATGGTCGTGATGGTCTTGACCATCGCAACCTTCATCATGGATGATTGCATAAGCTGTGGGTGGTAACCCACAGCTATGCGAGCGTCCATAAGGCCGCTCCATTTTCAGGTAGGAGGTCCCTGATTCAGAATGAGCACTCTGGTCAGAGTGTCCGGTTCTGAATCAGGCCCACAGCCCCTATGGAAAAATGCAGCACAGCACAACACAGCCAGCCCCTATGGACTTTGGAGGAGTGGACACGGCCCCTATGGACATCTGCAGCACAGCACAACACAGCCAGCCCCTATGGACTTTGGAGGAGTGGACACAGCCGCTATGGACAACAGCAGCACAGCACAACACTACACTGCACTACACAGCCCAGCCAGCCCTAACTCCCACCCTTCCTCTTCACTGTCCACAGCTGAGTGAGAAAATGGTGACGACATGGGTACCTTATATAGAATCCAAAACCCGCGAGACCCGGAAGGCGGGATGATGACGTTTTGCCTCAATTTCAGATCCGAGTCAGGCGGGAAAAGTCGAGCCTGACTCGGATCGGCCTTGGATTGGGGGATGCTCGGGGGGGTTCGGATTTCAGAAATCCGAACCCGCTCACCCCTAATATATATATATATATATATAGATATATATATATAGATATATATAGTACATTGTTCTATTATATATTTGCTTAATTTAAATGTCATTCATAAAAATGCAGCAGTCTGCAAAGCAATATTATGTTCGGCGTGACGCACCCACTTTAGCGGGAGGCTTGTGAGTTTCCTGGCTTTGCTTGCAGGACCTCTTAGAGGTGAAAAGTGTTACAGTAAATCTTTTATTAGAAAGATTGATGTTTTCCTTACCCCTGAATGCCTAGTTCTGCCCTCACGTGCAAATATAAAGATAACATTTTGTGGAACAAGAATAATTTAATGTGATCGATGAGGTGAAGTGAGGACATTTAGGATACATCCATACAGCGGGTTGACTCTAGGGGGCATATTTACTAAAACTTCTAATAATTACATATTCAATTATAGACAGATTGGTTGCTATGGGCAACAGCACCACTTTTCATTTTTAGAAACCTTGGAAATCTGCCCCCTAAATATTTTTGTGCCATAAATGGATTTTTGCTTTTTTTTAACAAGATGGTGGAAACCCACTCTGAACCTGTAACTTAAGTGGGACACTTTTTTCTCTGGTGTCTATCATAGAATGTACAGTATGAAACACATACGACAAAACAGAGATACTGTAATTATTCGTAGGATTCCCCCATTATTCCTACATAGGCCCTCCGTCATCTGAATAAAAAAAAAAGATGAATGATCAAAAAATATTAAGGGTTATTCACCCGTGTTACCAGGTTCTCACAAGACCCAAGGACGAGTCATGCAATCAAACTCACTGTATTCGTCCCGGCTGCTATCATGCATATGGGCACAAATAAAAGGCGACATTTCTGTTTATTATTATGCTGGAGTCGAGTAAAGACCTTCTCCAGTCAAATGTTCATGCATTTTTGTGTAATATGCTCCATTTCATAGTACATTTTAGGGCTAGATTTCACTGTATTTGTGTTATCAAATATAAAACATTATAGTGTATAAGAGAAGCATGGAAACATGGGACTAGTGACCCGGTAAATTGTTTCCAAGTAGGCACATGAGTGGTTTCCAGTCCCTGCACACTGTTAGATCAGAGCTGGAATTGCTGGATAGGTAAATACTGATACAAAATGATTGACCATTATGCGTGGTCAGGTGGGTTAGTGATTATTATTATTATTTTGGATAGGATAATCCAATAAATGTATCCTATAAATTGGAATGGATTAACAAAATGTTACGTTTAAATAAAAAATATATATCTTCCAGACTGTCCCAGGCATTAACAAAAACATTAGCCACATTACTGACTGATGCGGTTTTAACCCCAGACAATAAATATTATAAACTTGTCTCCAGATATTTTGCAGTGACTTTTTTCTTGCAGGAGGATATATTTAACTGCTCCCTCATTTACTCTCCAAAAAGCCTGAATTAGTCAGGTCAGAGGGATACCGGTTGATTGGTCAGCAGTAAAAAAAAGGTTGACATTTAGATGGATGACACCTTTGGAGTGTCAAAGGTAAAAGGTCGACATGGTCATTAGGTTTCCCATCATTGTGTAGACCTGTATTTAGGTCAATAAAGTTAAATAGTCGACACAGTGTCAACACTATAATGACTGCACATTAACTTTAGGTTTAGTATTAGGTTGAGGTTTAGTATTAGGTTTAGGGTTAGGTTTAGTATTAGGTTTAGGGTTAGGGTGAGGCAAATGGGTTAGGTTTAGGGTTAGGCAGCAGGAGGTATTTCTTCGAGTTAGAGTTAGGTTTAGGGTTAAGGTTAGGGTTAGAGGTTAGGGTTAGATTTAGTATTAGACTAAAATAGCTAAAAATAAACAATGTGTCGACATTTTAGTGATGACATGTTAAATGTCGACCGTTTGACTATTGGACCATTTAACCCTGTTGACCTAAATGCATGTCTACACAATAATGGTGGACCTAATAAGCATGTTGACCTTTTTACTGTTGACATTCAGAATGAGTCGATTTTCTGGGTTCCAGCTTCTGAAAGTCGACCTTTATACTGTCGACCTTTTGAACGACACACAACAAAATAAAATACATGACATGCTTGCTAATTTAAGCTCCTTTTATATGTGACAAATAAAATCTTTGTAGGCTCTCTAATCTGAATAGTTTATCTCCTCTCATTCCACAGATGATTGATTAGAGTGAAACCCAGGGTCAGATTAATGAGAGATCTGCAAACTGCCCACTGATTTATGACGGCAGAGGAGTAGCTACACCTCAACGCGGCTGTCATCAATCGACAGCACTGAGATCATACAATTCTATAACGTAAGTGCTAGGGGCTCATACTGATGTTATCCCCAGGCCCCCCATATGGCATATCAAATTGTCTACATTTCAGGAGTATGCAGGGTGATACATACCCAGAATGGCCCTGGAAATCCAAACAGCTATCAGGCTACAGAAATAATTTTGCCTGGATTTGGGTAAGTGGTTGAAGGAGAGGGGGCCCTTATGAGATGGTAAAATAGGATCTAGCTGTGATTTATGGCAAACAACAAAGGCCTGCAGCAAAGGGTTTATCTGTTCGTTATGTTATTACAAATAGTGGATAATGGCAAATAGGATCTTTGGGCCTAATTCAGCAGTGCAGGTAAGTCATAGTTGCCTACCTTTCAGTTGCTCTTCCCGGGAGAAGCCCGGGTAAGAGAAGCAGCAGGGGGGGTGACGGGGGTGGGGCCTGACAAATCACGTCATTAAGCCCCGCCCCCCGCGGTAAAATTGTCGCGATTGGTTAAAATGTACATAGGGGGCGGGGCCAAACAACGTGATTCATGTATAATCACGTCTTAAGCCCCGCCCCCTACACGGGGACCCGCGTTCGCCGCCAGAATTCTCCTCATTCTGCCCACTTCACTAGGAAGTGGGCAGAATGCGGGAGAATTGCCTACCCTTCCGGGGGTGCGGGGGGTTACCCGAAAAATCGTGAGCCTTCCGCGAAAACCCGGGAGGGTAGGCATGTATGAGGTAAGTGTACCGCTAAATGCAGATTCCCGATTATTGGGAATCTGCACGTGCGCAGGACCAGTTGTGCACATCTGCAGAGCGGGTCCTGTGCGATTGCACGCAGGCCCCAATATGCCTCTGCCTGATTGACAGGCAGAGGTGCTTATTGGGTGGTGCGGGGGTCAGGAAAGTCTGCATTCCCATAAAAAGGGGATGGGTCATGATGGAGATCCTAGGCTGCGACCGAGGTCGCAGCGCTTGGATCGCAGATGCTGCAGGAGGTATTAGATACCTCCTGCTGCATTTACATTTTAGCAAGGTTGGAATTGCAAAATTGCTTAAGTGCAGCTTTTCAATTCCATCCTGAATCCAGCCCTCTGTACAGATAAATATGTGGCTAGCTAGGTATGTGCGTCTGTTTGACCTGTGGGAGGCAATGTGGAATATGTTCACCAGTGGAGGTGAGAATACAATATGCCTCCTATATGCTGCAGCCTGGCTGACAGCTGCAGCATTTGGGAGGCGGAGCGGGGGTGTTCCTGGCCAGCATTCCTGGAAATGGGAGGGACAAGGTCAGGGTCTGTGTCGGTGGATGCAAACTACCTGCAGGGTTGCCTACCCTCCCGATTTGGGTGGGAGCCTCCCGATAAATGGGTGCAGCTCCTGCCCCCCCGGAAAGGCTGGCAAGTCTCCGCCTGCCGCCGATCACCCGTCTCCCCTCCGCCAGTACCAGGTAACACGATTCGTGTCATTTTGGTCCCGCCCCCTGCTTCACAATGCCTGTTTTTTTGGCATTGTGTAGCAGGGGCGGGGCCAAAATTACGTGATCGCGTGGCCCTGCCCCTGTCATACCCGCAAACTGCCCTCAGCCCACCCGGACATTGGTCGCAGCGCTGGGATCATGCAGATGCAGCAAGGAGGTGCCTGACACATCCTTCTGCATTTGCATTTTAAATGGACGGAACTGCAATTCCGGCCATCTTTTTATCAAGACCTAAGTCAATTTGAGACTGAGGTCCTGATAACTAGTGGAAAGCAATTAGCCGTATTAGCTCCAGCATTGAGAGCACTGAAAACTGTCCCCCGTAATCAGCCAGTGATGTTCCTTCAGCTGCAAGTGGAGATGGGACTGAGGGCCTGATTCAACAAGGAACGCAGTTGTGTATACGTGGCGGTCAATTCATTTGCATTGTGCATGCATATGCCATACCTCCCAACATTTAAACTTGTTAAGGAGGGATAGCTGGCGCGAGCGTCCAAAAAGGGGGCGTGGCTTGAGCAAAAAGGGGTGGAGATACAGAAACCGGAGCGGAGCCTCGCAGCTTCCCTCCGTTTTCGTCACTTTGGGGGCGTGCCCAGCACTCTCCAAGATGCTGGGCAGCCCGTATACAAGAGAACAGATGCCGTGTGCATGCGCACGGCATCTGTTCTCCTCCTGCACACCCTCTGCTCTGCTATGCAGAGCTGTAGTTTGTGCTCTCTCCAACTTCCCCCCTACTGCGGGACACTGCGTCCTGCGGGGCGGGACAGCGGTACAATCTCAAAAAAACAGGACTGTCCCGCAGGAAGCGGGACAGTTGGATAGGTATGATATGCATCGCAGTGCGCGAGCCGACATTGCAGTCAGAACTGCGTACGCAGATTCTACGCAGACGAATCACAGATGAATGACAGAAAGTGCCATTTGTGGGTGGTGACAGGGGAGTGGCCTTGCGAACGCAGGTGTGCCAGTGCATTTCAATGCCGCTGCATGGGCATGCATAAATTATCCACTGCTATACCAGACACCACCTGAGTACTCATAGCGTGCGCAGAAGTTAGCAATTCCTGAGTGAGGTCTGGGCTTCATTAACTCTGTCCAATGTTATGCGATGTTACCGATTGTTTTGCTATGTTGGATAAGTATACGGATGTGAGTAAGGGGAAGTGGGCGTCCTTATGTCAGGCTGCGTCCGCAATGCGAATGCAAACATGTAAATAGCACCGCTGAAATTAGCAACGCAGTTGCGTGCGTATAAGCAGAATAGCGTTCCTTGCTGAATAAGGCCCTGAGTTTCCTATGATGCTGCTTCACCCGTACTAGCCTTCACATGGCTCAGTGCAAATACAAACTAGCCTGACCTGCGTTATTCTTTGCATCAAAGCCTTTGATCTATTATGTGTTGTACCAATATCAATTTGATTAAATCCTTGAATTAGAGGCATGAGAATGAACACTAGCTGCCCAGTGCTAGAGTTCTAACTTGTTCTGTGCAGTCATTAAGCGAAAGGACACAACAACACTATTTGTTTGTTTCTTCGTGCTCACAAACCCAGCGAATTGTCAAGTTAGGTTATTGGTTTTCTCTGTGGATTTGAAAATGTTGTGTGAGCGGCTCTACGGCTTCCACGCAGCACACAGCAGTCAGATCTCCCTAAGTGATATCTCTTTGTCTGATCACTCAGTGGGGCCTGCCCAAGACTCCCTAAGCTATACCCAACATTATCAACTTAAACTCTGGTTTTAGTTCTGTGCTACAGTACGTGCAGCTCCAGCCTGCGCAAACAAAAAACAGTAACGGTATCATCTTTTATGCAAACGTTTGTCTACAAAATATGGGTACAGTATTACATTTGTACTCTTTAAAGTATATATATATATATTAGGGATGTGCAGGCTCGGATAGGTTCGAGTTTGCACGTGGAGTTCGTATTTTTCCCTCCAAAAAAACGGAACTCAGAAAGAGGCAAAACGTCATCTTACATGGACGAACATCATCATTCCTGGACAAAAGTATTACTACTCTGGTTTTAAAGACTTGGGTTTTATGCCACTTTAAATTTTGCACTCTAGTTAAGCTGTGCTCAGTGCTGATGAAGCAGACTTTAGTTATGCAATTCAGTTAATATCTTACACCAATTAGTTCCAACAAAGAATTCAGAATATGCTGAGTAATGCACATGACTGGAGGGCAATCAGCCACATATTGGGCCTGATTTTGAGATTTATGGAACTGCAATGTTCTTGCCTTTAAGCTCAGTTTTTTTTATCTGTGCATGTGCAGGAATGGCGACATCAGTCATCAGTGATATCAGTAACAGTGCTCTGTAAGCCGCAGCATTATTGACATGCGCCTAGTGTTTGGGGGTGGGACTGAGGGCATTACAGCTCCTCCTTTTTTGGATCATCCCTCCCCATCCATTTTACCATAACCTGACATACAGTACTTCTCTCCTGTATCTTGAGAGGAAGTCATGTCCATCATCCGGTCCTCTCCCCCTTCAACCTCCCCCCTTGACCCTATCCCTTCACGTCTCCTCCACTACCTCTCTCCCTCTGCCTTCTCCTATTTTGCCCACCTCCTTAATCTCTCCCTATCGTCAGGCACTGTCCCTTCTGCATTAAAACTTCCCCTTGACTCCCCCATTCATAAAAAAATCTTCCCTTGATCCTAACTCTCTCTCCAACTACCATCCCATCTCTATCCTCCATTTTGCCTCCAAGCTCCTTGAGCATGTTGTTTACAAGCGTCTTACCACCTTTCTTTCCTCTCATTCCCTCCTTGACCCTTTTCAGTCTGGCTTCCATTCTCTCCCCTCCACTGAAACTGCCCTGACAAAAGTCATAAATTACATCCTTGCTGCTAAATCCAAGGGCCACTACTCTCTGCTCATTCTCTTTGACCTCTTTGCTGCTTTAGACACTGTGGACCTCCCTCTCCTGCTGCAAATCATTCACTCCCTTGGCCTACATGACAATGCCTACTCCTGGCTATCCTCCTACCTCTCTGACCGATCCTTCTTTGTTTCCTCTCATGACTCCTCTTCCTCTCTGCATCCTCTTACAGTAGGTGTTCCTCAAGGTTCTGTTCTTGGACCTCTCCTATTCTCACTCTATACGTCTTCAATAGGTGAATTCATCAGCTCTTTTGACCTCCATTTTCATTACTATGCTAATGATATTCAGATCTACATTTCCTCCCCTGACCTCTTCCCCTCTCTTCTCACTCATATCTCCCACTGTCTCTCTGCTATTTCTTCCTGGATGTCCCAACGATATCTTAAACTTAATATGTCTAAGACTGAGCTGATCATTTTACCACCCTCCAACATAACCTCCCTTCCCACCATTTCTTTATCAATTGATGGCACAACTATCCCCTCTAGCCCCAAAGTGCGCTGTCTTGGAGTTATCCGGGACTCCTCCCTCTCCTTCAAACCACATATCCAGAATCTCTCTCAGTCCTGTCATTTTCATCCTAAAAATATTTCCAAGATTAGACCCTTTCTCACCCAGGATGGCACTAAAACCATCATACACTCACTGGTCATTTCCAAATTGGACTACTGTAACCTCATCCTATCTGGCCTCCCCAACTCCATCCTCAATGCTGCAGCTCAGCTCATCTTCCTCTCCAAACACTCTGCATCTACCTCCCCTCTCCTAAAAGCCCTCCACTGGCTTCCCTTCCCTTTCAGAACCCAATTCAAGGTTCTCACACTCACTTACAAAGCCCTCACACATTCCTCTCCCATTTACATCTCTGACCTCATCTCCCTTCACTTTCCTGTCCACCCTCTTTGTTCAACAAGTGCACACCGCCTCTCTTGCCAATTGATTACTTCCTCCTACTCCTGCCTCCAAGATTTTGCCTACGGTGCTCCCCACCTTTGGAACTCTCTCCCTCTTCCCATCAGACTCTCAACCTATCTACAATCCTTAAAACAGGCTCACAAGACCCACTACTTCATCAAAGTCTTCCATCTCTCAAGTTGCTGCTACATGCTCCTTCCTCCCTGTCTACCCCATCTGTGTCACACCTGTTTGTCTGCCCCTCCCCTTTAGAATGTAAGCTCTTACAAGCAGGGCCCTCTACCCTCTTGTGCTTATCCTTACTTTACTTTCATCTACTTTTTACTCCCCACCAGGGCACCTAACACTTGGTTGCTTTGCTCTGTTGCTTATCTGGGAGTTATGGTCGTTAAAGTAGCAAAGTATATTATCCTTGTTCTTATCCTGTATTGTATTGTACTGTAAGTCACTGGTCAACCTATTTGTTTATGTACTTTGTAAGGTGCTGTGGAACACTTGTGGTGCCATATAAATAATAATAATAATAATAATAATAATAATAATAATAATAATAATAATAATAGCACCATTATTGGGTCATATATTTATGTACAGTATTTCTAAATTGAGAGCTAACTTAGCTAGAGGCAACCCAAGATCCTCCAAAATAGCACTACAAGGATCAGCATAACCTCAAGCCATTGATCCCAAACATACCTCACAGAAAGTGAAACAGAATGGAAGATGCTCAAATCAATTTATAAACCCATCACAGATGCATGAAAGGGAGGGTTTAGTCTAGACAAGAAAATTCAAACAGATTCCTCCAGCACACTGCAAATAGACCAGTAAAAGTGATTTACATCCTACATGATAATAGTAATGCAGAGATCTTAGTTGCATACATTTGCAAATATATGGTAAGCCACCAGCAATGGCAAGGTGTCTCTGTTCTGCTGGTCACTAAGCTTCATGATAATAGCACCATTATTGGGTCATATATTTATTCTAAATTGAGAGTAAACTTACCTGAATGATACTCAGATGTCTGATGGCCATCCGATGTTCATGTAAAGGATCTGATGGTGTCTTTTAACACAAAATGTCTCCTGCAGCTTTTTCATATTTTAACACAGCCACTGCATTAAAAGACGCCACGGCAATGTTTTCAGTGTACAATCAGGGGCATAAGGATGTGTGTGCAACTGGTGCCCCTGCAAAGAGCACAGAGTCCTATGGGAGGCACCAATGCTGCCTCTCATCACTCTGCAGCCTGTGGAGGTGCCCAGAGCATCCTTAGGACACTCTGGCCAAAGCTCTACTTACAGGAGCCGATGGCAGAGCTGACAGCCCCACCCCCTAGGTGAGACAATTAAAGTTAAATTCATGAAAGTTAAACAAAAACTATAATTTTTGGACCTGTCCGAGCATGCTCAAGTCGGTTTGGACATGACCGTAACAGTGGGAACTCGTTTAATAAATTGACAATGGCAGATTTTAATTGCAGATGTCACATTTTGACTGCAATTAGTAAATGGCGAACTTCAAACTTTAAGCCTACTTAATATTTGTGGCAGACTAAAATGTTTAAGAAAATTAAGATTATGCTTTGAGAAAAAATGACACAAATTCCTACCTGAAAATAGGCTTCCCTTTTTCTTTTTTTATTTAAATATGAACAATTAAAATGAAAAATAATTTCAAGCAGTTGTTAGCTAACAATGTCTACAATTCAATTTATTTTCAAAATGTATTCTACAAAAATTTCCCCTGGCAGGATTAATCAGAGAGACAGATCCATTCTTGCTGTATTTCTAAGGGGACAAGAGATTCTTAATTCAGCTTCGTAGTTCTGACAACATCCATATGATTGACGACATAATTATGACAGATTTGTGCAAATGTTGTCATGTCATTCACTTGAGTAGCTTATAATAAATTAACTACGGCAAGGTGAACTGAAATGAAGGACATCATATTTTTTATCCAAGGATCAGACTTAAAAAGAAGAGAAAAAAGCAGTTATTTATATGTATTAACTTAGTTGCAGTTAGAGCACATTTCACTTGTTTATTTTGTTGCACTTTGTATTGCAGTTGGCAACTGATAAATGTCTGGGCAACAGGCATACCTATGACTGGCTCTTCGAGCCCTCACCACCTTCACCATGCTCCTTCCGACTTTATTGTCAGATTTGTTTGTTGTAATTTAAAATACTTTTTTTTTCTTTTTAGCTATTACTTATTATTGAGATTAAAGTTAATGTGTGGCCCTTTTGCGGTGTTTCAGGTTACCTACCAATGGTCTATGGCAGGTGTAGCCAACCCTGGTCCTCGAGAGCTACATGTTTTCCAGGTCTCCTCACAGAATCACCAGTGAAATAATTAGCTCCACCTGTGGAGCTTTTCAAATGTGTTAGTGGTCTGGAAAATGTGAACTGTTAGTAGCTCTCGAGGGCCGATGTTGCCTACCCCTGGTCTACAGCATGTCTACCCTAAGAGTTTTCTAATGCTCTAATTGCCTTCAGCTGACCCTTTGAGTGTTCTAACGCCCTAATAGTTTGCAGCATGGTTTAACCCTCTGAGTGTTCTAATGCCCTAATAGTCTACAGCATGGTCTAGCCCTCTTCGGGTTCTAGTTCTGACTGTCTATTGCATGGTGTAATCCTGTGATTGTTGTAGTGCTCTGATTGACTTCTGCATGGTCTAATCCTGGGATTATTGTAGTGCTCTAATTGACTTCTGCATGGTCTAATCCTGTGATTGTTGTAGTGCTCTGATTGACATCTGCATGGTCTAATCCTCTGATTTTCTACAGTGGGATCTAACCCTATGAAGGTCCTAGTGACCACATTTTCTAACCCTGTGAGTGTTTTCATGCACAGATTGTCTAAAGTGTGGTCTAACCCTGTAAGTGTCTAGTGCTCTGATTTTCTACAGTGTGGTCTAACCTTGTAAGTGTTCTAATGCACTGGTTGTCTACAGTATTGTCCAACCTTGTGAGTGTTCTAGTGCACTGGTTGCCTAAAGTGTGATCTAACCATGAGTAGTTAGTTCTAGTGCACTGGTTGTCTTCAGTGTCATCTAGCCCTGTGACTGTTCTAGTCCACTGGTTGTCTACAGTGTAGTCTAACACTGTGAATGTTCTAATGCTGCAATTGATTAAAGGTTACTGAAGACAATAACAGCAGTAACTACAGGATGAATATCTATGTTTTTTATACCTTCAGCTTATTGTAATTCCTTGTTAGGATATTTATGATGAATAACCATTAGACTTGATATGATAAAGCTTTCATAATCCCAATAAAATCAAGGATGCTCTGGCCTGTGCTGTACTTCCCAGTGCTGATGACCTTGCCTCCTTGTGTGATGTCATGTTATGGCACTGCACACGACCCATGGTTGTACATCCTTAGTCTCATCCACCATCATCAAAGATCCACCAGATATAGCATCCCTTCTCTGATCTCATGCCCCAGAATACCACAGAAAGCTGACTCACTGGCATGGAGACAACCTTTACAATGTGCAGCATCCTGAGGAATACCCAGTGAATGTGCTTGTCTCACGAGATGCATTCACATGCTCCATCTTATCCACAGAACCCAACAAGATGTAGCAGCAAAGCAGATATACAATTAAATCATTCAAAAGAAATTAGAGCTACAGTGTGTGTATTAAGTGCTACACCATCTATGAACTACTGAAATCTAGAACTCAGTGACTCCTGTAGCAATATGGGGAGGTTACCTGTTATCCAGTTTCAGGTTAACAATGAGGTGGTGGGGTGGATGGGACTACAGCTCCAGGCCTCCACATAAAAATAAGACCATCATCATGACAGCAATATGTTCACTGCCCAGCTGGCCACACTGTGGGCTATATATCATAAGTATTAAAATTGTATTTCTATTTTCCTAACAAAATGATAAAATTTTTCTATTTTTACCTTTTTAGGGAGACATTGGGGCTGATAGTGTATGTAGGGGTGTCCATGCCCAGATGGTACTGGCCACACCCATAGAGCACTGGTCAAACCCACAAGCCATTGGCAACACGCAAACAGCACTGGCTACACCCACTCAGCACTGGTCACTCTGCTCTCATTATAGGCCCTTTGATCAATTTTATGAAAGGCCCTTACTCCAGCCATTCTATTATCTTGTCTGCTTATTGTTGGTCCTCTTATATTGCTCTCTTACATTGTATGTTGTCCCAACTAAGATGAGCAGTCTGGAAATAATAAGGTTGAAATCAGAACTTGTAAAGCAAAAGTACATCCTGTAAGATTTCACTGCAGATTCTGGGACTGGTTGTGAGTAGGGCAAAAAGTAAAAAAAAAGCAAGAAACTTTGCACCTTGGCATAGGGTTTCCCATTGACGGCTCTGCTATCATTTGCCGATGATTCTTCATTATTGATGTTTGAGCCATCGATGGTTTGTCTATGTAAATGCACAGACAGTGCTCGTGCATAGCATGGACAGAACTTACAATTGGGGATTAACCACCAATGCTTACCATCAGTGGCTCCCATTGATGGTGAAAACTGTCACCATCAATGGTCAACCCTATCTTGGCACAACCATGTTGCCCTACAGGTAGGTTAGATTTGGGGAAGGAGTGTCCTAGCTCAAATCTTAATTGCAGTATAAAGTATAAAGCTGTCCAGCATTTACGGGCTACATGCAGCAGCAGCCGGTATTTACCCGCCATGCAAAAAATAATGTATTTGCCCCCCTTGTATTGCAACAGGGTTAGTTCCAGATACAAAGTTACTCACTTTTTTTTGCTTTGCTCCCAGTTCAGAATCAGCCCCTCTGAGTGTGTCAAAATATTATACTGTTAATAGCTTAGCAGGAACTTTGATGTGATGTACAGTAGAACATGTTTGTATACAAGTTATTAAGGTAATGAAAAGGACATATACAAAATAAGTCAGCATGGAATCAGTATGAAATACTAACAGTCGAGATCCTGGCGGTCAGAATTCCGATGTCGTGATCCCGACAGGGTTAACATACTGACACTTGGTGGTCGGTATGCTAACCCTCCTGCTCTCCTTACTCTTACCCTCCCTCTTTGGTGTTTCTGTCTACAGCCTCAACAGTCATCAATAGCATCAGCGCTTACATCTACCCCATGCTGGGTGAAAAAGACCCATCAGAAACAGGAGTCCCTACTCTCTAACTAGCACATAAGTCTGGCTTCATACCTGTGACACCCCATGACATTTCCAATAAACAGATCTCTTCTGTGCTTTTGTAAGTTAGCCTCCCAGTTGACACATAGACATTGCAGGGAGAACTGGCCGAGCACAGTCGCTCTGTGAAGGTGCGTATGCATGGCATGACGTTTGCGCAGTTTGCTAAAAATCACCTGATGTGTCCACTTTTGGCCTTGCATACAACTTTGCGCCAGGCCCATACGGCACACTGCCATTTCCATGTCCATCATCAATATTGCTATTTTATGTTATTTAATGAATGCTATTACTACACTGAGCCTCATGTACAATTCAGATTAACTTCAGCTAAAAGGTCCAACTTAACTTACTGTAAATCACAGTGTAAAATAAAATCTATCCATTACTTTTGTGCTACTTGTGAGAGCAGCCAGCATTGCACATGGGCCCCTATCACACCTGGTGCAATTCTATACATTTTAGCCGGATTTGCTCCCAATATTAATTCAAATCCTATATTTTTGCCCTCTTTCTGGCAGTGCTATTGGCATCTTTTACTATCCCAATTTATTTTTTACATATATTACATAAGCAAAGTTTTAATATAAAAGCAACATTGATAAAGCTTTATAGGATCGGTATGAAATACCGCCGGAACAATGTCCGGCAGTTCAAATCCCGACGCCAGAAGACCAGCACCAGTGAAGATCCCGACAGCAGCTAAGGTAAGTACTAACTAACCTAACCCCACCCCTAACCCTAATACTCCTTTAGGGGTGCCTAACCCTAACTCCTGCTATAAGTGCCTAAACCTAGCCCCACCTTCCCCGCAGCCTAAACCTAAGTATCCCAGGGGGGGTGCCAAACCCTGACCTCCCCCAAGGGTGCCTAACCCTAAGCCCTCCTTCCCCTAGCCTAACCCTAAACCTCCCAGGGGAGTGTCTAACACTAAGTCCCCCACGGGAGCCCCTAACCTACCCCTCCCCCCTGCGGCTGTCCGCGCTCAACTTACTTTTTTTCGGGCGTCGGGCTCGTGACATAGGTAAAATGAGAGGCATCAGGATTTTGACATCTGTCATTAGACCCTTGCCGGGATTAGACAGTCAGGATGCTGACGGTCGACATTTAGACCATCGGCATCGCGACTGCATACCTTCTATATACCCATGTGTGATCAGTTAGTGATTTAACAAATATCTTGGGAGAAGTTTGTATTCAGTAATTATTTGCAATTTGCTTGGTTCACTACTGTGTACATTAATTATATTATTATTATTATTCTTATTATTATTATTATTATTATTATCATTATTATCTATGCAGAAACATATCCCATTGTCCCTGTTGTCAACCACATAAGTCAGGTGATGGAACTTACGGTCCTACCACTATATCTGTACCCAGTACCTCACCACACCATATTATACCAAATTGCAATTAAAATTTAATTTGCCTGCTGTGTTGATCAATATAAAATGTAACCATTGTGGGGCATCATACTTACATATATTCTATGTAAGATTAATTACCTGTCTATTGAGTCTTGTCAATGCATTGAATGACATCTGTAGGGATAAACACTGCATAGATATACAATTGTATTAATGATGTTTAATCTGTAGATTGTGAAGCACATGTTGGGTGCTTGTTATATACAATGATGCTATAGATAATAACCAGGTCAAGTGACTTTTAGTTTCAATGTTTGGCAATCTGCGTCGAATGGTTTCAGCATTTTAGCAGATCAGCATTTCTCTGTTGTCATGATTCTTTCTCTTACTGGGTAATTGTATGACTATTGTGAAAGCCCATCATTATACTGCCAATCTTAGTGGTATATTTACTAAAGTGAGAATTTTTAGAAGTGGAGATTTTGCCCATACCAACCAATCAGATTCTAGCTATTATTATGTGGTAGAAGGTGCTGAATCTGATGGGTTGCTATAGGCATCATCTCCATCTCTAAAAACTCTCACTTTAGTAAATATACCCCTTATAATTTGAATATGTTATTTAAAATGTTGCAAAGTCCTGTGTAGTAGAGCTGCAGTTCCACTTTACTCTGCTGTGTGGCACCACTGCCTTATAAATGGAAGAAAGCACAAACCACATTTTAAAAGCTGTCTTTCAACAAATATGACTTTGGAAAATGAAATTAGCATGGCTTTCATATAAACGTAGATATCTGTAAAAAAAATTTTACTAAATCACATTACATAGGTAAAGTTTATGTGGGTTGATTTTGTATAATCTAAATATTTCACGTTTAGTCTCATTCTTATTGCACAAAAGCACATATGCCTTCAAGACACTGAAAAAATTCGAACAATACTTACTACTGATTTGTCCAATTTAACAATCACCATAATCCTCAAAAGCAATGCAGACCCCATTACAATCACTCTAAATGCGCCCAGGTTTAGGGGTTTATTTAGCAAAGCAAGAATATCGGTAAATCCAGAGAGAACAGATGTTTTTGCTGGATTTGGATGGTCATCGACTGGTATTGCTCTTAGTGGCCATCACAGGGGTATTCATGCAGCAGTTTTCCCATAAAAACATAGTTACTGCTTTTAGCATTATCTACATAGCCAACTGTCCATCTATATTATTCCCATCTTAACAAATTTGAGAAAGAAAAAGAAAAAGCTTCCTTAAAAAATATTAACATATTTTTTTCGCTTTTTTTAGACATTTGTATTTTTTTCTTGAAGCTGCAACTGGAAGCCCTGTCCTGGTCTCGGACCTCCAGGTGCAGTAACCTGGTAAAGTCAAGTCATGCATGTGCTGTAGGAACCTCAACTGGTCAGCGATGTGGTAAGTCACAGTTTGCAACTGCTGGCCAGTATTGTCGGGAAGCTGGACATCACAGAGCTACCCTGGCATTTTATTTTGTTTCATAAATAGCCTCAAAAATATATTTATTTTCAATGCCACAGTAGAAAAAAAGATTTTTCTAGACTTTCTGATAAATAGACCCCAAGATTTACTGCCTGGTTGTGTTATGATTACAGCATGACTTGTCTACTACACATCAAACAATTAACCAAAATCACAATGCTGAAATAAAGGAAGCACGGTGGCTGGTGGCCAAGACCCTCATGTGTAATCATCTTAATAATGTTAAAAGATTAGCTACACGCTTCATTGCAGGTCATACTGTGTAACCGGTATTGTATATATCAGGGTCCCTATGTAATTGATCTGGTCACCAGGGTCACTGAGAAGGGGAAAGGAGTACATACTACTTGCTTGGGGGGCCCAGGGGGTCTTGAGCCAATAAGGAAAGCGGAGCAAAGCTCCCCATAGGTGTGCATTGCCATTTTGTGGAAGCGCACACATTATTCAGAGGACATACAAATTTTCGATCGAGGTAAAGCAACACTCCATGTTTGGTCTCATCCCCTCTCTAGCACCAGAGCCATCTCTAGCACCAGAGCCATGAGATGTCTTGGTAGCCCAGTACAATAAGACCTTAACTAATAGACAATTACTAGCACTTTGCGTCTATATATTACAGATGAGCAGTTCGGTTTTGCTCCAAACTGAACACACCCAAACTTTGGGATTCTGAGTCGAACCAAGTCCTGGCTCAGTTCACTTTTGGGGTTCCGAGTAGAACCGAGTCTTGGCTCGGGACTACCAGTAAGTTCATATTTTGGATCTAAAAAACGGATATCAGGTTTGGGCTGTAAACAGGTCCAAATTATTTGCTTTTAGCTTGTTTTATCAATTTTAAAGGAATCTAAAACCAAAACTGAAATCACACCAAAACACTTAAGGGTAATTTTGCCAAAACCATAACAATTGAAGGTGGTTTTGCCAAAACATGGGAATCCGCACACATCTTCTCTAATATACATATATATATATATATATATATATATATATATATATATATATATATATATATATGACTTTCCAATAAGAAATGGCATTGAGAGTTAATAAAATTAAATACATACTGTATTTTTAAAGTTTATCTCTAATAATTAAGTAAAAACATATAATATTTGAATGAGAGAATATAAAAGAACAGTGAAGCACATACATACGAAACGAGGTTCATAGATTACCTAAACATGTGACACATGATCCATGTACAGTAAATGGTGTAGGACTAAAATCCAGATAGAATGTTTTTGTCCTGTGAATATATACCATACTGTTCATCTGTGTGGCAAGGTGGGTATTAACAAGGCAGCCTCGCTGGAGCGACTGGCTGACCATGCTGGCACAACAGGTAAATACTTCCCTCTAGCTGAAGGGAAAGTCCACTGTTTGGGACCACAAGGTTCCCTGTGGAACGTAAAAATCCTACTATAGAGAAGGTAACTGCACGTTGAGCCTCGAAAGAAGCAGTTGTGACCTTTCCAGTGTTAATAGTACAGGTCAAGATTCTTCATATAGCACAGGAGGGTCCAGTATAAGCAGGGCCAGCTCTAGGGGTGTTCGACCAGTGCGGTCACAAGGGGCACCACCCATAGAGGGTGCACCCCTCCCCAACATCCCAATTTCAGTGCTGTTCCACCCACGGGCCGAAGTGGCCCGTGGGTGGTTTAATTGGGAGGTTGGGGACCCCCACCGCCGCAGCTGTGCAGCGGTGCCAGACCCCGAAGTGTGAATGGATGCAGTGCGCATGTGCACTGCATCCATTCACTGTTGGGAGAGGGCTGGGGGAAGCCCAGCCAGTGATGGAGGGCTGGGCTTTACCCACAGCCTGATGTTATTTGGATGTGTGCCATGCGGGCACACCCCTAACGATTACAAGGCTCAGTGTAATGGGCCAACACAGGGTGCTCAGACCCCTGGAGCCGGCCCTGAGTATAGGTTATTCAAAAGTCTCAGGTACAGTAAATTCCAATGTGTGTGGGTTCACAGTGTGTCACTAGATGAGATAAGACTAACGCATTTCCAGCCTGTCATGGACACTTTTAAAAACAATGGCATTGTGCTATCAGAAGCCGTAATCAGCTGATGGTCATTAGCAAATTATCCACCTCCTTACCTAATAGTAAAAAAATGTTTATTCAGTTTCATTTAGACATTTTTAGGTGTACAGTATATATATAAAAAAAACAACAATATACAAAGTATACTACAGTACATTCCACCGGTGTCCCATTTAAAAGTCGCTATGATAACAATGCTCAGCAGCCATTTTGCATATGGCATGATATACATCAATTTCCATGTAATTTTGTGCATAGAATCCAAATATATCATCAGAAATTTGATATGACATACTGTAAGGTATTTGAGATTTTTTTGAAAAACGGAAAATAAAAAATTAAAGTATTTAATCATAGCAAGTGCTCAGCGAGACTCCCTTCTGCCTGTGATATGGGGTATTCATCTTGCCCAGACTCCTCATCCTTTATGTTATCAGAATCCCTGTTCTCATCTTCCTCATTCTCCTCCATTTGAGCATAACCCTCCTCTTAGCACTGGATGCCATGTTGCTTGTTGGCTCCATTCCCAACTCCCGGCCAGCATGCAGAAGGGGAAGTAAGCTCCCTTCACTGTACTATGACCATCAGTAACCAGTGGGTGTTCTCACAGTGGGCTGCTTCATGACACAGGTTCCATCTCAGTGTCCCAGCACTCTGGCTGATGGCTGATCACCATTAGAAGATATGTTGCTCTCACACCACTGGCAGTAACCAGTGCAAGTGGCCATTTTATCTTTGTTTTTTCATTTCTAATTTTAAATCAGTGGTATTCTTTTCTTGTGTTCGTTATTTTGTATCTTCATGAGTACATCTTTGCACTGTTTGTAAGGACATAAGAACTAATGTCAGCTGCTAAAATACATGGGTGGATAAACCATCCTGATAACTTTTGTTATGTATGCAGTAAGTTCACACCAAAAAGTCAAAGAAAGCTTATTAACGCCTTGATAAGGAAAACTTATAAAATGTACTTTGACTGTGCTCTTGGTAACCAGGATAAAATCTGGGCACCCCATTTTTCTTGCATAACCTACGTAACTAATCTGACAGAATGGTTGAAAGGAAATCACTGTATGATGCTATTTGCTGTCCCAAGGGTATGGTATGAGCATAAGGACCACTGTACTGACTGTTATTTTTGGCTAAATAGTATTGCTGGGCATTTCAGTAGAACTAAGCACACTATCAAATATTCCGAAGTGTATTCAGCTCTAAATCCTTTGCCTGATGGAGAAGGGCTACCTGTTCATGTGCCTAGTGTTTGTACCAGTGAATCGGGGCCATCAGAGAAAAGCAAGTCAGAAGATAAAGTAATTACAGTATCACCCAAAAACTCAAGACAAATCACCTCACATCATTGAACAGAAAAAAATAAATGATTTGGTTCATGACTTGAAACTGACAATAAAATAAGCCAAACTTTTGGGTTCTAGGCTGCAATAGTGGAATCCTCTGGCTCAAGGTATGACAATTTCATGATTTAAAACAAGACTTTTTTTTTGGGGGGGGGCACATTTTTTACAAAGCAGAATTCACTCAATTCAAAAAAATTGTACTGATGTTAATTGTCTAATGATTGTCTATTGATTCCTCGATGAGTAGTCTGAAAGCAGTGTTACTCCATAATGGGAACAAACTCCTGTCAGTGCCTCTGGCCTATGCACTGGTCATGGAAGAAACTTATGAAAGTATGGCTGTGTTGTTGGAGGGAATCAAGTATAAGGTTATGGGATGGAATCTTTGTTGTGATTTAAAGCTAGTTGCACTGCTGTTAGGTTTGCAAGGTAGATTCACAAAGTACTGCTGTTTTCTATGTTTATGGGACAGCAGATACACTAAAAATCACTATATCACAAAGAAGTGGCGAGAGAGAGAAACCTATGTTGCTGGAGAGAAAAACATCAACTACAGTCCATTAGTTGAGCCACATAAACTCATTTTACCTCAGCTTCAAAAAAGGGCAGACTAGATGGGCCACGTGGTTCTTATCTACCATCAAGTTCTGTGTTTCAATGTTTCTAAGTTGGGTCTAATGAAGAATTTCATGATAGCTCTGGATAAAAAAGGCGAGGTTTTCAGTTATCTGAAGGAAATGTTTCTAGAGTTAAGTGAAGCAAAGCTAAAAGAAGGCCTAATACTTGGTCCCAAAATAAGAAAACTGCTTACAGATTGTCACACGCCGGCTTGGAGACCCCAGAATCAGACCCCGTCGCTTACCTGTGCGGGCGCTGACCCGTGCTGTCTTCCGGCTCCCGCGCTGTATGCTGTTGTCCTCTGGAGGGTCCCGCTGCTGTGCTGCTCCCATGCCGGCTCCTGCTCACCGCTGGTCCCCGCTGACTACCTCCAGGAAGCGCTGTCCTCCGGTCCATGGGCGCGGCCATCTTGGATTGCCCATGTGACCCCACTTCCACCAATGAGGAGCCTTCTCCTTCTCTCTCAGCCTGTCAACTCCCAGTGTCCACTATAAAAGGATACCCAATGCTCACACAAGTTGCCAGTGCAACTAGTTTCTTAGTTTAGCTAAGTAGCCTTCCCACTGCGCTCCAGCCGCTCCACGTAGCCTCTCAGCTACCAACGTCTACCCACGGCTATCCAGCCGCTCCACGTAGCCACTCAGCTACCAACGTCTACCCACGGCTATCCAGCCGCTCCACGTAGCCACTCAGCTACCAACGTCTACCCACGGCTATCCAGCCACTCCACGTAGTCACTCAGCTACCAACGTCTACCCACGGCTATCCAGCCGCTCCACGTAGCCACTCAGCTGCCAACGTCTACCTACGGCTATCCAGCCGCTCCATGTAGCCACTCAGCTGCCAACGTCTACCCACGGCTATCCAGCCGCTCCACGTAGCCTCTCAGCTACCAACGTCTACCCACGGCTATCCAGCCGCTCCACATAGCCACTCAGCTACCAACGTCTACCCACGACTATCCAGCCGCTCCACGTAGCCACTCAGCTACCAACGTCTACCCACGGCTATCCAGCCGCTCCACGTAGCCCCTCAGCTACCAACGTCTACCCACGGCTATCCAGCCGCTCTACATAGCCACTAAGCTACCTACGTCTACCCACTGCTATCCAGCCGCTCCACGTAGCCACTTAGCTACCAACGTCTACCCTAGGCTATCCAGCCGCTCCACGCAGCTTCCTAGCTATCTCGTTACTGCCGCATTCCTCAAACCCCTGTCAGTTCGCTGCACCCTCTCATGCGGAGAAACTTCATTAAGCCAAGCCTCCTCCAGTGAGCGTCTGCGCCAAATAATACAGATCCAAGGCCCAGTCCGGGAACACAGCTCCTAAATTCCATGGTTGTGACAGTTTGCACTGGCCAGATGGACGCGGCAAGTGGTCAAGGATCTGGGATAGAAGCCTCGCAGGATGTACTATCCCGTCTGGAAAGACAGGAGACCTCTCAGGCTCAGCTGATCCAATTTATCCAAGATATGTCGTCACGCCAGGACAACATCCAGTCCTTACTGGCTCATCCCGCTCCCACTGGCTCCCAAGCCGCCTCTCCTCCTGTGGTGTCACCTGCTCCTCCGGTTCTACCTCCAGCTCATCTTCAGCTCTCCCCTCCGAGCAAGTTCGATGGCAATCCCAAATTATGCAGGGGTTTTTTAAATCAATGCGAAATCCAATTCGAGCTACAATCCGCCAACTTTCCGACGGCCAGAACCAGGGTGGCATATATCATCTCTCTACTCTCTGGCCAAGCACTCGATTGGGTCTCGCCCCTTTGGGAGAAGTCGGACCCCCTGCTCTCCAACTACCCCGAATTTGTTGCTACATTTCGCAAAATCTTTGATGAACCCGGAAGAACCACCTCCGCATCAGCTGATATTCTACGCCTCCGTCAGGGCAGCAGGACCGTCGGCCAATACATAGTCCAGTTCCAGACTCTGGCTTCAGAAGTCAATTGGAACGAGGATGCCCTCATCGCTGCCTTCTGGAGTGGCCTTTCTGAAAGGCTCAAAGACGACCTAGCTTCCCGTGACCTTCCAACCAGATTGGATGGGTTAATCTCCCTCAGCATCAAGGTGGATCTCCGTCACAGGGAGCGTGCCTTGGAAAGAGGCAGATTTGATCGTGGAAGGCCACGTCCAGTTTCCCGCTTACCCTCTCCTCCTCTGGGCGAAGAACCCATGCAGGTCAACCGCTCTCATTTATCGGCTGAGGAGCGTCAGAAAAGGCGGAGGCAGAACCTCTGTATGTACTGCGGATCTCCGGAACATTTAGTTAAAACTTGTCCCATTCGTCCGGGAAACGCCTCCTCCTAACTTATGAAAGAGAGGTTAAGTTAGGAGTTGCCATTGAATCACAAAGGAAGTCTGATTCCACCATCCAGGCTCATTTAAAGTGTCCTCGAGGTTCCAAAGCTGTATTAGCTCTCCTGGATTCCGGAGCGGCAGAGAACTTTTTCACTACTGAATTTGTCCAGAAGCATCAAATCCCCATGGAAGCGTTGCCTCGAGTCATCACTTTAACCGCCATCGATGGTAGTCGCATTTCTAGTGGAACCATCACCCATCGTACAACACCACTTAAACTTACCATTGGGGTGCTCCATTCCGAACAACTATCCTTCCTAGTGATTCCCAAAGCCTCTCATTCTTAGTCCTCGGATTACCCTGGCTACAGAGACATTCACCTTAAATCAATTGGACCACCATGCAAATAATCTCCTGGGGTTCCAATTGCTTCAAAGGTTGCCTTCAGCGGGTAATACCTATCAGATCTTCCATTGTACGGGATTCTACAGACCTGCCCAAAGCCTACGATGGGTTTCAGGACGTCTTTTGCAAACAGAGCACAGACCTGTTACCTCCCCATCGTGATTGGGACTGTCCCATAGATCTGATTCCCGGGAAGAATCCTGCTAGGGGCCGAACCTATCCTCTATCTCTCCCTGAGACTCAGGCCATGTCGGAGTACATTACGGAAAACTTAAATAAAGGCTTCATTCGACCTTCCACGTCTCCAGCAGGGGCTGGATTTTTCTTCGTAAAAAAAAAAGATGGTGGCTTGCGCCCATGTATTGACTACCGGGGTCTTAATGAAATAGCTATTAAGAATCGCTACCCTCTTCCTCTCATCACAGAGTTATTTGATAGAGTCAAGGGAGCCACAGTTTTTTCCAAACTCGACCTAAGACGAGCCTATAATTTAATTTGTATCCGTCCAGGCGATGAATGGAAAACGGCCTTCAACACCAGGGATGGGCACTACGAGTATCTCGTTATGCCCTTCGGCCTCTGTAATGCTCCAGCCGTCTTCCAGTTTTTCGTCAATGAAATCTTCCGGGACCTCTTGTACAAGTGTGTGGTCGTTTACTTAGACGACATTTTGATTTTTTCTCAAGACCTCCAAACTCATCGAGACCAGGTCAAACAAGTCCTTCTGAGGTTGCGGTCCAATCAACTGTTTTGCAAATTAGAGAAGTGTCTGTTTGAGGTCTCAAGTGTACCATTCCTAGGATACATTATCTCCGGAACAGGCCTTCAAATGGATTCGTCAAAACTACAAGCCATTCTTGATTGGTCTCTTCCTTCTTCCTTAAAATCCATACAAAGATTCCTAGGATTTGCCAATTACTATCGCAAGTTTATAAAAGGTTTCTCGACTCTGGTAGCTCCGATTACAGCCCTCACCCGCAAGGGAGCAGATCCAACTATATGGCCCGTCGAAGCTACCTCTGCATTTCAACTTCTTAAGCAAGCCTTCATCTCCGCTCCCATCTTAAAGCAACCAGACTCCACCCGGCCCTTTATCCTGGAGGTGGACGCATCCTCTGAAGGTGTCGGTGCAGTGCTCTCCCAGCGATTTAAAGATGAAAAACTTCATCCCTGTGGTTTCTTTTCCCGGAAGTTTTTGCCTGCAGAGAAGAACTACACCATTGGAGATCAAGAGTTACTCGCCATGAAACTAGCCCTCGAAGAATGGCGATATCTTCTAGAAGGAGCTCATTACCCCATTACCATTTTTACTGACCATAAGAACCTCCTTTATCTTAAATCTGCAAATTGTTTGAACCCTCGTAAAGCCCCGTGGGCAATGTTTTTCTCCAGATTTAATTTCAAAGTCTCCTATCGCCCCGGTTCACAAAACCTCAAAGCCGACGCACTCTCCCGTTCCATGACGAGCAACCCTGATCTACCCATGGAGCAGCCCCAACCAATCTTGAATTCCGCTTCCTTCGCCTCTACTCAACTATCTTCTATACCCCCGGTTGGGAAGACTTTCGTCGCTCCGGAACTCCGCAAGAGGTTACTGCATTGGGCTCATGCTTCCCGGTTCTCTGGTCACCTGGGTATGGATAAAACCCTAGAATTTATCCAGCGGTCCTATTGGTGGTCTTCGATGAAAAAGGACATCAGGTCTTATGTGTCTTCATGCATCAAATGTGCCCAACACAAGATACCTTGGCGGGTTCCACACGGTCAACTCCAACCTCTTGCAATTCCATCTAAACCATGGACTCACCTATCTATGGATTTTATCTCTGATCTTCCTCCATCTCGGGGCCACAACACAATTTGGGTTATCGTGGATCATTTTTCTAAAATGGCTCATTTCGTACCACTTACTGGGCTTCCGTCTGCACCTCTACTCGCCCAGAGCTTTATAAAAGAGATCTTCAAGCTCCACGGCCTTCCTCAAGAGATCATCTCTGACAGGGGAGTACAGTTCGTAGTGAAGTTCTGGAGGTCACTCTGCTCAGCCCTTCAGGTAAAACTCAAATTTTCTACCGCTTATCATCCCCAGACCAACGGTCAGACCGAAAGGGTCAATCAAGACCTGGAACAGTTCCTGCGCACTTTGTCTCCTCCTCCCAAAATGACTGGATTGAACTTCTTCCTTGGGCCGAATTTGCCCACAATAATCATTATCACACATCCACCAGCTCAACTCCTTTTTTTACAGTTTTTGGTCAACATCCTCGAGTGCCAGATTTCCCTCTTCTTCCCACATTAGATGTGCCTGCGGCCAAAATGTCCCTTCAACGATTCTCCAACATCTGGGAAAAGGTTCGTTCCTCTCTGACTAAAACGTCAGCCCGGTACAAGAGATTTGCTGACCGCCAAAGACGAGTGATTCCAAATTTCCGACCTGGGGATATGGTCTGGCTCTCTACCCAAAACCTAAGACTCCGAGTACCCTCGATGAAATTTGCTCCGTGATTCATTGGTCCATTCC
The DNA here is from genome assembly GCA_031769625.1 of Taudactylus pleione. Taxonomy (NCBI): domain Eukaryota; kingdom Metazoa; phylum Chordata; class Amphibia; order Anura; family Myobatrachidae; genus Taudactylus; species Taudactylus pleione. The sequence goes on from JAUIMM010000188.1 coordinate 17,062,574, forward strand.
CAATCATCAAAGTCCTGAATCCTGTGGCTTACAAGTTAAAGCTTCCTCCATTTCTTCGCATTCCAAGTTCCTTCCATATTTCTCTTTTAAAACCACTAGTCTTAAACCGATTTCAGAAGGTCCTGCCTAAAGCTTCTAGTGTTCAAACACAGCAGGGAGAGGAGTTCGAAGTTGACAGAATCTTAGATTCCCGTTGTCGATACAACCGTCTTCAATACCTTATCAACTGGAAGAATTATGGTCCGGAGGAACGAATCTGGATAAATGCCTCCGATGTCCATGCACCCCGTCTGGTCAAAGCGTTCCATGTGAAATTTCCTCATAAACTAAGGAAGTGTCCGGTGGCCACTCTTGAAGAAGGTGGTACTGTCACACGCCGGCTTGGAGACCCCAGAATCAGACCCCGTCGCTTACCTGTGCGGGCGCTGACCCGCGCTGTCTTCCGGCTCCCGCGCTGTACGCTGTTGTCCTCTGGAGGGTTCCGCTGCTGTGCTGCTCCCATGCCGGCTCCTGCTCACCGCTGGTCCCCGCTGACTACCTCCAGGAAGCGCTGTCCTCCGGTCCATGGGCGCTGCCATCTTGGATTGCCCATGTGACCCCACTTCCACCAATGAGGAGCCTTCTCCTTCTCTCTCAGCCTGTCAGCTCCCAGTGTCCACTATAAAAGGATCCCCAATGCTCACACAATTTGCCAGTGCAACTAGTTTCTTAGTTTAGCTAAGTAGCCTTCCCACTGCACTCCAGCCGCTCCACGTAGCCTCTCAGCTACCAATGTCTACCCACGGCTATCCAGCCGCTCCACGTAGCCACTCAGCTACCAACGTCTACCCACGGCTATCCAGCCGCTCCACGTAGCCTCTCAGCTACCAACGTCTACCCACGGCTATCCAGCCGCTCCACGTAGCCACTCAGCTACCAACGTCTACCCACGGCTATCCAGCCGCTCCACGTAGCCACTCAGCTACCAACGTCTACCCATGGCTATCCAGCCGCTCCACGTAGCCACTCAGCTACCAACGTCTACCCACGGCTATCCAGCCGCTCCACGTAGCCACTCAGCTACCAACGTCTACCCACGGCTATCCAGCTGCTCCACGTAGCCACTCAGCTGCCAACGTCTACCCACAGCTATCCAGCCGCTCCACGTAGCCACTCATCTGCCAACATCTACCCACGGCTATCCAGCCGCTCCACGTAGCCACTCAGCTACCAACGTCTACCCATGGCTATCCAGCCGCTCCACGTAGCCACTCAGCTACCAACGTCTACCCACGGCTATCCAGCCGCTCCACGTAGCCACTCAGCTACCAACGTCTACCCACGGCTATCCAGCCGCTCCATGTAGCCACTCAGCTACCAACGTCTACCCACGGCTATCCAGCCGCTCCACGTAGCCACTCAGCTGCCAACGTCTACCCACAGCTATCCAGCCGCTCCACGTAGCCACTCATCTGCCAACATCTACCCACGGCTATCCAGCCGCTCCACATAGCCTCTCAGCTACCAACATCTACCCACGGCTATCCAGCCACTCCACATAGCCACTCAGCTACCAACGTCTACCCATGACTATCCAGCCGCTCCACGTAGCCACTCAGCTACCAACGTCTACCCACGGCTATCCAGCCGCTCCACGTAGCCACTCAGCTACCAACGTCTACCCACGGCTATCCAGCCGCTCTACGTAGCCACTCAGCTACCTACGTCTACCCACTGCTATCCAGCCGCTCCACATAGCCACTCAGCTACCAACGTCTACCCTAGGCTATCCAGCCGCTCCACACAGCTTCCTAGCTATCTCGTTACTGGCGCATTCCTCAAACCCCTGTCAGTTCGCTGCACCCTCTCATGCGGAGAAACTTCATTAAGCCAAGCCTCCTCCAGCGAGCGTCTGCGCCAAATAATACAGATCCAAGGCCCAGTCCGGGAACACAGCTCCTAAATTCCACGGTTGTGACACAGATCAAATATATTATACTAAATTGACAGATTGAGCCAGCTGCTTGGTCCTCCTTAAAGGCTGCTGTGCATGGATCCTTAGGGAACAGAAAAGAGGCCTACAATGTGTCCATTGTGAATGAACTATTAAATTTTATCTTTTATTAACAATTAGATTACTGCTAATTTGGATTAAGAATTTCTGAAGTTTAGTTTCAGCATTTTGTAAGCATTTCTGTGGTTTTATTATTATTTTATAAATGAATATGATGAGAATATTTCAATTCAATAGAGATTAATTGAAATTTTTACCTATCTTACTTTTTATGCTGTATCTATTACCGCTTTTGTTATTTGTGTGTATCTAAGAAATGTGACATCATAGTGAAAATCTGAATTTCCCACTGAAATTCAGAATCCCTAACTTAGGCAAAAACACATATTCACATGCCGAATGCAGAGATTATTTAAATATTTTGTTAAGCAGTGTAATTATTGATGTTCACTATATATAGACATTATTATCCAAAAGCATTTTAACTTGCAAATATATATGCTCATTGTATGATCTATTTATTAACACATTTTTAGTAAAACCATAACTACCTACTCTACCGGGATTTCTGGGACACTCCATAATTTGGAAGAGTTCTCCCTGCTTCCAGGAGAGAAGCCGCTCCTCAGGTATGCCATCCACTTTTCCTATAAAGTGGCAGTGGGGACTTGATGCAAATCGCTCTGAATCAATTAAGTTCAACAAGTGCTTCTCAAAATTGACCTCTGGGACTAATTTTGATCTTATCGCAGATTACAATTTTAAAATTTGGATATACAGTAAAGTAGTAGTAATACAGGATATTGGTCAAACTTCCCCCACCTCTCCATTAGGTCTTCTTAATTCCAGATTCCACCGATGCCTCTCATGAGTGTCAATGTCAACTCATCATGACAGTTCTGTAATATGTGCATGCCCACTATTATTGTTGGTAGAATGCCATCTTGTCGAATAGATTTTAGAACATTTTATAGGGACATTAGTAGTAGGTTACACATTTTCAAAATAAAAATTAATGACATACCAACACAAAATACAAAATCCGAAAACAAATAAAATTAAAAACAAGCATCTGTTGTTTTCCTCTTTAAATATTAAATAGGAATTTACTTTCCTGCAGAAGTCTAAAAGGAAATATTAATTATTTACAGTAGGCCAATAGACATCTTTGATTTCATATAATATAACAGTCACACTAGTGGGTAAAGTTTCGGAGTGGGGGTCAATTTACAATCATCCAGTCAGACGCGATTAGACAGTGCTATTGGTCATCCACCTCATTTTGTTTAGTTGCACAAGCCCTCCAGCACCCACACGATATACAGCTCCTGAATGGTATATCTGCATCCAAGTCTACTGAATTCACTGTTAGGTGAACTTGCCCTCGCTTGCCTGTCCCTTTCTTTCTTCCATTCTGTCTCTTCAAGTGTAATTAGCTAGATGCACTAAAATCTGGTTATGGATATATACATATTATTTTTGTGCACACACAACAAAGAAATGTGCGCAATATGAAAATAAAAGAGATGTATGTTCGCCTCCACATCAGCCCCAATATATCACTTAGGTTTGCAATGTTGTGGGTAATACTATGCACAATATGTGTGTTTTCACTGCCATAGTGGGTACAGGCTACATGCACAATGTTGAAAGTATATGGTTAAGAGAAAATAGCCTGTACTACAGTATGTGGCCATTCAGAACCTAAGAAGGAGCATAATGTTTTATGATGATGACTGTTTGCTAAGTAAAGGGGCCAAAACAGTTAATAATTATGTGTATGGGTGCACCTGTATTTACTGAATAAATGATAGGGCTCAATGACTGTATTATTGTATTATTCTGTCAAATGGAAAAAAATATATATGTTATTTTAAGGGGGCAATATTTATTTTGAATTAAATAATGGATGCAATAATCTTTGTATTTTAATTAACAAATGATGTGGATATCAATTATAATGCACACTTGTGGCACTCCAATTACATACAAAAATCATTGGCCCTGATATTTAATTAAACGTTTCTAATGCCCTTTAATGTTTTGTAAAAATTATACTGTCCAGAAAGGTTAATTCAGTATCTCCTCCCCCCATAATATATTCAATAAATAATTGTGCTCTATACTTATTATAATTAACTGTTTTTCCCACTTAATTAACAAATAATCACTGCATAATACATCAGTCAATGGTGCATTTTTTCTGAACATCCAGAAACTGTATCTTTAGCCCAAACTCAGTGTAATTGGATGACATAAGGCGACTTTCTTTCTGGCATTTTTTTCCCCCGGGTTTGCTTATGGTTTGTGAAGCTGTAGCTTAATAAATCTGTCAATTTGTATTCAAAACATGTACAAATTGTGGTGGGTTATTTATGAAAATTGCATTCTTCCAGCTATTTTCAAAAAAAATTATATCGGGATAGATATGGCAGTTTCCAGCTCTCTCACAAACTCTCCAAAAAAATGTGGATTTTAACAGTTGGCTGCTTGATACACCTCCCTACAAGACTTTAACTTTGCAGAAAGCAAATCCTGAAAACCGCTGGAAAATAGGAAATGAAAGCATAAAAGAATATCGGTGTTACAAAGCTGAACATAAGTAACATATATCAGGAAGACTCTCCATTGACCCTGATGTATACATGCACAATATATCACTTTATTGTCAGTATGTGATTAATAGTGACCTAGCCTCTATTCCTCCCATGGACTCTTATCTCCATCAGCTTCTCTTTTTATTCTGTAGAGGCACAGGTATGACCCTGTACTGCGAGATAAGAACTCACAGGAAGAATGGAGGATGTATGGGTGAATATTAATCAAATGCTGACCCTACAGTGATATATTGTGAATGCACACAACAAAGTTATTGAAGAGAGTGTCTGATTTTCTGTTGTTTGGTCCATTCTTGTAACTAGAAAGCTTTGATATGTTTATATATATTGTATGAAAAAGCATAATTGCTGTATATGCTGGTATTATTATTATTATTATTATTATTATTATTATTATTATTATTATTATTATTATTATATTTCTTATTAATATTATTTATTTAAAAAATGTATAAAAAATTAGCTGTTTAATAATAATAATAATAATAATAATAATAATAATAAAAAATAGTTTTTTAGAGGCACATCTTACTCAACAATTTACATTTAATTTCACATCAGACCCTGCCCCAGTAAAGCTTACAGTCTATATTCCCTATCACATGGACATAAATACACAATAGGGATAATTTTATGTTAGTACAGTACTCCTGTAACCTACTAGTACAGTATGTTTTAGGAATGTGGGAGGAAACCAAAGCACCCAGAGGAAAACCCATGCAAACATGGAGAGAACATAGAGACTATATACCTATAGAAGCATGGTTGTAAATTGAACTCATGATTTCAGTGCTGTGATGCAGCAATGCTTACCACTATGCTACCACATTGCCCATGTCATGTAACAATCCAATGTTCACCAGCAACCTGCCCATTCCTCTGCCATGGCAGCTAGATATGTAAATCCAGAGCAGTCATTGTGTAATGGCAAACAGATGCTAATTTTAATGGTAGTACAACTATCAAACAAAACACTTTTGCAATATACTAGTGAGGACTGATCCTCGGGCTGCTACAGCTTTAATTACACTACTGACAAAATAGTTTATTGGTTTCTGAAATCTACTACAATGGTCTGATTTTTAGGTGCTTCATATTAGGAATGCCTGTTCCTGTCATGAGGAATGCTTATCTGTATGACATGGGAACTAGGCATATTTTATCCAATTGAACTACTCTTGCAGAGACTCTGCAGAATTCTATTAATAATGGCCATGCAATTCCATTATTAAGGCATTAGCCCAGTAGTATTGCCTGACACACAGCATCATGTTTATTAAAAGTGAATTATCAGACCAGTGGTTCTTCCTTCATGAAGATAGTATTAATAGCGAACAAAGGGCCTGATTCAGAGCTGAACGCTCTGACCAGAGCGCTCGCTCTGAATCAGGACCCTCCTACCTTTTTTTGGAGCGTCCTCATGGACGCTCGCATAGCTGTGGGTTACCACCCACAGCTATAGCGAGCGTCCATGATGATGGTCGTGATGGTCTTGACCTTCACGACCATTGGGCTTGCGACAGAGACCCTGCGGTAGGGTCTCGCTGCCGCAAGCCCTGGAGTGATTTTGGCTCTATCAGAGCCAAAATCACTCCCACTGACATCACTAGTGATGTCAGTGGGGCCGGCTTGAGACGGTAGGCGTTCCCATGGGAATGCCTCCATCTGGCAGACACGCCCCTGGCATGCCCATCAAAGGGGGCGTGCTATCAATCAACATCGACAGCACGCCCCCTTTGGTGCGAGACCCGGAGCGATGGAGAGCCCGTCACTCGCCGGGTATCGCGCATTCGCATGATGGAGCTCCCTCCATCGTGCGCATGTGCAGTGGGGGAGCATCGACCCGCTTGCAAGCGTACTGCCGCTCATGAGCGGGTCTGAATGACCCCCAAAGCTCACAGCTGGATTTTAATAATGCATTGAAGCCAAACTCTTGTGTTAGAATCCGCTAGAGATGAGGGATCAGCACTTAGATGATCTGTAGGTGAAGCAGACATAGGTGTACTGCATGGGCTGAGATTCACATGCTGTTATGACCACTTCAGAGTATTTTGCTGTAGTTGCTTCTGTGACTTTATGCTAATGCTAGTAAAAGCCCTAGTCCCAGTGTACAAGTGTGCCTCTGACTGAGCAAGTACTGGGATGCCCACTTTGGGGATCTTTAGATGATATAATCAGATGAACCATCAATACATGCATCAGCCCTATGCTAGGTGCAGATTGTCAGTCAAGAGATGGCTTCCAATGTACGAGAATAAGCATCTGCGATTGCAACCAATTATGCGACTCACCAGTGACACTCCCATAACACTCCCAGAAGACAAAACTTTCCAGAGCTTGGGCCTGATAGGTAACATCATGTATAGATGGCATTCCCTAATAGAAATCTATGGGTTTCTTTTTGTAGACTTCCCAGTGAGGACTCCCTGGTCATAAATCCAAAAGTCACCGCAAGAGTGCTATCCTTTGCTAAAATCTACATGCATATGACATTAATGAATGCCGCTATTCATCAGTGGTGGAATGCATCACACCCAAAATGAAATTCTTGATGCATCCCACCCACAGTAGAATCCAATTATTTATGAATTAGTGATATACAGTATAAGAAGGCCCAATATCAGCACCCAAGTTGGCATATAATAGAAATGCAGACACATTAAGCTGATTATGGTTCTGTCCATCACAAAGTCCACACATGTCTGGCCCAATGTGACCTAAAAACTCCAGTACCTAAACAATTCAGCAATGCTATAGATTGTAAAATAAATTCCATAGTTATGTAGAAAATTGTGTTAAATTGCTACTATTATGTGTCCTGATTGCTCTAATTGTCCTAGTGCATTGTATGAACGCCATCAGCTTGGAGATGCTATTGAAGCTGGCCAGAAACTAATGACTGTACATGAAGTCAGAGACCATGTTGTTTACATTTCATTCTTCTTGACATGTGTAGCATTGAGTTTACGGTATACTTAATCTTCATCTCGTCTCCAGGGTTAAAGTGTGACTTTATAAATTGAGTACTTTTATTGAAGATTTCTTAATAACTGAAAAACAAACAAAATAACACATACGACATTGCAGAACAAGTAACTAGCAAAATTAGGACAATCACACAGATAAATAGCTAATATAAATGATATACTGTACAAAGGTCTCAACAAATAAAAATACAAAATTAAATAAATTAAATAATATTGGCTATTACAAAACGAGAAATATAAGGGAGCACATTGTGTGAGTCTGGAGAAACACAGCATCATAAATAAAATACAAAATTATTTAGAATAAATAATGGAAGTGAAGAAATAAGTGCATAAAATAAAATAGCAAGGTGGCAGAGACAACATATCCAGAGGGGACTAGTACTGTTCAGGAGAAGAAGGCTCAAGAGTATTGCCCGATGATTGCCCAGACTCTGTCAAATTTAAGAGTGCACTTTCTCTTAAAGTCTAGAAATCATTCATGAGAGATGGTAACATTAACTAAGGCCACCCTGGAGGGAAAAAGGGAAGGATTAGGGACCATCTAGATTTGGGGAAAACAAACACGGGCTAAAATTATTATTGATATCTAACTGTAAGGAGGAGCTCATAGCATCCACCAGGCCAGCAGAAGGGACTACACATTTGGGACAGGCATCTGAAGACAAGTTTCCAAAGTCATAAGTCAGACATGAGTCCAGTGAACTCTATGTATGAGATATAGCTGGATTTGCTGGATTTCTCACATATGCCGTGGCAGCTCATGGGGAATCCAGCAGGAAACATCCAATCCTCATCTGACAAAACATACAGGTCCCTAACCAATTGAGTTCTAAGGGACCACCGCCTAGTGATCCCCAGCCGTACCATAAGAGAGAAGCATATCTGTTAAAAGGACTTCTGGTTAAAGAGGATCCTGACTAACAAACAAACTGGGGACTCAGAAAGAACAGGAGCATCCTCCCCACCACCACAACTGTACACAAAGGGCATAAGTGGGCTGCAGATACTAAAAACTAATAAGAAGCATTTTCAGGCATAAAAGATGTATGGGACTAGCAGAGTCACACAGAACCTGGTTGTTCACTCATGCTAGGCATCTTGCAACGCATGGTATATTGAGGCTAGATGTACTGTATGAGGACACATCTGTAGGCTGGACCACTATTCATGAGACTTAAGCTACTGTAGGTACAGTTATGACAGAGTAAAGCAACCACCCAAGGTTTTATTTTGTTCCATCTGACAGCTGAAATGATCCAGATATCACAACTCAATCATCATTCCTATCGGACCAATAAAAGTCTATAAAGATCATCGAGGTGACAGTTTTATATGTCGGAATGATCATTTACTGTACACCATACATATGTAGCACTCCTGATATTGGGAACAGATCTGACGGCTTTTAGAAGAAACGTCGGCTCTGGGTGCATGCAATAATCAGGCAAACAAGAATTGGCACTTCAGCCCAATTTTTTGCACAGTGTATACCCTGCTTTAGTCACAAAAAAAACAAATTACATTTCTATTAGAGATGTGTGGTTTGGAATTGGATTGAAATGCCACCGACTGTTTATCTGCCAGTTCAAATCCCGACAGCAGATGCCAGATGGGATCAAGATGCCGACAGGGGCAGGTAAGTACACTAATCTGCCCTGTCCCCCCCTGACCCTAAGACTCCCTCCTCGGTGCCTAACCCTAACCTTCGCCCTTAGTGCTTAACCCTAACCTCCCCCCAGGGGTGCCAAACCTAACCCCCTCCCCCTCACCCTAAACCTAACTCTCCCAGGGGGTGCCTAGCCCTAACCCACCTTCGATGGAGTCCTAACCCTAACCCTCCCATCTAGGGGTGCCTAACCCTAATCTCTCCCCCAAATCCCAACCATGCTAAGGGCCCTAATCCTAATCCTCCCCCCCACAGCTAAAGCTAAGGGCGCCCAAAACTTACATTCATTTGGGAAGGTGTCCTCAGTGCTCCAGCACCAGTATTAACATTCTGTAGGTGTTGGTATTTAGACGCCTATATTAACTCCCTTGCCGGGATTCTGCTGTTGGGATTGAGATCAGTGGCCATGCAGCCGCCAGGCTCATAACTACATCCCATGTGGGATCTTCCCACCAAGTTCAAATGGAAAACCTTAACTTTCATTGATAACTTGGCACATATATTTGTAAATGATAATGTCTTGCCTCTTTCTGAAATCCAAACTTGGCAGGAAGATCTCAGCCAAAACCAAACCGCTCATCTCTAATCTCTATGGCTTCTTGGCTGCTAATGAATTGACAGGCTGCAATCACATCAACATATTGGTTGAGCTCACACAATTGTTTCCTGCATAGAAGACAAAGTCACTTCAAGTGGCATTCTTCAAAATAGACACAAAAACACAATACACTTAATCAAATCACAATTTAAGAAGTAAAAAATAAATATTTTTGTTGTCGGTTTACAATACAAATATAAGAAAACTGGAGTCAAAACTCTGTCGTCTGAATTTTCTTTCAGCAGTAAGATTTATATCTCTGTACCCTGCACGTGTTTATTAAATATTAAAAATGAACAATTTCCAAACATATCTATGAATACTTCTTAATAAACACATTCAGTAAATTAGTTTATGCAGAGCACTGGTCTCTCTGGTATTATCTCAATTGACATTCAAAGTAATTCAGTTTTTCATTCAAATAAATTGCAGTTTTACTACATATAATAATTGTCAGAAATCTTATAGCTATTACAAACGCAAAATAAACATGATGTTTTTCATTTTTCTCCTTAACTATCGCGCAATTTATGCTTATTTATGGCTTAAATAAATCATGATGGTCAGAGGACTGGCAAGGCAGAACTGGTAAGGTTGAAGGAAGACAAATGTATTTCTCCGCATTAATTAATTGCTTTAATATTTTTAAAACAATTTTAACATTGACAGTTAAATGCATTTTAGAATTTTATCTCGTACTTGTAAAGATAATCATAAGGTCTATAGCTATAGAGGTGAAAATAAGTTACATCAGTTCTATTCATAGTGTGTTAAGATTCTGCATTTTGTTTAAGAATACATCATGAAAACTTACTACACATCTTGTGTGACAGACCTAATGGAGGTCTTAGTTACTGTGGCGTACTTTGCAACTGAAATTTGAATATTTGCTGAAAAATCAGTTTGATTTGCAGCTGGACCAGGATCAAATTTGGAGCTAATGCTATATTATTAGTACATAGGAAAAAAAGACACTGGTGTATGGAATTCCCCATTTCATAAATTCTATTTGCATGGATCAAGTGAAGGCTGAAGAAATCCGTCTGTAGTTCCTATGTTATTGTACTGTATATTTCATAGTTTAGCCTCACAAGGAAGAACCATTGTTAAAATATGGCAATTTGAAAAATTCTATGGATCAACCACCGATAAAATGTTCACTACTAATATTAACCAGATTGAAACATTAATTTATGGATATCACCCAAGCAATATCTGTGAATTTTCCAGCACTTTTACATATCTCATGTACAGTAGTAAGGAATTCTACCACTAATTTGTCATTACAGTAAAGAACCCTTACTGTCCTTGTGGTGACCTGGAAGTTAGTAATACGAGGGTGGTTCAAGAAATAAGGTCTCAAGATCCCTCCTTGCATAAATTTATTCAACTCGTACATATATGTATAATCAATAGCATGGCCTTGGTACAGATTAGTTTTACACATAGTCCTCATACTTGTCTAAGCATTTGTTTCAACGATACACCAAGGCATCTATCCCGACAAAGAAATAATGTGTCAAGTGCCTAAAGCCAGGATATGATGACTTACTGAACTACACCGTTGGTTGCAAAATCATTAATTGTAAGGTGTTGGAAAAAAAGATTTAAATACAAAACTTAGTAGAGAAAAGAGAGATGTTCAAGGACCCAGATGGTTCAGAACCCAAGGCTTTCTTCAGTAGACTCCCCATAACTATGCGTCCCAATATATCCATCACAATCTCTTCTTCATTATAATGGAAATTTATTTTTTCTCACACAGTACATTACTCTAAACTGCATACACCCCTTGGAAATAGGCAATAAAAAAATGCTTTATTCTACAGTTTATGCTATTTTGTAAAAAATTGCCATTAAAGCTGAATATTTTATTGCGCTCATCACATTCCGTTACTTGTTGGCTCTTACTTGAAACTCTGATCTGTCACCCATTGTGACAGCCCCAGTAAGCTGACTGAATGGTAAATCACATAATTTGTGACTAATTTTTACATTTCATATGTATGAATTAAGTGCATAACCCACCCTTATCATGGATGTACCTACTTACTTTAATGTTGTTGCGAATGCCAAGTACAAATACAGAGAATCCATAGGCTGCCCCTTTAAAGAACCTCAGTGGCAGAAATCCCCCCTATCTATTCTGCCTTTGCTTCTTCTAGTCATATCATTTCTTTCTTTTCTTGATTGAACTGTTCTGTTCTATTCTCTAAATTGTGAGTGTTACTGGTTTAACAAATTGATCTTCCTATTGGTTCTTATAAAATATTAGGACAGTCTCTACACTATATGATGACTATCTGCTATTGTTTGATGTTTGTTATGTTCTACATTATTCACTGTTTTGTCGTTATTGTGATTGTCTTGCAAAAATTTTCAATAAAAAGATATTTTTAAAAAAGTGCCTCGGGGATGTAACTACTGTGGACCCCAATTAAGTAATTAATAGAATGTATTTTTGTGCACAAGGAAAGGCTGATATCAGTGGAAATAAATCTTCAGTATATGTCAGAACTTTTTCAAATGTCTACGTTTTCTATCCCTTGCAAAATATATCATATACGTGTCAATTAAATTGTAGTTTGAATAGTACATGACAAAATGCAAGTGATGTTTTGGACCATGCAAGTGTATAAATGATCTATCTATCTATCCACTCTGGGTTTCACAAGCTATCATTGCTTCAACACTGCTTCTCCTTCTAGATTGTTAGATCTGGTACTTGCAACTCTAATCTTAATCTATTTTGTGTACTATACATTAATTTTGTAATGTTAAATCACTTTTTTAACAAAATGTGAAAAGGGCAGATCTTCCCTATATAAATCCCTTTGTGCACAATGCAATAGAACAACTGAATTACCTAAACCAAATGAGGTCTTTAAAGCATTTACTGTGCTTGGAAAAAAAATCCTCCAAAGCTTTGCTCCATCTTAGAAACAATTTTATGTATTCTTAATTGTCTTCTAAATAGACCTCTCTGTAACTACACAAATTATAAATGACTCACAAAATTACTGGTGTGGTTCTTGGTCGATAGATTCAATAGTGTGCCTAAAATAAAAGCCCTCAATCTGTGAAAATAAAATGAAAAGGCAGAATAGTGTCCATAATGAAACTTTGAATCTTCAGTGTAGACAGCTGGCTTATCTAAAACCGAAATGACTCCTGCTGCCAAATAACTACACAGTGAATACATATATATATATATATATATATATATATATATATATATATATATATATATATATATATATATATAGGCTTTAGGGGTCTATTCATTAAACTGCCATAAAAAATTGCCCTTAATAAGAAAACTATTTTATAAAGCAAACATGAAGTTGATTCAATTCCAAAAATGTATTTTTTTTTTCAAATTATTTTAGTATGGACTATTGATTTCTACTTTAGTCACAGAGACGTAAAGTGCTATGAAGCTGGTGGTACAGTAGATTTTAAACACTGCCTGTCTAAAGCAAGACTCTTAAGATGAAAATTTTATATCAGTTCAATTTGACTTTTTATTACGTCTCAAAAAGTGTCAAAAGTTATAAACCAACTTGATGATTGTTACCAATATATATATAAATATATATATATATATATATATATATATATATTTGCAAATATGTTTTTAAACACCAAATAAGTTTGATGATTCTGTAATATAAAGTCTTCCACACTTTCTTAAGTAATGTTTCAAATCACAACTCTGAGTTCATAACTTTTGGAAACTGTACAGCACCTTTCTACAAATCCTTACAATGGCTCCAGATTTACTGAAGATGCCAATTAAAGCTACTTTCAAAGATCTCACCAACATCGTAACCTCCTTCAATTCTGATGTTAGAGGATACTCTGCTTCTTGCTCTCTTAGATCCTGGCTCAAAAACCCCACCTGTGCTGCTCTTCACTTAAACCTTAGTTCCAACTGACATAGACATTCCCCAACCTTCAATCTTTTAAGCTCTTGCTCAAATACCTTCTCATCATTACAGTCTATGTTCCACTCTGAGTTCCACTACCTACTTATTGTTTCAACACTGCTTCTCCTTCTAGTTTGTTAGAGCTGGACCTTCTCTTTTGTCTGCCTCCTTTGTCAGGTTTTTTTTTATTTTGACAGTTTTTAGACAGGTTATAATGAAATCTGCTGGCTGAATTGCAGGGTATCCAGAAGCTCAGAAGATCCTTTTCAACTGTTTCCAAGTTATAAAGAGTTATTTTTAAATGGTGCCCTCCTGTGTTCCTCCCATTTAACTCCTGTCTAAGTCTTTACATTATACTGTGCATGCAATACCATTTTAAAAAAAATACTTTGAAATTAAAACCTATGTAACCTTGTAACAGGCCTGCATCTTGTTCCCTACTAAATATATAGTGAAGCATACATGTGTAGTAACTGATTGCAGCTCACCCCCCTGTAAACTCACCCACTCCAAATGCAAGTCAGAAAATTCTAAAACAAATAGACCCTAAACAGCATCCCATGTATCTAGGAGTTAATATATAGTTATATAGCCAGTCCTTAAGTCACTCTGGATTTTGCAGATATTAATTAATGACAATATACCTAGAAAATTAGTATATTTAATCAGCACTGGTATTTCTATATCAGATGACTGGTTGCAATAAATGTTTTACCTAGAAAATCAGTATATTCAAACAGCACTGGTATTTCTATGTCAGATGACTGGTGCCAATATTTTTTTTACCTAGAAAATCAGTATATTAAAACAGCACTGGTATTTCTATATCAGATGACTGGTGCCAAAAGATTTTTTACCTGCAAGGTAAGAAGGGGAAAATCAGTCATCCCTCACTGTTCGCAGAGGATAAAGCTAGTAAGATCTCCCATCTAACTCTTTAAATTATGCTGTGCATGTAATACCACTTAGAAAAAACCCACTTTGAAATAAAAACCTATGCAGCCTTGTAAAATGCCTGTACCCTGTGCCCTGATTGAACAGCCACCCTATTAGCAACCTAAATGTGTCTAGCAGCTTTGGATAAAGTAGGTTCATTATACTGAGCATTTCTAAAATGGACTTTAAGGGCTTTATTTTAAACAAAGTAGGTTCCTTGCTGCAGGGTTGTCTTAACAGCAGTGTGGGCCCTGGGAAAGCACTGGGGCCCCTACCCACCCATTCACAGGAAAAAAATTGAAATGGTCAATAAAATTAAACCCTCCTGCATGCCCATCAGACCTCCCACATATGCAGAGAGACTCTGTCTGACTGGTCTGAAGCCGGCGGATGAAGTGAAACTGGGACTGAGGTGAGTACTCGTCACCAGGGAGGGGGAGGGGGTGGAGAATGATAGATCAGAATACAGTGCACCGGCAGGCGGCTTATAAAAATATCACAAATTTACCAACTGGCCTCGGCTGTAGGCGGGTGGGTTGGTGGGCCCCTACAAGCTTTGGGTCCTTGGGCAACTGCAACACAAGCCCAATAGAAGAGATGGCCCTGCCTTGCTGATCTAAATTGCAATCGTGGTCTGACTTATGCTCAGATAATCCCCTACTGAGACTGGGATGACACATTTTATGTTCCTCTTTGTCATGAAGAGTATTCTCACCTGTGATAAACTTTAAGAACAAAGACCAATAACTGCACATTTCATATAAAGCATAACATACTGATCTGTTATCTGAGATATGTCCAGGACTTTAGCGATGGCAGTGAAAGTTTATTCTGTATGTTATAACAGGACACCTAATTAAACAAAACAAATCCAGAGATATAGTTCCCCAGTAAAGTGACCAATACAATAAATGCCCAGCAATATGCATGGCACCAGAAATCCATCTTTGAATCAATACAAAATATAATAAGGTGGTGAAATAGATGGACATAGCAGACAATAAAAATACAAGGGACAAGGTAATGGCAAAAGCAAAAGGCTAGAGAAGCAAGCAAGCAAACTAGCAAAGTCCAAGCCAAGATCAATGTACAATAGAGTAAAATGTTGAGATGAACGCTGAACCATTTTTGTTGGATTTGGATTTGACACTGATTCATCGTCCTGCTTTGGATTTGGATTTCTCCAAACCACTATGACTGGTTTTGGAATTGGATTTGGATTTTTTACCAAAATTGACAAAAAAAGCTAAAATCACATAATTTGGGCATTTTTTTGTTCCCTGAGTATTTTTAACCTCAATAACATTAATTTCCAGTAATTTACAGTCAATTTAGCCCACTTCCCAGCTCACAATATTGTTTTCACCATTATTGGCCAAAGGCTGCAGTTAGCTGGCTAATTACTAAGCGACAGAGCAGCGGCACAGACACCTCAGGTTAAAGCACATCTATGACGCATTGCCACACAGCAGTGGCAGAAATGAAAGGTAGTGCAAGATTGAATTGTCCTTGGGCCTTCACGCCCACCCAGTGGGGTATGGCCAGCAGAGTAACAGTACTTGTAGATACAATGGGCTACAGCCCAAGGAGTCACAGTGATTGTATACACAGAGAGGTCCAGGCCAAGGAGTCCCAGTGCTTGTATACACAGAGGACAACAGACTGCAGAGTCACAGTGCTTGTATACACATAGGGCTATAACCCAAGTAGTCATGGTGCTTGTATAAACAGAGTGCTATGGCCCAAGGAGTCACAGTGCTTGAATACACAGAGGGGTGCAGCCCAAGGAGTCACAGTGCTTGTATACACAAAGTGCTACGGCCCAAGGAGTTACAGTGCTTGTATACAGTATACACAGAGGGCTATGGCTCAAGGAGTCACAGTGCTTGTATACAGTCCACAGTGGGATACAGCACAAAAAAACAAACATTTTTTTAAAACTTTTTTCATACTTTTTTAAAAAAATTTATTTTACCTTTTTATACACTGGAGCAGATGGACATGCATACAGCGCAGCATACATAAGCATGCCTTGTACACACAGCCACTTGTAAGTCTGAACACGACCACTTTAATCAGCAGAGTTTAGCACAGCATACATCAGCATGCTGTGCAGTGTGCCCCCTATACACAGTCACTTATCAGCACAGCCACTTGTGAGTCTGGAGTCTAGACATAGGCTACAGCCACTTTAATCAGCAGAGTAGCACAGCATACATCAGTGTGCCCCCTACAGTCACTTTACCAGCACAGCCACTCTGGAAACAGCCACTTTAACATATGCAGAGAGACATTGCAGAACAGTGCGCAACGTGCGAGTGAACAGTGAAATGGTGCTGGTCGCGGCGCCTTATATAGAAATGAACTCTTGTGAGAATCCGACGTTGGGAGGATGACATTCATCCTTGAAGTGAGATAGGAGTCTGGTGGGAACACCCGAGTCTCGGCTCAGGTGGACTTGTATCCCCGGTGTTCAGATCGGTTTGGATTCCACAGAATCCGAAGCACTCATCTCTAGTAAAAGAAGAGCAAAACAAGCTTATCGGAGAGCAGGGAAGAATCCCATAAGTTTCTTCTTTCACTGGCAGAGAACTCAGGCTTTTCCTACCTTTAAAATGAAGGAAACTAATGAAATACACACCTGCAGTAATGGACTCAGCTACACCAATCAGTGCAGCTGGCAGGTGTTATCCTGTAGTGCAATTGCCTAGCTTCCTGGTAACTAGGAGACATACAACATATTTTTAACACCCTTTACATTATATTTGGGAAATACATTTTTTTCAATGTTAGGCCCTTTGTTCATTTTTAGTAATAGCCCGTTGATTAGAAAGAAATCCATCCCTCTTTCCATGGTATGTTATGTCTAATGTTGGAGTTAGGTAACAGGATCCAGCTGGAGTTTCATTACATTTACTCCCTATATATGCAAAACTGTTTTAGATAGATTAGATACTGTACTTATCCTGGTCCATCAAATTAAGTTTGCACATGGCGTCCAAGAAAACTGTTCTGCCACCATATACCTCTCCAGCAGAGCAACAAACCCTGCAGCATACTGGAATCCCTCAATTGACTGCTCATCCACTCATTGAGCCTATGTTCCTATAAATATTGATTGCATTCTGAATGTATTCACTTCACAGCCAGATCTACTGTATAGGGAGACATACTGGAGATCTATCAGCTTTGTCAGACAAATTTGACCATATGTAGAATGTTTGTGAATGGACAATAACAGTTACTGCAAGTAGGGGCAACAATTTCTACTCTTTGGCTTGCTGTAGTCATTAGATTGAGTGAAAGATGCCTCATTTAACTATACCTTTGGCTGACCCTAACTTAGATAAAGTGGTTTTCAGTGAAATGCTAATGGTAAAAAAAACCACCTACCGGTTAAATATCCCAACAGCTAGTATTAGATAGAACTATATAGAATACTACCTTGCGACACCTTATCATGGGTTGTGATACTTTATCACAAGATGTTTAGAGTATCAGGCAAAGCTACACAAATATCCCTCTGGAATGATAGTTAATTGAGGACACATATGTAAGTCTAAATAGGTTTCAAGGGTACTCTACTGAGGAATGGCTCCAGCAATCTGGGCCAATCAGGTAAAGGTAATTTACTTTCTTTTCAACATTGAATTCAACCACTAACTGGCTCTGTCAGAGCACTGACTAATACATTGTTAACAAACCCAAGCAGAGCCGTAACTAGACTTTTTGGTGCCCTGTGCCAGAAAGAGCATTGGAACCCCCCTATTTTTTAAATAGGAAGATAGCACACCCAAAAAAGGGCCACAGCCTCATGGGGAAGGGCCAAGGAAGAGATGGGGGAGGCCAGGAGATGCTGAGGGTAACATAAGAGGAAACTTCAAGTGAGAATGATAATAAACAAAAAATTGACAGGCCCGAACAGCACCCCCTGCCCTGTGGTGCCCTGTGCCAATGCAAAGGTCACACTACCCTAGTTACGGCCCTGCACCCAAGTGTCACTAAGGCAACGAGGCTGAGTAAGCATTCCAAACACATAGGTTCACCTTAATTTGTGCTGAAATTTCTGTCAGATACAGTCTACTGTTTTGCACCTTGCTAACCTTCACTTATGGAAGCCACTGAACAAAGGCCCTCATTCAGAGCCGTACGCTCTGAGCAGAGCGCACGCTCTGAATGAGGGCCGCCCTCCATAATTATGGAGCATCCTCCTGGACGCTCGTAAAGCTGTGGGTCACCACCCACAGCCTATACGAGCATGGAGTTTGATGGCCGCGATGGTCTTGACCATCGCGACCATTGCCACTGCGAGCCGGAGCCTGCGGTTGAGGTTTTCAACCGCAAGGCCCGAAGTGATTTTGGCTCTATCAGAGCCAAAATCACTCCCACTGACATCACTAGTGATGTCAGTGGGCCGGCTTCTGACGGTAGGCATTCCCTTGGGAACGCCCCCGTCAGGGAGGCATGCCCCCGGCACGCCCACCAAAGGGGGCGTGCTGTCAATCAACATCGACAGCACGCCCCCTTTGATCAGACACAACGAGCGAAGGAAAGTCCTTCGCTCGTTGCGTCTGGCGCATGCGCACGACGGAGCTCCGGCCGTCGTGCGCATGCGCAGTGCACAACATCGACCCACTTGCGAGCGGACAGCCACTTGCGAGTGGGTCTGAATCAGGCCCAAGGTGTCCTATCAGGTTTAATCAGGTTTTTCTTTGTCTAATTTATGAACTAACATCAATGACAGATGTGTCCTGCTACATTTTGCTGCGTATGCAGTGAATCGCGCCACACATGGAGCGAGGCGTGTGCCCACAAGCGGATTCGCACCCACACCTCCATAGGAATGCATGGTACGATTGCAGTGCGTGCCATAGCGTACCGTAACATATGATGCTGTGGGTAATCCGTGGCGCGATGCGTGCACACTTTTGTAGCATGATCGGCAAAGATTTAGTAGGACACATCTGTACCTGACGTGAGGTTCAAGGATATCCTGAACTAGAGTCTTACTTGTTTTCTGCAACCTTAGTGGGCAGGGCTGGATTATAGGGGGGGTGACAGGGGCAGTCATCCTGGGACCCCCACACCTAAAGGGCCCCCACACAGCAGCAGAAGCTGCACAAGAGCAAGCACCGTTATTAAACCCCGCCCACCTCATGGCAAATTGCTGCGATTCGCGGGTCAATCGGCTGGAGGCGGAGCCAGTATGATGCATTTCCATAACAATTGTGTCATTTGGCTCCGCCCCTTTCCGATTGACCCACAAAACCGTAAGGGGGTGGAGCTTATTAACATGGTTCCTTCCTGTCAGATCCCCTCCCCATCCACAACATGCAGTGCAGATGTCGCAAGGTAAGTGTGTGTGAAATGTGTGTGTATGTATGTATGTTTGTGTGTAATATACAGTATGTGTGACACATGCATGTGTGGTGTATATATGTGTTTTTCTGTGTGAATGTATGTATGTGTGTAAGTAAGTATATAAATATGTGTGTGGTGTATGTGTATGTATAAATATATACAATTATATTGGTAGGGGCCCCCACAAAGTTGTTGCCCCAGGGCCCCCTCAAACCTTAATCCGGCCCTGTTAGTGGGAAGTAGAGAGGTTTGAAATTCTTCTACATAACCTGTTGTTTCGATCATTATCTGTCGTGTGCGACAATCTTCAATACTCCATCACAGTAATTTCCAAGCACTTTTTTTTTTATTGGAAATTAGGCATGCTCTCAGAGTTTGTGAATATAACAGAATAACAGCAATGTGTCTACTTGACACAATATAACTACATTTTGAATATGATGTTCTGTGGATGCAGCACCGAATGTACAGTGCTATTGAATTGTAATGCATACTGAAAAGATCTTGTCACTTACTATCCTTCATTTCATGTTTCAGATTTTCCCAGAGGGATTTCATGATAATCCAGCTCATACTTCACAGCTGTTCCTTTAGTATATTTTACTTTATTTTTGAGAATTTACATAAAAACAATACTTTTCTCCATCTTTCCTTCAGCTGAAGTTTAAAAGTTCAAGGATGTCAGCGATGAGAGGGGCTCCTGTGATTTGTTTCCTACTGAAAATGCTCACCCATAGCTCAATGCCCCAACAATAATGGCCATTTACAAACTTTAAAATACTCCATTCCAGAATTGTGGAGCGGCATCCATGTAATAAAAAAAAAACACTGGGACTTTTTGTGAGTGGTTGATGTGTCAGGAAATGTGTTTGATGGAAAGAGTTGAAGTCCAGCCTTATAGCCCTTTAGTTCCACACTTTTGTCAATTTAAACTTGTATGTTTTGATTAGTTAGTTAATTGATTAGAACTATTTATTTTTCAGTTAGTCACAAAATTGAGGGGACATCAGGACGGTCTGTTGTACAGTTACATTTGTGCTGAACTGTTTTTATTGTACATCGGATAAAATCCATTGAAAGTGCATGCCCAAGCCTGTATCCCTCCCTCTCTAATGAGCTTTTTTTGGGGGGAGAAAATGCTCATCCATCCATAGTTAACAGGAAATACCCCTGGAATGCCCTTTTTCCAGTATTATTATTATGGGTTGAGTACAGGATCCCAGTGGTCAGAATCCTGAAGGTGACTATGCCAGCACTGAAATCTCAACAGTCAAGATCCCGACATATGTTGGTGAGTATTGTAACCCTTACCCTAGCCCACCCCTCCCACAGCCTTACCCTAACCATCTTTTACCACAGCCTAACCCTACCCGTCCTTTCCCACTTTCCTAGTGCCTATCTCTAACCCTATACCTAACCCCTAACACTAACCCCAACCCTAATACTTACCATTGGGATTCCGACCGTTGGTATTCTGGAGCCAGTATTCTGATGACCATCAGGATTCCGGAGCTGGTATTTTGAGCACCGGGATCCTGATTGCTGGGATGCTGACTACATATTATTATTATTATTATTATTATTATTATTATTATTATTATTAAATTATTATTATCATTGTTTATTTTTAGGGAGACACATAGTTTGCACAGTGCAGTACACAGAATATACAAAGTAACAGTGAGTCTTGAAATATCATACAGTATGTACAGCAAATGCAAGATGACATATCTGAGGAACAATATAGAGCAATAAACCAACAAATAGGTAGTAGGTGGGCGAGGACCAAGGGCAGGGTAATTCATTGTATCTTGATGTTGTCAAGTAGAGGGGAGTTACAGCCCTCAGAGAGTCTGTTTCTAACAGCAAAATAATTTGAAACTAATTTAAATGGACTTATTCACAAATGCAAATCCCCTTTGAGTAATTTTTCAAATCATGGGGGAGATGTATCAAACCTTGGAGAGAAACAAAGTGGACAGAATGAAAGTACCATCCAATCAGCTTATGTTATTTTTCAAATACAGGGACTGCTGTAAAGTGTACAAGTATTTGCTAGACCCTCCTCTTCAAATCAACTACATGCATAGAAGTCAGATACAGACACATTGGTACTGTAGTTGTTTTACAGTGCCGGACCCCCGTGCTGACGTGGCACTCCAAAGAGGTAAGTAATACTATGGGTGCAGGGTGTGCAGTGCGGGGCCCCCCTGTTCCCCGCACACCCTGAACCCATTATAGATATGCCCCTGGTGCACATATGTGATACTAAATTGATATGAGGATATAGGAGACTGGACTGGATCATTGAACCAGTGGACTTTTTATAAATATATATATATATATATATATATATATATATACAGTATATATATATATATATATATATATATATATATGTATATATATGTGTGATCTGGGAGTTGCCCATTTGAGAGCATCTGACCCATTGTTTAAGTAGTAGATTGGTACAACTACAGATGTGCACAGGCCTCTGTGTTTTGGTTTGGTTCTAAATCATGATCGTGTTTTGGTTTTGGCAAAACCACCCTTGAGTGTTTTGTTTGAGATTCAGTTTTGGTTTTCTTTAAACATATAGAAAACCAGCAAAAAATTATTTTATTTGGACCTGTTTTTGTGCATTTTGTATTATAAACATCAATAACATTAATTTCCAGTTATTTCCAGTCAATTGTGACCACCTCACAGCGCCTGAAATAACAATGAATGCAATCACCTTTGTCCACATAGTGTACAAATTTTGCACATAGAATTGATCAGTCTAATATAGCAAAGTAGTTTTGTAGCTCTCTGTTGTTTTATTTATGCAAATAAGATGCACATTTTGAGTGAGCGTGGAAGAATCACCCGGGACCTTATGCACCGAGAGGGCTACTTGCTGTACTTGAGCAACTATGTATTAGGACATATCTGTAGAGAGAACATGGAAGCAAAAATTGTTGTTGATGCTCCCATTACATCCACTATACAGATTCAAAAATACCATGCACCGACGAGACTGCAGGCTGTATGAATATTGGGTGTGCTGAAACCCCCACAGCACCCACATAGTTTCCTGGGATGAGTGATTTGAAGGTCTATTTTAAGCTTTGCTCCAACACTTGGTAAAGGCTGAAAATGCACCTATCACTCAGTTAGGATATTGATGCCTTCTTTTCTCCATACAATTTACTTCATGCACATTTTTGCTAAAGTATATCAAATAGATAAACAACCCTTCATAGGTCCACAATGGAATACAACAGGAAAGCACACGTGTCATCCAGTATAGAAGGAAAAGGAAATTCATGGGGCTATTATTCCCAGTAATTTATCTCTGACTTGTTAATATTATCTAAACTAGTTTGTTACACTAGAACATTGTCTCTAAATACTGTAGGTTCACACCATAGGTGTTGTGGGAGAGATTGAGTGTTGTTACCTTGATTTCATTTCTAGAGAATCTAATAAAGCTGTCATACACAGCAGTCTCCTATACACTTATGCTCTTATTGAGTGGTTCTCAAACTCGGTCCTCAGGAACCCAAAGATCTACAGGTGGAGCTAATTATTTCACTTGTAATTCGGTGAGGTGACCTGGAAAACATGCACTGTTTAGGGTCCTCAGGACCGAGTTTAAGAACCTGTTCTCTAAAAATACTCAAGTTATCAAAACTTCTAGATGAATCAAAAAATGGAGTCTATATAAAGGTACAGTAAGGCTATGCAAGGCAAATGGGGAAGGGTGAGCAAATGCTCCTTATTTAGTTGCTGGTCATGGGTTATTGTGACATGTGCTATTCAAGTATAACAAACTAAAATAAGTATAAGTTATTAAATCAATGCATAAATAAAAAAAACATATGCCACTGTCCCTAACTTACTCTATCTCATGCTGGTATGTTCTTTTTCTTCTTCTGTCCATAGGAGGCAGCGGTGTTGATGTTGCGTCTATGGCTAGGCAGTAGCGTGTGTGGCTGTGGCACTGACTAGGTACCTGGCAGGTGGACTTTGCTTAACTCCACTGGTTTCTGCAGATTTGGTAATAGTCTCGGCACGGTCTCCAACCTGCTTAACTACTCCAGGGTGCTTTTTCAAGGATAGGACCTTAATTGGTCATACTTACCTTCTTTCAGACTGCCCCGCCCAGGAGGATGCAATTAAATGGGAGGTGCAGGGTGTGTGGTGCAACCAAGAGGGACATGTGGGTAGGGTGCCATTGTTGGCATTGTAAAGCGGGCACCAGGGCTATGATGACGCGACTTGGGCTATGATGATGCGACTTGTGCTGTCATCAACCCGCCAGGAATGACCACATCACTCTGGAAGTGGGTTGCAGCGGGCACCCATGAGGTGGCTCTGGAAAACTTGCCTGCTTTGCAAGGAACATCTGGGAGAACCAACAGACATTCTGGATTCTCCTGGATGTTCCAGGAAAGTACTTAAATATGTAATTGGTAAATGCAGAAAGTTTGTTACACCTCTAGAATGGTTTTATTTTTTATTCACACATTTCATCATGTGGATCAATATTTACTCTAGTCTGATTCCAATGCAAATCAGGGCCAACACTGATGTTAGTTGAACCTAGGCGGTTGTCTATGGTGCCAATGGTTGTGACACCTACAACACTAAGGGGTCTATTTACTGTTAGGAGACAGCGTGAAAAGTGATAAGGTGCCAGCCAATCAGCTCCTAACTGCCATCTCATAGGCTGTGTTTGAAAAATGAGAGTTGGGAGCTGATCGGCTGGCACCTTCTCACTTTTCACTCTGTCTCCTAACAGTGCTTAGTTAATAGATCCCTAAAACACTAATGTCACTCAATCAACATTTTTAATGCACCAATGCTGACTTGGGTAGAGTGCCTATGGGGTCCTCCAGACCTTGCACTGGCCTAGCTGCATATAATAGAGATTCAATCATCATGAGAGATCCAACCTAAACTGCTGCATGGAAATCCTTCTCTTTAGCGCAAACCTGCACAATGGATTTTTAAATATTGCCGCGTTTTAAACACCACAATCACTAGATTGTAAAGCCTACAGGGGGAATTTTGTTGATACTTACTGTATATATATATATATATATATATATATATATATATATATATAAACTTCCAGTGTCTGATACATATCTATGTGTTGTTTTGTTCATGTATTGCCCATGCTTGCTGTTATCCTGGGATGTATTCTCTCTTACTTTATCCCATATAATTCCCCATCCCATACATTTTTTCAGGTAGGATTAAACTTTCATCAACTGGAGTTTGTCAATGCTTATATACATTCTGTGTGTGACCTGCTTCTCTGCCTGAAACATGAAGAGCTCAATTCTTTACACAAATGTTCCTCCAGAAAACACTAGATACAGTGATATGATCCCTCTATTCTATTTTTATTTTTGCTATAACACTTTGATACTTACCATCCTTTGTAGTAATACTGTAGGTTTGATGGGAATTGCGTGAGCAGATATGAAATACATATTTACCATATTGAATTTCTTGTTAGCAGAGGAATTTCTTGCTGTACATTGCAGAGGTTTATTTTTGATTTGGTTTTCTTTCAGCTCTTCCTCATTTGATATCATGTTTGTAAGCCCTACTGATGATAAATGATCTGTGTTGTCAGTTACTGAATTATCAGAATAGCTGCACTGGGCTTGTGCAGATCTATTCCTGCGATGTCTCTTGCAGTTCCCCGCTTCTGGCGTTTGAGGACGGTGACAGGCAGCATTGCAGAAAACGGGAGGGTGTCAGCCTCTATGTCTGGGCACCATCATTTCCCCAGATATCCTAAGTAACTTGAGGTTTGCGATGTTCACACAGTCGATCCGATGCTGCATCTTTACTAAAGACGCAGTACGCATTTATTATTATTTCACACAGGCACTACATACAAAGACTGTGGGCCTGATTCAGACTCGCTCACGAGCGCATTGTGCCCATAAGTGGGTCAATGGTGAGTCAATGCGCACGTGCGGCGTGTGCAAGCCCCGGAGCGAGTTAGAAATCACTTGCTCCGGGGCTTGCTACAAAACGTGGTGGCTGTCGATGTTGATCGACAGCTCACCCCCTTTTGTAAGCGGGGAGGGGGGTGGCTGGACAAATGGAGGCATTCCCGAAGGAATGCCTGCAGTTTGTTGGCAGCCCTACTGACATCACTCATGATGTTAGTAGTGAACTTTCTGCTATATTAGAGCAGGAAGTCCACTTGCCATTGCGAGTGCTGAGACCTACCACAAGGGTCTCCTCGCAATGCCAATGGCCGCGATAATCGCATCCATCACAGGCCGCTCGCACAAGCTGTGGGTGGTCACCTACAGCTGTGTGAGCAGCCTGGAGGCCGGAATTTAAAAAAAAGGGACACCCTGATTCAGAGCGAGCGCACGCAAATAGAGCACGACTCTGAATCAGGCCCTGTGCCTTCACTGTCCATCTCTGAATCGGAAGCAGAATTCCCCTCATAGATCCTCTTACCTCTCTGTGCATCAGTTATAACTAGGGATGTGCAGGCTTGGATAGGTTCGAGTTTGCACGTTGAGTTCGGATTTTTCCCTAAAAAAAAACGGAACTCAGAAAGAGGCAAAACGTCATCTTGCATGGACGAACATCATCATTCCTGGACTTTTGTCTTTTGTCCAGGAATGATGATGTTCGTCCATGCAAGATGACGTTTTGCCTCTTTCTGAGTTCCGTTTTTTGGAGGGAAAAATCCGAACTCAACGTGCAAACTCGAACCTATCCGACCCTGCACATCCCTAGTTATAACCCTTCTTGTTTTATTTAGGTATGTGCGCCGACCCCCGTGTTTTGGTTTTGAATCTGAATCTCCTTCAAGGTTTTGGATGTGGATTTGGTTTGCAAAACCATCCTCAAGTGTTTTGGTTTTGATTTTGGATCTGGATTTTTTAACAAAAAAATAGATACATTTTTTAAGAACAGCTAAAATCATGTAATTTATGCAATCCAAAACCCGAAATTCGGATTTAAAATCCAAATTCCGAACCTCAAATAGATCAGGACCGCGACCCGGATTTACCTGGATCTACCCGGATCTCCTCAGGAGATCAGAACCCCGACTTGGATTTACCCAGATTCTCGAAATTCGGGTGGATTGGGATTTCTGGAGAACCGAACCACACATCTATAGTTGGCACTATATAAGTAACTGTTAAATGAACAAAAAATATGGAATCTATTATTATAAATTCGGAGACTGATCAAAATGTTGTCATCTGGTTTGGGTGATGACCTAATTGCGGCAAATTGACGCATGACACACCTAATGAACGCTGTGTTCTATAGCCAACTTCAGAAGCCAAAGACTTACACTAATAAGCGCACACACTTCATATGACCCACACATACATATACAACACCTGTAACAATGCACAACGCCCCTGGTCCAACACCAGCGCACCCAAGCGACAAGGACACGAGGCTCCAGCTGGACCCCTGCCCACCCACCACACTTAACGGTAAGTGATAAAGTCTAAGCGGGATGCTGCTCTAGCACTGGAATACCCCGGACTGTGCATCCATGGAGCTAGCCAGGCTACCCCCACCTTGGAACTATTCAAACCCCCCCTCACCAACAGGGTTTGGACTTTTCCCCTTGGACTGTAATGAGCTTCATACGGTTCTGAGACCAGGAGGGACTTGCACAAGTATTTCGAGCACTGTGGGTCTTATTTGTACAGTGCAATAAACACCTGGTCACCCTGTATTCACTGTCCAGTATTTAGTCACGCCACAATCACACACCACCCCACACCAGTATAGATTACCACACACAGCCACCCCACCTCACGGGCTTCCCCCATCTCCCCATCCGCTCGCCCCCCCCCCCCTTTCCCCACCCATACCCCCTCCCCCCCCTCCCCCACCTTTCCCCCAGTCACCACCATCCCCCACCAACAACTGTGCAGCGCTACCCTTCCAAAACTTCAGATACCAAGAACTTACTTTATTTGCAAAGAAGTATTAGTGAGATAGAGCGAATCATCGTAAACCCCCACTCCCCAAAGTGTGGTTCCTTCATTAAGTACGAGCTATTGTTCTCCTGTTGACCGCATAATCAATGAATCAGTCAATCACAACATGGAGCTGATTCTGCGCCTTTTTGTTAATGCCGCTACAAAGTCCTAGGGGTATATTTACTAAAGTGAAAGTTTTTAGAAATGGAGATGTTGCCCATAGCAACCAATCAGATTCTACTTAACATTTAACTACAGTAGCACCTTCTAGAAGATAATGGCTAGAATCTAATTGGTTGCTATGGACAACAGCTCCACTTCTAAAAACTTTCACATTAGTAAATATACCCGCTAGTGTACATTCGCGTGCACTGGTGGAGACGCCTACCATGCGAGTCTATAGATGCATGCGCTGAAGAAAAAATAATTACAAAATGCGGGAATATCTCCATATCGTAAATCAGTCCCAAATTCCTCAATACTTTCAAAATAGTTTCCTATTTGTTCTGAAAAAAAAAAAAACAATGGCAAGATCACATCAGTAGACGAAGAACCAAAACGTGATTCCAACGCGTTGCAGTAAATAATGACCTGGTCACGGAGGCTTCTGAACATAAAGGGTTAATGCTTGGATGGGGTTTGAACAAGTAACAAACAATCGCTCACCTGCTATTATGTAGCCTAGCTTGTTAGAATATGCATCACCCTGTGCATATACATTGATAGCGAGGACATTCATTTAGAAATAAACCTTGAAGCCATAGTTTGTCAAGATGCGAAACACTAAAAATCAAATACAGATGTGAAATTGTAGAAAACAGATGCTGAAGAGGCTTGTCAATATCCTTAAGGAATCTCTTCTGTATCAGTGGGAAACTAATGTCTGCTGTAAAGTATACAAATATGTATAGCTATATCCAGCTTGATTAATGCTTTGTGGTGATCAGTCATCGGCAATCTACACATATGCTATCTCTTACAGTTATTATGCCGACAATGCTTTTTAGAGGCGCTATGCGGGAACACTTTTTTTTTTACATTACTATATAGATATTTATTTTGCTTTTCTGCTCACACAAGTAGGCAGCCATTGCTTCTTTTAATATGTCCAGCCTGTTGCTGAGAAAGCCCCTTTACAACCGTGACCTTCAGCTGTATATGTAGGGGCAATCAAAGTTTGTATCACTCTGTGTTGCCCATTCTTGTGTCACATAAGCAGTACGAGAGCATGCAAGGTATACTAAGCCAAACAGTCATACTGTATGTTCAATTTTGCTCAATCCTATTATGTTTTCAGTAGGGGACCGAGGGCCTGATTCAGGCTCGCTCGCGAGTGCTATGCGCTCGTAAGCAGGTCGATGGTGGCCCAGTCCACATGCACACGATGGAGCCGGCTCCGTCGTGCGCATGCACGAGACCCGGATAACGACGGGCAAACCGTCGCTCCGGGACTCATACCAAAGGGAGCGTGCTGTCGATGTTGAGTGACAGCACGCCCCCTTTGATGGGCGGGGAGAGGGAGTGGCTGCCCAAATGGAGGCGTTCCCATGTGAACGCCTCCGTTTGGGACCGGCCCCACTGACATCACGAGTGGGAGAGATCTCTGGGGCTTGCAGCAATGAGACCCTACCACAAGGGTCTTGTCGCAAACCCGATGGTCGCGATGGTTTTGACCATCGCGACCATCTTCCTGGCCGCTCGCTATAGCTGTGGGTGGTCACCCACAGCTAATGCGAGCGGCCAGGAGGCCGCTCTAAAAAACAAGAAGGCCGGCCCTGATTCAGAGTGAGCGCTCTGTCAGAGCACAGCACAGCCCTGATTCAGAGTGAGCGCTCTGTCAGAGAACAGCACAGCAACTGGGATAAGCAAAGTGTGTTTATTGTAGATATTTGTAAACTAAGGAACCACTGTATAAAGATGACAAAGTGCTCGGAATTCTTTTCTACAGTTCACAGTGAGTATAACAAACCCAGCAATCAAGCTGCAGCCTAGTCAGGATGGATATATGAGCTTATTTAATATACAGGCACATAGAACAAATGCACTTTCTTGCTTTGTAGTGTATTTGGCAGTTGCCACTGTTACCTTTTGTGTAGTGAGGGATAAGCTACATGGAAGAGTTCTAGTTGCTCAATCACAGGCGATTAATTCCTAAGAGCTGATTGTTCCCATTGAATCACGTTAGTTTTGTTTGAGGTGAGCTGCTCTGGCAATGTTTAAGTGCTGAGGTTCACAACCTTTGTGTTTGATTTTGCAGTTCTGCAATAAATCACCTTCGCTTTCGTAGAGTAATATAGATCTAATATGGTAGATCTTGCTGATCAAGAGATGCATGCTGGGATTATGGGGTCTATGTACTAAGCCTTGAGGGAGAAAAAGTAGTAGGAGATAAAGCACCAACCAATCAGCTCCTAACTGTCATTTTTCAAACACAGTCTGTACAGTGAAAAGAGCTGATGGGTTGGTACTTTATCTCTGTCCACTTTATCGCTCTCCAAGTTTTAGTACATAGGCCCTGATTCAGAGGCGCTCGCTCTGGATCAGGGCGGATTTAAAAAAAAAATCTGCCTCCAGGCCGCTCGCATAGCTGTGGGTGACCACCCACAGCTTTTGCGAGTGGCCTGGTAATGTTCACGATTATTGCGACCATCTGGCTTGTGATGAGACCCTTGTGGTAGGGTCTCAGTTCCCGCAAGCCCGAGTGAACTTCCTGCTCTAATAGAGCAGGCTGTTCACTACTGACATCATTCGGGAACGCCTCCGTTTGTCCAGCCACCCCCCCTCCCTGCCTACAAAACGGAGCGGGCTGTCAATCAACATCGACAGCTGCCCCGTTTTGTAGCGAGCCCCGGAGCGAGAGAAGTTCTCTCTCGATACAGGTCTCATGCACGCCCATTGCGCCCACCGCACGTGCGCACTGGTGGGACATCGACCCGCTTGCGAGCGCTATGCGCTCACGAGTGGGTCTGAGTCAGGACCATAGACCACAATGGGAGGTTTTAAGGAACGTGACATAAATAATTTTATAATCTTCTAGAATTAGTTTAGTTTTGTACATAAATAATCTCAGAAATGAAAAGTTTACTGAATAGGAGTTTAGCGGTCTAAGGACCTGATTGTGAGTCTTGGCATAGTTGTGCCTGCAATTATATGCTAATGCTAGTATGAGCCCTTTCCCTGGTGTACAAACATGTGTCTGAACGTGCATGGACTGGTATGCCTACTTTGTGCAACTTGGTATCCGGTCTATAGATCTACAGTAAAAAGGTAGACAATGTCTAGATAGATACCAGATGTTAGACAGGCAATAGCTCAACAGGGACAAAGGTCGACAGGGACAATATGTCAACACACTAAAGGTAGACATGTAAGTATGTCGACAGGTACCAATGGTCGACAGGGTCAAAATGTTGACATGTATATGGTCGACATGCATATGGTCGACATAATACTTTTTTTTTTTAGGGTTAGGCACTAGAAGGGATGGTTAGGGTCAGGCACCTACCCTGACGGATAGGGTTAGGCACCAAGGGGAGGGTTAGGGTGAAGATTAAGGTTAGAAAAAAATCAACATGTGGCAACCAGTTTAAGTCAACCATATGCATGTTGACCTTTTAACCATGTTGACCATTTGTACCTTTCAACCTTCTTACATGTCTACCTTTAGTGTGTCGACTATTTGTCCCTGTCGACCTAATGCCTGTCTAACATCTGGTGTCTATCTAGACATTGTCTACCTTTTTATTGTAGATCTAAGATCAAACCGTAACATGCATCTTTACACGCTGTAATACGTTACCACCAATCACACCATCCAAACATGCACCAGTTGTATGCTAGGTGCAGATTCTCCATCATTATGTGGCCTCCAATGCGAGTGATTAAGCCGCTGAGTTCGCAATTAGCTACACAAATCAGCTGCAGTGCTCCCATAGCACACCCATAAGATGGATCATCATCATCTCCTAGTCAGCGGCCACGAATCCCCAGTATATGTTCAATATTTTTCCGATACCATGCATCTCAATTGCAACTGCATCTCTGTGTCCACACAATTGCCGTATGAGGTTCTAGGTGATTTTTGCGCATGCACAGGAGCAAAAAATAAAACCTCCCAACTCGGTGGTTGTTAGCATTGTGTGTGACTCAGAATCAGGCACTACTACTATGGTTAGCTACATGTCTCTCATGTTCTGATAAAAATTTAGCTGCTTCGTTTACTAAACATCAGTGTCACTTGACTATGCAGCGTGACAAATCTCAAGCAATTCCTGAGCTACATTACTGGTTCCACTCTGCAAACCTGGCTCAAACAGAAACATGTGTTCAGGTGACAGGTGCAGGGGTTCCAAGATGGGTGGAGGAGCGGGTAAGGTTAACCCGGGCCAGGGCTTGTTAAAGTATCAGCAGCTCCCCCCCTCTTGTCAACGGCAACAACGCTGGGCTGCAGTCAATAGAGAGAGACTGCTGCTGAGTGCACCAGATAGAAGGGGAGAAGGGGTGATGACAATGATCATGCCCGGTTGAGGGGCAAAATGGTGCTCCCCTGTGGAGCACACATGAAACTTATTAAATAATTTTTATTTATTTTTTTTTAAGTGGACTTGACATTACATTAGGCCACACCCCTATCATTACCCGGCCAGGCCAGGATCTATACTGCTCTAGACAGGTGTACTAAAATGCTTGGTCTAGAGCTTGGTCTAGGTAAGTGAATTCTCTGATTGGCTAGAGCAAGGGTAGGCAACATGTGGCATTTTGGCAGCTGTGGACCTACACATCCCATGATGTCCTGCCACAGTTTTGCTATTAGGAAATGCTAAAACTATTTCAGGCCATGCTGCGATGTGTAGTTCCGTACCAGCTGGATTAAAATACAGTATGTTGCCTACCCCTGGGCTATAGATTTGTCTAGGTTAGTAAATGCTCTGATTGTCTACAGCTTGGTCTAGCTTAGCGAATGTTCTGATTGGCTAATACTTGATTTAGGATAGTGAATACCCTCATTGTTTGCTTGATCTATGTAAGTGAATGAATCTGATTGGCTAGAGCTTGGTCTAGGTTAGTCAATGTTCTGTTTGCCTAGAGCTTGGTTTAAGATAGTGAATACTCTAATTGTCTAGGGCTTGTTCTAGGTTAAATGTTTTAATTGTCTAGATCAGTGACTGACAACATATGGCCCTGGGGCTGCATGTGGCCCACCAAGCCCTCACTTGCATGCCCCAGCTACTTCCTGCTTTGTTGTCATACTTGTTTGTTATAACTTGTAATGCTTTTTTAAAAGGCCTGCTGATATGTTACTACAAATTGGTGCGTCATTCCATAATCTAAAGAATTAATTAATTTCATTACATGAGTAATGTTTGTCACTTTTGAAGGTTAGAGGGGACATTCTAAGGAAATATAATAGGAGTTTGCACATCACTAGGATATATGTAAAGATATTTAAATATATAAGTGTTTACATTACTATTTTAATTATCAAGTTTTATATTAATTATTTAGTTTTCACTTTATTTTATTCCTTCCCTTCATCTCTTCCAAAGAATTGAGCGCAGATTTTTGTTTTTACACTTCAATTTGCAAGCTAATTATTAACTAATCTTTGTAGAGGTCTACAGAATATGATGCTTTTTCACCAGCCTTTTTAAACAAATGTGCTTACAAATAAGTAATATTCCAATACTGGATTTTTTTTTTTTTAAATAGCATTTCTGAATTTCTGCTGTAGTTTTTTTTAATTGTATGATCTTTAGATTGTAAGTTCTCATCATTGATAGGAAAATTATATAGCTAAATTTGCCAAATATGATTTGATGATTGCACACAATTAATTCTTAATGGTTAATTTAAGTATTTTTATATATTTTAATAAATGAAAAAATAGCAGGATTATTATTTGTGACTATGAATACATTATCAAAATGAATTCATCAAACATTTTTAATTATATTAATAATGTTTATTTAAAAAAATCTGTAATTATGCACTAATGTACAATTCTGTAACACAGTTTCTTCTGTAAAAATGAACAAAGAGGGTAAATCTACAGCTTGATTAATTTCATGAGTAATAAATGTTTTTTGGTTGATAAAAATGTAAATTTATTGAAAAAAATAACATTTAATAGTGATCTTTGCTGACCTACCTACATCGGTCCATCAATATCTATTTAATGCAATTTTCAAAATCACATTTTAATCTGAAGATGCTGAAGTTTACGTTTTTGATATAAATATGTTTCTCTTAATACATAATTCATTTCAGTTGCTACTGTTGCTGTGTATGCAATCATTTTTGGCAGCCTCATGCTGGATGAAATCAACAGATTTGAAAAGGATAAAAAATCAAAGTGGATGGGCTGGCAAGGGAATTATTACCAGTACAGGGCTTTGAACTATGGCTTTAGGAAAACAGGAAGATGCAACA
Organism: Taudactylus pleione; assembly: GCA_031769625.1. Classification (NCBI taxonomy): domain Eukaryota; kingdom Metazoa; phylum Chordata; class Amphibia; order Anura; family Myobatrachidae; genus Taudactylus; species Taudactylus pleione. Next base: position 17,097,073 of record JAUIMM010000188.1, read on the forward strand.
AATATGCTGGATTTGTTAAGAACAAAAATCTGACAGAAAAGTAAATGTAATACCTAGGTTTTACATAAAAGTTGTTGTGAAACCTAATAGGAAAACAAAAACAGGTAAGGGAACATTAACTAAAAAGAAACTATTGACTATAAAATGTTTTGAAATATCCTTTAAATAAATGAGATGTGTAAAAAAATGTTTGCTTTGAAACTTTTGAACAAATGGAATCAAATATTATCCACAGAGGGAGCTTTGGAGAATTTAAGCCTTCTGATATCACTGTAAATTCAAAATTAGGATCCCCTGTACACTGTCAGGTGTTCCGTATTTATGTGGCAGGAGTGCATGGGAAAAGTATTTTGGGAAAATGGAGAACTGTATAATTAAGATAAGAAATTGAGAATGGAGACTCAAGCAAAAACAAGACCAGGGAAAATCCAGGGATCCAGAGCCAAAGGAGCCGTCGCCGAAAGCCAGGAGTCTAGAGCCAGAGGGTTCGTTTTTGAAGAATCACGGCTCAAGAGCCAGAATGGTAATGCAAAGGTAGTTGACATCTTAGAACCAGAGGTCAATTACAGGAAAGCATCTGGAGCAGTAACAGAACTCAGGTAGATGAGGCAAATAAACTGAGAGATTACTGATGTTCAGCCCACCATTTTTTTGTTCTCTAGTCACTGAGCATGGAATAGTGTTTAACATGCAAAAAAGAATATAAAATAACATAATTACAGACAAATAATTTGGCAGTAGCCTGGAAGCATCATATAGTGTCGTGACATATGGGAATCATAAGTCGGGGTTGAACTAGCAGAAAATATTTCAACAACTGTGTCCATGTTACATGGCTGTTGGCCACAACTACAATTATATGTGTTCACTGTATGTGGAAGAAAACATCTAATGGAAAACACCACTTTAGACATCCTAGTGATAGGCAAGAAACACTCATGACATAATCATGTTTGTTTTCTGCAGGTAAAAGACTATTTGGTCTAGTAAGCACCTAGTGATAGATTTTATCTAAGTCTAAGATTTTTTTTAAATTAATTTGAAAGCCACAAGAAAAAGAAAGTACTATAAAAACAATATTAAAAGCTTTAAAGTACATAAAGATTACCAATATAACCAATATATACTCTATCATATAACTACCATGTCCAACCCCGATCTGGCTGACTTTTTTTTTCCGTAACACACTAATTTCTACCTCCAAACCTCCAGCTACCCCATATAGGTGTGGTGACCCAACCCACAAATATGGCACACCAAACAGACCTGCTACTGTACCTCGAAGAGAGATCCTATTCTATTGGTGGAAATTGTGGTCCAGTGATAATATCCTTCCTTTCTTCTTACAAAGCTGACCCTTTATTTCTCAAACAAACTATTTCCCTTCTCTAATCTCCAGAACATTTTCTAACTATAGACATCTCTTTGGCATCATTGTTTTCTGGCCCACATGCATTATATCTTACAGCCTTTGAGCTTGGCAACTACTTAGTAAAAGAAAATACCATTCCAACCACTTAATCCTGTATGACCAAGAATTAACTCTCAGCACTCATCTTGTTGTCTCACCCCACAACAGTCCCCCTCAAACTTTTTCCATCTTAACTTTTCTGCTTTCTCCCCCTACCGCATGCTGTCTTCTAGCTCTTCAACTCTCGCTGGCATATCACCATCCTCCTATAAACATCCACTCATATAAACAGACGTATTTTGACACAGACTCTCTTTTCAAATACTAATCCTCCACTCTTGTCTCCAACCACTTGTGTACAACTAACTACAGTATCCTCTTTCTCTTTTCTCCACTCTCTGAAATCAGACTCCACTGAGATTGCCATTATAAAAATAATAAATAACTTCTGTTGCTTCCCCATTGCTACATCTGCCTTTGTGACACAGGTTCTTTCCATATTCATTTAGTACTAGAGATGTGCGGTTCGGTCCACCAGAAATCCGAATCCAACCAAATTTTGTGAATTCGGGTAAATCTGAGTCGCGGTTCTGATCTCCTGAGGAGATCCGGGTAAATCCGGATCGCGGTTATGATCTTTTTGCGGTTTGGAATTCGGATTTTAAATCTGAATTTTGGGTTTTGGATTGCATAAATTACATGATTTAGCTGTTTTTAATACTTTTTATCTATATATATTTTTAAAATATCCAGATCCAAAACCAAAACTCTTGAGGGTGGTTTTGCAAATCCAGATCCAAAACCTTGAAGGAGATACAGATCCAAAACCAAAACCAAAACACGGGGCCTGTTCAATGACACCTTTGGTGTGTTTAATAAGGTGCATTATCCTGTCAGTAACTGTTGGCATTCCAGAAGGACAAGAATTGGATCGTATCACGTAACTTTATTGGAGCTTGCTTTATTAAAATATTAGGACCATTTAACAAAGAAATTCCCTTGAATGTATTCATAGTTTGTATATTTGATATATAAATGCATTTTTTAAAATAAAGTTTTTACTGTGAGAGGAGCTTGCAGTGATGTTAGAGTAGATAAATTAAGCTTATACTTCTAAGATTTGATCACCGTTGGAGACCTTTTGATCATTGCAATTTGCCTGTAATTTTGCGCAGATCATATCACCATTGGGGCTTTCCTAGTTATTATATATTTACTGTACATATTTGCCTGTCTATCTGTCTATCTGTCTCAGAGGTACTGACTTCAACCAACAATGTAACATTAACAGTCATTTTACTATTCAAAGCAATAGCACTGAGACAATGTACAGAATAGAAAACTGCAGGACAAAAGCAATTTATGATTGATCTGTTTTAATCAGAAAAATGGGCACAAATAATAAAACAATCAAATGAAAGGTTGGGGTAGTGATGTTCTTACATGACAATGCCACACTTAATAGAATTTAAATATATAAGTAACCAAAGCATTTTATTACAGTAAAATAAGAACAAAAAGTTAATATATTAAAGTCAATATCAAAATTGTTTGACTGAATAGGACAATAAGTAATTATACCTGTATAATAACCATGTACAAGTAATAGTTCATAAAAACTGTGAACAAAAATATAGATAAAGTTACATACTCTACTTGTTGTACAAAACGAGACAACAAGAGAACCATCCAGAGCTACAACATATGTCCCACTTTACACGCATTGTCACGAGTCTGCTGGAGACTGGTGGCCGGGATATGTAGGTAAAATGTCACACTGGTCACAATGGGCATCCATTCACTAACTGAACATATTGGGCATTGCTTTCCTAGGGAATGTTACCGTCATGCATCATAATGTTACCATGGCAACTAGATCGCCAAGGTTATTTGCAGAGGAGAGATGATATGGGACAAGTAAAACCCAGGTCACCTCTGACACAGCTTTGCTAGTGGCAGATTGTGGGTCTGATTCTGAGTCGCACTCAAGTCCGAATGCATCAGCATTCGGACTTCATTGCGTTCATTGCGGGCTGCAAATTAATTTTTACAAACTTACGACTAATTGAGTTGTGCGCATCTCGGTCATTTCTCTGCTTCCACTTATTAGGCTCTTCTGGGTAGAAAGTAGGTGTCAAAAACGTATAAAAGTTGTGGGTATGGAAAGAGGAGAAAACTAGTTTTTTAACCCATCAGGCAATTGTTAATTTGCAGTGTTAACATTCCAAAATACCCAATTTCTACTCATTGTGGATTGCGCATTAAAAGTTTGTTTGATTTACCTGAATATTCTTCTCTATGCCCTGTGACTGAAAAACATCTGTGGGTCATTTGTAAAAGAGCAATAAGGTGTAAATTTGTAAGAAAACCTATTCTATTGTGAGTTTAGCGTGTGAAACAAAGGTCAACAATAAGAAGGTTGACATGAAAAAAGTCAGACAGTTCAGACAGGTACACAAGGTCAACAAAATGGTCAACATGTGTTTTTTTTCTAAACCTAATCTTCAACCTAATCCTCCCCTTGGTGCCTAACCGTAACCTTCAAGAAAGTGTCTAACCCTAACTGTCCCTCATATTGCCTAACCCTAACTGTCAGGGTAAATGCCTAACCGACCCCCCTAGTGCCTATGCATAGCCATCATGGTAAGTGCCTAACCCTCCAGTAAATGTCTAACCCTAACCGTCCCTCCTACTGACTAACCCTAACCATCAGGATAAATACTTAACTGCCCCCTGCATAACCCTAGCCGTCCCTGCTATGACCTAACACTCCAGTAAACATTTAACCCTAACCATAAACCCTACCTTAACCCTAAAAGTTTTAAAAAAAAATTTTGACCATCATTTCTGTGACTACAATTTCTATGTTGACCTTTTGAACCTGTCAACCTTTTGGCATTCTGACTGCTGCAATCCAAGCGGTTTGAATATTGACCGCATCCCCTGTTGAACTTCTATACTGTTGACCTTTTGTATGAATTGCATGATGTTATGTGTATGTATTTGTGCCGCGTATCCAATCCATGACATATTATTCATTTATAAATTATATTCCTTCAAGTTTTAAGTTCTCTCCATCAAGACAAGAGTTTGAAATGAATGAAACAGTGAGGTTCCAGGCATTTAGCTGACCATATTTTGGTACATTGTTGTATATCCTTTTATAGTGTTTTAGGGCATGACTCATGCAATGCTGATGCAATTTATTGCTGCTGAGCGTGCATGAAAATCCCTGAAAACTCCTATGGCGTATGTGTTACACAGAATGTATGCAAAAGGCGCTGTTGTTATTGAGACACGCGGTTTCAGAGATGTCTTGGAAATGTGCGGAGAATTCCTGGATGGTGACTGGGAGGAGGCAAAGCAGAAGCACTGAGATGGTTCATCCAATGGACATGTTATGGGAGTGTCACAGGCAGGTAGCTAAAGTGTACGTACACAGACGCTCAATCATTCATACTCTCACAGAGTAGCTGTACCTGCAAGCTTTGATGGTGCGAATGACGGTGGCATCTAAAGACGTACCAAGTGGTATTACAGCATCTACGGATGTTAAAATTGGGCGTCTCAATCTTTGCACCTTCATACGCATGGATGTACACCAGGGAAGGACTTTGTAGTAGCATAAAGGTGCAGACAGGCGGCTGCCAAGAGATGCTACCACGTCTGCAAACACTTCTGACACAGGCGTCTTGTTTAGTAAGCAGTATTGGCAACATCTGGATAGAGTATGGTAGGTGCCGGAAGCTTGTCACTTTAATTAGATGACAGCATATTAGATGGAGGTGATTCAGTGTTTGAATAATAGGGATGTTTGTGGCATATATTTGCGTTAATTGAGAAGAATATTTAAACCTTAATAATTGAGTGATACCACCAGGGCCGGCTCCAGGGTTCGGAGCACCCTGTGCCAGCTATAAAAAGTGCACCCTCACAAAAAATGGGGGGTCCAAAAAGGGTGTGGCCTAATTACCATAGGCCATGTCCCCTATGTGACATTATTTGGAGGCGTGCACGCATGGCAGGAGAGAATAGCTGCGGTGGTGGGGGCCCCAACCTCCCAATTTCACCACCCGCAGGCCACTTCGGCCCACGGGTAGAACAGTACTGTCCTGCTGAAATTGGGATGTTGGGGTGGGGCATGCCCTCTATGGGTGGCACCCCGGTTCGACCGCACTGGTCGAACACCCCTAGAGCCGGCCATGGATCCAACCCTCCTGCTCCAGGAAACATTGCATAAAGTAGTCTGTAGGATACAATGGCTAATTTCATCTAAAGCTTTTGAGCCAAGGTCTGGTAAAAGCAGCTTGATACATTCTACCAGATCACAGCCTCATAGAAACCTGTGGTAACTGCTGTGCCGAGGAACCACAGCAGACCCTGATTATACATATGGGGGATCCTGAAGTGATATGGAAAACCTCAGAAATCTGCAGTTTTCGGAGATTATACATCAAAATCTTTTTAATACATCACATCCTTTGCCAACTCCTGTCAACCTGAATATCAACTGCAACTCTCTGCAGCTCGAGCTCACATTTTCTGAATGCCTGGCCATAAAGTCATGGTGGGAGGATCATTCTGGCCAGCTGGTCATGAGGGTGGACTCCAGTATGTCACCTGCTCCCATTACATGTTAACTTGGTTTTTATACAGAGCTGTGACCACAATGATTAGAGATGTGCGGGTTCGGTTTTATTTGGTTCTTATCACCAAATTACTTCAAGTTCGGATTAGTTCAGAATTCTCTTATTGGTAACCCAAAACACGTGACAGCCAGATAGCCAATATGATGCCGTTTTTTAGGTAGGAACATATCCGAGAAAATCCGAGTAAAACCGAACCACACATCTCGAACAATGATATTTGCATTACAGATGAGTGGTTTGGTTTGGCTGAAAACCGAACACACCCGAAATGTAGGGTTCCGAGTTGAATCAAGTCCCGGTTTGGATCACTTTGGGGTTCTGAGAAGAACCATGTCCCGGCTCGGGTCTTCTCGCCAAGTTCGGAACTCGGATCTAAATAATGTATCTCCTGAATTTTGCATTTAAGTTTCTACCTCATGAGTTCCAGGTGCTGTGAGGTGGTCAAAATTGCCTGGAAATGACTGGAATTTACTGGAAATTAAAGTTATTGATGTTAATAATAATATAGGAACATAAACAGTCCAAGTTACATGACTATATCTGTTTTTATAAATTTTTAAGGAACTCCAAAGCCAAAATTGAAACCAAACCAAAACACTTGAGGTTGGAAAAACCAAAATATGATGATGATAATTTAGAACCAATATGAGAACCAATACACAGAGGAGTCTGCACAGCTCTAAGTTACATTTTCCTAAGCAATTTTCAAATTTAAACTTTTTGAATACAATTTTCGTTAAACAATTTCACTTTGCCACTATCAACAGTTATTTTTTATGAGCAATAAAAATCTCCATGTACTAGTGCTCCTACAGTAGGAGTGTTTTACAGCATTAAAAAAATAAGTTGTTATTAATAATAATAATAATAATAATAATAATAATAATAATAATAATAATAATAATAATAATAGCAGCTTAGGTTATATGCATTTACACTGGACCAATTTCTGTTAGTGAGTATAGCGGCATTACAGGGTGCAGGTTACCTCCGTAAGCCAAAATGAAGAACAGCATCAGTTGCCAGGAAGGGCTTCGAATGTCTACATACAACAGCCAGGAAGTGTCTAGGTAACAGTGGGAATCACAGACATAAAAAAATCCACAATAACAGTTATTTTAGAACACAAACAACAGTAAGTTAAAGAATTGCAATAATACATACAGTAAACATTGTTGACTGTGAGGTTTGTTCTAAAACAATTATTACATTATATCCTCTAGATACATTTTACAAAACTTAACACCCGCATAATAAGAAAAAAAGATTTTAATAGTGTACCCCTCATTCTCTTGAAGGAAAGTGGTTAGCGTACGTACCTCACTGTAATAAACAGAGCTTACGGTCGGAATTAGCAACCACGTTACTAAGTAGCATTTTTTATCTCTATCAAATTTAAAAGTTTAGTCATGTTTTCCCAAGAAAAAAAAAATGGCTACACATTAAACCATAATGAGATTGCATTTTTTAAGCATTAATGATATGAACTTAAGCAGCATGTACATTCCCTCTAATAGACTAAGATCTAATTAACAACTGAGTATGTGGCCAATTTCTAATGGGTATGATCAACACAAACTTGTAAAAGTAAAGTGCCAAACATTAAGATTTCCTTGAATCCTACTCATTTTGGAGAGGGATAATTAACTAGAAGTCATTATATTTTCATATCTGCATTTTTATAGCCATTGTATGTTTGCACTAGCAGCAAAAGCAGGCATTTTGTTTAAGGATATTTAAAGGAAAATGCATAATCTTTTATCATTGGAATAAATTGTTTCATTTATAATTTAAACCTAATGTATGCATTCCTGTTTAACACATACATTGCAACATCTTGTCGCAGAAAACCTCTGTAATTGTTGTTTTAGAAATAACATTTTGAGGACAAATAGATGTGCAATCACGCACAGACTAACAATGATAATTATTTGGCACTGTACCTGTTCAGCTTAACATTGTGAGCCATGTTTAATTGAGGAAAACAGAACCAAAGCTGTAAATGTTTTTCTTGCTGTTACTATCTAGTTTTATAAAGGAAAAACAGGGTTTATCTGCCTATTGCAGCTTTAGATATCCCAAAACCAATGACCTTACAGTGCTGGTTCCAAAGATAACTTCTAGTAATATCCCAAGATACAAAGGGAATTTAAGTTTAACTTTGTTTTCACTTAAGATAGTTGAAGGGTGCATAAGCCTATGCTGTATAAGCCACTAGTGTTGTGATTTGGAAATTAAATGGAAGAGTTAGGGTTAATATTTCTTTGGTTAGTTAATTGACAGCTGCTATTGTAGAGTTATAGCCTATTAGAAGCTAGTGAGAGGAGGGTCTTAGTTGTTTATTTAAGTTGAGGGTCTTCAGCACTAAAATAAATTCCCCACCCATCCCAGTCTAATTCGGTTTGTGTTTTTCTTGTTTGTGTTGCCTGTTTGTTTTTCTATGTGTTTTATTACTTTTTGCCTTTCAGTTGAGGCCCTAACAGGGCACAGTGGTAATTGCGGAGCACCTTGTCTCTGCCCTAAAGGAGGATCTGGGCTTCATCCTAAAGGGTGGTCCCAGTAATACTAGGCCAATAATGGTGGTGGCGCCTGCACTTTGGTAATATCAGAGGCCTTTATGTAGCCTTAATTCAGCAATTTTATCATTGGGTAGAGCTGGGGGAGCCATGCTTTCTTGGCCACCCAAGTTGCAAATAGCTAATTTAAGAAACAGTTATGGCTTTTAGTTGTTAAATGGTTTATTTATAGTCAAGCACATCAAATGATAAGAGGCTTATTAAGTTGTGATATGCAGAGTGTCTCAGGGAGAGGCAGTGGGTGGCAGGACAGGCAGTGAGTGGGAGAGAGAGGCAAAGGGTGACAGTGGAAGACAACGGGTAGCAAGGAGAGATAGAGGATGACTAGGGAGAGGCAGTGGGAGGCAGGGGAAGACAAAGGGTAGCAAGGAGAGGTAGAGGATGACTAGGTAGAGGCAGTGGTGGCAGGGGAAGACAAAGGGTAGCAATGAGAGGTAGAGGATGACTAGGAAGAGGCAGTGGGTGACAGGGGCAGGTAGTGGGTGGCTGTGCGTGTCAGGGAGAGGCAAAGGGTGACAGGGGAAGACAAAGGGTAGCAAGGAGAGGTAGAGGTTGACTAGGAAGAGGCAGTGGGTGACAGGGGCAGGTAGTGAGTGGAAGGGAGAGGCAAAGGGTGACAGGGGAAGACAAAGGGTAGCAAGGAGAGGTAGAGGATGACTAGGAAGAGGCAGTGGGTGACAGGGGAAGACAAAGGGTAGCAAGGAGAGGTAGAGGATGACTAGGAAGAGGCAGTGGGTAACAGTGGAAGGCAAAGGGTCACAAGGAGAGGTAGAGGGTGACTAGGAAGAGGCAGTGGGTGACAGAGGCAGGCAGTGAGTGGAAGGGAGAGGCAAAGGGTGACAGGGGAAGGCAAAGGGTAGCAAGGAGAGGTAGGCAGTGGATGACTAGGAAGAGGCAGTGGGTGACTAGAAAGAGGCAGTGGGTGATGGTGAGGTAGTGGGTGGCACATACTGTGATATTCAGAGGTACTTGAATTGATTTTGTAATAGTGGGACAGAGCAGGATAACCAGGTGGTAATTTGATACATAGGGAAAGCAGTGTCCTAGGCATCACTAGTCATATGCACCACTGTAAGCCTATTGCCTAGACTTCAGTAATCTACTCCTTAGCAGCCTACTGGTCTCCTTACTTTCCCCCTCTTCATTGTCTCAGTTACTGTTCTGGTTTCCTTTCAGAATCAAGTTAAAATTGCCCCCTCTTCATTGTCTCAGTTACTGTTCTGGTGTCCTTTCAGAATCAAGTTAAAATCCCTTCAATCACCTACCAAGTCCTCCATCATTCTTCCCCCTTACATCCAACCTCGTTTCCACATAAAACCTCACCACCCCACTCAGCTCTGCTAATGTTGCTCCTCATCATCTTCCTGATCACCTCCTCTCATTCCAGTCTTTCTCCTGTGCTGCCCCTAAAGGTGTGGAATCATATTTGTTCAAACTATCTGTCATAACCTCTAAACCAATCAGATGAAATGATTTGCCCCACTGTATGAGTGATTGCAGTCTCTCCTGGCCAATCACAATAAATGCTATCACCAGGCACAGGCCAGTCCATAACTCCTTGTTTAAATGTCTACATAAATGTTTACTTTGTGAAGTTTTATAAGAGAGATATAAAAAAAGAAAGATTTATTTTATTTTCCTCCTTTGAAAATTACAGTCTGCATTTTATGACGATAAGATAACGTGTTCAAACTGAAATTAAATGTCTTCTTTTTGTTTCCATGTTATCTTCTCGCTGCTGCCCTTTTAGAATCCCATTGGCAGCATTGAGCATTGGCACCACATGTGTGGTGAATATAATCATGCAGAAATTTAAATAGAAAATGTTAAATCCATCAATGTGCAGTCATTTTGCCAGTCACATTTTTAATCTTGTGGTCCGTGTTTATTATGTAATGTTGACAGCATCTTCTTTTAGTGATACTGAAAAGGGCAGCTCATATTCACAATACCAAGGAGGCAGGAAAATGTCACAAATCAGCCACAGAGCCTTCAAGCCAATGAATTTGGCCTGTACAGTACAGCATGCTGTATGGACAAAGTAATACTGTAGTACAAAACTACGAAATCTGGGCGGGGATGGCATTATCGCTAAGCTAGTGAATTTGCTTTTTTCGAGATAAAGTTATAGTAGGGATAATTCATTTACAGTTATAATAGTTAGGACCAATATTTTTTAAAAATATATTTCTCTTAAAAGTATGACAAACCTGTTGTAGTGCTCTTGTACTGCTAGCTTAAGTGCACAACGCAATGCAGGCCAATGGAATTGGAGAAGGTTAAATATGCTGGCAAGAGGGGAGATTGAGAAAATTCGAAAGCATTTTGAAGCAGAGATGTGTGGGTCTGACAACGACCAAATTTACAGGTTCCGAGTTGAACCGAGTCCGAGATCGGAATCACTTTGGGGTAGCGAGTCGAATCAAGTACCAGCTTGGATCTTCCCATGGAGTTAAAAACCAAGCTCAGGTTTTGGATTGCATGCTGACAGTTTTTTTTTTTTCTACACAGATCCAAAACCAAAACACGAAGATAAATCTGGATCCAAAACCAAAACACGGGGGTGGGCGCACATCTCTATTTTGAGCTAACTAAAATTACACTATGGAGGAGTGAATATACTGCAAATAGTATTGTTACACAAGCAGAGTATACAGAGATACAAGCAATAATTATAGACATAAAGGTAGTAAATGGATAAAGTAATGTAAGGAAAACATTCATCTGATGAAACCACAGATGAAATGCACTAGAAGTTTTGCCATTGTTGGTAAAATCATCTCCTGGACCTACATTGATTTCTGATAGCTGCAGGTGGAAGTGCGGGCATGCTACTGAATGATTCAGCAGTGCAGTGTCTATGGTCAACCGGCTGTGGGTGAGACACTATTTATATCCATTGCAGAACTGCAAACTGCACACCTGGTGCCCCAGGCTCATTCTGCCATGTCACGCCCAAACTGAGAATTCTAAATGGTTTGATTTTAAGTGGCAGCATACAGTATTACAGCCAATTGCACATATCCATTAATGAGTCACACTCCAACATTGAAATTTCATCTGCACGCTGCCCCACCGAAAAGAGGATCCATTCCTTGCTAGCACATTAACTTGTAATTATACATTGTATCAGTCCAGTGTTCTGAAGATGGTCACTAAACTAAACTAAAGTTTATAACAACTCAGTGGTATCACTCTAGTTTTACTGTTTGTTTCAAATAAGAGGCTGTGTCAAGTAAAGCTTAATATAGGCTTTCAACCTTTAAAGAATTGTCTGTATGTCCGTCAGCTCATTTACAGATGGGAAGTCACCAGCTTTTCTGGAATCCTCTATTGACACTGCGGCACTACTACTGTAGTTGTTTACAATATTTATTAATGAGACTCCAGGATTCCTAATTGTATATATTGTAGATTTAAAGCTGTGATGAATCATTGTTATTTTATTGATATTTTTATGCATATCATTGAGTAAAATGTATACAGTATATACAATACAGTATTTTATCCTATTACAGTATATGATGGTTCATACTATTACCTGTCTTAGACTAGCGCTCCTTTCTGTATAAAGTATATCTATTTAGTGTTTTCAGACAATATAACATTAATAATATTATTGATACCTCATGCAACATTTCTCCTGTTTTAAATAGATTTTCCATACATTCTCCCATTTGGTGCTTAGGGGACCTGATTCAGACCCGCTGGCTCGATGCGTTCGCTGGCTCGATGCATATGCAAATTCAGCAATTCAGGCGATCGTGCAGCAAGGCATTAGCATGCCCACTATGTCTTGGTGTGCGATCGCCCTGTGTATGCAGACGCCCACCAGCCTGTCTTAAGACACCCACTTGCACACGTCATCTCCAGGAAGTGTATGCTACCATTGGATACCATCGGAAGCGATCGCAGCACTTGTTGCTGACCATACCCTACCACAAGCCCTGTGAGCACTTCAGTGTAAAATCCAGCCAGGTGACGTGTACAATGACGCTGCCTATAATATGTGCACGCATCTGAAATGGCGTTAAGACGCTCAGGCACGCCAGTGTTCGCACCTCCACTCCCCCGTTTCTATCAGCCCACCCCTGTCACCACCCACATACGGCTTCTCCTGTCACACACTATGCTGGACAGTCTGTGCGCAGTGAGCGAACGCTTCCCAATCTCTCACAGTGGTTCATGCATGTGCACAATGCTAACCATTGGCAGCTACGAGCGAACGCTTCTTAGTGAGCAGGTCTGAATCAGGTCCTTAGTACTATCCTGATGTATTGTATATGCAAACAGATTAACAAAGATAAAAAAGTGAAGGGCTCCACCGCCATTAAATAGGAACATGCCATGTGCTGTATTTGACTGTTTTTATTGAAGTTTACAGATTGTATTGAACAAAGAAGACAAGTTATTATGCAACAACCTACAAATACTGAGGTGCCCGCTGTCAAACAACTGCATCTTTATACTAACACCACAGCCAATGGGATGTGTACATAGATGACCACCATCTGCGGCACTAATCCACCATTGTGCGTATTAAGATGCAGAGAAAGCACCAGCCCTATGGAGGTGCAGAATCTCCTTCTGAACTTGGCTGCTAGTATCAGTGTAACTGTGGTATATGCATCAGTTGCTGACCATGACAAGCGCATGACAAACTGTCGATCAGCATCCAAAATCAGGCCCTGATTCAGAGCCGGACGCTCTGACAGAGCGCTCGCTCTGAATCAGGGCCATCTCTTCTCCTTTTTGGAGCGGCCTCCTGGCCACTCGCACAGCTGTGGGTGACCACCCACAGATATAGCGAGCGGCCAAAATGATGGTCGCGACGGTCAAGACCATCGCGACCATCGGGTTAGCGACGAGACCCTGCGGTAGGGTCTCGCTGCCGCAAGCCCTGGAGTGCTTTTGGCTCTACCAGAGCCAAAAGCACTCCAGGGCTTGCGGCGACGAGACCCTGCGGTAGGGTCTCGCTGCCGCAAGCCCTGGAGTGCTTTTGGCTCTACCAGAGCCAAAAGCACTCCCACTGACATCAGTGGGCCCGGCCCCAGACGGTAGGCGTTCCCATGGGAACGCCTCCATCTGGGCAGCCACGCCCATGGCACGCCCACCAGATGGGGCATGCTGTCAATCACCATCGTTATTCGGGTATCGCGCATGCGCACGATGGAGCCGGCTCCCTCGTGTGCATGCACACTTGGGCAACATCCACATGCTTGTGAGCCCTTGCGAGCGGGTCTGAATTAGGCCCTCAGTCCGCAGCTTGTGGTGATAACCATAGGGATGCATGCACAGACTGAAAACATCGGCAACATAGTGTGTAAGATAGAGCTGGCCCAGCACTCGTTACTTTTAGGGACTGTGGCCTAATATCGGGCGGCATGGCCAAACCCCTCTTAGAAAAAAGGGGAAAAAATGATTTGCAGCACCGTGTGCTGTGAGCCTCCCTGCCAGGGGCAAATCCAGTGTGGGGGGCATGATCAATGTGAGACTGCGGCTGCTGCTGAGTGGCAGCAGCCTCCCTGGTCACACTGCAGCCCAGCAGTAAAGAGACAGGCTGCTGATAGATAAGAGAGAGGGAGGCGTGAGCGGTAGTCCCAGGCCTCTGCTAGGCCCCTCTATCAAGCCCGGGCCCTGGTAATTAGTACCCACTCCCACCCCCTCTCGGCGTACTTAAGTGTAACCAGTGATCTAAACTAGGGGTGTGCACCGGCCACTTTTCGTGTTTTGTGTTTTGGTTTTGGATCTGGATCTTTCTTCATGTTTTGGATCTGGATTGGTTTTGCCAAAACCACCCTTCAGTGTTTTGGGTTCTGGATTTTGTGTTTTGGATCTGTATTTTTTTTTAAAAAGCATAAAAACAGCTAAAATCACAGAATGTGTTGATTTTTCTGCTCCTATGCTGTTATTAACCTCAAAAACCTTAATTTCCACTCATTTCCAGTCTATTCTGAATACCTCACACCTCACAATAGTGTTTTTATGTCCAAAAGGTTGCACCGAGGTAGCTGGATGACTATGCTAAGTGACACGAGTGGGCGGCACAAACACGTGACCCATCTAGGTGTGATACTGCAGTGGCAGACAGGATGGCAGTTTGAAAAACTAGGCCCCAAACTGTACATAATGCAAATGCAAAAAAAAAAAAGAGGTGCAAGATGGAATTGTCCTTGGGCCCTCCTACCCACCCTTATGTTGTATAAACAGGACATGCACACTTTAACAAACCAATAATTTCAGCGCCAGGGTCTGCCACACGACTGTGGCTGAAATGATTGGTTCGGTTGGGCCCCCTCAAAACAAGCTGGCAATTAATCTGTCCCTGTGCAAACTGGCTCTACGGAGGCAAGATGTCATCCTCCTCACCCTCTTCAGTGTTGTGTACATTCTCATCCTCACAGAGTATTAATTTGTCCCCGGTGGAATCCACCACCACAGGTCCCTCTGTACGTTCTGGAGGTTGGTCTCCCTGGAAGAGTTGATAATTCATTTTGATGAACATCATCTTCTCCACATTTTGTGGAAGCAACCTCCTATGCTTTTCGCTGACAAGGTTCCCAGCTCCACTAAACACTCTTTCAGAGTACACACTGGAGGGGGGGCAACTCAGGTAAAATAGAGCCAGTTTGCACAGGGGTCTCCAAATTGCCTCTTTTTCCTGCCAGTACAGGTACGGACTGTCTGACATGCCTACTTGGATGTTGTCACCGATGTAATCCTTTAACAGACAGATGCACGGTTGTTGCTGCTGCTTTGAGGATGCAGGTGCGGCTACAGCCCACACATTTCACAAAGAGAAAAAAAAGAAGAATTTTTTATTTTTTGTGGAGTGCACATTTAGGGTTACACCACCCTTTAACAGACAGATGTACGCTTGTTGCTGCTGCTTTGAGGATGCAGGTGTGGCTACAGCCCACACATTTCACAAAGACAGAAAAAAAAGAAGAATTTTGTATTTTTTGTGGAGCACACTTTGGGGGTTACACCACCCTTTAACAGACAGACGCATGCTTGTCGCTGCTGCTTTGACGATGCAGGTGCGACTACTGCGCATACATTTCACACACAAACACAGAAAAAAAGAAGAATTTTTTTTTTTGTAGTGCACTTTGGGGGTTACACTTTGGCGGCTACTGCGCACACAATTCACAAACATATAAATTTTTTTATTTTTTTTGTAGTGCACTTTGGGGGTTACAGCACCCTTTAACGGACAAGCCAGCCAGCCCTTTACTTATGACACAGGTGCACGCTTGGCACTCTCCTTTGTTGATGCACGTGCAGCCACAGTGCACACAATTCACAAACACAGAAATAAATTCCTCCACCATTCTGTCAGTGGTGACAGTATCATATGCAGTGACTGTAGACATGTCAGGAATTGTTGGCACGTCCTTCAGTCCAGACCAGATGTCCAAACCGGCCCTTAACTTATGACAGAGGTGTACAATTGACGCTGCTGCTGTGTTGGTGCATGTGTGGCTACTGTGCATACATTTCGCACACAAACACAGAAAAAAAAGAATTCTTTATTTTTTGTGTTGTGCACTTTGGAGGTTACACCACCCTTTAACAGACAGACGCATGCTTGTTGCAGGTGCGGCTACAGTCCACACAATTCACAAAGACAGAAAAAAAGAAGATTTTTTGTTTTGTTTGGAGTGCACTAAGAGTGTAAGTGGGGTAAGCCACTGGGCGATGATTTCCCTCAGTTTCTCTAAGAGGTTGTCAGCAGTGTGCCTCTTACTGAAACCAGTGATACACAGCGTAGCCTGCCTTGGAAGGAGTTGGCGTTTCTGAGATGCTGCTACTGGTGACGCTGCTGTTGTTGCTTCGTAAGGTTATACATTTACTCAGTGGTCTGTCACAGTCATATAGTCCTTAGTCTGCCCTGTTCCACTTGTCCACATGTCCATGGTTAAGTGGACATTTGGTATAACCGCATTTTTCAGGAGACTGAGGACACTTTTTCTGACGTTTCTGTACAGTCTCGGAATCGCCTGCCTAGTGAAGTGGAATCTAGATGGGATTTGGAATCGGGGACACACTACCTCCATCAATTGTCTAAATCCCACTGCACTAATGGTGGATACCGGACGCACGTCTAACACCAATATTGCAGTCAAGGCCTCAGTTATACGTTTTGCATCAGAATGACTGCTGTCATACTTCATCCTCCTCGCTAAGGACTGTTGGAGGGTCAATTGTTTAGTAAAAGTAGTGGTGTTCCTACTTCCTCTCTGGGATGATGAACAACTTCCAGCAGCAGCAACAGCACTAGGAGAAAGTGGTTCTTGATCTTTCCCTATTTTATTTTTATCAGAGAAAGTTTGGTCCTCCATTTATGTTATATTGATATATACGTGCGGCTAAGGCGCACACAAACAGAAAATAATTTTTAATTTTGTTGGAGACTAGTGCACTTTGTGGGTTACACCACCCTTTAAGAAATGAGCCAGCCGGCCCTTTACTTATGGGACACAGGCGCACGCTTGGTGCTGCTCCTTTGTTGATGCACGTGCAGCCACAGTGCACACAATTCACAAACACAGAAAATATTTTTTTATTTGGTTTGGAGTGCACTTTGGGGGTTACAGCACCCTTTAACGGTCAAGCCAGCCGGCCCTTTCATTATGACACAGGCGCATGCTTGGCGCTACTTTGTTGATGCACGTGCGGCTACTGCGCACACAATTCACAAACACAAAAATATTTATTTTTTTATTTTTTATTGGAGTGGACTTTGGGGGTTACAGCACCCTTTAATGGACAAGCCAGCCAGCCCTTTACTTATGGGACACAGGCGGATGCTTGGTGCTGCTCCTTTGTTGATGCACGTGTAGCCACAGTGCACACAATTCACAAACACAGAAAATATTTTTTTATTTGGTTTGCAGTGCACTTTGGGGGTTACAGCACCCTTTAACGGTGAAGCCAGCCGGCCCTTTACTTATGACACGGGTGCATGCTTGGCGCTACTTTGTTGATGCACGTGCGGCTACAGTGCACACAATTCACAAACATAAAATTTTTTTTATTTTTTTTGGAGTGCACTTTGGGGGTTACAGCACCCTTTAATGGACAAGCCAGCCGGCCCTTTATTTATGACACAGGCGTACGCTTGGCGCTACTTTGTTGATGCACGTGAGGCTACTGCGCACACAATTCACAAACACAAAAATATATATATTTTTTTTTTTTTTGGAGTGCACTTTGGGGGTTACAGCACCCTTTAACAGTGAAGCCAGCTGGCCCTTTACTTATGACACATGCGCACGCTTGGCGCTACTTTGTTGGTGCAGGTGCGGCTACTGCGTACACAATTCACAAACATAATTTTTTTTATTTTTTTTGGAGTGCACTTTGGGGGTTACAGCACCCTTTAATGTACAAGCCAGCCGGCCCTTTACTTATGGGACACAGGTGCACGCTTGGCGCTGCTCCTTTGCTGATGCACGTGCAGCCACAGTGCACACAATTCACAAACATAGAAAATATTTTTCTATTTGGTTTGGAGTGCACTTTGGGGGTTACAGCACCCTTTAACAGTTAAGCCAGCCGGCCCTTATTTTATGACACAGGCGCACGCTTGGCGCTACTTTGTTGATGCACGTGAGGCTACTGCGCACACAATTCTCAAATACAAAAATATATATTTTTTTAATTTTTTTGGGAGTGCACTTTGGGGGTTACAGCACCCTTTAACAGTGAAGCCAGCCGGCCCTTTACTTATGACACAGACGCACGCTTGGCGTTACTTTGTTGATGCAGGTGCGGCTACTGCGCACACAATTCACAAACACAAAAATATATATTTTTATTTTTTTTGGAGTGCACTTTGGGGGTTACAGCACCCTTTAATGGACAAGCCAGTCGGCCCTTTACTTATGGGACACAGGTGCATGCTTGGCACTGCTCCTTTGTTGATGCACGTGCATCCACAGTGCACACAATTCACAAACACAGAAAATATTTTTTTATTTGCTTTGGAGTGCACTTTGGGGGTTACAGCACACTTTAACGGTCAAGCCAGCCGGCCGTTTACTTATGACACAGGCGCACGCTTGGCACTACTTTGTTGATGCACGTGCGGCTACTGCGCACACAATTCACAAACACAGAAAAAATATTTATTTTTTTTGCACTTGGGGGGAGCACACCTGATGGAGAGAGCACCCCCAGGACAACACTACAGCACCCCTTTAGGACTGGGATACTGCACAGGACTTTGGAGTGGACACAGCCCCTATGGACAACTGACTGCACAAAACAGTCCAGCCAGCCCCTATGTACTTTGGAGGAGTGGACACAGCCCCTATGGACAATAGCAGCACAGCACAACACAGCCAGCCCCTATGGACTTTGGAGGAGTGGACACAGCCCCTATGGACAACAGCAGCACAGCACAATACTACACTGCACTACACTACACAGCCCAGCCTGCCCTAACTCCCACCCTCCCTCTTCACTGTCCACAGCCGAGTGAGAAAATGCCGCCGACGCGGGTACCTTATATAGAATCCAAAACCCGCGAGACCCGATTTCAGATCCGAGTCAGGTGGGAAAAGTCAAGCCTGACTCGAATTGGCCTCGGATAGGGGGGGCTCAGGGGGGGTTCGGATTTCAGAAATCCAAACCCGCTCACCCCTAATCTAAACACACATATATATAGAGATGTCACAAATATAAGGAGGCTGGAGTCATAGTTACAAAACAGCAACATAATGAGAATACACGAGTTACTATAGAGGAAACTCAGCACAAAAAGGTATTAAAATGTATCAGCTTCACATGATAAATATATTCATAAAATACAGCTTCTGTTTTTGCTTCTTGGACATTCAAAACTGTGTTTCCTGCTTGGACTGCTGCTTGTGTATTATGGTCAGTTCTGACCACCTGCAATTATTACCTGTGTGATTTCTGGATTCTGTTTAAATACCAAATTCTCATCTGTTACCTGTTATTTAACCTGGTACAGCTTGGTAAGATTACATCCTGTTCTAAACTATGTTTCCTGCCTGGACTGCAGTTCTTGTATTATGTACGCTCCACATCAGTTCTGACCACCTGCAACTCTTGAATATTATACAAGGATTTTTATCTCTGTACATACCTGGTTGTGTTATAAATCTGAAGTGTTTCTGCAACTCCTACTACTGTGCATCTAGATTACTATTATCTGTTACCGAGCCATAGCCAAGTGATTTCTTTGTGCTGCTCATGTGATTTATACAATACATTTTGAAGTCTCTTTGCTACATCTTGTAGTCGTGCTTCTGGTATAATCCAGGTGTTAAATTCTTAACAGAATGACCAGCCATAGCAAACAAGAGAATGCTGAAGAACTTATCACTTTGGAATCTCCAATAAAACTCCTTGTTACAAAACCTCCTGGAGTACTCAATCAAGCCATTCCTCCCTTTAATCCTGAGTCGGGCACACCTCTGGGACTCCCAGGTTTGGGCACAGGGTGCCTGACAGGCGCCTTTTATAAAATCATCATTAGCACCTAATTAACTAAAACTTAACGCACTTAAAGTGACCTTCATTAGGATGTACAAAGAGAGAATATATGGAAATCTGATTCACAAAACCACATTTATTAACCTTAAAGCAAGTAAAACAAAAAATACTACATTTTAAGAGGAGCAGTGTGCCTAAGAGGCCACCCAAGACAAACCTACATTTTTCCGCAAAATACCCACAACCTTTGTAATCTTCATTCATAAAATGAGCAAAATACACAAAATTGTGAGAGAAAAAAATACGTACCTTCAAAAGTCGGTTGAGTTTGGGAGCAATGAGCCTGAGAGTCCAGGTAGGTCACTACTGCACTCCACACAGGTGGCAGGAAAACTGACTAGAGGGGTTTCAAACAGCACCTAGAGATAGGAAGGTACTAGGGGGGCAGGCCCCTGCTCCCCCTTGCGGTGGAGAGGTGAACAAGAACAGCTTTGTGGCACCAATCAGGCCAGCTGCGCCTAACGCAGGGGTAAAGATGCTTCACTGCACAATTTGCACACAGACATTATACTGTTGTGTGCTCAGACAGCACAGATTCTAATAATTTTGCCTGAAGTTCTCAAGAAAATTTCCCTTCCAGTTACACTTCTGCATCACAAAAGGGGCTTATTAACCACACCAATTTACAGAGGGACTCTGTTCCACGTGTTGTTGTAGACCTTAATACAGTGCAACCAGATTCAAGTGGTCCTCGTGCTTCTCTTACTAAAGCAGAGCGAGCTTTTCACAGATTTAATCAATTGTGTTTATAGTATGCCAGTCCTGATCATTTTCTGCATTCATGTCCTTGCCACAGGTCTCGGATGGGAGGAGATGTTGGGTGTTCAGCCCCTGAAAGAGGATTCATGCCTACCGGTTCCATATGGGTACTTTAAGCCCAGCCAGTTCCTCCAGGGGGATTTTAAGCCCAGCCAGTCCCTAGAGGGGAATTTCACACCTTGACAGTTCCAGAGGGAGCCATTATGTCTTCTGGTTCCATGAAAGGACTGTTTGCAAATGTAACAAGAGCTGCACAGCCCGAGTTGCTATATAGTGCCACAGACCCAGGAGAGGTCACAACTACCTCAGCCCAGGGGGGTTCCCCAAGCATCCTGCCACAGGAGAGGTCTCCAAGCATCCTGCCCCAGGATAGGTCTCCAAGCATCCTGCCTCAAGATGGGTCTCCAAGAATCCTGCCCCAGGAGGGGTCTCTGAGTATCAAGGCAAGTATTTTGCCTCAAGAGGGGGATTTAAGTAGCCTGACAATTTATGAAAAGGTGTTGACTTATCAGTCATCTCATCCTATTGCCCTGGCATCCCGCCCTGAGGACTCTATTGCCCTGGCCTCCGTACCTGAGGAGAGTGCCGCCTTGCTGGCTGCCAGTTCGTATTTTCATTCTTTCAGGTTTGACTGGTCACCAAAAACTTCCAGTTTGTCAAAGGTCTGAGAGGTGTCTGCCTTGCCAAAGGTCTGAGAGGTGTCTGCCTTGCCAGAGGTCTGAGAGGTGTCTGCCTTGCCTGAGGTCTGAGAGGTGTCTGCCTTGCCCGAGGTCTAAGAGGTGTCTGCCTTGCCAGAGGTCTGAGAGGTGTCTGCCTCGTCAGAGCTCTGAGAGGTGTCTGCCTTGCCAGAGGTCCAAGAGGTGTCTGCTTTGCAAGAGGTCCGAGAGGAGTCTGCCTTGTCAGAGACCCAAGAGGTGTCTGCCTTGCTAGAGGTCCAAGAGGGTCCACCCATGTCTTCCTTGCCTGAGGTGCCACAGATTCCTGTTTCACCAGAGGTGCCTGATTTGCATGAAGTCCAAGGGATGTCTGCTGCCAGTCCAGTACCTCCTATATTTGTGCAGTCCAGTATCCCAGAGGTGACTGTTGTCCCATCTTAGAGAGTTAAGTTCACGGATGATAAAGTTAATGTACCTTTCAGTTGTCAGCCCATTTATTTTGATGGGAAAATCTCCCAGTTTGAAGCTTTTATGCACCAATATATGGAATTAACTGATGTTACCCAAAAGGATATAATAGCCAATATATGTTGATGAGGTTCAGAGGAAAAGCTTTTGTGTGGGTATCTTCTTTAGTGTACTCTAAAGACCCAGTATTATAGGATCTGTCTGGTTTCTTTCAGGCAGCTGTGATAAGTTCAGCCCACCTGATGTTCTTGCTCTATTGAATGGCTGCTTAAATTCTGCAGGGTATACTAATGCATCTTACATTCTTCCTCTGATGTCAAAAAGAAAAGAAGAATAAACAATGACCTTAAGGTGTCTGGAATCCACCTTCCAGAGGGGGACATTATGTTAGTATTGTCTGTGTTGCTCCTTGCTATATGCTTTTTCACTAACAAGGGTCACCAGGCCCTTCTGAAATGAACTGCAGTTCTGGTCCCTGCCAGAAGTGCTGCTATCTGGACATTACTAGATCAGTTGCCTTGTGAATCATTGCCAATCAGCAATTATGGACAACACTTGTTAACTTGCTTTATAGGCTGCTTGGAACCAGCATGCATTGCTGGTCATTTATGTTATTTCCTGATCCTTCTGATATTATTCCTGCTCCAGCTTCTTTTTTGGCCGGCTCCATAGTGTGCATGTGCTCTGGGCCACCATCGACCCGGTTGCGAGCGCTCAGCGCTTGCGACCGGATCTTAATCAGGCCCAATGTATGCTCCACATCAGTTGTGACCACCTGCAACTCTTGAATATTGTACAAGGATTCTTAATCTGTACATACCTGGTTGTGTTATAAATCTCAAGTGTTTCTGCAACTCCAACTATTGTGCATCTAGATTAGTATTATCTGTTACCCAGCCATACCCAAGTGAATTCTTTGTGCTGCTCATGTGATTTATACAATTTTTGAAGTCTATTTGCTACATCTTGTAGTCATGTTTTTGGCATACTCCAGGGTTTTAATTCTTAACACAGAGCAGTCAAACTAATAGGCAAAATGATGGAGCAAATGCAGTGGAAAGTTAGGGTGATCATTCATTGCTAACTTGCTGAAGTATTCGGCATTGCCCAGATTTAAATCTTCAAGTTATTACGTTTTATTATGTGATGACTTTCAAATCCATCTAGTGGGAGGCCCAGATACATATTTTTTTGCCCAGCGCACACTGTCATGAGGTCCAACCAAGACCCCAATCACTCCCAGACCAATTGCCACTCATCATTCAAATCAATCCAGTGGAAGGTATAGAATAGGCTCCCCAGGTCAAAGTTCTGCCCAGAGTCCCCATTTCAATGTTCTGTTGAGCGTACACCAAGGGGAAGTCCAACTGGGACATTAACCCCCTTTTATGTGTTGTGGGATCTAATGTTACAATTCTGTGAAGTTTTCATCCAAATCCATCTAGTGTAAGGCTCAGAATAGGCTCCTCGGGTCAAAGCTTTGCCCAGCATGCCCGGGACAAAGTTTTGCCTAGCGTACACCAATGGGAGGTACAATCAAGACTTCAACCCCCAGTATGTCTTCTGGAATGCAATGTTACCACTCTGTGAAGTTTTTGTCCAAATACATCCAGTGAAAGGATCAATAC
Organism: Taudactylus pleione; assembly: GCA_031769625.1. Taxonomy (NCBI): domain Eukaryota; kingdom Metazoa; phylum Chordata; class Amphibia; order Anura; family Myobatrachidae; genus Taudactylus; species Taudactylus pleione. Next base: position 17,120,749 of record JAUIMM010000188.1, read on the forward strand.
AGGCTCCCAGGGTCAAAGTTCTGCCCAGTATACAACAACAGGAGGTCCAACTGGGACCCTAACCCCCTAAAACCTGGCCAGGATCCAACTGGAGAAAAAAGGGGGATGCTGATGCACACTCTAAGCAACCATATATATCAAAATATATATAATAAACCATCAATTAACCTGGTATTCTATTGAGGTTCTTACTACATTTTTGGCCAAAGACGTTTGCCCACCTACCACTTCACGGTGACCTCATCAGGTGGGTCCCAAACATCTCTAATACTGACACATTGTATAAATTTATCTAGGACTTACCTATAATAGTGCCCATTATATGTGTGTACTGCAATGCACAGGACCCATACTAATTATAATCACTTGGGCAGGTAGGAGGAGTGCTAGCCCAGGAGAAGGGGTCTCACACCTTCAAGTGTACCTTAAATACATAGGAAAAAGGGGGGGCTGAAATGCACATCTTAATTTAAACATAATAAGAGGTGCTACCATGCTGAGACCTGTAGTTCTAATGCAGAAAAAAGAGGGGGATGCAGATGCACAGTCTAAGCACCAAGAATACTAATATCAAAATATATATAATAAACTATCAATTAACATACAACTAGACCACTTTCAATTGGTTTTATCCCAATCGGTGCATGTATGTCCGAATGCATAACCGGACAGACAGACAAACATACATACAAACAAACAGACCACATTTTATATATAGGATTAAAGGGATATTACAGGGCTTAATTTTAGAACTGAAATCAAATTGCATTGATGAAGCTACTCCATGATGTTTTATCCAACCACTTGCTCTATTGCTCCAAAGGCATTAGGGAATCCTGTGAAATTGTTGAAGGCTGTCTATTGCTCATTCCACTGGGTCTCTTGGCTATGGTAGTATATATTATAGGTATGTGACAGTTAGCCTGATTCAGTACCGGTTGCTAAGCTATGAACGCTCGCTAGGGGCGATTATCGCACATCTGCGCATGTGTAATCACCAAAGTAGGCATGCATGAACCAGTCACTGCGGCCGAGAATCGTGCACTCGTAGTACACAGACTGGACGCTACTTTGAGTGACAGATTGCGCAGTTTGTGGGTGGTAACAGGGGAAGGTGCTTGTGAATGGTGGATTGGATGTGCTAACGCAGGCGTGTCTGACCGTCAAAACGGAGTGAAATGGGTGTGCATAATTAGCAAAGTAGCGTCATTGAACACGTCAGTTAATTGTATTTTAGCCAGAACTGATCGCAGCGCTTGCAGTGGGGTTGGGGCTGCCTTAAGTGCTGCGTTCAGCTCTGATGGGTCTCGATGTTCCCGATTAGTCACACACTTCCTGGAGATGACGTGTGCTAAGAGAGAGAGGTGGGCGACTTTATACTCCTGTGTACACTCACTGCTGTCGCCCTAGAGGGTGTCCTTAAGCCAGACAGTGCGATCGCGGGGTTTGCATACCCGACACCTTTTGGTAGCAAACGACCACAGCTTAGCGGCCGGGTCTGAATCAGGCCCAGTGTTTGTAGGGCACTTAACACTTGAGCACAGAGACTGAAATAATTTAGCACAGGTCAGAAATTACATTGCCCATAAAGATTATAAAGCTTCATTCTATTAAATCTGAATATATGATCTCCTGGTTTGTCAGGGATTCTAAGGCCAATCTTTTCTCTTAAGTCATGGACTTTACAGAACCTTTGCAGCAAAGGGCCCCTCTCACATGCTACAAAGTAATGATTCCATCACACCAAACATTGCCGTACTCGAATGACACAACAGCAGAAAGGTCTCTAGACCATACTTACCGACATATGTTTTCACCTTTTTAGGAGTGGCCTGGAAAGGACTTCCAAGTGGGCAGTGATAGGGGCAGGACTGGAGTATTTGCATAATTAGGCCTCGTCCCTAGTGGGTAAATCACAAATATTTAAATAGGGGATGGGGCAAAATGACGCAATTATCATAAAATCACATATTAGGCCCCGGCCCCTATGCCCAGCCCTCAGATTGCCGGTAAGATTCTCCCTGTTCATGCCCACTTCACTGGGAAGTGGCCAGGATGCGCAGAGAAGTGCCTACTCTTCTGGGGGCGCTGGGGTTACCCGAAAAATTTGGAGCCTCTCGCAGGTTCCAGGACAGTAGGCAAATATGGTCTGGACCTTTTATAGGTGGCACAGTCCAGTGACATGCAGTTCAGCAATCTCACCTTGAAAGCAAAATGTACATTTATTTTCTGTTATTTTGCACTGAAAGTTTTGCTTGATACTGTACTGTATGTATTGTTTCCAATTTCCATTTCAGAGCTGCACATAAATGCAGTTTGGCAAACATATCAATACATATCTTTATCTATCTATATTTATCTATTTTAAACCTATTACAAATATATATTTTTTTCCTAATATATGTTTACTGAATTAAATCTAAGCAGGGATTATAACTGTAAAGAAAAACAGGAGACACATTGTTTAAATGTTGCTGAGTGTATTGAGTTTATAATGTATTTCTTACCTGAGACCACCAGCTCAGTTACAGTTGGGAGATGACTATTACCCCAAATCTGGTAACAGCTGGTAACAGCAACAAGTGCCCATATTTGTTAGTGTTGATATTGTAACTATTTTTTTTACTAATTTGAAATCATTATTTTTTTTTTTCGCTTTGCTTTAAATTAACCATTGCTTGCCCGTGACCCTGACTCACTTTGCAAGACTATAAATATTGGTAATGTATTCACCACTTGTACTGTAGCACATATTTTTCCAAGCAGTCAAGGAAAATCATTAAGTACACAACAATAGCAACATGCTACACACAATATTAGTGTGACTTGATAAATCTTCGAATAGACATTTAATACATTGCATGCCATGTATTTTATTATTAGAGAAGTGTGGTTCAGTATTCCAGGAATCCGTATCCACACGAATTTTGTGAATCCAGACATATCATAGTCGCGGTTTCTAATCTTCCTGTGGCTCAGAATTCGGATTTTAAAGCAAAATTTCAGGTATTGGATTGCAAAAATTACATGATTTCAGCTGTTGTTATAACTTTTAGTTAAATTTAAAAAAAAACAAGCTCTAGAACCAAAACACTGGAGGGTGGTTTCGCAAAACCAAAACACAAAGATGAATCCAGATCCAAAACCAGAACATGGGGTCAGCGCACATCATGTTATGTTAGTTAATCACTCAAGGGAACCTACAATAATCATTAATATAGACTGGGTAGCCCCCAATCACTTTGGTTTACACATACTTACAAAGAACCTAGCGGATACCTCTTTACAACCCTGAATCACCTTCCCATAGGAAGGAGCAGGCAGTGGCGTATCTATAATGGGTGCAGTATGAGCGGGGCACATGGGCCCCTGGGTCCAGGTGGGCCCCGCACCGCACACCATGCACCCATATTTTTTAACTTACCTGTCCGTGTTGCCCTGTCGGGTATCGGCGCTGCTCAGAACACGGGAAAATGGCCGCCGTGGCCATTTTTCAGGTGTTCTACGCATGCACAGTAGACTCCGGGCACACTCTAGTGCCCGGAGTCTGCTAATGCTCCGGTGGCTGGCCAGCCGCATCAGTCGGCTGCCGGCCACTGGTGGGAGAGGAGGGGGCCCCGCACAGGGAGTGCACACAGGCCCCCTCCTCTGTTAAGACACCCCTGGGACCAGGGATCTGGGAATCACAGCCATTTGAAGATGGTGAAGGTTCCTGCTGTCAAGCTCAGAAAATGCAGTATTTTCAGAGCATGATACATTTTTGTCTTTGTACAATAGTCTGGGGGCAGGGATCAGATCCAGACTGAAACGTAAGCAGCATATATCCAAGATATCTCAATCATTGCTTTCATAATGAATGGCCCCGATACATAACTTCTACAAAAATTATTATTATTCATTTTCACTTACTGTACTTTTAAGGAATAATAAATAAACCCCAAGGTGAGGGGAACATGCATACAGTGCAGTACTGTACATGTGCATGAATACAGTGTTGTGCTTTCTAAAACAACTAAATTCTGCTTTTGGAGACTGTACGCGCTGTAATAAAGTTCCCCATGTTCTGTTATGTATCTTTTTTTAAATGAACGTGAAGTTTTAAAGGGGTTACGTAGACTTTTCTCTTGTTTTTAACAAAGCTAAATTGTCATCCCAAACTTCATGATCTTATACATCACAACCATCAGTGAGCCACATTGCTATTCTTAAATGCTAACTAAGAAAATAAAAAAATAAAAAAATTCATTACAATAAAATAGGGACAGAGTGATGTGTTGTGCCGGCAAGTAGGCAACAAGGGAGACATTGAGAACGGTGATTATATTGAGATAGTTGAATAGTTAGACATTAACAATCGTGTCCCCATTACAGCGTTTATGATTATGTTCTCCATCCTGTATATTCCCAGTGGAATGATACAATATTCCCAGACTGATAGAAAAGAAGCTTTGCGTTAACATACAAGACATTAGACCGTGATCATTCTACCATGATATACAATGTCTGGTGCATGTCTCGTCAGTTCATGGATAGTTGTTTTATTTCTAAACTGCATGTACAAGCTTAAAACATAAAATTAAAAGTACGTTTTCTGGGGGCTCATTCTAGGTTGTTGCCCTCGACTGACAAAGACTCACTTTAATTCTACTTATGATCTTTTTTGACACTACAGTGTCTTTAATCTAACAGTCTCATATAAATTAGTATATACTTTTTAAAGGTACCAAAGGGTTGTAACAAAATTACTAAATAATATACATTAACAATATAAATGCATTCTACAGAGATACAATTTATAAAGCCCCATAGGTTGCATTTAACACAGATTTTTCCACAGGAGCTGTGTGAAACAAGCTGTGTTATTTGCACCCACTGGGACATAACATGTGGGGTAAATGGGATGGGTACGGGATGCTGGCAGTAACAATCCTGACACTGGCATTCAGACTAGATTACCATCCTGTCGGCTGTAAGTATACTAACCTAACCCTTAACCCTAAATTGTGTCTAAACCTATCGTCCCCCTTAGTGCCTAAACCTAAACTCCCCCTCCCTGCACCCTAAACCTAACCCTCCCCCCTTAGTGCCTAAGTCTAACCCTCCCCTTAGTGTCTACCCCTAATCCTAGCCCCATTAATCCCACTACTTACCTTCAGGATCCCATTGGTTGGGATGCTGGCACCAGTATTCTGATAAGTTTCGGGATTCAGGCATTGTATTCACCGAAAAACCGGCTTTCGGGATCCTGAATATATCCTGGGGTAAATCTGTACTTAACACAGGATATATTGTTACCCATGGAAAAAAATGTATAAAATTTAAATTGCTCCAGGCGTTAAACCAGAGATTTAACCATGCAGTAAACATGACAGGTAATTGAATCTGCTCCAATGTTGTTGGTTTCATTTCTAATTCTGTCTTGTTTCTTTTATTCTTACTATGTTTTCAGGCCTAAACTGGCTCTCTGTCCAAACCTTCAGCTGATTCACTATGAAATTAGATTCCAAAGTTTTACTAAAGGTCAATTGTGGCATACTTTTGGTCGATTTTGTATTTCAGGGTCTAAATCATACATTTACTAACGTGATTTTTGACATTTGTTTGAACAGTGTCAAAAATCATGTTAGTAATGTGTGATTTAAGGGTATATTTACTGAAAGTCAATTTGGGTGGATTTTTGGTTGATGTTGAGTCGAATTTTGGTCGATTTTGTGTTTCAGGGTCTCAATCACATATTCACTTAGAGATGATCTTAGATGGGCATATAATTGCATCAGAATCCATCATGACGATGAGAGGAAGACAGCTTTTCATATTCTTGATGCGCATTACAACGTATTTGGTGATGCCGTTAGGTCTGTGCAATAATCTTGAAGTTTTCTAAAACTTTGTAAATGAGATCTTTCAGGATTTGCTATATGTTACTTTAGTAGTATATCTAGATGGTATTCTCGTCTTTTCTGGAAACATTTAGACTCATTGCCTGCATGTCAAGGTCCTTTGGCAGCTACCCCTACCCTCAGCTTCGGTTCTGGCTTCTTAATCCTTCCTACAAAACTTCAACAAAAACTGGCAGTGGGTTTAGGCCTCTTTTGTCAAAGTGTCCCAACACTACAAACTCCTCATGGATAAGAGGCAAAGAGCCATATCTAGTCTTTAACCAGAAGACTGTCTGGCTGTCTACCTGTAATTACTTATTTAGAGTAAAATGGACTGCTCAGCATCTCTTATGTTATATACCCTGTCTCCAACAGGTTGCAGTTACCTCCCAACTTTTGGATCCCTAATTAAATTCACATCTCTCTCCTGAAACCATTGATAATTAATAAACCAGTTTTACTCTCCCAATCATGGGCTCTCCCAAAATCCAGACTCATCATAAAGATGAGTATAAGGTCAAAATCATCCGGGACTCTTGAGTCTAACATGGTCATCTTTAGTACCTCATGGATTGGAAGGGTCACGGTCCTGAGGAGAGAGCTTGGATCAATGTACATGCTCCAGAATTGGTCTTAATTTTCAATTTGTGGCCCCTTTGACGCCACTCCTAAATGGGGGGTACATTCATATATTTAGGTCCTAGTCCCCATTATCAGGTCTGGCGCTGATATCTCATCACCATCTGTGTTCCCACTGGCCATCCAATTTAAACTACTGTAGGAACTTGCCAGAACAACTTCTCTCCCTAGAGATCAGTATGCTGGCTGCTAGTTCCATTTACATCCAGCATCTTTTCCAGTAATCTGTCCCCAGTGTTTTCACATCATTGTGCTCCAGTGCTATTCAGGAAATGTGCTCCAGTATTGCTTCAGAGCATTCTGTTCCAGTGCTATCTGGAAAGCCTGCTCAAGTATTGCTTCACAGCATTCAGGTCCAGTTCTATCCATAAAAGCTGTTCCAGAATCACCTGCAGCCTGCTTCTATTGTGCATAGCACTCAGTTCTAGCATTTCTACAGCCAAATCCAGTTGTGCTACCAGCTGCAGTAGCCCTAGAAGCCTGGGCTGTGTGTTAATTTGTGTACATGTGAGAAATCATGATCCTGCACATGCGTACACAATGGTGCAACTGCACAGACTGGAAGAGAGCAGACTCCGAGGGAGATACTGTACATGTAGAAGCAGTCACTGCTTGTATCCCTATCCCCCCAATGTTTTAATTTTAATTCTCGCAGTTTGTAATCTTTAGTAGCCCATGCTGCAATCTGATTGTGGCACTCTACTCAAGTAACCACCACAAAGATGTTGTGAATTTGTGGTTGCTTTACGATATATACAGCATACCAGTGACTACTATACAATGCAGTAAGCATCCCAGTGATAACAAAAAATACAGTGAGCATCCTAGTGATCATTATACAATATAGACAGCATGTTAGTGACCATTGTACAATAAACTGAGAATCCTAGTGACCATTCTACAATACAGAGACAATGCTTTTAAACTATTGACAATACAAACAGCCTCCTAATGTCACCCCTAAGTCCCAGCATCCTAAAATGCATCCTAAGATGCAGCCTGATCAGCCTTTTAGCTTCTTTGTGTGTGTTGGTTTTGCAATATATACAGAATTAAAGAGTAAATAGGTTGGTCTGTCACCATAGAAATCAACTATATAATCAGTACCCTGATTTTCTACTTTTCACAAAGTTCCCAAAAGAGTAAATACTGGAATTCCTAGTTATATTTATCTGCACCACTGCTCACCAAATGTAGATGAGGGCAAAATCCTTTGAAGGTTTAGCAGGTTTAGATACACACAACAATCCAGAAGATGGACAGATCATGGCTTGCTGTCTTTATAAGGTAGGAGGACTTGGATCTCTTACCTCCAATATTGGAAGGACTTCCTGGTATTGGGCATGGTCTTATTATTAATTGGAATGACAGAGGGAGATCTGGTTTTGCTGTACTGTATAGATAACCCCAATCCCAGCTTTGACAAATGGCAACCCTGATAAGAAGTTGCTTTTTACAAGAGCAAAGTCATTGTGTGCAACAAAATTAGGTAACAAAATGAAAAATGTTCTTACTTCACGTAGAGGTATTTATTGTGATAATATTACACCCAGACTTTATATTATAAGTTATTTAACTTAGTTTCTAGTTCCTTTCAAGAGAAATACATGGCATGCATCAATATGTACAATACTGGTAAAACATCTAAAATATAATGTTTTGAAGCCTTGATGATGATAATGTAGTGTAGCTGTCTGGATTTTTTAAAATTCTCTAAAGGGACATCCGACGGAGCTTCCTATTCTTCATTCCTTAGAATTTAGCACACGTTGTTCTCATGATCATATTCCTTTCAGCTATTAATTACAAGCTGTTGTGCTGAGGTAAGGGAAGAGCAGCAGGAACCTAAAACTATTAATCTGGCCTGTGTGCTTTATAACTAAACTTGCAACTTTAATTCATTATATACAGTATATACATATATATATATATATATATATATATATATATATTTATTTTCTTTTTATTTACGTTTTTTGTTTTTTTAATGAACACTTTTAAAACATTGGGGCAATACAACCTCTGTCTTAAACGTAAGTCTTGAGAGAGGAATAATAAACAACAAGATGCAAGATGTATAGAAAAATATCCAAGGTACAGTATGTAAGACACTGAATGCCTATCTTCAACTATAGGTAGAATAGAGAAAAAAGTGGAAGGGGTAAAAAGAGAAGATAGAGGAGGAAAGGAGAATGGGGGAAAAGGAACATCTAAGACAACTCAGTGTTACAATAATTACTGTATATAGGATAAAGATTACGTGAAAAGAAAATCCTGAGACAAATTTGAACACTTGGGACATCCAAGGCTTATGAAATGAAATGGAAGAATTTATCAAACTACTGGTTATCCATTCCATCGCATGAATACAGTATATATAACAGATTGTTTTTAGAAGGGAAGCCATATAGGATAGACCAGTGGATGAAGTATGTCAATTTATGGTGTAATATAAATCTATCAAATTCCATTCTGTCTAACTTTTCACAGCACCACTCCTAAATTTCCACTTCTACTATAGGAGTAGACCCTGTGTTTTCCATAGGGTAGCTATTAGACAAGTGGCCGGTTAGTCTACTATCCCAAGATGTTTCAGTATTCAGGGTAATTAAGATGGAGAGGCCATGTACTGTATGTTTGGGATAGAAGGGGAAATCTGTGTCCCTCAAGAATACAAAAAAGAGTAAACCTCAGAATCGCACAATGACCAAACAAGACCACCAAATATGTAGAGGAGATCCCAACTATTTGCAGCCTCTCCCATAATGAAGGGAGACACTGGGATATATTTTATGCACTCTGACCAGACACCATTGATATAGCAGCTTGCATGCCATTTCTTTAATATAGACACAAACAAAAGACTTGGCAATCCCCTCACCATATATCAGTCCAGAATTCTGCAACCAAATCATTACCAAGGAATCGGTATGTAATGCCTCCTGTCAAAATATCAACATCGCCATCTCAATAGTTGGTATCTTGACAAGGATCCGGTAAGTATACTTACCCTCCCCCTTCTCCCCCTAACCCTCCCTTCTTATAGCCGAACCCTAACCGTTACCCAACCCACACACTAACCCTCCCCATTAGTGCCTAAACCTAAGTCTCCCCCCTTTGTGACTAAGCCTAAGCCTCCCCCCTTAGTGCCTAACCCTAACACCCCCACTGGTGCCTATCTCTAACCCCCTCCCCCCTGTAGCTAACAGCTAAAACGCCCTGGGCTTACCTGGTTTGGGCTGTAATCTGTCTGTTTTCCGGGATCGGGATTAAGATAGGAGTTGGTATTTCAATGCCTATCTTAAGTCCTCAAGTGTTTTAGTTCAGATTCTGTTTTGGTTCGATTTTGTATTCCAGAAAAATTGGAATAAAAAAATCGATAAGAAAAATAAAACAGCTAAAATCAAGTAATTTTGACCTGTTTACATGCAATCCAAAACTCTAGTTCAGTTTTAAATCAAAGTTTCGAACTGACTACAGATTCGAGCAAGGACTCGAAGCGACTTGGAAGCTCAAAGTGATTCCGAACTTTGACGCAATTCAAATTGGAACCCCTAAGTTTGAGTGATTTTGTCTTTCAGGAAAACCAAATCGTACATCTTTACTTGTTTCTCACTTTTACTCACAATGCTGCTTTTCCACATGTACTGTACCCATTTCCCAATTTTCAATTCACCAGAATCTCTATACCTATATTTTATGTTTCATATTTTTATATCATAACCTTAATTTGCCTTTATGTCCTGCCTATTCCTTAGATACACGCATTGTCACTTACTGGCAACATCACATATCTTCTTCATACCCTTATTCATGTCCAGGTAACTATTATGTTCCCTCTAAGCATCCCGGACAGATGAGTTTCACCCTAATTTTCCAAATGGCCAAGATGTCTATCCCAAGCAAACTTGATGTTTCGGATTTCCCGCAGCTCTTCATGAGGAAGTTTAGCCTATGACTAAAGGGTCTCCTTAGGCAAACAGTCAGGAGGAATGTCAAAACACAAGTCTACATATGAAATGCTTTATGAGTGGCACAGAACATTATATATAAGTTTTTAAAATAAAATAGATCACAGCATTCTAATGTATCTAGTTTTAAAATTGAATTGCTTTAAATCAAGATGTAATCAGCATCCCGATGTGCGGGATGTCGACGAGTGGGATCTCGGCACCAGAATACCGACTGCCGGCATTCTGAAGGTAAGTATCATGTGTTAGGGGGAGGGTTAGGATTAAGGTGCAGGGTTATGGTTAGGCATTAACGGGAGGGTTAGGATTAGGCACTAGGGGGGAGGTTAGGGTTAGGCACTGGTGAGGGGTAGGTAGAGGTAAGGGTTAGTCTTACCTTCTTTCCTTATGGGTGTCAGGATTCTGTCAGAATACTGCTGTCGGTATTCCGACCAGCGGCATCCTGACTGCCGGGATCTCATACCCAATTTCTTCATTTATTTTGTTTGCATTTTTCTACCAAGTTTCTTTTATTTGCTTTTATGTTGTTAGGTAACACTGGGCCTGATTCAGAGATGTACGTTAATTCCATACGGAACACAGCTGAAAAACTATGCTAATGGTTGCAAAGATCCCCCGAGCATTATGTCACTTCCATGTGTAAATATTGGTAACATTCACTCACATTGAGCAGCCATCTTGCCCTTGCAGCAGGTCTGACCAGCTCCAAACACTGCAGCTATCCTCACACGCAGAGGGCTCTCATGCTGCGAATGCAATCACAGTGGCAAATTTATGCACGGTGAGACACGCCTGTGTTTTTCAGACCCCCCCCATTACCATCCCCAAACGCTGACTGCCTGTCACTCGCTTTGTGAGTGGACCCTCTGTGCGAACGTAATCACAAAGCAATTCTGGAGCATGCATATTGGAGCTTATATGCATGTGCACTGGCAAACAATCGCTCGATCTGCATAAGTATCACCATTGCGTCAGTCTATGAATCAGGCCCACTTTGTTTTGTTCATGTTTTTTACCTTTAAAAACATAATGTTACACCAATTTAAAATGTCTGATAAAACTCAATATATAATTTTCACTTTTTATTCTAGGACTCTTTATGAAAAATGTCACATATCATGTTCATATTAATATCCTCTCTGAATAATTAGATTGTTGCTATTACTGGAATAGAATATAAAAATTACTTATTAAATGCATTTGATACTATTAAACCCTGATGATGGATAATTTTTATTTTGCCTTGTGCATTGTCTGTTTCTATTTGCTTACATTCATTATATTTATTTATTATTATTATTATTATTATTATTATTATTATTATAATTATTATTATTAATGTTTGAAATCCATGATGGATCTTTTACAACTAAAATGTATTTTGCCAACATAGCAAGCAAATAATTTCCCATTCAAATAGATTAAAGACAAACTGTGAATTTGAGCTAAATTTTAAGTCTTAATCTGAAATATTTCAAGTACATTTTCAAGAAAGATCACAAACTTCTTTTTTGCGCACACAATGTTTCAGTGCTTCATAGGGGGGATTATGAGATTAAACCTATTAAATTGCCACCTGCACTGAAAATATGTTATGCCAGATGGAAAGTTGTGAATAAAGGAGAAATATATAAGCATTAAGTTTTGCTTATATATTTTTAATACTGTTTTGTGTGCTAACACAATTTAACAGTCCTCACTGCTGCCAAAACTCTTACAACCCCATTTTTCATCGAGTGCAGAGTTCTGGATCTGTACCGGATTAGTGCATGCAGTATAGTTACATTTATCAACATCCAAAGATCGTTACATTCTAGCATATCTAAAAGAAATACTATATTCACTGTACCGCTTGCCATTTAGTATTTTATTAGATTTACTTTAACCAAACACCTATATAAAACAAATTCAATCGGGAGATTAAGAACCCACTACACTGACAAAAAGATAATTTTACTAAGCGATATAACCTACTTCCACATAAAATGGAATTTTTTAGGTGATGGTGAATTATTTATCTGTAGCTTTACGTTGCCCAACAGTCTAATACATTTTTATTATAGTACAGTGTAGAGGTTTACCTAAAATGGAATAAAATTTAAAAATTGATTCTACTTAATTTAACTTCATGTAGTGCAGAGAATGTCCAAGCTAACGCTGATGATATTGGAAAGATATAAACAGGTCCAGAGACTGTGGAGAGATTATGATCACTCTGTGCTGTGGGGTTTGCAAAATTGAAGAGTTCACCCGGGACCCTCTTTGCTCAAGGGCAATATTTTATTTTAATCACTGTTTATTATAAACTATTTTTTTTTTCTTGCTGGCAAGGTTCTGTACCCTAGACAGCAGAAATTCTGTGAAGTTTAGGAGATATCAACCCAAGTAAGATCATTTCATGCTATATATTATGCTCTCTCACAGGTGATGGAGGTTCTTGGAGAAATGTTTATTTTTCCTTCTATATTGGTCAACAGGGTTGTAGCAGTGGGAGGGGTTGTAGGGACCAGGAAGAAGCTGAGCACCCAGAGCATCCTCAGTATTCTCTGGGCAGCAACTCTCTAGTCTGCAGGATGCTACTCTAATTATCTTGCAAGTCAAAGACAGGTGGCAGAGGGCAAGGATAGTGCCTCCCCCTTGGCGATATAACCTTCACACTGGGGGTGGTAGCACCTTTTACCCAACACTACTCTGCAGTAGGGATGAGCGGGTTTGGTTCCCAGACTACCGAACCCACCCTGACTTAGGGGATCCGTGTCGACTCAGATTTTCCCGCCTGACTCGGATCTGAAAACAAGGCAAAATGTCATCATCCTGCTGTCAGATTCTCATGGGTTTTGGATTCTACATTATTAATTCCGGCTGTGGAGAGAGTAGAGGGAGGGAGCTGGGAGCTGTGCTGTGCTGCTGTGCATAGGGGCTGGCTACAATTGTGTTGCTTAATGTCCATAGGGGCTGGCTGTTGTCTATATAGGGGCTGGTTAGCTGTTGTTGTGACTGAAGTTGTCCTGTCATTCCGTAGGGGTTGGCTGTCTGTTGTCCATATATAGGGGCTGGCTGACTGTTGTCCTGTCCATAGGGGCTGGCTGGCTGTTGTCCTGTCCATAGGGGCTGGCTGGCTGTAGTCCATAGGGGCTGGCTAGCTGTTGTCCATAGGGGCTGGCTGTTCTGCTGTGTTGTCCAGGGGGTGCTCTGTCCATAAGTGGTGTGCATCACCCCCAGCATGAAAAAAAAATGTCTGTGCATGTTAGCCACACTTGTCAGCAACGTAGGTGTGCAGGGGTGCTGTGCTGCGACTTGTCAAGGGACTGTTGCCTCTTTCAGGGGTGCTCTTCACCTCAGTGTGAAAAAACAAACACTTTTTTATGTTTGTGTTAGCCACACTTGTCAGCAACATAGGTGTGCAGGGGTGCTGTGCTTCTGTCTGTCAAGGGTCCCCTCCCCCTCCCTCCCCCTCGCTCAACTCCCTCCCCCTGTACCAGCTGACCCAGCATCTCCTACAAAGGGGAATCATTTGAAAGCCTGCAAAGGCTTGGCCTGCTACCTTAACCTAAATCTTAAGCGTGTCATCTGAAGCATGGAGTTAGAACCGGAGTTTGAACTGGATTTGGATTTTGAACTACTTTCTAAACAAAAATGGAACAATTTTTCAAACACAGCAGCTCAGGAATGCTACCACTCCACCTTTAATTCTTACCCCCCCTTAGACTGGGTTTGGGGGCAGTCTCATGCTGCATCCCAAATCGCACTCAACAAACTTCTGTATGCGACAAGATCTCTCACTCGAACAAGGAAAATGCTAGGTGCAGTCATGTTACCTGTTACAGTTTATACCATTATTTTAAATTTCTGATTAACTTTAACATGGTTTTTACCTTATGATGCTGTCGCTATTCTTTTAAGGTGGCCTTTTATATCTTTGTATTTAGCCTCTCATTCATTATTTTTATTTTCTCTCCACCTGGATGTTATACTTCCGCTACTTGCACATGAACAAACACGTGGATCTATTCATTCAGGGTGTATTATATTCCAAATGTTTCAGTCACCCATATACATCATGCCCAAACTGCATCACTGTTTGGTATTCCCTGTTTTGTACCATGTACTTCCACCCCACTGTATGATATAGCAGTGTGTTATACCTCCAATTAATTGCGTCCTCCATAGGCAGTATGTAATTCACATAGATCTGCTCATACTGGGTATATCATTCTGCCACACATATGTCAGTTTTTCCATATTTGCTTTGGGTCCTTGTATGGCTTATCTCCCACATTGTAACCTTCGTTGTTTGCCCAACAAGGCTGCCTCACCTGGTACACTCATGGATGGGATGAAAAATACATGGATCTGATGATTATGGTGGGACCCTACTCCTAGCATTAGGATGCTGCATCCACCCATTTTGTATCATCTCTTCTAGACAAAACCTATTCCACCTAGGGTAATCCTACGTAGTGCACCAAAGATGGCTGCCTAATATGGTACCTATTGTTGGTGGAATATATAACCTGTGGAAGTTATTTCTCAAAATGTCTGCACCAACCCTGCAATATGCTTATTGTGCTCTCAAGGTTTTGGTTGTTTTAATTATCTCCATGTGGTTTTCTATTTTCTGCAATACCTAATCCTTGAACAATGTACCATGGACCTCATTCAGAGCTGCTTGCAAAATGCGAGCACTCGCTCTGAATGAGTGCGGCCATTTTTCTTTTGAAAGGCGGCCTCCTGGTCGCTCGCTAAGCTGTGGGCTACCACCCACAGCTTTAGCAAGTGACTAGGTGATGGTCACGATGGTTGAGACCATCGCAACCATCGGGGCATGCGACGAAACCCTTGGGGTCAGGTCTCGTCTACCGCAAGCCTCAGACAGCTTCCTGCTCTAACAGAGCAGGAAGCTACCTACTGACATCACTGCTGATGTCAGTAGGGCTGCCTACAAATGACAGGCATTCCTTCAGGAATGCCTCCGTTTGTCCGGCCACCCACCCTCCACACCTACAAAATGGGGTGAGCTGTCGATCAACATAGTGTTGAATTTGTCACTCGCTCCAGAGCCAGCGCATGCACACTGCGGCCACTGCACATGTGCAGGGCCTCACCATTGACTCACTTGCGAGTGCATAGGTGCTTGCTAGTGGGTCTGAATGAGGTCCCATTTTTTCTGATGTTTGTAAAGTGACTTTGAGTCCTGCGGGAGAAAAGTGCTATATAAATAAAATTATTATTATTATTATTATTATTATTATTATTATTATTATTATTATTATTATAAGGGTCTGCTGCCTCTTTCAGGGGTGCTCTTCACCCCAGTGTGAAAAAAAAAACAACTATTTTTTTCTGTGTGTGGTTGTGTATGTTAGACCCAACTTAGCTGCGCTATATCTGCTTGGTGACACTGCTGTAAGACCACACTGAGAATGGAGGACAGACACATGACCGGAGAGCAGGATCCACATACCAGTCTTGTAGCTGCCAGCAGCAATCATGCTGACTATGCAAGGTCATCAACATCATCTATGACGACTGATGTTCCAGGGCTTAAGTCAGGCCAAAAAGTCAGGCTAAAAAATTCTACTTTTACCCTGTTAAAGCAAAAAAAATCTAAAGCTAAGTCAGTTTTACAGAAACAATATGCCATTCACTACATGAAGTGGCATGGAAAGGATAAGGCCTTGGCCTTTATTTATGACTGGTGGTTCTAGTTGTGATGATTTAAGCCCTTCTGCTTTGAGAAGAGGTACAAAAAAATAATATTGTCTCCAAAAAGTCACAGATCCCTGAGGAGAGTCCAAGTGTGTCCGCGGTTGCCATGTGTGAGCCTGACCTTTCTAATACAGTACTTGAAGAGGATCATACTTTTGTGTGCCCTCTGCAAATGTGGGGATGAGCAGCACAAGTCAACATGCTGACGTAGAAATCAAGGATGCTTCTCTGGAATTGCACAAAGAGAATGAGGAGGATATTTATGTAGTTGGAGATACAGTAACAACAACAAGGATGATGAGGATGTTAATGAGGATGAGGATGTTGATGCCGAGGATGTTTGTGCAAAAACTGTAAATCACAATCATGCAACAGTTGTTGCCCATGGTGGGAAAAATCCCATTGTTGGCATGCCTGGGCATAGGACCAAATATCCACATCTCATGTGTGGAATCATTAACTCCCAAATCCGGACAACCTTTGCCAAGCCATTTGTAACCGATGCCATGTAACAGTGAGTCGAGGTAAGGACCTTAACCATCTTGGAACCTCTTCCCTGTTACATCACTTGCAGTGCATTCATCAAATTGGAAAGGGTATTGAAACTTTGGGGACACAAAGCAAACAACAATCAGTCCAGTGTCATCAAACTGCTCCCTTCTATCTGGATCCAAGTGCCTGCAATATCCACCACCAACACCTGCACCATCATCAACATCCTCATTGGTAATCAGAAGTAGTCCTGCATCCAATATCATATGAACTGACTCCTCTCCTATCCGTTGTTCCTCAGAAGGATCCTTGAGTGTTATGTCTGCTGCAGCTGTTGCTATGAGTGGATCTTCATCCCAGAAGGGGACCAGGAAGAAGACTACTTTTAGTAGTTCAAGAAGTTCAACCAAACAAATGACTGTCACACAATCCTTTGATTTGGCGAAAAAGTATGACAGCAAACACCCAGTTGCTCAGTGGATTACTGACGCCATAACAGCTATGCTGGTATTAGATGTGCTTCTAGTATCCACCATTAATGCAGTGGATTTTACACAGTTAATGGAGGTCATGTGTCCCTGTACCATGTCCCTACTAGATTCCACTTCTCTAGAATAGCAATTCCCAATCTGTACAAAGACATTAAAAAAACCTTATTCTTGTTCTGTAACATGCCATTGTGCCCACTGTCCACTTAACCACAGATATGTGGACAAGTGGGACAGGGCAAACTAAAGATTACATGACTGTGACATCCCACTGGGTAGGTGTATTGCCTCCAACAGTGCAAACAGCAGCAGCAGCTAACAAATGCCAGCTCATTCAGAGGAAGGCTACTCTGTGTGTCACCAGTTTCAGTAAGAGGCAAACTGCTGAGAACCTCTTAGAGAAACTCAGGGAAATCCTTGCAAAATGGCTTACCCTACTTGGACACTGCTCGGGAGTTGTGATTTCTGACAATGCCAGCAATATTGTGCGAGCATTACATGTGGGTGAATTCGAACACATCCCATGTTTTGCTCACACAATTAATTTGGTGGTGCAACATTTTTTTTAAAATGACAGGGGTGTGTAGGAGATGCTCTTGGTGGCCTGAAAGATTTCTGGACATTTTCGAGATTCAGCAACTGCGTGTCAAAGATTGCAGCACCAGCAAGAACTGTTGAATTTGCCGTGCCATCAGCTGAAGCAAGAGGTACCATCCAAGGCTACACTACAGCCTATGACATAGGGAAAGGAGCAGGAATGCACCTTAGTCAAGCACATGTTGTGCAAGGTTCTCAAACTCTTTGAACTTGCCACACGTGAAGTTAGTTCAGACACTGCCAACTTGAGTCAGGTCATTCCCCTAATCAGACTTTTGCAAAAGCAGCTGTAGAAACTGATGGAGGAGCTGAAGTGGAGTGATTCTAAGTATGTCGGACTTGTAGATCAAGCCCTTCATCCACTTCGACCGGATCCAAGGGTCGTCAATCTCTTGAAATCAGATCACTTTATTTGGTGACCATAGTTGATCCTAGGTTTGAGTCATACCTTGTGTCTTTCTTTCAGATGAACATAAATCTGAAAAGATGCAAAGAGCTGGTGATGAAAAAATTGTCAGCTCAAGCGGAACTTGACACGGCAGCATCTCCTCCTTCAGTTTCTACAGCTGCCAGGAAAAAACTAATATTTCCTAAGAAACCCACTGCTGGTGATTATGCAGATCAGTTAGCAAAACCTCATGACGTCTGTTTGGGTCTGAAAGAACTGCCTACAATGAGTGACATGTCTATCGTGACTTTATCTGATATGGTCACCATGCAGAGAATGGTGGATGACTATTTTAGGGATAGCATCCAAATAGGCATCCAATGACAGACAGTCCATTTCACTACTGGCAGGAAAAAGAGGCAATTTGTAGTCCCTTACACAAACTGGCTTTGCTGTACTTAAGTTGTCCACCCTCCAGGGTGTACTCTGAAAGAGTTTTCAGTGCAGCCGGGAACCTTGTCAATCATCGTCTTAGGAGGTTACTTCCCCAAAATGTGGAAAAATGATGTTCATCAAAATGAATTACAAATTCCACGAGGAAGACCTTTACCAGAACTTAAGTTCTAAAAATACAGAAGCATCTGTAATGGTGAATTCATATTGTGTGAAGAAGAGGAGGATGCATACATTGATGGGGATGACGATGACGACATCTAATCTAATGTATTGTAAAGCCAGTTTGTGTATGGGATCATTGCCACCAATGTCCACTGCGCATTGGCAGCTTGTTTTGTAGGTGGCCCAAACAAACCAATCATTTCAGTCACAAGTGGCAGTCCCAGTTGCTAAAGGGATTGGTTTGTTAAATTGTGAATGTCCTGTTTCATATATACAACATAATGGTGGGTTGGAGGGCCCATGGACAATTCCATCTTGCACCTTTTTCCTTTCCATTATGTGCTGGTTGGGGCATTGCTGTCTGACATTTTTAATGTTATGGTTTATGAATGTCCAGAAATTGTAATGACAACAGGCAGCATCTCCTGCATGCCCCTTTTATTTTTATTAAAGAAAATTCTGAACCAATTGCTGCTTGTTGTGTCAACCCGACGGCGCAAGTCACACAACAGTGACATTCAGCTAAGGGTTCTCAGCCCTTATTGCTGCTACATGGCCCAAAGGCTGCATCCTGCTTCACGGCCCAAAGGCCACCTGTCATCACTCCTCACCAGCCCTCAAAGCTGTAATGGCCGCAACTTGCCAAGAGCTCCAGGCCTCAAGGCTGTTGCAGGCCTAATCAGAGCTCTGTGTTCCACTACTACTCAGCCCGGAGGCTGCATCAACAATTGACTATCAACTATCAATTCTTCAGCCAGTGGTTGCACCAACTATCAGTTCTTCAGCCAGGGGCTGCACCAATTTATCAATACCAACTCATCTTATTTCATCCAGTGGCTGCACGACCTATCAATTCTTCAGCCAGGGGCTGCACCAACTATCAAGTATCAACTCTTCTTATTTAAGCCAGTGGCTGCACCAACTATCAACTATCAACTCTTCAGCCAGTGGCTGCACCAATTATCAAGTATCAACTCATCTTACTTCATCTAGTGGTTGCGCCAACTATCAACTATCAATTCTTCAATCCTCAAAGGACACCCCAACCATCATCTTTGCACAGTCCTCATTTCTATTTATGACTCAGTTTTGAGCCAGCTAGCTGGTTGCAACCTTTTGGCCCTTAACTAGATGAAAAAATAAATATTGAGAGCTGTGAGGTGGTCAAAATTGATTGGAAATTTGTGGAAATAAATGTTATTGAGGTTAGTAATACTGTAGGAACAAAACAAGCCCCATTTTATGTGATTTTAGCTGTTTTTATGATTTTTAAAAAAAAAAATCCAGATCCATAACCAAAACCGAAAAACAAAAGACGGAGGTGAGGTTTTGGCAAAACCAATCCAGATCAAAATCAAAACAAAAACATGGGGGCAGCGCACATCTCTACTTTGTAGTGGAAAGGGTTATAACTAAAGTTTCAGCTAGCAAAAAAAAATTCATCCATTTTCATATTTGATCAGATTTTGGGGGATTTATGTGTTATGAAACTGCAAAAGAATTCACAGAATGAAACACAAACTGCTCTGTTGTAGAAGTTGTAAAAATTGACCATTGTTCTTTCCGCAGATGCTGCGCGGCTGATGGAGAGATGAACGTAAGTCAGTTTGTGGCATATGTCTTCTGTGTTTTTGCTGTGCCCATGCTCAATAAACAAGCTTAAGCTTGAGTAGTGCGTAAGAAGAAAAGGCAATACTAATGATGATGGTTTCAGCTGTGGATGGAAAAACAGGGGTCGGCACCTGGATACAGGAAGGAGGTCCTGTAATGGTGTGTGTATATTGATTGGCACCTGGACAGTGAGTAACTTCTTTTCTTTTCTGATAGTGAGGGGTCGTACATATCTACACAACACTGGCCACATCCACACAACACTGGCCACAGATCCACCATTTCACACAAAATGCACTTTATCACTTTCAACTACAGGCCCATTTGGTCTTTAATTCAACCCTACTGTAAAAATAGGGAATATTAGTTACACATATTCCAATATGTGTTAAGCCGGCCAACTGCAGCCAACTGCAGTCCTATATTGATTCTCAGAAATTATAGGAGCAACATCATCTCACCACAGCCCCCTGCATATCACAACAGCCTTCTGCTTCTCAGTACTGTCCCTTGCATTTCACCACAGCATTCTATATTTCACCCCAGTTCCTTACCTCTCACTCCTGTCCCCTACATCTCACCAGTGTCAACACAACTCCCCCTGCATCTGGCTGGGTCCTGGCCATTGGGATGTGCTGGGAAGGGCAGGAGGATCATGGATGAGATGTTTGTATTACATATACCATAAGCATTATCAGCAGCATGTCCTTGGGGCTGAGGCACCTGTGCATATTTCTGCTCCCTCCATGTGCACCCCTTCCCAGCTGCCGAACATGGCATTGAGCAATGTCCTCTTTGAACAATGTACCCAGTTTTTCCTGGGCTATCTTCTGAGCTTTCTTACTGCGGTGCCCTTGTCCAAGAACATTGACTTCCATGGGAGGTGCCTCCTGTTCACAGAGGGTGTGTGGCTCAGTGGGAACATCATGCTGGAAAGGGAGCACTTCACAGTGGAGGAGTGGTGGCCAGAGTTCTCCTGCAGGTTCAGCATAGGAATGGACATCAGAATCCAATGGTATCTAAATGTCAATGATTTTTTTCCGATGGTACTGTTTTTACCTTGATGATGGTGGTCGAATGTTTGCGACCATTGAATTCTTGATACAGTAGCTAAGCCTCCCCTGGCTCCTTCCTGGCTACTGTGTCTGCATCAGGGCATCTTCATGGGTTCATTGGAGGCTGTCTCTCACTCTCTGTCTGCCTCACATGTCACCCTGCTCAGTCCCTCACTTCCTCCCCTTTCTAGGCTGCAGCTAAGCAACAGTGCACATTGCTAGCTCTGATTGGCTCTAACTGTCTCAGAGAGCCAATAAGAGCACAGCCCTCACTCCTGCAGCAACAGTCACTCATAGAGCACAACAGTTTTTTCTGTGACTTGCTTCATTCCAAGCCTCAGTTTCAGATGCTGTCTTGCTGTTTCAATTCCTCTACAGCAGCATGGTGCAAGATTTTTTTCTGTGAATGATTCAATAAAATTGTCTCTGTTTGGCTCCCTTTTGTCACAGATGAATGGTTCATACAACTAATTCTTCCTCGACCAACGTTGTATAGAATAGAGAATACCCCATTAAAATCTGTCCAGTGGTTCAAGAAATTAGCCTGACTGAAAAGATAGACCCCTAAACCCAGAACTTTATTTTATATTTATAGAGATGCTTTTTCTATAATGGGTGGAGGGTTATATGCACATTGGCCTAAAGAGACAGGGCCACCTCCAAGTAAAAGTAAAAAATAATAGACACCTATAGAATTAGTTGACACAAATCGGCTTTGGTGCTTGGGCATTAGAAAGCATTACCACTATCCAATATACAGTGCAATTCATTGGGGATACACTTTCAGTCCATAGTATATACTACAGTATAACTCAGATTGGCTTTAAAGTACACTAAGTAAATTGTTTCTAATGTTTACAAATAAGCAAAGGACAACATATAAGGTGTTTAAAAAATGCTTTAACTAATGTTGTTTTTGGATGCATAATTGCTCTTTTATACCTTGTTCGACTCCATTTTCCATAAATGGACAAAAAATAGCATATCGACAACAGAATACAACACAGAGGGCCTAATTCAGAGATGTATGTACATATCAAATGTACATACAACTCCAATGTTTGCAGATCTGTACTTGCGAAGGAACCTCACTGCGCCTGTAATGATCTGTTTCTGTGGCATGAGTTTCATGCTGTTGGTGTTTGGGTGCTGTGACAGTGAGCGTTCCAGAAAAATGGGGCGTGTCATACTCATATTTTGGGCGTATCGAAGCAAGCGGCTGAATCCTTGGATGCAGCTACACTGACCCCTGCAGCGTGATTTACCCAGAGGGATACTCAGATGCCCGATGTTCATGCATTTGATCCGATGATGCATTTGCGGACGCAGCAGCAGATCAGGGAAGCTGGTAAGAGGTGTCTATTTACACAAGATGTCTTCAGCGGAATTTACATATTGTCGCAATAGCGTCCATCCAGGGGCGTATCTATAATGGGTGCAGGGTGGCCCATACCACACACCTTACACCCATACCTCCTAATACTTACCTCTCCAAAGTCCCATGTCAGCTGGAGAGGTGCTACACAGAACGCCTGGAAAGTGACCTCAGCGGACATTTTCACGGTGTTCTGCGCATGTGCAGTAGGGAAATCGCCAGGGAAATGGCTGCCCCCACCATTTTCCCGGTGTACTGCACATGCGCAGTAGACTACGGACACAGACTAATGCCCGGAGTCTACTGAACCTGTCAGTACGCTGCAGTCATCGGAGAGAGAGGAAGGGGGGCCCGGATTGTGAGTGAACAAGGGCCCCCTCCTCTCTAAAACCCCCCCTGCATCCTTCCCTGAACCAGCTCCACAATTGTAAAATGCAAATGGAAAACATTAACAATAATATCTATTACTTTGTTTCAGCGTGTCAGACATTGACTCTAAATTAACTGGAAGCTTTTCAGCAAGGTCACGTAAATTAATACTTAATCCGTGTGTGTACAAAACAAATATATGTTGAATTTCTCACAGAGAATGACTAGGCTACTTTTCACTAAAGTATTCAAGGGAGGGGGGAAAAAAATAAACGCAGCTAGCCTGGAGCACAGGCCAGATGCTTATTCTTTCAGATTTCCTCCATCAAAGCGTCTGCTGGTACGAAAATAAAATCCACAGCAATAATGAAACATATTAAAATGCATGCAAAGTCTTGAGGGCTTATAATATGCTAAAAAACTGGCAATACATGTTTACATCCATATATCAAGTTGGATGTGCTGAAAAGATTTAAAGTGTAAAATATGCAAATACGTGTCATATTGTCACACTTGGTCTCCCTAATGGAACTCCCTTTCATCTCAAGTCTCCTTAATTTCATGAATATTGCATGCTCCTTACACCTTATACTACGGCTGTTGCTAGGCTGGGAGGATTATGAAAATATGGCAAGTGTTGCTTTCATCCAATACAAATTTTACATTCTAAATCGTAGGTTTTCTTCTATAAAGTACAATTAATAGTTATTCACTTCTCACAAAACAAGCAGTTACAAAGTATTGTTTAATGAAAATATTTCAGCTGTCTCATCGCTAGAGGCAGGCAGAATCGTTATTAATATTTTATTTCTGACAGTGTAAACATATAATCCTTGGCGAATCTCATTATTTTGGTGTCTGTAAAAGAAGATTGGCGATTGTTAATTATACAAAGTTCTGAATGGAAAACGATATGAGCGTAACACATGCCTTCATGTCTCATGGCACATTTGCACTGTAGAATTGATCTCCAGCATTTGCGCAGTATATAGATTTATATACACATACATCTATCAGCCATCACATTAAAATCACTGACAGGTGAAGTTATTAACATTTATTATTTAATGACACAATGGTATCTGACAAGGGGTGGGATATATTAGGCAGTGAATGGACAGTCAGTTGTTGAAATCAGGCAAAATGGAAACGTGCAAGGATCTGATTTTCCGATCAGACCCGTTCGCTAGGATGTGTTTGCACGCAGCGGTCAGCTGCCAAAGTATGCAAATCCCGCTATCGCATGGCAAGACATTGACACGCCCACTATGTCTTGGCGTGTGATCATGGTATGTATTTAGATGCCCACCAGCCTGACTCAAGATGCCCACTTTCTCTTAGTAACACACGTCATCTTCAGGAATGGCATGAAACAATTGGTAACATCGAATACTGCGAGTGCTTCAGTGTGTAATTCAGCCATGTGACGTGTACACTGACGCTGCGTCTTAATTATGTACGCCCTGGAAATGGCGTTCAGATGCACAGACACGCCTGTGTTCACACCACCGCACCCAGATTTCCATTGACCATCCCCTGTTACCACCCACAAATGGCTCGTCCTGTTGCTCATTCTAGCGAGGAATCTGTGTACAATGGGCGATTGCTTCGCAATCGCAGTGACTGGTTCGCACACGCGCACTGTGTCTCAAACACATGCGTAGATTGCAAAAATTGTCAGGCTACGTGCGAACTCATCCTAGCGATCGGGTCTGAATTGGGCCCTAAGTCACTTTGATAAGGGCCAAATTGTATTGGCTAGACCACTAGGTCAGAGCATCTGCAAACGCCAGGCCTTGTGGTATGTTCCCGGTATGCAGTGGTTAGTACATTCCAGAAGTGGTCCTAAGAAGCACAATCGGTGAACTGGTTCCAGGGTCATGGATGCCAAGGCTCATTGCTGTGCATGTAGTGTGATGGCTAGCCTGTCTGGTTCTATCCCATAGAAGACCTACTGTAGCTCAAATTGCTGAAACAAAATCATGCTGGCTATGAGAGAAAGGTGTCAGTACACAGACAGAGCATCACAGCTTGCTGTGCATGGGGCGGCATACCCACAGACTGGTCAGAGTGCCCATGCTGACCCCTGTCCATCACCATAAGTGCCTATAATGGCCACGTGTATTATCACTGGACCATGGAGCAATGGAAGAAGGTGACCTGGTCTGATGAATCATGTTATCTTTTTTACATCATGTGAATGGTCAGATACATGAGCATCATTTACCAGGGTAAGAACTGAAGAACTGGCACCAGGATGCACTGTGTTAAGAAGGTAAGTAGGTGGAGGCAGTAGGACGCTCTGGACAATGTTCTGCTGGGAAACTTTGGGTCCTGGCATTCATGTGAATGTTACTTTGACACGTACCAACTGCCTACAGTAAACAGTGTTGCAGACTAAGGAGCTGATTCAGACCCGCTCACTATGATGTGAAACACTTGTAGCTGACCGATAGTCACTATCTGCGCATGCGTACACATCGCAATGCCCGTGTGTGAACCAGTGCAAGAGATCAGGATGTGTTTGCTCACTGCGCATAGACTGCCCAGCAGAGTGAGTGACAGGAGGAGCCATTTGTGGTTGGTGACAGGGGCTGGACACTGGTAATGGGGGAGTGGAGGTGCGAACGCAGGCGTGCCTGAGTGTTACAATGCAATTTCAGAAGCGTGCATAATTAAAAGGTAGCATAATAGTACATGTCACTTGGAGGGATTTCACACTGAAGTGATCGCAGTGCTTGCGGCAGGGTATAGTCAACCTCAAGCGCTGCGATCGCATCCGATGGTGCTCGATGTACCAATCTTTTCATGCACTTCCAAGAGATGATGTGCGCAAGTGGGTGTCTTATGAATGGCTGGTGGGCTTCTGCATACACATAGTGATCACACGCCAAGACATAGTGGGCGTGCTAATGCCTTGCTGTGTGATCGCCTGCCTTGCTGGGTGTGCACTGGATTTGCATATGCAGGGTATGAGCGAACGCATCTAGCTAATGTCTTGGTGCCGGACACCACAGGACACTTCAGAGGTCTTGTGGAGTCCATGCCTCGATGAGTCAGAGCTGTTTTGGAAGCACAAGGTGGACCTATACAGTATTAGTCAATTTTTCCTGCTTCCAACACATCAACTTCAAGAACTGACTGTTCACTTGCTACCTAATATATCCCACCCTTTGACAGGTGCCATTGTAACAATATAATTAATTTTATACCCTTCATCTGTAGGTGGTATTAATGTTATGGATGATGGGTGTGTATATACAGTATATATATATATATATATATATATATATATATATATATATATATATATATATATATAGGTTATATTCCATTTCTGGAGCCGGTGAAAGCTTACTTTCAGGAATAATGAGGTAGTACTCCTTCTTCAGTGTTAAAAGTTTGTATTAAGATGACATATCACACTAGTCAATGTTTCAAAGCCTCACGGGGCTTTTTCTTAAGGACATGACGAAAAAGCTCCACTCACAAAATGGTGGAGCTGCTAATTCATAGAAAACACACATGCAGACTATGCAACTGTGGTCTGAGCAGTTATGTGGCACACACCTCCCACTCAGTGCCCACAATCTTCCCATTTGTTCACCACAACAATCCCACTGTATTCCAATATCCTTCTCATGCCATACATCCATCTCATTCAGAATACACATTCAGCTCCCTAATTTCTAAAACTATCTTACTATGTTTATGCATGTACACTATATGTGCCTTCACTGTGTTCTATCTTCCCCAATCCCTACAGCTGTGTGGTCTCCTATCTGTGCTAGTTCTTTATTCCCTCATCTGCACCAATATGTCTTTCCCCATCTGCACTGCCCTGTCTTCCTGCATCAGTTGCACTGTGTTTCCTTCCATCTGCACCACTGCATTCCACCAGCCATGTCACTCTGTACTCCCCTCATCTGTGCCAGTCTTTCTTCCTCCATCTGCACCACTCTGTCCCCCACAACCATGACACTCTGTCTTCCCCCCACCTGCACCACTTTGTCTCCCCCCCATCTGCACCAATCTGTCTTCCCCAATCCCTACTGATGTGTGTTCTTCCATTGTGCTAGTCTGTATTCCATCATCCATAACAATCTGTCTTTACTCATCTGCACTGCTCTGTCTTCCCATGTCCATGCCACTCTATACCCCCATCCACATCACTCTGTTCTTTAAAACCATGCCACTCTGTCTCCCCCCGCATCTGCTCTACTGTTTTCCACCCATCTGCATCACTTTGGCTCCCCCATCTGTGCTGCTCAATCTCCCCCTCTTCTCCACACCTTTCTGTCTCCCCCATCCATACCGCTCTTTCTCTTCCCCCATCCACCCCACTCTTATCCCATCTATGCCGCTCTATCTTCTGTTTAGACCTCAGTTGCATAGACTGCATATGTGTATATTCCAATGAGCACACAATTCTTTGAATTAGCAGTTCCACCATTTTGTGAGTGAAAGCAATCTCACTCTGTGAGAGTGCTGAATCTGCAGTTAACCACAGGGTGTGATGGCATACCATATCTGCATTGCGCAAGGAACACATACATTAAGACATTGCTTTTTTTAAGTTTGAGTGGCAGAAATTCAGTAGGTTTTTTGAATATTCAGATCATGTCTAAAAAGCCTTAATAAGACATGTGAAACCATAAGGTTTTTGTTGTCTATGGAATTTAATTTCTATTTTATAATTTATTAACCATCAGGGACGGGAGCAGCAAACCGGCCACCTGCATGGGAGAAGGGCATCGAAATGGTACAATAGTGCTAGTGATGGAGGGGCCAGCACACAGGAGGTGTTTTGTGGGTGCAGAGGGAGAGACAGCTGAGGGGGAAGGCTGCAGGTGTGCAGAGCAGTGGCAGGACCGGGGAAGTGCACTGGGACAGCAGCTGGGGTGTGGAGCGGTGGCAACTGCTTCTTCAATAATGTGCTCATGATGCAAATATTTTCCTTGAATGAACCCCGGCACTCCAGAACACAATATGGTGCTTAAAAGGTACATTTTGACTTAGGAGCTGTCATGCAAGATCTAAAGATAGCTGACTGCATACACTGATCAGTGAGATCCATGATGCAGGCATCTGTGTAAAACAAATGATTCAGAGATTCATACACGGATAAGTGCAATCCATGCGTGCATGCATCTGAAAAAAAAACAATAAGACACAGATGCATGGACGGATCAGTGAGATCCATCCATGCATCTGTGTTAAGAAAATAGATAAAATTATATATATATAAAAAAAACGTATACTCCCCCCCCACTATGGAACAATCAGACCGGGTCCTGGAGACCCAGTACTGCTTGTGCTAAATACAGGGGAAAAATGATGTAGGGGTCCCCCATATAAAGCACAACCAGCACCAGGTTTTTCAGAACCAGTCCAGGTTGCCAAAATACAGGAGACAAATGATGTAGGTGTCCCCTGTATTTAGCTCAACCAGTACTGGGCTCTGAGCCAGTCTGGGTTCTGGAAATACAGGGGAAAAATGCTTAGGGTTCCATCCAGGGGCAGTTTAAGAGAGGAGGGGGCCCATGTGCTCTCCTCATGCGGGGACCCCTCCGTTCTCCCTGGTGGCTGCCAGCCGACTGATATGGCTGGCCAGCCAACAGAGCATTAGTAGACTCCGGGCACTAGAGTGTGCCCGGAGTCTACTGCGCATGCGCAGAATGCCGGATAATGGCCATGGCGGCCATTGTCCTGCATTCTGTGCATGCACAGTAGACTCCGGGCACACTCTAGTGCTCAGAGTCTACTGCGCAGGTGCAGAACAACAGATAATGGCCACAGCAGTCATTGTCCAGCATTCTGTGCATGCGTAGTAGTCTCCGGGCACACTTTAGTACCTGGAGTCTACTGCACATGTGCAGAACTCCGGAAAATGGCCGCAGTGGCCATTTTTCCGGTATTCTGGAAGGCAGTGACACCCGACGTGGGACCTCGGACAGGTAATTTTAAAACAAATAAGGGGGCAACGTGTGCAGTGTGGGGCCCCCCTGGACCCGGGGGCCCACGTGCCCCACCCACACTGCACCCATTATAGATATGACACTGGTTCCCCTGTAAATTACAGAACCAGCACAAAACTTTTTCTAGCGGGGGGGGGGGTAATGCCACAGTCAGGGGAGCCCATTCACCGGGTACCCCAGCCAAAGCATCACACCTGAAAACTAGTCAGCTCAGACTGGGGATCCCTGGGACGGTGGGAACCCCCCCATAAAGGGGTCCCCTCTCTAGGGCACCACAGGCCTGGACTGATAGCCCAAGGCTATCCCCGAAACCCCTGACTGGTGGGTGCCGGTTTTATTGTGTAGTTTGGAGTATATGAATGTTAAAATATTGGGCCTGATTCAGACCCACTCACAAGCGGCTGTCCGCTCACAAGTAGGTCGATGTTGTGCACTGCGCATGCGCACGACGGTGGGAGCTCCGTCGTGCGGATGCGCCAGACCCGACGAGCGAAGGACTTTCCTTCGCTCATTGTGTCTGATCAGAGGGGGCATGCTGTCGATGTTGATTGACAGCACGCCCCCTTTGGTGGGCGTGCCGGAGGCGTGCCTCCCTGACGGGGGCATTCCCAAGGGAACGCCTACCGTCAGAAGCCGGCCCACTGACATCACTAGTGATGTCAGTGGGAGTGATTTTGGCTCTGATAGAGCCAAAATCGCTCCGGGCGTTGCGGTTGAAAAACTCAACCGCATGCTCCGGCTCGCAGTGGCGATGGTCGCGATGGTCAAGACCATCGCGGCCATCAAACTGCACGCTCGTATAGGCTGTGGGTGGTGACCAACAGCTATACGAGCGTCCAGGAGGATGCTCCATAATTATGGAGGGCGGCCCTCATTCAGATCGTGCGCTCTGCTCAGAGCGTACGGCTCTGAATGAGGGCCATTGTCTTTTGCAATAGGACTACATGTCCCAGCAAGCCTCCACCACATGCTGGTACTTGGAGAACTACAAATATCAGCAAGTGGGGGATTAAGGGCCTGCTAGTAACTATAGTAACCCTGTAAAAGAAATATTAAAATAAAACAAGACCATTGATAATGTAATAGTTTATTTTAATACACCTACACCTGGGGGGCGGCAACCTTTAAGCTCTTTTACATGGCTGCTGCCTCCCCCAGGACTTCCACGGCATCTTCACCTGGAGGGCACCACCTATCCAGGACTTCATGGTGTTCTCTTTCTTCGGCAGCTCTTCTCTGCTGCCTCCCCACCATTGACTGCTGTACCATTGCCTTGCACTGGTTTATATAAGCTAGCTGAGTGGGCAGGGAGATAACATCATGAACCGTGATTGGCTGGCTGAGGCGCCATTTTTGAAATTGGCAAGGAAGTAACCTTAAGTTACTTTTGCGGTTCTCACCATTGAAGTCAATGGTGGGAACTGTTCATTGGCTGAGAGGCGGGAGGCTGACCTCTCTCAGCCAATAAGCGGTAAGCACCAAGATTTCTGTACTGAAATCCCACTGCAGAGCAATCATCGGGTAGAACTCTCCTTAGAGAACAGCACTAATGTCCATGGCTGGCAAAATTCATATTTTTTGTTTTTCCAAGACCCTGGATTGCCTACTTTGGAACAAAGAGGACGTGATCCAAGAATAGGAGGATGTGATTATAGATTATTTTTAATAGGTACCCTATGGATTCAACTGGAGAAGAGTACCGATGGACTACAGGGATACATAGGTGAGTATGTGAGATAGTGTGTGTACATGTGTGTTCATGTATGTGTTAATAAAATGTTACTGTCAACGGTGTGTGTGTCCTGTCTTTTTTCATATATCTTTTGCAGTGGAACTGCAGGTACCAGCAGGCCTGTAATGCCCCGCATGCTGGTACTTGTGGTTCTCGAAGTACCAGCATGCTGGGGAGGCATGCTGGGTCCTGCATTTCCGCCTGGGCCTCCAGCATCAGTCTGGGCCTGGGGTGCCCTGGAGAGGGGGACCCTTTTATTAGGGGTGTCCTCAGCTCCCCAGGGATCCCCTGGAATTTGGCATGCAGCACCAAGTGACAATTCTACCCGTCCATGCCAAATTTCAGCTCGGTAACTCCAATAGCTTTTGAGGTGTAGACCCTTAAACACCATGCCCCCTCCTCTGGAGTTCTTTATGGCAGAATGCCATTTTTTTGGAATTCAGACTTAACATATAGGCATGACTGTGCCCTTACAATGGGTTGGGTTTGAAATCCTGGCTGTCGAGATGCCGCTGATCAGAATACCCACAGCGGCATCCCGACAGCAAGAATCCCGACACCCATAGGAACGCATGGTAAATATTTCCCAACCCCTTCCCTAACCCCTACCCTAACCCTCCCTCCCTGATGCCTAACCATAACCTCCCCTTCCTCACATCATAAACCTAACACCCCCTCCCCAGTGCCTAAACCTAACCTCCCCCATAGTGTCTAAACCTTACCTCTCCCTCCCCGCACCATAATCCTAACACTCCCTCCCCGGGGTCTAACCCTAACCCTCGCCCTAGTGCCTAACCCTAACCCTGCTACATAACCCTAACACCCCTATACTTACCTTCGGGATGCCGACGGTCGAGATACTGGTACTGGGATCCCGAGCTGTCGAGAATTCAGTGCCAGTATTTAGACCCGAAATGTGGGATGCCGACTATATCCCCTTATAATACATATATCACAGAAGCTCTGCACTCATCATATATTTTATAGACACTCAAGGCTGTATTCTCTATACTTTATAAACAGGTAATGTTAGTTTCAATTCTTGCAACATTTGTTAAACTAACCATCTGCGCCAAAGCCTTCCTCTTCTTGTCAGTCCTAGGTGTTTTATAGCTGATATGCTTTGTGGCTGGCTGTCTTATGTATAAAAGCCTGTATATGCAGGTGATCTTCAATCCAGGAATCATATCTTATGTTTAACATTAATGTGATAACAATTGCAATGTTTATAATTGTGATTGAGTAGGACTATACTTTTTCTTGAGGGTGCAACATATACATCCAGGGCTTGGATGACAGTGTTCCTACACTTTATATACAGTAAGATAAATTATATCCCTCACTACATTCAACCACATTTCTGTGAAAAAGTTAGTCTCCAAGTTGACAGATAGATTGATCTTTTGGCAGCAATATAACAACATTCTATAATGGCTTATTAGTTTTGGTGGAGTTCAGTAAGGTGTAATGTATCTGTGCTCAGTCAGCTAACCCTTGATGTATGCATATATATATAATATATATATATATATATATATATATATACTCTACATATGTACATATGATTATCCTGATTCCTATATAAGTACCCATACTGTAGGAGCTATTTCTTGAATGACCTGTTGACCTTAGTTTGCCTAAGACATCCTGAACAATATTATATATAATAAATTATAAGTTCATTATTAAGTGATTAGAGGGGACGAATCAGATTTATTTTAGATACAGTACCTGCATAAACATTTAAATATATAGATGCACTATTATACTACATTCCTGACTGAGTAGTTGATTTCAGACCTAAGCTCATTACCTTTGCAAGCACGTTCCGCGGAGTCTGAAGCCAGCCGAAATCACCTGGATGCAACAAACAAACAAACTTTCCAACGTCTTTCATGGAGCAGTACCTTCAAAACTAACGTCGGTTTTAATGGATTCTGCATGCCGCATGCCAGAATTAAATGTTGTGGGTGAACTACCTCGTAAATTAACATTTTTTCATCCACATTGCCAGATAAAATAGCCAAATAAAGCTCTTTGCTGGGCATTTCCTTTAAATGTGTCCTTCAAGTATTGCCTTAGCAGTGCTCCTTTGCTGGGTACTGAGAGTTTTTGAAGTCTCAAGATAAAATAAAGTCTGCTTTTCCAGTAGCGTAAACAATATGGGCTCTTTTTTTACTCATTTCATTATATTCTGAAGGAGAATAAAAATATAAATGAAATGCAGTAAAATGTTTTAAGTTAGCAGTGTACAATAATAAAATGTTAATAAATAGCTAAAAAAAATTATAATTTATGGAACTCACTATTCACAGAATGTTTCTTATAGTACAATTAAACAGAATTTTACCCAATATAAAGTATAATAAAAATAAAACTATATTTAACATGCTGTATGCTGTAAAGACTGTATGTTATTACTGTCATTTCTTATTGCACAAATATAATCTAAAGTGCTATACAAAATACAGTACTTTATTTGACCCCTGTCCCAATAGATTTTACCCTCTAATCCTTTACCACAGATCCACAAGCATAATGTGCAACATTAATGTGTTCAAATTGAGCAAAATACATTATGTCCAGTATGTTTTCGGTCCCATTCCTTTGCTGAAAACTTACCTGTTAAAAAACTGTAACCACAAGAAAGAAAACCGTGATGAAACACATAATTTACAAAGAGATGGTCATTTTTACTAGACAACATATTACAAAGGTGCAACATAAATTTACATGATTAACATGGTTGGACACCCTAGATCACATGGCCATTCATTATTTCCCAAAGACCATATACCTGAGGCCTGATCAACTTCCTACTATAATCTGAACCTTATCACAAAGCCAAAGCTGTATCACTCCACAAGTGTAAATAATAACATCTCTCACTGAGACACTGCTCACACAAAACAGCACATCACTGCCTCACTGACAAATACACATTTGTGATAGAAAATTGTCATAAAATGTCAAAATTACTACAGTCCTCACCAAAGATTGGCTTAGTCCTTGAACAGACTTATCTGAGCAGTCACTGCAGAATCCAGCACAGCAAATAGTGAGCAGACATGTCAGCCTTGGCCCAGAAGAAGCATTTAAAGAGTGACTGATGGAGAAAAGTGCTATATACAGGGGTGTATTTATAATGGGTAAAGGGTGTGCAGTGCACACAGGCCCCAGGGGCCAGGGGCCAAACCTCACACCCTGCACCCATAATTTTATTTTTTGAATACTTACCTCTCCGAAGTCCCGCATCTGCTGTAGTGCTGCACAAAACACCTGGAAAATGTCTGCCATGTGCATTTTCCTAGCGTTTAGCGCATGCACAGCAGGAAAATTGCCAACAAAAATGGCGTGGCCGCATGCACAGTAGACTCTAGGCACAGACTAGTGCCCAGGGTTTACTGCTGCGATGTGGTTGGCCACCAGTAAGAGAGGAGGGGACCTCAGATGGGGAATACACATGGGCCCCCTCCTATCTTAATACGTCTCTGGCTATATAAATAAAGTTATTATTATTATTAATAATATTATTATTATTATTATTAGCGCTTCCTGCAAGTACAATTTACTGTACAACACATGTTTTCTTTCCAAAATGAACCACACTTACAGTGACAGTCGTCATTAATGCTCAACTGTTTGAATGGCCTATTCTGAATGTCCAACTATTTTATTCACTTACACTATTATCAAGTTAAATGTTTATTCATTAAAAATAATTCAAATTTAACAGCCTAGTCTGAACTATTTTGATCTATTTTTATCTTCATTTCTTTTTATCTTTCACCCCACATCATCGCCACATTGCAATATTTTGTCACAGCAGAGACTTTGGGCCTGATTCAGCTTGGGTCGCAGTTGCTAATAATGTGAAATCCGTGCTAGAAGCAGGACCAGCTACTCGTCTGGTATCGGCTTTAGATAACATCATCATGTACGCAAAGTCACGGGCGTGTGATGTAGTGCCCATCACCAAGCACAAGCCAAACAAATGATTACAGCACTGAAATCAATAGCAACAATTCATTATGACTCTGCGTACGTGATGACATTATCTAAAGCCAACACCAGACGGGTAGCCAGTCCCGTTTCAGGCACGGCTTTTACTTGTGGTGAAACAGTATTTAAGGTAAGGAGTCTTTGTATGTATTGTTATCCTGAAGATAGTTCTGAAAATACTGAAACGTCAATTTATACTTGACACAGTCGTCGTGGTCATTAATTTGATGAGACTGCCGCACCTTTGTACTATTATCTCTCCAATTTGTGAGGGCACCTCTAAAAGATATTTGCTGTTTCTGGGAGTGCCAGATCCAACTTTGACTATATACTATATATATATATATATATATATATATATATATATATATATATATATACAATAATGCCAACGGCTGGCACTCCAAACCAAAAAGTAAACGCTCTGGGTGCGCGTCCAACAGATGATCATATGCATGTAAAGAAGAACGGAGGGCACTCCAAGAGACTTGGTAATTATAAAGAGAAATGAGGCAGACACCAGAGTGTCAAATTCAACGTTTCATGATCTACTTCATTTCGTCAGGAACACCAAACATATAAAAAAACACATACTTTTATAGTAGACAGTCACCCAGTGTCAAGCTCGTGTCTCCGCTGCCCGGGGCGGGATGACGTCATCTCAATGCGCATGAAGCGCCGGCGTCACAATAGCCTTAGGGGGCGGGACCCGCAACAGTGTGTTACACCCATCACCATGACAACACGTCATGACAGTAAAAACAGCTTGCAGACGAATTAACCTGTGGAAACAGTTTGGTTAAAACGGACAGTGCTAATCCATATCCGTGTACAGACAGGAATAACTTAATTTAAATGTATAAAGATAGCAATAATGCATATGCCCAAAAACAAGGCATCAGGAAAGAAAACATCTAGAAGTCACAAAATATGGATAAAACTATACAGTGAAACAAATATAGCATACTTTTAAAGAAAACAAGATAATGTACTTTTAGAGAAAACAAGATAATGTAAGTTGCTCATTAAGCCCTAAAGGAGATACAGTCTGGAGCTCGTGTATCCAGAACGCTTCCTTACGCAGCAGAGCCCTGCTGCGGTCTCCTCCTCGAAATCTTGGAGCAATCCAGTCAATCATCTTGTATTTCAAAGATGCAAAATTATGGCGATGTACAACAAAATGCCTGGGCACCGGAAGGTCAGAATTTTTGCCCTCTAGGGCCATCCTAATAGAGGAGCTGTGAAGCGCCATCCGCTCTTTGAACATCCTCGTAGTTTTCCTACATATAGAAGTCCACAAGGACACTTAATGTAGTAGACTACAAAACGAGAAGTACAAGTCAAGGAATATTTGATCTTGTATTTCTTCCCTGACCTCTGATGTAAGAACGAGTCACCAATATCCAGATACGAACAAGTGGTACATCCAAGACAACTGAAATTCCCTGGCTTCCTACTTAGAAAATGGGGATGTGCTTGAGCTTTCTTGCCAGTAACGTCGTTCTGTACAAGAATGTCCTTCAAATTCTGTCCTCTTCTATAGCACGGTAGCAATGTTTTGTTCCTCAAGGCGGGTAGATGAGGATCCAGATTAATAAGGGGCCACGCTTGCTTAGCTACTTGGTTTAAGTGACCGCTTGCTGTAGTGTAGTCACTCACCCATATAATTTTGTCACCCGTATTTTTTTTGGAAGATGTTGCTAAAATGTAATTCCTATTTAAAGCCAACACTCTCTCCTTGGCTATTTTAAGTCCTTTCGGATTATACCCTCTGCTTATGAATTTTTTAATCATGAAATCAATCTCTAACGTAGCTTCCTTGTGGTCACTGCAGATACGAAATGCTCTAAGGAATTGAGAAAAAGGGAGCCCTCTTTTAAGTGGTTCAGGGTGATGACTCCCTGCTTCCAAAAAGATATTCCTGTCCGTGTTCTTATGGTAGACAGAAGTACATAGTAGATTGTCATTGACATTAATCAAGACGTCTAAATAATGTATAGACTGATGACTTGTTTCATAGGTAAATTTAATGGTTCCTTCCAGTCGGTTGATTTCGTCAATCATATTCCTAAAGTCATTGTCTTCACCATCCCATAATAGGAATACATCGTCTATGTACCTAGTGTAGCCCTTAATTTTCTCGGCTCTGGCTGCTACAGCAAAAAATAGGTATTTTTCTACTTCAAACATAAAAGCATTCGCAAAACTCGGTGCGACACATGAGCCCATTGCGCATCCGAGTTTTTGTATGTAAAATTGACCATCAAATATAAAATAGTTCCGAATTAATGTAAGCTCTAGTAACCTCATGAAAAAATCAATATCTGGGCCCACATACTTGGGATTATTGGTAATCAACCGTCTGGTGGCCTCCAGGCCAGCCCGATGTGGTATGCTGGTATAGAGGCCTACCACGTCCATGGTGCACAACAAATATCCAGAATAACTTTTTTGCCATTCTCCCAATTTCAATAAGAAAGCAGTAGTGTCTTTCAAAAAGGTTTGCTCAGATTGTATAACGGGTTGTAAATAAAAGTCAAGGAATTGTGCCACTTTGTAATATAAAGAATCACGTGCAGCTATAATCGGACGACCTGGTGGGGAGACAAGGGATTTATGAATTTTTGGGAGCGTATATAATAAAGGGGTGACAGGAAACTCTTGCTGTAATCCTTCAGCTATTTTTTTTGAGATTATATTATCAGTGGACGCCTGTGTCAACAACGAGTCTAGTTCCCTTTTGAATGTCATCGTGGGATCCTGTGGTAATTTCAGGTAAACCTCATTATTGCTAAGTTGGAAATAAATTTCTTGTTTATACTGTTCAAGATCCTGCACCACATTGCCTCCTCCCTTGTCTGCCGTGTGTATTATAATATCCTTGTATTGCTTCAGATCCTGTAGTGCTTTATACTCTCCTTTATTTAAATTCACTTGTGGTGTGTCTTTTTTCAATTGCAGAGCATCTGTAGTATTGTATAATCTGGAAGTAAAGTTTTTTATAGAGGAATTCGAAGAGATTGGATCAAATGTTGAATTCTTCAAAAATGGTAAAAGATCCCGATCTGAGGGATCAGGACCAAAAAATTCTTTCAAACGTATTTGTCTGTTGAGTTTATATATATCAGTTTTACTTTTGAAGATATTTGGACCATTCGTTGGCTCAAAGGACAGGCCTTTATTCAATAAATTTGTTTCATTCGTCGTTAAGTGGCGTGAAGACAAGTTGAAGACTAGATTCTCTTTTTGACAGTTTTTCTTAATTTCCCGCGCCCACTGGCCGCCCCTCCTAGTTGGATATCTGGGGGGTCTCCTCGGGCTCTCGTAACTACCCCTTCGCCTTCACTTGAGGTAGCTACTGCACTCAATGTATCAGTGTCAAATCTGGACGCTTTGTTGCCTCGCTTTTGATGGTCTACCCCCTGTATGGTGTTTTTGATTCACCCAGGCGTAGACCCTCTGTTCTTCATAATCTTTATTGACTATGTTGAGTTTATTCCTTTTAAAATGAACTAGGTCAACTTTGTACTTATCCACTGCTTTGGAAAGATCTTCCAACCATTCCTTAGATGTATCACTTTTCAATAAATCCAGATGATCTTTTTCAAACAGACTGATTTTCTCTCTGGTGTTTTTGAGCTCCCTTGTTGCCTCTTCAATGACTAGCAATATCAGATCGAAAGAACATTTGTTCAATATTGCCGCCCATTTTCTACAGAAATCATGGTTAAACCGTCCAGTAGTCGGAATGTTACGTATCTGAAATCCTCAAGGGATCTTCTTTTCTCGGAAATAATCTGAAAGGCTCACACCGTGTAAAAAATAGTCAATTTCTTTTTTGCGTAATTTTAAAATTTGAAAATAGCACTGCTCAGGTGTAATAGAGCCACCAGTCCATTGTAGTTTCTCTTTAAATAAGATGCTCTCTGCTTCTGAATCAGAAAATGAAAATAATTCACCTAATGGTAAATTAATCTGAGAGAAACCACTAACTTCCACCGGCTCTGCAAGTGTAGACATATCCCCTTCACAAAGACGTGAGACAAAAAAGTACAGAAAAAAACAGGGACAGACTGCAGCAAAAAGGTAACGGTGAGTTAATCCAGCTGTCGAAGGGTGGTGGGTGCCTTGCCAAACTAGTACAAGTCCATAATACAATAATGCCAACGGCTGGCACTCCAAACCAAAAAGTAAACGCTCTGGGTGCGCGTCCAACAGATAATCATATGCATGTAAAGAAGAAAGGAGGGCACTCCAAGAGACTTGGTAATTATAAAGAGAAACGAGGCAAACACCAGAGTGTCAAATTCAACGTTTCATAATCTACATCATTTCGTCAGGAACACCAAACATAAAAAACACATACCTTTATAGTAGACAGTCACCCAGTGTCAAGCTCGTGTCTCCGCTGCCCGGGGCGCGATGACGTCATCTCAATGCGCATGAAGCGCCGGCGTCATGACAGCCTTAAGGGGCGGGACCCGCAACAGTGTGTAACACCCATCACCATGACAACACGTCATGACAGTAAAAAACTGGCTTGCAGACGAATTAGGGGTGTGCACCGGCCACTTTTCGTGTTTTGTGTTTTGGTTTTGGATCTGGATCTTTCTTCGTGTTTTGGATCTGGATTGGTTTTGCCACAACCACCCTTCCGTGTTTTGGGTTCTGGGTTTTGTGTTTTGGATCTGTATTTTTTTTAAATAAAGAATTAAAACAGCTAAAATCACAGAATTTGTGGGTTTTTCTGCTCCTATGCTATTATTAACCTCAATAACCTTAATTTCCACTCATTTAAAGTCTATTCTGAACACCTCACACATCACAATAGTGTTTTTATGTCCAAAACGTTGCACCGAGGTAGCTGGTTGACTATGCTAAGAGATACGAGTGGGCAGCACAAACACGTGGCCCATCTAGGAGTGACACTGCAGTGGCAGACAGGATGGCACTTTGAAAATCTAGGCCCCAAACAGTACATAATGCAAAGAAAAAAAAGAGGTGCAAGATGGAATTGTCCTTGGGCCCTCCCACCCACCCTTATGTTGTATAAACAGGACATGCACACTTTAACAAACCAATCATTTCAGCGGCAGGGTCTGCCACACTGTGGCTGAAATGATTGGTTCGTTGGGGCCCCCATAAAACAAGCTGGCAATTGATCTGTCCCTGCACAAACTGGCTCTACGGAGGCAAGATGTCATCCTCATCCTCCTCATCCACCGATTCCTCACCCTCTTCAGTGTTGTGTACATCCTCATCCTCTCAGAGTATTAACTCGTCCCCGTTGGAATCCACTACCACAGGTCCCTCTGTACGTTCTGGAGGCTGGTCTCCCTGGAAGAGTTGATAATTCATTTTTATGAACATCATCTTCTCCACATTTTGTGGAAGCAACCTCCTACGCCTTTCGCTGACAAGGTTCCCGGCTGCACTAAACACTCTTTCGGAGTACACAATGGAGGGGGGAGCAACTCAGGTAAAATAGAGCCAGTTTGTATAGGGGCCTCCAAATTGCCTCTTTTTCCTGCCAGTACAGGTAAAGACTGTCTGACATGCCTACTTGGATGCTGTCACCGATGTAATCCTCCACCATTCTGTCAATGGTGACAGTATCATATGCAGTGACAGTAGACATGTCAGAAATTGTTGCCAGGTCCTTCAGTCCAGACCAGATGTCCAAACTTGGTCCTGCCTGCCCTGCATCACCGCCTGCGGGTTGCTTAGAATATCTAAGTTTTTTCCTGGCAGCCCCAGTTGTGGGAGAAAATGAAGAAGGAGCTGTTGACGTGTCATGTTCCGCTTCAGCTGACAGTGTGTTCACCAGCAGGTCTTTGCACCTCTGCAGGCTTGTGTCGGCCAGATAGAGAGACACCACATAGGCTTTAAACCTAGGATCGAGCACGGTGGCCAAAATGTAGTGGTCTGATTTCAACAGATTGACCACCCTGGAATCCTGTCAAAGTGAATGAAGGGCTTCATCCACAAGTCCCACATGCCGAGCGGAATCGCTACATCTTAGCTCCTCCTTCACTTTCTCCAGCTGCTTCTGCAAAAGCCTGATGAGGGGAATGACCTGACTAAAGCTGGCAGTGTCTGAACTGACTTCACGTGTGGCAAGTTCGAAGGGCTGGAGAACATTGCACAACACGGAAATCAATCTACACTGCGCTTGAGTCAGGTGCATACCCCCTCCTTTACCTATGTCATAGGTGGATGTATAGGCTTGAATGGCCTTTTGCTGCTCCTCCATCCTCTGAAGCTTTGAGTGGGTTGAGTTCCACCGCGTCACAAACTCTTGCTTCAGGTGATGGCGGGGCAGGTTCAAGAGTGTTTGCTGGTGCTCCAGTCTTTGGCACGCAGTCGCTGAATGGCAAAAGTGGACAGAAATTTTTCGGGCCACCCAAAGCGTCTCCTGCACGCCCCTGTCGCTTTTCAGAAAATTCTGCACCACCAACTTTGTTGTGTGAGCAAAACATGGGACATGCTGGAATTTGCCCAGATGTAATGCCCACACAATATTGGTGGCATTGTCAGATATCACAAATCCCCAGTAAAGTCTAAGTGGGGTAAGCCACAGGGCGATGATTTCCCTCAGTTTCTCTAAGAGGTTGTCGGTGGTGTGCCTCTTACTGAAACCAGTGATACACAGCATAGCATGCCTTGGAATGAGCTGGCATTTCTGAGATGCAGCTACTGGTGACGCTGCTGCTGTTGCTGCGTAAGGTGATACATCTACCCAGTGGGCTGTCACAGTCATGTAGTCCTTAGTCTGCCCTGTTCCACTTGTCCACATGTCCGTGGTTAAGTGGACATTGGGTACAACTGCATTTTTCAGAACACTGAGGACACTTTTTCTGACGTTTCTGTACAGTCTCAGTATCGCCTGCCTAGTGAAGTGGAATCTAGATGGGATTTGGACCCGGGGACACACTACCTCCATCAATTGTCTAAATCCCACTGCACTAAAGGCGGATACCGGATGCACGTCTAACACCAACATAGCAGTCAACGCCTCAGTTAGACGTTTTGCTTCAGGATGACTGCTGTCGTACTTCATCCTCCTCAATAAGGACTGTTGGAGGGTCAATTGTTTAGTAAAAGTAGTGGTGTTCCTACTTCCTCTCTGGGATGATGAACGACTCCCAGCAGCAGCAACAGCAGCAGCGGCAGCAGGAGGCGTAGCAATGCAGGATCCTCCAGAGGAATCCCAGATAGGAGAGTTAGTCATGCCAGTGACATGACCTGCAGGACTACTTCTGATCCTGACTAAGGAGTAAATTGACGAGGAGGGAGTTGACGGTGTGGTTTGCAGGCGCAACAGGATTTAGGTGTCCCTGGACTGCTTGCGGTCTTAGCCAAAGTTTCTGAACTTGACAGTAACTTTTTATGAATACACTGTAGGTGACGTATAAGGGAGGATGTTCCTAGGAGGTTAACATCCCTACCTCTACTTATTTCACCTTTACATATGGTACATATGGCAAGACAGTTGTTGTCCGGATTTGGATAGAAATATTGCCAGACCAAAGAGGTGGAATGTTTGGTCTTCTGCCCAGGCATGACCGTGATGGGCTTTTTCATCCCACAGACAACAACTGTCTCCCCCGGAGCCTGATTTAAACTAACCACATCACCATCAGAATCCTCCTCGCCAACTTCCTCCTCAGCGCCAGCTACACCAGTATCCTCATCCTGTTGTACTTCAACAGTGATATCTTCAATTTGCATATCAGCAAGTGGACTGTGGGTGCGCATTTCAGCACTTGCAGGGGGCGTGCAAATCGTGGAAAGAGTCACCTCTTCCCGTCCAGTGCTGGGATGGTCAGGCATCGCAACTGCCACCACAGGTGGACTCTCCTTGGGGATTTGTGATATCTTCTTTGAATGCACAGTTCTTCGCTGTGCTTTTGCCAGCGTAACTCATTTGATTTTTTTAGTGGGAGGAGGGCTTCCATCGTCATGTGAAGCTGAACCACTAGTCATGAACATAGGGAAAGACCTTAGCCGTTCCTTGCCACTCCATGTCGTAAATGGCATATTGGCAAGTTTACGTTTCTCTTCAGATGATTTAAATGTTTTTTTCAAGGTCATTTTCCTGAACTTTGTCATTTGGGATTGTATGTGCCCTCTACTATGACATTGGGCATCGGCCTTGGCAGACGACGTTGATGGCATGTTATCGTCTATGTCATGATTAGTGGCAGCAGCTTCAGCACTAGGAAGAAGTGGTTCTTGATCTTTCTCTATTTTATTTTTATCGGAGAAAGTTTGGTCCTCCATTTATGTTATATTGCTATATACGTGCGGCTAAGGCGCACACAAACACAGAAAATATT
This sequence comes from Taudactylus pleione, assembly GCA_031769625.1. Classification (NCBI taxonomy): domain Eukaryota; kingdom Metazoa; phylum Chordata; class Amphibia; order Anura; family Myobatrachidae; genus Taudactylus; species Taudactylus pleione. The sequence goes on from JAUIMM010000188.1 coordinate 17,163,991, forward strand.
TTTTTTATTTTGGTTGGAGACTAGTGCACTTTGTGGGTTACACCACCCTTTAAGAAATGAGCCTGCCGGCCCTTTACTGATGGGACACATGCGCACGTTTGGCGCTGCTCCTTTGTTGATGCACATGCAGCTACAGCCTACACAATTCACAAAGACAGAAAAAAAAGAAGAATTTTTTATTCTTTGTGGAGCGCACTTGGGGGTTACACCACCCTTTAACAGACAGACGCACCCTTGGCACTGCTCCTTTGTTGATGCATGTGCAGCCACAGTGCACACAATTCACAAACACAGAAATTATTTTTTTATTTTGTTGGGAGTGCAGTTTGGGGGTTACAGCACAATTTAACAGTCAAGCCAGCCGGCCTTTTACCTATGACACAGGCGCACGCTTGGCACTACTTTGTTGATGCACATGCGGCTACTACGCACACAATTCACAAACATAAAAAAATATATTTTTTTATTTTGTTTGGAGTGCCCTTTGGGGGTTAAAGCACCCTTTAACGGTCAAGCCAGCCGGCCCTTTACCTATGGAACATAGGCGCACGCTTGGCGCTGCTCCTTTGTTGATTCACGTGCAGCCACAGTGCACACAATTCACAAACACAGAAAATATTTTTTTATTTTGTTTAGAGTGCACTTTGGGGGTTACAGCACCCTTTAACGGTCAAGCCAGCCGGCCCTTTACTTATGACACAGGCGCACGCTGGGCACTACTTTGTTGATGCATGTGCGGCTACTGTGCACACAATTCACAACCACTAAAAAATATATTTTTTTATTTTTTTCGGAGTGCACTTTAGGGGTTACAGCACCCTTTAACGGTCAAGCCAGCTGGCCTTTTACATATGAAATAGTCGCTATGCTTGGCACTACTTTGTTGATGCACGTGCGGCTACTGCGCACACAATTCACAAACACACACAAAAAAATTTTGTCATTTTGTTTGGAGTGCCCTTTGGGGGTTACAGCACCCTTTAACGGTCAAGCCAGCCGGCCCTTTAACTATGACACAGGCGCACGCTTGGCACTACTTTGTTGATGCACGTTCGGCTACTGCGCACACAATTCACAAACACAAAAAATATATATATTTTTTAATTTTGTTTGGAGGGCCCTTTGGGGGTTACAGCACCCTTTAACGGTCAAGCCTGCCGGTCCTTTTCCTATGGGACACAGGCGCACTCTTGGCGCTGCTCCTTTGTTGATGCACGTGCAGCCAAAGTGCACACAATTCACAAACACAGAAAATATTTTTTTATTTTGTTTGGAGTGCCCTTTGGGGGTTACAGCATCCTTTAACGGACAATCCAGCCGGCCCTTTACTTATGACACAGGTGCATGCTTGGCGCTGCTCCTTTGCTGATGCACGTGCAGCCACAGTGCACACAATTCACAAACACAGAAAATATTTTTTATTTTGTTTGGAGTGCACTTTGGGGATTACAGCACCCTTTACCGGTCAAGCCAGCCGGTCCTTTACTTATGACACAGGCACACGCTTGGCACTACTTTGTTGATGCATGTGTGGCTACTGCGCACACCCTTCACAAACACAGGAAAAAAAAAATATTTTTTTACACTTGGGGGGAGCACCACTGATGGAAAGAGCATCCCGTGGACAACACTACTGCACCACTTTAGGACTGGGACACTGCACAGGACATTGGAGTGGACACAGCCCCTATGGATAACTGACTGCACAACACAGTCCAGCCAGCCCCTATGGACTCTGGAGGAGTGGACAAAGCCCCTATGGACAATAGCAGCACAGCACAACACAGCCAGCCCCTATGGACTTTTGGAGGAGTGGACACAGCCCCTATGGACAACAGCAGCACAGCGCATCACAGCACAACGCTACACTGCACTACACTACACTACACAGCCCAGCCAGCCCTAACTCCCACCCTCCTTCTTCCCTGTCCACAGCCGAGTGAGAAAATGGCGCAGACGCGGGTACCTTATATAGAATCCAAAACCCGTGAGACCCGGAAGGCGGGATGATGACGTTTTGTTTAGATTTCAGATCCGAGTCAGGCGGGAAAAGTCGAGCCTGACTCGGATCGGCCTCGGATCCGTGGGGCTCGGAGGGGTTCGGATTTCTGAAATCCGAACCCGCTCACCCCTAATATATATATATATATAAAAAGTCAGAAATCCACTGCACTCGCCACTCCTAGATCTGGGGTGCAGACCTGCACTCGCCATTCCCAGGACTGGGGTGCAAGTGGCCTGTGACCACATTGCTTAAATAAATAAAAACAGAAAACCTAGCACTCACCATGTTTAAACACTCACAATGATGTATAAATAAGTAAATAAATAATGGGGATTTAGTTCATGGATTGATCAATGCATTTAAGCCCGCCAGCCCACATCACGGGACCCCACTTTCTGCAGGTCCTACACTATCCGTCACACTGATGGAAACCTGTTAGCTGCTATCACATAGTTTAGACTGAAAAAATGTTATCCGATTTAAAGCTCACCTAACAGCTAATGGCTTTTAAAGGTAAGGCAGTCACCTGACATAGCTTCTATCACACTACCAAAAAGACAGCTGACACAGGTTAATATAAACGAGTATGCACATGGGGTGCATGAGAAAGCTATGATCAAAAAAGGTTAATAAAAATTAACCGCATAAACAAAGTCAAAAATCCACTGCACTCGCCACTCCTAGATCTGGGGTGCAGACCTGCACTCGCCATTCCCAGGACTGGGGTGCAAGTGGCCTGTGACCACATTGCTTAAATAAATATAAACAGAAAGTGGGGTCCCGTGATGTGGGCTGCGGGCTTAAATGCATTGATCAATCCATGAACTAAATCCCCTTTATTATTTACTTATTTATACATCATTGTGAGTGTTTAAACATGGTGAGTGCTAGGTTTTCTGTTTTTATTTATTTAAGCAATGTGGTCACAGGCCACTTGCACCCCAGTCCTGGGAATGGCGAGTGCAGGTCTGCACCCCAGATCTAGGAGTGGCGAGTGCAGTGGATTTCTGACTTTGTTTATGCGGTTAATTTTTATTAACCTTTTGTGATCATAGCTTTCTCATGCACCCCATGTGCATACTCGTTTATATTAACCTGTGTCAGCTGTCTTTTTTATTAGTGTGATAGAAGCTATGTCAGGTGACTGCCTTACCTTTAAAAGCCATTAGCTGGCAGGTGAGCTTTAAACCAGGTAACATTTTTTCAGTCTAAACTATGTGATAGCAGCTAACAGGTTTCCATCAGTGTGACGGATAGTGTAGGACCTGCAGAAAGTGGGGTCCCGTGATGTGGGCTGCGGGCTTAAATGCATTGATCAATCCATGAACTAAATCCCCATTATTTATTTACTTATTTATACATCATTGTGAGTGTTTAAACATGGTGAGTGCTAGGTTTTCTGTTTTTATTTATTTAAGCAATGTGGTCACAGGCCACTTGCACCCCAGTCCTGGGAATGGCGAGTGCAGGTCTGCACCCCAGATCTAGGAGTGGCGAGTGCAGTGGATTTCTGACTTTGTTTATGCGGTTAATTTTTATTAACCTTTTGTGATCATAGCTTTCTCATGCACCCCATGTGCATACTCGTTTATATTAACCTGTGTCAGCTGTCTTTTTGGTAGTGTGAAAGAAGCTATGTCAGGTGACTGCCTTACCTTTAAAAGCCATTAGCTGGCAGGTGAGCTTTAAACCAGGTAACATTTTTTCAGTCTAAACTATGTGATAGCAGCTAACAGGTTTCCATCAGTGTGACGGATAGTGTAGGAACTGCAGAAAGTGGGGTCCCATGATGTGGGCTGCGGGCTTAAATGCATTGATCAATCCATGAACTAAATCCCCATTATTTATTTACTTATTTATACATTATTGTGAGTGTTTATACAAGGTGAGTGCTAGGTTTTCTGTTTTTATTTATTTAAGCAATGTGGTCACAGGCAACTTGCACCCCAGTCCTGGTAATGGCGAGTGCAGGTCTGCACCCCAGATCTAGGAGTGGCGAGTGCAGTGGATTTTTGACTTTGTTTATGCGGTTAATTTTTATTAACCTTTTGTGATCATAGCTTTCTCATGCACCCCATGTGCATACTCGTTTATATTAACCTGTGTCAGCTGTCTTTTTGGTAGTGTGATAGAAGCTATGTCAGGTGACTGCCTTTCCTTTAAAAGCCATTAGCTGGCAGGTGAGCTTTAAACCAGGTAACATTTTTTCAGTCTAAACTATGTGATAGCAGCTAACAGGTTTCCATCAGTGTGACGGATAGTGTAGGACCTGCAGAAAGTGGGGTCCCGTGATGTGGGCTGCGGGCTTAAATGCATTGATCAATCCATGAACTAAATCCCCATTATTTATTTACTTATTTATACATCATTGTGAGTGTTTAAACATGGTGAGTGCTAGGTTTTCTGTTTTTATTTATTTAAGCATTGTGGTCACAGGCCACTTGCACCCCAGTCCTGGGAATGGCGATTGCAGGTCTGCACCCCAGATCTAGGAGTGGCGAGTGCAGTGGATTTCTGACTTTGTTTATGCGGTTAATTTTTATTAACCTTTTGTGATCATAGCTTTCTCATGCACCCCATGTGCATACTCGTTTATATTAACCTGTGTCAGCTGTCTTTTTGGTAGTGTGATAGAAGCTATGTCAGGTGACTGCCTTACCTTTAAAAGCCATTAGCTGGCAGGTGAGCTTTAAACCAGGTAACATTTTTTCAGTCCAAACTATGTGATAGCAGCTAACAGGTTTCCATCAGTGTGACGGGTAGTGTAGGACCTGCAGAAAGTGGGGTCCCGTGATATGGGCTGCGGGCTTAAATGCATTGATCAATCCATGAACTAAATCCCCATTATTTATTTACTTATTTATACATCATTGTGAGTGTTTAAACATGGTGATTGCTAGATTTTCTGTTTTTATTTATTTAAGCAATGTGGTCACAGGCCACTTGCACCCCAGTCCTGGGAATGGCGAGTGCAGGTCTGCACCCCAGATCTAGGAGTGGCGAGTGCAGTGGATTTCTGACTTTTTTTATGCGGTTAATTTTTATTAACCTTTTGTGATCATAGCTTTCTCATGCACCCCATGTGCATACTCGTTTATATTAACCTGTGTCAGCTGTCTTTTTGGTAGTGTGATAGAAGCTATGTCAGGTGACTGCCTTACCTTTAAAAGCCATTAGCTGGCAGGTGAGCTTTAAACCAGGTAACATTTTTTCAGTCTAAACTATGTGATAGCAGCTAACAGGTTTCCATCAGTGTGACGGATAGTGTAGGACCTGCAGAAAGTGGGGTCCCGTGATGTGGGCTGCGGGCTTAAATGCATTGATCAATCCATGAACTAAATCCCCATTATTTATTTACTTATTTATACATCATTGTGAGTGTTTAAACATGGTGAGTGCTAGGTTTTCTGTTTTTATTTATTTAAGCAATGTGGTCACAGGCCACTTGCACCCCAGTCATGGGAATGGCGAGTGCAGGTCTGCACCCCAGATCTAGGAGTGGCGAGTGCAGTGGATTTCTGACTTTGTTTATGCGGTTAATTTTTATTAACCTTTTGTGATCATAGCTTTCTCATGCACCCCATGTGCATACTCGTTTATATTAACCTGTGTCAGCTGTCTTTTTGGTAGTGTGAAAGAAGCTATGTCAGGTGACTGCCTTACCTTTAAAAGCCATTAGCTGGCAGGTGAGCTTTAAACCAGGTAACATTTTTTCAGTCTAAACTATGTGATAGCAGCTAACAGGTTTCCATCAGTGTGACGGATAGTGTAGGACCTGCAGAAAGTGGGGTCCCGTGATGTGGGCTGCGGGCTTAAATGCATTGATCAATCCATGAACTAAATCCCCATTATTTATTTACTTATTTATACATCATTGTGAGTGTTTAAACATGGTGAGTGCTAGGTTTTCTGTTTTTATTTATTTAAGCAATGTGGTCACAGGCCACTTGCACCCCAGTCATGGGAATGGCGAGTGCAGGTCTGCACCCCAGATCTAGGAGTGGCGAGTGCAGTGGATTTCTGACTTTGTTTATGCGGTTAATTTTTATTAACCTTTTGTGATCATAGCTTTCTCATGCACCCCATGTGCATACTCGTTTATATTAATCCCATTATTTATTTACTTATTTATACATCATTGTGAGTGTTTAAACATGGTGAGTGCTAGGTTTTCTGTTTTTATTTATATATATATATATATATATATATATATATATATATAATATATGGTGAGAGTAATGGTGACAGGTACAATATAATGTAGGAGATAATAATTCACAAATGTAATCATAAAATATATAGTACACATTACAAAATTATACATAATTAATACATGATCACTATGGGTATATAGAACATATCTGTTGCAGATCTATAAATGACAGATGATATTGATTGCTAAATTCTAAATTAGAAATGATAAAAAAGCAATGACAGAAAAAAGTAATATGAAATTATTATAGTGAGAAATGTACCCAGACAGAAACAGGCGTGGACTGCTGGCCTGATGATAGTGAGAATATTAGTCAGAAGCCAATTAACCTAGCAGAACAGATGGGACATGTTTAAATGCTACGAACGGCAGGTTCTAATGCATTTCATGCTGCACATCTATCACTTACCCACAGTTGTGCTGCACAAATGGAAGTTAGGTTAATGTGAATCTGCACTTTATACAGTATATGATGGGGGGTTAATGCGCAGTTATGGGCAAAGCAAATAATAGAACAAATTTGAACCTTAGGCAAACATTTTGGCCCTGCAGGGCGGTTAATTTAAATGAGAAAATCAAAGGGGAGTGTACTAGACCAATTAAAAATTTCAGTTACAAACAAAGCTGTCCAGAATTAGTGGGCTACATGCAATAACAGTCGGTATTTACCCTGCATGCAAAAAAATAAAAATAAAAATGCATTTGCACCCCTTGCATTGCACCATTTTTGTCCATTAGCAGATTTCACCTTTTTCCGTTTTCTTGCTTTGCTTCTAATTCTGCATAAACCTCTGTTTGCCATTTGTCCATTGGAAGAAACCAAAGAACCCAAGTGAAACAGTGACGGGCAACCTGATATAATGCAAACACAAAACAACCTTCAAAAGATCAGTAATGAAAAAACAGCCACCAAATGACTGCAGCATATCCACATCATCCCAAAATGCCACTCACTGGCTCTAACATCTTTGCACATGCCACTAAGACTTCCCACTTGTCACATGATGCCCCACAGACATTCTGATTTACACCCATTGGTAAAATGCCCCAAGAAACTCTTACATCCCACTTTCACTCAGTACACTCCCACATGTTAATTCAGAGGTCACCACTTGCTCCAAAATACTGCCTTGACCACGCATGTGCCACATTTCCCCACACGCCTCCCACATTATTTAGCTATATATCTTCACAATATATAAACTGGCAATGTCTCCTTCTGTAGCTGTCCAACACTGATTACACCACTTTGGAGTTGCTAAAAACCTTTGCAGGTCAAGTGAATGTGTGAACTTGGATTAAACCTTCTATCAACTGAGTGTGCCATGTGTGCACAATACTTAACATAACTATACTTAGCCATAACTATAATAAATAAAGACACAAAGATTTGGCAGAACAATTACAGTATGTCAGCTATTTATTTAAAATTGTAAACAAAAGAAGAAGACAAGGTTTGGTGGCAGAGCAAGAACGGCCAGCATCAGCGCAATCCAACAATGCAGAATAACCAACCAAAACAAGAGCATTGCAGGTGGAAACCGCCCAAGGTGCATCAATTAAATCTCAAGACAAACAACGGTAACCACTCAAACTTCTATCATGACTATCCTCCCAATAGGGTGGTTATGTTGCCCCCATCAGGGTAGTGCTGAAACTAACCAGTCAATGAAAGTGAGTGCAACCAAACTATAACAACTTGAACTGAGACTGGTGACCTGCCATTCTTTCCCGACTAAAAAGAAGCCATAACCAATGAAATGAGCCACCAAAACTAAGTCAAACAAATTTGGGAGAGCGGGAGGGAAATCAACAACAAAAGAGGCTTTGGCCCAGCAATCCAAAGCCATAAATACAAACACTCGCTAAATATACCCCCTAATTTAGTGTTGGCTAACCTTGACACTCCAGCTATTATGGAACTACATAACCCAGCATGCGCTGCTACAGTTTTGCTATTAGGGCATGCTAAAACTGTGGCAAGGCATGCTGGGATATATAGTACCACAACAGCTGGAGTGTCAAGGTTAGCTAACACTGCCCTAATTGATAGTACCACACACTGCATGTGATGCACACACTAGCCCTCCACCAAAATCTAGAGCTTTAAATCACCTCATTTTTATCCCAATCACTTGGGTCTCCGAAAAGTAAGTTGTCAAACTGTTTTCTCATTGTTTGTTCTAATATACCTTATTTATTTGCCTATTTAATGCTCAACACTATTTTGGATTTTACTATACAATATTGATGACATGGATCTTTAATCTGACACCACCCTAGTGTAATTGTTATTAGTTAGAGATTGGATTAAAATAAACAATTTCCTTTACTATTGCCAAAATTGCTCTCATTCACTCACTGGTCATGTCTAGTCTGGACTACTGATACCTTATTTTATCTGGCCTCCCTGACTCCTGCCTTGCTCCATTCCAATCCATCACAAGCCTGGCTTATCTTTCTCTCCAACCAAACTGCTTCTGCCTCCTGTCTCTGCGAGGCACTACACTGGCTCCCCTTCCCTTACAGAATTCAATTCAAGCTCCTCATGCTCACCTATAAAGCCAGGACTCAGTCCTCTTCCTCTTCTATCTTTAATCTGATCTCTATTCTCACTCCTGCCCACTTCACTCTGCCAATGGCTTCATCTAATCTTCTAAACTGTTTACCTCATCCCACTCCTGAAATATTTTCATCACTGGAAACAAAAATATTGAGTTTGCCACTCGCCAATATAATGAGTGGATATCACTTAAATAATTGGCTGAGTTGGAATAATATATCCAATGACGTCTTCCCAATATAACCTCATTCCTAAACTCCACCATAGGAGGTTACAGAGATAAATTTTTCCAATAAGTGCAATAATATCAGCACAAGCAGTTTCTGCTGGTTAAAATGATATGCAGCATGCCAACATTCTGTGTGTAACTGTGGCTGTATCTGCATGCAAAATGCTGTGTTGCAGTCTCACTGTTGCAGTGACACTGTAATGTAGCATTTCACATGTAGCTACAGCCACACAGAATATAGGCATGCCGCATATCATTTTCATCAGCAGAAGCTGCTTGTGCATCCTATTTGCATAGCTTTGTGAATAAGTTGCATTTTATGGGTAAAAGTCACGTGAAAGGATGCTCTGCGCAACAGAATTGCACGATGCTCACGAGTAAAGTGTAACGTGACTTGTAACGCGTGGAGGATATACGTATGTGGACACATCTGTAGGTTATTACATTCACTAATAATGAATTTGCTGTAGGAAATGCAGAATATGTTATTATTTACAGAGATATCACTGCATCATTCTGTCCTTAGCAACTATGCTCACCACCTCTCAACAGAGTTATCATCTACTTTGCTTTTTGTTGATGTTGGCACTAGACATAGACAATATTGTTTAGTCAGCGACTTCAGGTGTGAAGTGATGTGCAATGGTGCAATCAACGTTACACAGTGTTATTCTTAGAAAGTCTTTAGGCAGATCATTTGCTAGGTTCATTCCTTCTAATAGCCGGTAGTCTTCTTTAATGCTGACTTCTATGTGAATTGATTTTCATTTTATGGGGGGGTTATCCCGGTAAACTATTCTATCTCAGGGATGCAATTCATTCTGCTAAAAATATCCTGGATACTGTAAGTGGTTTTTTTTTTTTGCAAGGATTCTAATACACAAGTTACAGCTACTGTCTGCAACAAGATGTCAGAGGCCCTGCAAAAAATAAGCTTGGAAACACTGAATGCTACAGAACAGATTAATATGTCTCCAGACTAGTGTCACATATGGACATGTCCACCAAATAGTACATGCCAAATATCTTTGATGTGATCCAATGCAAGAGTCAATGCACTAAAAACCAAATTCTTGTAATGGGAGCATTTAGGGCAATAACCCCCAAGGAGTAAATAGTTTCCTTGCCGGTCATTAACATATATAGGGGTATATTTACTAAGCAGTGTTAGGAGACAGAGTGAAAAGTGATAAGGTGCCAGCCAATCAGCTCCCAACTGTCATTTTTCAAACACAGTCGGTGAGATGGCAGTTGGGAGCTGATTGGCTGGCACTTCTCACTTTTCACTCTGTCTCCTAACACTGCTTAGTAAATAGACCCCATGATATCCAAATATCTTCTCCTTAGCTTTGATCATTAAGTGGGCAGGATTCTAGGAAGTGATTGATAATCGAGTATGGATCCTTCCACAGTTCTGCTGGAAGATCCCAATCAGCTGATCCAGTAGCAGAAATCTCACTGTGATTCAATGAAAGTTTTAATAAGTTTTGCCGGAAAGGGTGCATCAGCATTAGGATGTTTTCTCACCTTCTCAATTAAAACAGTTCACATACTTATTGCCAGAGGTCCCCTGCCTACGCGTTTCACTTTATGACATCCTCCAGGGGTTTTTATGATGAAACATTAACATTCTTCTATAAAGTTTTAACAAAATTCTAACAATTACATAGTAATTAAAATGATATCATAATTATAAACTAATCATCATCAATAAAATCTATGTTTATACCTTTTGGATATGTTTCTATATTTTAAAATCATTTCTATATTTTAAAATCATTTAGTCTCATCCCCTGTAGGATTATACATCAAATTAACATTCATCTAATGCATTTTGTTCTTATCTTTTCCACAATATTAGAGACCCTCAGGGTTTTTTATGCTTGACAAAAAAAATATTGTTGTAAAACTGTGAGACTCATTTAGTGTTAGGTGCAAACTGAGCAATACAGAGGGTACAAATGCCATTTATTGACATGAAGGGAAAATGCTGGCTGCTTTTGCACGTATCATACAAATACTGGGCAGCTTTATTTTAATTCAGCAATATTCAGTGAGCTACAATACGACGATCCCTCCTCCCAAATCTAAATCTGTCTTCACATTTTAAATTTGATTTACTTCTAATTTTCAAGCCCTGTGTGTGCAGCTAAACCATTATTAATTTTAGTATTTCATTACTCAGTAAAAAAAAAAAAATAGTAATTCTATTTGCATTACCCTGTAACAAAACATTTGCAAAGCTATATGAGAATGTCGCATCGATCGCCACCCCAGTCATGGGCAAAACATATTTCTTTTAAACAAAAATTAATTGCCAGTGAGTGTGTGTAAAATTATTTTACTTTTCAAAATACATTGCATCTGAACTTTATACACTATACCCTTACATTCAAAAAAATTTTTAATGCCTCCAATTTATGCACGTGTGTAATGCTGTAATGTCAAATCCAAAGAGACTAAAGAGATCCCCTTGTCCAATTTAAACCCTTTACAAATAAAGAGTATCATTCACATTTCTAAGGTACTGTAGGATGCTAACTTACAGTACATAGTAAAATTGCAAAAACATCTGAATACAGCGGGATGTAGTTAGTATGCCTACTGTACGCACAGGATGCCAGCTGTTGAAATCCCGGCGTTGGAATCCTGATCCGGGTCTAAACATAGGTGGCTAAATCCCAAAACCACTCTAGATACTGACACCGGAATCCCGACAGCCGTCACACTGAACGTATGTATTGCAAGGCCGGGTTAGGTGTTAGCCACGCGGGGAGGGTTAGATGTAGGCACCACAGGGGGGTTAGGGTTAGGCTGTGGGAGGGGGAGGTTAGGGTTAGGCTATGGACAGGGAGGGATAGGTTTAGGCACCGCTGGGGGGGTAGGGTTAGGCACTAAGGGGGGAGGGTTAGGTTTAGGCACCAAGGGGACAGGGTTAGGTTAAGGCACTAATGGTAAGGGTTAGGGTGTGGGGTGGGGAGTGCTAGGATTAGAGTCCAAGAAGGGAGGGTTGGTTAGAGGCATTAATGGGGAGAATTACTAGAGTTACATACCCCTATTGGGATACTGAGAATTGGGATGTCACTGTCAGTATTTTGACAGCTGGCGTTCCGACTGTCGGTATTTCATACCCAACCTGAATGCAGCATAGTCTATGTGTCCCTGGTCTTGCAATGGGCACATAGCCTGTACCATACTTGCTGCTTTAAAAATATGGGCATACTTGTATGTATTCCCACAGCAGCACCAGCTCGCAGGCTATTACATTTAGCCTTAAGCCTTGGAGAGAGACAAAATTGACAGATAAAGTACCAAACAATCAGATCCTAACTGTTACTTTACAGGTTGTTTGAAAAATGACAGGAGCTGATTGGTTGGTACTTTCTGTCTCTCTCCACCCCTCAGTCACATAACTATAACATCTACATCTACCCCTCAGTCACATAACTATAACATATATAACATAACTGGAGTTTTCATAAATGAGCAAATATATCCGCATTTAGCTGCATGTAGTATGCAATGCGTGCGCAGTTACGTCTGACTTGCATTAAACTCTGCATCAGCCCCACAAAGCGGAAGAACTAAAGACAATTCCACCAAAATATGGACATTGGCCTTCATTCAGAGGCAGTTGCAAGAAGCTAGCACTCGCTCTGAATGAGGGCGGCCCCCTTCACTTTTCAAGTGCAGCCTCCTGGTTGCTAGCTAAGCTGTGGGTTACCACCCACAACTTTAGCGACCAAACAGGGTGATGGTTGTGATGGCCAAGATCCTAAGGTTGGGTCTTGGCAACCGCAAGCCCCAGGGAGCTTCCTGCTCTGATCGAGCAGGAAGCTCCCCACTGACATCACCGATGATGTCAGTGCGGCCGCCCACAAAACTGCTGGCGTTCCGTCAGGAATGCCTCCTTTTGTGTAGCCACCCACCCCTCCTACAAAACGGGGCGAGCTGTCAATCAACATCGACAGCCGCCCCTTTTGTAGTGAGCTCCGGAGCGAGAGAATTTCTCTTTCGCTCCTGGGCTTGCGCACACGCAGTGTGGCCGCTGCACGTGTGCAGGGCCTAAACATCAACCCGGTTGCGAGCGCTCAGCGCTTGCTACCGGGTCTGAATGAGGTCCTTTGTCTTTGTGTTATATCTTTATCTCAACCAGAAGTACAAGCCTCATCCAGTCTACAATTAATGATAACCTTATGACTTCATTATGAGTTCTGACAAAGGGTGTACAGTACCTGGGGGAGCAATTTCCTTGTGTTCTTTTCAATCTTTATTATCCACTATTCTTCCACACCGTGTAATAGGTAATGCTTACAGGTGATCATAAGCAATGTTCCCACCAGAACAGAATAGGAATACAAATTACTGTGATAGAGAGTTGATATTTATTGTAGAATAGCGATGACCAAAGTTACGACAATACCGGCTATGAGATTTAGGGTCTGATACTCAGTTGAGAGCAAAGTAAAAAAAAAAAAAGAGCAGGTAACTCTGTATCTGGAACAAACCATGCAGCAATTCAAGGGGGACAAATACTGTACAGTTGTCTTTTTTTTTCATTCAGGGTAAACACCGGCTGATTTTATATGTAGCCCACAGATGCCGCACAGCTTTATTTTTACATGCAATTTAGTTTTGAGTTTGGACACAAAGGGCTCTATTTACTACAATCCGCATATTGAATACGGATTGTAGTGTGATATTACCGAGTGAATTCGCATTGCGAATTCAGGCAATATCACAGTGATTTTCTATAAATCCCTTGCAGGAACAGAGCTTGTGATAAAGCTCTGTCCCTGGGGATCCCATCCGCATTCTAGTCGCGGTACTTTCGGAAAAAATACCGCGACTAAGAGCCTGCGCATGCGCCGACCCACTGTCGCTGCTACCCCCCACCGACACTAAGCCCCGCCCCCCGCGATCACGTACCCCGGCGACCCCCCCTCCCTTCATTACACTTACCTGCATCCTCCTGGCCTCCGGTGATCTTCTCCGGGCTTCACGATCAGGTGATCTCCCATACTGCACTGGGACCCAATCACCTGATGACCGGGCAGCAGTGCACTGTGGGAGACCAGCTGACCTGAGAGGAGCCATCACCAGAGACCCGATCACTGGTCCCTGGATTCAGGTAAGTAAAAAAACAATGTTTCAATTTTTTTTCTTTTTTTTGCAGTGTATCAGCATGTGGTCTGTTTAGACCACACAGCTGATTACTGGTACCAGCTCCCGCCTCTGCTCTCCCCGTTAGAGCAGAGTGGGAGCCCGGTAACCGGGGGAGACCCTGGATAACGCCACCTCCAGGTGGCGTTATTATCACAGGGCTTCCCCCGGTATTTTTTTACAATTTATTTTTAGTAACTCTGGCCGGATCACATTTCCCATTACAGTTATGGGAAATGCGATCTGCTTTACTAGAAAATAAGTGATACTGGGGGTTGGAGTAGATTTTTACTAATTCTACTCCAATTGCCCTGTAATAACTACAGGTGAAACTAAAATAATGTGAAAAGGGTGTGAAAACACCCTTTTTCACTTTATTTTAGTAAAAATAATGTTAATAAATAGAGCCCAAAGACACAAATCTAGTTCTCTCTGCACATTTTACATCTGTCCCCCCCTCCCCCGCAGTGCAAATGGTTTTACCAAGCTGTAGAGCTGCACTTGCTATTTTTACCAAAATGTTCTGCGCTGTTCTATTTTGCAGTTTAATATATTAGGAAGATATCACCCAAATTATTATATTGTGTTATTTCACTGTGATTGACTGTAAATCTATTTTTAAGGAAATCTGCAACCGGACCAGCCCCATGTATATCGTTGGTTTCCTAGAGATCATCACTATCATAGTGCACAAACCAGGGACGTATTAACAGAGGAGGGGGCCCATGTGTATTTCCATCTGGGCCCCCTCCTCTCTCCCCTGAACTGACAGTGGCAGTAGACTCTGGTCACTACTCTGTACCCTGAGTCTACTGCCATGCCATTTCCACGGCAACTTCTCTACTGAGTATGCGCAAAACGCTGGGAAAATGTGCGTGGAGACTATTTTACAGGCGTTTTTTGCAGCACTACTCCGGCCGACATGGGACTTTGGAGAGGTAAGTATATAAAAAATATGAGTTCAGGGAGTGTGGTATGGGCCCTCTTTGGACCTACGGGCCTTTGTGCACTGCACCATTATAAATATGCCCCTGGCACAAACCCTACAGGGGCTTTATGGTTACAGTACATACAGTTCTACATATCCTGCAATTCCATTAACACACCATCTCCATGTTTTGCCCACCGGAGAATGCCCCATTAAAGCCATATACACCTATTTCATTGTAAATGAAGATGTATCTGAGATGCTACCACTCTATGGGGTCTATTTACTAGGCAGTGTTAGGAGAATGACTGAAAAGTGATAAGAAAGTGATAAGGTGCCAGCCAATCAGCTCCCAACTCACGGGCTGTGTTTGAAAAATGACAGTTGGGAGCTGATTGGCTGGCACCTTATCACTTTCTTATCACTTTTCACTCTGTCTCCTAACACTGCTTAGTAAATAGACCCCTATTACGTTCAACTCTGCATTAGGCGACTAGGATCAGGTTCAGCCAGCAAAATGTGCATAATTTGGAGGGTGATTGAGTAACTAGGGCTACTGTAGGTGAATTTTTTATGTAGCAGTTTTGAAAGTTTTGTAGAATTCATTATAAAAATTTAATTATTTTTGGATTAGAAACATTAACAGAATATAAAATTGAATGATTGTGGGGAAACCATCAGAGAAAATGGAAGTACAGACATAAACCCTGATTGTGTGTAGGGGTGTGTAGGTGTGCACAGCTGGTCAGATACACAGGCTTAATGCCAAACCCCAGCAGGGGACCCAAATGTAGAATCTATTTGTCATTGGCTGTCTAGGGGTAGGACGATGCCAGCAGAGATTCTACATCATTGGCAGGAAAATGCTGCATGTTTTCCTTTGGTCCATGCTATATGCCAAAAGCTGGTTCATTTAGTATACCATCCCCTGGCACAATATGTTTTACTGTTGCAGGGGGACGAGCACATCTGTGTTTCATTATTGCTGCTTTAATCCAGAGCAATATAGTCTATAGTATAGTTTAACACGGGTCTTGGCAAATTGGGATTGTCAGTAAAGAACGGAGATGGGCAGAAGAAATCTTAGAAATGAAAGTTAATTTAAGAAAGTGTCAATAACGTGGGCCTCAAACCCTTATATTTCCATAACTGCATTTATTTGTTTCCCTGGTGTCCTAAGATCCCACATCCCAGTTACTGTATTTGAAATGCTCCTGTAAGCTGCATCTTTTGTGAGACTGAGGATCTGGCAGGAAATTACCATGATGGAAAGACCATTATCACTTCAAATTCCTGCTTCTCGGTGGCTTATCTCAAATTGGTGCAGGGTCTGCATTGCTCAGGTCTCCAGGGGTCAAATGCATACTTGCCTACACTCCCGGAAGTTGCGGTAGGCTAAAGATTTTTTGAGTAGAGCCCCGCACCCTGGAAGAGTAGGCAGCTCTTCTAGTGAAGTGGGCAGGATGGGGAGATTTACAGCAAATTTTACAGGTCCATATGGAGGGGGTGGGGCTAAAATTAAGTGAATTGTGTCAAATTGCCCCGCTCCCTCCTCATGGACCAGCAAATCTGATTTTTCCCGGAAAAGGGCAAGGCCTAATGACGTCTACATTCCGGCCCCGCCCCCTGAACTTGCCAGCAGTGTCTCCTCTCTGGGCTACTCCCGGAGAGGAGTTTTAAAAAGTCTGTAACTATGGTCAAGTGAGCCCCATGCTCAATGGCGGAGAGGATAGCCTTGTTTGCCAACTATACTATATATGACAGTAAAGCCTTAGGGCCTGATTGAGCAGCATATGCAAAAGTGATCGCAGTGGCAATTTCACATGGATCGCAGCTGCAAAAATATGGTAGTACCTGCCAAAGCTCAGCCGGCATAAAGAGGCCCACTGCTGCTTTCTCATTTGCTTCCAATGTCGCTCTTCCGAATAAAAATTGGTACCATCGGCACACATCGGCCAGTCATGCAGCATTTGCAACAAGTCTGACCAGCTGCAGTCACTTCAAGCCTCACCGCATGCAAACAGCTCTCATGCTACGTATGCAATCGCAGTGGCTAATTTCTAATGCCCGTGAAACAGAGTTCAAATGGACAGGCACGCCTGCATTTCTCCAACCACCCCCTCGTCACTACCCCCAAACGCTGACAGCCTGTCACTCATTTTGCAATGGATCTCTTTGTGCGTTTGTAATCACTGTGCATGCGCAGTGCGGCTTGTATGCATGTGCGATGTCAAACGATTGCTCGACTGCGTCCATAATCACCATGGTGTACACTGCTGAATCAGGCCCTGCCTGTCCCACCATTCTATGTAAAGGGACTTATGTACCAATTTGTGGACTGTTGGGAATTATGTCCCACTAAGTGTTGGCTATTTAATGGTGCATATACTGTACCAGCGGCAGATGTGTGTGTGTGGTTTTTAAGGGTTTTCCTTTGGAAGAAGTGTAGGGCACATCCTAAATGTGTTGTTGCCATGTCTGATTGTAGTATGAGCATGCCCACTTCTGTTGCTCTGTCCTGACTCAAAAATATTGGGAGGTACTGTATGCACTGAGGTGGTGATGGTGGTGGGGAAGGGGGGCAGGGCAAGCACTGGTATTGCACACAGATCTTATTTCTATACTTTCTTAAAACATCCCTATTGCTACTTCACCCCTGCTGCTATTTAATACTCTTGCAAAACAAAATCCAATTTTCACTCATTGATTCATGACCACAGCATTCATGAACGAAGAATCTACTAGGCAAGAAACACCACAGCCCACCCATCTATTCAAATAAAAAATTGCAACATTTGGGGGCCTATGCATGATCACTAAATTTTTATAATTGCAATTGAAAATGATAATTTCCCCTGCAATTGTAAAAATGTATTGGGCCATACAACAACAACGAAAAGCAGGAGATATCCACTGGTGGAATGACTCGCTGTCCCCATACACTAGTATGTGGACAGAATTCATCACGTTCCAAATATACAATATTTTTGGAGCTTGATTTCGGGAGCATGCACCATCTTCAGAAGGCAAGTCCTCCCGCTACCTGCTCTTTCCCTATGGGAAGAAATTCTGGTTGCGAAGAGGAATCTTTTCGGATCCCTCCACCCCAGGCTCCCAACGCGTTTCGTCACGTGGACTTCTTCAAGGGGAGATTGTACCCTACCTGATTATATGTTCCTCTATACATGAAATAAGATATGCCCTATATTTATTCATTTACATGCACATTGTCTATTTATTTAATTTATCATTGCTATTTACCATTTTTTATGTTATCTTTTATGTCTTTTTATTCATGTTTTTATGTCCATTGTCATTATTAAATATGTATATTTTACTTCATATATCCATGGTCTAGATCTATTGTCTGTTTTTAGAACTTAGTAAAAGGTCTCTTACATCTAGTCTTAAATTTCTTGATTGTTCACTGCTCTCTTTTTCACATAATTTATTTTCACTATCTAGCACTTTAAGGCGCTCTGACTTGATTACACCATTTAATATATATATTTACCTCCCCCAAGCGCCAGGATTATTGAAACATTCGGGTCACACTGAATTGTTTTCAATCTCACTCAGTCTTCCTACTAGTGTGACCCAGGACCTAGTGTTCTCACTGGTATATCATATAAATACAGTGGTGTAAGTACAACCCACACCCTGGAGGCAAGTTATAATTTGGTGCCCCCCTGTAATACAGAGTTGTCAGTGAGGGGGGCACCGCACGTGTCACACTGACAAAAGAAACTGCTGAGGAGCATCGACTCCAATTAGTAGGGACAGGCTATAGATAGACAGATGGCGGCAGCTGATGGCTCTCCACTAGTGTATGGTGGCTTCACAGTAGCCAGGAAGAGGTGCCATGTATTAGGCGGCCATGATGGTACACTCTGGATACATAGTTACAGCCCTAAGTGGGGTGAATATACTGTGGGCAATGGAGGAGGTGCCCCTTCAGTGCTGTTTTGCCCCTTTGTAGATAGGGCCCAATGGTACATACTTGTGTTGGGAGAGATTGCAGTGTGAGGCTTCATATAGCTCTCTTGGCTTCCATCACTACAGGTCCTCTCCAGCATCCAGTCATCAGCTGTTTTGATCACAATGTCTTCTGCCTCTTCCACCACTGGGTTCTGGTTTTCAATGTTCTCTGCAATCACACTCACCTGTTCCCATTGGCAGTGGCAGATATTATCAATTGTGATTAGGCTGCTTGTGTTGAGCTGTGATTGAGTGCCAGTGGCCCCAAATCCGAAATGCTTGCCTCTGATTGGTGAAACCCTAATCATCATGGATTTGCATTTCCAAAAGCCAAAAGATGGAAGAAACTTACCCAATAGATCCAGGGCAAATACATCCTCTCCTGGGACAATGGTGACAGATCCTACTTCCAGGAGAGTGTCTTCATCCAGCCCATAGTCTTTCCTTCTGTGCCTTCAGATCCAATTGTCTGATATTGGATGTTTAGGCTTCTGATCCTTACATGCCCAAATACTTTATTCAGAGCCAAACAATTAAATGGAAAGGTCGTATTTTCTGATGCATAGTCTGTGAAAATGCAAAAATACTCTGTAGAAAACTGTCTCAAAGTCACCGAAGCAGAGAAATCAAAACTTTTGCTGTAATAATCCGCAGAGATAACTAGCACATTTCAATATGGCTTTGATTTAACTTTAAGCTAAACTACATTGATTAAATAAGAGGAAATATCTACTGTATTCATTCAATTTTGTGTTTTATCGTATAAAGTCATCTTCTATAAATAAATAAAGACACCCGGAGTGTAGGGAATAAAACTAGATGTGCATGTTATCTGTGAGTAAAGAGCTAGAGATGCATGCCTGCAATTGAACTAGCAATTTAACAAAAGAAAGCATGTCATTAGATTGTTAGTGAGTTTAAAATCGTGTCCTTGAACACGTCCTTGGATTTGAGAATGGTAAATGGTAGCAATGGTTTTTTTTTTTCAATGGAGTCATCCTTCAACTTTTGCCATTATCTCTTACCTGATATACATAAGAATGTATCAATTCGAGTGACTTATCAACATGTTTAAAAAATACTGCATGGAAATCTCAATTTAATGGAAAAATGACTATATGAATGTGATGGGATGATAACCTTGTGCAGTGTGGGAAAATTAGCGTTCAGTATTGATGACTTAACAATGAAGTATTAAACATTAAACTTTAGCTTCTGGAAAGACTCATGTTGCCTACCAGATAATTTATATAGAAAGTAGGTTTCTATTATTCTGTAAGAGAAATAGGTCCTTGTAAATGGAAAATATACCGCTTTCATTATGGAAAACAAATCATGTGGTTGTATATAATTCATATAATCACAACATGTTGCAAACGAAGGAACAAATGTGTGTATTTCTGTGCAGTATAATCACATGTATTAAGGAGAACATTTTAAGCTGGAACAGGAGATGGAATCTATGGTGCTTACTATTAATGGCCCTCATTCAGACCCACTCGCAAGCGGGCGCACGTACGTTAGGCGTACGTACAAAAATATTTAAATTCAATGGCTCGCTCGTATTTTCGTTCGCATCTAAAATTCCTCCCAAAACTCTGACGACCCCTCCTCTAACTAACGAGCGTACGAAATAGCGAGCGTACATCCCCGAAATGGCTTGAAAGGAACGCACGCACAAGTATAAACAGGAAGTGGCCTTGTCAGATGTCGATTACCTGCTCCTTTATTCTGCCTACCTCCATCAATCGTATCATGCCAATCAATGTATCAATTAGCTTAATTGTTTGTTTTTTTTCAACACAATGAAAGAAACTTTACTCTTGTCTGTGTTTGTGTTTACCCGCAGAATACGTACGGATGAAACATTCGCTTGTATTGTTTAAAAAACATGTGAACCACAATTAAACAATTGTACTATTGCTGTGTATCCCCGCATATTTCCCTGGGTTCATTTCTTTATTTAAATTTGCTTACGCATGTCACTGCATCAAGCCTATCCTAACTCTCCAGAGATTTCTGGCCCTGTCGAACACATGACTCATACACTAACCAATAAAATTGCTCCTGTTAATTTCCAAAATACATTAGCCAATCAGAAAATTTTTACACACTTTATCAAAAATGTTTTTTAAGAAAAACACCATTGCCATCATGAGAGCCTCCGCATTCACCAGGCGTGAGCTGCTGGTGCTTACGGAGGTCATGGATCGCCGGATCACCAGCCAGCCAGAACCCATGACCAACCGGCAGAAGCGCTCCGCGTATGCGGAGGTACGGTCCCGCCTGCGGTCCTTTGGATCACGCCGCAACATCGGCCAGCTGGAGCGCAGGTGGTCCGACCTGCAACGGCGAACGCCCCGCTTGCTGGCATGCTTTCGCATGCAGATCCTGGCAAGTAAGTGTTATGTATTGTGGTTTAAATGTTTGTGTTTGTGGGGCAAACTGCGTGTGCATGTTTTCATGTTTGTTCTATTTATTATTTGTACTCATATCTGCGTCTGCATGTTTTCCTGTCTGTTCTATTTATTATTTGTACTCATATCTGCGTCTGCATGTTTTCCCTCTTTTTATGAATTTATAATTCTACTGCTATTTTTTTTTTTTTTTTTTTGTTTGTTTGTTTGGCCGGATTTGTCCATAAACTAAACGCAATTTATTTGACATATTTTAGGGGGACAGCCAAGACTCCGCCGTCAACGTCGGCGTTCCCGCCCACTCTCCCCAACCCCCAGCCAACACTCCACCCCAAATCTTTCCCCTATTCCCCACTCCTCCCCATCCTTCCCAGACCCTCTCCCGGAAATGTCGGGACTCCTTCCCCTCCGTCCCACTTCCCCCTCTCCTCCACCCACCCCTCTTCCAATTACCCCCTCCCCGGAGTCCAGCATAACTCCGCCCCATTCTTTGGGGAATGACGGATCCTCCGAGGAGGATCATGGAGGTTTTGCCGGAGCTCCCGATTTTTTTCCCGGTATGTTTTTTATTTTATTTTTTTAAACCACAAACTGTTTGTATGTAATCATGTGTCGTGCCTTTCTTCGTGTTTTTGTGGCTTGACTTTTGTTGATTGTGAAGGTTTGCCTTTACCTCTTCCTGGTGATTTAAGCATACACATATCATACCTGTGGGAATTTGTACCTAGGCCTTGTATTTTTGCCAGCCCACACTTTTTATTTATGTTTTTGGGTTTAGGAGTGATTTGTTTTTTAATTAATGTTTTTCTGTGGAGTCCCTATTGTTGTATTAACCCACACACTTTTCTCACCCACAGAGGAACAGAGGCGTCGCCAAGAGGTGGCGGATGTTGTGGGGCAGATGCGCCACCATGTAATCGGCCTTCTGGTGGCCCTCGACCGACTGTCTGGCCTCCTTCGGCATTAGATTTTTTTTTTTTGTTGTATTTTCCCAATAAAATTTTAAAGACAAATATACGTTGTGGATCATTTTTAAAAACCAAAACCAAAATAGTTTAGCCTGACATAAGTTCCTGCAAGGATTTGCCTTTTGTAAAAGTTAGATTGTGTTTTGTCTTTGTATGTCAAACAGACACCAGAAACACATAACAGTAACAATGTAATTTCCCTTTTTGGGTGTAGTGTCAATGTCAGATTTCTACATTTTCCAGGTTCCTACTTGGTGCGCAAGCTGCTTAGGCCAATCTTACAAATCCCAAGGTTGGGCCAGGCTTCCTTTTGGTGTGGATTGGAAAGCTGAAAACATATTTCAGTTTTGCTCATCTGGCGTCAGTACTGGTTTACCCCTTAGTCAAATGTAACTTGTGTTAACCTGGTTACACTTGCTGTTAACGTCCCAAAAAAGGAAGACCATTTCACTCTTCAAACATTTATTCACCACATAACAGAGCAAACAAAGTGGTCACTCCCCAAAAAAATACACAGTGATAAATTCAAATACAACACATACCAAGAAAAAAATAAATAAAAACACAAAATCAAGAACTGGTTGACGAAGGACCATGCCAACATGATTCCACAAACATGGCGTTGCGATATGGGTTCCAGAATATATGCCCAAAAGGACCAGATCCAGGTTTGGTAAGGGTAGCAGGAAGTAGTGAGCGTTGGAGTGCCAAAGATTATGTGAACAAACAGAAGATGGTGAGAAAAATAAAAATAAATTAGATGTTTGCCCCAAAAAAAAAACACATTAGGTATAAACACTGGAGTTTTGAACAAACTTACCTAAAAAATCTGGCCACAACATCATCGCGTATGGCCCCCCCACATACTGACCTTCGACCAACCTCGGGGGGGCCATCCTCAGGTAAGGCATCCTCTGGCTGCATTGGGACACCACTCCTTATGGCAATGTTGTGAAATATCCCACACAGGACCACAATTTTAGACACCATATCCGGCACATACATGAGCTCGCCACCAGAGCGGTGGAGGCATCTGAATCGGCCTTTTAAAAGGCCGATACAGCGCTCCACCACTTGCCTGGTGGCTGTAAGTGCGGAATTATACGCACTTTGTGGCCCTGGTGTGGGAGCCAAATAAGGAGTGAGCAGCCAGGACATGCAAGGGTATCCACTGTCTCCTGTGAACAAAAATAGACCACATCAGGAACACTGTGTATCAAGCTTAACATTGTTATGTACTAAAGGTCTCCACTTACCCAGAAGCCACGCATCACCAGCTTGTAGGTTGGTTAATTTCTGCCATATCCCTGATTGCCGGATGACGAAGGAGTCATGAGCACTTCCGGGTAATTTAGCATTCAGGGACAGGATCTGGAGGGAGGCATCACATACCACCATTACATTCAGGGAGTGATAGTGTTTCCTGTTTCTAAATATGGCCTCCAGCCGTGCTGGAGGCTGAAGTGGTATGTGAGTACCATCCACAACCCCTATGATGTGTGGGAAGCCAGCTATTTGGTAAAAATTGGCCTTGGCCACACTAAGGGCACCCATATCCAAAGGCATTTGAATAAAATGATGGAGGTGCTTGAAAAGTGCCTCCATCACTGCCCTCAGGATCCGGGAAAAGGAGGATTGGGAGATGCCCGCCACTATTCCGACCGTTGTTTGAAACGATCCTGAGGCACAGAAATGTAACACCGCCATAAATTGCGTCAGTGGTGGTATTGCTGTTGGACTGTCAATTTGCCGCTCAAGATCACTTTCTATTAATGAGAGAGTGTCTATGATGATTTTGGGAGGTAGACGGTAGCGTCTTAAAACCTCATCATCGGGCATTCCAAAAAGGGTGACACGTGTTCGAAATATCTGGGGCCTTGCATGCCTACGATGCCTACGCCTGGGACGAGTTTGAGGTTGGTCGTCTTCCGGGAGCAGGGCCAGAACAATTCGCCCCAGATCTATCTGAACTTCAAAGTTTACAATGTAAGGCTTTTGACCCACCCCAAAAGTAAGAAAAAAAAACTTAGCTTTCTGATACCATCCATAGCTGCTTACATGCCGGGGTATTGTCATGATATGTATAAACTGTAAAAAAGGCAACAATGAGACGTCAAAAATGTAAAGGGTTTTTTTTTAGGTAAAAAATTGTTGCAAGCCAACACAGAAAATAACGGAAAAACACATTTGCCCATCGCTGAAAACTACATTGCACACCGTACGTCAAATAGGGTTCAAATGGACCCAAAAAATGGAAAAGGGAAAAGCAAAACTGGATTATATGATGAATAAGCCGTCCAAAATGCGGTAAATTATTCGCAAATGCAAGTCACTACACCAACAGTCCAAAATGCGGTAAATTATTCGCAAATGCAAGTCACTACACCAACAGTCCAAAATGCGGTAAATTATTCGCAAATGCAAGTCACTACACCAACAGTCCAAAATGCGGTAATTCATTCGCAAATGCAAGACAAAAAATGGACTTACCCAACTCGAATATATAAGATGTCCTCAAAAAACTTCTTTGGGTCCGAAAACCAAAAAAAACTAAAAAATATGAAATGAGTGTTAAACAAATTAACTAACCACAAAACAGAAGAATACAACAATTGGCCACAAATTTGAATGCACAAAACTTACCAAATCAGGAAAGGATGTAGAAAAAATGAAAAAAATGCGAACGTAAAAACCAAAGAAATGTAGCAAAAACAAACAAAAAAACAACTCTCCAAAATCCTCCAAACGCAACCAACCAACCAAATCCAAACCACTTCACCGACAACACTCCAACAACCCCACCTCGAATCCACACACACCAAGCCATAAATAGTGTTTATTTTCCCGCACAAATTAAGGATGAATCATAGGGACGCACAATCAATGATGCGGCCGCAATCTAACGACGCATGTATAAATACGTCACAAAATCACATAGAATTTCTGGATGATTTCATGCTGGAAGCAGAGACATGGCTTCAAACCAGGGAAACAATGGTCAAAATTGCGGCGGTAAGGCCTTCATGCATTTTGTGTCAATGAGTATTTTAAAACATAATATTGTGCAAGTTGAGAAGTGGCTAAATCTGCATATTTACCCAAATAGGTGAGGAGGATGACATGGAAGAGACTGCTGGTCCCAGTCAACCCGCCAAAGCTGCCAAAAAAAAAAGGCAGCCACATTTCACAAGCAAGGAGATGGAGGTTTTGATCCAGAAGTGCGTTGACATCCTGCCCCAGGCAGCCAGGAATATGAGCCAAAGCCAGAAGTGGAGAATGTGGGAGGAGGTCGCCGTTGCTGTCAATAGGGTGGGTGATTATGTCCGTCTAGCCCGGGATGTCAAACGGCGGTAAGTAAACACTTTCCCATCCTATAAACAAACCCCATTGTTAAAAAAAGGATAATGGTTCCAAATTCATTCCACAGATGGGCAGACTTCAAATATCGTCTAAAGCAAAAACTTGCCGACAGGGCTAGGCATGCAAGGGGGACAGGTGGGGGTCCCACCCCTGTGTCATTGGAGTTGACAGACTTAGAAGAGATGGCACAGGGGTGTGTGCAGGCTGTGGAGGTGTTTGGCGTGTCCAACATGGATACGGACATGCCAGACTTTGCGGCTCCTCATGTTGGCCAAGGTAAGTCTTGTCATGTCACCATCTCAGAAATGCTATTGTGCCAATATGTAGATTCTAATGTGAGTCTTTTCTCCAATTTCCTAACAGAGACAGAGGCGGATGAGTCTGCTCCAGAGGGGAGCCTTGGCCGCAGAATTTCTGCTGACTCTGCAGGGGAGGAACCAGTACATCCGGCTGAGGACCCTGCAGAAGCCAGTCCAGGGCGTGCCCCCTCGCAGGCAGTGGGCCTCCTCACAGAACTCAATTTTAAATCGGATTGCCATACGGAGATTCTGCAGAGGATGGACGCCAGTCTGATACGGGTGGCTGAGGCCCTGGAGCAAAATGCTGCGGCCAACGTGACCATTGCTCAGGCCCTGGCGGAAAATACCAGGGCCAACATCCGCATCGCCGATGCCCTGGAGCAGCTCGTTCGCCAGCACATGGTGGAGCCGACCTCCCTTCCTGCCGGAACATCCAGATCCTCCACCTCTGGCACAACATCAGGCAATCCTCCAAATGTGCCTAGCCCTGTGCCTAGTCCAGAGGCCACAACATCTGCCTCTGGACAGGCCAGCCCGATGGCATCCCGGACCCGGTCTGGCGCCCACCCTCACCCATCCAAACGGCCGAGAAAACGGTGACAGCAATGGCGACTTTTCCCACTTTCCTTCTGTGCTTGGCTCATATTCCTTTCTGGTCAAAACTTCCCTCTCCTTTCTTGTGAAATGTTTTTAAATTTTGTATTTACGATTATGTTAGTAGTTATGTTTTTTTTTTTTTAGATCAAATATATTGGCCACAAAAAAAGGCAATACAATATTATGCCAATTTGTTTGTGTGTAAACAATAAATTGTAAAAAAAAAACAGACATTGTATTGTGACATTATTGTACAAATGGGTTACATTTAATCCTGGCCTTAAACGCAAAAACTGACCCTCTTATGTTAAAAAAAAGGCCTCTTTAAGGAACGTTTAAAAAAACACATAGCGATGCAAATTCAACAGTAAACCAAAAAAAAGGGGAGCTAATTAAAAGATGTTGACATTATTTTTACAATAGGCCATAACCACCAAATTGTAGCCAAAAAAAAAACCCAAAAATGTACGCTAATTGATTATGTAATCATGACATTAGCAGCTCTGATTTCCACCTGCGTACGCTTTTGTGCTATCCCAATAAACTGCTTTCCAAACACATACCAAGCCGGATTTCAATCCAACACTAATTACTTTACTGACCAGCCACGATTAATCGCAGCACCATCGTGGAGTCCCGGGACGGAGGAGAAGGCCATCGCCAATGTGGTCGAGTAATCCTGACCCTAAGCTGTGCGAGCATTTTGAAGGGAAAGCGGATGTTTCAGTGACGTATGAGACGGTCCGAACACATTTGACGTTCGCATCTGCTAATGTATGTACGCCCCAAAAACGCTTCGCCACGCCTGCGTTTTGTCATCTCCACCCCCGTCAACACCCAAAAACGCCCTGTTCTGTCAATCACATTTGACATGTCACTTCCTGTACGCTATTTTAGGAACGAGAGAAAAAAAGCTCGCAATTTGCCGTACGCGCATGCGCGGTGTAACCCCGACGCATGCGCGGTTAGTCAACATCGGAACGCAACGAGCGTACTGTTGTTAACGTGCGGCTCTGAATGAGGGCCAATGTGTGTACTAATTAATTGGCTACTGACACAGTGCTGATTGGCTGGCACCTTATCACTTTTCACTCTGTCTCGGATCCCGGCTGCTGTGTGACCTGTCATGGCTACTGACACAGGGCCTGATTCAGAGCCGCTCGTAAGCGGCCGCTCGTACGCTTCGAGCGATGTTTGCCCAACTGCGCATGCATACGGATCGTAATACGCATGCGCAAACAAGTCAGTGCGGATGAAAATCGTTTGTTCGCTAAATAGCGAATTCCTGCTATTTTGAGTGACAGGAGGAGGCGTATGTGGGTGGTAACAGGGGAAGGTGCTTGAAAACGGGGAGTGGAGATCCGAACGCAGGCGTGCTTAAAGGTCAAAACAGGCGTTTTATGGGTGTGCATAATTAATACAGCAGCATCACTGACCACGTCACTGGGTTATTTTATAGCCAGAACTGCTCGCAAGATTGTGGTAGCAAAAACCAACCACAAGAATAGCAAGCAGTTCATACGCTGGTCGATGTACTCGATTAATCTAATAAATAGCGGACATGACGTAGGATGCGAGCGGCCAGGGGGCGTAGTTATCCAAAAAACGACCGCATGTTTTGTTCGCTCGATAAGAAATAGATGCTTGAACAGACCGCAAAGAGCAAATGATTCATTTGAATAGCCACCCCTTTTTTTGGAGCGAACGACCGCAAATAGCGACCGGCTCTGAATCAGGGCCATAGTGCAGGGAGGGGAGAGACCTGTACAGAGCACACACAAGTCTCCTGCTCTAAACCCTGAGTATTAGTGTGTAGTAAGTGGTGTGAGATCCCGGCTGCGGTGTGACCTGTTCTGGCTACTGACACAGTGCTGGGGGGAGAGAGACCTGTACAGAGCACACACCAGTCTCCTGCTCTAAACCCTGAGCATTAGTGTGTAGTAAGTGGTGTGAGATCCCGGCTGCTGTGTGACCAGTCCTGGCTACTGACAGTGCAGGGAGGGGAGATCTATACAGAGCATACACCAGTCTCCTGATCTAACCCCTGAGCATTAGTGTGTAGTAAGTGGTGTGAGATCCCGGCTGCTGTGTGACCTATCCTGGCTACTGACACAGTGCAGGGAGGAGAGAGACCTGTACAGAGCTCACACCAGCCTCCTGCTCTAACCCCTGAGTATTAGTGTGTAGTAAGTGGTGTGAGATCCCGGCGGCTATGTGACCTGTCCTGGCTTCTGACACAGTGCAAGAGGGAGAGAGATCTGTACAGAGCACACACCAGCCTCCTGCTCTAACCCCTGAGTATTAGTGTGTAGTAAAGTGGTGTGAGATCCAGGCTGCTGTGTGACCTGTCCTGGCTACTGCCACAGTGCAGGGAGGAGAGAGACCTGTACCGAGCACACACCAGTCTCCTGCTCTAACCCCTGAGCATTATTGTGTAGTAAGTGGTGTGAGATCCCGGCTGCTGTGTGACCTGTCCTGGCTACTGACAGTGCACGGAGGAGAGAGACCTGAACAGAGCACACACCAGTCTCCTGCTCTAACCCCTGAGCTCTAGTTTGTAGTAAGTGGTGTGATATCCTGGCTGCTGTGTGACCTGTCCTGGCTACTGACAGTGCAGTGAGGAGAGAGACCTGTACAGAGCACACACCAGTCTCCTGCTCTAACCCCTGAGCATTATTGTGTAGTAAGTGTAGTGATATCCTGGCTGCTGTGTGACCTGTCCTGGCTACTGTCACAGTGCAGGAATGAGAGAGACCTGTACAGAGCACACACCAGTCTCCTGCTCTAACCCCTGAGCATTAGTGTGTAGTAAGTGTAGTGATATCCTGGCTGCTGTGTGACCTGTCCTGGCTACTGTCACAGTGCAGGAATGAGAGAGACCTGTACAGAGCACACACCAGTCTCCAGATCTAACCCCTGAGTATTAGTGTGTAGTAAGTGATGTGAGATACCAGCTGCAGTGTGACCTGTCCTGGCTACTGACACAGTGCAGGGAGGAGAGAGACCTGTACAGAGCACACACCAGTCTCCTGCACTAACCCCTGAGCATTTGTGTGTATTAAGTGGTGTGAGATCCTGGCTGCTGTGTGACCTGTCCTGGCTACTAACACAGTGCTGGGAGGAGAGAGACCTGTATAGAGCACACATCAGTCCCCTGCTCTAACCCCTGAGTATTAGTGTATAGTAAGTGGTGTGATATCCCGGCTGCTGTGTGACCTGTCCTGGCTACTAACACAGTGCTGGGAGGAGAGAGACCTGTATAGAGCACACATCAGTCCCCTGCTCTAACCCCTGAGTATTAGTGTGTAGTAAGTGGTGTGATATCCTCGCTGCTGTGTGACCTGTCCTGGCTACTGACACAGTGCAGAGAGGAGAGAGACCTGTACAGAGCACACACCAGTCTCCTGCTCTAACCCCTGTGCATTAGTGTGTAGTAAGTGGTGTGAGATCCCGGCTGCTGTGTGACCTGTCCTGGTTACTGACACAGTGCAGGGGGGAGAGAGACCTGTACAGAGCACACACCAGTCTCCTGCTGTAACCCCTGAGCATTAGTGTGTAGTAAGTGGTGTGATATCCCGGCTGCTGTGTGACCTGTCCTGGCTACTAACACAGTGCTGGGAGGAGAGAGACCTGTATAGAGCACACATCAGTCCCCTGCTCTAACCCCTGAGTATTAGTGTGTAGTAAGTGGTGTGATATCCTCGCTGCTGTGTGACCTGTCCTGGCTACTGACACAGTGCAGAGAGGAGAGAGACCTGTACAGAGCACACACCAGTCTCCTGATCTAACCCCTGAGTATAAGTGTGTAGTAAGTGGTGTGAGATCCCGGTTGCTGTGTGACCTGTCCTGGCTACTGACACAGTGCAGGGAGGAGAGAGACCTGTACAGGGCACACACCAGTCTCCTGCTCTAACCCCTGAGTATTAGTGTGTAGTAAGTGGTGTGATATCCCTGCTGCTGTGTGACCTGTCCTGGCTACTGACACAGTGCAGAGGGGAGAGAGACCTGTACAGAGTACACACCACTCTCCTGCTCTAACCCCTGAGTATTAGTGTGTAGTAAGTGGTGTGATATCCCAGCTGCTGTGTGACCTGTCCTGGCTAGTGACACAATGCATGGGGGAGAGAGACCAGTACAGAGCACACAAAAGTCTCCAGCTCTAACCCCTCTGTATTAGTGTGTAGTAAGTGGTGTGATATCCTGGCTACTGTGTGACCTGTCCTGGCTACTGACACAGTGCAGGAGGAGAGAGACCTGTACAGAGCACACACCAGTCTCCTGCTCTAACCCCTCTGTATTAGTGTGTAGTAAGTGGTGTGAGATCCCTGCTGCTGTGTGACCTGTCCTGGCTACTAACACAGTGCTGGGAGGAGAGACCTGTACAGAGCACACACCAGTCTCCTGCTCTATCCCCTGAGTATTAGTGTGTAGTAAGTGGTGTGATATCCTGGCTGCTGTGTGACCTGTCCTGGCTACTGACACAGTGCAGGGAGGAGAGAGACCTGTACAGAGCACACACCAGTCTCCTGCTCTAACCCCTCTGTATTAGTGTGTAGTAAGTGGTGTGAGATCCCGGCTGCTGTGTGACCTGTCCTGGCTACTGACACAGTGCAGGAAGGAGAGAGACCTGTACCGAGCACACACCAGTCTCCTGCTCTAACCCGAGAGTATTAGTGTGCAGTTAGTTGTGTGAGATACCGGCTGTAGTGTGACCTGTTTTTGCTAATGACACAATGCAGGGGATAGAGACCTGTACAGAGCACACACCAGTCTCCTGCTCTAACCTCTGAGTATTAGTGTGTAGTAAGTGGTGTGAGATCCCGGCTGCTGTGTGACCTGTTCTGGCTACTGACACAGTGCAGGAAGGAGAGAGACCTGTACAGAGCACACACCAGTCTCCTGTTCTAACCCCTGAGCATTAGTGTGTAGTAAGTGGTGTGAGATATCGGCTGTAGTGTGACCTGTCCAGGCTACTGAAACAGTGCAGGGAGGAGAGAGACCTGTACAGAGCACACACCAGTCTCCTGATCTAACCCCTGAGCATTTGTATGTAGTAAGTGGTGTGATATCCCGGCTGCTGTGTGACTTGTTCTGGCTACTGACACAGTGCAGGGAGGATAGAAACCTATACAGAGCACACACTAGTCACCTGCTCTAACCCCTGTGCATTAGTGTGTAGTAAGTCGTGGGAGATCCCGGCTGCTGAGTGACCTGTCCTGGCTACTGACACAGTGCAGGGAGGAGAGAGACCTGTACAGAGCACACACCAGTGTCCTGCTCTAACCCTTGTGCATTAGTGTGTAGTAAGTGGTGTGATATCAAGGCTGCTGTGTGACCTGTCCTGGCTACTGACACAGTGCAGGGAGGAGAGAGACCTGTACAGAGCACACACCAGTCTCCTGCTCTAACCCCTGAGTATTAGTGTGTAGTAAGTCATGGGAGATCCCTGCTGCTGTGTGACCTGTCCTGGCTACTGACACAGTGCAGGGAGGAGAGAGACCTGTACAGAGCACACATCAGTCTCCTGCTCTAACCCCTGTGTATTAGTGTGTAGTAACTGTTGTGGTATCCCGGCATCTGTGTGACCTGTCCTGGCTACTGACACAGTGCAGGAAGAAGAGAGACCTGTACAGAGCATACACCAGTCTCCTGCTCTAACCCCTGAGTATTAGTGTGTAGTAAGTGGTGTGATATCCCGGCTGCTGTGTGACCTGTCCTGGCTACTGACACAGTGCAGGGAGGAGAGAGACCTGTACAGAGCACACACCAGTCTCCTGCTCTAACCCCTGAGTATTACTGTGTTGTAAGTGGTGTGAGATCCCGGCTGCTGTGTGACCTGTCCAGGCTACTGACACAGTGCAGGAAGGAGAGAGACCTGTACAGAGCACACACCAGTCTCCTGCTCTAACCCGAGAGTATTAGTGTGCAGTAAGTTGTGTGAGATACCGGCTGCAGTGTGACCTGTTTTTGCTAATGACACAATGCAGGGGAGAGAGACCTGTACAGAGCACACACCAGTCTCCTGCTCTAACCTCTGAGTATTAGTGTGTAGTAAGTGGTGTGAGATCCCGGCTGCTGTGTGACCTGTTCTGGCTACTGACACAGTGCAGGGAGGAGAGAGACCTATACAGAGCACACACCAGTCTCCTGCTCTAACCCCTGAGCATTAGTGTGTAGTAAGTCGTGGGAGATCCCGGCTGCTGAGTGACCTGTCCTGGCTACTGACACAGTGCAGGGAGGAGAGAGACCTGTACAGAGCATACACCAGTCTCCTGCTCTAACCCCTGAGTATTAGTGTGTAGTAAGTGGTGTGAGATCCAGGCTGCTGCGTGACTTGTCCAGGCTACTGTCACAGTGCAGGGAGGAGAGAGACCTCTACAGAGCATACACCAGTCTCCTGCTCTAACCCCTGAGTATTAGTGTGTAGTAAGTGGTGTGAGATCCAGGCTGCTGCGTGACTTGTCAAGGCTACTGACACAGTGCAGGGAGGAGAGAGACCTGTACAGAGCACACACCAGTCTCCTACTCTAACCCCTGAGCATTAGTGTGTAGTAAGTGGTGTGATATCCCGGCTGCTGTGTGACCTGTCCTGGCTACTGACACAGTGCAGGAAGGATAGAGACCTGTACAGAGCACACACCAGTCTCCTGCTCTAAACCCTGTGCATTAGTTTGTAGTAAGTCGTGGGAGATCCTTGCTGCTGTGTGACCTGTCCTGGCTACTGACACAGTGCAGGGAGGAGAGAGACCTGTACAGAGCACACACCAGTCTCCTGCTCTAACCCCTGAGTATTAGTGTGTAGTAAGTGTGTGAGATCCTTGCTGCTGTGTAACCTGTCCTGGCTACTGACACGGTGCAGGGAGGAGAGAGACCTGTACAGAGCACACACCAGTCTCCTGCTCTAACCCCTGAGCATTAGTGTGTAGTAAGTGGTGTGAGATCCCGGCTGCTGTGGGACCTGTCCTGGCTACTGACACAGTGCAGGGAGGAGAGAGACCTGTACATAGCACACACCAGTCTCCTGCTCTAACCCCTGAGCATTTGTCTGTAGTAAGTGGTGTGATATCCCGGCTGCTGTGTGACCTGTCCTGGCTACTGACACAGTGCAGGGGGGAGAGAGACCTGTACAGAGCACACACCAGTCTCCTGCTCTAACTCTTTCCTGGGTGATTAAGTCACAGTTCATTGTCTCTAATACACTTTGGGGCATATGTATCAAAGCTTGATGTGAGTTACAATTGTGAAATATATATCACCAACCAATCAGCTTCAAACTATCATTTCTTAAACACAGCCTGCAAAATGTAAGTTAGAAGCTGATTGGTTGGTGATATATATCTTACAATTTTATCTCAAATCAAGGTTTGATACATATGTCCCTTTAAGTGTTGTTTCACTGCATTTGTAATGCATTTAGGACTCAACAGTTAAAGAAAAGACATTACGTTACATTACTTAAAGCGGCTAATTCTCATGATAATTCCTAAATTTGCTATGTGAATTTACTGTACATGAAATTATCAAACTACAATCTACATTTGAAATTATTGTAATAAATAGGGCTCTTACAGACAGCTTTTTTTCACTTCTATACTTGTGTTTTCATATTATTTGCTGAGTAAACATTTTAATATTACTAACAAAATGACAAGAGACAATTTACACCCATAAGACCCACTTTCCTTAAGTCCTTAAGTAGCAGAATTAAGCAGCGAATTATGTTTTATTAATACAGGATATACTGCATATATATATTACATCCATAGAGCCGGCACTCCCATCCACATAACACAAACTGGGATACTAGTAAAAAACAAAATCCATTATGTCAACATTTTGGGTTTATTGCAAGCTGTCATCAGGATACAGTTACAGTAAACATAAACTGTGCACATACCAAGTCACCCTGGCAATGGTGGGTGGAACTAGGTGCACACCACACTGGTAGTTTTCAGAGGTGGGGATGAGTGATGCCAATGAAGCTGGTGGTGGTCTGGCTGTCTGCTGATGGGGTATTTAAGGTAGGAACCTTTTTATGTTAACTATAACTGTATCCTGATGACGGGTTGCAGTAAACCCAAAATGTTGAAATACTATAATGGATCTTTTCTGAAGTTGCCCTTTTATGAAGTCTGCTGAGTGCCGCTGCCCTGCCTCTGTTATATATATATATATATATATATATATGCATGCACAGGAAGCAGATGCACTTAGAGACTCAAAACTGCAAAACAGTTGTATTTTCCAAATTCAATATTTTGGGGAAAGCACCTCTTCGTCAGGACCACATATAGTACATATATTTATACATAACCATCTGTGTCTCATTTGGAAATCTAAGAAGTCTTGTCTACTGCAACTCATTCTTTTTTCTTGAAATGTTCTCTAACCTCACATCACCACCACCTTCTCACTGAGAGTCTAGATACTTCACCTCTGAAACAGGCAAATCGGTGCACAAAAAGAACACTAAGGCTGAAGAACAAACTGTGTATTCACAAACTTCACAGATTCATGAGGAGAATCTATGGTTAACCATGAGTGCTATGTATGAGAAGAGCACTCCTTCCACCATTTCTGAACCCTCTGCAAATGTGAGGATGAGTAGTAGTAAAAGTAATAATGATGGTCATTTAGACATAGAAATTAAGGATGCTACTTTGGAAGTGATGAAAGGGATAATTGTGTACCTAACACTAATGTGTTGGACAATACAAGTTGATCAAATTTAGGAGGATGTTCTTGTTTGTGTCAAAGTAAGCAAGCCACCAGTGGCAGCAGTTCTTGCCAGTGATAAGAAGGACATTATCATGTATGGGCAAAAGACCAAAAAAGCCACCTCTTCATTGTGGAATTATTTTTTCCAAAATTCTGACAACATTTGTTATCTGAACCACTTGTACAGTCACAGTAAATAGTGATAGAGGCGTTAATCATCTAGACAATTCTTCTACAGTTACATCATTTACCACAAGTTCATGAAAATTATTTATCAAAATCATGATAAAATTGTTTTCGAAAGAGCTCATCGGGCCTTACGTCCTCGGGGTCTTTCATCTGACAAGCCAAGGGATGTAATTTGTCGCTTGCACTACTTTTCTCAAAAAGATGAGATTATGCGTAAAGTCAGGCAATTGGAAGGTGTCGACTTCAATGTAGACATTATTCACATATATCAAGAATTATCTTGGCAAACACTTCAGCTTCGCAGAGCCTTAAAACTGCTAACAGATGAACTCTGCAAGCGGCAGTTGAAATACCGATGGGGCTTTCCGTTTCACCTTCAGGTTAATTTCTCCGGTAAAACACATCTTCTCCATACTCCCTCAGATCTTCCAGCGTTCTGCTCTATGCTAGGCCTACCACCTGTTAAAATTCCTGAATGGAAAGATCCTTTGGCCCAATTGGTCTTACCTCCTCGCTCAGAGAACCACCCTTCTTGGCATTCGGTTCAGCATTCCAAAAGGCAATTGAAAAATCATCCTCATCCGCCGGAATTGGAGGACACTTGAGGTTTTTTCTTGATAGTGTATTTTTGCTAGAAGCTTAATGTTTTCCATTATGTTAGAGTTTATTATTATATTCATAACCTAGGAAAATAATTTATGATGTAATATATAAATTTTTGATCTATTATAATCACACTGGCTATGCCAATAAGGTCTTGTAGGTCTCAACTATTTGTTTCTTGTTCTACATTTTGGGGACGATTGATTACCCTCACTGTAGCTACATGTTTTCATGTTCTAATTCCAATCTTCCTAACATTTTCTAGTTTATAGATAATTAGTATCCGCATCTGTCTTTTCTATTACTAAGATGTCACTGTTTAAATTAATTTTTGTTTTATATTAGGACTGCATTTGACTATGATCCCCTATGACCCCCAACCCACTATCCATGTTACCATTTACTGAGATATTGGTTTGTTATAAATTTTCCACTGTCTCAGATGCGGGAATTCTATTGTTCTTGGTGTTGTATATCATTGTATTTTTATGCTTTTTGTTATTTCTCTTTTTTTTTCTTTTGTTTTTCTTTTTCTCTTGTTCTTCTGCCTTTTCATTTTCTTTCCCTTTCTTTATCCCAGGGACCACTACCATACTTCCCTACAAATCTCCTCTGATGACTAAAGCTGCCAAGCTTATTGTTTCCTCTATTAATGCTCGAGGCCTAAACATCTCTGAAAAAAGATCAAAGCTTTTGCGCTCTTTATGGGCAGATAAAGTCGATGTGGCTATGATTCAGGAAACCCATTTTAAATTTGGGGTTCGCTCTCCTTCCCTTGTTGACCATCATTATCCTACTGTGTTCTTTAGTAATAGTCCTGAAGGGAAATCTAAGGGAGTTGCGATTCTTTTTTCAAAACGATTACCCATCTCCAATGTTAACACTCATAAGCTGATTCCAGGCAGAGTACTTCTAATTACTTGTCAACTTTTCTCCAGGACTTTACATTTATTAATGTATATGCCCCTAATCAGGCACAACATAACTTTCTGAAATCTTTTTTGGACCAGCTCGATTCTCGGTTAAAGGGTATTATAATTTTAGGGGGAGACCTTAACTGGACCATGGACCCTATACTTGATGTTTCTTCTAATTTCCCTCGGTTCTCACAAGCTAAATATAGACAGGTTAAACAGAGTTTCCATGATCACCAGCTGGCCGACTTCTGGATAATTTTGCATCCCACAGGTCGTGATTATTCATTCTATTCCAACCCCCACAAGAAATACTGTCGTTTGGATTATTTATTTTTGAGTCACAGACATCTCCACATGCTCGCTGACGCCAATATTGGTCCCATCACGTGGTCGGATCATGCTCCTGAGAAGCTCGTGATAATACAACGAAAATTCTCAACATGATTCAGTTAGTGTCGCAGACAAATGTGCCTACCATTCTTCTATCAACTGACGCTGAGAAAGCGTTTGACAAGATTAGTTGGCTATTTATGAGGTCTGTTCTCGGTCATGTGGGATTGGGTCCTATCGCTATACAGAGGATTTTAGCCCTAAATGAGTCTCCATCAGCAAGAGTGAGGGTCAATGGCATCTTATCAGATCCCTTTTTAATAAGTAATGGTACTGGACAGGGATGCCCATTGTCTCCGCTAATCTTTGTGCTTTGCATGGAAGCTCTAGCGAGGTCTATTAGAACCAACCCTCATATCTCAGGCGTTCAAGTCAGCGGGATAGAATATAAACTCGTATTATTTGCTGACGATCTCCTAGCTATTATTTCTAAAACCGATCACATCTTCACCGCACTTGATGTTGGAATTTGAAGTTTGGGAAATTATCCAACTTTAAAATTAATTTCTCAAAATCCAGTGCCCTTAATTTATCTGCCCCCTCCCCTACAATAGCTAGTCTCCAAGGTTCCTTCCCATTCACCTGGCACCCGTCCCATATCACATATTTAGGGATTAAACTTACTAGAAATCTGTCACAATTATTCCAAACAAATTTTCTCCCCTTTCTTTCCTCAATCCGCTCGGATTATTCCCAATGGCATCTGAAGCAGCTTTCTTGGTTAGGAAAAATTAATGTGGTGAAGTTGAATACACTACCCTAACTGCTCTATGTTCTCCAGACATTGCCAATTACTGTGCCGGAGTCTTGGTTTCGATCACTTACTTTACTGATCCGTCAATTTATTTGGTCCCGAAAGAGACCTAGAATCAGACGTGACTTACTATCACGCCCAAAACAGTTGGGTGGTCTTCAGCTCCCAGACATTAAATCCTATTATCATGCCATCCACCTAATTAGAATCCTTGAATGGACTAGAAACATATATATTAAACAATGGATTGCCATTGAAGGCTGCTTCATGAAACAACACCCTGAGATAGTTCCATAGCTGCCGTCACTTCCTAGGATATCCCCTCCTCACTCAACTATCTCTCCCACCCTTTCTTTATGGAAGACTTTAAGGCTTATCCCGAACATCTCCTCACGTTTTGGCCCTCTCACTTAGTTTTTGGCTAATCCAAGGTTCCTGCCAGGTATTGACCCTTCCCATTTTCCTAACTGGACCGAGGCGGGTCTCTTCAGAGTTGGTCAGCTGGTAGATGCTTCTGGCATTAAACAGTTCTCAGAGATTCGGGAGAGATGGAACATTCCTCAGTCGGATTTCTGGAAATTTTTGCCAATACGCTATTTCCTTACCTCAGATAATAGGCTTACCTTAGCAAAAAGGGACCTTACTAATTTTGAGAAATGATGTGTCACCCCACTATCCCCCTCACTACAATATCTGCCCTTTATCAATTATTATTATCCAGTCAAGTGTCTAGTATTCCACCGTGGCTAAGGCTTGGGAGAAAGATTTAGGTATAGCTCTTTCTGATTCGGACTGGCAGACTATGTTTCTTAAAACCCACACTAACTCTATTTGTATCACCATTAGGGAAACACAATATAAGATCTTAATGCAATGGTATCATCATCCTGTCATATTACATTCCATGTTCTCATCAGTTCCCAATACCAGTTGGAGATGTTCTACCACTGTGGGCTCTCTCCGACATATTTGGTGGGATTGTCCTTTACTATCAAATTTTTGGTCCGATGTTATCTCTATCTCCTAACAAATTCTAGGCTTTCCCATTCCCACAGGCCCCGAATTCTGGTTAATTAACCATTCGTCAATCCCAATATCCCAGTTCAAGAAATCCCTGCTTCGCCATCTTAGTAACGCAGCTCGTGCTGTGATACCTGTGCTCTGGAGATCTACTACTCCCCCTACACGTAAAGACTGGTTTTGTAGGCTTGATTATTTTATGTCAATGGAAGATATTTTATTTTCCTCACTAGATAAGTCTTCTAAATTTGGCAGTACCTGGTTTCCTTGGCTGAACTATAAGTCTTCAGATATATATAGGAATTATGGGCCTGATTCAGACCCACTCGCAAGCAGCTGTCCGCTCGCAAGTGGGTCGATGGTGTGCACTGCGCATGCGCACGACGGCGGGAGCTCCGTCGTGCGCATGCACCAGACGCGACGAGCGAAGGACTTTCTTTCGCTCGTTGTGTCTGATCAAAGGGGGCGTGCTGTCGATGTTGATTG
The DNA here is from genome assembly GCA_031769625.1 of Taudactylus pleione. Lineage (NCBI taxonomy): Eukaryota > Metazoa > Chordata > Amphibia > Anura > Myobatrachidae > Taudactylus > Taudactylus pleione. The sequence goes on from JAUIMM010000188.1 coordinate 17,203,788, forward strand.
ACAGCACGCCCCCTTTGGAGGGTGTGTCGGGGGCGTGCCTCCCAGACGGGGGCGTTCCCAAGGGAACGCCTACCATCAGAAGCCGGCCCACTGACATCACTAGTTATGTCAGTGGGAGTGATTTTGGCTCTGATAGAGCCAAAATCACTCCGGGCCTTGCGGTTGAGAAACTCAACCGCAGGCTCCGGCTCGCAGTGGCGATGGTCGCGATGGTCAAGACCATCGCGGCCATCAACCTGCATGCTCGTATAGGCTGTGGGTGGTGACCCACAGCTATACGAGCGTCCAGAAGGACGCTCCATAATCATGGAGGACGGCCCTCATTCAGAGTGTGCGCTCTGCTCAGAGCTTCCGGCTCTGAATGAGGGCCTATATGTCTTCCACCTCATCTACCATATAAATTATGATCCTCAGAACAATAACTATTAAAACTCTTATGAACACGATAGTCCCTCCTCTTCCCCTTTCTTCTCCCTTCCCTTCTCTTCTTTTCTATTCTTGTTCTTCTCTATCTCACTGTTTTTCTACTTTTCTTATTGTTTGTCTTTTTATTTGTTTTCCTTTTAAATATTTATTTTTGTTTGTTATGTGTTTTTTCGTTTTTAATATATTATATTTCTGATATAGATCATGTTATTTGTGCCATTCAACCTGATCTTTCTAAGAAAATGAGTATTTAATTATTATCTGTTTCGGGTTTATCAGATGTGAAATGTTTATATCAACTGTATTTTTTCTAAATATTCTAATAAAAACAGAATATACAAAAAAAGAAATAAAAGATGCAATCTCCACCACCAACTTCTTCATCATCAACCTCTTCATTAATGATCGGAGGTAATCCTCCAGCAACCAAAGTGCAAAGGCAAACTGACACCTCCGACATCCAGAAGTTCCAAGAAGAATCCTTGTGCACTAGGGCTGTTGCTGCTGCTGTTGGAACATGAATCTTCATCACAGAAGGGGACCAAGAAGACTAATAGTTTCAAACCACATTTAACTGTGAATCAATCATTTGCAATATGAACCAAGCTTGATAGCAGCTATCCTGTTGTACCACAGATCACTGAACCCATGGAGGTTATGTTAGCTTTCCAATATCAGTTTGGAATTCCATTTCAATTCTATTATTACACTTTATTTACAGTATAAGGTGCCACAAGTATACATTATAGTAACCAAAACATAACAGAGCACAATTAACAATTAAGGGGAGATGTACTAAGCTCTGGAAAGTGATAAACAACCAGTCACTTAGCTCCTAACTGTCATTTTACAGGCTATGTTTTAAAAATGACAGTTATGAGCAGATTGGTTTGTAATTTATTGGTCTCCAATTTATCACTTTCCAGAGCCCCTTAGAACCATAATTTTCAGGACACAATGTGGCTGGGAAGCAAGACAGTAATCAGAGAAGTGTGGACCTGACTCCATTAGTGATGGCACAAGTAGCAGAAGTAGAGCTGTTGGGAGTGGAGCCTTTGGAATAAAGGAAGTAGAGTACAGGCAGTACTTACTTGGCTGGGGAGCATTGTCAGGACTAGCCGCCTTGTCCTCCTCCTCCTCATGCGCCATCGACATACTACCATGAAACAAAATACTATACTAATATAATTTTGCCTCAACATGAATTAAAAGAAAAACTCATAGAAGCAAACACATTGGCACAGACAAAAAAAAAAAATCTAAATTCGCACCACAGTACATGTAAAAAATCCAAAACATTTTCCCAGCTTGTAAACACAATTTACTGTACTGTACAGAACTAGGCTGTGCAGGCTCTGCTGATTCCCCCTCCTCTGCCTGCTGCTGTCTCCTCTTGCACTGACGTACTTTAAAAAAACAACAGTGCAATGTGTATTAGCGTTGGCCTGAAAATAATTTGAATAAAAATCAACCCTACTATACTACAATTCTTTATGCCATTAGTAGCGCCCTTCCGGTATGCACAATCTGTGACAGGGCAGGGCAGGGGTACACCACGGCCCCAGCACATGGAGAGGAAATAAAAAAATACATTATTTGGCTCTGTGCCATCGATGGCAGTCACCATTGGTTCCGACAGCTGCAGCTATCAATATCAACAACTGCAACTGTCATTGCCCTATCACCACAGCAGGGACTGCGCTGTTCCTGCTGCGGTGGATGCCGGCTGCACGTGGGATTTTGTGATGCTTGCAAAATCCTGTGCATGCCCAGTGGAGCTTTGCCACATACTGTAGTAGTGTCTTATATTCACATTATGTCACACAGTAGTGGCCATGCAGTGGCAAACACAGGATTTATAGAGGGGTATTTCCAAATGCTTGATTTTAGAGTGATGTGGCCATGAAGAGAGTATAATTATCACTTATCCAGATTTAATATGTGTCATACAAAGTGTAGTGTATGTCATAATTCCAGCATATACAGGACCAGCGATCACAGTAAGCCATTAGATGTAGCAGTAGAGCCATCCTGGCAAAGCTGAATGTGTTTATTTCAGATATGGGCACCATTCCAGAGCATTGGAGCAAGTCCGGGAGTCTGGGGGAGCAGTAAAATAACCTAACACTGCCCTGGAGATATACTGTATGTACATATTGGTCTCCTTATGCACTGGATAATAGTATTAATATTTAACCTTGTAAATGGTCTATAGCAGTGCAACCCTAACAGTGCATGTTTTCCCTATCTCCTAGGTGGTGCACAGGTGTATTAATTACTGGCTGACACATGTTAAAAGATCCACAGGTGGTGCCTATTATTTAATTAGTGATATTGAGAAGAACGTGCACCTCTAAAATTCAATTATATTTTACAGTGCCACAATGAAGTAAATTACTGCTGTGTACCGATTAGCCACATGTTGTACAAACTCCTAGTGGCACAGCAATGCCTACATTGCCGAAATAATGCTGCATAAAATGCACAGTCAGTTTGCAATTTAAAAATACATCTTTCTCGGCTAAAACTTGTAGTTCAGTAATGGTTTTATACAGTGACTAGCAAACCCAACTGTTCTAATGCATGTTATCACTGTGTGAGTGCGCACATCACTGCAGAGCAATGTCACATTGACAGACACTGACTTTGCTAAAATAAGGTGTTATCTTGCTGATACCTTTATCTAGCATACTGTACTGTAATAATGATGGCAGTACACATTTATAAACTGATTTTCAAAAGTGTAATCAGGACTCACACGCTGAATGATTTAATCTTTTATTACACACTCAGATACAGCTCTTGATTCATGACAACTATAGCGTATTTAATGACAGGTTCAATCACCCAATCAGCGAGCGGTACTATAAACATTGCATTGTCTTTTTTTTACACATGCACAGTGCAGTTTAGGAAAAGTGACATCTGGTGGATAGAAAGTTGTATTACACTCTCTGGCTTTTCCAGCGCTTCAGAATGTTATATGACTCAATATGCCATGGCACAGCGTGAGTAGCAGGACACACTACATAGCGTATGGTGCAAAGATGTAGCAGGACACATCTGTATTTGACCACAATTCTTCACCTGTACTGGGACATTAAAAAAAAGTTATTCTTTGCCTGGAAAACACCATTGTACCGACTATCCCCTTAACTACAGATATGTGGATAAGTGGTAGTGGTCAAACTAAAGATTACATGACTGTGACAGCCCACTAGGCGGGTCCATCACCTTTAGCAGCAGCAGTCTTTTGCACATGATACCAGCTCATTCACAGGCAGGCCTCTCATTCTTTATCGCTGGCTTCACTAAGAGTCATGCCAGTGTCAACCTGTGGGAAAAACTCAGGAATGAGATACCAAAATGGCTTATCCCGCTATACATATATATTCAATTAGAAGTGAAAGGTCAGTTTCCAAGATACTTTTTTGCTGATGACATCATTTTCACCAATTCCATTTATTCCAGTATTCAAGTTTTCGCCGGTACGAAAAGTTTGCACCCTGTAACCAGCGGAAAAGTTTCGCCAATGGTTACCCGGCAGAAAAAAGTGCAGAAATTGGGTTTTGGGGTGCAAACTTGCGATAACCCCCTAAACCCTTTTTACACCCCACTCAATGCTAAATGCATCAAATAACGCATCAAACTCACAAAAGACACCACAAAAAACAGTTTGAATAAGTGGGCAAAAAAATCAAAGTGGAGATACAAAATCAAAAACTAGCAAAATAGCCTTGTGGGGGGGGGGGCCTGGAAGTATAAGGGAGGTTTTTTTTGATTGCAGGCGCTTTTTAATGCTTGACTTTAGCAACTTTAAAATATGCTTGCGCCCATTTTCATGTACCCCAAATTTGCTGGGACTACTTTTTCCCTCCCAAAAAAATGGAAAATTCTATTCTTCACCATTTGCTCAAAGATGCTAAATAGCGCATATTGAGACCATTTAAAAAATCCAAATACCTTTTGCAGAGCTAATCGGGGGTACCCGTAGTGAACCACCATGTCAGAGCATTTTTAGGAGGTGTCAGGCTGATTTCCCCAAAAACGACAGGATTGTTCGCCGAATTAGATTCCGACGTCTCCCATTTTCGCACATTTGCAATTGAATACAGGGATACACGGGGACATTAGAAATAAGTTTCTGCCGGAAAAACCACCAATGACGGCGAAAAGTCCGGACTTTTCGCCTCCATTTGAATGACTCTTCTCAGCATCAGTCATTACTGATAATGCAAGTAACAATGTACGAGCCTTACAACCTGGTCATTTTCAATTGGGTCAATTACAAATCGACTTGTGTGTTTCATGAGGTCAAACCATGCCAGAACAGACCGGTCTGCAGGTGAATACTCTCCATCTGCAGAAGTCATTTTATACAATCTGAGTGACTCTCAGAGCTTCCATGGAAATTTTGTACATTCTTTAAGAAGTATCATCTCTTCTTGGAGAAACATTTATGATTATTTTATGCAGAAATAATTAACTGATGATAGCCTGGAACCATGATAAACTATGCCAGTGGCATGTGATGCTAATGAGCCTGGACCAAAACTGGCCTCAGGTGGCAAAAAAAATGAAAATTGATCTCAGATCTAAAAATATTTAGTTGCTTAGAACATAGCCACACATTGGGAAAAAAAAGTGATAGGCCAATAAATTAACATTGTAGAAGAAACATTTTAGAACAACAAGCTGAACATTCTAAAAAAATATAATGATGTCATACAGTAGTTCATTCAAAGAGACTGAGACTAGAGATGAAATGATGATGGCTAGAGATAAGCAATGGAATAATATATATTTCAAACAACAAAGATCAAAATTCATGTAAGGACGAAATGACACATCATCAAAGTAGTTTGGTAATTTTACAAGTGTCACAACTATTTTGGTACTGTATCTGTAAATGATCAATGCTTCAGGGCAACTGAGTATGAATCCAAGACATTAATAAGTAATTAGATGTAATTTAACAGGTTGCCTGATACAAAGGTTGGCAGTAATAAGAGCCTCAGTGTGACTGTACCTTTATTCTAATGCCGCAACCAATAGGATTAATACAAAGATACCCACCAGCTGCGACTCAACCCCAATGTCTTGCTTGGTAAGTACAGTAGCATCATCGGACACACATTATCACATCATTGGACATTAGAGAACCCCTATGGTTGCTCAGTATGTCTGTCAGAACATGGCAGCTGGTGCCAGTGCCCTGCAAAAAAAAAATAAACAATAACTGGCGATGACATGTCCGTGACCTTCCCACATCTAGCTAGCCACCCCCTGTTATGCCCATTGAAATCGTCCTGGAGATAACCATGAGGACACATGCACAGTGTGACTGGGATGAATGCACAGACTAGAAATATTACCCACTTGGATCAAATTCAACATTGCATCTACCTCTGTATCAGGCCCAGAATGGGGTATAAACTGAGACTTGTGAATCAGATCATTTATAACAGAATTTTCTATCATGCTGGGACCCTCTACATCTAGTACAGTAATGACGTTCTAACTTATTTTTGTGTGAAATGAGCACTGTGCCAGTACTATTGAAATAGCTTATTGCAGTTGTGGTCACACTTAGCATCAGGCAGAATGTGAAAGTGACTGTTTGGCCTCAGAGTGAGTCCTTAACCTGGAAACTGGGTTTATTGATGGTAACCGGTAAATGTGGTAACACAGCAATATCTGTGGTAAGCAGAATAGTGGCATTCCAGGAGTCAACTGTTGTATTTAGGTGTCTCACCTCAGGAACTAAGTACTGTGACACTCTACACAGCAAAGATGGCTCCAGCTGCATGTGAGCGGTAGCCCAGCGGTGACATCATCAGGTTGGAGGTTTCATCTCCTGCTGACTCTGGGTCCTAGTACCCAGCATGTATAGTAGAGAGAGGAGACAGAAACAGCACATGAGCAGTGTCAGATGGCAAGTGACAGTTGGAAGCAGGTGGCAGTTGGTCAGGGAGTGAGCTTAGAGATCTGGAGGAGCCTGATACAGCAGTTTATAATTTTGACTGTGTCACCAGACCATAGGTAGAGAAGAGAGAGACCTGTACAAAAAACTATCTCTTCCCCAGGGAGTGTCTGCAATCCCAAACAATCATGGACTAGAGACTGGGCCTGTATCTGTGAAGCCTGTGAGGATGAGAACACAGAAGCACTGTCTGAGACTATGAAGTGTTGAAATACAGAATCACCATCCAGTTATTAACTGTGCTGACACAGCAAATTTCAACAGATAGTGAGATTTAATACCACTAGGATATTATCAACATATATCCCTCGTCTTCAGAATTAATAGCGAGACCACTTACAGATGAATATTAACAATATATTTGCATCCCATAGAACTGGAGACAATATTAAAATGCTATTAACTACAGTAACACAACCAGAAACCTGATAATAGAAGCATAGTCAATGATTTCTAACCTATAATTTGGAAAATCAAATCCTCAAGTTCAGCTGGATTTAAAGACTAATATTTGAGTTGTTTTTACCTGTGATTTTATAGATTCTAAGAGGTTAGCCCACAAATTATGACCCTTGAAATCCTACCAATAAAACTTCAATTTTCCCATCTTTTTTGATTCCAAGAGTTGTGATTCATGTACTTATTTATAGACCCAGGTATAGAAGAAACATATCATACATTCCGATAAAAGTGTACCATTGAGCTTATGGCCATAGAATGAAACAGTAGTACAAATTAGATGTTGTTTACTTATAGGTTATGAATGCTAAACTACTTTAATTTAAAGAAACTATTGGAGGTAGTGTTAGGTAATATTGAGTCATTAGAATACTAGTATTTCTGTGGTATAAATCTAGTTTACGCAAAATCTAGCTGCACATAGGAGGTATTAAGATGTTTGAGCATTGTTTCATGGAATCATTACAAAAATGGAACATGTTTGAAATTGCATAAAAAAATTGTTTTAGTTGTCAATAATAAAGTGAAACAATTTAACTTTAAAATCTGACCGAATACAAAGTTTATTATCGAGGTTGTAAAGAGGAATACTAATTAATAAAGAAAATAACTGTATTGTTTAAATGTTTATTTACTGTGTCTGGAGTGGTGACCCTGTGCCTCTCTGCTATGGTGTGAGGGAAGAAGAAAGCAAAGAACACCTCCCTGCATAGTAGTCAACTATAAGATTATTTTTGGGGTGTTTATGTCATACAGTAGATCATTGATTAATATGTATGACAATTTGATTGTCCATAATGTTAGTTTTATGGATAGACAGCAACAGTGACTAGTCTTAATTTTCTTTTCAACTTTTTGATAATTTTGTGCTAATAATTTTCCTACTTTTTTTTGCAAATTTTAACAATTGGGTGAAGGTGATAGAAGTATTAGTGAGAATTTACTTTGATACTATATGCAAATACAAGTACAGTAGTCTGATAAAAGCATTATTTGCCATCTGAATACCTGTATTGCTTTTGCAAATATACACTACAGGCTTGTCAAACTAGACATTGCCTACATAAACAACCTGTCCATTATTCATTATTTTTTTATTTTCATTTTTGGTGTGTTTATGTTTTTTATTGTTGTTTTTATTTGTAGGTTTTAGAGGGTTAGCGTTTTGGTCTATATATATTTAATTTAATACTAACTTACTGTACAGTATAGTTAATTACATTCAAGCAAACAGAATTATAAATGGCACCTGGCTGCATGCTAGGGGTCAAGAGGCACCAAAGCCAAGGCAAAAAGCACTGAAAATATTTTTGTAACATTTCTTTTTTCACAAGTAAATAAGGGCCTATTTCAGATCCACAAGCAAATGCCAAGGTTTTTGCAGATAGGGCCTGATTCAGACCCGTTCGCTAGGCTGCGATCGCACGTAGCCTTCCGATGTTTACAATCTGCGCATGCCTACAAGACGCATTGCGCGAACTAGTCCATGCAAAGCGACCGCACCCAGTATACAGTCACTTTGCTAGAATGAGTGACAGGATGTGCCATTTGTGGGTGGTGACAGGGGGTGGTGGATAGTAACTGGGGTGTGGTGGTGCTAACGCAGGCATGTCTGTGCATCTGAATGGTTTTTTCATGGGCATACATAATGAAGACGCATTGTTAGCATACATGTCACATGGCTGATTTACACAGGGTATGGTCAGCCACAAGTGCTGGGTCCTATGTTACTCGATTTTACAGATTGTTTAATACACTTCTTGGAGATGACGTATGTTACTAAGGGAAAGTGGGCGTCTTGTGTCAGGCTGGTGGGCATCTAAATACATACTGCGATCGCACGGCAGCACATAGTGGGCATGCTAATGTCTTGCTAGCGATCACGGGATTTGCATACTTTGGCTGCTGATGGCTGTGTGCAAACGCATCCTAGCGAATGGGTCTGAATCAGGCCCATTGATCATGAAAGCAGAACAGTGATTGGATTGTGATAACGGTCGAACAGAGGATTCACTCGCAAACTGAGTGACAGGTAGTCAGCGTTTAGGGGAGGTAATGGGGGTGGCTAGAAAATAGCAGGTGTGTCAATAGCAGTTAAACATTATTTTCTGGATGTGCAGGATTAGCCACTGCGTCCTTGCTCACAGCAGTAGAGCCCTCCACGTGGCTGGAGACTGGCTATGCCTGTGACCGCTTGGACTTACTCAGAAGGCTGATGGCCGCCTGATCTGCATTCCATGTTTCCAATTTTGTGCTTGAGCGGCGGATGTGAGATATGGGCATCGCTAAGCACTGGACAGTGAGTGAGTCATTAGCATTTTGTCACAATTGCGATCCATGAGAGGCCGCAGCTGCGATGGCATTTGTGTGCGGATCTGAACCAGGCCCTGAGTCCTTTTGTTACTAACTACAATTTAAAATTGAGTTTCTTTAGATATCAAAGTTGCAATAATATAGTAATAATTGTGGATATACTGTATAAGATGTTAGATGCAGCGGAAACTCATCTGTCTCTGTGTTGGGTTTGGCGACACACTCATTGAATATTAAAATGGGCTCTCATGACCCACTACTTCATCAAGGCCTTCCAGCTCTCATCCTAACCCACCTCATGCTCTTTCCTCCCTGTCTACCCCTTCTGTGTCACGCCTGTCTGTCTGCCCCTCCCCTTTAGAATGTAAGCTCTTACGAGCAGGGCCCCCCACCCTCATGTGCTTCTCCTTATACTTTCTTCTACACCTTTCTCCCCATAAGGGCACCTAACATGTGACTGCCAACTCCCGGCTGCTTATTGTGAGTGCTTTAATCGCTATTGCAGCAATGTATATAAATCGTGTCCTTGTCCTGCACTGTAATGTACTGTAAGTTACTTGTTTCTTGTTCACTAATACTAGGGGTGTGCACCGGCCACTTTTCGTGTTTTGTGTTTTGGTTTTGGATCTGGATCTTTCTTCGTATTTTGGATCTGGATTGGTTTTGCCAAAACCACCCTTCCGTGTTTTGGGTTCTGGGTTTTGTGTTTTGGATCTGTATTTTTTTGAAAAAAAGCATAAAAACAGCTAAAATCACAGAATTTGTAGGTTTTTCTGCTCCTATGCTATTATTAACCTCAATAACCTTAATTTCCACTCATTTCCAGTCTATTCTGAACACCTCACACCTCACAATAGTGTTTTATGTCCAAAAGGTTGCACCAAGGTAGCTGGATGACTATGCTAAGCGACACGAGTGGGCGGCACAAACACGTGACCCATCTAGGCGTGATACTGCAGTGGAAGACAGGATGGCAGTTTGAAAAACTAGGCCCCAAACTGTACATAATGCAAAGAAAAAAAAGAGGTGCAAGATGGAATTGTCCTTGGGCCCTCCCACCCACCCTTATGTTGTATAAACAGGACATGCACACTTTAACAAACCAATCATTTCAGCGCCAGGGTCTGCCACACAACTGTGGCTGAAATGATTGGTTCGTTGGGGCCCCAACAAAACAAGCTGGCAATTGATCTGTCCCTGCACAAACTGGCTCTACGGAGGCAAGATGTCATCCTCATCCTCCTCATCCACCGATTCCTCACCCTCTTCAGTGTGTACATCCTCATCCTCACAGAGTATTAATTTGTCCCTGCTGGAACCACAGGTCCCTCTGTACGTTCTGGAGGCTGGTCTACCTGGAAGAGTTGATAATTCATTTTATGAACATCATCTTCTCCACATTTTGTGGAAGCAACCTCCTACGCCTTTCGCTGACAAGGTTCCCGGCTGCACTAAACACTCTTTCGGAGTACACACTGGAGGGGGGGCAACTCAGGTAAAATAGAGCCAGTTTGTACAGGGACCTCCAAATTGCTTCTTTTTCCTGCCAGTACAGGTACGGACTGTCTGACATGCCTACTTGGATGCTGTCACCGATGTAATCCTTTAACAGATAGACGCACGCTTGTCACTGCTGCTTTAAGGATGCAGGTGCGGCTACAGCCCACACAATTCACAAAGACAGAAAAAAGAAGAATATTTTTATTGTTTGTGTAGCACACTTTGAGGGTGTCACCACCCTTTAACAGACAGACGCACGCTTGTCGCTGCTGCTTTAAGGATGCAGGTGCGGCTATAGCCCACACAATTCACAAAGACAGAAAAAGAAGAATATTTTTATTGTTTGTGTAGCACACTTTGAGGGTGTCACCACCCTTTAACAGACAGACGCACGCTTGTCGCTGCTGCTTTGAGGATGCAAGTGCGGCTACATCGCACACAAGTCACAAACACATTAAAAAAATAGTTTTTTATTTTTTGGAGCACTTTGAGAGTTACACCACCCTTTAACAGACAGACGCACGCTTGTCGCTGCTGCTTTAAGGATGCAGGTGCGGCTAAAGCCCACACATTTCACAAAGGCCGAAAAAAAAAGAACAATATTTTAATTGTTTGTGTAGCACACTTTGAGGGTGTCACCACCCTTTAACAGACAGACGCACGCTTGTCGCTGCTGCTTTAAGGATGCAGGTGCGGCTACAGCCCACACAATTCACAAAGACAGAAAAAAAATGAACAATATTTTAATTGTTTGTGTAGCACACTTTGAGGGTGTCACCACCCTTTAACAGACAGACGCACGCTTGTCGCTGCTGCTTTAAGGATGCAGGTGCGGCTACAGCCCACACATTTCACAAAGACAGAAAAAAAAGAACAATATTTTAATTGTTTGTGTAGCACACTTTGAGGGTGTCACCACCCTTTAACAGACAGACGCACGCTTGTCGCTGATGCTTTGAGGATGCTGGTGGAATCTAGACGGGATTTGGAACTGAGGACACACTACCTCCATCAAATGTCTAAATCCCACTGCACTAATGGCGGATACCGGACGCACGTCTAACACCAACATAGCAGTCAAGGCCTCAGTTATACGTTTTGCTTCAGGATGACTGCTGTCGTACTTCATCCTCATCGCTAGGGACTGTTGGAGGGTCAATTGTTTAGTAAAAGTAGTGATGTTCCTACTTCCTCTCTGGGATGATGAACAACTCCCAGCAGCAGCAACAGCACTAGGAGGAAGTGGTTCTTGATCTTTCCCTATTTTATTTTTATCGGAGAAAGTTTGGTCCTCCATTTATGTTATATTGATATATACGTGCGGCTAAAGCGCACACAAACACAGAAAATATTTTTTTATTTTTGCTTGGAGTAGTGCACTTTGTGGGTTACACCACCCTTTAAGAAATGAGCCAGCCGGCTCTTTTCTTATGGGACACAGGCACACGCTTGGCGCAGCTCCTTTGTTGATGCACGTGCAGCCACAGTGCACACAAGTCACAAACACAGAAAATATATATTTTTTTGTTTTGGACTGTACTTTGGGGGTTACAGAACCCTTTAACGGTCAAGCCAGCCGGCCCTTTACTTATGACACAGGCGCACGCTTGGCACTACTTTGTTGATGCACGTGCGGCTACTACGCACACAATTCACAAACAGAAAATTATTTTTTTTTTGGTTTGGACTGGAGTGTACTTTGGGGGTTACAGCACCCTTTAACGGTCAAGCCAGCCGGCCCTTTACTTATGACACAGGCGCACGCTTGGCTCTACTTTGTTGATGCACGTGCGGCTACTGCGCACACAATTCACAAACACAGAAAATAATTTTTTTTTTGGTTTGGACTGGAGTGTACTTTCGGGGGTTATAGCACCCTTAACGGTCAAGCCAGCCGGCCCTTTACTTATGACACAGGCACACGCTTGGCACTACTTTGTTGATGCACGTGCGGCTACTGCGCACACAATTCACAAACACAGAAAATATTTTTTTTTTTCGGTTTGGACTGGAGTGTACTTTCGGGGGTTACAGCACCCTTAATGGTCAAGCCAGCCGGCCCTTTACTTAGGACACAGGCGCACGCTTGGCACTACTTTGTTGATGCACGTGCGGCTACTGCGCACACAATTCACAAACACAGAAAATAATTTTTTTTTGGTTTGGACTGGAGTGTACTTTCGGGGGTTATAGCACCCTTAACGGTCAAGCCAGCCGGCCCTTTACTTATGACACAGGCACACGCTTGGCACTACTTTGTTGATGCACGTGCGGCTACTGCGCACACAATTCACAAACACAGAAAATAATTTTTTTTTTGGTTTGGACTGGAGTGTACTTTCGGGGGTTACAGCACCCTTTAACGGTCAAGCCAGCCTGCCCTTTACTTATGACACAGGCGCACGCTTGGCACTACTTTGTTGATGCACGTGCGGCTACTGCGCACACAATTCACAAACACAGAAAATAATTTTTTTTTGGTTTGGACTGGAGTGTACTTTCGGGGTTTACAGCACCCTTTAACGGTCAAGCCAGCCGACCCTTTACTTATGACACAGGCGCACGCTTGGCACTACTTTGTTGATGCACGTGCGGCTACTGCGCACACAATTCACAAACACAGAAAATATTTTTTTTTTGGTTTGGACTGGAGTGTACTTTCGGGGGTTACAGCACCCTTTAACGGTCAAGCCAGCCGGCCCTTTACTTATGACACAGACGCACGCTTTGCACTACTTTGTTGATGCACGTGCGGCTACTGCGCACACAATTCACAAACACAGAAAATAATTTTTTTTTTGGTTTGGACTGGAGTGTACTTTCGGGGGTTAAAGCACCCTTAACGGTCAAGCCAGCCAGCCCTTTACTTATGACACAGGCGCACGCTTGGCACTACTTTGTTTATGCACGTGCGGCTACTGCGCACACAATTCACAAACACAGAAAATATATAATTTTTTTAGCACTTGGGGGGAGCACCCCTGATGGACAGAGCACCCCCTGGACAACACTACAGCACCCCTTTAGGACTGGGACACTGCACAGGACTTTGGAGTGGACACAGCCCCTATGGAGAACTGACTGAACAACACAGTCCAGCCAGCCCCTATGGACTTTGAAGTAGTGGACACAGCCCCTATTAACAACAGCAGCACAGCACAACACAGCCAGCCCCTATGGACTTTGAAGTAGTGGACAACAGCAGCACTACACTACACTACACTACACAGCCCTAACTCCCACCCTCCCTCTTCACTGTCCACAGCCGAGTGAGAAAATGGCACCGACGCGGGTACCTTATATAGGATCCAAAACCCGCTAGACTCGGAAGGCGGGATGATGACGTTTTGCCTCGATTTCAGATCCGAGTCAGGCGGGAAAAGTCGAGCCTGACTCGGATCGGACTCGGATCGGGGGGGCTCGGGGGGGTTCGGATTTCAGAAATCCGAAACCGCTCACCCCTAACTAATACCCCTTTCAGACATACAACCCGGGAAATTTCCTGCTCAGACCAGGGAATTTCTCCTGTGCAAATTCCCGGGTATTTGGTCGAGAACCCCCTTTCACACTGCAGTGTCTACCCGGGAAATTCCCAGGTTTTCCCCTTTCAGACATAAGCCAGGTTTTTTAGTTTTAAATATTACCTGCCTCTCCTCTGCTCTTCCTAACCTATCCCCTCTCCGGCTGCCGCTGATGATGTCATCATCATGCAGCAGGCAGCCATCCAATCAAAGTGCAGCCTCTATCTAAAATATAATAACTCCTATCTACCCTGGTGGTCCAGCGGGAGTGCGGGCGGCCCGCTGTGGCTGCAAACCACCAGCGGTCTCCTGCGCCAGTGTGAGGACCCGGCCATGGTCGCTGACTCGTTTGTCAGCGCCACAGCCACCGGTGCGGGGGGTGATGAGCAGCAGTGCAGAGCGTCCTACAGGACGCTCTGCACTGCCAACTCATTGTAATGAGCAGCAGCTTAGAGCATCCTATAGGACGCTCTGCGTTGTCAATATAAAAGCTGCTTGGTGCTGCCCGGGAGTAGTAAATTCCCAGGTAGCACCATTCAGACAGAAGCAGGGTAATATCCTGGGACTTAAGTCTCGGGAAAAACCCTGGTCAATTGCAGGGGCGGCTACCCAGGAACATGTTCCCGGGTAGGCACCTTTCAGACAGACTCGGGTACCCTGGAATTTCGCTGAGGCAGGCCAAATTCCCGGGATTCTCGAGATGTCTGAACAGGGTATTATTAGTTTATGTACTTTGTAAGGCGCTGTGAAACACTATTGCCACCATTTAAATAAAGGATAATAATAATAATAATAATAATAATAATAATAATAATAATAATAATAATAATAAAATTAATCAAAGAATTGCTGACAAGATTAAAACAATATTGATGTTTCATCTGGTTCAAATCCCGACAGCGGAATACCAGCGGCAGTGAAATTCCCAATCATCGGGAGGTAAGTATTGACTAACCTAATCTCCCCCCTAACCCTAGGGGTGCCTAACCCTAACCTCCCCCCAAATTGCCTAACCCTAATCCCCCCTCTAAGTGCCTAAACCTCACACCCCCTTCCCCGCCACATAAACCTAAGTCCCCCAGGGTGTTGCCTAACCCTAACCTCCCCCTGGAGGTGCCTGACCCTAACCCTCCCTTCCCCTTACCTTAACCTAACCTCCTGGGGGTGCCTAACCCTAAGTCCCCCCCGGGAACCCTAAACCTAACTCTTACCCCCCGTGCGGCTGTCCACGCCTGGCTTACCTTTGATCGGTAAGCCGGGTGTCGGGCTCCAGGCATAGGGAAAATGACAGGCATCGGGATTTTGATGCCTGTCATTTAGCCTTTGCCGGGATTAGACAGTCAGGAAGCATGGAAGATGGATTCCATCCACCGGCTTCCCGACTGCTTCCCATTTCATCAGAGTTTTTCTGCATCGCTTTTACTGGAGCCTCACATCACTACTAGCCGAATCGGTGTCTGCTTCTGTTGGCATTTGCACACCTGTCACTTTATACAAATGTTGCTACAAAGCCATTCCCTTTTGTATGTCTGTGCTTCAGAATGTGTAGGGACTGAGACATCCACTGTCAGCGTCCATATATAATGAAATACCGCTTGGTGCATCTTCGCATCAATCGCACCATAGAAACTTCACCATTGGTACGTGCATTGTCCCTATAGCAGCTGCAGATTCTCTGTCAGGAAATATCACCTACATTAAAGATTCTGCGTCTCTGTGTACAACCGCTATCAGAGACAAGCCTGCAACATTCTTATAACACACACAAAACGGACCATCTCCATGCGTTCCCTTAACCACCTCCCTGTCAGGAATGAGTAATACATTTTCAAAAAAGTTCTGAGACCGCGCGTCTCCTGTGCGCCTCAATCACTCTTACTATGGGCGTATGTACAGTGCAACTTAGAAACATGTGCAAAATAATAAAATGGCTCCACTGTGAACAACATCGCTGCTGCATCCAGCTCAGTATCAGGCCAAGTATGTTAGAGATGAACTACGAATGGTTCAGCATCATTGATCTCCAACAATGGGGCCAACTATGTAACTTTACTTTTATGTCAAGAATCTATCAAAAGGAACCATCGATGGTCAATACTATGAGTCACAGGAATGTAGTGGGAAAATCAGGGAAGGGCATGGTAGAGGGGCGGACTAAGCACCCTGGGCCCAAAAAAATTGCAGAGTATGTCATTAATGGCAGTGAAACATCAAGCCTACATTACTAATGAAAAAAGGAAGACATCAACCATCAGTAGCAAACCATCAATGGTTGCTAACCATCACATATCAAAGGCTATTCCTACATCATACTTCTGCTCATTTACAGACAGCCATGTCCTCATTAACACATCAATATCTCCTAAAATACTCTATGCTGCTGGAAGACCCTGCTCCTTCCACAATATATCTCTCAGTCTGTGACTTCCTGCTGCCTCCATTCCCCTCCTCACATTATATCACTACCTCTGTCACATGCAGCCCTTTCCTTACTGAAACATTACTCATCTCCTGATATACTATGTGCTGCTGGGGGACCTTGCTCCTCCCACTATATAACTCTCATTCTGTGGCTTCCTGCTACCTCCTTTCTCCTCCTCATATCATATCACTGCCCCTATCACATATAGCCCTGTCGTCACTTACACAATCACATATCTCCTGCTATACTCTGTGCTGCTGGAGACCCTGCTCATCCCTCTATATAAATCTCATTCTATGGCTTCCTGATGCCTCCATTCCCCTTCTCACATCTTATCACTGACCATGTCACATGCAGCCCTGTCCTCACTTACACAATCACACATATCCTGATATACTCTGTGCTGCTGCAGACCATGCTCCTCCCACTAAATAACTCTCCATCTGTGGCTTCCTGCTGCCTCCATTCCCCTCCTCACATCATGTCACTGCCCCTGTCACATGCAGTCCTGTCCTCACTAACACATCACTCCTCTCCTGATATACTCTGTGCTGCTAGGGGACCCTGCTCCTCCCACTATATAACTCTCAGTCGGTGGCTTCCTGCTGCCTCCATTCCCCTCCTCACATCATGTCACTGCCCCTGTCACATGCAGCCCTGTCCTCACTAACACATCACCCATCTCCTGATACACTCTGTGCTGTTGGGGTCCCTGCTCCTTCCACTATATAACTCTCAGTCTGTGGCTTCCTGCTGCCTCCATTCCCCTCCTCACATCATGTCACTGCCCCTGTCACATGCAGTCCTGCTCTTACTATTATAATCCAATAAGAGTTAAGTCCAATGATTCTCACAGGATCATCTCCTGAAATTCTTTCTTTCTTTCTTTCTTTCTTTCTTTCTTTCTTTCTTTCTTTCTTTCTTTCTTTCTTTCTTTCTTTCTTTCTTTCTTTCTTTCTTTCTTTCTTTCTTTCTTTCTTTCTTTCTTTCTTTCTTTCTTTCTTTCTTTCTTTCTTTCTTTCTTTCTCTGGGCTTCTTGATTTTACCAGGACTGTGGTCAGTGCTAATGTTGGCGATAAAATTGATATCTTACCAAATATACTCACTAAGATTACATCCAGGTATGTCAGGAAACCTAAAATTGCTCCCATAAAACTCAATGTAAGTTATAAAGAAGACCGTATGAATACATAAAACTTGCTATAAGTACATATGGTCACTGTGGAAAGCAAAGTTACTGCTTATCATCTGATTATAAATCAGAGTTAGGTGAATTCATTCCGCTGTCAGTTACGTAACACCGCTTCCCTATACACATTGCTCGCACTTGTTCTGTAAATTAGCATAGCAATAAAGTCCAACTCCTTGGCAGCTCCCCAAGCCTGTAGACTCATGTCTTTCATTCCTCTGGCACGTAATGATGAACAGGTGTGCTTCAATGCAAAAGGGGGTAGTGGCAACAATTGGCAATCCAGTATTTTTGGCACCTAATAAAAGCCTCCCGCAGTCGAGTTATCAACTTAAAGTGGAAAGCAAGCTGTCCATCTAATGCCATTACTGCCCAGTGTCTGTGTGTATGCTCTCGGGGTAAAATTCAGCCAACTTGTAAATAGGCCATCTCATACAGCTAGCGCCATTAAAGATATTATGGTTACATATTGCACAGCTCAAACTGTCTTTGGGGTGTATAAATAGAGAAGTTACAAGATGAGCCACCTGCTACATAGAGGATAAATGGTTAGGGGAGCGTATTCATGAGAGGTTACCGTCTCTTTAAACTTGGAACAAAACAACAGAATGCATTGCAAATGGAATACCGTGGAGAAGAATAGATTATAAAGGTAGCGCTTACTATTCAAGATAGACATTTTAACTTGGTCAAGATAGATAGATAGATAGATAGATAGATATGAGATAGATAGATAGATATTAGATAGATAGATAAATAGATAGATAGATTGATAGATGATAGATAGATAGATAGATAGATAGATAGATAGATAGATAGATAGATAGATCCAATGATTAGCACTCCCAGTACTTGAAAGAAATACCTGGGTTCCCAGTCCCAGCCACAGGCACCGAGAGGGGTGTAGCGGGTAATAATTACCTGGGCCCGGGCTTGCTGGAGGGGCCTGGCAGGGGCCCGGGTCTGGCGCCGCTTCCCCCTCCCTCTTACATCAAAGCAGCCCAGCACATGCTGCTGTGTGCTATAGTGCGGGACCTACACTGTATCCAGCCCACACTGTATCCCGCACTATATCAGAACCGCACTGTATCCCACACTATATCTGACCTGTACTGCATCCAACCCACTATGTATCCCACACTGGATCCGACCTGCACTGGATCCCGCACTATATCAGTCCCGCACTGTATCCCACACTGTATCTGACCTGCACTGTAACCTACTCACACTGTATCCAACCCATACTGTATCCCAAACTATATCAGACCCGCACTGTATCCGACCTGCACTGTAACCAACTCACACTGTATCCAACCCACACTGTATCTCACACTGTATCAGACCCGCACTGTATCCCACACTGTATCTGACCTGCACTTTAACTGACTCACACTGTATCCAATCCACCATGTATCCCACACTGTATCCAACCAGCACTGTATACAACCCACTGTATCCGACCTGCACTATATCATACCTTCACTTTATCCCACACTGTTTCCGACCTGCACTATATCAGACCCGCACTGTATCCCACACTGTATCCGACCTGCACTATATCAGACCCGCACTGTATCCAACCCGCACTGTATTCAACCCACTGTATCCGATCTGCACTATATCAGACCCGCACTTTATCCCACACTGTGTTCAACATGCACTGTAACAGATTCTCACTCTATCCAACCCACACTGTATCCCACACTATATCAGACCCACACTGTATCCCACACTATATCAGACCCACACTGTATCCCACACTATATCAGACCCACACTGTATACCACACTGTATCTGACCTGCACTGTAACTGACTCACACTGTATCCAATACTATATCTGACCTGCACTGCATCCAACCACTATGAATCCCACACTGTATTCAACCTGCACTGTATCCAATTCACACTGCAGGGGCGATTCAGACCCGGATGCTAAGCTGCACTCTCTCGCAGCCAAAAGGGGCCTGGTATGCAAATTCTGCATTCGCACTGTCTGGTGTAAAGATGCCGTCTATGTCTTAGAGAGTGACGGCAGGGCAAACGCACGCCGGTCTAAAGACGCCCACTTTTCTTTCTTAACATACGTCATCTCCAGGAAGTTTGTGATTAATCAGAACCATCGAGAGCCATTGGAGATGCACGCAGCCCTTGAGATCGACCCTACCCCACTGCAAGCACTGCGATCACTGCAGGCTGAAATACAACCAAGTGATGTCTACAATGACACTTCCATGCTAATTATGCACACCAATAAAACTCCGTTTAGATGCCCAGACACGCCTGCGTTCACACCACCACTCCCCCTTTCACAAGCACCTTCCCCTGTTTCCAACCCACAAATGGCATATTCTATCACTCAACCCTAACATCCCCCCGGGGGGTGCCAAACCCTAACCCTCCATCCCCTAGCCTAACCCTAACCCTCCTGGGGGGCTGCCTAACCCTAAGACCCCCCCCGGGAGCCCCTAACCTAACCCTTCCCCCCGGGCGTCCCGGTCTAGGTAAAATGACAGGTGTTGGGATTTCGATGCCTGTCATTAGACCCTTGCCGCGATTAGACAGTCGGGATGCCGATGGTCCACATTTAGACTGTCGGCATCCCGACTGCATACTGTATATCTATACACAGCTGCAGTAAAAGAAAAGACTGATTGTGTATTAGTTCACAGATTAATATGTCACAGGCAGCCATTATCACGAGCATCAATCATTTTTCTGTCAGCCATTTTTCTCAAAAGGTTCCCAAGCCATTTGGACATGATAAATACAGCCAGGAAAATGCCTGTGGACCCTTTCTGTGATTGAGACTTTACTTTTACTCCCAATTGCTAAGCAGTTTCCAATAAAGCCCGTACGAGGGGTTCCTTCACGTGTTTATTTAATTTGATATATAATTTTCTTAATGATGTGTTATTGGAACAAGTTCAAAATATGTAATTGAAAAACAATCCAATAATGAAGTTAAACTTCAAGAAAATCGAGAGTATGTACCAATATAGAGGCAAGATTTCATTACACAGATGGTGACATCTCAACGTCTATCGTAAAAAACACAGCAGGCATAAATGATTTTCCAGGCCATTCCAACGATAAAATTACACTAATACTAATGTCACTGCAAATTTCATGATGGAGAATATCATATTATATTAGGATTTGGCACTTAGGGAGGGGAAACTGTAGAGAAGATAAATCTCGGTTGGATTAAGTGACAAAAAACAAAGAACTTTGATGCAGGGATTCGTCCACTGAGACTGAGAACAGTAGAGGTGCCGCTTGTGTTTGTATGAGATCAGTGCCGCTGTTACTGTAAGTCATAAAACAATAGAGACATGTTTTTTCCTTGTTCTGTGTAACAGGCAAACAGAAGTATCGCAAGTATTTTATGGTTTCAAATGAAACAAACAAAAAAAAAGCTCCATAGTGAGATCTATACAATCAAGTCTCCTGAACTTATTGCACAATACCAAACTGCATCAGAGGCCAAGGGGTGCGTGTGAGCGGTCACCCTGTTCTGGCCAGCACCCGCCTCCATAACTTCTGCTGACCTCCATCTTTCAAGTGATATTTTCTGAAAGATAGCATATGCGCAGTAGATCGCAAAGGCTATGGTACAGTGGTGAAGTGCATGCGATCCCCTGCGCAGACTCCATTGTTCCAAAAATGTCACCCAAAAGATATTAGGATGTGGCTCTGCTCAGCACTCAATGAGGTCTATACTGGGTGCAGGCTGTGCAGCACGGGGCTTTCATTGACACAGGGACTCATGTGTACCACACACCCTGCACCCATTATAGATAAGACATTGGCATCTGTGATTTCTATGTTGATGCACCTAGAATGCTGGCACACAAGGGGTGCCGAGAGGGGGAGGGGAGCGGGTAATAATTATCCGGGCCCGGGCTTGCTGGAGGGGCCCTGCGGGGGCTTGGGATTGGGACCGTCCCCCCTCTTACATCACAGCAGCCCAGCACATGCTGCTGTGTGCTGGACTGCACTGGTAGACGGTTCACGGCTGGTAAGAAGCAGCCACAGCAGTCTCCTATGCCCGTGGGCGAGCGATCAAGCTGATCACGCCTCGCACTAGTTATGCGATGGTCTGAAGGGGCTCAAAGGACCCCCCTTGCCAGCGCACAGTGACGCTGAATATTTTTTCTTGAAGAGGGCATGGCCACACTGTTGCGATTAGGGCATGCCCCCTTTTACCCGGGCCCGCCGCGGCTCTTGGCAGGCCTGCTGGCACATACTATATTCTTATTCACATCATATTAACTGTACATGTCATTTTTTTCTATTAAATGAATGTGTCACAATAATATGAGTATTACTATTAATTGACAATTATTGATATTAGACTCTTATTGCAGAGAAATTCAACAGTGCAGTGGTCATGGTGAGCAATGATAGTAATTATTCACTCACCTGAGTAAGGGTTCACATAGTTGTCAGCAGAGCCAAACACTGGTAAATGAATGCAGTCGCAGGAGCCATATAAAGTAAACATAGAAACAAGTCTGTTTAGCAAGTGTAAGGGGGAAATGTCATAGCCTATTTGATGCAGTTAACGGGTTGTTTTTGGAATTTCTTCCCAATGTTTTAAAGAGGCCATCATTTAAAAGGCAAAACCAAGCTTTTTAAATGATTGCCCCCTTTAAAACATTGGGTAGACCTGCCGGGAACTTGTCGATGCCTGCATCACGCAGGCGATTCCATTTACACCTAAGGGTCTGTTGCACATATTATCAGCAGTCGGACAGGTAAAAACAGGAACAATTCCATTAACATGTTCAAAGGTCTGTTGCACAGATTATTCAGCAGACAGAGGGCCAGATTCAGACCCGCTCGCGAGCGAAGGACGCTCACAAGCGGGTCGATGTTGGCCGAATGGGCATGCGCAAGACGGAGGGAGCTCCGCCGTGCGCATGCGCGAGACCCGGCGAGCGACGAGGAATACGTCGCTCAGGGTCTTGCACCAAAGGGGGCGTGCTGTCGATGGTGACTGACAGCACGCCCCCTTTGGTGGGCGTGCCGAGGGCGTGGCTGCCAGACGGAGGCGTTCCCATGGGAACGCCTACCGTCTGAGTCCGGCCCCACTGACATCAGTAGTGATGTCAGTGGGAGTGATTTTGGCTCTGATAGAGCCAAAATCACTCCTGGGCTTGCGGCAGCGAGACCCTACCGCAGGGTCACGTCGCAAGCCTGATGGTCGCGATGGTCTTGACCATAGCGACCATCATCATGGACGCTCGCATAAGCTGAGGGTGGTAACCCACAGCTATGCGAGTGTCCAAGAGGCCGCTCCATTTTTAGGGAGGAGGGCCCTGATTCAGAGCGAGCGCTCTGGTCAGAGCGTTCGGCTCTGAATCAGGCCCAGAGTAACAAGGTGCAGCACTGTCCCAGGAACTTCAGATTAATCACCTAGCAAAGAATGTCAGATGCAGATCTTTTTTTCTTGTATCAGAAGGTGGCGCTCTGAATGACTGCACTTAGGTTCAAAAGGATGCAAGTGCCTGGAACTCGTAAGTGAACCAAGTTCTGGCCAGATGAGGCACCATCACTGGAAATACTGCTTCATGTGATAGAACGTAGGTTTGCTCAGTCTGAGAGGTACATAAAACTGTGACAAAGTAGCCAATGCAGAGTTTAGCGTACAGCCCAGTTACATCACTTTAGTACAATGAAGATGTGTCTGCAACACACATACTTGCATAACCTGGGTTCTGGAGCATGCACAGTGCAAGAACACGCAAGATACACTCAGTTGTGCATATGCTCAACTTCTTATCAGCCTCAATATATATTAGTGCTTGTTTGTACTTATCTTGCCACCTCTCGCGCCTCGTGCTGTACGCTACGCACACTGGAAATTTAATTCTATTTGAGCCGAGTTTCATACATCCAACTTGTGCAATGTTTTTGTCATTTAGCAGTTACCTCTAGGCATGGGAGAATAACAGTACTTCATGTGCAGTTATTAGCCTGAGACCAGATTAGCATGTAATTGATCTAAGTCCCTACATAAATCATCTTATTTAATGGTGCATTGTTTTAAATAAATATTTTCAGAAAGAAAAATAAAACAAACACAAAAAAAAAAAAAAACAAGAAGAGGCAGGAAAATAGAGCAGATCGTGTCTGGAATAATTTTGTTGTTGTTAACATTTATCATAGCTACAAGTATAAGCCATGTTTTGATATATTTATACTGCAGCGACATATATTTGTATAGCAATGCCGGCACAAATATTTGTTCTTATACTTAAAGTAAGTTTAGTTGCTGGGAGAAACTTTCCCCGCAGCATCCTCACTACACAGCTTGGCGAGCACAGCTTGGAAACTTATTTCTCCGCTATCCCGATTACTTATGTATCTACTTTATTTTTTAATTTCTAAGATAAGAAATTGTAAATAAAGATTATATCTTTCTAGTTTATCCAGAAACTAGAAATTCATGGCTTATTTGAACCGAGAAGAACCAAACATGAAAAGTAGCCCTTTCCACTGATCGCATCTTTCATTTCCAGGCTGAAATAACTGCCATTTGGGTTGGTGGAGACATACGCAGCCGTAGAAGTTAGAATTGCTATCACTTTGTGCTTCTTTGGAGAGGAAACAAAAGATAAACATTAAAAAATACCAACAGTATTTCTCAGTCATTTGTATTGCAACTGTGACACCAAGGAGAAGAGAGAACCTTTAGTTGTTGCCCTCATGATAATGCAGGTACAGGTAGACATACAGTAGGTGTGAGTCACAAAATCCAAATAGGGTTTTAGGGTCTGAGTCACACACAGGAGCTGATTCAGACAAGGATGCTAAACTGCGCTCTCACACAGCCAAAAGGGGCCAGGTATACAAATGCCGCGATCGCACTGTCTGGTGGAAAGACGCCCTATATGTCTTAGAGAGTGAGGGCAAAGCGAACGCATGCCAGTATAAAGACGCCCACCTTTCTTTCTTAGTACACGTCATCTCCAGGAAGTGTGTGATTAATTGGTAACATCGAGACCCATCGGAACTGCACGCAGCACTTGAGGTAGACCCTACCTCACCGCAAGCACTGTGTTCAGTGCTGGGTAAAATACAACCAAGTGACGTGTACATTGACGCTTCTTTGCTAATTATGCACACCCCTAAACCGCTGTTTATACACCGAGACACGCCTGTGTTCGCACATCCATTCCCCCGTTCAGAAGCACCTTCCTCTGTTACCACCCTCAAACGGCGCTATCTGTCTCTCAAATGAGCTTGCAGTCTGTGTACAACGAGCGCACAATTCCCGAGCGCAGCGAGTGACTCACGCATGTGCATATTGACGCATACTCATGCGCAAATGTGCGATTATCAGCCATAGAGTGCGAACGCATCTTAGCGAGTGAGTCTAAATGAGCTCCCCAGGTCGAACTGTGGCCACATGATGAATGCTAATGGGTTGCAAATGGATTGCTAATATGTCGGTATGCACGTCCTTATGCAAAGTCATCTATGCGAAAGCACCAGATACTTTTTCTGTACACGAGACCAGCCATCATCATTGTCATTGGCGCTTAGACATACCGCATGTTAGGTGCAGGAGTCTAATTGTGGTGTCCAGTGTGTCTACGTGTGACTCACAATGTTGGGTAACTCTAGCTACATGCCCATCACTGGAGATTTCTGTTGACCCCGCGTGTTTTGGATTTGGATTTGGATTCATCTTCATGTTTTTGTATTGCAAAACCGCCCTCAAGTGTTTCGGTTTTGGATCTGTATGTTAAACAAAAAAAAATTATTAAAAGTTTTAAAAATCAGGTAAAATCATGTAATGTTTGCAATCCAAATACCGAATTTCAGATTTAAAATCAGAATTCTGAACCGCTGGGAGATCAGAACCGTGACTCAGATTTATCCAGATCTCCTCAGGAGATTAGAACTGTGATTCGGATCTTTAGGGATTCACGAAATTTGAGTGGATTTGGATTTGTGGAAAACCGAACCGCACATCTCTACCCATCACAAACCCATAAGATGGATCTCTTTCTTGTGTTTGGATTGTTTCTTCCCAGTTACCACCCAGAAATGTCTATTTAGCATCTGCAGAGAGCTGAAACTCTTAGGCAAGTTTTATGAAGAACGCTGCAAAGGAAAGCTCTCTCAGTAAGAGTGGTCCTTTGCGAACGAGGGACTAACGGGTCTATGACCCAGAAGCCCCTCTGGCGTCATCCTGCACATGTACAGAATGACACACGCGCCATGGGTGAGGATCTGGGAGGGTATACAATCGGGAAGCCGGCTTCCCGACGTCATATCCCAGCGAAGGTGAAATGCCGGGCGTCTAGATGTAGATTCCCCGACGCCAGGAGTCTGGCGGCTGGCATCCCGATCGAAGGGATGCCGGGCGCTGTGAGCAGAAAGCCGCGGGGGGGGTTAGGTTTAGGGCACCCAGGGGGACTTAGGGTTAGGCACCCCCCCGGGAGGGTTAGGGTTAGGCTAGGGGGAGGGAGGGTTCGGGTTAGGCTAGGGGGAGGGAGAGTTTGGGTTAGGCACCCCTGGGGGGGACTTAGGGTTAGGCACCCCCCGGTGGACTTGGTAACCCAGATGGATCGGTCAGCTCAGACTCCAGATCTTAACCCCAAGGAGAACCTCTATGGCGAATTGGAGCGACGGGTGTGTTCTAGGCTGACTCAACCTTCTTCGGTGTCACAGTTGGTCACTGTACAGTACATAAGGCGGTATGGCAGAACATCCCGCCTGCTGTTGTCCAGGAACTTGTGGACAGTTTGCCAAGAAGGGCGTCTGCTGTAATCACTGCACATGGTGACCTACAAAGTACTGACGGCAATAAAATCTGTTAAAAGTTGATCTATTTGCTGTCAGTGTCCGATCAACTTTGTCTACATAGTGTATGATCAATCATGAATAGCTACATTTTATTAGCACTTTTTATTATTTTTTATTTTGAAAAGCACGTTACTCTGTTAGAGTTTGAAGGTTGAATTCTCTATTCGCATGGAGAAAAAAAAATCCTATATAATGCAGCCATTTAGCTTAGACATGTTCTCTTGCTCAAATGTATCTTTGTTTTTTAGTTATCTGAAAAGCACCAAGATTTCTTTTATGAATGTTTGCGCTTCAGAGCCGATTCAATGAGTCATTTCAAGAACCAATTTGAAACGATTTTGTGCATATCTATTATTGATCTGAGAAAGAGAGATGAATTTTGTTCAGGATCGCAGCCCCATGAGTCACACTAAGCTGAGGCTGGACAGGCGGCTCAGTAGTGCCAGCTGCATAACCCTACAGAACCAGTAGTGTCATAGTGCAGAGTAACCAACTTGAATATTGAAAGCTGAAACCTTGTATTCTCTACACCAGTGGTTCCCAAACTGTGTGCCGTGGCACCCTGGGGTGCCTCGGGACACTTGTAGGGCTGCCTCAGCTTGGTGGTCCAGCACCAAATCTAATTATTTATGGTCAATGTAATGTAAATATGTGGACAAACAGAAGCTCAAACCTGTCCCCCACCACATAACTGAGCCTATGTATGACAGGTACTGTAAGCACAATTTACTTAATTTTTTTTAAGAATTTCTCATTAACACACTTTTGCCCTAGGGGTGCCTTGAAAACAATCCTGATACTCTAGGGCGCGGTGCTTCAAACAAGTTTGGGAACCACTGCTCTACACAATGACCTTTTCTGCCACAAAGCTTGTTTCAGATGTAATGTCACAGCTACAGTACCAAGATCCGCTTTACTCTAAGCAGAGAGAAGAGGAAGTTATTCCCAAAGAGCAAAACTTCTGACCTATTGTGCTGTGTGGTTACTGGGCCTGATTCAGAGCTGCTCGTAAGCGGGCGCTCGTTCGCTCCGAGCGATGCTCGCACATCTGCGCATGCGCATGGGTCGTAATGCGCATGCGCCAACCAGTCATTGTGAACGGAAATCGAGCACTCGCCAAATAGCGAGTGCCTGCTAATTTGAGTGACAGGAGGAGGCGTTTGTGGGTGGTAACAGGGGAAGGTGCTTGAAAACGGGGAGTGGTGATCCGAACGCAGGCGTGCCAAACGGTCAAAACGGGCGTTTTAAGGGTGTGCATAATTAACAAAGCAGCGTCATCGGCCACGTCACTTGGTTGTCTCTTAGCCTGAACTGCTTGCATGATTGCGGTAGGATAAACCTACCACAAGCACTGCGAGCAGTTCAGACACCTTTCGATGTACTCGATTAATCAAATAAATAGCAGAGATGACGTAAGATGCGAGCGGCCAGGGGGCGTCTTTACAAAATAGCGAGCGCATGTTTCGTTCGCTCGCTCAGACATAGAGGCGTCAACAGACCGCAAAGAGCGAGCACTCAATTTAAATATCTGGCCCCTTTTTCTGAACGAGCGAGCGCAAATAGTGTCCGGCTCTGAATCAGGTCCACTGTGTGCAAATTCTGCAAATGTTCCTAGATCTTCACTGGGATGTGTAGCTTTATTAAGTAACATGACTGCACTGGCAGAGGCATAGCACTATCACAGTCACATGGAAGTTGTTGGGCAGGTTTGATTAACTAAAAACATTCCTAGCAAAGGACTAAGGGCCTGATACAGAGCCGCTCGCTTGCTCTGTGCGTTCGCAAGCGGCCAGATGTTCTGTGTACGCGCATGCTTCGTTCTGCGCGTGCGCGAACTACACACTGTGATCGCAACCCTCTCGCTCCCAGTAAAGGCAGCCCAGGGTAATGAGTGACAAGAGAGGCCGTTTGTGGGTGGTAACAGGGGAAGGACACTAATAACGGGAGGTTGGAGATGTGAACGCAGGAGTACCTGAGTGTTCCAACGCCGTTTAAGAGGCGTGCATAATTAACAGGCAGCGTCATAGTACACGTCACTTGCCTTTCTTTTACACTGATTTCCTCGCAATGCTTGCGGTAGGGTACAGCTACCTCAAGCACAGCGTTCACATGCGATGGTGCTCGATGTAAAAATGTTTTAATACACTTCCTGGAGATGACGTGGTGCTGGTGGGCGTCTCTGCCTGTGCGAATGGGTGTACGCATACACAAAGTGACCTCTCAATAAGACATGGTGGGCATGCTTATGCCTTGGCAAGCATTCGCTTCCCGTGGCGTCACTTTGACAAATTTGCATACGCATCCAGCGAGCATATGCAGATAGTGAATGGGTCTGAATCAGGCCCTAAATACAGATGTGTCATTTTTCACCTTTGCCCATCGTGCTACAAACATGCGCAAGCATCACGTCATGCAATTAGCCATGACCACGTGTGCTGCATTATGCCATGCCGTGTGCTGCATTCGCACCATGCAACCCTATGGAGTCGCTGGTGTGAATGCAGCGCGCATACCCACAGTGGGTATGCAACTTGCTCCATGTGAGAGCGGCAAAGAGGAAAAATGCAAAGTGTAGATACAATTTGTGGGCACTGTACTGCCATCCCATTCATAGGCTGCAATGTCCCATGAGGGACAAAGGCATACTTGCCAACTTTTGAAAACTGGTTTCAGGGAGATTATATTTGTTAGTAAAAAGCACTGTGCGGTGCACCATTGAGGGGACCTGTCATGCTCCGCCCCAAGGGCGTAGATCCGCCTATGGGCATATATTTTTCCACTCAGGGATGTGTCCTGTAGTGGCAGGCAAAAACTGTAGTACTAAGATCAGTATGGGCAAGGTCGAGGGGTATGAAGAGGCAGTAGAATGCTGATAGCTGATCTTAGTAGTATTGCAGTGTAATAGTTTAAAATGGGCACCAGCAATTATAGTGCCAGCAATGACTCTTGCAGGGTGAGGTCACTCTGGTATTGGTGGGGAGGGGGGCATAGGGGGTGTAGGAGGGAGCTGGCAGCTGACCCCCATATAGTAGCATGTAATAGGTGTAACATGAGCAGAAGCAGAATAATAATCACTGCTTTCTGCTGGGTGAGGTCACCATGGCATGGAGGGGGGTGTATGTAGGATGCTGGCCCTCAGTGTTATTGGGGGTTTAACAGTGAGACATGGGCACCAAAAGAACAATTATTACAGCTGCTAGCAATGCCTGCTGCTTTGCAGGGTGAGAGGACCCCTAGCATTGGGGGAGGGGGGGGGCAGTCACACATTTCCACACACATGCACTCACACACATACATACAGATACAGTCACACACATACACACACTTATACACAGTGTCCCCCCTCCCTGTTACTACCTTACACTGTGTACCGTGTCTG
Organism: Taudactylus pleione; assembly: GCA_031769625.1. NCBI lineage: Eukaryota > Metazoa > Chordata > Amphibia > Anura > Myobatrachidae > Taudactylus > Taudactylus pleione. Next base: position 17,233,801 of record JAUIMM010000188.1, read on the forward strand.
CAGTGCTCCTCTGAGTCCTCTCCCTCATGCTGCTTGAGTCAGCCTGCGCACAGTGCCGTGGAGCTCCGCCCCCCAACCCCTGCACGGACTTCTCCCTCTTCCTTTCAGTTTTAGTTTCTGATAATAATCCTGTATAATCCAAGGCTGGAGGGGAGCCCAATAGAGGGGATACATAGAGCACTTACCTCCTCTGGTCTGTCCTCTCCCCTCCCTAAATCTGGCGCTGTTATTGCTGCAATACTGCTCTCCTGCATTCTTTTCCATCCCTCCGGCGCCCGGTTATCTCTCTGTCCGCAACGCAGCTGCCATCACAGGTCACACCCTCCCGCCTGCACTACACTATGACTATCAGTAACTATTACTTACTTACTTGCAGAGGAAGAAGGAGTTGTAGCCGCTGGTGTCTGTCCCCGCTAAAGCAGGAGAGAACGGACATCTCTGCCTGTACTGACAAGTCACACAGAAGGCTCTGCTTGCTGGGGGAGGCGGCCAATGTTACCCACAACCCCACGGTGCGTGGCCAGGCATACTGCTGTCATGTCCTTCCCCTGTCCAGCGCATGCGCTGTCCAGGATTTCAGACGGAGCTGTGGGGAATGCGGGGTATTCAATAGGTTTGCGGGGCAGCGGGAGGCTTGTCAAAAAAACGGGAGCCTCCTGCAAGATGCGGGAAGGTTGGCAAGCATGGACAAAGGTCAGGAGAGAACTCTGTCATCTACTGCACTGCATAGCAGGCGAGAGAGCAGAGCAGCAGGACAAATAGAGCAATGGGTGAGTAGATGCCATGGCATTTATATAGTGCTGTGGGAGGTTGAGGGGCAGCCCAGCAGTTTTGAAAGTGATTGGCACATTCCCAGAGTGATGGAAAATGGGGTCATGGTGCAAGGCTATGCCCCCCGTACCTTGCAGCCACACACCTGTGCCTCATGGCCATGCCTCTATGCCCTGTTATTTAAATTCCCTATTGCGTGCAATGAGATGTTGGTAAAAAGACTCAGAGTTTGCACAATGCACCAAATCCAATTTCGGATTTTTATTTTTCTTTATTTTTTCGTTTTGATCTTGTGAGTTGGATCAGAACTGCACATTTAAGAAGTGAGAATGCTACATATGATTTATTTGGTTTCCAGCCAACTACACTGATTATGATCAGGTCATTGAGTGCCAACTGTTAAGGATATAGACATTCATTTCTTAGTACATGTGTCAATTATATGGTGATATAGTTTTCATACTTATTTTGAATAATCATTAAGCATTGCATAACTATATAAACCACAAAGAGCCGTATTCAATTTGAGCCAAGCCGCGTTAAGTTAAATTTGGGGTACTTGAAAATGGGGGTGAGCATATTTAAAGTTGGAAAAGTGAAGTTGAAAAAAATCATGAAAAATCCACCTGCTGCAAACACCGGCAATCAAAAAAAACACTTGGGGCAAACTTGGGGACCCCCCCAGAGTCAAGTTCTCTAATTTTTAACTTTGTACCCCAACATTTTTTTTTCCGCCCCCTTTTTCAAAAGTAAATTTTTGGGATGTCCTTAAGTTTTTTTTTCAAAATTTTTACACAGATTACCTTTGGGGGACTGTCTGAAGGCTGCAGGGGGGTTCCCGAAATATTGCACCCCAAAACCCCTATTCTGCACTTTTTTCCGCTTGCCATTCATAGGCGATACTTTACCGCCTATTACATTACATTGACTTTCCGCCTAGGCGGAAAGTCTTTCAAATTGACAACAGGACCCTACTCAGTCTGCTACTCTATCTGAGCTCTTGGATTTGTGTTTTGAATTGTATTTATCATACCCTCACAGAAAACCTTAAACAAACTGAAAATCCTGAATAGCACTGTGCCCTCCTGGCCAGGTCTGTAGAGAGCTGGCCGAGGCCCTGTTACACTCGGGAACATGGCCTAATTGTGTGAGGCATGGCCACACCCCTTTAGAAACAATATTTGCAGTGCAGGCGAGGGGGGCACAGTGAGCCTCTCACCCAGGGGCACAACCAGCAGGCATGATAAGTGTGATTGCTCCCTCACTCCCACACAGGCAGAGGAGAGGAGCCTGATGCTTCTGATCAGCGAATGCAGTGTCCCTGATCCCACTACAGCCCAGCATACAGCAACATGTGCTGGGTAGCTGACAAGTAAGAGGGAGGGGGGGGTTGCCAGACCCGGGCCCCTCCAACAAACCCAAGCCTAGGTAATTAGTACCTACTCCCCCCTCTCGAACCCCTGCTACTTGTAACCCTGGCTGATGGCTGCTAGGTATTAAGTGTAACACACTGACTGCTAGTGCATGTAACCAACAGTGCTTACATACTTTTGTGATGGCTCAATAACTTTAAATTAAAAATACAATGAGATCTGCAAGCTTTTATTTGTTTACTTTTAAATATTGCAACCACAGTATTACACTTTGTAGATATGTTTATACTGAGCTGGACGGGACGCATGAGGGGCTGATTTTCCATGTGGCCGGCAGCCACTAGAGATGAGCGGGTTCTGATCTCAGAGATATGAACCCCCCCAAATTTCGCGTTTCAGGGGCGATCCGAGCTCAGCTCGGATCTCCCTGCCTGCCCCGGATCCCTGAACCAAGGCAAAACCTTGCGACCCCTGAGTATCAGTGTGTAGTAAGTAGAGATGAGCGGATCCGGTTCCCTGAGAACCGGAACCATCCGAATTTCAGGGATCCGGGGTAATCCGAGCGCAGTTCGGATCTCCCTGCCTGCCCCGGATCCCTGACCCGAGGCAAAACCTTGCGACCCCTCTGTCGAGTCACGAGGTTTTGCTTTGAGCAGGCTTAACGCTGATTGGCTGAGAGATCCGTCTGTCACAGCTCTCAGCCAATCAGCGTTAAGCCCATTGAAAACAGCACAAAAGAGGAAAAGAAAATGGTGCCTGCCATCCCCCACTGCCTGACACCACCAGCACCCCACTGGCAGCATCCCCCGCTGCCGACACAACCGCTGCCGACACTCCTGCACTGCTGCATACTGAGGACACCATTAGCGACCCCCACACTGCCGACACTGCCTATACTCCCGCACTGAGGACACCACCAGCACCCCTGCACTGCCGACATAGTCAGCAAACCTGCACTGAGGACACCGCTGGCACCCCCGCTCTGCCGACACTGCCGGTACCCTTCAATGAGAACACTGCCAGCACTGCCATTCCATGTACTGAGGACATCGCTAGCAACCCCAGCACTGCCGACACAGTCAGCAAACCTGCAATGAGGACACCGCTGGCACCCTGGCACTGCTGCAACAGCAAGAAAACATGCACTAAAGACACCGCTGGCACCCCCTCACTGCCGACACAGCCAGCAAACCTGCACTAAAGACACCACTGGCACCCCCGCACTGCCAACATCACCAGTACCCATCTCTGAGGACACTGCCAGCACCACAGCACTACCATTCCATGTACTGAGGACACCATCAGCAACCCCGCTCTGCCGACACTGCTGTCACAGTAAGTGCACTATTGGTGTATCCAACCCACACTGTATAACACACTGTATCCGTGTTGGAAATTAGAAACTGAACTGTCACATGTTAGTGCCGCCCACTGTGTCACTTAGCTTAGTCAGCCAGCTAGCTGGATGCAACCTTTTGGCCTTAACAGATGAAGCAAATAATATTGTGAGGTGGTGAAAATTGATTGGAAATTACTGGAAATAAATGTTCTTGAGGTTAATTATACTGTAGGAACAAACACAGGCCCATTTTATGTGATTTTGTAAGAAAAAATCCAGATCCAAAACCAAAAAAAGAAAACAAAACACAGAGGTGAGGGTTCTGCAAAACCAAACCAAATCCAAAACCAGGGGGGATCCAGATCCAAATCCAAAACCAAAAAAAGGGGGTCGGCGCACATCTCTTTTAACCACCCATCTATGCCCAGTGTCTGTGCATCTGCATGTGGAGGGCTGCTCTGCTCACTGTTTTTTCATTCACAACTACAATTGTATCCATTAGCATTTGGACTTCCAATCACTCCATGCTGGCTGCAAAAGATCCGCCTGGAACAAGTATCCCGTCTCAGTCTGCATGCAAGAACAAGCACAGAAGTAGACTTGCGCTCCCATAACCCTCCAACATAATAGATAAGTTAGATCATAAATGTGCCGCCCAGTTACTATCCAAAAACATTGATTTCACCAAAATAATGATTCCTTAAAGAACTGACCAATCTGCACAGACTTACAATCTTTGCCTGTGTGCGAATGCATGGTCTGGAAATCTGCAAACTGCTTAAGTGCAATCACTGGGCCTGATTCCCTATGGATCGTAATACTGCGTACGCACGCAGTTCAACTGTGATAGGAAGCCAAACCACTGCAATTGCAATGCAATCTTAGCACTACATAAGAACACCCAATTTACCATACGTACATCATAAATACTTAGCGGAATAGCTAAACCATCGGTACAATCGAGTACTATCGGACCCATATGCACACCTGCACAAGCCCTAACCTTACTCAGAAATTGCTAACATCCACGCACGCTATGGGATCGCAGAGGCTAATTTATGCACGCCCCTGCAATAGTGTGCGAACGCACTGGCATGCCTGCGTTCAGCCTAACATGCCCCATTACCACCCACAAACGGCATTTCCTGTTAATGACTCTGAGATGGGTCTGCGTAGCCTTTGCGATCGCAATTCCCAATCATAGCGGCCGATCACAGCGGCCGATTCGCGCACGTGCACTGCGATGATTACGCATGCGCAGAATGCAAGAATCGCCAGATTGCGTTCGTATTAGCAACTGCGATCCAAGCTGAAGCAGGCACACTGACAGCACATGTGCAGTTTACAGATACTGAATCTGCATTTCCACTTGCATTGATTCAGAATCGGCCCTTTGATGCGCAGTTTTGCCGTTATTAATGGATTACAAACCAAACATCAAACAACATGAAAACTCATTGACTTTTGAAAAACAGCTTGTTTCTTATTCTTATATTCAAACAATGTTGTTGATCTGAACAACATAAACTTTTCAACCTATTAGTTCCATTTTAAATTCTGGCACGTCTAAATGCTCTACATTTTGGGTTCCTGTGCAAGTTCAGATCCCAGTAGCCTATTAAGCCGTAGAATTAAAGTACAAGTCAACTGCTGTGTAGTTTGTTGTTGTCCTAGTTTAAAACAGCTATTTTTCACAATGATGAGACACGAGGGAGAAGATGAATTTCGATTTTGCAATGCTTGGTGGGTCCTTGCCGTGACTTATCTGGACTTAGCAGAATCAACTTACATATCATTGACGGTGCAATGCTTCCAACGCTACAGCCTTTGTAATGAACTTGAACAAATCTAAACAGCAAGGTTGCAGGAAAAAGGGTTTTAGAGTGAAATGTTGCCCTTGGGTTTTTACCAGATTAAGATTTTGGGTAATAATGAATTTTTATTGTCGATAAAAAGAATATATGTAAAGCAGGGATTCTAAAATACTTTCCACAAGTTCAAAAAGCAAAAAAAAAAAAAATAATAATAATATATGCTAGACAGAGGGGGCATTTATTTATAAAGTTGTATTCAGTTTCTACATATTGACATGCAGATTCTGTTGATTGCATTAAGAAACATGAAATCACATTGTTGTAAAAGCGTAATCTGTAAGTATAATATAAAAGTCTCAATACAATAGAACATTTTTGAGATGATGATTAATTGTTTTCAATTTTAACTGTTCACTTTTATGAAGTAAATGCCATATTTTACTATGACAATGCAAAAGCATTAGAAAATCCCCACTTACTAATGTATCCTACTTTAGCAGCAAATTACCGATTATCAATTTTTTAAATCAAAACTAAAGTTTGGATATCACATTGCAATAAGTAACACAGCCTATTCTTCACTTTTCTTGTGGCTTCCACAATAAAATAAATAACATAGTATTCTAACCAGTCATGGAGATCATTACTATTTTTAAGGCACATATGTAGCTATAACTTGGGTTTCTGCCAGTTACTAGAAAATCAGTAGCATGCAAGATTCATTTTCTAACTCGATACAGGGAATAAGTATTACAATTTTTGTTTTATATGCAGACTCTATGGCTACCATATGGGGTTCTAGCCAAAGAAAGTGAATTTGGTTATTGCTATTACATCTTATCTGGCAGCCAGCAGCAAACAGAAACACTTAGAAAAACTAACATGTTCTGTTTTCTTAAATTAGTATGTTAAATAAAATACGGAATATTCAAATACCAGCCCTATGCATACCTTCCTCTAAAAAAAGGAATAGAGACTTTTTTGATAATTTATACAAACATTGATATATTATGACTGGAAAAAAAACATTCATATAAGGCCACAAAAAGTTTCTAAAATTGTTTTAGATATAGGTAATCTCAAATAGAAGCATCACATGGCTCATTTAATTTAATAACATTTTAATAACTTCACTTTCCCGAAGGAGTAAATGTCCTTCTAGTGTACTATATTAATAGGTTAACAGATCGGTTGTGCTGGCAAAATTTGCTAAAATTGGCATAATAAAAGCAGGAAGGGCACAGCAATGCAGTGATGTAACAAAGTCAAGGAGATTGGCCACTCACCATAAAAAGAGAAACCAATGTACCAAAACAAACGTGGGGTAATAATCTAGACTTGGCAGCTATATATCATGACAGAAATATTGATGGCAAAGTTCTCAGTTAAGTGGAAGGCAGGTTTTTGACCAGAAAAAGAGCAAAGGAAGAAAAACTGAAGGAATAATAAATACTTGTTGATGCGCTCTATAAAGACCTACTGTAATGTTGTTGCCTATCTTAGAGATGCCTTTCTGGAATATATTTAAAAGCTCCAGATACTGTATATTCCTCCTCTCTATTCTCTCCTCAAAGCTATACATAATACATATACTTTACAGTAGGTGCTGTTAAACCTTTGTGGTGCCACATACAAATATAAATAATAATAATAATAATAATAATAATAATAATAATAATAATAGCAATAATGATAATAATAATAACAATAATAATAGTAATAATAATGATAAAAAATTTTGTGTACCTTTGTGTCATCGTAAATACAGCATAGTTTCCCTTTAAAATATGTTGATAAAGTCACCACTAAATTTTTTTTATAAAGGACTAGTACAACTAATGATCTTTGGTTTACACTATTCCGCTGACTACTCTCTCTTTGCTGAATGTATTCCAGTTACTACAACTCTCTGGCATCTATACAACAACCAGTATTTCAGTCAATCAACTTAAATCCAATCCCAAACATTCCTATTTATTTCTTTGTCAACATTGTAGTGCAGAGTTAAAAGGCCCTAATAAAATCTAGATATGGTATATCTACAGCCTAATTATCTTAGTCATACAGTCCAAACATTTAGATTTAATTGACATGGCCTCTCCCCGGTATATTTACTATTTCTAGTGACTGGATGATTAATTTAGTTAATGGCATAAACGAGACTTCTGTAGGATCTTTTAGTATTCCGGGATGTATCTCATCTGGCTCCAGTGACATGTCAAGTCTCAGTTTTGAGAGTTTTGTTAGTATTCCTTATTTTGCAAATGGGCTCCTGTCTACCTTCTTTGCATCAATAATGCTGATAATGAGGACCTTTAGATGATTTGTTTTACCTCCACAAGACTTTCTCTTTCTGTGGGGTATCTATCAAAGCTCGGAGAGAGATAAAATTGTGAGAGATAAAGTACTAAACAATCAGCTTCCAATTTTGCAGGCTGTGTTTAAAATATGCTAGTTAGGAGCTGATTTGTTGGTAATTTATTTGTTACAATTTAATCTCTCTCCCAGTCTTTAGTCTTACTATTTCCTCAAGTTTTCTCCTGCCATTTATATATTTAAAAAATGTCCCACAATTCATGGGTAACAATCAGTGGTGGCTCCAGAGGTGGGGCACAGTCCCAAATTCAGCTAGGGGACCACACCAACGGCCTTTTCAAATGCTGCCAAACATTACCGGCTGGGACTCACTGGCAGTTGGTGTAGCTCCCCTATTTGAATCTTTGACTGTGCTGCAGCACTCACTGGCTACAATGTCTAATTTTACTTGACTATTCCCTACAAGACTTCAACAATCTATTTAATAGCAACTAGTAGCAGGACAAGAATAAGTTAGGGTGGATGTTTCAATTTCAACATTAAAATTTTTAAATGGAAATGTATAAAGCAGCTAATAGTCACTACGTACATGCCATTACAGTATTCACAAGTCACCAATTCCATAGATGATATTTGAAAACACAATCACCAACTCTCATGAATATCAGGGAGACTCCTGAACCTGTGTTGCTCTCCCTGGCTCCCTGTAGAGTCTTGCAATCTCCCTGTCACAACACAGTGATGACTTTATTGGTTCAAAGCACCTTACCCCCTTATCTAGGTGTTATATACTGTAACTTGGAGAAGCAACTTGTGTACAATATTTGCCCAATTGGCTGCTATTTTCTCTGAATGTCCATGCTTTACATTTATAGTCTAAAGCCTTGAAATCATTTGGAGATTCATCTACCTCTGATTTTCATTGGTACAGGTATGTGCCATGATTCATGTGGGGCAACTATTTAATATGATTTGGAGGTGCTCTCATTGCCTCCATCATAGGCCATGCATAGACATGGCCTTTGGCAACATAGGTACTTGGGGTGTTCTAATGCCCACAGCACACACAGAAACAGAACCACACTCTATAAACTACTCCCACTATATGACAAATATAAGTACACAGCAGACAGCAAATTGTTTGATATTCATGATCCTGGAGACAGATTACACTGTCTGTCTGCCTAGTAATTGACTCGCCTACAACCAGGACCTGTCAGGCTCTCCCTATGTTCCCATCCAAACTGGAGTAATATTTCTCCTGATTGCTTGTGGAATTACTAATACCCCTTGTATATATTAATTTTTTCATGGAATATCAGATAAGAGCAAACTTTCAGTTCCCTGCTCATGTATTATATGTGGCCCAGTTACCTACCTCAGCATGCTTCTCTCCCATGTCTCTAACCTTTTCACTGGATCTAACCAGTGCCTACTCTATCAGCTGGAAATTCTTTTTTGTGTTGTCAACAGACAGTCTATGGGCTTTCAGATAAGCAAAAGTCACTAACAAAAGAATATTCACCTTTGAATGATTATTCAAGAAGTCCAAATAGCATGAGATGTACATCAATATTGCTGACATTTTCCTCTCCCTTCCTGGAAAGTTCCTTGAGAGGAAAAGTAGGTGGCTACTGTTTGTTTGTGTGTGTTTGTTTGTGTGTGTTTGTGTGTGTGTGTGTGTCATAATGAAGTGATTTGCCTGTCTCACCCCACACAGTTTACACCTGCAACTCCCCCATAGGATCTCTCCATGAGGGACAGGAAAAAAATAATTATAGCAGTGTTCAAATCCCGTAATTATGGCCCTGGCCCCATGGTATAATGGGACATATCACAGCATAGTGCAGAGTGGGCAGGTCATGATGATGCAATTGAGAGAATTAGCCCTGTTCTGTCAATTTCGCTAAGTTGACAGGATGCAGGAGAGTGACATGCTCTCCTGGGAGTCTGGGTGTCTTCCCAACATTGGAGAGACTTCCAGACATTCCAAGAGAGTAGGCACCTATGACAAACATCGGTTGGCTTTACTAATCATGATACACATATTGATGGAATTCACTAGCATTGAGTATTAGTTAACTAGAGCTGAGTAATGTAATACTAGTGTAGCACAGATGAACACTAATGTAGTAGTGCTAGAGTAATAATAAACTACTTACAACTCTAATTCATTGGAGTCTGTCTTATCAGCAATGATATATTGGTATCATGAGTAATAGCAGTGGATACTAAAACACTGGAGCAATTAAAAATTGATCCGTTGCTGACACAGCTGATTTGAAGGTAAATAATCCCCACTGTTCCTATTATTGCTACTTTTGTAGCAGTGAAAGTCAGCACTGCCAATTCTGGCTTGTCAGTGGTAGTGCACATGTGTGAACTACGTCTGGTGGAAAGAGCCAAACAGGTGTGGAGGGGTCTGATATAATACTTTGCAACCCTGGACGCTCCAAAGTTTTTGTATTATCGGAGCTTGATGAATTTAGGTCCCCAAACTATTGTATGGGGATAGTGGGCCAGATCGGGGTTGAAAGGTAAGCAGGAGATATATCCGTGATACTGTTTCTTTTGCATTACCTTTATAATAAATAGCCCCAATACTTTATATCTACAAAAGTAGGTGAAAATGTTAATTTTCCCTTACTTTTGTAGAAATTAAGGAATAGACCCCATTAGAAGATATGTATACAAAGTATATATGAATATAAAACTGAATTATGACACTGTGCAGCAACTTAACAGAAATGGAAAATGTAAAGCTATAGCATGCTTTGCTACATCATTACATTGAACGTTGCCCTTATCAGGCCAAATACACCTTTCCAGAAAACATCACCTAGATTTCACTTAAGGCATTGGGGGGTAAATTTAGTAAGAATCATGTTTGGGCGAGTTTGCAATCTCATGCGAGTGTTGCCTGTTTTTCCAACTCGCAAATTTACTAAGGGCAAACACATGTGAATTCGCAGGAAACAGACATCAAAACTCACATGAGTTTACAAAACATGACCAAATACACCATTGGCCAAACTCTCAAGTACTTTCCATAGGAAACCATAAAACTCACAAATTTACCAAGAATCGAGTTTTTAAACTCACATGAGAAATGACCAAACACTCAACAAAATAGACTTTTCAAATAGACGACCTCCTGAGGTAAGTGTTTGCGTGAGTTTGGATGTGTTTGCATGTGTTCACAGGTGTTTCAAGTTGAAATTAGTGGTATTCATTGCATGTGGCTGGGAATTCATGACCTCCTGCACGAGGACCATGTTCTACTCCACAGAAAAATTCACATTGCGCACCATTTTGGTCTTGCCCCTCTGCCCGGGTGCCTCATCACTGTTGCCTGTACTGCCCTTTAGGGCCTCTAGAGATGCAACCTCCTCCATTTCATCTCTCCCCGCCTCTCCTCTGCCCTGGACATATTCCTTTCCCCCTCCCTATATAAATGCAAAACACATAGAAAAAAAGACAGACTAAAACAAACCTCCTCTCCTACTACCCACACACATGCCATACACACAAAACACACTAACAGGACAAAAGAAAAAAACACAATCAAGAAAGACAGAAAAATTAGACAAACAGATATATGACAAAACAATAAATAAGCACAAAACTATTTCCACATACCAACCAGCAATCTATTCCAGTAGCCAAAACTCTACTACACCACTAAACACACTGCTCACTTTACCTCTGCAACCTCCAACTAACAAAACCCTCAAAGGTTGGGCTGTTTGTGGTGTTTTTATATGCTTTGGCATTATGTACATGATGTTACTGCTTCAATCAGAACATGTTTTTAGGATGATGCATTCATTCTCATGTGTTGTTTTCTAAACTAAACCATTATCCTGTGTGTTTTCTAAACACAACTATTCTCCTGTGTGTTTTATAAACACAACTATTCTCATGCGTGTTGGGCCTAAAACTCACACGACAAAACACCTATGCATTCACCATCAAAAACCACGATTTTGCAAAACTCACCTCTTGGTAAATTTGCGAGTTTGGTCTGGGAAAATTCATCCATGTTTGTGGGAACCTACTCGAGTTTAATCTCACCCAAACATGATTCTTAGTAAATTTACCCCTAGGACTTATGTAATAGACTGCAAGATGCAGGCATGGACCCGATTGCAGATAGTTAGCCGACCTTTTTTTTAAGCGGCAATAATTTAAAAGGCAAAACCTGGTTGTTATTGACTTTAAAATTGTTGCTGCCCTAAAAATACAGCCGGAATTGCGCCTTTGCCTGCATCTTGCAGCCTATTACAGAAGGCCAACAGCCTATGGGCCTGATTCAGAGATTTTCGCTAATGCATTCACAAATGCATTCTCTCACAGATCACAGATGCTAAACTATGCAAATGCTTTCCAAAGCATTGCCGAGCATAGAGGCACCCACTGCTGCCTTCTCATATGCATATGACGATGTGCAATATCATAAAAATCAGTACCATCGATGAGCATCTGGCAGCCATGCTGCATATGCAGCAAGTCTGACCAGCTGCAAAAACTGCAGCCTCTCCTGACATGCAGAGAGCTCTCATGCTGCACAGGAGATCGTAATGGCTAATCTATGCATGCCCATGTAATGGCGCTTAAACATTCAGACATGCCTGCATTCTTCTAACCACCACCCCCCGTTACCAACCCCAAATGCTGGCTATCTATCACTCACTTTGCAAGTGGTTCCTCTGTATAATAAACATATTTGCAATACAATTGAAGCATATATGCAGTGTGGTGTTTGAGCACGCGCATTAGCAAACAATCGCTCTGCGTAAATAATATTAATCAAATAAAATGAAATTAAAAAATATACTGTATCAAGAATCTTTTTGTACTGTCAAAATAGGCAGGACCCAACCCGAGAGATGGCACAGAGGTGGGTGGAGCTGTGTAAAATGTGGGTGGAGTTATACTGGGTGGTGGGACATCAATTGGTACATAAACCAGTGTATAAATTCTCAAAATTTGGGTTCAGGAAGGATGGATGGACATGGGGGCACAGGGCTGGGAAGGCTGGACCTTAATTGGGGGGCACAGGGCAGGGAAAGCTGGCTGGACTGGTGGGGGCAGGGCAGGGAAGGCTAGGTGTACTAGGGGGAGGCACAGGGCAGGGAAAGCTGGACTGTGGAGGGGGGACAGGGCAGGGAAGAATGGCTGGTTTAGGGTGAACACAGGGCAGGGAAGGCTGGCTGGGCTGGGGGGAGCAAGATGCAGAGAAGGCTGACTGGACTAGGGGAGCACAGAGCAGGTAAGGCTGGCTGGAGTAGGGGATTAGGGCAGGGAAGGCTAGCTGCAATAAGTGAAGGGGCATAGGGCAGGGACTCTGATTCCTACCTTCTTTCTCCAGCGGGCCCGGGAGACAGCAGTGCAGATATTTAATGGCAGCCGGGGAGAAAGAGCACCGCTGGCGGTATTTCAAATATGGCATTGGCCGTGAGCCAATCACAGCTCGCAGACCAGCAGCCAATCAAGAGCGGCCATCATGGCCACTTCTGATTGACTGCCAGTCCGCGAGCTGTAATGGCTCGTAGCTGGCGCCATATTTGGAATACCATTGGCTGCACTGTTTCTCCCTAGTTCCGAGGCCCGATTCATATCCTCTGCTCCGCTGTCACCCGGGCCCCCGCTCTCCAAGCCTGGCAGTCCCCCCTGATGGTGGCTCTGACTGTATCTATATATATATTTTTAATAAATCTGACAGTTGCAGTTTATACAATTATTTTGGTAAAAGAAAAAGGATCAAATAAATGCATAATAGTACCTTTAACCAGTTTTCATCAAGCTAATCAATAGTAGATTAGTGACTGTGTGTGTCACTATTCAAAAGGTTTTCTCTTAATATCAATATCAATCTTTGTTATACTGTATGTGAAAGTACTGGTTGAGTCCAGTCTGGGAGTTGGAGAAATGACTCTTCAGAGTGATAAAATCCCATGCAATGATACCATATCTTTATCATCCCATAGGTGACCATGCATGGAAAGGTAAAAGGGGTGTTTACTTTCTAGCAATTAAGATAAAAATACATAGAGATCATACTTGTGCATACATATAGTGCAGGAGGCTATCTACATATTCAAGTACTCAAAGAACAAGCAACAAAGGAAGGTGCTCCATTAAAGACCTAAACCACAGAATATCCACAGCAAATTAGGCACTCACCAGGTACTTGAAATATAACGGCTATTAATTACTAGTCATAGGCGAAGCTAAAGAGTATAATGTTAAGTCAATGTTGCGGTCCTAAATGGACCTTCCTTATGACATACTGTAGCAGCAGATATGTGCAGGTAGACAGGCAAGCAGTGAATGAATCAGTGGCGTAACTAGGGTATTTGGAGCCCAGGGCAAATTTGAAAAGGGAACCCCCCCCCCCGATGTGCGGCAAAAAAATGGGCATGGTCACTTAAAAATGGGGCGTGTCAACATGACACACCCCTTTATTTTCACACTGAACATTCCTATCTATATGCACCTTGACCCCAGTAGTACCCCTTATACAGTACCCCCAGTATGCAGTTGTGGTCCCTCTTATGCAGGCCCATAGTAGTGCCCCTTATACAGTATCCCCAGTAGTGGTTCCCCTTATACAGCCCCCAATTAGTTCCCCTTACTCAGTATCCCCAGTAGTGGCCCCCCAAATGCAGTTCCCCATGTAGTGTTCCCCCTTATGCAGTGCTCTTTATATGGTGCCCCCAGTAGTAGTCCCCCGTATGCAGTGCCCTTTATATAGTGCCCCCAGCAGTAGTCCCCCCCATGCAGTTTTCCCAGTAGTGGCCCCCTTATGCAGGTACCCAGTAGTGATCCCCCCTATTCCCCCTGTAGTGGCCCTTCCTATTATTGCCCCCAGTAGTGGTCCCCCGAGTGCAGTGCCTCTAGTAGTAGGCCCTTTTTATAATGCCCCCAGTGGTAGTTCCCCCCAAGTAGTAGTACCCAGTAGAGGTTCCCCCTCTCAATTAAGTGCCCCCATTAGTACCCCCCCAGTAGAGGTCCTCCCAATAATGGTGCCCCCAGTAGTAGCCACCCCTCTCCCGTTGTGCCCCCACCCCCAGTAGAGGTCCCCCAAGTAGTAGCCACTCCCCTCCCCCATTGTGCCCCCACCCCCAGTAGAGGTCCCCTCAGTAGTAGCCACCCCACTCCCCCGTTGTGCCCCCAGTAGTGCAAATAGGTTAAAAAATATATACATAAATAAAAATATACTTACCTGAATCCACGCTACTGCTGCTGCTCTGGTCTGCAATGCCGCTCCCACCGCCGCCTGCCACCTGTCCTCCCGGGCTGGCGTGCTCAGCATTATGGGACAGATGTCATGACGTCTGTGCCATTACCCAATTACCCACTGCAGGAGCCGGACGGAAGTCCGACTCTTGCAGTGGGTGCTGCAGCAGTCAATGAGAGTCTATCTGACTCTCATTGGCTTCTGTTTAACACACGCATCGCCGCCAGCGCTGACGGCGATGCGTGTGTTATGCACAGCCTGAGCCCGCCTCCTAGCGCTATTGGGCAAGCGCTCAGGGGGAGGGAACGGGCTCAGGTGTGCAGCACAGGACCAGTGCTGGAAGCCTAGCACTGGTCCTGTGTAAATGTGTAGCGCTGACCGCACTCATTGTGGTTGGCACTACACTGGCTAACTAGGGCGGGCGGGCCAGTACCATGGCCGGCGGCCTCCCCCGCGCCGCCAGTCCAACGGCACCCAGGGCAGGCACCCCGCTCGCACTGCCCTAGTTACGCCACTGGAATGAATACCATCACCAATAGCTGACCTAAATACCCACAGCAATTATCCCCAGGTCCGCCCCCCAATCACAATGCATTTTGAGACAGTGCAAACACCAATAAACTAATGTCACAAATGCCAAACATATAAACCTAGTAATAAACAGAGCAGATACATACAGTATATCAATAAACAACCTGTAAATGACTAGCACTGAAAAATCTCCCCAAAATGGCACCCATAGGCAAGTACGATACAGGGTCCTAAGATTGATTCAACAAGGATGCTTTCACCAGCACCTTTGATGTGACATAACACCAAGCACGAAACATTGTGGCAAAACACTGGCCCATAGTTTCATCTGACCCAGCAATGGGGACACTTGGTAGTAAACCACCACTATGTGCACACAGGCATGGTCCCAAGTTGCGAGACCTCCTAACATTGTTGAGGCCTAATGTCAAACAGAATACTTGGCTCCCCTAATTGAGGACTGGTTGTTTTAAATACGCTGACTGCACAACATGCAGGTCATTGTTGAGTGGCTCTACATTTGCCCATCCGCATAGCTGCAAGAAAATATCAATAAATCACAAGTTACATTATCTTATGGAGTTTGTCATCTACTGCACATTTTGATTTGTCCGTGTGGACTCTATTATGTTGGGAAGATGAAGAGATGGTTTAGAGAAGATATGGTGAATCATTATTCTTCTATTAGATTGGCACTTGAGACGCACAAGACTGATAAACCAGTTGCGTCACATTTCTTAGAATTTGGACATTCGGTTGCTAGTTTAAAATGTATAATGATAGAACATGTACCGAAACTGATGAGGGGTGGTG